>OZ034971.1:10840578-12113078 GCA_964030785.1 Siderastrea siderea
AGTCCTTAATACTCACAGAACACTGCGAAGACACTCTGAACATCTGTTTTGCTACGTTCCGGTTACGTTGGTGTTGTTACAGTTTTCGATTTTGTTGAAATGAATTCGATTTATTATGGCCTTTAAAGGTTAATATAAAAACAAGTAAATTATCCCACGGGATATAAGCCCCTCCGTTTATAAGCCCTGTTGTATAAGCCCAGGGCTTATAAGCGGCAGTTTACGGTAGCCAATCAGTGCGAGCCAAAAATACTATCGACTGGTTTGGTATATACCAATAAATACTCATAGTCCATTGGAGTAATAAGTCATTATAACAGCCTAATTTGTAATCAATGAATTCCCAAAACAACAAAGTTGAAAGTACTTAGCTTAGACAACAACAATTCCGAGTTCGGCCAAAGGCTTTCAAGGACTTTCGTACAAACGAGACTTGGTGTTGAGTTTTGAACTGGCGACGTAACATGCATAAAGCCTATTAGTCCATGTTTGTGGTTCCGTTTAAAATTTGTGGTATCTCCCCTTCTCTTCTCCCTACGCGAAACAACGGATGGGCTTGACTTCAAAATTCCTGAATACCGTAAAAGTTCTATTAAACCCCTGAAGGGCTTACTGTATTTCAGGTTTCACGAACGGGGGCTTAACGGAGAGAGAAGGGGGTATGTCAAGTGTGTAAACATTTCAGTCTTAAAATGTTTTCGCAAAACTCTCAAACACTGCGGTTAACTTACTAACTGAAACTTCAAACGCAACAGGCTGTTTTCTGTATGTTTTACAAATGCGAAAACATCATTTAATCCACATGTACATGCCAAGTTCAATTTACCCTTCATTAGTATATTTCAACATCCTCATCTTTATCACCAGGAATACCAGGAACATCGTCAACTGATGGATTCCACCTCTGGAACTACCTCGAAAGAGTTTATGTCTTCTTCATCTAAGCTTTGCAGACAGGTGTTGTAAATCTTTGCATGAGATATACAACCCCATGTCCCAAAGGGGGGAGGGGGGTTATTAGAGAAGGGGATTAATTGAGAGGACGGGCTTAATAGAGCTTTTAGGGTAAATAAATCATTTCCAGTGAAACCAATGGAATAATCTTGGAAGTCGTTAAATGAACCCCTATCCCTCCCCGCAAGGGTTAAGAAAGAAAAGAAGAAAAAGGGTATAGATTTTTTTACAGCATTGATAAAGCTGCACTCAATGTTACCCGTGAAGCATCATATCAGGCTCCTGATCAGAGCATCACTCTCCCGATGTTTGCGCCATTTTTCCAGGGTGGGGTGGAGGAGGTTCGCCTCAAGTAATACCGAGCTGAACTCGCTCATCGCGGATAACCACGCCACCGAGCCCAGTTCATGTAATCGGCCCCTTACCTCAGGCAATACCCCCTGAAGAGTGTCCTAACTGGCTGTGATACTCTGCTCATTTAAAGGGCTCGTTCTTTTAAGACTATTCTGGAATAGGGGTACTCGGAATAGACATATTTGTGTTCTTTTGGGAGCTATTCCGTTTTCGGAATGAACGGAATGATAATGAACGGAATATCATACCGTTCATTCTGCTACCAATAGCAGAATGAACAGAATCAAAGGAATACGGTTTACTCGGAATAGACAGAATACGGGTTCTTCTGGGAAATTTTTGGGGGGAAATCCTACGCGGCGAAGACATAGTAGTTAAGTTCTCAGGTTACCTCCGCCAAGGGCATTCCGTTTTCAGATGAATCGTTCTTTTCGAAATTGAAATTTCGTGTATTCTGTTTTTCCTAAACCCGAATAAGAATAGCGACAATAGTCCCAAAAGAATGCACCCAAAGTATCAACAGGATACGGTATGCCACAACGAGCAAGAAATTTTGTTTAATAGCAAAATTGTAAACATATTTTCATTAGTAAAATAAAATATTTGGCCTTTTAATTAGCTTCTTCCAAATGGTCACACGTGCATTGTCAAACGGTATTAAAAGAAATGATATTGCTGTGAGTGTCTACATCTAAACTTCTCCAGTGTACTCGTTTATGAAGGTTGAAATCAAACAAAAGCTCAAAACGTTTCCCACATTCAATGCATTTGTAGCCTTGCTTCCTGGTGTGCCTCTTTCTGTGTTGTTTGAGATTGCCGGCTAGTTTGAATCGCCATCCACATTTACTGCATGCGAATGGTTTCTCATCACTATGCGTCAGTTCATGTCGCCTGAGAGTTGCCAACTGTGCAAAACATTTTCCACAAAGGTTACATTTGTGAGGTCTTTCACCTGTATGAGTTCTCTTATGTCGGCGTAGAGTTTCCGACTGCCTAAAGTGCATTCCACAATCTGCACATGTGTATGGCTTTTCACCTGTGTGTATTCTCTGATGGCACTTTAGAGAATAAGAATCAGCAAAACATTTATCACAGTTTGTACACTTGAAGGGCTTCTCACCAGAATGGGTCCTTTGGTGTTTCTTTAGATATGAAATATGTGAAAAGCACTTCTCGCAGTTGTTACATTTATAAGTCTTTTTTCCAGTGTGCCATATTTTGTGGAGATAAAGACCAGTTGCCGAAATGTAAGGCTTTCCACATTGTAAGCACTTGTGTTTGAAAACTCTGGAAGATACTGCATCAGACAGGGACAGCAATTTGCTTGCATCTGTGGGTTCTGATTTTACGACACCTATAAAAAAAGGGAGTAAGAAAGGGAAGTTGGAAGATCAGTGTTTCTGGTGGGTGACACATAAAAACCTGTGGCCCTTTATAACTAATAAAAGTGAATTACAAAAATATCAATTTTTAATAACATTTTGAAACACTTGTTCTCAGTAGCGCCAATTAAGTCGAAGCTCTCCTTACGGTCACCTCTCTATTGGGGACAATTTCCAATGTCCCGACAAAAAAACCTTTATAATACGGACCCTCTGTAATGCGGACAACGGACACTAAATCTAGGCCCCATAACATGTAAACAAAGTTCGTTTCCTTCCAAAACAGTGATTCGAATATGTAGCTGACATTTACAATGTCAGTGTAGTACTAGACACCGTCTCAATGCTGTATATTTAACAATTATTTGCCGAAAGCGGAGTAAATATGGCGCCAATATTTACTGAGCCTGAGGCGAATAATTGTTTTAGTATAATTTGGAGATGACTGGACATCAAAAAGTGAAAAGAAAATGAGGTAAAACTTGACAAACAACACACGAAAAAAGTAACTTAGCTTAGCAGCCGCGCCTTGAAATGTTATATTCACTGGGTAGCGCGGTGAATATAACATTAAAATTATACTTATTAGTTATAATCGATTAAGATGCAGTTTGAAGACGAGTGTGGGCCTGTTTTTAGTTACTGAACACTTAAACTGTCAGTGGAGTCTTTTGAAAGTGACGTCATCATGGTGAACTCTATACTAATACGGAGGCTTTGCTCTGTCCCTTCAGTGTCTGTATTAGAAAGGGTCAACTTTTCAAATAACAATAGTAATAATGTTTAATTTTAGTGTCAAAACAGCCAATGAACTGAAGGGGGTGTACACTCTGGAATTCCAGATTACACACCAGCGCATTACCGGGAATTTCTCTGTGTTATTATTTTTTTTCTTGTGTTCAGTTTAATTTCAGGTACTTAGAATAATTCTCTGATGGAGCACCACAAGTTAATCACTATGGCTACAGTGGTATCTTTGTATAGGCTATTAGAATTTTCAATAGATTTAAACTGAGGTGTTTCTCCAAGAATTAAGGTGGTTCGCTATATGTTCTACTAACCTCCAGCACTTTAACTTCAATGGAACACTACTGTCACTCTTTATCAGTTAATGCTACAATTATTGTATCAAACAAGTGTCCAGTCAATCAGTCAATTTCATGCTGTTAATGTTACCACAGTAACAGTATAACCTGTTCAATACACCCTTTGTTTCAGCGTTAAGTGCTTATAGCTCAAAAACGAACCCAGTGACGCACACTTTTTATTATTGATTTGTAACTAGCTTGCTAAGATACAACTTTTTGCAAAGTTTCAAAAAATTTGTTAAAGGCAACCTGAAAATTCCGAAAATTTAGGGTGGTTCTGAACCCCTTCTGGCAATGCTTTTCTAAACGTTGCAAAAAGTTGTATTTTGACAAGTTTATTACAATTCGATAATGAACGGTGAAGTTTGCCTAGCCCATCTTTTATTTATAAGCTTAAATTAAGGGTGTCTTTACAGGTTATACTGTTACTATGGTAACTATTTTCATTACGAAAATGACCATAACGTGTTCACCAATGACTGAGCGTTTGTTTGATACCATTATTGTAGCATCAACTGATAAAGATTGGTAATATATCGATCCATCAAAGTATAAGTGCTGGAGATTACCAGAAACTAATGCAAGCCACCTTAAACCAGATGGAATCGGGATAAAGTTTCTGGAAAAGGAAAAATGGGGCCAAAATAAGCAGCAGGTGTGGGCTTGGAAAAGCCCATTTTGGAGCTACATTTTGTGTCATTCCCTGTAAGCAAAAAACAAATGCAGACAAACAGGCCGCTGCAATAATTTATTTTTGCTAATGACGTGCATGCTGCAAACAAATTATCCACCTTTCAGAGTAATTGTAAAGTGGATGTTGCTAAAATGAGGAATGGGGAATGGGGAATGGGGAATGGGGAATGGGGAATGGGAAATGGGAAATCGAAACATGAAAAAGGGGCAATTAAGTGGGAAATGAGGAAACACAACAGCTTAATTATCAAGATCCCTGTTTATGAGAGCTAGGGCATAAAAAATATTACTTAAAAATTACATAATAACAAGGTGCAGTGTGAGCACTCACTGGCAGTCTAGGAGTTGTAAGTGTTGAATAAATTCCCCAGTTTTATCGCCACTACAGAAAGTGGTGGTTTTGTGAGGAATAAAAACGAGTAATCATACAAGGAACGACTCCGAGTAGAATGAGTGAGTAAGTGTTTAAGTCGGGTTAGTTCAAACTTGTTTGAGTTAAAGAGAGATGGGTGCTGATCTGGATAATTGCCATCAACATTCACAGTTTCGAATTTAAAATTTTCAATTTTCCACTGTTAATTTTCCCATTTTCATTTTTGTGTTGTGAGTGATTGCGTGACTTTTCATTCAGGGCTACAACGTAGCTGCGATATTTTATTACCTCCGAGCTGTTTTCTACACAGTAACTTGCTTCTGTTCACAACAATTACTAGCCTTTGTGGCTGGTGCAAAAAGGGGAGGGCTAAACAGCTAAAAAAAGGTGGATCACCGTGTGCGAAAGCGAAGAAAAGAAAGGGTTTTTATAGAATAAGTAACTTTGGGGAGCCCGGTTGGGAAAACTCCATACTGTATTATTTCTGATTTGGGTAACTATAAACGACTTACAATAAAGGCTAAACAGGCATTGTGTTTTTAGTAACTTCTTATCTCGAAGAGGAAAATAATGTTAAAATTACTAATGAAATTCTTACCCTGCTTACTTGGAGAAGAGCGAACTTGAATGCGGGCTGACCTGCTGAGTGAATACCTCTGCTGTTTTAATTTCGCCCCTTTTCTCGGTGCCATGGTCTTTAAAATTGGACAGAAATCTTCAACAGTTATTCTAGAAGACTTTCACATGATAAGAGGGCTTCTCCTGGTCCTTATGTAGTGAAAATACTTGGATTTATGTGCAGACAGACACCAATAATGCGCCAGACTCACTATGTCGCAAGCACAGGAATGGAGTTATTGGTGTTGTATTTCACTTAGGGTGGGATTGAGAATTTATAATAACTTAGTTAATTATGAACTAGTTTCGTAAAGTCATAATGAATGTTTCATTGGAGTAATATCATTGTCAGTGACAACCCAATTTGTAATCCATGAGTTCCCAAAGCAACGAAGTTGAAATTACTCGGCGAACAAAAACTATCCCGAGTTACCAAAGGCCGCTTGCAAGGAGTTTACACATGCGCAAGCTAAGGCCTCAAACTACGAATGGCAATGACATCAAAGTTCGCGAATACCGCTAGGTAAAGGTTAAGTCGCACACGAGCTAAGGAGGCCCACACGGCCGAAGCGTAACCTGGTTTCTGTAGCATGAAGCAACTGAACGTATTGCTACTCCCTCCCCCCCTCTCCCCCCAGCTGGACGGGCTGCTAGTTCATCGCAGGGTTACCCCCAGTATGTCGCCGGTATGTCGCAGTATGTTGCCGGTACCAATTTTTACACCTGGGTGAAGAGAGACAATGTGGGGTATCGGTTTCTTGAACACGGTAGCAGCGTCGGACCACCGACCTTCAGATCTGAAGTTCAACGCGCTAATCACTACACCACCGCAATTGATTTGTCCCCACACTGTAACTACTGATACGTTAACACCTGTTTGCTTTTACCTTGAATATATCTATAGCTAGAACAAGAGAGGATATTACAAAAAAGAAAACAACATTCTTCTTCATTTTGAAAGGCCTTTCAAATAAGCTTAATTTAGTTTTTACTTCAGGCACTCAGTTAAGCCCCCAGGCGCTTACTTTATTTCAGGGCTCCTGACAGCGGCTTGTTAAGTGTTAATTATAAGTGGTAAAAGCGGTCCGGTCGGTTCTGGCTCGCAAAATAGAATCGCTTGAATTTTTGTGCGCAGAAAACATTTTATGCCAAAGTATCCAAACGACGATTATTTTGTCTCTAACTTTTTACTTTGCTCTGTAAGACAAAAAACTAAATTCTCCTAATATTCAGTCACGAAATGCCGAGATCTGTCACGATTTTGAGCAATTTTTGAGCGACCGGCGCACGCCATTCATTGTCTTTATCACGAAATTTTCATATAGCAATTACTGCCTTCAAAACATAGCACTTTGTAACCCTATACGAGGTCTCGCGCGACGCAGCCCCAAAATTTGTCATTTTTGAGACCACTTTTCTCAGTTGGCAGATGAAATTAAATGATGGCAATGGTACACCTGTAAAGAGTAATAGTTGTTCTTTAAGAAAATAAAATCAAACGTTGTCTAAAACTACTTTTTCTGCACCTACGGAGACAGGCAATTTGCACTATTTTGGGTGATTTATGTAAACAAGAAGCTGCTTTCATAGTCGGGCTGGATTTTACCAGAGGACAACCAGAAAGATATAAGAGCGTTTTATGACCGTGAGCCCGAGCTAGAAAAAATTTCAGAGATAAACACAATGAATGTCGTGCGCCGGTCGCTCAAAAATTGCTCAGAATCGTGAGAGATGTCGGCATTTCGTAACAATATTGGGAGATTTAGTTTTTGGTCTTACAGAGCAAAGTAAAACTGAGTTAGAGACAAAATCATCGTCGTTTTGATACTTTGGCATGAAATGCTTCCTGCACACGATAATTCAAGCGATTCTATTCTGCGAACCAGAACCGATCGGACCGCTTTTACAGAGACAGGCACTTAAGGTGACGAAGTCGGTGTCGGAGTCGTAAGAGCGCCTAAGCGGAGCCGTTAGCGTAATCTCTGCGCACGACTCCGTTGTTTGATTTTCACTAGATCGTAACGCCGTTTATACGCTTCTGATTAACACTGTCCCGTTTTAACCACTGCATGAAGTTAAAGTTGGACCGTGGCATTTTAACTAGTGGCGTGAGTGATTTTAAGTGTAATCACCAAAACCTGCTCCTTTTCAACAACCACTTGAAATTACAGCTGAACGGCCACGAAAAAAATTAACTGGCAAATAGGGGTGTATAAGACTAAAAGCTACAGAAAACTGCTCCTTTTTAACCACCGCATGAAATTAAAGTTCAGCCTTGGCTGGCTGTGAGGGCCAGTGTTTGAAACTGATAAGGGACTGTGTAATAATCGCCTGGAGGGGTGGTTGGGAAATGGGTAAAATAAGGCTCAAAATTAAGTCGCACCCCCCTCCCCCTTCTCACTAAGAGAAAATTAACTGTAGCCTCCCCTCACCTACTGATAATATTAAGGTCAATGCCCCCCCTTCCCTGCTTCCTCCCCGCATTGGTTCCCTCATACCTAATTTACGTGTTGGATGTCTTCCTCAGGCACAAAAGTACTTTAAATGACTATTCAACGTATTTGTTCTCTTCATCGGAATCACTTGACTCTGATTCTGAAGTTGTGTCATCTCCACACGAGTTATTAAATTCTTCATCTTCCAGAACATCTCTGGCAGCATTTCCACGTGCGTGGCTGAGAACTCGTTTAGTTAAATCAGCCTTACTTCCGCTTATCTTGAGACCATGTTGTTTCAAATACATTTTCATCTGGTTGTTCGTAAGCGCTTCCACATCTTTTTCATTTTTCCAAGAAAAATTAGACGGGAGAGCGTTCCTTTCTCTTACTCTTTTTTTCGCCTTTACATCCAAGAACTCAAGGTGCTCGTCATGACTTTTACACGCAGTCTCGTCCACGTTGTACTGGGAACAGAACTCTTGCAAAGACCTTTCTTCAGAGGAGTACAATTTTCCCTCGTTGGACAATTTCTTTATCTGGACACTCGGGGGAAGTTTATAAGCTTACTTTGCAAAGTAATCAAACTGTTTATATTTACATAATTCAATTTATTGCTATTAAA
Source organism: Siderastrea siderea (assembly GCA_964030785.1). Classification (NCBI taxonomy): domain Eukaryota; kingdom Metazoa; phylum Cnidaria; class Anthozoa; order Scleractinia; family Rhizangiidae; genus Siderastrea; species Siderastrea siderea. The sequence continues at coordinate 10,849,101 of OZ034971.1, forward strand.
GTCAACAGTTAGGTTTTCCATTCTCTTTAATTATAATACAATGTAGGCTATCCTACATTGGCATCTTTCTTTTTCATTGAATAACATCATAGTGTCAGGGCCGTAGGCAGACGTTTCTGATAACCGAGGCAATTTCGAAAGCGCCGAAGGTGCGAGCTTTTAGGGGGCTCTGGGGGCATGCTCCCCCAGAAAATTTCGAAATCTGGACGCTCGGAAATGCCATTTTTAGCGTTTTCCTGGAGGTATTTCCTGCCAAACATAATCAAAATCCAAGCTAACTTTAACAGCATTCCTGGTGCCAATAAAGTAGCACTATTTCAATATATAACAGAGGCATTCCTTTCCTACTGCATGACAAATAGGAAATTATTAAATAATCAGCCAGTTCAGAGATCAAAGCACCTGGAGTTGATATTTTCCTAGTTCAATTCCAGTGTAAGCAAGTATAAATGTTTGAACTCTAATAGCTCTTCTACCACTTTTCCAGTTTGTGAAAAAGAGTGAAAAAGTAACGCCCCCTCCTCTGTATGTATTAAATTTTACATCCAACCCCCCTCTCTCTAGTTGTGATTTTCCCCTATGCCCCCTCCTCTGGTTTCCCAACCCCCCCCCCCCCCCTCTCCAGGTAATTATTGCACGGTCCCTAACCCCCAGATCGTAAGGAATCTGCTCCCTTTTACCATCAAATGAAATTGATGTTGAACCGTGGCCTTTTAACGTTTAAAAATAACCACCAGAATCCTTTCCTTTTTTTTACCACCACATTAGTAAAATTAACGTCGAACCTTGTCCTTTTAACTGGTGTTAAGAGATTGTTTAAAATTAACCACCAAAATTAGCCTGCGTAGCAAGCGTTTCCGTGTTTGAAGCATTTTTCGCTTTTTGAACGCGTGAAAATTGGGGCGACAGTGTTGTGCTCGCCCCAATTTTGGGGCGAGAAAAACGGGCAGAAAAACCTACGGAAACGCAAGCTACGCAGGCTACACCAAAATCTGCTCCTTTTGTGGCCTTTTAACTGGCGTAAAGGGATCTTTGAAAAGAACACAAAAAGAGCAGTCCCTCGAAGCGCTCGCTTGTTCGTTTCCCTCGACTATTATAATCCTGAGCGGAAAGATAGACTGCTCGTAGTCTAATGAACTACAGGTTTTCTTGCTTATAATACCTTTCAAGTAAGCAGGACCACATATATTAACCAACACGTCGCATCACCCTCGTACTGGTGTTGAAATGTTTTGGCGTTACGATCGATTTTTAAAAATCAAGTAAAGGATCCAATTCTCTAACCTTTTAATAGCAATCACATTTTTTTGATTGAACCAAGCAGGACCACGCTTATCCTTGACCGCGCATGCGGGCCCATTTTTAAAATTTGGTCTCCGAGAGTTGTCGCACAACAGTACAGACGAGGCCAAAGGCACGATGAGGGTTCTGCTGGATTGGTCCTTGTGATCAGTTTACCCATGGTTTAATTTCGTGGGGTAAGTCACAGGGATTACTATGGTCTCCACGACTAAATGTTTATCACAAAAATGGTTAGTTCACAAAAAGGGACTTGGTTCGCTTGACGAGTCGCAGGGGATGATTTAGCCCCTTCGTGTGTGCCGACATAAATGACTAGATACTTCATTTGTTGAGACGTTTATATCTCGAAATTTTACTTTTGTCCGCAATTTTCAGCAGTTTTTATGGAGCATTGGCCAAATATTAATTATTTTCTGTTTTTCGATTCGGCGGCGGTGTCTTTTAATTTACAGCTCACTTTTTACAAGTGACTGGGTTGCTGATATATAAACAAACTGTGCAATGTCCCCTGGCATTCTAGGTGGTGCAAGGCTCGCCGTTTCAGTTCTGGATTTTGTAGTATGCAGGAATAGGAAAAAGGCCTTTACACAAACTTAAATCATGAATAAATCTTGAAAAAATTCTAAAACCTATGGTACAGACTTAGACTTTTAATATTCTAGACTGCTCTCGACCTAGATTGAATGTGTCTTGAGCTAAATCTCATTTGAATTGCAGATAATTATTCATGATGAATTATTCAATTTTATTTCTCACATTTACCACGAGTAGAAAGCGAAGGATACGCAAAGAGTAAAATGTATCTCCTTTTTTTTTTTTCTAATTGGCTAAGAAACCTTGACAACATCTTTAAAGGGGAGTAAAATATTATTGAAACGAAGAACTGCCATCTTCTGGTTCGGTTTTCAAGCCAAGACGTCCTTGTGAGCGATAATTTGCAAACACGTGCCGACCAACGGACAACAACCGTCTTCTGAAGTTTCAGGTAATGTAAAAACAGCTTCAATTAGTTACATAGTTTTATTGCTTATTTGTAGTATTTATATATCTAATACAGTAGACCCTATTATTTCGAACCCGGCTGAAAAAGGTATTTACTATTGCATGGCTGTGTCGAGCTCCCGTTATATCGAACAATTTTTGTTTCCTTTGAATGTTTGAGATAGTGGTATACTAATGTAGTGTTAATGTCCTTTAACTGTCCAATAGTTGATACGTATAACCTGCGATAGGACCGAATTTTAGCATCGGTCTCTCTCTTAGCTTACGCCCCCCCCCCCCTCCCTCCCTGAATGTTTCCCCGAGGGAAACGAAAACAGAGCATGAGTAATACGGGTGTTGACTGCCGTCACAGTCCAAACAGATAACATACGGACGCCTGGTAGTAGAATTTGCCCTCCGTTGCATTAAGTTTTAGCTTAATGTGCAATTCAGTTTACTTTTATCAGTCGCTTTCTCAAATGGCATCAATTTCATTCTTGCATCTCAGGCCGGGAGGGGGAGGGGTAAAGCTAGGTATATTCGTGGCGGGGAGGTGTGAGGGCCCTTTTTGGGATTAGAAATTAGCGATTTGCCCTTTTTTGGGTTAGAGATTTTCTAGTGGACTTGTTTTGGGTAGATCATAGATTTTGGTAGGATTTTTTATGGTCGATAAAAGGCATGCGCTCCTCATTGTTCTCAATTCAGGATGTGAAACAATTTCAAGAAACTTCAATTTGAAACATTAGCTATTTCAGAATCTCTTCGAACCTTTTATGCGGATAAAAAGAACTTTTTAGGTACTGTTTTATTGGACTTTTGGGGGCAATTTTGGCTTAATAGGACTGTTTTGGGGTATAAAAATGTTTCCTCGTTTGCCCCTCCCTGCGTTACTAGTATATCTGAATACCCGAGTACCCGCCATCTCTATTTTAACTTTTGAAAGGAAATATCGTTGTCCAAGTAGACAGCAATAATGTTCACAGTCATTGGCAATTGTTTTTCAAAGACTGCCATTTCTTCCACGGTGTTAAGGTTTTCGTACAAATGAAATGTGAGTGGGAGCTTGGAAATTTATTTTCATTATATAACAAGAAGAATCTATTATTATCTTTTACAGCGATTTCTTGCCCTGTCAAGTTTGTTAATTCGTATAACTGTCTAAAAAACAAGACCTGTTTATCTATATCTGCTTTCTTGTACTTGGGACTCGTCCACTGGAATCTTCTAAGCGCAAGTTTTCCCTGATAGGCATGTTCAAATCTCGCTTTTTCAAGTAGCAGCGTACAAACATTAAACATGGCAGCTTGATTTCTTGTTCACTAGGTAGCAGAGAATACTTAGTTACATGGATATGAGGGGTACTCAAAGTTACGGGGAGGTGGGATCGATCATCATCATTATCACCATCATCATCAACATCACTATTGTCATCATCATCAATATCATCATGATCATCATCACCATTGTTATCGTCATCATCATCATCATCGTCATTATCATCATCGTTATCATCATCATCATCATCATCATCATCATCATCATCATCATCATTATCGTCATCATCATCGTTATCATCACCGTCATCATCTTGTTTATTTATTCATGTAAATAACCCCTAAAAATTATGAAATTCTTGAAGCACTTTGGCCCCAAAAGAAGATGGTTTTGGTTAAATTTTTAAGAGGTGCAAGTATTATTTTCTTCCTTCACTGAAGCGCAATTTTACGTACAGTCCCTCAATCTTCCCTTTCTTAATTCTACTCGTCTTTCTTCACGCCAGGTAGATGTCAAAAATGGAATGGGAATTGCAACAGAGACGTGAACGGCTACACATGCAGTACATCTGAGTTTATTTAAAGAGGTGAGATCTGACAAAGGCTTCATAGATCCATATCAGGGTTTGTTCTGATTCGTGCATGATGTAATTATTTGGGAGAAGAGTGGTATTTAGTTGAGAGCGGAAAATAATACACGTTTTCTTTGGCTTTTCTTTACTGTGCTCTGTGATTGGCTAAACAAACTCGCGCCACTTTCTCAGCCAATCAGAAGTAAAAACAAAAAATTGCGTATGATTCTGTGACGCACGAGTTTTCCCGCGCTTGACACAAGTTACATGTATTTGCTTCGAGTTCTGATTGGTTCATTGTGTGTTGTTTGTCGAGAGTCATTAGTTTGACACTCAATAGAAAACGGCTCTGTGGTAAAACTAGATACCTGTGGCAATATTTGTGATGTTATCTGTAGACAATGTGATGTTATTTTGGACAAGATCCCAGATTCCAGACTATCGAGATTCAAATAAGAGTTACTAACGTATCATAAGAGCAGTTTTCGAATGAGTGTGCTGAACCTAAACCAAAGTTTTTACTTGGACCAATAACAACAGTAATAAAACACATGAACCATTTAGAAATCGAAGAAAATACAAGCAATTAGCATTAAGCGGGGGAAATCGCATGCTAGCAAGTCACGATTGCTTTTGGTTTTACGATTGATCGGATAAGAAAGTTGTGCGATCTTTTTCAACCAATCAGAGAACATAGTAAAGCAAAACCAAAGCAAGCACAACCTTACTTTCAACATCCAATGATTGAAAACTGATCGGTTTGAGGTTATAAAGGGTATTTAGCTCTATAATTAAAGGATGTCACAAGAAATGTGAAGTCACTCAACTATTCCCCCTCCCCCCTCCCCACTGTCATTTGGCTTATGATTCATTACAGTGTGAACAAGTCCCAGTGGCTTTGAAAAAAGAATGTAGCTTTAAAGGGCCTGGGATCCGTTTCTCGAAAGTCCCGGTAACCTTTCGAGCCCGAAGTTACATTTTAAAATCAAAATATATAGAATAGTGGCGTAGCTTTTAGCTCGCAACCCTGCTCAACTTGTTTCGTCAACTTCAATTTTAATGCCTAGTTTTAAAAGCCAACAAAATTCTGAATCTTTAAGGTAACCCTTGCGCTCATAAAATAGCTTTCCGGGCCCGAAAAGTTACCGGGACTTTCGAGAAACAGGCCCCTGGTTAAGCTGTTCAGAATAATTAATTAATTAAACACTTTTATAGCGCTCACATCCACTAGTTCGTGGCGCTTTACAACAATATTAAAATTAATAATTTTAAATAATAAATATATAAAAATAGAAATAAGAAGATACGAAACATTAAACTCTAATAATAAATTAAACCATTGTTAATAAATTTCCTAAAAAGGTAGGTCTTTAATTGTTTTTTTTTTTTTAAATAGAAACACTGTTCGATTTGCGAATGTCTAAGGGAATACTATTCCACAGTCTAGGGGCACATATGGAAAATGCCCTGTCGCCATATGTTTAAGTGTTGGATTTCTGTTGCAAAAGAAGTTCTAAGGAATTTGAACGAAGTGTCCTGGAAAGATTCTGGTACTGAGGTAATTCGACCAAATACCGAGGGCCAAGTCCATTTAGAGCTTTAAAAACCAGCAAAAGTAACTTGAACACAACACGGTAGGAAATCGCAAGCCAATGAAGTTTTACCAGAAGTGGACTTATAGGATCAAACTTACGAGCACCAGTTACAGAACGAGCTGCCATGTTCTGTAGCAACAATAATAATAAGCAAGAATTTTGAGTCCAGTTTCATGGCTTGAAGATGTTGATTCCTATAAATTAGTTCACCCTACAGCTGAATATTTCTCATCTAAGATACATCTTGAAATTACAGAATCAGTTCTTCATATTTTTACAAATGGCTCTTAGCTTCGGGGCCGAAAACTTCGGGGATTTCTAGAAACGTACCGCTGGCCTCTAGAAGGAACCCAGAAACTATAAGTGTTGGTTTCCCACTCCCCCCCCCCCCCCTCCCCATTCTCCCACCCCGAAAAAAAAACGAGAATGGAGCATCTTACTTTGGGGTGCCTGTTACTCATTCCTTTCTTCCCTGTACCTCCAGCCACACTGTTGTTGTTGTTGTTGTTGTTGTTGTTGTTGTTGTTTAATTGAAATAGGTGGAGACCTTACTTAGCATGTCGTAACATCATTCCTTCCTCTCTTTAGGTAAATGTCAGGGACAGGATGGGAAAACCAACTAGAAAGCCACATTCAACATGTCATCTTTGAAAGCGGGTATCCTACATGTGAGCGTTATCATTTTACTTCCGTTTTAATTTGGTGGGTGTATTGTCTACTCCTACCCGGAACGGGCTTTTGGGAACAGGAAACCAGGGGTGTAACGAAAGTCCCCGCCTCCGTTACGCCCAATGTTAAAGTTATGAGAATGAAACCTAGAAGGTAAAAAGTACAAGTTTCGTTTGGAGTCTACCACTAAGAATGCTGCATCGCACAACCTTTTGAAAATACGTCATGATTTTCGGACACTTTCCAATTGGATTCGCTACATCAATTTCCTTCAGGAAACAGCAAAACTAGCTCAGAATTATTAAAAACTAATTAAAGAGTGTCAAAATGATTAAAAATGTAACAGGAGGTTACAGCTGTAAAGGTTGTTTAGTCAAAGAAAACGGAAAATTCAGAATATTGATAAAACGAAGCTTCCTGTTCAAAATATGGTCGGCATGAAAGTATTAAAATTCATCACCATAGACATAGCAAATCAAATTGCTGAAAGATCCTTTCAAGTCAGAAAATATACGCTTTTGCGGATTAATACACTGATGGCATTATTTAACTCTTGACATTTCATGGATGATAATCGAGGAAGAGTATGGTGCAAAATGGCGGAAGAGAAGAAGGTCGAATGGCCAGAATGGGATAGAAAGATCATAAGAAAGCTGATCCTTTTATCACATTAGAATGTCATGTGTCAAATGTTGTCTCTGAAAATAATCTGTTTCATGTTTTGATGTGATTCCATTTTATTGATAATTGTTTTACTTCCGCAGGACACGGTGAGGAAGCTTTAGATGTCAGAATCAATTCAAGCAAGAAAGAATTAAATCAAAAGTACACTGAGGACTCAGCAAGGTAGAGAAAATAATTTTCCATACGGAGAAAAGCAAAGAGGTTACCATGAATGTCTGCAGGATGGCTACACTTTTTAGAGGAAAAGCTGTAGACGCAGCTGTGCATGTGTACCTATAGCACAAGCACTTGTAAACTGCAAAACAATTCTTCTCTTTTTTTCTTAAAATTCGTTGAGAAAGGCACAAATCGACAAGAACTACGAGCACACAAGAAGCAGGGCAACACGGAAAAAAGACCATGGATTCTCTCGCGGAAAACACCATGCGAAATATTTACTGTTTGGAAGTCTAAGGCATTCTGGTTAAGAGAGGTTTTTATAGCGAAACAGTCTAAAGTGTAAAGGGGCAATTTATTTTCACATGTAGCCGATTTGCAGGCATTGATGGTAATTTTCCTTCATTTGTTCATTAAACTAGTTCATTTGTTATTACTTACAGTGCAACGACCGATACAACGAACTTCATGATTTAAATCCATCTGACGAAGACAATTTTAGGAAGCATGGCAATCTTTTGTCGGACGCGAACGACGATCATAATTAACCGGCTTATGATATGACTCCTGGGTTCAAACCATTCACAGTTCTGTTGCCAGAGTTTTGACGATTTCGAGATTTCAGTGAGAAAATGGACCATTTTCGTTACGACATCACACGCGCCAAGGTTTCTGGTAATTGTCAGTGGTAGAAATTGCGATGAGCGTGACAATTGCGATGAGCAAACAATGAGCTAACGGAAGAAGTCGTTTTCGACCTTTCCCTTTTCGGAGAAAGCCCAAACAATTTACAAACTAAACAGCTGAATCTTCGGTTGACTTGTTGAGTAGCTTTCATGCAAGTAGCAATCGAGTTCTACCTTTTGAAAGATGCTAGATTAACTGAAATAACTTAGCTTACACGGAAGTAAACTTTTTACAGTATTTGCCAGCAACCATAAGACTTATCAAACGTAAGGTTAAATAAAATAAGTGATTGCTGTAGTCCTTACTAAACGGTTTGTAGAAACTTGAGTTCCGTTTGTTGTGTTGAACTAATATTCTGGAAATAGCTTGCCTGTTGTGGGCTTAATTTTAAAGCAAGGCCAAGAGCCTCTACTAGGCCTGTCAATCTAAGTTTGTTGGTGGACGAAAATAGGTTAAACTATTGTTGCTTGCATCTAGAAACACATTGAAATTCTTCGTTTATGCCGGTTTTTGAATTTTTTACTAGACATTGACAATATTTTTCTTCGTTTAGATCAAAGATAACTACAAATGCTGGTAAAATGCTAAAATCTGCGTTGTTTTCGTGATCTTACTTATCGACAGATCGTTTTAGGACAGGTATTAGTTAAAAGTGCATGGTCATTTCACTGGGCCAATCATGTCGCTTGGCAGTAGCGTCTTTACTGCAACTACCAAAAATCTTTGCGCGTGTGACGTCGTACCGAAAATGGCCCATTGATGAAACGAGACGTTTGCAATAGGCTGTAAACCCAGGAGTCATATCGTGAGTCTTTAAAGTATGTTCGTCCGGGTGAGTGTAGTTCTAAGAAGGACTGTTTGCGCTGACATGACTGACGTTTGGACAACCCGAGCGACAGACAGGAAGCAGTATATAAGATCAAATGCTGCACTGCCAGGCCGTTTATATTGGTGAGACCGGAAATTATTTGAACACACGACTGACTGAACATAAACGAGCGACGAGAAATGGTGATATCAACAATCACATTGCTGAACAGCATTTAGAAACTAACCACAGAATGACTCCGAAAGCTGGTTTACTAACTTGCAGCAAACACCACTGAACCGTTGCCAACAACCACCTGCACCTTACAAACGACTTCTTGACGATAACAACAAGACTGGCAAACAATAGACAAAACAACTAATTTTCCTAACAATGGACCAACGGACTTTTGACTAACAATTAAAAGACGGGTGACATCGCGAGTTCGTCGACTAATCAGGACAACGACCAGAGACTTATAACGTCTACTGATGATTCACAATTCACTTAACTCTGATGATGACTCCCGCTCAGGTTGTCGAAACGTCAGTCAATTTCACCAAACAGTCCTTCTCAGGGCTACACTCACCCGGACGATCATGCTTCATCGATTTATGATACTAAAGTTAAAACAAAACTGATTTTTAATTTTTGCTTTTTTATATTAGCTTATTTATTTGTTGTCAGCTGAAATAGCCAATTGAGAGTTCTCAAAAAGATACTTTTTTAAAAGTAAAGACTTAAAAGTCAAGATATTACTGATGTTTTACAAAAATATTATGTGGTCTAAATGTCTGTTGTCATTCGAAATTAAGAATAATTGCGAGTTTCCAATGAGGCGAAGACGTCATTAAAAAAAATATTAGCCTGTTCATTGTCCGTTTTGTGTAATTTTGGCTAATTGCAAATTTTCAGAAAGATAGCAAAGTCAAGACATTTCTAACTTAAAATATTATGAAGCCTGTTTCTGTGTTGTCGTTGAAATTAAGGGGAATTACTAGTTTCCAGCCAAAGCCTCATTCTTAATAAAAAAAAGAAACAGCCGGTTTGTTGTCAGTTCAGTGAAATTTTGACCGATTGCGAGTGTTCAGTTTAAGATACTTATTTAAATCAAGACATCATTTCTAAGTAAAAATGTTACGCTAATATGATCCTATTTGTGAGCTGAATTTGGACCTATTGTGAATTTCGATTCACTAGTCAACTAGTCAGATACTAAAGTGACGACGTTCAATTTCGTAGTTAAAAGTTATTTAGACCATTGCCTGTTTTCAGTTCAGTTCAAAAAAGAAATTTTCCCCGTTTGGCAGTTAAAAGTAATTGGATTTTTCAGTTGAGACACAATTCCTAGTGTATTCCCAGTGATATACCAGATGTCAGATTTCAGTTAAGACAACAACAACAACATCTTTTTTACATTTCCCAACGCCCTACCTTGCACCACAAGTATAACACTTGATCTTGATCGAGGTACAAGGATTGGAAAAGAAGTAAGATTACCTTACTTTATACGATACCAGCTGCAAAAGTGTGAGAAGCGAGCGTGGATTATGTAGAGTTTAAGTCATGTATTAAGTTAATTAAGCCCTAGTCAGCCGTTTTAGAAAGGTTTTAAACTTCACATGCGATATATTTCATTAAAATTTCAAAATAAAAATTGGGCCTTTCACGAATCCATTTTCAGCAGTGTAAGTTTGCAGCAAGTTATTTCAGGCTTGATAATTATTCAAGTAACTAAAAGAATCGCGAAACACGATGTGCAGGCTCAATTTGAATGTCAGGGTTAGGAAGAATTTTTGCAATTTTTACAAATTCTCAGCAAATTGGAGTATTCTGCGCTTTGTCAGTTTGCATTTTCTTTATGGGTTTCAGTCAGATTTTTACTTTAAAGTTTGGTCGTCTCGTGCAGTTTTCAGTTTTTTAAGGGGCACGACATGGTTTTCTCCATTAAAATATATCAGTTTTCTTTTGTTTCTTTCTAGTTTACATGTAAACATTGAACTGTTTGTGAGAATTCAAAAAGTCAGAGGCAGGTTCAGCCACGATTTCCCGAGTACCTTAGGTTCCTTGCCAATTTTTAGTTACATTTTGGGCTGCTGTGAGTTTTCAACAAGAGGCGATTCATGCTCCGCAGCACGCAGGATTTCGTAGTTTTCTGTTTTACTTTAGCCTGTTTAGATTTCGCAATGAAAATCTGACAGTTTCAGGCGGATCGAATTTGAGGATCTCTTTTCATTTTCACTATTTTAGTCAGTCTATAGTGAGACACGATTAAAGTGAAATCTTTAGCTATTTGTCAGTTTTTAATCAGTGACAAATTTGAATTTTGTTTCCTGTCTATATGTTGGCTTTTTCCAGTTTTTAGTGAGGTTTTAAGGTTGACAATTTTTGGTACAATTTGGTACAATTTTTGGTACAAAGCTGGCTCGGTGTAAGCGGAAACTGTGAAACTCACGGACGATGTAAACAAGAGAAACAAAACATTTTAAACAATGGCGTACAGCAAAACAGTAGGTTACTAAACAAAGAATCTTGCCAGGTTCGTACAATTTGAAATTCAAATAGTTAAGCTATTTGATGGTTTTAGTTTAAATTCTGACTTTTTCATTTCGTTTACAGTAAGAATTTTAAAGGCTATGCGATTTCTTAGCAAAACGAACAGGCCATTCACAAGTTTCCCAGTTTTCAGTAGCGAATGTTGATGCAAAATTTCTCAGTGAAAGGTTTACAGCTATATCATTACTTTAAATTTTAACCGTTTAACGTAGTTTTCATTGCCTTGGCTTTTGTCAACAAACGTGTCAGTTTTATCTGCGTTGCACTGTACCAAAAGCAAGGGCAAATTTACTCAGTACTTAATTTGCTTCCAACTGTAGCATGCTACATTTCAGCTCGCAAAATGCTTAAATCGTACACAATTAATGACTTTACATTGTTTACGGCTACGATTTTCGTGAGGTTATCCAAAGAGCAGTTTTCAAAGCACTAGAACATGTATGCAGCAGTTGTAAGCAAGTCGTACCATACTTTACTGCATTTCTATTTTTTCCGAGAATGTTCTGAAAAGGCGTGGAGGTGACCTGGCAAAATCATTTCAGTCTAGAAGTTGGCTATTTCAGGAACACTTTATTTTATCTGCCCACCATTTATTTAAGCTTTTTAACACAAATTGCAATCGTTCTTTCAAATGTTTATTGCATTTAACTGTAGGCAAATTCTTTGTCTTGACTGTTACCATGGTAGCCGCCGTTCAATCGCCTCCAATTTTCCCGCCAAAAGACTTAGAAAAAATGCGTGCGTTTAAAATGCGCATGCGCCATTTTTTTTTTACTTTGTTGGTATTCCAAATAGTTAACATCCGTTTTTTAATTTTTCAATAATCTTTTATTCAATGGCCTGTATTTAAACTAATTAATAAATAATTAGAGTTAGAGTCAACAACAATAAAAGAGTTCAAACAGTTGTTTCAATTTCATTGTCTTCTTTATTCTCTCTCTCTAAATGTCTTATTTATCTTTACACTGTTTTTCAATAAGTTAATTAGTTAAGTAAAACTCATTTAACTAATAAAAAGGTGTGACAAAATTTTCTTCCTATATATACTGTCTTTTGGCGGGAAAATTTGAAACAATTTGCACAGCGTTTCCCCTGAAAAATGTTTTTGACAAAAATTCAACGGGACACTCTTTGAAAATTTTTGGATCGCAAAAAATTTTCAGAGTATCCTCAACAAATTTAAACTCGCCAAAAGACACGCATACACCATCTCGTGCAACAGAAACGAACATATCAACTGATTCTTGCACGAAATGTTCTACTCATGGAGGGTATGAAAAGAAACATTGCAAGCTATGAAATCTTTATGTGAAAACTTTTGTGCACAGAAATAACGTACTCTGTAAGTTTTGGATAAACAAAACTCAAGATAAACGTTTCTCGTTATTAGTGTTCATATTCTCGATTGTTCTTTCACTTTTAGGTTGTTCATAGCTTGCAATGTAACTTAGAATAACAAGGCTTTTTCTGACGGTCCAGTTATTGTAGCACAGGAAAAAAATTGTGTGACCTAAGAATTTTGTTTTCTAACCAAAAATAGCGAGCATTTCCTTTAGTTTGGAGCAATCGGTGAAATTTAGTAGGTAATAGCAGATAATTGGCTCCATGTTCTTTCTGGTGCTAAACGTACTCGGTGAAGTTTAACTAGGTAACTTTAATCTATAATATTTCATCCTGTGCTACATATCGATTGCCAGCAGAAAAAGTCTTTTCCTCCAACGCAATAACTATAATTACACGTAAGAGCTTGTAAAACCCAATGTCTGGTCCTCGAAAAAAACCCACTTAATTAAATGTTTTAAGCCTTGCTCCTAAAAACGCGTTTTTTTATCGAATGAAAATTTCTATTTCTATTCCTAGGTTTACAGACCATATTTAAAAACACTTGAACGTTGCAAATTAAATGAAAACTCGGGGTTTTTTTTTCGGATTATTTGATGGACACATGCAACGAAAAGGGTTTCTTCGACAGGAAAATAAACTGCGATTTCGACAACTGTTATACACCTATTTCAAGTAAGGTTGCTTCAGTGATGCATGGTCCTTGTTTCATAGACCGCAAAGCATCATGTTTGCTATAAATACATGATGTATTGCTCATATTTTTCGCTAAAGGCACTCCAGGAGAAAATCAAATAAAAAAAACATACATTCGCTCTTACTTTAGGACTAATAGCTAGAGAAAAGCAGCCATAGATTAACGATTATGATGCTTTGCAGTCTATGAAACATGCATCACTGAAGCAACCTCTTTTCAGATAGGTATACTCGCAGATGAGTTCGTCTCAACTTCCTCGTTGTGTGAAATTAGATAGCCGCCGTCACAAACAGGATTTCCCAACCTTTTACGTGGACATAGAAATTGTATTAAAACGAAAAGTCAATGCCAAATCCTTTCTAAACTTATACGTCTTGTGATCTTGTATTTTGTTTTGTTTTTTTTTTCTGCATTTTTGGGTTTAAATCAGTTACCTTTTTGCAAACACCTGATACAAAAGAGTTGTCCATTTATAATTAAACCAAGTTGCAAGTTTCACCGCAGTGTTTATGGACACATGATCATGAATGCAAAAAAATTTTAAAACACAATGATAACAACTGAAGACATTATTGCATGTCATTATCGTTTTGGAGCAAAACATGCTGACTAATTAGTTGTTTTGTTTCAAAATCAGTACGATTTCGTGGAAATTTTTCTAACAATTTAAAATGCTAACAATAAACAGGATGAGTGTGCAACAAATACTTCTTGGTTTATTTGGTACGAATTGTTTTAGAATCTTCACGTTACTGTGATAAACAATACAGTGGCAAATGATTTCTGACATTTTAAATCGCTACTATAAAGGAAAACAATTGTGTAAAAAAGATGCAGTTTAACCTCTGTTACTTTGTCTCAATATCTTGAAGTTTGTTGGATGAATAATAGTGACAAGGTATATTGTTTTTTGTTGCTTTGATGATTAAAAACTTGAAACGGCAACCAAGACAAGTACAGCTGGGTAACAAAAAAGTGATTTAGTGTCTGCTAAGCCTTTTTTGTCTTTTTCTTTTTCAAAATCTTGGACTTTGTTGAATTTGAAATCTAAGAACGAGCCGACGACAACTGTTCTGCAAAACACTGAAAAAGGTCCAACTGAATCGTCCGTTTTGGCAATAATAAAAGCTGCCTGGCTTATATTGTGATCTGTATAACTGGTCAGACACATAAATCGCCTTTAGTACCAACGTCTCTCTAAACCAGACATCAGGGTTTTATAAACTAAACTCAAGAAGACAAGAGAACAAAAGCACTTTTCTTCAAGATTCGTTTCCTTATTAATAACCGTTCTATCCAATTATTTCAAAATACGAAAGCGAAGAAATTTTTAGCCAAATTTGTGATCTCCAAGAGTCTTTAATGGATTTAATAACTTAGATCCAAACGTAAAGGATGCCTTTACTCTCTTGTCAACTCAGGGAAATTAATCAGTTGATGTGGCGATTGCGTGGACATTTTTAAGAGGGCACTGACAGTCTATATCATATCCGTAAACGCAAAATTCAGTGTAAATTACTTGCTCGAAGCCATTTTATGGTTAATCGTTTTAACTCCAGTTTTAGACAAATTTCTTGTCATTTAGAATGTTTTTAACTTTTAAGTAGGTGGATGAAAGGGTAGAGAGTAGTTTCCAGTGGTGCTATTTATTGTGCTGCTCAGGTGGATTAAGGAATGGCTCCTCATGAAATATCACCTTTTTTCGACATTTTTGTAGAAGCGTTGCTATTCAAGACAAAATGACTTATAATTGTGTAAAAAGAGACAAATCAACTTTTTGGATAAATTAGTGTGTTTGCGGCGGTCACATGATCGGCCACGCCCTAATTTATGCAAAATTTGCAATAGTTCGATTACAACATGATAATCAACGTTATAACTACCCATCTTTCTTCCAAAATCTCCGCATTGTAGAAAGATAGTTTAAATTAAACGGGCTTTTCTGAAAACGTTAATTGTTACGTAACTGTTTACTGTTTTTCTCTAGTCCCAGTCCCTCTCCAAAATTAAAACGTCATAGTTTAAAGAAAGTACAAAATTCTCAAAACCCCAATTAGTTCCCTAAACCTTTTGCCCCAAGTCATTGATACAAGGCAAACTTAATGGGAATTCGTTTTCTTAAAATATTGTAAATTTCAATCGAAATAAATTGTACAAATTGGGCGTGGTATGTCACGTGACGTAAAAACAAAGTTCACGCAGACAAAAATTAAATACTTCAAGGAAATGCTCGACTCTGCCAAACTTTCTAATCAGTACCTTGAAATTATTCTAAACTAGACCACCCCCTCCAAATCTGCGGAGACCCTTTCCTTAATTCACCTGAGTGTGGATGAAATACACATCGAACCATTCAAGGCCCGCATTCAAATGAAAGATATTGCTGCAGTAATCTCCTGTGATGCCTTTTATTATTATGCGGTACAAGGTGGTTCCAAGTTTTGCGTCTGTGGATGAAATTTCCGTGTGCTCATTTCAATGAAAGCTATTGAGCTTTTTTTTCTTTCTTTCTTTTGACATGTATACAATTATTTATTTGTTGTATTTATTTTACCGTGTACAAATAAAGTTATCAATTCAAATCAATTCAAGCAATACTTTCGTTCATTGTGACGCAGTTTACTGTGCTGTAAACTGAAGCGGTTCTAACTTTCAAGTCAGTGGAAAAAAAGTCCTAGAACAAATTAAGCTTTTGGCAAGTACGTTCCTTCTGTTCATTATCAGGCCGTATAGGGCGGCTCTACGTTTTGAGTCAATGGGTGAAATCTTTAAATGTGACCATTCAAATGAAAGCTACTGAGCAGCACTTTCCTGTGATGTTGATAAAGGTAGTTATATCAACTTTAATTTGGCGTCCGTGAATAAAGTCCCAAATGAACGCTATCGAGTGACAGTTTCATTTGATACCTTGTGCCAAATGAAATTTGGCAATACAAAAATCAAATTGTCCAGTTGATGATCTGAAATAACACTAGAAAAACTGACGTGGATGGCTCCTTTGACATGTGATCCTAGCAAATTTGCAGTGTACGAAAAATATTTCTCATTTTAAGTTTGAACAAATTCCCACTAGTTTGACATTTTCAAGAATTAATGATGAAAATCAGAAAGACTTTGGAACAGTGTAGAAGTCATGATTAACCATCAAATCAGCTTATAAGTTGTTTATTTCTGATCACTTTCCTCTGGATTGTTGTTTATATTGGATGTAGCATTTAAATTCACAAAACATGCGAAAATATACTAGACAATTGGACACTGTTTAATAATGACAATTCCAATTCTTTTTAGACATGGATACGAAACCATTCTACATATTTTTTTTGTACTTTCTGGCTCATTTCATGATCAAACAGAAGGTCAGCGACTGTACCTCCTTGTGAAATTGAATTTTAAGCCCCGAAATTAACTTTCCAAAAAACGTTGGGCTGATTTTAGCAAAGTTGCCATCCGCAATTAATTTGCTATGATAAACTGTAGGTGCCAACTTAAAATTCCCAAACTTTTCACCTCATCAACTTAGGTGATAAATGCAACATTTAATATACTTATCTACACGTTGAGCGATTCAAAGTAGCTAAAAGTACAAACGTTTTGAAAAGGAGGGGCGCTCTCCTTGCTAGGCCAAAAAGATTCAATAAACGACCCACTAAAAGACAGCAGCAAAAAATGGAACCCTTGCCGGCAGTCAAACAGAGCCGTAAGGTAGATCATCACATCATCGGCCGATTGCTCAACGTTTGAATGGTGGCTGAGACTGAAACTTATCAGTTACAAGTCATTTTACTTTTGGCCCCAATTCAAGTCCTTTGTTAATATGGATATATAGTTTCAGACAATTAGCAAGGAGATCATTGCACATTTCTACCAGATGAATGCCCTTCATTAATCTCCCATGAGTTCAAGTCTTGAATCAATTTGGCGAATAGATTCAAACAATTTGAGGCTAGATAGCACACTTCTGCAAGATAAATTCATTGCACCATCTCCCAGCAGCAAGATTCACATTTCTTAAAAATAAACGCTTTTGATTTTCACGTAATAAAACGTTCAGCCACCATTTTTACTAAAGTTATGTTAAACAATTAAATTTTTTATCTTTGCCGGCCGAGTTCTTTCCTGATTTGTCTTTTCCATGTTGTTATCAGCTTACATCTTTCTTTCTCCTTTAGACTTCACGAGTTTCTTGGTTTTCCTGAAGATAGACACGAACAGTAAGACTAATTAGTTCAAATGCTCCATTTTTAAAGCACATAAAAGTAAACTCTTATTCAGCTTTCTAACAACTTAGGCAAAATGTGACCACGTTGGACGTAGTTTTCAATAATACAACCTTTCTGACGGTAGACTTCAAAATCTTTTTGAGTAACATTAATAACCGAGAATCATCTTCAAGCTAGGTCCACTTCACTCTTGTGGCACAAATTTAATGCCGAGAGGACATGAACTCTCGCTTGAATTAGAATTTCAACTTGAATCGACACTCAAGCAAGTATCAAACCACACTAGGCAAAGGTTTACTCTTGTTCTGTGAAGAAACTCATTAAATTAATTATACTGTAGCTAAAATGTTCACCTTCTGTTGAAGTTGTGTTTTTCGTCTCAGATTCTTTAACTTCGTTCCAATCTCTCTCAATTTGATATTTCAGTCCCTAAAAATAGAAAATAAGCAATACAAATGATTAGTTCGCGTTCAATTTTCAAACACACCAAAGAAAAACTCGCAAACAATGCATTCATGTTAAAAACTAAAACTAAGAAGACAAAATTTTGAAGTTGAATATAAAATTGAAGCGACACTCATAAACCACGTGCTAACATAATCGAGCGACATTTGTACCCTTTAGGGAAACTTTATGGGAATATTATTGCAATGTAGCTAATATTCACCTTTGGCTGAATTTGCTTAACGTCTTTGCCCTTTCTTTCAGGACTTTTAGACGTCTTCAGGCTTCTCTCGAAAGCATAAACCAGTCTTCAAAAGTACGACCATCTTTACACGATCACAGCCTGCAAATTCTACGACAAATCATGAATATTGATTAGAAACAGAAGCCAATCGCTGTCAAATACGTCAAATAAATAAAATAATTCGCGAGCGCATTCGTTGCACGTTTTACAGCCAGCAAATCCAGAAGGGCGAAAAAAGGAAAATGAGTCACGTGACAACCTGATTGCATTATACAGAAAGTTTTTTGTCTGTTTTTTTGTTGTTGTTGTTGTTGATGTTGTTGTTCTTTTTGCCCAAGATGGATGGATTCATTCGTGTTTCGGTCTTCTTTTAATTCAGGTTTTTCGCACAAAACTAAGTGTTTAATTCTTTTATTGGCGAAAAAAATAAAGGCTATCACTTCTCACTTTTTCCTTGTTTCCAAAACGAAAGGAAATTAAAACTATAAACAGTATCTTCGTTTTTACTAATTCATAAATTTAAAGTTAGTAGCTAGTATGCCTTCCTTTGTGAGGCTCCTTCATATTCACCGCCGATCCTGTTTCTCTCTTTTCCTAAGTGCTGACAGGGAAAAAGACAAAGGCTCTGATTTTCAATTTTCAAAATTATAATTAGTTTACTGTCTTGCTTGTCTAGACATTATGATAGAAACAAAAGGTCATGAAAACTCCATGAACATTGTCTGGCCCTCATCCTGATAAAATCCAGGGATTGGGGCTCACTGCCTCAACTCTCCTAAGGAGATCAATTAATAAGGCAGGTGTTACGAGTCTTTTTGCATTGAAAGAACGAAAATATCTGAATATTATCGACGGATTTGTATGGTTTGCGTGTGGTGTTCGCTAAAGGCTACCAGCAGTCTCTCTTTCCGTTCAGAGATAGTGAAGGAAAAGAAAAACAAGCGAGTGATCTCGAAATCGATTGCGACTCGAGAGGCGCATTAGCTTTCAGAGACGTGGGCGACTTTCGTCCCCGCTCGCTTGTTTACTTTTGCAAGGGGATTCCCAGGTTAGCAAACCGGATTTAAACATCACGTCATGAGATATGCCTTGACGTGCCCCATACTCTGACGATCTGCTCGAGCTCGTGTTTATCAAGCGTTATATTTTGATTCTACTGCCATAGTCACTGTTTGTATTTAAGGTCTAGGCACAACAGTAAATACTTCGTCGTCCCTGTGTCAGCATTCTCAGTTGTGGACGAATTTATTTCGACATTCAACGTTGGAGTGAATTTGCGTTTTTCAGCACAAATAAAAGCGATAAGAAAGATAGGCTGAGTCATCAGAGTTTAAACATTACGTCATCTAGTACCGCTATAGTCAAAATATTGTGTCACACAATCACACTTTTCGTCACGCCGGTTCGTATAAATAGAGGATCGCGTTAACATTTGTGAAACCTAGGGGTGGGGAGGGTCAGAATGGCCGGTTAAAATGCCCAATGGGCTTTCTTGTTACTTTTCATTTAAACAGTCTTAATTCCATAAAAACTTATCTATCCTGGCTCCAGAGGCCGACTGTAACAATGATAAGTCAGTTGGAGTAAACGTTTATCTGTCAGTGTTAATGACTTTCATAGACAGCGATTGGTGCATTGCGAATGACAGATAAAACGTCATTTAAAAGTGGGGGGCCACTTTGTCTTCAACGAGAGATGCCTTTCCAAAGATGCGAACCTACTTCACACACCCAAGGATGGCGTCAAAAAATGGCGCTATTTCAGCTTTTCATCATGTCGGTCACGTTAACCCTCCAAGCTGTTGGCCAAATATACGGTGGCCCACAACTGTCACATCAAAACAAAATGCTCACATCAAATTCAAATCACTCACATCAAATTAAAATCCCTCACAGCAAATTCAAATTACTCACAGCAAATTCAAATTACTCACAGCAAATTAAAAACCACTCACAGCACATTCAAATTGCTCACAGCAAATAACAAATCCACCACAGCAAGTTACAAATCGTTCACATCAAATTCAAATCGTTCACATCAAATACAAATCGCTCACAGCAAATACAAATACGGTCAGTGTAAAACGAGGTCTGTGGACTGCGGACTGCGGACTGCGGGACTGCAGACTGCAGAGCAGGGGAAAAAGCAGACTGAGGGTAAAATGCAGACTGCAGACTGAGGGTAAAATGCGTGCTAGGGGTTAAATGGAGACCACAGACTAGTATAGGGGTAAAATGCAGAATGAAGACTGCAGACTGCAGACTAGGGGGGAAAGGAGAGAAAAGACAGCCGGAAAAATGACTGCGCTCGTGGAAGTTCGTAGCAATCTACTAAAATCTATTTAATATGGTCAAAATGTTTGCATTTTTTTTCCTGTTGTAATAGGAAAGTTTGTTTCCTATTTGAGGAGTAAGTTCAGTTTTCCCACCAAGGATCGTCCGAGAATACGTTGCTCATGGAGAAGCTTTGCTTCAACTTCAAGCCGTAGATTGTTCAGAATTTGATCGGACCACGCAAAACAACCTGTGTGTGATAAACGAATAAGTTCGGGCGGGAATAAATGTAGAGCTATTTATTTCATTAACCGGAACCTCTAGTGTTCCAAAGGATCGCTTTTTACGAATGAACTTTTTTTGCGAACTAGCTGAGGTCGCCGGCTACATGTAGTTCCCGGTCGGTCACCCCGGGGGGGGGGGGGTACTCTGCAAACTTTTGGGCGGGGGTGTGCCACTGAGACACTGAAACCCTTACCCTAAACTAGACCAAGTTGAGGTGCATTTTGCAACCCTATACTAGACTAAACACCAAAAATCCGTAACCCTATCCCAGACTAGCTATTTTTGAGAAACTCCATTACTAACACAGTCCAGCGAAAACAAAATGTTACGTCACATTTTAAATAATGCTCTCAAAATAAAAGTTTATTTATACTTGTTCAGTTTTTGTTTCCATCAAGTCCTCAATTTCAGGTTAACCTGAGTGAATAAAGAACCGTCATGAGTGTTGCCTTTCGGATACAACAGCAATTGAAGAATAACCTTGGAAAATAACTAACACAGGCGATAGAAATAGCCATTTATAGTTTCACCAATCTATTTCTCGGCGCCCTCTCGCGCCAGGAAGACTGGGTGGTCGTCCCAGGGTCCTAGGTCACAATGAGGTAGAAAAAATCTCTGGCACTGGATGAAATCCGGGCATGAAATAATGCTCAACTTTCAATTCGGGCATCAAATAATGTTCAATTTTCTTTCGCTTTAAAGCCCTCGAAAATAACTGAAAACGCTTATTTTAGTGAAACACTTCAAATTCTGACCTCAATATCAGGCCGGGAGGTCAAGACTGGGGACAAGACATGGTCCACGTGGTAATTATTTATATGCGATCATTTCTCATTATATGGTTTATAGGGGAGTTATATATATATATAAACAGTTACCTTCTTTCTCCTAATCACAATGGTGTAAAATGTTGACAATCCCGTTTCACGATGCAGTCCTCAACAGAACGTTGTTGGAATATATACCAAAGGCAAAATCGAGGCAAAAGCGTCTAAAGACCCAGGTTGGCTATTCGACTCCGTATTAACCTCGTCAGTCACACGCTGAGTTGTCTCGAGCACGCACGTACGCATTACGAAGAACAATCAACTGTTTATTTTTAGCTATTGTTAAAAACCACCGATTTCCGTGTAAATCCCGAATGTTGACAGTCTAGGATATCCAGCAGTGTTTTCAGTGATAACCTATCCTGGGTATTAAACCCATCTCTATTAACGCTTTCTTTGCTAGTTGCTGGTAAATTTGCCAAATTGATTTCTTTTTAGTGTCAGTTGCCGGGAAACCTAGTCTAGACTAAATTCTCCAACCAACTGATTAGTTTCCTCGAAAATGATACCCTATTCTAGACCAAAACTCTCTGATTTCCGTACCCTATCCAAGACTAAACAGCTTGAAAACCATACCCTTCACAGCGGCACATACCCATATAGCGTGTATATGGGAGTACCCCCCCCCCCCCCGGTCGGTCACCCATCCAAGTACAACTTCGCTCGTCGTAAGAACAGAAGAACTTATGGTACCTTGATCATGGACTGGTATCTAAGAATTCAATTAGTTAAAATGTTTACCTTTTGCTTTCCTTTCCGTCTTTATCCTGATTTTTTAAAATGTATATTGTACTGAAAAAAAAAAACATTTGGGTGGGAGATAACGGAGTGAAACGTCTACCATAATGAAAACATTCTTCCAGTTAGCGAAGTTAAGCTCTGTTCGCCGGAATTAGTACTTGGATGGGTGACCGCCGGGGAACTATTAATATGTATCCAGCGGAGTTTGACTTTTACCTCAGCTAGTTAGCAAATGAAGTTCATTCGTAGAAAAGCGATCTTTTGGAACACTCCAGGTTCCGATTTATCTCCACATTTTCTCCCGTCCGAGTTTATTGGCTTATCACACACAGGTTGTTTTGCGTAGTGGATCAATCTATGGCTTGAAGTTGAAGCAAAGCTCTTTTATGAACAACGTATTCCGGAAAATCATTGGTGTAAAAACTATTCTACTTCTCAATTAGTAAACAAATTTTCCCATCAGAACACGAAAAAAATGCAAACATTTTGACCAGAAATGGATTTCTGCAAACTTCTACGAGCACAGACATTTTTCCGGCTGTCTTTTCTCTCATTTTCCCCCTGGTCTGCAGTCTTAATTCTGCATTTTACGCCTAGTCTGCGGTATTCACTCTGAATTTTCCCCTTAGTTTGCAGTCTGGATTTTACCCTCAGTCTGCTTTTTCCCCTGGTCCGCAGTCTGCAGTCCGCAGTCCGCAGTCCGCAGTCTTCCCTTTACACTGACCGTGTTTGTATTTGCTGTGAGCGATTTATATTTGCTGTGAGCGATTTGTATTTGATGTGAACGATTTGAATTTGATGTGAACGATTTGTAATTTGCTGTGGTGGATTTGTTATTTGCTGTGAGCAATTTGAATGTGCTGTGAGTGGTTTTTAATTTGCTGTGAGTAATTTGAATTTGCTGTGAGTGATTTGAATTTGCTGTGAGGGATTTGAATTTGATGTGAGTGATTTGAATTTGATGTGAGCATTTTGTTTTGATGTGACACTTGTGGGCCACCGTACAAATAGCTGTTTTTCGAAAAGGCGAATTTTAGATCTCCCAGAAGAGAGTGTAGATGAACGTCCCTCCTGTTCAAGTAACAGTCCACTAGCCTAGAGTTGCACTGTTTCCCTCCCGGCAGTTCTTCCTCGAAAGGTTCTTCCCATGGTATACCATCACGGTGATAATGTATCATGCAGGGGACTCATTAATTGGCAGCAATTCCCTCTCGCGCCTTACAGTCACTGGAGTTATGGAAGTTTTTCTTTAAATAACCAGGGATTTCCATTAGGTAAGTGAATCAGCAGCAATCACACACAGCTAAAGGTTGTTGTTTCTTTGCTCGTGTCAATGCCACATACATCCACGTCTTCGGCAGAAACACGACAATGGGGAATACGTAGCTATTCAGTTTAAACGCGCTGTTCTTTACAGTCTAGGATAACCGTTAATTACTCGGTGGACATTCAGTTTGACTACCAATAAAAGAGGAAAGTAGGTTTTAAGACCAGTTTCATTGCAGGCAGAGGTACATTTATCTGCTGACCTTAACTTAACCACGCGTTTATCCCTTTGTTTATATCACAAGAGAGAAGTTCAAATTTTAATCGCCAATCAACCTTCTTTTAGTGATTTTTTTTTATGGAGGAGATTGAAAATTGCCAGCGCTAGCGAAAGAAACATGGTCGAAAAGGTACTATTTTCAAAAAGGTACAGAGATCAGTCGACAGGACCGCAAATTCATGAAAGAAGCTGCTAAAGGTGACATTCCATTCGCAGAAAAGGAAAAGGTCTGCCGTAGTTACATGTCATTGGAAAAGTTGGCCTGGTGTTCCTTAACACTAAAGACTTTTAAAAAAAATTACACCATGTCGGCTCAAAGTGCACTTTGTCCTTTGTCCATTTCTTTTTATTATGAAAGATGTGCTTTCCATGATACCTGCATGACCGTTATATACAGGTATAGGTGCTAACTTTTTTCATTTCACATTCAAAGAAAACAAGAGGAAAACCTTTTTCAAACCAGCCAACCACTCAATGCTATAAAGATAAAACAGATAGTAAGTACACAGTGAAAAATCCTCGGAAAAAAAAAACTCCGAGCCCCCACCTTTTTTGAAAACCTTTTTCAAATTTGAAATTCGAATTCGAAAAAAAAAAAACTGTGTGACAGTGCAATGAGGCCCGGGTATGTTTACTTTAAATCAGGAAAGAATGAAAATATGCTATCCAGCCCCTGCAGCTTTCCTTTGGCTGGTTTCCACATGATCGCTACGCAATTGCTTCGATCGCTGCAAGTCGCTGGAAAAAAAACGTTTAGCAATCGTTGTGATCATATGGAAAACACACTTCAGCGATCGTAGCGATCACAGCATTTCACAACGATCGCTGAAGAGTGTTTTCCATATCATCGCAACCACTGCTAAAGGCCTTTCCAGCGATCGCAGTGATTGTAGCGATCGAAGCGATCATATCAAGTGGAAACAAGCCTTTAGAGGTCTCATCTCCAAAGGATCGATGATTGCCCATAATATTATCAACGGGTACCGGTTTTAATTAAAGACTAACCTTTTTTACTTTCATGTTTTATTAAGACCAAGATGGGAAAAGTTTGTTTCAGTTTAAATTACTGTAGTCCATTGCTAGTCAATTCTTTCAAACCCTAAACGCATCGGTTTGGAGATTCAGTTTTACTTTTCAATTCCTCAACAACAGACTACGTCAAAAAGGCGAATCCATACGCATAAATGTTCCATGTTTGACGTCGGTTGAACTTGTAGAAAATACATAAGGACTTTTATTCACTCTTCACTGGCTGAGGTTTGATAAAATTATATTATTCTCTTCAGTAATTACCTTTTTTTATCCTTCCCTTAGCCCGGATCTTTCAGAAGGAAGAGAAGACGTCCCATGCGAAAGAAGAAGCAGCGTCCATTGTTTTCACCTAACCAAATTCAAACCATGGAAAAAGAATTCGCCAAACAGCGATACATAACGGAAAGCAGGCGAGCTCAGCTGGCGTTAGAGATAAAGCTTACTGAAACTCAAGTCAAAACCTGGTTCCAAAATCGACGAACAAAGTGGAAAACGGAAACAAAAGATAAAGCAAATACGGCCTCAAGGCGCTCCTCCCAGGGAGAAATGGAACATGTCTTCATTGCAATGCAGATTAAACTGAGTCCTTTCTACCAGAACATATGCACTGATTCACTTGTAACTCCACTTAGAGTTCTGCTACAGCATTATGCCGAACCTATGTTTTTCTACTACCCTTTTTAAAGGTTCGTTTCTTGGATAGATAGCTTCCGTACAAAACGCGACTGTTTGTTTTCTTTTAGTAGTTCGTTTAATTTCTTGTTAATGCCGCCGTTAGATTGATGTTAGTTATACTAGTATATCCGTACTGAGGAGGTACAATTTATTGCCCGAACCCAAATCAGAGATCCAATCCAATGCATCGATCCTGTTTGTATTTTTCTTACGCCATGTTGCTAAGTGCGTTTAAAAGTATACCCTTTTGTACAGCGTTTCGACAACCACAAACTGAATTCATTTTTAACAGACATGACTGGTAGCAATCTAGTCAGGTTTTTAATTATCGCCTGAGCTGTCAAAGATCTTTTTTCTTACCTGGAAAACCTCCTGACATGGAAAACACATTTTTAAGCAGTATTCACACCTATTTCACACCTACCTGTACATATTGTATAATGAAGTTTAATGTATTGCCGGTTACATTTGTCCGTTACTAAGCCGTTGCTACTTAGATTATCAGCTTTGTTGTGGTTTAAATTAAGTGAACAGGAAAAGATGTAAAACAAGTGACAAGTTCTTCAAAATTTATAAGTCCTACAGTAAGATCCTGCGAAGGTGTTAGAGGTAATTGTTGGTCAAGCAAATTACATGAAGATAGGTTTTATTACCATGCCGTGTTCAAAGAGGTAGCTATAATTTGATAACTGTTAAGCAGTATCTAAGGCAATAAATTAATTGTTGTTGTGGTGTTGTGTTGACTCAGTGTGATTTTCTTAATGGTTTTGGACGAATTATCTGAGTCCCAACTGATCATGCTTTCGATCAAAGGAAGCTTGAATTGGCTGTTTATTTCATTTTGCCTTTTTATCTTCTCTATATCAGGCCTTGGTCATTCAACATCCTCCAATCAGTACTATTCAGTACAAATTTCTTGGATGGCAATCAAACGTTGTCCAACACCGTGCAACGTCGTTCAGAAGCACAGTCTAACATCATTCAACACTGAGTAAGCTCAAACGCGTTTAAACTGCTGTGTTTAATAACGTTGAACGGTATTCATTGAAAATGCTGAATGTTTTTGGCCCGGGGAGGGGGGGGGGGGGGGGGCTTAGATACAACTGTCCTAATTAAATAAAAAGCATTTGTTCAAACTCAATTTTTTTTGGTATAGTAGACATTTTTAACAAAAGCTACAGATTCTTTCAGTTAATTCCTTGTGTTAGATGAGATCTTGGAACAATGCCACTAATAGACAAAACGGTCTGGATATGTTTCTTTAAGTATAATTGCCTTTTTAATCCATACTTTCGCTGAATAAAAGAGAGAATTATCGATACCAATATCTATATTATTTTTGAAGAGAAGTAACGGAGTAAGTATGATAGTATTTTTTGTAGTGGATATCGAAAATTTTAGAGTAGGAACTGATGGAATAATTAACGCTCCATTATTCCTCTTCAACCCCCAGACATAGCGGCGGTTCAGCGCACTTTAAAAGGGAGACTTGGTAATTAAATCTCGGAGAAACAATGACAACAAAGCCGCGTTTTCTGTCGTTGCTAAAAAAATTAACACTTCCTGCGGGTGCTTCAAAATCAGCATTACCAAAACAAATGAAACAAAAAACAAACAAACAAGGTATCGTTAGGTGCCTGATGATGGATAAATATTGGCTTAATTTGCATGATATTTAGACAGCAAGAAGATCTTTGACGCAGATCTCTCTAAACCAGTGAGTCATGGTTAACCATCTCTCCAATTGTTCCACCTATTTCTTCTTAGACTTTTAAGATGATGTCAACATTTCACAAGAACCATGCTCTGGAAACTGCAAATGAAACTATAAGGGATATAACTGAGAAATAGGACGTTTTTCAAGGCTTTTTGTTTTGGACACTTTCTAATCTAATCAGTGACCCCTTAGTCTTCGTTTAGGTGATTTATCAAATTCCCTTCCTGAGGAGAATAAGAGGCTATACAGGGGCAATGTTGGGTTCATTGTCGCCATTTTACAAAAGTAAGGCATTTCCTGTGGGACTGAAAAGGTCACGAATATTTGCTTCGCTGCGTCGCAACTTCAGTAAATGTCGGTCCAGCTGCTATTCACTTCGAATAAACAATAATAATAAAAAACCAACAAATAATAGATAAATAAACAAATAAACAAACAAAAGAATAAATAAAAAAGATGAGATATGATAAAAATCTTAGATGGAGGACTGAAAACCCACCACCCCCTTGCCACTATTAAGGCTCCTTACATTTTGCTTGTCAAATGAGAAGAGCTATTGTTTGCCGGCACGGTGCCGAAAGTTTGGGGTTAATTAATTTAGTAACATTTCAACACTACTCAGTAATGGCTTGGCAAGGGTCGCTAATTCTTTTAGCAATTTCTCTTTCCTAAATTTAGACATGGGGAAAGTCAATTGTGACCAGTTGTGGTTAGACATCATTCAAGGGTCGCTTGGAACGGTTTACCAATAGATAAATCAGTAACTATACCTCCACTGCATCAAGCGAAGCAATTTCTCTGAATGGTACGTCTTTCTTACATTTCATTTTATGATATTTCCTTTGATATTAACTCGTCGGACTACTCGTAAAAAATAACATGAAAAATTCGTTGTGCAATCCTGCTCAATATCTCATAATTTTATCAAGGTCTTGAGAACATTAATTAAGAAGAAGTAAGAAGGGGAGATTTTAATAATGAATTTTAAGGAAATTAAAAACCATAAAAGTTACTTTGTAGTTAACAATTTAAATGGACACCAAAACAACCTCAATTCAACCTGCTCTCGGGAAGATAAGCGGTCTAACCTGTTGTTTGTATAACCAAAGCGGTGGGTTTTGCTCTTTTCATTTCATCCTAGTTGAGCTTTAGGCGTTTACATGTTTACTTGTACCCGTACAAAAAGCCATTGACAACATCCGTGAGCTGATAAGGTCAGGTATAAAAGCAATAGTTAAATCATCGTGTGCTGTACTTTTTTACAGCGCTTCTCTGAAAAACAGACCGTATTATTTTTACTTCCACAGGGTCCATCACTATTAACTTAAGTGCGGAGAATTCCGACATATAATACATCAAAATTAAGTCAACCATTTTATTGTCTCTGTATGTGGACGTGTCTAAAGCAAATTTTGCCAACACTGTATCGCGCTCCATAAAAATTCGTGTATTTGAAATGCTAGTAAATATTAAAATGTTCATGTTCACAATACTGATATCTAGCTGAAATGCGTGGCGACTTCTCCATAAAAATAAATTAACGAAGATATATCCAATGGACGTTTTGTTCCATGGAATCTTCCTGATTCATGTTAATCTTTGAAGGTTTCATGGACACAGTAAGTCAGAGCCATAGCAACAACTTGACAGAAACATTTTTAATTCTTAAGTTAGGATTGCTTAGTGATAACCCAACGTTCAGACAGAAATGGAAACTTGCCAGTCCTGAAAGCATGTCTGTCTATGATGATGCCATTCTTTCGAAAAGAGGAGGGTAAAGCAAATAACGACTGAACAAAGCTATGATCTGCTATCAGCTTATAGGTGAACCCAGTTCTGCTATCATCTGAGCAACGACTCAAAAATAAATAAATAGCTTACCTTCAGCTTGAATTTACACTACTAAATTGGTGGCAGTTCCCATATTTCGTACGCCGGTACAAGCATAAAAACGACAACTTGCCATCTGACTCGTCCTTAGCTTCAACTGCTCACGGGAAAGACGTTTTTACGTATACAGTAGCATATATTCAAACCAATTTTTAGCTTGTACTTGTTTTAGTGAAACCCCATAACGAGCCCCATCGCAATACTGTCTCCTATAGATCAGTGCGATAGATTTAAAATGATTGGCCTTTTATGGCCTTATTCAACTAAAGCCTAAATGAGACTGAGAATCTTCTTCAAGCCAAGGCCACTTCACGTCTTGTGGCACAAATTTAAATGCCAAGAGGACATCTACACTCGCATGAATTTGAATTTCAACTTTAAGCGACACTCTAGCAAGTATTAAACCACACTAAGTAAAGGTTGTTACTCAGGTTCTGTGAAGAAACTTGATAAATTAATACCTTACACTGCAGCTTAAATATTTACAGGCTTCTGTTGAAGAGTGTTTTTCGTCTCAGATTCTTTAACTTCGTTCTAATCTCTCTCAATTTGATCTCTTAGTCCCTAAAAATAGAAAATAAGCAATGCCAATGGTTAGTTCGCGTTTAATTTTCAAACGCACCAAAGAAAAACTCCCAGACAATGTATTCATGTTAAAAAATAAAACTAAGAAGACAAAATTTTGAAGTTGAGTTCAAGTGACACTCATAAACGACGTGCTAACATGATTGAGCGACATTTGTACCCTCTAAGGAAATTTTATGGGAATATTATTGCAATGTAGCTAATATTCACCTTTGGTTGAATTTGCTTTATGTCTTTGCCCTTTCTTTCACGACTTTTAGACGTCTTCAGGCTCCTCTCCGAAAGCATAAACCAGTGTTCAAAAGCACGAGCTATCTTCATATACGACCACAGCCTGCAAATTCTACAACAAGTCATGAATATCGATTAGAAACACGTCAAAATACATAAATATAAATACGTCAAATAAATAAAATAATCGACAGCGCATTCTTTGCACGTTTTGCAGCCAGCAAATCCAGAAGTGCGAAAAACTGAAAGGAAAGAAGTCACGTGACAACCTGAATGCATTATATGGCGAAGGTTTTTGTCTTTGTTGTTGTTGTTGTTGTTGTTCTTTTTGAGCAAGATGGCTGGATTCATTCGTGTTTTGGTCTTCTTTTAATTCAGCTTTTTCTCACAAAGTAAGTGCTTAATTCTTTTATTGGCGAAAAAAAGGAAAGGCTATTTTTCTTACTTTTTTTCTTGTTTCCAAAACGAGAGGAAATTAAAACTATAAACAGTATCTTCGTTTTTCGTTTTTATAAATTTAAAGCTATTAGCAAGTATGCCTTCCTTTGTGAGGCTCCTTCATATTCGCCTCCTGTTATTCTCTTTTCCTAAGTGCTGACAGGGAAAAAGATACAGGTTTTGATTTTCAATTTTTAAAATTATAATTAGTTTACTGTCTTACTTGTCTAGACATTTACAATTTTATGATAGAAACAAAAAGTCATGAAAACATCATGATCATTGTCTGGCCCTCATCCTGACAAAATCCCGTGATTGGGGCTCACTGTCTTAACTTTCCTAAAATGCGAGAACGTTTCCATCAATTTTTTATTCCACTGTTTACAGTTCAGTAAAACACCTAACAAACGAAACTTTATTCCCTGTCAACGGTGCCCTAGCGTTCTCCTGGATATCCTTGACAGCCCGGTGGGCGGGGGGGGGGGGGGGGGGGAGGAATTCCGGATTTCAAGTGAAGAGCCTATTAACGAGATGAACGAGAGCAAGAGAAGTTGAATGATTCTGTCGAAATCCAAATTGATAGCAGTACAGAATTCCCAAACGCTCTACGAATTCCTTTAAACGGTTGTACATGACCCTTACGAAACATTTTGAAAAATTAGGCAAAAGTGAAGGGAAGGTGCAAAAGATTTTTTCGGGGAGGGAGGAGGGATTTGAAATTCATGATTTCAGAATATATTTGTGTAAGGCAAGTAACTATTATTTGGTGGTAGTTTTATTTTAGTAGGGATTTTCTTGGGTGCTTAAAAATGGGAAGATTCGCGATATAAAGAAAGGTTGTTACCGTACTTAGTGTTACGGAAATATGTATGTAGTATACGAAGTAGTTTTCTTTTTTCTGAGATTTGTTTGTCTGGGGTTGTCTGTTTGTAGGATCTGAGAAAGTTTATTACAGATAGTATGATACATAAAAAACAAACACGACCATTCACAAAGTACTGTTGTTCTTCGTTTTTGTCGATTAATTCCCCTCTGGGTACTTGTAAGGCTCTAATATTCAGCACTGATTAAAGTTTTGGGGGTTTCATTTTGGTTCAGGAAAGTTTTTTGGCTTTTGCTTCAAGCCAGAGAGATTTTGGGGGGTCTTAGTTTATGTCCCCATTCACTTTGGGTGTTAAGGAAGGAAAGCCAATATTTTTACCCAAACAGGTGTCGCTTAGGGTAGACTTATGAAAGAAAAACTAAAGATTTAAGACAATGCTTTTAAAATCTAATTATAGAGGACAGCATTCGATGTCAACATCTTCAGCGCAATCAAAAGCACTATAGCTCTTATTTGATCGTCTGTTTTAGCGTGGTCTTTAGGATCCCACGGACGAGATCTTGTGGTTGTGGCACAGGGCTCCCAGGCTCAAGTGCAGACCACTTTAATACCCACACAAACAGTGAGAACGTTTATAGTTTCAAGACGACAAAACACAACGATTGAGTTGAGCTTACGTTTATTTTGAACTTTACATGTAAATATTCATCGCGGGAAACACTCCAACCAAAAATGTGGAGAATTTATTAGTTTTCATTTACGCAGTTTTAATTCCATAAAAACTTATCTATCCTGGCTCCAGAGGCCGACTGTAACAATGATAAGTCAGTTGGAGTAAACGTTTATCTGTCAGTGTTAATGACTTTCATAGACAGCGATTGGTACATTGCGAATGACAGATAAAACGTCATTTAAAAGTCGGGAGCACTTTGTCTTCAACGAGAGATGCCTTTCAAAAGATGCGAGCCTACTTCACACACCCAAGGAAGCCACATTGCGTTTACAAGATGGCGTCGAGAGGTGGCGCTATTTCAGCTTTTCATCATGTCGGTCACGTTAACCCTCCAAGCTGTGGGCCAAATAGCTGTTTTTCGATAAGGCGAATTTTAGATCTCCCAGAAGAGAGTGTAGACGAACGTTTCTACTGTTCGAGTAACAGTCCACTAGCCGAGAGTTGCACTGTTTCCCTCCCGGCAGTTCTTCCTCGAAAGGTTCTTCCCATGGTATACCACGGTGATAATGTATCATGCAGGGCACTCATAAATTGGCAGCAATTCCCTCTCGCGCCTTATAGTCACTGGAGTTATAGAACTATTTCTTTAAATAACCAGGGATTTCCATTAGGTAAGTGAATCAGCAGCAATCACACACAGCTAAAGGCCGTTGCTTCTCGGCTTCTGTCTATGCCACATACATACATGTCTTCGGCTTAAACACGACAATGGGGAATACGTAGCTATTCAGTTTAAACGTGCTGTTCTTTACAGTCTAGGATAACAGTTAATTACTCGGTCGACATTCAGTTTGATTTGTAAGCTATTCAGTAAAAGAGGAAAGTAGGTTTTAAGACCAGTTTCATTGCAGGCAGAGGTACATTTATCTGCTGACCTTAACTTAACCACGCGTTTATCCCTTTG
The DNA here is from genome assembly GCA_964030785.1 of Siderastrea siderea. Lineage (NCBI taxonomy): Eukaryota > Metazoa > Cnidaria > Anthozoa > Scleractinia > Rhizangiidae > Siderastrea > Siderastrea siderea. Next base: position 10,882,034 of record OZ034971.1, read on the forward strand.
TTTATATCACAAGAGAGAATTTCAAATTTTAATCACCAATCAACCTTCTTTAAGTGAATTTTTTTTATGGAGGAGATTGAAAATTGCCAGCGCCAGTGAAAGAAACATGGTGAAAAAGGTACTAATTTCAAAAAGATACAGAGATCAGTCGACAGGACCGCAAATTCATGAAAGAAGCTGCTAAAGGTGACATTCCATTCGCAGAAAAGGAAAAGGTCTGCCGTATTTAGGTGTCATTGGAAAAGTTGACCTGCTGTTCGTTAACACTATAGACCTTTTGTCCATTTGTTTAATATGAAAGATGTGCTTTCCATAATACCTGACAGTTATATACAGGTATAGGTGTTAACTTTTTCCATTTCACATTCAACGAAAACATGAGGAAAACCTTTTTCAAATTTGAAATTCGAATTCGAAAAAAAAAACTGTGTGACAGAAGACAGAGGCTCGGGTATGTTTAGTTTAAATCAGGAAAGAATGAAAGTATGCTACCCAGCCTCCTGCAACTTTCCTTTGGCTCCATATGACCGCTACGCGATTGCTTCGATCGCTGCAAGTCGCTGGAAAAAACGTTCAGCAGTCGTTGTGACCTTATGGAAAAACACACTTCAGCGATCGTAGCAATCACAGCATTTTACATCGATCGCTGAAGAGTGTTTTTCGTATGATCACAACCAATGCTAAACGTTTTTCTTCCAGCGATCGCAGTGATTGTAGCGATCGTAGCGATCATATGGAAACAAGCCTTTGGAGGTCTCATCTCCAAAGGATCGATAGATTATAATAGTATCAAAGAGTAGGCTTCAATTTAAGACTAAGCCTTTTTACTTTCATGTTTTATTAAGACCAAGATGGGAAAAGTTAGTTTTAGTTTAAGATTACTGTAGTTCGTTGCTTGTCAATTCTTTCAAACCCTAAACGCATCGGTTTGCAGATTCAGTTTTAATTTTCAGTTCCCCAACAACAGACTACGTCATAAATGTTCCATGTTTGACGTCGGTTGAACTTATAGATATTACATAAGGACTTCCATTCTTCACCGGCTGAGTTTTGATAAAATTATATTATTCTTTTCAGTAATTACCTTTTTTATTCTTCCCTTAGGCCGGATGTTTCAAAAGAAGATACGACGTCCCATGCGAAAGAAGAAGCAGCGTCCATTGTTTTCACCACACCAAATTCAAACCATGGAAAAAGAATTTGCCAAACAGCGGTCATCACGGAGGGCAGGCGAGCTCAGCTGGCTTCAGAGGTAAACCTTACTGAAACCCAAGTCAAAACCTGGTTCCAAAATCGACGAACAAAGTGGAAAAAGGAAACAAAAGATGAAGCAAATACGGGCTCAAGACGCCGCTCCCAGGGAGAAATGGAATATGTTTTAATTGCAATGCAGGACAAGCTGAGTCCTTTCTACCAGAACAAATTCGTTGATTCACTGGTGACTCCACTTAGAGTTTTGCCACAGCATTGTGCTGAACCTACGTTTCTTACTACCCACTGTAAAGGTTCGTTTCTTGTATAGGTATAGCTTCCTTACAAAACACGATTGTTGTTTGTGAGTTTCTTTTAGTAGAGCACGTAGCATATATTTAATTCAGTTTAAATGTGCACGTGTTGGAAGTTCGTTTAACTGAGTTCTTCTTATTGCAGTAGATTGATGTTAGTTATACTAGTATATCCATACTGAGGAGCCCGGTACAATTTATTGCCTGAACCCAAATCAGAGAACCAATCCAATGCATCGATCCTGTTTTATCTTTCTTTCGCCATGTTGCTAAGTGTGTATAAAATTAATGTAAAACGTCTATCCCCTTCTGTGCAGCGTTTCGACAACCACAAACTGAATTTATTATTCAACAGACATGACTGCTAGCAATCTAGTCAGTTTTTCAATTATGGCCTTATTTGTCAAAGATTTTCTTTTTACCCGGAAAAACTTATGACAGGGAAGATACATTTTAAAGTAGTATTCACACCTATTTTACACCTACCTGTACATATTAAGCTTAATGCATTGTTATATTTGTCCGTTACTAAGTTTGCTACTCAGATTATCAGCTTTGTTACGGTTTAAATTAAGTGGACAGGAAAAGATGTAAAGCAAGTGTCAATGAGAGCGTGCCTCAAAACTGTATGAAGTCCTAGAGTATCGGTAGAGTAAGATCCTTCGAAGGAGTTCAGCAAGTAATTGCTATAGTTAAGCAAATTACATCAATATAGGTTGTATTTACCACGCCGTGCTTAAAGAGTTAGCTATAATTTGAACACTGATAAAGCAGTATCCAAGTTAAATGTTGTTGTTGTGCTGCAATGATTGCCAGAGGCTTTTCTTAGTGAATTTGGACAAACTATCTGAGTCCCACCTGATCCTGCTTTCGATCCAAGGAAACTTAAGTTGGCTGTTTATTTCATTTTGCCTTTTTATCTTCTCTATATCAGGCCTTGGTCATTCAACATCCTCCAATCAGTACTGTTCAGTACAAATTTCTTGGATGGCAATAAAAGTTGTCCAACACCATGCAACATCGTTAAGAAGCACAGTCTAACATCATTCAACACTGAGTAAGCTCAAACGCGTTTAAACTGCTGTATTTGATAAAATTGAACGGTATTCAAAAATGCTGAATGGTTTTGGCCGGGGGCTAAGATACAACTGTCCTATATAAATCAAAGCATTTGTTCAAACTCAATTTTTTTGAAAGAAGAAATTTTTTACAAAAGCTACAGATTCTTTTAATTCCTTGAGTTAGAATAGATCTTGGAACAATGCTACTAATAGACAAAACGGTTTGGATGTGTTTCCTTAACTATAATTGCCTTTTTTATCCATACATTCGCTGAATAAAAGAGATAATTATCGATACCGATATCTATATTATTTTTGAAGAGAAGTAACGGAGTAAGAATGATAGTATTTTTTACAGTGGATAACGGAAATTTTGGAGAAAGAAAATGGAATAATGAACACTCCATTATTCCTCTTCAACCCCCAGTCCTGGAGCATGACATGGCGGCAGTTCAGCGCACTTTAAAAGAAAACTTGGTAATTAAATCTCGGAGAAACCATAACAATAAAACCGCTGTTTGTGTCGGCATATCCTAAAAGCTGGACTGGACCCTGGACTCTGGACTCTGGACTCTGGACTCTGGACTCTGGACTCTGGTTTTTTTTCCTCTCAAAACTTTATCCCCCCCCCCCAAAAAAAAACCTCTATCTCCCCCCCCCGAAAAACCTCTATATCTCCCCCATGAAACTCCCCCTCCCCCCATAAACATTTCTTCCCCCAAATATAGTGTGCATGTTTTCAAACAAACAACGTTATTCCCCCCACCCACCTCCCCGAAAAAACCTTTATGTCTCCCCCTTTAAAACTGCCCCCTCCCAAAAAAACCCCCTCCCCTCCCCCAAATAAAAATACAACTACATTGGAATCGATTGAACAAACACTTGTCGTCTCAATGTTCTTCCACAAATCGGCATTGAAATCACGAACGCCATCGAACGACCCGACCCCAATCCTTTAAAAAAAGTATTGGGCGTGCGAACGTGATTGCATTACACAACAAGCAAAGATCAGATAAAATTCTCTATTCATCGATTCGACGTGTGCAAGCTCTTATCAGCCGTCAGTGACAATGTTGTTTACCTAAGGTGTTACAGTTACTCTTGTTTTCAGTCAAGCATAAAGTATTGTTTGTCCTTGAAATAAATTGCGTGTTTTTAGAACGTTACTTGTTCGATGGTCATACTAAAGCTTGTTAATTGCAGCCGCTCAGAGGCTCTTTCTGACCCCAATCCTTAAAAAAAAGTATTTGGCTTCCAATGCCTCCGCCTGCCGACCTTTTCGTTGTGGGGAAAATGCGTCGCGACTATGTGATGGGAGGAGAGAAACGACAAGGGAAGCTGGGAAATGTGTATTTTCACGCAAGCAGCAACTGCATACGTCAAAAACAGGCACATTACATGCCGTCACTTCTTTTTGTTGACTTCCACGTGCTCCAGCTGCTGACGCCACTTCATAAGCAATTCTTCCTAAACTCCCTTCATTTTTCTGCTTAGGATGACCTTTTACTGAAACGATTATATATTTAGCTCTCAAGCAGTTTAAGGTCCGGATGCAAAGTGCGCTTGTAGAATGTGATCGGCAATATCTTTCGTTAGCGTAAAATTTTCCCAAATAAATAATTTGCCTATCGTGACATTTTTGACAGCGAACAAATCTCGATGGGGGTACTCTCCTATACAAATGAAAAAGAGTGCTCGAGGACAAATTCTAAAACACCCCTAAAAGGTACCAGAATCTCGCTTCGTGGGCGTGGCCTCGATTCATTTTAACCCCTAACAGGCAAAGTGACAAATACATCCCATCAATTTTTTTAAGATACTGCGAAAGCTTTAACGGCAGTCTTTTTTATACGATACCAAACCACAAATTTACCCTCTAACAGGTACAACAGCAACCCGTCATTTTTTTATAGAGGAGTAAACCTCCCCCGGAACTAAACTTCTAAAATAAATGAAATAGGTGAATTGATTGCGAATTTATTTTGTATGAACAAATGAATTAGGGAGTACTGATACAGGAACGTCACTTTTCTTAGGGTGAGAAGTTGTTTTGTTACTCTAAGAAGAGTGCTATCCGTATTATCCGTTAAAATATTTTTGTACGTGTGTTTCGGCAAATCACCTATCGTCTTATGTATTTTATATGGCCTGCAGAAAAGGGTTTTTTTGCTAATAAATAATTAAAATCACAGCACCTAAACTTGGTCAGCTGAGACACCAATGTCTCTGTCTGGACAGTTAATTATGCGTATGCTTTTTAAAAAGCTGGTTATCAGATTAGTTGATAAAAGTACGCAATGCCTTACACGTGTCGGTGAATAGAACCTATCTGTGCGCGAAAAGAGCCTCTGAGCGGCTGCAATTAACAAGCTTTTGTATGACCATCGAACAAGTAACGTTCTAAAAAAATGCAATTTATTTCAAGGACAAACAATACTTTATGCTTGACTGAAAACAAGAGTAACTGTAACACCTTAGGTAGACAACATTGTCACTGGCAGCTGATAAGAGCTTGCACACGTCGCATCGATGAATAGAGAATTTTATCTGATCTTTGCTTATTGTGTAATGCAATCACGTTCGCACGCCAAATACTTTTTTTAAGGTTTGGGGTCGGAAAGAGCCTCTGAGCGACTGCAATTAACAAGCTTTAGTATGACCATCGAACAAGTAACGTTCTAAAAACACGCAATTTATTTCAAGGACAAACAATACTTTATGCTTGACTGAAAACAAGAGTAACTGTAACACCTTAAGAGGCTGTCCATGAGAAAACCATGCAAAACCATGCAGCAGGTGCTACAAGCTACATCACGGATTTGGCTCAAATTTTGCATGTAGGCATAACGTGGGGCAGTAACTGTAAAAATAGTATTATTTAGGTTCAAGCTCCTTTCCCTTGGTTTTCCTGGGGGTCCCTCACGGGGAGCCATTTTCCCTCTTCACCGGACATGAATTTCCATAAAGTTTGGATGAACTGTTCTCTCGTATTTTTCGACAGATTTAAACACAACTGACCAGCATGGAAACTTTAGGCTTGTACTTTGTAAAAATATAAATAAAGGAGCTATAACGTTTCCAAGTTAACTTTTACGCTACATTGCCGGAGGGTCATTTTGTTGCATTTTTAAACAGGGCGAAAATGATGCGTTTTTAAAAACTGCTCAAACAATCCTCGCAAACATTTACACAAATTCAAGTATTGTGAGATCGAAAGGGTACATTAAAGTTTTGCTTAGGGCTTCCAGATGTCTGGGTTTCGTAAACATTTCTTCACAGTGACCTCACTAAGTTCGCTAAAGTTGAAGATCGATCACGGATTCTGCAGTATTGTGGCACGACGAAGCGAATTTCAAATTCATCATATGACAACCCTTAGTACTTAGCAAGAAGCGTATATTTTAAAACATACCTTGCAGCTGATGAAATACTTTGGAGGCAAATTTTTGTGCGTTTGCTTTCAACAATGCAAGGGCCTAGGTCATTTAACACACTCTTGGCACTTTCGACATGGAGTGTTCGTTTCGACGAATGTAACTCGTATGTCATCGAAGTATCTCTCCTCACAGCACAATATTGCCCTCTTTTTACCAAAACAATTTCGTTCTTTTTCCTCTACCCGCTTTTAAAACGAAAAGTTTCCATGCTGTACCCTATTCTTCCGACTGAAATCGAAAGTGGTCGGCGACATATCTCGGCGACATCATTTGTTTACAACGCTGTCACTTTTATTGAGCCCACGGACATAACGGAGAGGTGGTCTGCGACCTTTCAAGAGAAACGTATGCTGTTTTGGCGCGAAAAGTGACCCAAAGTTCAGTACAGCTGTGAAAATAGATCCGGGTTGCCAAAAAGTTTACATAATTTCATGGCTGAGGGCCCCTTTTGCTCGTTCGAAAAATATTCCTCAGCATCGTGTGGGAATTCCAGTCACTACCTTCTCAACAAAGAGTATGTGCCACTGCGAAGTTGCAACAGAGACATATCAAACCATCTTCGGCGAGTGAAAACAAGCCAAGCGAATATCGACGGCGAATGGCACCTGATACTTTTGAGAGTAGGATTGTTTGAAGAACAGGGTGAAACGCTAACTATTTGTCCGCAGCACAGGGATATTCTTGGTACGCTTTGGAACGCAAGTCGGCCTCCGACAAAATGTAGTCACCCGCTTCATGGTGCGAGTAACGCAAAACCTGACAGAGGGATTTCCGCTGCTTTCTCAAAAGCCATTCTAGATCACTGGGGTCTGTTTATTCCTACTGGGTCAGGTAAATATTTTGCACTAATATCGTTGTTATAGTAGGAAATTCCCAGATGCTTATGATTTTTTGAAAGTTGTAAGTAATTGTTTGACTGAAATTCTGAAGGATTATGTGGAAGGTGTAGGAAGCTGCATTCAGAGGAACTAACAAGAAAAGAAACCAATAAAGATCAGGCAAGTGCATGTTAATTCGTTTATCTACACTTCTGTGCTTCTCTTGTTTTTCTGAGTGTCTATTGCATGTGTTGTTTGCTGGTCTGCCTGTATGCCTTCCTGCCTCTTTATCTGTCTGTTTGTCTGTCTGTCTGTCTGTCCGTCTGTCTGTCTCTTAGCCCATCTATCTCTCTATCTGTAGGCATGTGTATCTGGGCCCCGATTGTTACCTATCAAGATCTGTACCTCGTTTGTCTGTCTGTTTGTGTCTGTCTGTCTGTCTGTCTGTCTGTTTATCTTGTTCGACATATTGGTCTGCCCAGCTACATCAAATTAGGGTCTTGGAACTGATGCTGAACTGAGAAGAATTCGGAAAACATACGAGGTGAAGTAAAATTCACGCAGGCGATGGAAAGCTCCGAAGAATTTCCTATCTTAGCTTAATCAGTCGCCCCAGACCTCGTGAGGTTTCTCTGTTCCAGACCTCACAAGAGCTGACTGCGGATGGATTATTCAAAATGAAGGCGCCGATTAACAATTTCATCATCATCATCATCATCATCATCATCATCATCATCATCATCATCATAATAATAATAATAATTACTTTAATGTAAAATTCAGTGAACCTTTTTACACGTACTACTAACAATAACAATCCTAATAATAACACGTTCCTTATTTTGAATTGAGTGATATTAATATCGATCTGCTTTTAATTTAAAAAAAATAACAAGGAAAGACCACAGTTAATTTGATTATATGAGGGATGTTCTCTTGTAAAACGATACGTCTGTTATTTTCAGGTATTACTTCCAGTTGTACCTGCCAGCAATGAGCTTATACCGTCACTTCCAGCAATAAGCGATGTTACAGACAAGACAAAGGTCAGTCAAATAAGTGGAATATCGTTTTTATTTCCTTTCGTCCTTCATATTCTGTCTGATTTTATTTTCCGACTTTCTTTTATCCAGGCACTATCTCAAGTTGCATCTGCAAACAATAAGCTCACACCTCCTTCACAAGCAACAAGCGAAGAAACAAAAAACACAGAGGTAAATAAAATAAGTAAATTTTCATTTGAATATTTAGCATTTCTTACTTACTTTCTGTCTTTCTTTCAATCTTACTTTCTTTCTTTTTGTTTCTCTCTCTCTCTCACTCTTTCTTTCTTCTTCCGTCGTGGTTTCCTTTTGCCCTTTGTTTTTTTAATTCTTTAGAAACATTTTTCTCTTGTTTCTTCGTATCCTGCCCTGTCCCCAGGCTCTTTGAAGCACTTAGAATCTGTTGTAGACCAGGCGGTTGAGTCTTTTTTGCCTCCGCTGCCCCTCTTCACCCACCCTATGCCGACTACCCAGCTATTTTTTTCGGCAGTTCCGAAAGGTTGGGGACTTAAATTGATAACAACTTCTTACCCTCCGTTCTTTCACTGTGTGGTATTAAAATCACATTTATGTTATATTCTTAGGTACCATCACCAGACTCTAGAGTCATCCTTTCAGAAATTTACGATTCTAAAGGCGATGAAGTAAGATTTGTTTGCTAACGGTTGCACAAGCGTAAATAGTTAGAACAATATAAAATACTAGTTTTAACATTATGTACGTAAACATACATGTATTATTGTTTTCTTATATAAGAATTTTGCAATTTTGGAGAATCCTATTAGCTTCTTACCTACGTGCGTATGGTTCATCATGGAATTATGCCATTACTACCTTACCTGGGAAGTCTGCATTTTTAAACTAAACATGAAAATTGCATTTTTCTCCCGGTAAACTGGATACTTCTCTGAGACTGAGGAACTAATATTGAACAATTTTTTTTTACTTTATCTTTGCTTTATGCATTTAAACAATGGAGTCAAACGCGCATTTTTCATTGGTCTAGCGGAGTCTGTGACTTAAAGTACAAACGCACGAATGACGTAATGAGCCTTAAGGTTCTGCGCGCACAAATCATCACTACTAAGGTTTTTAAAAAACATTTCTAATTTTGTGTAGGATAATGGACATAAAGAAAAAGTGTGTAAAACAAATGGATTCCATTTGGCCTTAATTGCGTGTGTACTCTGATTACGTACAAAGGACGTCAAAAACGTTCTATTTGCCTGCGGCTTGTAGCGTACTTCTTTGTTCCTACCACATTTTGACGTCACTTGTGAATTATCAGAGTACATGCGAACGGCCAAATCGCTTCTATTTGTTTATTAAACTCACGATATTTGCTAATCGATTGAATTCGTTTTTGGAAGGTTGATTGTCAAAACCATGATGTAAGCATCGATGACATGAATGACTCCTTGTCTGAGGTAGAAATATCGCAAGAATGGTTTGCGACTCCCTGTTTCAAGACTGCACTGAAAATATTAAATGACTTCATCAGAGCAGTACCTAATTCACGTGGAAAGGTGGACCCAGTGGTACGGCAGTTGAGCATTCCTTGGAAAGACGCTGCACCAAGCACACAAAGGTACTACAAGCAAAAGGGGCAGGAGGTTGTCCAGCTTGCTCTTGATTGCCTCGCACCAGGACAAGCTACAACATTACTTGCAGAGCTCATATCAAAAGAAGATGCCAAAGTCCAAAATAAAAGGAAAGAGAGCGTAGAGTCAAGCGAACTTTCAAGATTGGTAACTTTATACGAAGAAGCCAACAGTTGGTTTACAAAGCGACAAATCCTGTCCGTTTTTGTTAATGACTACACAAAAGCACGTCTCCAACAGATAATCCCTGGGTTGAGTATTTGGGCCATAGATGAAGCAAGAAGGCATGCTGCCAAGACGGGTTTAGGAAAACCGATACCACAAACAGAGACACTTTCACGCACACGGCTAGCCCCCAACAAGGTCGATCACTTCCTCGACTTCATTAGTAGACCGAATTTCTTACAAGATGTGGCATATGGGACAAAAACGCTCAAGCTGTCAAACGGTGACCTGATAGAAATTCCAAATGTTGTGAGGACAGTGATTGTCTCAAGGCTGGTCGATTTATACCATCGTTATTGCCAGGAAACAGCCTTTGAACCACTTGGGCGATCAACTCTGTTTAGCATTTTACAGGTAGGCTGCAAGAGTAGAGAGAGACAGAGAGAGGAAGAGAGATAGCAAAAAAGCACAAAGACGATTTCATGAATTAGATAGTGTGCTCTCAACAAAGAGGAGAGGGTAAGGGAGGGAAGAGCTAGGGGAAACGAAAAGGGCGATCCTCTACACAAGTTAGCTAAAGCCTGATATTTAATAATCCTGTAGGTTTGTGCGGCATCTCAAAAGAAATCCCTAGCAGGGTTAGACAACATTGCAACTGAAGGTTCCCAAGCCTTTGATACACTTGAAGATGTGGTGAACAAGTTGGGGAACCTCGGTAAGTACATGGAAACATGGATGTCGATAAAGAACATAATGGTGATTTAATTAAAAGAAGTTGATTTAGATACTAGCCAATGCGTTTCTTTTTGCAGGAAAGTCACCTTCATGGACACGAGACATCAAACGTCGCTTGAAGGCTGGAAGGTATTACTTAAAAACAGACTTCAAGGTCCATGTATCCACTGAAAGTCTATGCGCAGACCATTGCCGCGTATTTGCCTTGTCCGACACAGACTGTGATCTAAAGGGAACCTGTCACCATGAACACACGCTGTCTTGCGCAAGCTGCGACGACCTCAGAAATGTTTTAGCTGAGACAGAAATGGCTCTGTCTTGTGTAGATGTTACATTTAGGTAAGTTTAAAATCTGAAATTTGTGCATGGTCGGCATAGATTAGTACATTTCTATTTGGATCAGAAAAAAGCCATTGGTTGAGTTGTTAGGTATTGCTTTACGTCAATAGATCCTTTTGAATTATATACAGCTGCGTTCTTTTATTAAGATACCAAGAAGAAAAAGAGGAGCTACAACACGATGTAAACAATGCCATTGATAAGATCGAAGCATGGAAAGCGCATATTCTAAGAGCAGTTCATCAAGACGTTGCCAAGGATGACATTCTGGACTGCATGACACCACAACAAGCCCTCATCGTCATGGACTGGGCGATGAAGTTTCTGCCTATGAAGTTCAGAGAAACCCAAGGTGAATGGTTTGGGAAAAAAGGTCGCTCCTGGCACGTAACAGCTGTGATTACTAAACCGAGGGAAGAATTTGAGGTATAAAAACCTACCCAGATCTTCTTTCTCTTCGAGAGAGTGAGAATACCTGGGTGCGAGCATGGCGTGTATTTAGTAAATTAATCCCTTCCGGTGGCTGGTACTCGGAGGATAATGTACGAGGCGAAAGGCTGAGAGACTAGGGCAACTGTGAAATTATGAGGGCAATATTTCGGCCACGGGCATTATCCCACGATATACAATGTACCAGCAAACCAGAAAGGGGATTATTTTATAACCCTCGGGTAATTTTTTAAAACGCTCGTGATTTATAGTAAGGAGAAGACAGTCAGTGAGGATCACAGCACATTTACGGCTAAACAAATCCAAGTTGGCTAGTTTGGTTCATTTTATTGCACTGCGAAAAGTTCTAAAATAAAATCTGGAAAAAGTGACTTTCTTTTTCGTCAACAAAATCGGATGACGGATATCATATCCTGCCGTCCGATTTTGTACCACGTGGTGTGTTTCGTGTAATGAGCGCGCGCGAAAATTAATCGGTGGGTTTTAAAAAACATTTTTCCACTTCTACGTTATTTTACAAGATAAGAATGAGAAAACGCACTGACACTTTACTCTCTGGTATTACAGATAATACTCGCAGAGATTTCATGAGTTGCGTAGCATTACGTAGCCCAGGTCAATGTACTTGCAAATAAAGAAAAAGGAACAGGGGGGGGGAGGTACCCTGCAATGAACTAGCATCCCATCTATGGGAGAGAAATGATGCTCCCAGACACTTGAGCACTGGACACAAGACTTCACGAACCCTTTACCTACCAGATCATATCCTACTGCGAGTAAAGAGTGACAAGGGAATTAAAAAAAAAGAGAGAGACTCTGACTCCGACAAAAATACCTTGACAGACATATAGAGTTTGCAAAGTATTAATGAGTTGTTGTTAATTCCTACAGTAGAATAGTGCTCATGACAACCAGAAGTTGAAGTCAGTGATACGTGTGAGGAAGTTCAGGTGTAGATAGAAGTTGACGTAACAAAAGCAAGACAGATAAACACGTATGTGTATTTGTTTACTAGGTAACAAATGTAGTTTGTGTGACAACTAAGGAATCAGTTACCTCATTGCCAAGCCATCCCACTGGCTACGAAAACTTCTTGTAAAATTGTTTCTTTTGTACCCTAGTACATTGAAGAATCCAATCGCGTGAAAGTGATATCTCCCTCTTTAATTTTTCTGTGATCATTTCCTACTTTCTTTAATTAGGTGAGAACATATGTCCATCTGCTAGACCAGTGCAGCCAGAACTGGTTTTCTGTGGCGTCTCTCTACGAGAATACGCTGACGGAGGTAAAGAGGAAATCGCCTGAGATTGTGGAAGCGTTTGCCAGATCGGATAACGCCGGCTGTTATCACTGCGCTCTTCTGCTGCTAAGTATACATGGAATTAGCCAGCGGACAGGTATCGTCACAAGTCGATATGACTTCAGTGAGTCAAACAGCGGCAAGGACATATGCGACCGGCACATATCCCCTATGAAGAGCCACATACGCCAGTATGTCAACGCGGGTCACGACGTCGAGAATGCGTCTGATATGAAGAGGGCACTAGACTCGTACTCTGGAGTAAGGGGTTGCCGTGCGTCAGTTGTGAAAGTAAACACGTCAGCACAACAGATTCACAGCCACAACTGGACAGGTGTCCAGATGTTTTCAAACTTTCAGTTTTCTGAAGGAGGAATCAGGATGTGGAAGGCCTATAACATCGGCCAGGGTAAATTTGTTCATTACCAGAAGCTGACAAAGAAGGGAGGTAGTCAAGGAGACACACGCTTGGTGGTTATTGAGCCATTCACTTCTCCAAGGATGTCAGTTGGGTGCTTGCAAACAGTTAAAAGCAACAAAGCCAAAAATAGCAATGATGACGACACCAATGAAACTTGTGAATTCAGTTGCCCTCAAGCGGGCTGTATAAAGCTGTTTAAAACAAGTACAGCAATGCAGAAACACATAGATGTTGGTAGGCACTGCTTCCGCCCGCAGAAAGACTCTGCTTATGACACCATAAAGCGAAAATGGGCTTATGCTTGCACAAGTATTCGTCCACCTTATGTGTCTTCTGAGGAATCCCCTCGGGATTTGAGTGCGACAGATTACCCCTCTGTTGAACTCGGCTGGGGCCTAAAGAAGAGCAGGAGAGCTACTCGATTTTCACAGCAGGTTAAAGGGTATCTTATGAAGTTGTTCCTTGACGGGGAACAGACGGGAAACAAGTGTGACCCCGCCGTCGTTGCCTTAAACTTGAAGTCGGTTCGTGCGGCTGACGGGAGTAAATTGTTTTCTTCCAGTGATTGGCTCAGCGCACAGCAAGTGGCATCATACTTTTCGCGCCTCGCAGTCATTGCTCGGAGTGGAAGGCTGAGGTGGAACAACAAAGAAAGTGTGCAAGAAGAAGACACGGTCGACGCTCTTGTTGAGAGAGGACAGTGGGAGTCTGTGCGCGATCAAGTTCTCAAAAACGTAGATTTATAAGCTGGCACGGTCCAGAAAATGTAATAAGTATGTTGCTGATTTTTTCAGACCTATGAATCATTTGGCTAGAAGCGTGCCAATACATATTCATGAAGACAGTTTTCCATTATAACTCCTCTTTAAACACGGAAACAGAAGAGAAAGCGAATGACTGAAACGAAAGGTAAGATTTCAGTCGCGTGTGTGCGATTTAAAATTAAGTTACATGTAATAGTTCCGAGCCAGCATTTATTTTTGTTCTGAAGTTGGAATATAAACCCTTTTTATTGAAAGTATGATATTCCATACCATTACACAACTACCGATAGAAGATAAGCAAATCACGCTAATTATCGCATGCAGAATTAGAGCAGTTGCACCGTATACACGGTCTGATATCTCACGTAAAAAGAGGAAAGAAAAAGTTGTCTGTGCATTTTTCTTTATTATTTTTCTATTTGAAAACGGGACGCATTGCGGCTTCTGGCATGACAAGTTACACGCAGCTTCTGACAACCGCAGACCACTTTCTATAGCGAAGGCTCAGAAATCAACATGGCGATTTCGAGTCCAGGATAAAAGCGATCGTGTTCAGATCAAGGAAATGGTAAAAAACAAGCGATTTATCCGTAATATCTACAGAGGTAAAAGACACCTTGTCTGCAGTACCAGTGCAGTTGGATAAACAACAGGATGTGTCAGGCTAGGAGCAGATCCCCAAGCTAGCTCCCATCTTCGGCGTTGATGTATACTTCCTGGACGACTTCCTGTCATATAAAACCCGATGAAATCGACGTAAAATTCTTTGTGGAAGACATGAAAAGGTTAGAAATTGAATTTACAGTAGAAATGGCTGCAGGATTCTTCAAATATGTTTGAATATATCCAAACTATTGTCAGGAAAGCACCATTGTTTACTTTGCAGTTTCACGAGAGATCATCAACTTTAGGAGCTCACTTCTCCAAAAATGTTGAAAAACCCAGACATTTGAATTACCAGGCGAAAAGATAAGGGCCCTTTGTACGTCAGTATGTGCTACAATTCATGTGAAGCTTTGCGAGGATTTTTTCGTCGAGCTTGGAAAATACGTCAAATTTACATACATTCCTTTATTGACAACGTTCCCTTCCGAAAATATTGAGAAAAAAATTATGAAGGACAGCTGTAGTTATGTTAATGGTATTGTTAAAGAGTCTATACCTAGTGGATTACATTCAGTTGGTTTTAATTGATTTGCTTTATAAACTGGAAGAAGTCGTGGCAATCAAATATTCGCTAAATTCATGCCTGTTTGAGGGCGAAAATGGCCGTCTGAGGGGACCCCCCTGGAAAACAGAAAGATTACGAGTTTGAGCCAAACCAATACCACATGTAACAATACTTCACCAAGTTATGCCTGTATGCAAAGTATGAACTAAATCTGTGATGTAGGCTGTAGCACCTTTTGCATGGTTCTTTCGTGGACAGCCTCTTAAGTAGACAACATTGTCACTGGTAGCTGATAAGAGCTTGCACACGTCGCATCGATGAATAGAGAATTTTATCTGATCTTTGCTTGTTGTGTAATGCAATCACGTTCGCACGCCAAATACTTTTTTTTAAAGATTGGGCTCGGGTCGTTCGATGGCGTTCGTGATTTCAATGCCGATTTGTGGAAGAACATTGAGACGACAAGTGTTTGTTCAATCGATTCCAATGTAGTTGTATTTTTTATTTGGGGTTTTTTGGGAGGGGGCAGTTTTAAGGGGGAGACATAAAGGTTTTTTCGGGGAGGTGGGTGGGGGGAATAACGTTGTTTGTTTGAAAACACGCACACTATATTTGGGGGAAGAAATGTTTATGGGGGAGGGGGGAGTTTCATGGGGGAGATATAGAGGTTTTTCGGGGGGGAGATAGAGGTTTTTTTTTGGGGGGGGGGGTAAGGTTTTGAGAGGAAAAAAAACCAGAGTCCAGAGTCCAGAGTCCAGAGTCCAGGGTCCAGGGTCCAGTCCAGCTTTTAGGATATGCCATTTGTGTCGTTGCTAAAAAAATTAAGACTTCCGGCGGCTGTTTCAAAATCAGCAGTACCAAAAACAAATGAAACAAAAAAACAAACAAACAAGGTGTCATTAGGTGCCTGATGATGGATAAATATTGGCTTAATTTACGTGGTATTTAGACAGCAAAAAGATCTTTGATGCAGATCTCTCTAAACCGATGAGTCATGGCTAACCATCTCTCCAATTTTTCCACCCATTTCTCTTTAGACTTTTAAGGTGATGTCAACATTTCACAAGAAACCATGCTCTGGAAATTGCAAATGAAACTGTAAGGGATATATATGAGAAATAGTACGTTTTTCACAGCTGTTGTTTTGGACGCTTTCTAATCTAATCAGTGACCCCTTAGTCTTCGTTTGGGTGATTTATCAAATTCCTTTCCTGAGGAAAATGGAGGCTGTACACGGGCTATATTGGGTTCATTGTCACCATTTTACAAAAATAACTGAGGCATTTCCTGTGGGACTGAAAAGGTCAAGAATATTTGCTTCGCTGCGTCGCAACCTCAGTAAATGTCCTGCTTAACTATTCACCTCGAATAAACCAACAAATAACAGACAAATAAACAAATAAACAAACAAACAAATAAATAACGATGAGATATGATAAAAATGTTAGATGGAGGACTGAAAATCCACCACCTCCCTGCCACTATTAAAGCTCCTTACATTTTGCTTGTCAAATGAGCTGAGAAGAGCTATTGTCTGGGCACGGTGCCGAACGTTTGACGTTAATTAATTAAGTAACATTTCAACACTGAGCAAAAGCTTGGCACTGGGTCGCTATGCATTCTTCTAGCAGTTTCTCTTTCCTAAACTTCCGGCCATGGCCACTTTTCGTCAAGTCGTCTTTTCTCGTCAGAAACGAATTGTAGTAAATAGCAGTCATCTAGAGTGGTTCCTTTTCTGGTGTTGCTTCATGCGATATTTTCAAGAAAACTCGAAGGTAGGTGACATCGGCAAGCAAATTGCATGGTTTGATCTAAATTTTTGTTTTGTTAGTCTCCATAGACTAACCGAGCCAAATTTTGGCAGACAGAACGTAGAATGAACTACATGACAGCTTTCTGTCAAACAAAGATTTTTTTTTACTTGTATTCAACAGTTCTGGGGACACTAAGTCCGTAAATTAAAATTCGATTTGGGTTATTCACCTATTTTCTGCCAGGCGGAGCGCACTTGAAGCAAAGCAAAGGTGTGAGTAGCGGTGTGGAGAGCAGTGTATTTTTCATTTATAACTGCGATGTAGTCACAATGTAAAAGATTGTTACACTTTTTTGATACGCTATTCAAATCGTAGAAAAGCATTAAAATACAAGACACATGTACTGTACGCTGAGAACAATATTTTAATTTCTCGGATATTACCAGGTAATTTCGTGACACGGCCTAGTGTTTTGGCTTTTTACAACAAAAATCTGAACAGCAAACTTAACCTCTCAGGTTGTATTAAATGAAAGGTTTTAAAAGTAGAAGCGCCAGATAATGGCGATCGCTGTTGTTAGAAAAACATGAACTGTTCAGCCAAAAATGAATTGCCTATGTTTGAAAAGTCAAATTGAACGAGAGTTTTTGTGTTTTGCTAGTAAGGATAAATTAACTGTTTTAGACAATCAAGGTCAATAAAGTTTAACTCATTCTTATCGCTGTCTTAACCCCGCTATCTATACAGATGTAGTTTTTAGAATCCATTTTAAAAGACGTTATTAATTATGCGATTAAAATACTTTTGGTAGGATGAAAAAAGCTCTTTTAACACAAATGTTAATCCTATTGCCAGTATTATCTTTTAATGAAGCGATTTTAAGTAACAAGAAGTAATTCTAGCTTGTTTTTTGCGGAGAGACAAGTTGTCTCTTTTGTGGCCGGAAATGAGAGACGCTAGCCGGCAAAGGAGACGAAAATAGAGACGCAATTTTCTTTATTACCCAACTGAAAAAAAGTGTTCAGCAGTAACTTGCCAGATTCACATCGTCATCGTGAATAACTAGGTAAGTTTCACGTGTACGTTTAGCGCACTGGAACTCTTCTAAGGTAAGAAACACAAGTTTACGTCTTTTGTGGCCGGAATCTGGTAAACATACTGCATAAAAGCAATTGTTTAATTTGTTGGGCTTTTTCGCAGTGCTTCTGTGGAAAACATTTATTAAGCGGCGGTGAGTACCTTATTTTTACTTGCACAGAGCCCATCGCTATTATTATCAAAAAAAAATCCCTGCAATTTTTATGTAAGAATTCCGGACATATAATGCATCAAAATAAAATCAGGCATATGAGCAACAACTTGACAAAACTATTTTAATTCTTAAGTTTGGATTACTTAGTGATAACCCAGCGATTAGTCAGGAAATGGAAACTTGGCAGTCCTGAAAGCATGTCTGTCTACGATGATGCCCTTCTTTTTAAAGGAGGGCTGAATACAACTATAAAATTAATACAATTACAACCGAATAGCAAATAACGACCAAACAAAGCCATAAGCTGCTATCGGCTCAGTATAGGTGTACGCAGTTCTGCTATCATAGCAACGATACTCAAAAATAAATATACAGCCTACCTTGAGCTTAAATTTACACTACCAAAATGGTAGCAGTTCCCATATTTCGTACGTGTACAAGCATAAAAACGACAACTTGCAAAAACGTACATCCGACTGATCAGCTTAGCTTTAACTGCTCGGGGAAGGACGTTTTTATGTACACAGTAGCATATATCCAAACCAGTTTTTAGCTTCTACTTGTTTTAGTGAAGGCAAATGACATTTACCATAGAAGAGGCCCCATAAAGAGCCCCATCGCAATACTGTCGCCTGTAAATTGCGATAGATTTAAAACGATCGGCCTTTTATGGCCCTTGGCAAAAGAAGCCCTATATGCCTGGTCGTCGATTTGCTGATGCTCAGGTTACAATGTTTAGTCGAAGAACCAATTAACCGTGAGGGCCTTTTCAGTCTATATGGTTCGCTCTTCGGTGTGTGCATATAAACACAGAAAAACGTAGTGAGATATCAAACGATCTGTCCTTGGTATCCATTTCTGGACTCTTAATCAATTTCCACGGCGGTGTGATTGTATATCGCTTGTTTAAGAGTTTGTTTGTTTCTCCTCTCCTACCTAGTAAGACTGTGTACTTCTGTGTACAGCTGTCGGTCGCTTGTGTAAGAAGTTTTTCGTTTCTTCTCTTCTACTGCAGCTATGTACATATGTGTACAGCGTTCCTGCTGTGGCAGCGCCGTATCAAAAGCGAGTCCAGAACCACTCCCAGATAGATCTACCAACCTTCATTATAGTTAGGACTTAATAAACAACCGAACTTATTGTAGGTATGAATGAAAGGTACGGTTCTACAGAGGTCGACATATTTAGCCCTTCGAAAACAGTAGGAACTAATAAGTCCTCTTGTTACGAAAGCTCGAGGTGATGTTTCGCCAAAGAAATCTCTAGCTTTCACTGCAATTAAATCCGAATATATCAGGCGATTTTAGGCCTTCCGAACAGATATTCACCGAAACGAAACCGTTACGAGCCCCTGTATAATAACTATGCCTGATCCTTTGTCTGGTTTTGGAGTAATAATATCGTCACGTCGCATAAGCTTGTTCATGGCTCTCAGTCGGTTGCCCTTGGTAGTGCTGGTCCTTTCCGATGGACGTAATTGAATGCAAATAACCGTAGAGTGGAAGCGGAAAATGTTGGCTCCGGTTTCCAGCAGGCCTTCTATTTTTCTTTTTCTTTCTAGTAGAAGTATGCAAAAGGATTGTAAATTAAAATCCAGAACATGGTCAATGATGCCTTGAGATTAGCCGGCATTGTTTCCCTCATCAAGTTCTTCAAATCAGGTCCTAAGTTTTTTAGCTACACTACCAGACAAAAATAGTTGGGACACTTAAACTGAATGCTATTTTTTTCCTTTTCGTGCTCCCCTTCTCCCTCTCAATGTTGTTAACCGCAGTTTAGTCACCATATCTTGTATGCCAACATTGAGGGGGCAAGCAGACGGGAAAGTGTCCCAACAATTCCGACTGGTAGTGTGTTTCAAAAGGAATTTATGGTATATGCTCCACGTAAGCCTGTATTGGCGGGAAAATTTCTGCGAAGCGTGACAATGTTTCCGTGTTGGTTTTTGCACTCCAGCATGGGACATTATCATAACAACAAAAACCACTAGATAGAGTAAAGGTAGCTTCCTTGAATTAGGTACATTACGAGGTTTTCCGCGGATATTTTCCTGCGATGGACATTCACTTCGAGTGTGTTTCATTACTGTACATTTTGGTGACACGATTCAACGGGTCACCACAACGGGTCACCATGTTTCCAACAGCTTTTGTGTTGAATCTTTAGGTAGTTGTAATAAGAGAAGAGAAAAAATCCAAAGAAAAATATACGTAGTCTTATAACGCGCAGTTTGAAGGCTTTTTAACTCTGTGCGATTTTTTTATTAGCGTTTTGAGCATGGTGACACTGCTACTCATGAAAAAAGAAATCATCCATTCTTTATTTAATTAACTAACGGTGACGGCCGTGTACACGCGAACCACAACGTCCCATTTCAACGGTTGAAGCCAGTTCTTTCTCAAATTATAGAGGTGTGAGAGTTCAACGCTTTTATCCCCATCATTTTAGTGAACTGCTTTGTTTGCAGGCCATGTTTAAAGGTTTATATGTGGTCAAAAGATTGCTAATCGGTGTCACCATTTCGAGTTAACTTGATTAAGAGAGAATGTAAACACAGCGCTTGAAGTTTGTACGTTGTCGATTTCACATCTGTTCGCATAGAAGTACTGTAAGTCAAGAATTTACGTTGTAAGAAAATAATTGGCCTTAATACTCAGTGCTAACAAATAGGGGACATTATATTTCGGAACATAACAACAATTGTTAGTGCAGTGGATAAATCCGTGCACGTTTTTTTAGGCTAGAAGACTCCGTGAACTTGATTATAGATAATATTTCAGTTCCGATTGCAACTGAACGGTCACTGTTTTTACAAGTTCTTAAATTAGAGAAAACCCAGCTTCTAGCATAGCTCTTTTACGAGGACTTGTCCCCTCCCTCTTCCGAAGTCACTTTATCGCCCTCAGAATTTGTCCTCTCTGCCTTGCACCTAACGTCAGTGAAGGTCCCGTTTTCCCATATTTCTTAGACTCCTTGTTTCTAGGGACGACTTCTGTCGTCAGCCACTACACCCTTTCCCTAGAAACACGGCACATTAGAACTTTTCTCCGTATTCGCAAACCCTGAATTTGACAAAGTAAACATGTGCTGGGGTCACGCTATCAACCCAAATTTGAATACCAGTGGAGTTTACACTTTGCTCTTTTTTCCCTTCCTTTTCTGGTATGATTATTTTCAGGAAACACGTCCATCGCAACGTACAGGCCCCGTTATATTCAAAGCGAAAGAAAAACTAATACTTTCCTTTAATTGCATTAAATCAACGGTAATAGAAATATTGCCGCATTGCTGAGTACGTCACGGCCTTCGCGCCGTTTGTGACCGGACTACAAACTAACGACCCTTATCTGTCAACACCTCTTCAAATTTCTGCTTCTTGACACACTACCAGACAAAAATAGTTGGGACACTTAAACTGAATGCTATTTTTTTCCTTTTCGTGCTCCCCTTCTCCCTCTCAATGTTGTTAACCGCAGTTTAGTCACCATATCTTGTATGCCAACATTGAGGGGGCAAGCAGACGGGAAAGTGTCCCAACAATTCCGACTGGTAGTGTAGCTTGTTTTGGGATTAAAGGCGTGTCTAATTTAACTGGGATTTACCAGTATCGATTTCTTCTCAAAGAAGCCAGAGAGGCACATAGATTTTACTTTAAACAGATTACAGACTTTATCTGTAAGAAAAGGTTTTAGACACATAAGGAGTTGCGAGCGATGCCATCGACCTTGTTTGTTTCTAGAATGTACTCAACTGAGCTAGAAGCATCAGAGGACGAGAATATTATGATATCAAAATACGTTTTGTCCTGCATGGTCGCCTTGAGGAAGACACTCAGATTCTTGCTGAAAAGGCCTTCAATGAAGCTATCAACCTGAAGTGACACCTCCTTGAGCGTTGCAGCCGCCACAAAAGACCAAATATTTGGATTCCACAGCTACCTATACTAGTAAGCAGATAGTGTGCCGATGGGTACCCCTGTGGGATCTCCCATGGACATTATATGTTTAGGTAATTATAAAATGCTCTAGAAATATATGCAGACCATCGTAGTGACGATATTTCAACTTAAGCAGTTGAAAGAAGAAACTGAAAAAATTCAGGCTTGAACGGGAATCGAACTCATGACCTCTGCGATACCGGTGCAGGTACCGGTGTGATACCACAGAGGTCATGGGTTCGATTCCCGTTCAAGCCTGAATTTTTTCAGTTTCTTCTTTCAACTACTTAAGTTGAAATATCGTCACTGCAATGGTCTACACATACTTCTATCTTTAACCCGCAGTTCAAATATATGATCATTTTATATATTAACATTCATAAAATGCTCTCTAGACTACAAAAGAAAAGTCACTCTAGCCTTAATTATCTAAGAAAAGGAAAAAGCTACCAGGTATATAGAAACCCACCACTGAACACTGGTCTTACCTGAGGGATATAGTGGATTTGTTTTACAGAAAAGATCACAACTTACCCGGGCTACAATTGTAATTGTAATTGTACAATTGTAATTGTAATTGTAATTGTAATTGTAATTGTAATTGTAATTGTAATTGTAATTGTAATTGTAATTGTAATTGTAGAATGTTTAACCGAACGTACCGTCTGTGGTCACCACGGAAATATTTCTCTGACGAGACTGACTATCCTGAAAGAGCGACCATTCTCTTATGTAAAATACTCCACGAACTTTGTCTAATTCACCATCGCGTGTTTCTTCAGTGTTTCGAGAACAACAGATCGACATGATACTCAGACACACCCTAAAGGTTAAAGAAAAAACATGAAAACGCTTCATCACAACAGCGGACATCGTTCGTAGAAAAAGGCCTTGTTCAGCATGGAATTTTATCAGTTCACGCTGGTCGAAAAATTGTCATGAGGTCAAAATTAATAACAAGATTTTAAACGACAAATATTCAATTAACAATGCGCTGCTTATAAATTTTAAGGTGACCTGTATTTTCTGGGTTATGACTGCTTCGCGGTCCCAAGACTTGACGGTCCGTATTGCACAACCGGTGACTTATTGGCAAACAGTTTACAGAAAAAGCACCGTAAAACGCAATCTTTCTGAAAAACTCAAGAAAGTAATTCCATCGGAACAAAAGTTATTAATTCAAGACAACAAAAAATAAACAAGTTCATGGTAATCAAATGTAAATAGATTAAACGTAAAACGATTAAACGACCTTCTGACATGCGTTTTGAGCCTGGCAACTGCTTAGTTTTGAAAACGTCTCAATGTTGTTTTATGTTAGTTTCATTTCACTGAAACGGGTACGTTCGAACCTTTCAGTAGCTTAATCAGAGCGTATAATTGTTAACATCGAATAACCACGTTGTCAGTGTAAAGGTTGACATATAGATATGCCCATACGTAGTAAGATAAAAACAATAATTTAAACTTTGTTCATTAATGTAAATAAATTATGCGCTAGACATACCTAGAAACCTCAAGCGATCTTCTGTAAAATACAATCTAGCTCAATACCCGGAACCAGGGATCATTTCCAAAAAATTACTCCTCCCTCCACCAAATTAAAACCTGTCAAAAATTTCGAACTTTTAAGACTTTTCATTTACAGATAATCTCAAATAGGTCTTTCTCTCGGAGAAAAATATTTACTCTGGATCTAAGGGCCCGTTACAACGACCGTAAAAATGTTTGAGCAAACGTTTGTTTATCTGCCCATGTAAATCACTTTGATAAACAGCGATTGGTGCATTCTGAATGACGGGTAAAACGTCATTTAAGAGTCGGCGACCTTCTATGTCTTCAAAGAGAGATACTGTTCCAAAGAAGCGACCCTATTTCATACCCAAGGTAACCACATTGCACTAACAAGATGGCGTCGAAAGGTGGCGTTGTTTTCGCTTTTCGTCATGTTAAAGGCCCTCCAAGCCGTGGGCCAAATAGCTCGTTTTCAATAAGGCGAATTTTAGATCTCCCTGAAGAAAATGTAGAAGAGTGTGCCTCATCTTCAAGTAACAGTTCACCAGCCGAGAATTGCAGTGTTTCATTTTCCTTTATCCCTCGAGCGGTTCTTCCCATGGTACACCATTATGGTGATAATGTACCATGCAGCGGACTCAGAGATTGGCAGGAATTCGGTCTCAAACCTTATACATATGATTGGGGTTATGGACCGTTTCCTTTTAGTGACCAAGGATTTCCATTAGGTAAGCCGAATCACGTTGTTGATTTTGACGTCCATGTTATACCTTCTGCAGAAAGACAACGCAACGTGCAATTCAGTTTTCTCGCGATGTTCCTTGAGTCTAGGGTAAACTGATTATTACTAGTTTCACGCTTCGGTTGATTTACAAACCGTTAAAAAACAAAACGGGATTTTTAAAAGCAATTTCATCGGAGGCAGTAACAGGTCCATTGACAAAACTGATTTGACCACGCGCCTTTTTTGCTTGAATCACCAAAGACTTTCAAACTTATACGCAAATCAACATTCTTTTAGTGATTGTTTACGGCAGAAGATTGAAAATTTCAAGGGGAACGAAATTTCTTCGAAAATGTATTTATTTATTTTTAAAAAGTTATAGAGATCTTTCGCATGGGACAAAATTATGCAACAGAGTAAGAATTTGCCGAAGACAAATTTCGTCCACAGAAACTGAGATTGGTGTCGCTGTATTTGAGGGTCGATGAGAAGTCTGACCTGCCACTTTCAGTGTTAAATCTTTGTTTTTTTTTAGTAGGTTATGGCTGTTTAAAGACAACCCAATTTTTAAATCTCTTATCAGTTCTACCGTGTGCATGCTCTTTGACCGTAATGCTATTTGTACTTGTCCAGCTCTTATATTATAGTAAAAGTTGCTCTTTTATAAAAATTGCAATTATCAGTACTGAAATAGGTGCTCAGTTACTCATCATTCACCTGAAAACGCTTCCATTTACATTCAACAATGACCTAAGGAAACATTGTTGAATTTGTAATTTGAATTTGAGACAGAAGTGTGACAGTTCACAGGCCTGCATGTTTAACTCTTGAAAAAATATATATATACTATCCAGCTTCCTGCAACGTTTTGTAGTCTCATCTCTAAAGGATCGATAGATTGCCCATAACAATAATTTTTTAGACTGAGCTTTTGTAACTACGTATTTTATTTACCACACTGCAAACTTGAGCTCTTAATTTAACTAGCTTGATCTTCTTAGAAAGATCGAACGTGACTCTGCTTGCAAATTATTTTAATTTAACTGGACTCCAATATATCGATTTATTCTTACAGACGACCAATGCTAGAGTAGCTTTATTTTAACGTTTTGTTATTGTAGCTCATTACTTGTTCATTCGTGGCATACAGTTTTGAGAACTTATTTTTCTTACTTATGTACTTCAACAACAGCCTACATAAAATTTAGGCGACCTCACGTGTGTCTCCCTTGTTTGGCCTCGGTTTAACTTGCCTTGCAATGAGAAAATACCCCAGGACTTTCCATTCACTTTCTGCTAAGGTCTGATGAAATTATTTCTTTCTTTTCTTGCTATTATTGCTTCTTGACTTAGAGATCTTTCAAAAGAAGAGAAGACGTCCCATGCGAAAGAAGAAGCAGCGTCCATTGTTTTCACCACAGCAAATTCAAACCATGGAAAAAGAATTCGCCAAACAGCGGTACGTTACGGAGGGCAGGCGAGCTCAGCTGGCTTTAGAGATAAACCTTACTGAAACCCAAGTCAAAACCTGGTTCCAAAATCGACGAACAAAGTGGAAAAAGGAAACAAACAATGAAGCAAATACGGCCTCAAGGCGCTGCTCCCAGGGAGAAATGGAACATGTTTTCCTCGCATTACAGAACACGCTTAGTCTTTTTAACCAGAACATATGCGTTGATTCACGTGTTATTCCGTTGGGAGTGTTGCCACAGTATTGTGCTGAACCTTTGGTCCCTACTATCGGCTTTAAAGGGTCGTTTGTGTGATAGCTTGCAGATGAGTACAAACACGATTTTGTTTGCCGTATTTAGTCGTACACTTAGCATGTTAAGGAAATTGTGTTAGTAGTACGTTGACGTTCCTGATATGGACAGTAGATTGACATAAGAAATATGTACAAGTTTAGAATCTTAAGCTTTTTTGCAGGTCAGTTTTGTATATTATCAACTCTACCCATACTTCATATTTATCACAGAGGTTGGTACAATTTATCGCCTAGGTCAGAATTCAATTCAATGTATCCAATCCGTTTTAAAACTTCCACCCTAGTACCGTGCTTAACATTGCCACGGGAAACAGTTTATATTTATCGGCCTTCTACACTGAAAATATGTTTCCTACTATCGACTTTAAGGGTTCGTCTGTTGCATGATGCCCTTGAACAACCCTGATTCCCTGAAAATTGACGAACAAAGGCGAGTGGAAAAAGGAAACAATAGATAAATTGAGTACTACCTCAAGGCGCTCCCAAAGGTATAAATAAAACATGTTTTGCTTGCAATACAGGGCAAACTAAGTCCTTTTTACCGAAAGATAGGCGTTATTCACGCGTTGATCCGTTATCAGTTTTTTCACGATATTGTGCTGAACCTACGTTTCCTACTGTCGACTTTAAAGGTTGGTTTACTGCATAGATCAGTTCCTCTTGAAACCAAAACACTGTAGTTGTATGTTGTATTTAGTGGTACACGTGTACCAAGAACACACAGAGTTTCATTTTCGGTCTCTCTTATTCAGTAGATTGATACTAGGGAAATGCAAAAGTTTAGATATTTAGTTCTGAAGGTTTGTATATTATCAAGTATACCCAGTACTTCATATTTATCACTAAGGTTCGTACAAGCTTTTTTGGCCGGAAATCAGAAATTTAATCCAATACAACCAAACCGTTTGTATTATTTTTTAAAAGCTCGTAAAAGTTGCTCTTTTATAAAAATTGCAATTATCAGTACTCAAATAGGTGCTCAGTTACTCATCATTCACCTGAAAACGCTTCCATTTACATTCAACAATGACCTAAGGAAACATTGTTGAATTTGTAATTTGAATTTGAGACAGAAGTGTAACAGTTCACAGGCCTGCAAGTTTAACTCTTGAAAAAATATATGTACATACTATACTCATAAAAAGATAAAAACAAAAATATACTATCCAGCTTCCTGCAATGTTTTGTAGTCTCATTTCTAAAGGATCGATAGATTGCCCATAACAATAATTTTTTAGACTGAGCTTTTGTAACTACGTATTTTATTTACCACACTGCAAACTTGAGCTCTTAATTTAACTAGCTTGATCTTCTTAGAAAGATCGAACGTGACTCTGCTTGCAAATTATTTTAATTTAACTGGACTCCAATATATCGATTTGTTCTTACAGACGACCAATGCTAGAGTAGCTTTATCAGTTAACGTCTTGTTATTGTAGCTCATTACTTGTTCATTTGTGGCATACAATTTTGAGAACTTATTTTTCTTACTTATGTACTTCAACAACAGCCTACATAAAATTTGGGCGACCTCACGTGTGTCTCCCTTGTTTGGCCTCGGTTTAACTTGCCATGCAATGAGAAAATACCCCAGGACTTTCCATTCACTTTCTGCTAAGGTCTGATGAAATTATTTCTTTCTTTTCTTGCTATTATTGCTTCTTGACTTAGAGATCTTTCAAAAGAAGAGAAGACGTCCCATGCGAAAGAAGAAGCAGCGTCCATTGTTTTCACCACAGCAAATTCAAACCATGGAAAAAGAATTCGCCAAACAGCGGTACGTTACGGAGGGCAGGCGAGCTCAGCTGGCTTTAGAGATAAACCTTACTGAAACCCAAGTCAAAACCTGGTTCCAAAATCGACGAACAAAGTGGAAAAAGGAAACAAACAATGAAGCAAATACGGCCTCAAGGCGCTGCTCCCAGGGAGAAATGGAACATGTTTTCCTCGCATTACAGAACACGCTTAGTCTTTTTAACCAGAACATATGCGTTGATTCACGTGTTATTCCGTTGGGAGTGTTGCCACAGTATTGTGTTGAACCTTTGGTCCCTACTATCGGCTTTAAAGGGTCGTTTGTGTGATAGCTTGCAGATGAGTACAAACACGATTTTGTTTGCTGTATTTAGTCGTACACTTAGCACGTTAAGGAAATTGTGTTAGAAGTACGTTGACGTTCCTGATATGGACAGTAGATTGACATAAGAAATATGTACAAGTTTAGAATCTTAAGCTTTTTTGCAGGTCAGTTTTGTATATTATCAACTCTACCCATACTTCATATTTATCACAGAGGTTGGTACAATTTATCGCCTAGGTCAGAATTCAATTCAATGTATCCAATCCGTTTTAAAACTTCCACCCTAGTACCGTGCTTAACATTGCCACGGGAAACAGTTTATATTTATCGGCCTTCTACACTGAAAATATGTTTCCTACTATCGACTTTAAGGGTTCGTCTGTTGCATGATGCCCTTGAACAACCCTGATTCCCTGAAAATTGACGAACAAAGGCGAGTGGAAAAAGGAAACAATAGATAAATTGAGTACTACCTCAAGGCGCTCCCAAAGGTATAAATAAAACATGTTTTGCTTGCAATACAGGGCACACTAAGTCCTTTTTACCGAAAGATAGGCGTTATTCACGCGTTGATCCGTTATCAGTTTTTTCACGATATTGTGCTGAACCTACGTTTCCTACTGTCGACTTTAAAGGTTGGTTTACTGCATAGATCAGTTCCTCTTGAAACCAAAACACTGTAGTTGTATGTTGTATTTAGTGGTACACGTGTACCAAGAACAAGATGTTTCAGAATTTCATTTTCAGTCTCTCTTATTCAGTAGATTGATACTAGGGAAATGCAAAAGTTTAGATCTTTAGTTCTGAAGGAGTTGTATATTATCAAGTATCCCCAGTACTTCGTATTTATCACTGAGACTCGTCCAAGTTTATTGGGCTGGAAATCAGAAATTCAATCCAATACAACCAAACCGTTTGTATTATTTTTTAGTCGAATTCATACTTATTGCTAAGTATGTGTTAAAGGGTTAACAGTTTATATTTCTCCCTTCTGTACAGAGTTTAGACAGCCTCAAACAGGATTTCTTCTCAACCGACATGAGATGTTAGCACGTCTTTGAGCAATCCCTTGCTGCTTGGAATCTAGCAAGTTATTGATTTTTACCTTATATGACAAGGTCTGTTTTGTGATAGTCGCTTTCTGTTTTCAACCCGCAAACCTTACGACGAGGAAAAACTATTATTAGGTAGCATTCGCACCTATTTCACATCTGCCATTTTTAATTGTATAATAAATTTTTAATTGTTATAGTCAACAGAGGAAGTTTGCTACCCAGATAATCAGCTTCGTTATGGTGCAAATTAAGCGCAAGAAAAGATGGTTAAACGAGTGTCAAGTGCTTCCAAAATGTATTAAATTCTTATGGTATCTTAGGAAGGAGTCCAGTATACTAGTTTAGCAACTATCATTATGCAGCGTAACTTGGAAACATAAAGCAGGATCTAAGCTTTAAAAAAAAACAAGATTTGGAGGAAATATCTGACGTTTTCAAATCATCATTCACATTTTCATTTAACCTGAGCTTGAGTTCTGTTCTTTAACTTTACCCAAATCAACAATGATTGCCCGGCTGGGTGTTTGACTTTCAAACTCCGTTACTTGCAACAGCTACGTATTGTTCGGCTTCCTCATTGCATTAAATTCTGGAACAAAGCCAGCAATACAACTGGGCGGAATGTGTTTCCGTAGAGATAATTAACTTTTTGTTTTTTTATTCAGACAAATAGTTTTCTTCTTCATCATCACACGGAAAAGATTGTTTTCAAAGCATGTGCTTTCTGTTTACATAAGAACATATCGTAATTGGAAAGGTTTATTCCTGAGGATTTGAATTTCGATGCACGTGTGTATCATTTATTGGAAGTGTGGCGTGCTTCAGTTCTCGTCTAGGAACTCTTTTTCGCCTTATTAAAATCATTTCTACATTACTTTATCCATATTCTATTGAGAGAGTATTTTGCGAGTAGGTATCACCATACCGAGACGATGAGTTAAAGATTTTAAAAGATTTTAATAAAAACCCAGCACCTCAAAATTTACTCTGTGACGACATCCTACCTTAGAATTTTGGTTCAGTTAAAATGGTGTCAACGCCAAGACGATAAGGAGCTCCATAGTAGCCTTTTTCATAGTTACAAGTTATTTTGATTAATTTGTTATCTTACCGTGCATTTACCCTGTGTTAGATTACAGAAGGATAAACTTCATATCAATTTATAGTCATGTTTTAACAAGTTGATATAAATATTCAGTTTACCACGTTTGTGATTTTATGGGACAATTCTATGGTTTATGGTGATCATTGGCAAACATTCGCTGTGTAATAAATAGGAGAATGCTGCTCGAAGGAGGTAAATCAAAAAGAGACAAAAATGGCGGAACTGACATGAGAGGCAGGAGCCCATTATGAACTCCTGGTTTCGCGGTCAATTTGCCACCCGACAGATAATAGACCACCCACTCACTATGGACACAGTATGATAATGGGTGTTGATGTTCATGCATGCACTCATGCACAGTAGTTTCCGGGTGACTCACGCAACAAGAAGGTTCCTGAAAACGCTCAAATCACGGTATTAATATTCACTAAACTGAAGTTCAATGTAAGCCAAAATCCCATGGCTTTGTTGTACTTTTAGCAGTCCCCTCCTCCGTCCCCCCCCCGCCTCCTCCGTCCCCCCCCCGCCTCCTCGACCCCACCAAGATGGATTCAGAACTGCGAAAATGGTCTTTTACAAAGATATTTCCCAACTTTGTTACAACAGTGAGGAAATGAAACACGAACAATTAATTCTTTACCTTACCTTTATTTTTTATTAAACTTCCCTGTTTACAATCATAGTTAAAAGCGTTTACTGGATAAGCAAACCAACAGCTATTTTCGTAAGACAAGAATACTTTCTACAGCACAGCACAAAAACTGAAACAACCATAACACAAATTAGTTCTTCCCCTATCAAGCGGTTACTGTGTTCGTTCTACTTTAGCGGTTGTCATATTTAAATCATGCCACCCTCGCACGGTTACAAAATTTTCCTGTTGAGCTGGCCTCAATGCTGACGAGAAATGACAAAAAATAACTATACCGCGAATCACCAGGGCTACTGTAAATTGTTCCTGACCGGCAGGGACACAGGGTCCAGAGGAGCGAAGTTCGAGCAGAACGTTAAGTTTTCCTTGCGAAAGATAACCGACATAATTTGCTGCGAATTTGCGTTACTCGTGTTACCTATATTTTTACCGCAGGTCATATTACTGTGGGCTCTTAGGATCACTGAGAAAAAAGCCGTTCAAATTGAATTCACAAATTTGGGCAAATTTATTGATCAAATGACGTGGTTATGTATTTTATAAAGTAAGATGTACGAAGAATAATTCTTGCGTACAAATTTAACTCCTCTGGACCCTGTGGCAGGGACTGGTGTTAGTCATGGTCGCGGACCATCTCGCGTGATTTCCGTTCGTCATGTGTAAACAGGGGCGATCGTCAGTTACGCAGACCATAGCTGGATCGCTGTTGTGTTGAAGTCTGATTGTTTATTGTCTTTTCAATCTTTTGTAATACGTCATTTGTTTACCACAACATTCGCGACACCAAGAAACTGCCGCAACTCCACAAGAAGTATGCCGCCAGCATTGCAACCACACAACAAACCATAAAATTTTTCTTCAACCAAAACTGCAATTAACAAGTGTTACCAATGTTCACGCGGGTCGTCACGCAGTCCAAATTAAAACGTTATCTGACCACTCAAATCACTCCTGACAGATATACGGCCATAGACTGCATTGAATGCCACAGAAAATAAAATCAGCTTTAACCCTTTCACTCTCAGAGTTCAACCTCTGCTAATGTTGCTAAGCAACCGAGCGGGACTTGCTCCTGGTTTCGATCTTTGGTTCCTTTGAGGGTGAAAGGGTGTGACTGATTGTGTGACAGCAGCTTTATAAAAACGTTTTTGTTCCCTGTTCTAGTGCGCTATACTGCGCAATAAAAGAAAAATAAGACAGTGCAAATGAGTTATGACATTGCTAAAGGCAGCTTAAGCGCTAACAGACCTTTAGAAAACAGTGGCAAGATGTCGGTTAAGCAAATCCTCCAAGAAAATCTGAAGAAATACCGACACCCATTGTCCAATCTGAGGTGAGCAATAAACTCTCCTACAATTGCCGTACTTCCGCTTGTCCCGCAGGAGTACGCTAATGAGATTCATGTTCTCATCACGAAGTGTTCCCTAACCAACTCTGTCAAACATGAAGTTATATGGAAATTACAGATAACTTTGTGTAATATCCGAGTTTTTGGACATAAGTGACGGAAATTCTAAAATGCCGGGTACATAGTTTCACAATATGCAGGCGGCGTGACTTAAACTTTACAACCTCGCGACCAAACACAGGACGAACTACAGCGGTGAAAAACATTAGCTTGAACAACACACCTAAAACATTTGAAATGAAAATTAAATAAATTATATATGAGATTGGCTCTGCTCTATGTACATGAAAATGGACTTACTATCAACACTATAAACAAAGTCGACGCCATTTATCACTATTCGGCGAACCAAACCACTATGTTATTTAAATTTGTTTTACAGAACCAAACATGTTAACTACGATTACTTGACATTAAAGCGACACAGTGACATAAAAAGCGACACTTTTGCTTTAAACGTAATTTTGATATTTACACGATTTTGGCAAGAATTAAAGCGGATTTACTGCATTTAAAACTTAAATAGTAAAATGTAATAATTTCTACCTGAAGTAAACACAACAGGATATAAAATCCACAACGCAAGATTTCTTACATTGCTTGCAAAAAGTCGTTTTTCTTTTCTTCTTTTTTGTTTTTGTTTTTGAACTATTGGAGACAGCACTTTTTTTAAAGTGTTACAGTTATTAAATTATAGTTTCAATAAAACATTCTTAGTATGATTAATTGTATTGTGCATGCGGATGAATGACTACGTTATCTTCTGCCACAACTGGCTTATTGGACGCAAGTGTTACTTATCAACTATACAAGTTTTTTGCACAAGAGAAAATTAAGTGCTATTGCAACAGCTGAAAGGGATAAATCTCACGAGTCGCTTGCAAAAACAGTTGCATAAACACTGTGCAACACCTGTGAGATCTGTCACATTTCGCAAATAAAAACGTTGAGAGACATGCTCAACGTTTTCGGCATATTGCAAAATGCATATTGCAATGACGAAAAACTTTCGTTTACGAAAAAATATGTTTCCATATAATCGTCAACGATCACTCGATAGCAGAAAAAAAGAAGGGATTATACGGAAATGTGGCACTTAGCGATTCACGAATCGATCAGGTTGCAGGCCTACGGAAAGCCAGGTTTCTAGAAAGGGTCGCTAACGATCAATCAGGGTTGGTAACGGCAGCAGTCGTTTGCGATCTCTAGTGATCGTTAGTGATCGTCGGTGATCGTTATTGATCGTAGGTAACAGTTAGCAATTCATTGTTGGTGATCATTGGCGATCGTTTGCGATAGTTGTTACTGTAAGCGATCGTTAGTGGTCGTTAGTTATCGTTGGTGATCGATAGCGATCGCTAGTGATCGTTGGTGATCGTTAGCGATCGTTAGTGATCTTTGGTGATCATTAGCGATTGTTAGTGAAAGTTGGCGATCGTTGGTCACAATGTTAGCGACCTTTCAGTGAGTAGCGATCATATGAAAACCAGCCTTCAGTGTAAAGTTTTCAGCTGAGGGGTGTGACATTCCTTCCCTGCCCTGCAACTTAACAAATGGGCCAGTGATTGATACTACTACAAAAACACCTGAAAAAACAAGTACGAGAGTTGTGAAATTATGAATATATGAAGGTCATATATTTGAACAGCGGAATGAAGAAATAAATGTAAAGAAGATCCTCGCAGTTATTAACACAACTTATGCAGTTGCGAAAAGAAAGCCTGAAAAAATCAGGCTTGCCAGGATTCGAACCCTGACCTCTGATATACCGGTGCAGCGCTCTAACCGATCGAGCTAACAAGCCAACTGGGAGCTGGTCATTAAATTGGTTCGTAATATACCCGGGAACGATGAAGATGAAATTATGAATATATAAAGTTCATATATTTGAAATGCGGAATGAAGAAATAAATGTAAAGAAGATCCTCGCAGTTATGTTACGAGAGTTGTGTCGGTTTATAATACAGCACTTTTACACAACACAACAACGGCACATCCTCTGTCGTCCACCGCCAACACTCGGGGGAGGGGCGACAGGGGCAAAGTATTCATGTACTCTTAGTTCTGGAAGATGAGCCTGCAAACAAAAAATAACCACGTGAACATTACTGCAGTGACACTAACTTCAATTACGTCAGAGACTTAAAATCACGTGAATTAGGAAGCCAACAACAAATCACGTGAATTAGGGCGAGTCAACAAAAAAACACGTGAATAAGGAAGAGTCAACAAGAACTCACGTGAATTTGGACAAGTGAAAAGTTGACTTATAAGAGACAGCAAATCGTGGAAGTTCAAACGAAATATTGTAAATATGTACATTGGGTCAAACACACGTCGCCATGTGAAACACAGAAAGGATTACGTGCATGAACAAAGAGTAGGACATTTGAGACATTTCAAACTGCGGGGCATCACGTGAAAATACAAGGAACCATGGAGGCGATCACGCGATCTAAGGCAGTGGCTGCATGAATTAATAGTTACGCTTCATCTTGGAGTGTACTCTGAAAAAAAAAAGTGGAATATAAAATGACCAAATAGAATGCAATAGTTACCCTGAGTTTCCTTGTTCCTGCTTTTGTGATGAGCTGAACGGTCGAAGAGTTCCACTCTTTTAAGTTGATGGCAATTACTAATGTGTTAAAAAGTAAATATTTTTCATAGTGACAACTTACCATCTATGAACTGAGCATGCGCTAGTGGGACTGGATTATGGTTATTTTTGGGAAATTTATTCTATCATTGGATTGAACCACTATTTCATTTCTTTTGCTATCGGCAAAAGACATACCAGTGTTTTTCCAAACAAAGTTGTTTTTCGTTCTGGTGTGGCCGAATTTCCTGTCTA
Organism: Siderastrea siderea; assembly: GCA_964030785.1. Classification (NCBI taxonomy): domain Eukaryota; kingdom Metazoa; phylum Cnidaria; class Anthozoa; order Scleractinia; family Rhizangiidae; genus Siderastrea; species Siderastrea siderea. The sequence continues at coordinate 10,916,943 of OZ034971.1, forward strand.
GGGACGCCATTTTGATTTTCGCAAGACAGATTGTAAACCAGGACTCGCACGCGCAGCTAATTAATGCTAATTCTTCTTAAAGTGTCACTCTTGTAACACAAAGTTGATTCCTTGTTTCCATGGATTCATGGCAAAAACGTTAATGTTTGGGAGAAGGTACCATAACTTATGGAAAGGACTTAATTATGACATAAACGCACAATATAATTTTATTTGCTTCTATAGCTTTAACCATTTAAAGCCCATTTGGCACTGTGCTCATTTATAAAAGTAACAAAAACTTTTATCAGCAGGCGTCTTATATTTGTATGAAACATATATATTGTGAGCAACACCTCTAACAAGCGGCTTTGTCACTCCACTGCCCAAATAGTAGAATTCTAAGTTTTTAAGCGCCGTTGACATAAGCAAATTTTGTTGCGGCGATGGTTAGTGCGTTTTGTGTCAAATATCAGCTTTTTGTTACGATGTTACGACAATTTTCTGCAATTCGATCGATTGCTGTGTAGTGAGTGTGGTCGAAGCAGCTGCGAGGTGACTATGAACAGCTTTTTGGGATACCGATACGCACTCTGCTCCGTCGCGTCAAATTCGCAAACAAATACCCGTGAAATCGCACTAAAATCGAGGCTGGATTTCACAAGCGATTTTAGAAAACCAACTCAAAAAGTTCAGAGAAGAGTTGCGTAAGTTTTGTGGTTCCATGTGGCCCTTGTGTGGAATTGATGACTAGCAAGCAAAAGTAAAGTTGCAAAAGGCCGCACGCAGCAATTTGTTTTGTTTTCGGTCTTCAAGACATCAGTATTACAACTGCCTCAAGCAGATTAATTCTATCAAGAAATAAGCTTTTGGTAATAAGGCCATGCCCCTCCCCCTCCCCCTCCAACACCCATAAAGCTTTTTGACGGTCTGTGTTCACAACAGGGAACCCAACATACTTAGACTCAGCCTGCGTAGTGTTTCCGTGTTTTTTCCTGTTTGTCGTTTTTTTAGGTGTTGGTCGCTTTTTGGCAGCGTGGCTATAAAGTAATAAAATACTTTCAGCACACGGAAAAACCCACGAAAATGCTTACTACACAGGCTAACTTGTAGCTTTACATTGGTGGTGTAAAATTAATATCTCTAGATTCTAAACGTTTTCTTCCTAGCGATAGATTAAGTAGAGTGAAGTTGAGTTGAGATTTTTCAAGTCTGTAGTGAAACAATTCTCACTTGCTCGACGATTTAAAAAGATTACGTTCCAAAAAAGCTCTTCAAATGTCCCTCATCTCTTTGTAAATTAGGAGACTAGGGTTTGTTCGAAAAGTTTGTGCACCACCTTTGAAGCCCTTCATTCTGGGCTTTTATTGCAGTAATCCTGCAATGTCGCATCTTGGAATAAACCCTACTTAAAGCTAAATAGGACCAGATGACAAGTTAAACTTACAAGTTTTTGTAAACCCGACCACCAGAGAGATAAGTGATTCAAAGTTGAGTCAGTAATCTAAAGAAAGCAAAGAGGCTGAATTATAACATCAACATCATATATGTATGCTCCTTAATCCGTAACTCTACTACATTGTAAATTTCCCTGTAACGTAAATTTCAGGTTACTTGTAGTCAACAGCAACAATATACATTTTATTTTTCATTTGTGGCACAAGATGGTTACTGTTTTCGCCATTTTGACTGCAATTTAATTTGTAACTGAATTTTATCACAACCTGGACAACCAAAGACATGTACTTTTCGAATGGCAAAAAATTAAAATGCTCGTACACATCTAATGTCAGTGAAATTTTCATTTTCATACTGCTACTTAAAGACAACGTGTTGGTATATAATATAACAAAAACCTCACCAAAACGCATTCCTCCAAGTCCAATCGCTGAAGTTTGTTACAACCCGTGACAACAAACGAAACACATGGAAATTAAAAATGCTTTTTCCAGATTACCAAATCATTGGTCAAAACAGGACTAATGATACATTTCTATTTGACTATTAGTTTATGAATCCAGACAAAACCAATTTCATTTCCATTCCAAAAGCACATGAAGTATGCAGTTCATTAAAGTACGGGCCTTTGAGGGCAACTCTCAAATTCTTGAGAGCCTTGGCTTGACAAAGATCTCGTACAGTGAAAACCCAAACTCCAACCACGCAATACGGAATAAAACTCAGGACTTTTGAAGGGGCCGTGTGACCAGATTCAAGGGTATTTTTACATAAGAAAATTTCATGAATAAGGGAGCATTTGTTCCGTCCAAAATAAAAAGGCGGTAAAAACGAGGTGGCCATATTACTGTGCCTTTCAACAACAAGCGAAGTCTAAAGTTCATGACTCAACCGTTACGTTTCCACTCCTGTCAATTATCATAGTAGGTCTTTCAAATTTCAGCTCAACGGGGGAAAAAGGTCAAGTTTGCACGCTATGTTCGTGGATTTTGATCCAAGTTAGTTTTAATCATTCAGTTAATTTTCACGCTTTGCTAATTGTTGGCATAACTATAGTTTAAAATTAAAATCAATGATAAAAACAAGGAACAGCGTTGCATCACGAGTTCCGCGGGCGATCGGCCACGTGAAATGCCTCAAATTAAACCCGCGAAAATAGTAGCCAATCAAAATGCGCTTTTGGAATGATGAAACGGATTCAAACTGAGGACCAATCAGATCATTTTCCACACATTCCAGGAAAAGTCAAGAGGCCTTTTGAACATGATTATCAATGGTAAATCACAGACGCCCATCTCCGATTTTTTTTCCTGAGGAGAACGGGTGGCTGTACACAGACTATCCCCATGACAGCATTGTCAATGCAAGTTTGACGTGATGGAGTCTTCATAGAGTTCCAGGACAGCACACCTTGTTCCTTACTTTTATCACTGTTTTGTCATTTTAAAATGTGTAACCAAGACTTCACGCATTAAAATTTACTAGCTGCTACCCGTGAACAATCCAACACGCAACAAAAATGTCATGCCTGTTTTCGCGCGAGCAAGGAATTCGAAGGTTTTTTGCTTCTTAAAGCAAATGCATTTGTTATTTGGCCGGGGAAAGGTTACTGAGGACTATTCTATCTGTTTTAATTCACTGTTTAGCTAAGGACGCGATGTTTTAAAAACCGATACTAATCAGGCATAAGGGGCCGAAATTAACCACACATCAATAGACATGGCGCGGTGTTTGCTTGCTGAGAGAAACGTGCGACTTTGTCAGGAAATTCTCTAAAGTGGATCTTTTCGATTTAAAACCAAATTGGGCACATCCTTGCCAGGAAAGTAGAGAAATGGTGTGGCTTTGGCTTTTTGTAACTTAGCCGTTTTTCCATGATGGGTGGACAACAGTTCTCTCATCGCCTATTAATTATATATAATCAAGATATAGATTTTATGACTGACAGTGGTACAAGATGCAATCATTAGTTGAGTTTTGAAGTTCAGAGTTTTCGTGTTTTTGAAAGGTACTTTAACGGGGTGGCATCAGAGTTGGGTTGCACTGTACCACCCCGAATCTGCTCAGTTATTTTAGGCCAGGATGTAAAAACCTTACCCTGCAAAGAGCTGCAAAACCCCTGTAAACTGCAGCTGTGAACACTGAGCAGCTTCTTATGCCCTGCAGCACAAAAGTGGACATTGTGTCATGACAGTTACATGTTGCAGTATTTTACTGCATTCCCGACAATCTGATGGTGCACCAAGACTGTCGAATGTATCTCTTTGCAAACCGAGCTTGAGAATTTAAAGGTGTATAGAGACATGTATAGTAACCTAAAGCCTTTAACTTTGCAGGGTTTAGAGTTTGCAAAAGTCATGTAAAATTAACCGGCTAGATTTCGCGGGTGAAATCTTCGCGATAGTTGACGTATCATACAGAAAACTGAGTGAAATGTATAGGTTGTAGTACAAGAAAAAGAGTTTGATCCTCAGAACAAGTAAATAACCCGAAACAAATCTTTTTCGGTGAAGGGTGTAGTACGTTACCACCCTAGATTTGGGCTATTGGAAACAATAGTAACACCTTTACTTTTCCAATCTTTGGAGTAATTTTTGCAGGTTCGATTTTCGCAATTCTTTGGCAGTGCGCAAAAATTACTGAAATTAAATGCTATGTGAAAATGTGAGGCGTAAGAGTAGTCTATTTCAATTCTCTTCACCTTACTACTGCAGAATTTATTAAAACTGTGGAGTCCCGTGATCTCCAATCCCGAATATCTTGAATTAAATTCCGTTATCCCGAACTTCCAGGGCCCAGTTGCATAAAGCAACTTAAGACTAAATTTCTTGGATGGCAATAAAACGTTGTCCAACACCATGCAACGTCGTTCAGAAGCACAGTCTAAAATCATTCAACACTGAGTAAGCTCAGACGCGTTTAAACTGCTGTATTTAATGTTGAACGGTATTCATTGAAAATGAACAAATGCTTTTGATCTATATATGACTGTTGTATCTAAGCCCCCGGCCAAAAACATTAAGCAAACTATTTTTTGATAGTAGAAATTTTGTACAAAAGCTACAGATTCTTTTACTTCCTTCTGTTAGATCAGATCTTGGAACAAAGCCACTAAAGGGGCCGACCATTTAACTCTTGAGGGGGGGGGGGGGGGTGTGGATGATTTCGAAAAAAAATTTCCTGCAAGCCCTTGTCGGAAGAAAAAAATTGCATGCAGCACAAATGAAATAGAAAAAAAATTCTTGCACTGCTGCAAGCAAGAAAAAAAATGTTGCAAAGCTATTTCATCATTCCAGGGGGACTTTACAAAATCCCAGCAAAACTGCAACCATTCTTCCCTTGCTCCCTTTAAACTCTGGAGTTGGTTATGCTTCAGAATGTGCAATGCATTCTTAGCTTTATAGGGTCCGACAATCTGTGAGCCAGCGAGCCACTCCAGTTAGCTTAAATCACACTCTGGTTTAGCCAAAACAACATTCCGGTTAGCCTACAGTTATTAGCTTTAATAGGTAGCTTGCGGTTAGCCCTATATAATGGGATATAAAGGGATTTCTGGCTTGCACGGTTCACAAGGCTCGCGAGTCATAGGAGTCATGTAACTAGTGAATAGCAGCATTAACCATGTTTCGAAGTGGACTGAAAAAAGGCTGAGCAAAAATTATAAGTGCTATTTTTCAAATAAGACCATGATCAACTAACTTCAATTCTGCTTTCACATTTGTTTTTGAGATTTCAGTCCACTTTTAAATTTTAACTTGTGATTCTAGCAGTAATTACCATGCTATGAGCATTTCTGAACTAAACATTTTCAAATCTACCTGTGGAGCATCACTAATATTATGACGTAATATTAAATGAGTGTAAAGAATGTCTTTCCGACAAAACATGTTAAGGCTTTGCAGCTCCATATTGAACTATTACAACAATAACCACAATGTAAATGTAAATACATTCTGTAAATGTAAACACATGACACTTTTTTGAGGAAAAAAAATCCTGCAGAGAAATGAAGAGGAAAAAAATATTCTGCAGAGCATTTAGATGGGAAAAAAATATCCTGCCCACCAGGTTGCTAGAAGAAAAAAAGCTTGCTGACCAGAAATCATCCACCCCCCCCCCCCCCCCTTAAGAGTTAAATGGTCGGCCCCTAATAGAAAAAGTGGTCTAAATGTGTTTCCTTAGCTGTAATTACCTTTGTGATCTATACTCTCTATGAATAAAGGAGGTTATAATCTCTACTAATATCTATTTTATTTTTGAAGAGAAGTAACGGAATAAGAATGATGGTATTTTTTTGCAGTGGATAAAGGAAATTTTAGAGTAGGGGTAACACCCCATTATTCCTCTTCAGCCCCCAGTCCTGGTGCATGACATGGCGAGGGTTCAGCGCACTTTGAAAAGAAAACTTGGTAATTAAGGGGGAAGTCTGGTCAGATGCCCTGTTTTCCCAACGTTTTAGCCCTTTTTCTTAATTATCCCCATGAAATTTCACTCAATTCAAAAATGCTTCAATAGGTTTATAGTGCTTTCTCCCATAAACCTGTAAGAATTTTTTCGCAATTTTTAAAGCGGACATAAAGAAAAAAATGGGGGGGATTGATGAATTTTAAGAAAATTGAAAATTGATAAAAAATAAAGGTGAATTAGAATTACAATTGAAAGTTAATAATTAATAGACGGATACCAAAACAGGCCACCAACAACCCCAAGTGCTCCTGCGTGGGGGTGGCCTGTCTGGGCGTGTGTACAAAAATTTTATTCCTCTTTTATTTCTGTCTTATTTCCTAAAAATTTAACCAGACTCCCCCCTTAAATCTCGGAGAAACAATAACAAGAAAGCCGCTGTTTCTGTCGTTGATAAAAAAAAAATTAACCCTTCCAGCAGCTGCTTCAAAATCAGCAGTACCAAAACAAATGAAACAAAACATAAACAAACAAACAAACAAGGCGTCATTAGATGCCTGATGATGGATAAATATTGGCTTAATTGCACGATATTTAGACAGCAAAAAGATCTTTGATGCAGATCTCTCTAAACCGATGAGTCATGGTTAACCATCTCTCCAATTTTTCCACCTATTTCTTCTTAGTCTTTTAAGGTGATGTCAACATTTCACAAGAAACCATGCTCTGGAAACTGCAAATGAAACTGTAAGGGATATAACTGAGAAATAGGACGTTTTTCAAGATTTTTGTTTTGGACACTTTCTAATCTAATCAGTGACCCCTTAGTCTTCGTTTGGTTGATTTATCAAATTCTCTTCCTGAGGAAAATGAGAGGCTGTACACGGGCAACATTGGGTTCATTGTCATCATTTTACAAAAATAAGGCATTTCCTGTGGGACTGAAAAGGTCAAGAATATTTGCTTCGCTACGTCGCAACCTCAGTAAATGTCGGTCCTGCTACTATTCATCTCGAATAAACCAACAAATAATAGATAATTAAACAAGTAACAAACAAACAAATAGATAAATGAAGATGAGATATGATAAAAATGTTAGATGGAGGACTGAAAACCCACCACCCCCTTGCCACTATTAAGGCTCCTTACATTTCGCTTGTCAAATGAGAAGAGCTATTGTTTGGGCACGGTGCCGAAAGTTGGGGTTAATTTATTTAGTAACATTTCAACACTGCTCAGTAATGGCTTGGTAAGGGTCGGTAATTCTTTTAGCAATCTCTCCTTCCTAAATTTAGACATGGGAAAAGTCAGTTGTGACCAGTTGTGGTTAGACACCATTCAAGGGTCGCTTGGAACGGTTTACCAATAGATAAATCAATAACTATACCTCCACTGCATCAAGCGAAGCAATATCTCTGAGTGGTACGTCTTTCTTTCATTTCATTTTATGATGTTTCCTTTATTAGTAACTCGTCGGGATTAATCGTAAGAAATGACATGAAAAATTTGTTGCCAAATCCTGATCAATATCTCATAATTTTATCAAGGTCTTGAGAACATTAAAAAAGAGTAAGAAGGGGAGATTTTAATAATGAATTTTAAGGAAATTAAAAACAATAAAAGTTACTTTGTAGTTAACAATTTAAATGGACACCAAAACAACCTAGTTTCATGCTGTTCTCGGGAAGATAAGAGGTCTAACCTGTTGTTTATATAACCAAAGCGGTGGTTTTGCACTTTTCGTTTCATCCTAGTTGAGCCTTAGGCGTTTACATGTTTACTAATGTACCCGCACAAAAGGCCATTGACGACATCTGTGAGCTGATAAGATCAGGAATAAAAGCAATAGCTAAATGTGGTGTACCTTTTCACAGCGCTTTTCTGAAAAACAGACTGCATTATTTTTACTTGCACAGAGTCCATCACTGTTAACTTTAGGTGAAAATTCCGACGTCAACCATTTTGTTGACTCTGTATGTGGACGTGTCTAAAGCAAATTTTGCCACCACTGTATCGCGCCCCATAAAAATTCATGAATTTGGAATGCCAAATATTAAAATGTTCATGTTCACAATATATATCTAGCTGAAATGCATGTCGGAACTTCTCCATAAAAATAAATTAACGAAGATATATGCAGTGGACGTTTTGTTCCCTGTATCTTCCTGATTCATGTTAATCTTTGAAGGTTTCATGGACACAGTAAGTTTTACAGCCATAGCAACAACTTGAAAACCATTTTTAATTCTTAAGTTCGGATTGGTTAGTGATAACCCAACGTTTAGTCAGAAATGGAAACTTGCCAGGCCGGAAAGCATGTCTGTCCATGATGATGCCCTTCTTTCGAAAAGAGGACGGTAAAGCAAATAACGACTAAACAAAGCTATGATCTGCTATCAGCTTATAGGTGAACCCAGTTCTGCTATCACAGCAACGACTCAAAAAATAAATATATAGTTTACCTTGAGCCTGAATTTACACCACTAAAATGGTAGCAGTTCCCATATTTCGTACGTGTACAAGTATAAAAACGACAACTTGCAAAAACATACATCTGATTCGTCCTTAGCTATAACTGCTCAGGGAACGACGTTTTTGTGCACGGTAGCTTATATCCAATGCAAACCAATTTTTAGCTTGTACTTGTTTTAGTGAAACCCCATAAAGAGCCCCATCGCAATACTGTCTCGTATAGATTGCCATAAATTTAAAATGATTGGCCTTTTATGGCCCTTGGCAAACAAAGCTTTATATGCCTGGTCGTCGACTTGTTGATGCTGAGGTCATGATGTTCAATCGAAGAACCAATTAACCGCGAGGGCCTTTTCAGTCTGTTTGGTTCGATCTTCGATGTGCGCTTGTAAAAACGGAAGAAACGTAGTGAGATACCAAACAATCTTTCCTTGGGTTCCATTTCTGGATTCTAAATCAATTTCCACGGTGTGTGTGATTGTCATCGCGCAGAATGCCTATTGTTCTTGGGACATTTACTTACAGTCGAGTTATAATCATAGGTCTGTAATATTGCCTGTTCTTCTTCAACTAAGCGCATTTGATTGGTTAATGATTACGCGCGTTTTCTTCCACTGGGAATACCTTCTGCTCATCAAAGTGCAGGAGGTGGAGCAAAGAGACAATACATATGTGAGGCATTGTTAAACCTTTTATTTCGCGATATCACACCTTCAATTGCTTATTTCGCAAAGCGTCCTTCAGATTTTTTTTCTTGCTGAGAGAAAGGATCCGTTTCCCTTCTGTCTGCATTTTCGTTAAATATATCGCAAAAGAGAAAACTGCCAGCACATACAAACACTAAAAACGCAATCCCACGCACAAGATTCAAAAGTCTTTTACCTTTGTGCATAAGTTTCTAAGGGCCTCTTCATATGAGCCCGGTTGACCGGGCTGGCCCGGTTTCCGAGATCTCGCCTCACTCCTATTTCCTTTGTAAAAATTGCGATGTGTTCATATGAGAAGGCGGGCCAGCCCGGTTACCGAGATCTCGGTTTCTACAACCGAGATCTCTACAACCGGGATGTTTAAGAGTTTGTTTGTTTCTCCTCTCCAGCGTAGTAAGACTGTGTACATCTGTGTGCAGCTGTCAGTCGCTTGTTTAAGAACTTTTTCGTTTCCTCTCTTCTACTGCAGCTATGTACATATGTTTGCAGCTTAGCTGTTCCTACTGTGGCAGCGCCGTATCAAAAGCGAGTCCAGAACACCTGCCAGAAAGATCTACCAACCTTTCGGTATAGTGAGGACTTAACAAACAACCGAACCTATTGTAGGGTCGAATGAAAGGTACAGTTCTACAGAGGTCGTCCTCGCCATCTCTGGATACTTCCTGTTCGTCGACATAATCAGGGGAACCGCAAAGACAAAATTTTAGCAAAATACTTAAAATATCAGAAAAGCATTTTCTTATCATAAACTGAAGGTGCCAACTTAAAAGTCCCAAATTTTCACCACATGAACTTAGGTGATAAATACAATTTTAACGTACTTATCTACACATTGAGCGATCAATAGTGGAAATGTTTTTAAAAGGCGGGGCGCTCTCCTTTTTTAGGCCAAAAAGATTCAATAAACTACCCATTAACTTCAAGACAGCAAAAAATTTGTGACAACTCTTACATGACAAAAAATGGAAACCGGGCCTGAAGTCAAACAGAGCCGTAAACCAAATCATCACATCATCAACCGATCGCTCAACGTTTGAATGGTGGCTGGGATTGAAACTTGTCACAAATCAATTTACTTTTGGCCCCAATTCAAGTACTTTGCTAATTTAGGTATATAGACAATTGGCAGCGAGATCATTGCCCATTTCTATCATATGAATACACTTCATTAATCTCCCATCCAGTTCAAGTCCTGAATCAATTTGGCGAAAAGATTCAACAATTTGAGTCTAGATAGCACACTTCTGCAAGATAAATCCACTTCGCCATCTCCCAGCAGCAAGATCAATGCGCATTTCTTCAAAATAAACACTTTTGATTTTCGTACACACGTAATAAATAGTTCAGCCACCATTTTTACGAAAGCTATGTTAAACAACTAAACTTCTTATCTTTGCCGAGTTCTTTCCTGATTCGTCTTTTCCATGTTGTTAGCAGCTTATATCCTTCTTTCTCCTTTAGACTTCACGAGTTTCTTAATTGGTTTTCCTGAAGATAGACAGAAATGAGACTTATAAATTAGTTCAAAAGCTCCATTTTTATAGCTCATAAAAGAAAACTCTTATTCAACTTTCTAACAACTAAAGCCTAAATGAGACCACGTTGGACGTACTTTTCAACGATACCGGCAACCTTGGCTTAAGGTAGTCTTCATTGAAATGTGCTTGAGTAATATTACTGACCCAAGAATCTTCTTCAAGCTGAGGCCACTTCACTCTTGTGGCACAAATTTAAATGCCGAGAGGACATCTACACTCGCATGAATTTGAATTTCAACTTTAAGCGACACTCTAGCAGGTATTAAACCACACTAAGCAAAGGTTGTTACTCAGGTTCTGTGAAGAAACTTGATAAATAATATCTTACACTGCAGCTTAAATATTTAGATTCTTTAACTTCGTTCTAATCTCTCTCAATTTGATCCCTTAGTGCCTAAAAATAGAAAATAAGCAATGCAAATGAACCAAAGAAAAACTCGCTATTCATGTTAAAAAATAAAACTAAGAAGACAAAATTTTGAAGTTGAATATAAAATTGAAGCGACACTCATAAACCACGTGCTAACATAATCGAGCGACATTTGTGCCCTGTAAAGAAACTTTGTGGTAGTATTATTGCAGTGGAGCTAATATTCACCTTTGGTTGAATTTGTTTTATCTCCTTGCCCTTTGCTTCAGAACTTTTAGACGTCTTCAGGCTTCTCTCGAAAGCATAAGCCAGTGTTCAAAAGTATGAGCTATCTTCACACGACAACAGCCTGCAAATTCTACAACAAGTCATGAATGTCGATTAGAAACAGAAGCATAAGATAATCGACAAGTGCATTCCTTGCACGTTTTGCAGCAAGCAAATCAAAAGTGCGAAAAACAAAAGAAAAATGAGTCACGTGACAACCTGATTGCATTATATGTTGTTGTCGTTGTTGTTCTTTTTGCGAAACATGGCTGGATTCATTCGTGTTTTTGTCTTCTTTTAATTCAGCTTTTTCTCACAAAGTAAGTGCTTAATTCTTTTATTGGCGAAAAAAGGAAAGGCTATTTTTCTCACTTTTTTCCTTGTTTCCCGCTGAAACGAAAGGAAAAATATAAACAGTATCTTCGTTTTTCGTTTTTATAAATTTAAAGTTATTAGCAAGTGTGCCTTCCTTTGGTTCAGGGAATTTTTTTGGCTTTGGCCTCAAGGCAGAGAGATTTTAGGGGGTCTTAGTTTATGTCCCCATTCACTTTGGGTGTTAAGGAAGAAAAGCCAATATATCTACCTAAACAGGTGTTGCTTAGGGTAGACTTATGAAAGAAAAACTAAAAATTTATGACAATGCTTTTAAAATCTAATTATAGAGGACAGCATTCGATGTCAACGTCTTCAGGGCAATCAAAATCACTAATAGCTCTTATTTGATCGTCTGTTTTAGCGTGGTCTTTAGGATCCCACGGACGAGATCATGTGGTTGTTGCACAGGGCTCCCAAGATCAAGTGCAGACCACTTTAGTACCCACACAAACGGTGAGACCGTTTGTAGTTTCAAGACGACAAAACACAACGGTTGAGTTGAGCTTACGTTTATTCTGAACTTTACATGTAAATATTCATCGCGGGGAACACTCCAACCAAAAATGTCAACAATTTATTCGCTTTCATTTACGCAGTCTTAATTCCATAAAAGCTTATCTATCCTGGCTCCAGAGGTCGACGGTAACAATGATAAGTCAGTTGGAGTAAACGTTTATCTGTCAGTGTTAATGACTTTCATAGACAGCGATTGGTGCATTGCGAACGACAGATAAAACGTCATTTAAAAGTCGGGGCCACTTTGTCTTCAACGAGAGATGCCTCTCCAAAGATGCGAGCCTACTTCAGTCACACACCCAAGGAAGCCGCATTGCGTTTACAAGATGGCGTCGAGAGGTGGCGCTATTTCAGCTTTTCATCATGTTGGTCACGTTATCTTGGACCAAAACTGTGGGGAAAATTATCCCCAGACATAAGATCAGCTAAAACTTTAAATATTTTTAGGAAACAGATACGCAAATACGATATTAGTCTGCTCATAGATGATGGCCGCAAGGGCTGTTCCCTCTGCTCCTCATAATTATTTTATACAGTTTTAAGTATTTTTAATTCTCTTTTTACATATTTTTAATATCTGCTCATCATCATTATTTTATATAGCTTTAAGTATTTTAAATTCTCTTTATAAATATTTTTAATATCTGACTATCATAAATATTTTATATAGCTCTAAGTATTATAAATTTTCTTTCTACATATTTTTAATATCTATTAATTGTGTCCCCAAATTAGTATGGGATTTTCCCAGGCTATGTGGCCTTGACACATTAATAAAGTTTATCATCATCATCATCATCCCTCCAAGCTGTGGGCCAAATAGCTGTTTTTCGATAAGGCAAATTTTAGATCTCCCTGAAGAGAGTGCAGACGAACGTTCCTACTGTTCAAGTAACCTGAGTCCACTAGCCGAGAGTTGCACTGTTTCCGTTCCGGCAGTTCTTCCTCGAAAGGTTCTTCCCATGGTATACCATCACAGTGATAATGTATCATGCAGGGGACTCATTAATTGGCAGCAATTCCCTCTCGCGCCTTACAGTCACTGGAGTTATGGAAGTTTTTCTTTAAATAACCAGGGATTTCCATTAAGTAAGTGAATCAGCAGCAATCACACACATCTAAAGGTTGTTGTTTCTTTGCTCGTGTCAATGCCACATACATGCAAGTCTTCGGCAGAAACACGACAATGGGGAATACGTAGCTATTCAGTTTAAACGCGCTGTTCTTTACAGTCTAGGATAACCGTTAATTACTCGGTGGACATTCACTTTGACTACCAAAAAAAGAGGAAAGAAAGGTTTTAAGACCAGTTTCATTGCAGGCAGATGTACATTTATCTGCTGACCTTAACTTAACCGCGCGTTTATCCCTTTGTTTATATCACATGAGAGAAGTTCAAATTTTAATCGCCAATCAACCTTCTTTTAGTGACTTTTTTATGGAGGAGATTGAAAATTGCCAGCGCCAGCGAAAGAAACATGGTCGAAAAGGTACTATTTTCAAAAAGGTACAGAGATCAGTCGACAGGACCGCAAATTCATGAAAGAAACTGCTAAAGGTGACATTCCATTCGCAGAAAAGGAAAAGGTCTGCCTAAGTTATATGTCATTGGAAAAGTTGGCCTGGTGTTCCTTAACACTAAAGAAAATTACACCATGTCGGCGCAAAGTGCACTTTGTCCTTTGTCCATTTCTTTTTATTATGAAAGATGTGCTTTCCATAATACCTGACAGTTATATACAGGTATAGGTGCTAACTTTTTTCATTTCACATTCAAAGAAAACATGAGGAAAACCTTTTTCAAACCAGCCAACCACTCAATGCTATAAAGATAAAACAGATAAGTAAGTACACAGTGAAAAATCCTCGGAAAAAAAATTCCAAGCCCCCACCTTTTTTGAAAACCTTTTTCAAATTCGAAATTCGAATTCGAAAAAAAAAACTGTGTGACAGTGCAATGAGGCCCGGGTATGTTTAGTTTAAATCAGGAAAGAATGAAAATATGCTATCCAGCCCCTGCAGCTTTTCTTTGGCTGGTTTCCATATGATCGCTACGCAATTGCTTCGATCGCTGCAAGTCGCTGGAAAAAAAACGTTTAGCAATCGTTGTGATCATATGGAAAACACACTTCAGCGATCGTAGCGATCACAGCATTTCACAACGATCGCTGAAGAGTGTTTTCCATATCATCGCAACGACTGCTAAAGGCCTTTCCAGCGATCGCAGTGATTGTAGCGATCGAAGCGATCATATCAAGTGGAAACAAGCCTTTAGAGGTCTCATCTCCAAAGGATCCATGATTGCCAATAATATTATCAAAGGGTACGCTTTAATTTAAGACTAACCTTTTTTACTTTCATGTTTTATTAAGACCAAGATGGGAAAAGTTTGTTTCAGTTTAAATTACTTTCAAAAACTCATGAATAATTAATGATCATTTCCACCAATTACATCACGCAAATGAGTCACGTGGATGCTTGTTTAAAACCGGTAATACATCAACAATCTAAAAAGCCTGGTGGCGGCATTTGATTTCAGTCCCAGGGGAAAGCGGGGCTGATTGTAATATACCTCATTACTATTCTTTATATAAAATGTTACCCTCATTAGTATTCTTTATATAAAGAATACTAATGAGGGTAACATTTTATATAACAGAAACAATGCTGTACAGTGTACGAGGAGGATAATTTTCCCCGGTATCTTTGCACACTTCCATTATGAATTTTGTTAACCAAAAATTTAGCGACTCTGCCGTCATATCAAGCACGTCGGTTTCCAAGTCTTGAATTTGTGATGTGTCATTAGTACAACTGCTCGGCTCTTCAGAAGCTTTCTTATTTACTCTTGTTGACTGCCATTCTGAAAAAATCTTCATAGCCCACTTATTGACGGAACGTGTTGACTTTGGTACGGCATTTTCCAGCAGTTGTTTCTCTTCTTCAGCATTTTTGGGTTGGCGAAATGTCCACTTGTGCTTCGAAGTAACCTGCGATCAGGCGTTATTTTTCTCGCGGCGGTGTAGTCAACGGAAAAATGAACGCCTGATACAATTACTTGTCGAGTCGTCTGTAAAAAGTCCAGAATCTGGACTTTTTTCTGATTGGTCGGGAAACAAAAGGCAACATAAAGCTAAATCCTGATTGGCTAATCGAGTTCAAGTGTAACTTCAGTTCAATACAATGAATAAAAAATAATTACCTTTGATGTATTCTTTTGTGTTTTGCCGTGTATTCATCGTTTTATCAAAGGTATTTATTTTTTATTCATTGTATTGAACTCAAGTTCAAATTTATCGTTATTTAGCGTTCGCAGACCTCAGTATTTTAATTCTCATACAACGTCTCTTTTAACCTGCGATCAGGCTTTCTTTTTTTTCGCGGCGGAGGGAGGGCGCGAGGAAAATAACGCCTGATCGCAGGTTAGCTCACTCTTATCTGATGGCATCGCTGACACTCTCGTTGACAGACACTTTAATTGGGGGGCGGCAGACGATTCAACAAGTAATTGTATCAGGCTTTCCTTTTTTTTTCGCCCTCCCTCCGCCGCGAAAAAAAAAAAGCCTGATCGCAGGTTAGCTTCGAAGCCATAATGTTCTCATCGAGCTCACTATTGAATGAAGTTTCCACTATACAAATCATCTAATCTTATAATTCTTTTCAGATCTAGCAGCATGAACTAGCAGCACGGGAAAATGGTCCGAAGCTCATTAAACAAAACTTTTTATTCTTTTCAAAGACTATAGGAACTACAAAACATGAAAGAATGTCTTTATATTCTGTGAGATCGATTTTGACATTCTCTTGATGAGACTATGGAATAAAGTTATAGCACGGGAAAATGGCACCATTAGTTCATTTATTCTATGAGATCGTTTTTTGAAGCCGTTCAATAAACTCGCAGATCGTGTTTTATCGGGTCTAAAACCACTCGGCTACGCCTCGTGGTTTTAAACCCGATAAAACACTCCTGCTCGTTTATTAAACAGTACGTAGTCCATTGCTTGTCAATTCTTTCAAACCCTAAACGCATCGGTTTGGAGATTCAGTTTTACTTTTCAATTCCTCAACATTAACAGACTACGTCAAAAGGCGAATCCATACCAACGCATAAATGTTCCATGTTTGACGTCGGTTGAACTTGTAGAAAATACATAAGGACTTTTATTCACTCTTCACTGGCTGAGGTTTGATAAAATTATATTATTCTCTTCAGTAATTACCTTTTTTTATCCTTCCCTTAGCCCGGATCTTTCAGAAGAAGAGAAGACGTCCCATGCGAAAGAAGAAGCAGCGTCCATTGTTTTCACCTAACCAAATTCAAACCATGGAAAAAGAATTCGCCAAACAGCGATACATAACGGAAAGCAGGCGAACTCAGCTGGCGTTAGAGATAAACCTTACTGAAACTCAAGTCAAAACCTGGTTCCAAAATCGACGAACAAAGTGGAAAACGGAAACAAAAGATGAAACAAATACGGCCTCAAGGCGCTCCTCCCAGGGAGAAATGGAACATGTCTTCATTGCAATGCAGATTAAACTGGGTCCTTTCTACCAGAACATATGCACTGATTCACTTGTAACTCACTTAGAGTTTTGCTACAGCATTATGCCGAACCTATGTTTCCTACTACCCTTTTTAAAGGTTCGTTTCTTGGATAGATAGCTTCCGTACAAAACGCGACTGTTTGTTTTCTTTTAGTAGTTCGTTTAATTTCTTGTTAATGCCGCCGTTAGATTGATGTTAGTTATACTAGTATATCCGTACTGAGGAGGTACAATTTATTGCCCGAACTCAAATCAGAGATCCAATCCAATGCATCGATCCTGTTTGTATTTTTCTTACGCCATGTTGCTAAGTGCGTTTAAAAGTAAAACGTCTAATATATACCCTTTTTTACAGCGTTTCGACAACCACAAACTGAATTCACTTTTAACAGACATGACTGGTAGCAATCTAGTCAGGTTTTTAATTATCGCCTGAGCTGTCAAAGATTTTTTTTCTTACCTGGAAAACCTCCTGACATGGAAAACACATTTTTAAGCAGTGTTCACACCTATTTCACACCTACCTGTACATATTGTATAATGAAGTTTAATGCATTGCCGGTTACATTTGTCCGTTACTAGGCCGTTGCTACTTAGATTATCAGCTTTGTTGTGGTTTAAATTGAGTGAACAGGAAAAGATGTAAAACAAGTGTCAGGTTCTTCAAAATTTATGAAGTCCTAGAGTAAGATCCTGCGAAGGTGTTAGAGTAATTGTTGGTCAAGCAAATTACATGAAGATAGGTTTTATTACCATGCCGTGTTCAAAGAGGTAGCTATAATTTGATCACTGTTAAGCAGTATCTAAGGCAATAAATTAATTGTTGTTGTGGTGTTGTAATGACTCAGTGTGATTTTCTTAATGGTTTTGGACGAATTATCTGAGTCCCAACTGATCATGCTTTCGATCAAAGGAAGCTTGAATTGGCTGTTTATTTCATTTTGCCTTTTTATCTTCTCTATATCAGGCCTTGGTCATTCAACATCCTCCAATCAGTACTGTTCAGTAGAAATTTCTTGGATGGCAATAAAACGTTGTCCAACACCATGCAACGTCGTTAAGAAGCACAGTCTAACATCATTCAACACTGAGTAAGCTCAAACGCGTTTAAACTGCTGTGTTTAATGTTGAACGGTATTCAATGAAAATGCTGAATGTTTTTGGCCCGGGGGGGGGGGGGGGGGCTTAGATACAACTGTCCTAATTAAATAACAAGCATTTGTTCAAACTCAATTTTTTTGGTATAGTAGACATTTTTAACAAAAGCTACAGATTCTTTCAGTTAATTCCTTGTGTTAGATCAGATCTTGGAACAATGCCACTAATAGACAAAACGGTCTGGATATGTTTCTTTAACTATAATTGCCTTTTTAATCCATACTTTCGCTGAATAAAAGAGAGAATTATCGATACCAATATCTATATTATTTTTGAAGAGAAGTAACGGAGTAAGAATGATAGTATTTTTTGCAGTGGATATCGAAAATTTTAGAGTAGGAACTGATGGAATAATTAACACTCCATTATTCCTCTTCAACCCCCAGACATAGCGGCGGTTCAGCGCACTTTAAAAAGGAGACTTGGTAATTAAATCTCGGAGAAACAATGACAATAAAGCCGCTGTTTCTGTTGTTGCTAAAAAAGTTAACACTTCCTGCGGGTGCTTCAAAATCAGCATTACCAAAACAAATGAAACAAAAAACAAACAAACAAGGTGTCATTAGGTGCCTGATGATGGATAAATATTGGCTTAATTTGCATGATATTTAGACAGCAAGGAGATCTTTGATGCAGATCTCTCTAAACCAATGAGTCATTGTTAACCATCTCTCCAATTGTTCCACCTATTTCTTCTTAGACTTTTAACGTGATGTCAACATTTCACAAGAAACCATGCTCTGGAAACTGCAAATGAAACTATAAGGGATATAACTGAGAAATAGGACGTTTTTCAAGGCTTTTTGTTTTGGACACTTTCTAATCTAATCAGTGACCCCTTAGTCTTCGTTTAGGTGATTTATCAAATTCCCTTCCTGAGGAGAATAAGAGGCTATACAGGGGCAATGTTGGGTTCATTGTCGCCATTTACAAAAGTAAGGCATTTCCTGTGGGACTGAAAAGGACACGAATATTTGCTTCGCTGCGTCGCAACCTCAGTAAATGCCGGTCCAGCTACTATTCACTTCAAATAAACAATAATAATAAAAAACCAACAAATAATAGATAAATAAACAAATAAACAAACAAAAGAATAAATAAAAAAAGATGAGATATGATAAAAATCTTAGATGGAGGACTGAAAACCCACCACCCCCTTGCCACTATTATAGCTCCTTACATTTTGCTTGTCAAATGAGAAGAGCTATTTTTTGGGCACGGTGCCGAAAGTTTGGGGTTAATTTATTTAGTAACATTTCAACACTACTCAGTAATGGTTTGGTAAGGGTCGCTAATTCTTTTAGCAATTTCTCTTTCCTAAATTTAGACATGGGAAAGTCAGTTGTGACCAGTTGTGGTTAGACACGATTCAAGGGTCGCTTGGAATGGTTTACCAATGGATAAATCAGTAACTATACCTCCACTGCATCAAGCGAAGCAATTTCTCTGAATGGTGCGTCTTTCTTACATTTCATTTTATGATATTTCCTTTGATATTAACTCGTCGGACTACTCGTAAAAAATAACATGAAAAATTCGTTATGCAATCCTACTCAATATCTCATAATTTTATCAAGGTCTTGAGAACATTAATTAAGAATAAGTAAGAAGGGGAGATTTTAATAATGAATTTTAAGGAAATTAAAAACGATAAAAGTTACTTTGTAGTTAACAATTAAATGGACACCAAAACAACCTCAATTCAACCTGCTCTCTTGAAGATAAGCGGTCTAACCTGTTGTTTGTATAACCAAAGCGGTGGGTTTTGCTCTTTTCATTTCATCCTAGTTGAGCTTTAGGCGTTTACATGTTTACTTGTACCCGTACAAGAAGCCATTGACGACATCCGTGAGCTGATAAGATCAGGTATAAAAGCAATAGTTAAATCATCGTGTGCTGTACTTTTTTACAGCGCTTCTCTGAAAAACAGACCGTATTATTTTTACTTCCACAGAGTCCATCACTATTAACTTAAGTGCGGAGAATTCCGACATATAATACATCAAAATTAAGTCAACCATTTTATTGTCTCTGTATGTGGACGTGTCTAAAGCAAATTTTGCCAACACTGTATCGCGCTCCATAAAAATTCGTGTATTTGAAATGCTAGTAAATATTAAAATGTTCATGTTCACAATACTGATATCTAGCTGAAATGCATGGCGACTTCTCCATAAAAACAAATTAACGAAGATATGTCCAATGGACGTTTTGTTCCATGGAATCTTCCTGATTCATGTTAATCTTTGAAGGTTTCATGGACACAGTAAGTCAGAGCCATAGCAACAACTTGACAGAAACATTTTTAATTCTTAAGTTCGGATTGCTTAGTGATAACCCAACGTTCAGACAGAAATGGAAACTTGCCAGTCCTGAAAGCATGTCTGTCTATGATGATGCCGTTCTTTCGAAAAGAGGAGGGTAAAGCAAATAACGACTGAACAAAGGTATAAGCTGCTATCAACTTATAGGTGTACGCAGTTCTGCTATCATCTGAGCAACGACTCAAAAATAAATAAATAGCTTACCTTGAGCTTGAATTTACACTACTAAATTGGTGGCAGTTCCCATATTTCGTACGCCGGTACAAGCATAAAAACGACAACTTGCCAGCTGACTCGTCCTTAGCTTCAACTGCTCACGGGAAAGACGTTTTTACGTATACAGTAGCATATATTCAAACCAATTTTTAGCTTGTACTTGTTTTAGTGAAACCCCATAACGAGCCCCATAGCAATACTGTCTCCTATAGATCAGTGCGATAGATTTAAAATGATTGGCCTTTTATGGCCTTATTCAACTTTCTAACAACTAAAGCCTAAATGAGACCGGCGTTGGACGTACTTTTCAAAGATACAACCTTGGCTTAAGGTAGTCTTCATTGATATGTGCTAGAGTAATATTACTGACCTGAGAATCTTCTTCAAGCCAAGGCCACTTCACTCTTGTGGCACAAATTTAAATGCCAAGAGGACATCTACACTCGCATGAATTTGAATTTCAACTTTAAGCGACACTCTAGCAAGTATTAAACCACACTAAGCAAAGGTTGTTACTCAGGTTCTGTGAAGAAACGTGATAAATTAATACCTTACACTGCAGCTTAAATATTTACAGGCTTCTGTTGAAGAGTGTTTTTCGTCTCAGATTCTTTAACTTCGTTCTAATCTCTCTCAATTTGATCTCTTAGCCCCTAAAAATAGAAAATAAGCAGTGCAAATGGTTAGTTCGCGTTCAATTTTCAAACGCACCAAAGAAAAACTCGCAGACAATGTACTCATGTTAAAAAATAAAACTAAGAAGACAAAATTTTGAAGTTGAGTTCAAGTGACACTCATAAACGACGTGCTAACATGATCGAGCGACATTTGTACCCTCTAAGGAAATTTTATGGGAATATTATTGCAATGTAGCTAATATTCACCTTTGGTTGAATTTGCTTTATGTCTTTGCCCTTTCTTTCATGACTTTTAGACGTCTTCAGGCTCCTCTCCGAAAGCATAAACCAGTGTTCAAAAGCACAAGCTATCTTCGTATACGACCACAGCCTGCAAATTCTACAGCCATGAATATCGATTAGAAACACGTCAAAATACATAAATATAAATATGTCAAATAAATAAAATAATCGACAGCGCATTCTTTGCACGTTTTGCAGCCAGCAAATCCAGAAGTGCGAAAAACTGAAAGGAAAGAAGTCACGTGACAACCTGAATGCATTATATGGCGAAGGTTTTTGTCTTTGTTGTTGTTGTTGTTGTTGTTCTTTTTGAGCAAGATGGCTGGATTCATTCGTGTTTTGGTCTTCTTTTAATTCAGCTTTTTCTCACAAAGTAAGTGCTTAATTCTTTTATTGGCGAAAAAAAGGAAAGGCTATTTTTCTTACTTTTTTTCTTGTTTCCAAAACGAAAGGAAATTAAAACTATAAACAGTATCTTCGTTTTTCGTTTTTATAAATTTAAAGCTATTAGCAAGT
This sequence comes from Siderastrea siderea, assembly GCA_964030785.1. Lineage (NCBI taxonomy): Eukaryota > Metazoa > Cnidaria > Anthozoa > Scleractinia > Rhizangiidae > Siderastrea > Siderastrea siderea. The sequence goes on from OZ034971.1 coordinate 10,938,711, forward strand.
ATGCCTTCCTTTGTGAGGCTCCTTCATATTCGCCTCCTGTTATTCTCTTTTCCTAAGTGCTGACAGGGAAAAAGATACAGGTTTTGATTTTCAATTTTTAAAATTATAATTAGTTTACTGTCTTACTTGTCTAGACATTTACAATTTTATGATAGAAACAAAAAGTCATGAAAACATCATGATCATTGTCTGGCCCTCATCCTGACAAAATCCCGGGATTGGGGCTCACTGTCTTAACTTTCCTAAAATGCGAGAACGTTTCCATCAATTTTTTATTCCACTGTTTACAGTTCAGTAAAAAACCTAACAAACGAAACTTTATTCCCTGTCAACGGTGCCCTAGCGTTCTCCTGGATATCCTTGACAGCCCGGTGGGCGGGGGGGGGGGGGGGGGGAGGAATTCCGGATTTCAAGTGAAGAGCCGATTAACGAGAGCAAGAGAAGTTGAATGATTCTGTCGAAATCCAAATTGATAGCAGTACAGAATTCCCAAACGCTCTACGAATTCCTTTAAACGGTTGTACATGACCCTTACGAAACATTTTGAAAAATTAGGCAAAAGTGAAGGGAAGGTGCAAAAGATTTTTTCGGGGAGGGAGGAGGGATTTGAAATTCATGATTTCAGAATATATTTGTGTAAGGCAAGTAACTATTATTTGGTGGTAGTTTTATTTTAGTAGGGATTTTCTTGGGTGCTTAAAAATGGGAAGATTCGCGATATAAAGAAAGGTTGTTACCGTACTTAGTGTTACGGAAATATGTATGTAGTATACGAAGTAGTTTTCTTTTTTCTGAGATTTGGTTGTCTGGGGTTGTCTGTTTGTAGGATCTGAGAAAGTTTATTACAGATAGTATGATACATAAAAAACAAACACGACCATGCACAAAGTACTGTTGTTCTTCGTTTTTGTCGATTAATTCCCCTCTGGGTACTTGTAAGGCTCTAATATTCAGCATTAAAGTTTTGGGGGTTTCATTTTGGTTCAGGGAAGTTTTTTGGCTTTTGCTTCAAGCCAGAGAGATTTTGGGGGGTCTTAGTTTATGTCCCCATTCACTTTGGGTGTTAAGGAAGGAAAGCCAATATTTTTACCCAAACAGGTGTCGCTTAGGGTAGACTTATGAAAGAAAAACTGAAGATTTAAGACAATGCTTTTAAAATCTAATTATAGAGGACAGCATTCGATGTCAACATCTTCAGCGCAATCAAAAGCACTATAGCTCTTATTTGATCGTCTGTTTTAGCGTGGTCTTTAGGATCCCACGGACGAGATCTTGTGGTTGTGGCACAGGGCTCCCAGGCTCAAGTGCAGACCACTTTAATACCCACACAAACAGTGAGAACGTTTATAGTTTCAAGACGACAAAACACAACGATTGAGTTGAGCTTACGTTTATTTTGAACTTTACATGTAAATATTCATCGCGGGAAACACTCCAACCAAAAATGTCGAGAATTTATTAGTTTTCATTTACGCAGTTTTAATTCCATCAAAACTTATCTATCCTGGCTCCAGAGGCCGACTGTAACAATGATAAGTCAGTTGGAGTAAACGTTTATCTGTCAGTGTTAATGACTTTCATAGACAGCGATTGGTACATTGCGAATGACAGATAAAACGTCATTTAAAAGTCGGGAGCACTTTGTCTTCAACGAGAGATGCCTTTCAAAAGATGCGAGCCTACTTCACACACCCAAGGAAGCCACATTGCGTTTACAAGATGGCGTCGAGAGGTGGCGCTATTTCAGCTTTTCATCATGTCGGTCACGTTAACCCTCCAAGCTGTGGGCCAAATAGCTGTTTTTCGATAAGGCGAATTTTAGATCTCCCAGAAGAGAGTGTAGACGAACGTTTCTACTGTTCGAGTAACAGTCCACTAGCCGAGAGTTGCACTGTTTCCCTCCCGGCAGTTCTTCCTCGAAAGGTTCTTCCCATGGTATACCACGGTGATAATGTATCATGCAGGGGACTCATAAATTGGCAGCAATTCCCTCTCGCGCCTTATAGTCACTGGAGTTATGGAACTATTTCTTTAAATAACCAGGGATTTCCAATAGGTAAGTGAATCAGCAGCAATCACACACAGCTAAAGGCCGTTGTTTCTCGGCTTGTGTCTATGCCACATACAGACATGTCTTCGGCTTAAACACGACAATGGGGAATACGTAGCTATTCAGTTTAAACGTGCTGTTCTTTACAGTCTAGGATAACAGTTAATTACTCGGTCGACATTCAGTTTGATTTGTAAGCTATTCAGTAAAAGAGGAAAGTAGGTTTTAAGACCAGTTTCACTGCAGGCAGAGGTACATTTATCTGCTGACCTTAACTTAACCACGCGTTTATCCCTTTGTTTATATCACAAAAGAGAATTTCAAATTTTAATCACCAATCAACCTTCTTTTAGTGAATTTTTTTTATGGAGGAGATTGAAAATTGCCAGCGCCAGCGAAAGAAACATGGTGAAAAAGGTACTAATTTCAAAAAGGTACAGAGATCAGTCGACAGGACCGCAAATTCACGAAAGAAGCTGCTAAAGGTGACATTCCATTCGCAGAAAAGGAAAAGGTCTGCCGTATTTAGGTGTCATTGGAAAAGTTGACCTGCTGTTCGTTAACACTATAGACCTTTGTCCATTTGTTTATTATGAAAGATGTGCTTTCCATAATACCTGACAGTTATATACAGGTATAGGTGCTAACTTTTTCCATTTCACATTCAACGAAAACATGAGGAAAACCTTTTTCAAATTTGAACTTCGAATTCGAAAAAAAAAAAAAACTGTGTGACAGAAGACAGAGGCCCGGGTATGTTTAGCTTAAATCAGGAAAGAATGAAAGTATGCTACCCAGCCTCCTGCAACTTTCCTTTGGCTCCATATGACCGCTACACGATTGCTTCGATCGCTGCAAGTCGCTGGAAAAAACGTTCAGCAGTCGTTGGGACCTTATGGAAAAACACACTTCAGCAATCGTAGCAATCACAGCATTTTACATCGATCGCTGAAGAGTGTTTTTCGTATGATCACAACCAATGCTAAACGTTTTTCTTCCAGCGATCGCAGTGATTGTAGCGATCGTAGCGATCATATGGAAACAAGCCTTTGGAGGTCTCATCTCCAAAGGATCGATAGATTATAATAGTATCAAAGAGTAGGCTTCAATTTAAGACTAAGCCTTTTTACTTTCATGTTTTATTAAGACCAAGATGGGAAAAGTTAGTTTTAGTTTAAGATTACTGTAGTTCGTTGCTTGTCAATTCTTTCAAACCCTAAACGCATCGGTTTGCAGATTCAGTTTTAATTTTCAGTTCCCAACAACAGACTACGTCATAAATGTTCCATGTTTGACGTCGGTTGAACTTATAGAAATTACATGAGGACTTCCATTCTTCACCGGCTGAGTTTTGATAAAATTATATTATTCTTTTCAGTAATTACCTTTTTTATTCTTCCCTTAGGCCGGACGTTTCAAAAGAAGAAACGACGTCCCATGCGAAAGAAGAAGCAGCGTCCATTGTTTTCACCACACCAAATTCAAACCATGGAAAAAGAATTTGCCAAACAGCGGTACATCACGGAGGGCAGGCGAGCTCAGCTGGCTTCAGAGTTAAACCTTACTGAAACCCAAGTCAAAACCTGGTTCCAAAATCGACGAACAAAGTGGAAAAAGGAAACAAAAGATGAAGCAAATACGGGCTCAAGACGCCGCTCCCAGGGAGAAATGGAATATGTTTTAATTGCAATGCAGGACAAGCTGAGTCCTTTCTACCAGAACATATTCGTTGATTCACTTGTGACTCCACTTAGAGTTTTGCCACAGCATTGTGCTGAACCTACGTTTCTTACTACCCACTGTTAAGGTTCGATTCTTGTATAGGTATAGCTTCCTTACAAAACACGATTGTTGTTTGTGAGTTTCTTTTAGTAGAGCACGTAGCATATATTTAATTCAGTTTAAATGTGTTGGAAGTTCGTTTACTGAGTTCTACTTATTGCAGTAGATTGATGTTAGTTATACTAGTATATCCATACTGAGGAGCCCGGTACAATTTATTGCCAGAACCCAAATCAGAGAACCAATCCAATGCATCGATCCTGTTTTATCTTTCTTTCGCCATGTTGCTAAGTGTGTATAAAACTAATGTAAAACGTCTATCCCCTTCTGTACAGCGTTTCGACAACCACAAACTGAATTTATTATTCAACAGACATTGCTGCTAGCAATCTAGTCAGTTTTTCAATTATGGCCTTAGCTGTCAAAGATTTTCTTTTTACCCGGAAAAACTTATGACAGGGAAGATACATTTTAAAGTAGTATTCACACCTATTTTACACCTACCTGTACATATTAAGCTTAATGCATTGTTATATTTGTCCGTTACTAAGTTTGCTACTTAGATTATCAGCTTTGTTACGGTTTAAATTAAGTGGACAGGAAAAGATGTAAAGCAAGTGTCAATGAGAGCGCGCTTCAAAACTGTATGAAGTCCTAGAGTATCGGTATAGTAAGATCCTTCGAAGGAGTTTAGCAAGTAATTGCTATAGTAAGCAAATTACATCAATATAGGTTGTATTTACCACGCCGTGCTATAATTTGAACACTGATAAAGCAGTATCTAAGTTAAATGTTGTTGTTGTGCTGTAATGATTGCCGGAGGCTTTTCTTAGTGAATTTGGACAAACTATCCGAGTCCCAACTGATCCTGCTTTCGATCCAAGGAAACTAAAGTTGGCTGTTTATTGCATTTTGCCTTTTCATCTTCTCTATATCAGGCCTTGGTCATTCAACATCCTCCAATCAGTACTATTCAGTAGAAATTTCTTGGATGGCAATCAAACGTTGTCCAACACCATGCAACATCGTTCAGAAGCACAGTCTAACATCATTCAACACTGAGTAAGCTCAAACGCGTTTAAACTGCTGTATTTAATAATGTTGAATGGTATTCAAAATGCTGAATGTTTTTGGCCGGGGGCTAAGATACAACTGTCCTATATAAATCAAAAGCATTTGTTCAAACTCAATTTTTTTGAAAGTAGAAAATTTTTACAAAAGCTACAGATTCTTTTAATTCCTTGTGTTAGAATAGATCTTGGAACAATGCAACTAATAGACAAAACGGTTTGGATGTGTTTCCTTAACTATAATTGCCTTGTTTATCCATACATTCGCTGAATAAAAGAGATAATTATCGATACCGATATCTATATTATTTTTGAAGAGAAGTAACGGAGTAAGAATGATAGCATTTTTTGCAGTGGATAACGGAAATTTTGGAGAAAGAAAATGGAATAATGAACACTCCATTATTCCTCTTAAACCCCCAGTCCCGGTGCATGACATGGCGGCAGTTCAGCACACTTTAAAAAGAAAACTTGGTAATTAAATCTCGGAGAAACCATAACAATAAAACCGCTGTTTGTGTCGTTGCTAAAAAAATTAAGACTTCCTGTGGCTGTTTCAAAATCAGCAGTACCAAAACAAATGAAACAAAAAAACAAACAAACAAGGTGTCATTAGGTGCCTGATGATGGATAAATATTGGCTTAATTTACGTGATATTTAGACAGCAAAAAGATCTTTGATGCAGATCTCTCTAAACCGATGAGTCATGGCTAACCATCTCCCCAATTTTTCCACCCATTTCTTCTTAGACTTTTAAGGTGATGTCAACATTTCACAAGAAACCATGCTCTGGAAATTGCAAATGAAACTGTAAGGGATATATATGAGAAATAGGACGTTTTTCAAAGTTGTTGTTTTGGACGCTTTCTAATCTAATCAGTGACCCCTTAGTCTTCGTTTGGGTGATTTATCAAATTCCCTTCCTGAGGAAAATGGGAGGCTGTACACGGGCTATATTGGGTTCATTGTCACCATTTTACAAAAATAACTGAGGCATTTCCTGTGGGACTGAAAAGGTCAAGAATATTTGCTTCGCTGCGTCGCAACCTTAGTAAATGTCCTGCTTAACTATTCACCTCGAATAAACCAACAAATAACAGACAAATAAACAAATAAACAAACAAACAAATAAATAACGATGAGATATGATAAAAATGTTAGATGGAGGACTGAAAATCCACCACCTCCCTGCCACTATTAAAGCTCCTTACATTTTGCTTGTCAAATAAGCTGAGAAGAGCTATTGTCTGGGCACGGTGCCGAACGTTTGAGGTTAATTAATTAAGTAACATTTCAACACTGAGCAAAAGCTTGGCACTGGGTCGCTATGCATTCTTCTAGCAGTTTCTCTTTCCTAAACTTCCGGCCATGGCCACTTTTCGTCAAGTCGTCTTTTCTCGTCAGAAACGAATTGTAGTAAATAGCAGTCATCTAGAGTGGTTCCTTTTCTGGTGTTGCTTCATGCGATATTTTCAAGACAACTCGAAGGTAGGTGACATCGGCAAGCAAATTGCATGGTTTGATCTAAATTTTTGTTTTGTTAGTCTGCATAGACTAACCGAGCCAAATTTTGGCAGACAGAACGTAGAATGAACTACATGACAGCTTTCTGTCAAACAAAGATTTTTTTTACTTGTATTCAACAGTTCGGCGGACACTAAGTCCGTAAATTAAAATTCGATTTGGGTTATTCACGTATTTTCTGCCAGGCGGCGCGCACTTGAAGCAAAGCAAAGGTGAAGTAGCGGTGTGGAGAGCAGTGTATTTTTCATTTATAACCGCGATGTAGTCACAATGTAAAAGATTGTTGCACTTTTTTGATACGCTATTCAAATCGTAGAAAAGCATTAAAATACAAGACACATGTACTGTACGCTGAGAACAATATTTTAGTTTCTCGGATATTATCAGGTAATTTCGTGACAAGCCTAGTGTTTTGGCTTTTTACAACAAAAATCTGAACAGCAAACTTAACCTCTCACGTTATAAATGAAAGGTTCTAAAAGTAGAAGCGCCAGATAATGGCGCTTCGCTGTTTTTCTTAAAGAAAAAGATAAACTGTTCAGCCAAAAATGAATTGCCTATGTTTGAAAAGTCAAATTGCACGAGAGTTGTGTTTTTCTAGTAAGGATAAACTGTTTTAGACAATCAAGGTCAATAAAGTTTAACTCATTCTTATCTCTGTCTTAACCCCGCTATCTACAGATGTAGTTTTTAGAATCCATTTTAAAAGACGTTAATTATGCGATTAAAATACTTTTGGTAGGACGAAAAAAGCTCTTTTAACACAAATGTTAATCCTATTGCCAATATTAACTTTTAATGAAGCGATTTTAAGTAACAAGAAGTAATTCTAGCTTGTTTTTTCGGAGAGACAAGTTGTCTCTTTTGTGGCCGGAAATAAGAGACGCTTAAGCCGGCAAAGGAGACGAAGAGAGAGACGCAATTTTCTTTGTTACCCAACTGAAAAAAAGTGTTCAGCAGCAACTTGCTAGATTCACATCGTCTTCGTGCATAACTTGGTAAGTTTCACGTGTACGTTTAGTGCACTGGCACAAGTTTACGTCTTTTGTGGCCGGAATCTGGTAAACATACTGCATAAAAGCAATTGTTTAATTTGTTGGGCTTTTTCGCAGTGCTTCTGTGGAAAACATTTATTAAGCGGCGGTGAGTACCTTATTTTTACTTGCACAGAGCCCATCGCTATTATTATCAAAAAAAAATCCCTGCAATTTTTATGTAAGAATTCCGGACATATAATGCATCAAAATAAAATCGGGCATATGAGCAACAACTCGACAAAACTATTTTAATTCTTAAGTTTGGATTGCTTAGTGATAACCCAGCGATTAGTCAGAAATGGAAACTTGGCAGTCCTGAAAGCATGTCTGTCTACGATGATGCCCTTCTTTTTAAAGGAGGGCTGAATACAACTATAAAATTAATACAATTACAACCGAATAGCAAATAACGACCAACAGACAAAGCTACAAGCTGCTATCGGCTCAGTATAGGTGTACGCAGTTCTGCTATCATAGCAACGATACTCAAAAATAAATATATAGCCTACCTTGAGCTTAAATTTACACTACCAAAATGGTAGCAGTTCCCATATTTCGTACGTGTACAAGCATAAAAACGACAACTTGCAAAAACGTATATCCGACTCTTCAGCTTAGCTTTAACTGCTCGGGGAAAGACGTTTTTATGTACACAGTAGCATATATCCAAACCAGTTTTTAGCTTCTACTTGTTTTAGTGAAAGCAAATGACATTTACCATAGAAGAGGCCCCATAAAGAGCCCCATCGCAATACTGTCTCCTGTAAATTGCGATAGATTTAAAACGATTGGCCTTTTATGGCCCTTTGCAAAAGAAGCTCTATATGCCTGGTCGTCGATTTGCTGATGCTCAGGTTACAATGTTTAGTCGAAGAACCAATTAACCGTGAGGGCCTTTTCAGTCTATATGGTTCGCTCTTCGGTGTGTACATATAAACACAGAAAAACGTAGTGAGATATCAAACGATCTGTCCTTGGTATCCATTTCTGGATTCTTAATCAATTTCCACAGCGGTGTGATTGTATATCGCTTGTTTAAGAGTTTGTTTGTTTCTCCTCTCCTACCTAGTAAGACTGTGTACTTCTGTGTACAGCTGTCGGTCGCTTGTGTAAGAAGTTTTTCGTTTCTTCTCTTCTACTGCAGCTATGTACATATGTGTACAGCGTTCCTGCTGTGGCAGCGCCGTATCAAAAGCGAGTCCAGAACCCCTCCCAGATAGATCTACCAACCTTCATTATAGTTAGGACTTAACAAACAACCGAACCTATTGTAGGTTTGACTGAAAGGTACGGTTCTACAGAGGTCGACCTCGCCATCTCTGGATACTTCCTGTTCGTCCATATAATCTGGGAAATCCAACGAGAAAACCTTAGCAAAATACTTGAAATATCATTTTCTGCTTCCTTAGATTGTTTCAGAGCCTTTTAAAGGCATATTTGTGTAAGCTAATACAGATTGATCTGTTCGGCGTCTTTAGCTGAAAATTTTTAGGAAACAAAATCCTACCCGCCAAATTTCCGAGCTGCTGATGGCTGTATGAAAAATTGCTAGCTGACCTTATTTTGCATTCTAGACTGACGACATATTTAGCCCTTCGAAAACAGTAGGAACTAATAAGTCCTCTTGTTACGAAAGCTCGAGGTGATGTTTCGCCAAAGAAATCTCTAGCTTTCACTGCAATTAAATCCGAATATATCAGGCGATTTTAGGCCTTCCGAACAGATATTCCCCGAAACGAAACCGTTAGGAGCCCCTGTATAATAACTATGCCTGATCCTTTGTCTGGTTTTGGAGTAAAAATATCGTCACGTCGCATAAGCTTGTTCATGGCTCTCAGTCGGTTGCCCTTGGTAGTGCTGGTCCTTTCCGATGGATGTAATTGAATGCAAATAACCGTGGAGTGGAAGCGGAAAATGTTGGCTCGGGTTTCCAGCAGGCCTTCTATTTTTCTTTTTCTTTCTAGTAGAAGTATGCAAAAGGATTGTAAATTAAAATCCAGAACATGGTCAATGATGCCTTGAGATTAGCCGGCATTGTTTCCCTCATCAAGTTCTTCAAATCAGGTCCTAAGTTTCTTAGTTAGCTTGTTCTGGGATTAAAGGCGTGTCTAATTTAACTGGAATTTACCAGTATCGATTTCTTCTCAAAGAGGCCAGAGAGGCACATAGATTTTACTTAAACAGATTACAGACTTTATCTGTAAGAAAAGGTTTTAGACACATAAGGAGTTGCGAGCGATGCCATCGACCTTGTTTGTTTCTAGAATGTACTCAACTGAACTAGGAGCATCAGAAGACGAGAATATTATGATATCAAAATACGTTTTGTCCTGCATGGTCGTCTTGAGGAAGACACTCAGATTCTTGCTGAAAAGGCCTTCAATGAAGCTATCAATCTGAAGTGACACCTCCTTGAGCGTTGCAGCCGCCACAAAAGACCAAATATTTGGATTCCACAGCTACCTATACTAGTAAGCAGATAGTGTGCCGATGGGTACCCCTGTGGGATCTCCCATGGACATTATATGTTTAGGTAATTATAAAATGCTCTAGAAATATATGCAGACCATCGTAGTGACGATATTTCAACTTGAGCAATGAAAGCAGAAACCTGAAAAAATTCAGGCTTGAACGGGAATCGAACTCATGACCTCTGCGATACCGGTGCAGGTACCGGTGTGATACCACAGAGGTCATGGGTTCGATTCCCGTTCAAGCCTGAATTTTTTCAGTTTCTTCTTTCAACTACTTAAGTTGAAATATCGTCACTGCAATGGTCTACACATACTTCTATCTTTAACCCGCAGTTCAAATATATGATCATTTTATATATTAACATTCATAAAATGCTCTCTAGACTACAAAAGAAAAGTCACTCTAGCCTTAATTATCTAAGAAAAGGAAAAAGCTACCAGGTATATAGAAACCCACCACTGAACACTGGTCTTACCTGAGGATGATAGTGGATTTGTTTTACAGAAAAGATCACAACTTACCCGAGCTACAATTGTAATTGTAATTGTAATTGTAATTGTAATTGTAATTGTAATTGCAGTTGTAATTGTAATTGTAATTGTAATTGTAATTGTAATTGTAATTGTAATTGTAATTGTAGAATGTTTAACCGAACGTACCGTCTGTGGTCACCACGGAAATATTTCTCTGACGAGACTGACTATCCTGAAAGAGCGACCATTCTCTTATGTAAAATACTCCACGAACTTTGTCTAATTCATCATCGCGTGTTTCTTCAGTGTTTCGAGAACAACAGATCGACATGATACTCAGACACATCCTAAAGGTTAAAGAAAAAAACATGAAAACGTTTCATCACAACAGCGGACATCGTTCGTAGAAAAAGGTCTTGTTCAGCATGGAATTTCATCAGTTCACGCTGGTCGAAAAATTGTCATGAGGTCAAAATTAATAACAAGATTTTAAACGACAAATATTCAATTAACAATGTGCTACTTATAAATTTCAAGGTGACCTGTATTTTCTGGGTTATGACTGCTTCGCGGTCTCAAGACTTGACGGTCCGTATTGCACAACCGGCGACTTATTGGCAAACAGTTTACAGAAAAACTCGAGAAAAGCGGATGTAAAGTAATTCCATCGGAACAAAAGTTACTAATTCAAGACAACAAAAAATAAACAAGTTCATGGTAATCAAATGTAAATAGATTAAACGTAAAACGATTAAACGACCTTCTGACATGCGTTTTGAGCCTGGCAACTGCTTAGTTTTGAAAACGTCTCAATGTTGTTTTATGTTAGTTTCATTCCACTCAAACGGGTACGTTCATACCTTTCAGTAGCTTAATCAGAGCGTATAATTGTTAACATCGAATAACCACGTTGTCAGTGTAAAGGTTGACATATAGATATGCCCATACGTAGTAAGATAAAAACAATAATTTAAACTTTGTTCATTAATGTAAATAAATTATGCGCTAAACATACCTAGAAACCTCAAGCGATCTTCTGTAAAATATAATCTAGCTCAATACCCGGAACCAGGGATGATTTCCAAAAATTACTCCTCCCTCCACCAAATTAAAACCTGTCAAAAATTTCGAACTTTTAAAACTTTTCATTTACAGATAATCTCAAATAGGTCTTTCTCTCGGAGAAAAATATTTACTCTGGATCTAAGGGCCCGTTACAACGACCGTAAAAATGTTTGAGCAAACGTTTGTTTATCTGCCATGTAAATCACTTTGATAAACAGCGATTGGTGCATTCTGAATGATGGGTAAAACGTCATTTAAGAGTCGGCGACCTTCAATGTCTTCAAAGAGAGATACTGTTCCACAGAAGCGACCCTATTTCATACCCAAGGTAACCACATTGCACTAACAAGATGGTGTCGAGAGGTGGCGTTGTTTTCGCTTTTCGTCATGTTAAAGGCCCTCCAAGCTGTGGGCCAAATAGCTCGTTTTCAATAAGGCGAATTTTAGATCTCCCTGAAGAAAATGTAGAAGAGTGTGCCTCATCTTCAAGTAACAGTTCACCAGCCGAGAATTGCAGTGTTTCATTTTCCTTTATCCCTCGAGCGGTTCTTCCCATGCTACACCATTATGGTGATAATGTACCACGCAGCGGACTCATAAATTGGCAGGAATTCGGTCTCAAACCTTATGCTCATGATTGGGGTTATAGACCATTTCCTTTTAGTGACCAAGGATTTCCATTAGGTAAGCCGAATCACGTTGTTGTTTTTGACGTCCATGTTATACCTTCTGCAGAAAGACAACGCAACGTGCAATTCAGTTTTCTCGCGATGTTCCTTGAGTCTAGGGTAAACTGATTATTACTAGTTTCACGCTTCGGTTGATTTACAAACCGTTAAAAAACAAAACGGGATTTTTAAAAGAAATTTCATCGGAGGCAGTAACAGGTCCATTGACAAATCACCACGAGTCTTTTTTGCTTGAATCACCAAAGGGAAACTTTCAAACTTATAAGCAAATCAACATTCTTTCAGTGATTGTTTACGGCAGAAGATTGAAAATTTCAAGGGGAACGAAATTTCTTCGAAAATGTATTATTTTTAAAAAGTTATAGAGATCTTTCGCACGGGACAAAATTATGCAACAGAGTAAGAATTTGCCGAAGACAAATTTCGTCCACAGAAACTGAGATTGGTGTCGCTGTATTTGAGGGTCGATGAGAAGTCTGACCTGCCACTTTCAGTGTTAAATCTTTTTTTTTAGTAGGTTATGGCTGTTTAAAGACAACCCAATTTTTTAAGCTCTTATCAGTTCTACCGTGTGCATGCTCTTTGACCGTAATGCTATTTGTACTTGTCCAGCTCTTATATTATCGTAAAAGTTGCTCTTTTATAAAAATTGCAATTATCAGTACTCAAATAGGTGCTCAGTTACTCATCATTCACCTGAAAACGCTTCCATTTACATTCAACAATGACCTAAGGAAACATTGTTGAATTTGTAATTTGAATTTGAGACAGAAGTGTGACAGTTCACAGGCCTGCATGTTTAACTCTTGAAAAAATATATATACATACTATACTCATAAAAAGATAAAAACAAAAATATACTATCCAGCTTCCTGCAACGTTTTGTAGTCTCATCTCTTAAGGATCGATAGTCAAGATTGCCCATAACAATAATTTTTTAGACTGAGCTTTTGTAACTACGTATTTTATTTACCACACTGCAAACTTGAGCTCTTAATTTAACTAGCTTGATCTTCTTAGAAAGATCGAACGTGACTCTGCTTGCAAATTATTTTAATTTAACTGGACTCCAATATATCGATTTGTTCTTACAGACGACCAATGCTAGAGTAGCTTTATTTTAACGTCTTGTTATTGTAGCTCATTACTTGTTCATTCGTGGCATACAGTTTTGAGAACTTATTTTTCTTACTTATGTACTTCAACAACAGCCTACATAAAATTTAGGCGACCTCACGTGTGTCTCCCTTGTTTGGCTCGGTTTAACTTGCCTTGCAATGAGAAAATACCCCAGGACTTTCCATTCACTTTCTGCTAAGGTCTGATGAAATTATTTCTTTCTTTTCTTACTATTATTGCTTCTTGACTTAGAGATCTTTCAAAAGAAGAGAAGACGTCCCATGCGAAAGAAGAAGCAGCGTCCATTGTTTTCATCACACCAAATTCAAACCATGGAAAAAGAATTCGCCAAACAGCGGTACGTTACGGAGGGCAGGCGAGCTCAGCTGGCTTTAGAGATAAACCTTACTGAAACCCAAGTCAAAACCTGGTTCCAAAATCGACGAACAAAGTGGAAAAAGGAAACAAACAATGAAGCAAATACGGCCTCAAGGCGCTGCTCCCAGGGAGAAATGGAACATGTTTTCCTCGCATTACAGAACACGCTTAGTCTTTTTAACCAGAACATATGCGTTGATTCACGTGTTATTCCGTTGGGAGTTTTGCCACAGTATTGTGTTGAACCTTTGGTCCCTACCATCGGCTTTAAAGGGTCGTTTGTGTGATAGCTTGCAGATGAGTACAAACACGATTTTGTTTGCTGTATTTAGTCGTACGTAGCATGTTTAGGAAATTGTGTTAGAAGTACGTTGACGTTCCTGATATGGACAGTAGATTGACATAAGAAATATGTACAAGTTTAGAATCTTTAGCTTTTTTGCAGGTCAGTTTTGCATATTATCAACTCTACCCATACTTCATATTTATCACAGAGGTTGGTACAATTTATCGCCTAGGTCAGAATTCAATTCAATGTATCCAATCCGTTTTAAAACTTCCACCATAGTACCGTGCTTAACATTGCCACGGGAAACAGTTTATATTTATCGGCCTTCTACACTGAAAATATGTTTCCTACTATCGACTTTAAGGGTTCGTTTGTTGCCTGATGCCCTTGAACAACCCTGATTCCCTGAAAATTGACGAACAAAGGCGAGTAGAAAAAGGAAACAATAGATAAATTGAGTACTACCTCAAGGCGCTCCCAAAGGTATAAATAAAACATGTTTTGCTTGCAGTGCAGGGCACACTAAGTCCTTTTTACCGAAAGATAGGCGTTATTCACGCGTTGATCCGTTATCAGTTTTTTCACGATATTGAGCTGAACCTACGTTTCCTACTGTCGACTTTAAAGGTTGGTTTACTGCATAGATCAGTTCCTCTTGAAACCAAAACACAATCGTTGTGTGTTTCATTTAGTGGTACACGTGTACCAAGAACAAGATGTTTCAGAATTTCATTGTCAGTGTCTCTTATTCAGTAGATTGATACTAGGGAAATGCAAAAGTTTAGATATTTAGTACTGAAGGTTTGTATATTATCAAGTATACCCAGTACTTCGTATTTATCACTAAGGTTCGTACAAGCTTTTTTGGCCGGAAATCAGAAATTTAATCCAATACAACCAAACCGTTTGTATTATTTTTTAGTCGAATTCATACTTATTGCTAAGTATGTGTTTAAGGGTTAACAGTTTATATTTCTCCCTTCTGTACAGAATTTAGACAGCCTCAAACAGGATTTCTTCTCAACCGACATGAGATGTTAGCACGTCTTTGAGCAATCCCTTGCTGCTTGGAATCTAGCAAGTTATTGATTTTTACCTTATATGACAAGGTCTGTTTTGTGATAGTCGCTTTCTGTTTTCAGCCCGCAAACCTTACGACGAGGAAAAACTATTATTAGGTAGCATTCGCACCTATTTCACACCTACCATTTTTAATTGTATAATAAATTTTTAATTGTTATAGTCAACAGAGGAAGTTTGCTACCCAGATAATCAGCTTCGTTATGGTGCAAATTAAGCGCAAGAAAAGATGGTTAAACGAGTGTCAAGTGCTTCCAAAATGTATTAAATTCTTATGGTATCTTAGGAAGGAGTCCAGTATACTAGTTTAGCAACTGAACTATCATTATACAGCGTAACTTGGAAACATAAAGCAGGATCTAAGCTTTAAAAAACAAACATTTTACTGTTGTTGTTATTTCCTAATGGTTGTGCACTGATATTCCTCAAGATTTGGAGAAAATATCTGACGTTTTCAAATCATCATTCACATTTTCATTTAACCTGAGCTTGAGTTCTGTTCTTTAACTTTACCCAAATCAACAATGATTGCCCGGCTGGGTGTTTGACTTTCAAACTCCGTTACTTGCAACAACTACGTATTGTTCGGCTTCCTCATTGCATTAGATTCTGGAACAAAGCCAGCAATAAAACTGGGCGGAATGTGTTTCCGTAGAGATAATTAACCTTTTTGTTTTTTTATTCAGACAAATAGTTTTCCTCTTCATCATCAGACGGAAACTCTGACATTCCATTTGGCATATTAAACCGAACTTGTTGTCTAGGATAAGAAACAGACGGATTTCAGTTGGACATTAAAGGAAGTCAGCTTAAGTAAAGATTGTTTTCAAAGCATGTGCTTTCTGTTTACATAAGAACATATTGTAACTGGAAAGGTTTATTCCTGAGGATTTGAATTTCGGTGCACGTGTATATCATTTATTGGAAGTGTGGCGTGCTTCAGTTCTCGTCTAGGAACTCTTTTTCGCCTTCTAAAATCATTTCTACATTACTTTATCCATATTCTAATGAGAGAGTATTTTGCGAGTAGGTATGACCATACCGAGACGATGAGTTAAAGATTTTAAAAGATTTTAATGAAAACCCAGCACCTCAAAATTTACTCTGTGACGACATCCTACCTTAGAATTTTGGTTCAGTTAAAATGGTGTCAACGCCAATACGATAAGGAGCTCCATAGTAGCCTTTTTCATAGTTACAAGTTATTTTGATTAATTTGTTATCTTACAGTGCATTTACCCTGTGTTAGATTACAGAAGGATAAACTTCATATCAATTTATAGTCATGTTTTAACAAGTTGATATAAATATTCAATTTACCACGTTTGTGATTTTATGGGACAATTCTATGGTTTATGGTGATCATTGGCAAACATTCGCTGTGTAATAAATAGGAGAATGCTGCTCGAAGGAGGTAAATCAAAAAGAGACAAAAATGGCGGAACTGACATGAGAGGCAGGAGCCCATTATGAACTTCTGGTTTCGCGGTCAATTTGCCACCCGACAGATAATAGACCACCCACTCACTATGGACACAGTATGATAATGGGTGTCGATGTTCATGCATGCACTCATGCACAGTAGTTTCCGGGTGACTCACGCAACAAGAAGATTCCTGAAAACGCTCAAATCACGGTATTAATATTCACTAAACTGAAGTTCAATGTAAGCCAAAATCCCATGGCTTTGTTGTACTTTTAGCAGTCCCCTCCTCCGCCCCCCCCCCCCCCCCCGCCTCCTCGACCCCACCAAGATGGATTCAGAACTGCGAAAATGGTCTTTTACAAAGATATTTCCCAACTTTGTTACAACAGTGAGGAAATGAAACATGAACAATTAATTCTTTACCTTACCTTTATTTTTTATTAAACTTCCCTGTTTACAATCATAGTTAAAAGCGTTTACTGGATAAGCAAACCAACAGCTATTTTCGTAAGACAAGAATACTTTCTACAGCAAAAAAACTGAAACAACCATAACACAAATTAGTTCTTCCCCTATCGAGCGGTTACTGGGTTCGTTCTACTTTAGCGGTTGTCATATTTAAATCATGCCACCCTCGCACGGTTACAAAATTTTCCTGTTGAGCTGGCCTCAATGCTGACGACAAATAACAAAACAATAACTATACCGCGAATCACCAGGGCTACTGTAAATTGTTCCTGACCGGCAGGGGACTGGTGTTAGCCATGGTCGCGGACCATCTCGCGTGATTTCCGTTCGTCATGTGTAAACAGGGGCGATCGTCAGTTACGCAGACCATAGCTGGATCGCTGTTGTGTTGAAGTCTGATTGTTTATTGTCTTTTCAATCTTTTGTAATACGTCATTTGTTTACCACAACATTCGCGACACCAAGAAACTGCCGCAACTCCACAAAAAGTATGCCGCCAGCATTGCAACCACACAACAAACCATAAAATTTTTCTTCAACCAAAACTGCAATTAACAAGTGTTACCAATGTTCACGCGGGTCGTCACGCAGTCCAAATAATAACGTTATCTGACCACTCAAATCACTCCTGACAGATATACGGCCATAGACTACATTGAATGCCACAGAAAATAAAATCAGCTTTAACCCTTTCACTCTCAGAGTTCAACCTCTGCTAATGTTGCTAAGCAACCGAGCTGGACTTGCTCCTGGTTTCGATCTTTGGTTCCATTGAGGGTGAAAGGGTGTGACTGATTGTGTGACAGCAGCTTTATGAAAACGTTTTTGTTCCCTGTTCTAGTGCGCTATACTGCGCAATAAAAGAAAAATAAGACAGTGCAAATGAGTTATGACATTGCTAACGGCAGCTTAAGCGCTAACAGACCTTTAGAAAACAGTGGCAAGATGTCGGTTAAGCAAATCCTCCAAGAAAATCCGAAGAAATACCGACACCCATTGTCCAATCTGAGGTGAGCAATAAACTCTCCTACAATTGTACTTCCGCTTGTCCCGCAGGAGTACGCTAATGAGATTCATGTTCTCATCACGAAGTGTTCCCTAACCAACTCTGTCAAACATGAAGTTATATGGAAATTACAGATAACTTTGTGTAATATCCGAGTTTTTGGACATAAGTGACGGAAATTCTAAAATGCCGGGTACATAGTTTCACAATATGCAGGCGGCGTGACTTAAACTTTACAGCCTCGCGACCAAACACAGGAAGAACTACAGCGGTGAAAAACATTACCTTGAACAACACACCTAAAACATTTGAAATGAAAATTAAATAAATTATATATGAGATTGGCTCTGCTCTATGTACATGAAAATGGACTTACTATCAACACTATAAACAAAGTCGACGCCATTTATCACTACTCGGCGAACCAAACCACTATGTTATTTAAATTTGTTTTACAGAACCAAACATGTTAACTACGATTACTTGACATTAAAGCGACACAGTGACATAAAAAGCGACACTTTTGCTTTAAACGTAATTTTGATATTTACACGATTTTGGCAAGAATTAAAGCGGATTTACTGCATTTAAAACTTAAATAGTAAAATGTAATATTCTACCTGAAGTAAACACAACAGGATATAAAACCCACAACGCAAGATTTCTTACATTGCTTGCAAAAAGTCGTTTTTTTTCTTCTTTTTTGTTTTTGTTTTTGAACTATTGGAGACAGCACTTTTTTTAAAGTGTTACAGTTATTAAATTATAGTTTCAATAAAACATTCTTAGTATGATTAATTGTATTGTGCATGCAGATCAATGACTACGTTATCTTCTGCCACAACTGGCTTATTGGACGCAAGTGTTACTTATCAACTATACAAGTTTTTTGCACAAGAGAAAATTAAGTGCTATTGCAACAGCTGAAAGGGATAAGTCTCACGAGTCGCTTGCAAAAACAGTTGCATAAACACTGTGCAACACCTGCGAGATCTGTCACATTTCGCAAATAAAAACGTTGAGAGACATGCTCAACGTTTTCGGCATATTGCAAAAACTTTACTTAAGACAATGACGAAAAACTTTCGTTTACGAAAAAATATGTTTCCATATAATCGTCAACGATCGCTCGATAGCAGGAAAAAAGAAGGGATTATAAGGAAATGTGGCACTTAGCGATTCACGAATCGATCAGGTTGCAGGCCTACGGAAAGCCAGGTTTCTAGAAAGGGTCGCTAACGATCAATCAGGGTTGGTAACGGCAGCAGTCGTTTGCGATCTCTAGTGATCGTTAGTGATCGTCGCTGATCGTTATTGATCGTAGGTAATAGTTAGCAATTCATTGTTGGTGATCATTGGCGATCGTTTGCGATAGTTGTTACTGTAAGCGATCGTTAGTGGTCGTTAGTTATCGTTGGTGATCGTTAGCGATCGCTAGTGATCGTTGGTGATCGTTAGCGATCGTTAGTGATCTTTGGTGATCGTTAGCGATTGTTAGTGAAAGTTGGCGATCGTTGGTCATTGTTAGCGACCTTTCAGTGAGTAGCGATCATATGAAAACCAGCCTTCAGTGTAAAGTTTTCCGCTGAGGGGTGTGACATTCCTTCCCTGCCCTGCAACTTAACAAATTTGCCAGTGATTGATACTACTACAAAAACACCTGAAAAAGCAAGGACGAGAGTTGTGAAATTATGAATATATGAAGGTCATATATTTCAACAGCGGAATGAAGAAATAAATGTAAAGAAGATCCTCGCAGTTATTAACGCAACTTATGCAGTTGCGAAAAGAAAGCCTGAAAAAATCAGGCTTGCCGGGATTCGAACCCTGACCTCTGATATACCGGTGCAGCGCTCTAACCGATCGAGCTAACAAGCCAACTGGGAGCTAGTCATTAAATTGGTTCGTAATATACCCGGGAACGATGAAGATGAAATTATGAATATATAAAGTTCATATATTTGAAATGCGGAATGAAGAAATAAATGTAAAGAAGATCCTCGCAGTTATGTTACGAGAGTTGTGTCGGTTTATAATACAGCACTTTTACACAACACAGCAACGGCACATCCTTTGTCGTCCACCGCCAACACTCGGGGGAGGGGTGACAGGGGCAAAGTATTGATGTACTCTTAGTTCTGGAAGATGAGCCTGCAAACAAAAAATAACCACGTGAACATTACTGCAGTGACACTAACTTCAATTACGTCAGAGACTTAAAATCACGTGAATTAGGAAGCCAACAACAAATCACGTGAATTAGGACGAGTCAACAAAAAAAACACGTGAATAAGGAAGGGTCAACAAGAAATCACGTGAATTTGGACGAGTGAAAAGTTGACTCATAAGAGACAGCAAATCGTGAAAGTTCAAACGAAATATTGTAAATATGTACATTGGGTCAAACACACGTCGCCATGTGAAACACAGAAAGGATTACCTGCATGGACAAAGAGTAGGACAAAACTTTACAATTGAGACATTTCAAACTGCGGGGCATCACGCGAAAATACAAGGAACCATGGAGACGATCACGCGAACTAAGGCAGTGGCTGCATGAATTAATAGCTACGCTTCATCTTGGAGTGTACTCTGAAAAAAAAAAGTGGAATATAAAATGACCAAATAAAGTGCAATAGTTACCCTGAGTTTCCTTGTTCCTGCTTCTGTGATGAGCTGAACGGCCGAAGAGTTCCACTCTTTTTAGTTGATGGCAATTACTAATGTGTTAAAAAGTAAATATTTTTCATAGTGACAACTTACCATCTATGAACTGAGCATGCGCTAGTGGGACTGGATTATGGTTATTTTTGGGAAATTTATTCTATCATTGGATTGAACCATTATTTCATTTCTTTTGCTATCGGCAAAAGACATACCAGTGTTTTTCCAAACAAAGTTGTTTTTCGTTCTGGTGTGGCCGAATTTCCTGTCTAGGGACGCCATTTTGATTTTCGCAAGACAGATTGTAAACCAGGACGCGCACGCGCAGCTAATTAATGCTAATTCTTCTTAAAGTGTCACTCTTGTAACACAAAGTTGATTCCTTGTTTCCACTGATGGATTCATGGCAAAAACGTGAATGTTTGGGAGAGGGTACCATAACTTATGGAAAGGACTTAATTATGACACAAACGCACAATATAATTTTATTTGCTTCTATAGCTTTAACCATTTAAAGCCCATTTGTCACTGTGCTCATTTATTAAAGTGACAAAAACTTACTCAGCAGGCGTCTTATATTTGTATGAGACATAAATATTGTGAGCAACACCTCTAACAAGCGGCTTTGTCACTCGACTGCCCAAATAGTAGAATTCTAAGTTTTTAAGAGCCGTTGACAAAAGCAAATTTTGTTGCGGCGATGGTTAGTGCGTTTTGTGTTAAATATCAGCTTTTTGTTACGATTTTACGACAATTTTCTGCAATTCGATCGATTGCTGTGTAGTGGGAGTGGTCGAAGCAGCTGCGAGGTAAGTGTGAACAGCTTTTTGGGATACCGATACGCACTCTGCTCCGTCGCGTCAAAATCGCAAACAAATACGCACTAAAATCGAGGCTGGATTTCACAAGCGATTTTAGAAAACCAACTCAAAAAGTTCAGAGAAGAGTTGCGTAAGTTTTGTGGTTCGATGTGGCCCTTGTGTGGAATTGATGATTGGCAAGCAAAAGTAAGCGTTCACAACAGGGAACCCAACATACTTACACTTAGCCTGCGTAGTGTTTCCGTGTTTTTTCCTGTTTGTCGTTTTTTTAGGTGTTGGTCGCTTTTTGGCAGCGTGGCTATAAAGTAATAAAATACTTTCAGCACACGGAAAAACCCACGAAAATGCTTACTACACAGGCTAACTTGAATTTCTTAACATAGCTTTACATTGGTGGTGTAAAATTAATATCTCTAGATTCTAAACGTTTTGCTCCTAGCGATAGATTAAGTAGAGTGAAGTTGAGTTGAGATTTTTCAAGTCTCAGTAGTGAAACAATTCTCACTTGCTCGACGATTTAAAAAGATTACGTTCCAGAAAAAGCTCTTCAAATGTCCCTCATCTCTTTATAAATTAGGAGACTAGGGTTTGTTCGAAAAGTTTGTGCACCACCTTTGAAGCCCTTCATTCCGGGCTTTTATTGCAGTAATCCTGCAATGTCGCATCTTGGAATAAACCCTACTTAAAGCTAAATAGGACCAGATGACAAGTTAAACTTACAAGTTTTTGTAAACCCGACCACCAGAGAGATAAGTGATTCAAAGTTGAGTCAGTAATCGAAAGAAAGCAAAGAGGCTGAATTATAACATCAACATCATACATGTATGCTCCTTAATCCGTAACTCTACTACATTGTAAATATCCCTGTAACGTAAATTTCAGGTTACTTGTAGTCAACAGCAACAATATACATTTTATTTTTCATTTGTGGCACAAGATGGTTACTGTTTTCGCCATTTTGACTGCAATTTAATTTGTAACTGTATTTTATCATAACCTGGACAACCAAAGACATGTACTTTTCAAATGGCAAAAAATTAAAATGCTCGTACACATCTAATGTCAGTGAAATTTTCATTTTCATACTGCTACTTAAATACAACGTGTTAGTATCTAATATAACAAAAACCTCACCAAAACGCATTCGGCTCCAAGTCCAATCGCTGAAGTTTGTTACAACCCGTGACAACAAACAAAACACATGGAAATTAAAAATGCTTTTTCCAGATTACCAAATCATTGGTCAAACCAGGACTAATGATACATTTCTACTTGACTATTAGTTTATGAATCCAGGCAAAAACAATTTCATTTCCATTCCAAAAGCACGTGAGGTTTGCAGTTCATTAAAGTACGGGCCTTTGAGGGCAACTCTCAAATTCTTGAGAGCCTTGACTTGACAAAGATCTCGTACAGTGAAAACCCAAACTCCAGCCACGCAATACGGAATAAAACTCAGGACTTTTGAAGGGGTGACCAGATTCAAGGGTATTTTTACATAAGAAAATTTCATGAATAAGGGAGCATTTGTTCCGTCCAAAATAAAAAGGCGGTAAAAACGAGGTGGCCATATTACTATGCCTTTCAACAACAAGCGAAGTCTAAAGTTCATGACTCAACCGTTACGTTTCAACTCCTGTCAATTATCATAGTACGTCTTTCAAATTTCAGCTCAACGGGGGAAAAAGGTCAAGTTTGCACGCTATGTTTGTGGATTTTGATCCAAGTTAGTTTTAATCATTCAGTTAATTTTCACGCTTTGCTAATTGTTGGCATAACTATAGTTTAAAATTAAAATCAATGATAAAAACAAGGGACAACGTTGCATCACGAGTTTCGCGGGCGATCGGCCACGTGAAATGCCTCAAATTAAACCCGCGAAAAAAGTAGCCAATCAAAATGCGCTTTTAGCATGATGAAACGGATTCAAACTGAGGACCAATCAGAGCATTTTCCACACATTCCAGGAAAGGTCAAGAGGCCTTTTGAACATGATTATCAATGGTAAATCACAGACGCCCATCTCCGATTTGTTTTTCCTGAGGAGAACGGGTGGCTGTACACAGACTATCCTCATGACAGCATTGTCAATGCACGTTTGACGTGATGAAGTCTTCATAAAGTTCCAGGACAGCACACCTTGTTCCTTACTTTTATCACTGTTTTGTCATTTTAAAATGTGTAACCAAGACTTCACGCATTAAAATTTACTAGCTGCTACCCGTGAACAATCCAACACGCAACAAAAATGTCATGCCTGTTTTCGCGCGAGCAAGGAATTCGAAAGTTTTTTGCTTCTTAAAGCAAATGCATTTGCTATTTGGCTGGGGAAAGGTTACTGACGACTATTCTATCTGTTTTAATTCACTGTTTAGCTAAGGACGCGATGTTTTGAAAACCGATACTAATCAGGCATAAGGGGCCGAAATTAAACACACATCAATAGACATGGCCCGGTGTTTGCTTGCTGAGAGAAACGTGCGACTTGTCAGGAAATTCTCCAAAGTGGATCTTTTCGATTTAAAACCAAATTGGGCACATCCTTGCCAGGAAAGTAGAGAAATGGTGTGGCTTTGGCTTTTTGTAACTTAGCCGTTTTTCCATGATGGGTGGACAACAGTTCTCTTATCGCCTATTAATTATATATAATCAAGATATAGATTTTATGACTGACAGTGGTACAAGATGCAATCATTAGTTGAGTTTTGAAGTTCAGAGTTTTCGTGTTTTTGAAAGGTGCTTTAATGGGGTGGCATCAGAGTTGGGTTGCACTGTACCACCCCGAATCTGCTCAGTTATTTTAGGCCAGGATGTAAAAACCTTACCCTGCAAGGAGCTGCAAAACCCCTGTAAACTGTGAACACTGAGCAGCTTCTAATGCCCTGCAGCACAAAAGCGGACATTGTGTCATGACAGTTACATGTTGCAGTATTTTACTGCATTCCCGACAATCTGATGGTGCACCAAGACTGTCGAATGTATCTCTTTGCAAACCGAGCTTGAGAATTTAAAGGTGTATAGAGACATACATAGTAACCTAATGCCTTTAACTTTGCAGGGTTTAGAGTTTGCAAAAGTCATGTAAAATTAACCGGCTAGATTTCGCGGGTGAAATCTTCGCGGTAGTTGACGTATCATACAGAAAACTGAGTGAAATGTATAGGTTGTAGTACAAGAAAAAGAGTTTGATCCTCAGAAACAAGTAAATAACCTGAAACAAATCTTTTTCGGTGAAGGGTGTAGTACGTTACCACCCTAAATTTGGGCTATTGCAAACAATAGTAACACCTTTACTTTTCCAATCTTTGGAGTAATTTTTGCAGGTTCGATTTTCGAAATTCTTTGGTAGTGCGCAAAAATTACTGAAATTAAATGCTATGTGAAAATGTGAGGCGTAAGAGTAATCTATTTCAATTCTCTTCACCTTACTACTGCAGAATTTATTAAAACTGTGGAGTCCCGTGATCTCCAATCCCGAATATCTTGAATTAAATTCCGTTATCCCGAACCTCCAGGGCCCAGTTGCATAAAGCAACTTAAGACTAAATTTCTTGGATGGCAATCAAACGTTGTCCAACACCATGCAACGTCGTTAAGAAGCACAGTCTAACATCATTCAACACTGAGTAAGCTCAAACGCGTTTAAACTGCTGTGTTTAACAACGTTGAACGGTATTCATTGAAAATGAACAAATGCTTTTGATCTATATATGACTGTTGTATCTAAGCCCCCGGCCAAAAACATTAAGCAAACTATTTTTTGATAGTAGAAATTTTGTACAAAAGCTACAGATTCTTTTACTTCCTTCTGTTAGATCAGATCTTGGAACAAAGGCACTCAGGGGCCGACCATTTAACTCTTGAGGGGGGGTGTGGATGATTTCGAAAAAAAATTTCCTGCAAGCCCTTGTCGGAAGAAAAAAATTGCATGCAGCACAAATGAAATAGAAAAAAATTCTTGCACTGCTGCAAGCAAGAAAAAAAAAATGTTGCAAAGCAATTTCATCATTCCAGGGGGACTTTACAAAATCCCAGCAAAACTGCAACCATTCTTCCCTTGCTCCCTTTAAACTCTGGAGTTGGTTATGCTTCAGAATGTGCAATGCATTCTTAGCTTTATAGGGTCCGACAATCTGTGAGCCAGCGAGCCACTCCAGTTAGCTTAAATCACACTCTGGTTTAGCCAAAACAACATTCCGGTTAGCCTACAGTTATTAGCTTTAATAGGTAGCTTGCGGTTAGCCCTATATAATGGGATATAAAGGGATTTCTGGCTTGCACGGTTCACAAGGCTCGCGAGTCATAGGAGTCATGTAACTAGTGAATAGCAGCATTAACCATGTTTCGAAGTGGACTGAAAAAAGGCTGAGCAAAAATTATAAGTGCTATTTTTCAAATAAGACCATGATCAACTAACTTCAATTCTGCTTTCACATTTGTTTTTGAGATTTCAGTCCACTTTTAAATTTTAACTTATGACTCTAGCAGTAATTACCACGCTATGAGCATTTCTGAACTGCTTTTTGCTTTTTTTTTAAATAAGAAACTAAACATTTTCAAATCTACCTGTGGAGCATGACTAATATTATGACGTAATATTAAATGAGTGTAAAGAATGACTTTTTGTATGGCATGATTTCGTAAATAGCTTACAACATTTTAAGGCTTTGCAGCTCCATATTGAACTGTTACAACAATAACCACAATGTAAATGTAAATACATTCTGTAAATGTAAAAACATGACACTTTTTTGAGGGAAAAATATCCTGCAGAGAAATGAAGAGGAAAACAAAATATTCTGCAGAGCATTTAGAAGGAAAAAAAAATATCCTGCCCACCAGGTTGCTAGAAAAGAAAAACTTGCTGACCAGAAATCATCCACCCCCGTCCCCCCTCAAGAGTTAAATGGTCGGCCCCTAATAGAAAAAGTGGTCTAAATGTGTTTCCTTAGCTGTAATTACCTTTGTGATCTATACTCTCTATGAATAAAGGAGGTAATAATCTCTACTAATATCTATTTTATTTTTGAAGAGAAGTAACGGAATAAGAATGATGGTATTTTTTTGCAGTGGATAAAGGAAATTTTAGAGTAGGGATAATGGAATAATGAACACTCCATTATTCCTCTTCAGCCCCCAGTCCTGGTGCATGACATGGAGGCGGTTCAGCGCACTTTGAAGAGAAAACTTGGTAATTAACGGGGAAGTCTGGTCAGATGCCCTGTTTTCCCAACGTTTTAGCCCTTTTTCTTAATTATCCCCAATTGTAAGAATTTTTTCGCAATTTTTAAAGTGAAAATAAAGAAAAAAATGGGGGGGATTGATGAATTTTACGAAAATTGAAAATTGATAAAAAATAAAGGTGAATTAAAATTACAATTGAAAGTTAATAATTAATAGACGGATACCAAAACAGGCCACCAACAACCCGAAGTGCTCTTGCGTGGGGGTGGCCTGTCTGGGGGTGTGTACAAAAATTTTATTCCTCTTTTATTTCTGTCCTTATTTCCTAAATATTTAACCAGACTTCCCCCTTAAATCTCGGAGAAACAATAACAAGAAAGCCGCTGTTTCTGTCGTTGACAAAAGAAAATTAACACTTCCTGCGGCTGCTTCAAAATCAGCAGTACCAAAACAAATGAAACAAAACATAAAGAAACAAACAAACAAACAAACAAGGCGTCATTAGATGCCTGATGATGGATAAATATTGGCTTAATTGCATGATGTTTAGACAGCAAAAAGATCTTTGATGCAGATCTCTCTAAACCGATGAGTTATGGTTAACCATCTCTCCAAGTTTTACATCTATTTCTTCTTAGTCTTTTGAGGTGATGTCAACATTTCACAAGAAACCATGCTCTGGAAACTACAAATGAAACTGTAAGGGATATAACTGAGAAATAGGACGTTTTCAAGATTTTTGTTTTGGACACTTTCTAATCTAATCAGTGACCCCTTAGTCTTCGTTTGGTTGATTTATCAAATTCCCTTCCTGAGGAAAATGAGAGGCTGTACACGGGCAACATTGGGTTCATTGTCATCATTTTACAAAAATAAGGCATTTCCTGTGGGACTGAAAAGGTCAAGAATATTTGCTTCGCTAGCTACGTCGCAACCTCAGTCATGTCGGTCCTGCTACTATTCATCTCGAATAAACCAACAAATAATAGATAATTAAACAAGTAACAAACAAACAAATAAATAAATGAAGATGAGATATGATAAAAATGTTAGATGGAGGACTGAAAACCCACCACCCCCTTGCCACTATTAAGGCTCCTTACATTTTGCTTGTCAAATGAGAAGAGCTATTGTTTGCGCACGGTGCCGAAACTTGGGGTTAATTTATTTAGTAACATTTCAACACTGCTCAGTAATGGCTTGGCAAGGGTCGCTAATTCTTTTAGCAATCTCTCCTTCCAAAATTTAGACATGGGAAAAGTCAGTTGTGACCAGGGTCGCCTGGAACGGTTTACCAATAGATAAATCAGTCACTATACCTCCACTGCATCTAGCGAAGCAATATCTCTGAATGGTACGTCTTTCTTTCATTTCATTTTATGATATTTCCTTTATTATTAACTCGTCGGGATTAATCGTAAGAAATGACATGAAAAATTTGTTGCGCAATCCTGGTCAATATCTCATAATTTTTTCAAGGTCTTGAGAACATTAATTAAGAAGAAGTAAGAAGGGGAGATTATAATAATGAATTTTAAGGAAATTGAAAACGATAGAAGTTACTTCGTAGTTAACAATCTAAATGGATACCACAACAATTTCAATTCAAGCTGCTCTCGGGAAGATAAATTATATTAAGAGGTCTAACCTGTTGTTTATATAACCAAAGCGGTGGGTTTTGCACTTTTCGTTTCATCCTAGTTGAGCCTTAGGCGTTTACACGTTTACTTGTACCCGCACAAAAGGCAATTGATGACATCTGTGAGCTGATACCGGATCAGATATGAAAGCAATAGTTAAAATGTGGTGTACCTGTTCACAACTCTTTTCTGAAAAACGGACTGTATTATTTTTACTTGCACAGAGTCCATCACTGATAACTTTAGGTGAGAATTCCGACATATAATACATCATAATAAAGTCAACTATTTTGTTGTTTCTATATGAGGACGTGTCTAAAGCAAATTTTGCCACCACTGTATCGTGCTCCATAAAAATTCATGAATTTGGAATGCCAAATATTAAAATGTTCATGTTCACAATGTATATCTAGCTGAAATGCATGTCAACTTTTCCATAAAAATAAATTAACGAAGATATAACCAATGGACGTTTTGTTCCCTGTATCTTCCTGATTCATGTTAATCTTTGAAGGTTTCATGGATACAGTAAGTTTTACAGCCATAGCAACAACTTAACAAAAACATTTTTAATTCTTAAGTTCGGATTGCTTAGTGACAACCCAACGTTTAGTCAGAAATGGAAACTTGCCAGTCCTGAAAGCATGTCTGTCCATGATGATGCCCTTCTTTCGAAAAGAGGAGAGTAAAGCAAATAACGACTAAACAAAACTATGATCTGCTATCAGCTTATAGGTGAACCCAGTTCTGCTATCACAGCAACGACTCAAAAAATAAATATATAGCTTACCTTGAGCCTGAATTTACACTACTAAAATGGTAGCAGTTCCCATATTTCGTACGTGTATAAGCATAGAAACGACAACTTGCAAAAACATACATCTGGCTCATCCTTAGCTATAACTGCTCAGGGAAAGACGTTTTTGTACACAGTAGCTTATATCCAAACCAATTTTTAGCTTGTACTTGTTTTAGTGAAACCCCATAAAGAGCCCCATCGCAATACTGTCTCCTATAGATTGCCATAAATTTAAAATGATTGGCCTTTTATGGCCCTTGGTACCCTGCGAGCAGAGGCCCTTCGATCTTCCTAGATAAGTCGGGAAGAGGAAGGGACCTCTGCCAGCCGCCTCGACTTTCTCATCCACCGAAACGGATGAGTCAGTCCAGTTTGAAACCAGTTTTTCCAGTTTTTGCTGAGTGCGCATGTGCTTTGTTTGAAATTGCTGACTAAATGCGCACCCATGGTACGTTCGGTACGCAAGTGAAGTTCACAACAGTGGACGTTTCTCTTTCGAAGGCGAAGGCTCTTTCGAAGGCGTTAAAAGTCAGGGGCACCCAACGATTCGTTTCGGGAAATATCTGTTCGGAAGGCCCAAAATCGCCTGAGATATTCGGATTTAATTGCAGGGAAAGCTAGAGATCTCTTTGGCGAAACATTACCTCGGACTTTCGTAACAAGAGGACTGATTTGTTCCCATTGTTTTCGTAGGGACAAATATGTCGTTTAGAGGGCAAAATAAGGTCAGCTAGCATTTTCGGTGAGCCATCAGCAGCTCGGAAATTCGGCGGATAGGATTCTGTTTCCGAAAATTTTCTGCGGCGTAAATTTTCAGCTAAAAACGCCGAACAGATCAGTCTGTATTAGCTTACACAAATATGCCTTCAAAAAGCTCTGAAACAATATAAGAAAGCTAAAAATGATATTTCAAGTATTTTGCTAAACATTTCTCGCAGGGTCTGGAAGGGGGAGTCCTGATCCCGCATTCCCGCTCCTTTTTGAGGAGAATCCCGCATCCCGCCCTTTTTTCATCGCTATCCCGAATACCGTTTTTTCTTTCCCAAAAATACGTTGACAAAAGACTAATTTCTGCAAAAGCTAATAAATTTAAGATGTAGATTGGCCCTTTTGATTGATATTTTTTGCTCACCTGGTTGATTCGCTTTTGCCGCTAGAACGTTTACTTGGGTCGTGACGCTTTCCTGAATTCCCGACAGACAAGCCAAAAAATCCCCCATCCCGTGCCCACATTTTGGCGAATCCCGCTTCCCTGGTAACAGTCAAATCCCGAATCCCGTCAAGATATTTTACGCTTTCCCGAATCCCGCACCGTATTTTGGTCAAATCCCGGATCCCGAGAATACCCTTCCAGACCCTGTTCTCGTTGGGTGCCCCTGAAAAGTGCACTGGGAAGAGTGAATACTCATGGAATAAGCAATCTCACACAACACCAGTCGAAGGCCTTGTTTCTGTGTGGTAAAGATTCTTTTGTCTGTTTGCCAACCGGCCATGGCAAATCGCTAATTTACCAACTGGAACAAAAGAATCTGGGTTGCGGTTGCTTTCGGACCAAAAAATTTTACTTCTGGTTTCAGCGGGAATCGATGCGAAGGGCTACACGAATGTGCACTTCAACGCTTATTTTTATGGCGAAATGACATTTATTTTGGTCAACGGCGAGACAAGCAAACGGCAAGAGAAACAATTATTTGCCGACTGGCGGCCGGTAAACGAAACGGTCTCAGTACAAAATATAATTTACCGCATGACGGCCGAGAAGTTTGAATACGAAACAAACTCGACACAAATGCGTTTTGTTGAATGAAAGCCAAGAATGTTGAGGACGAAAAAGACTCAACACGAAAATCCTTCTGAATGACGGGGACAAAAAGAGGGACAAAATAAAGTAAATATCTCGAAGACCAAGATTTCTATGCGAGACTTCCGTGACCCGCTAATTGGAAATCACTGGACTGTAACAACATGTTGACAGACGACAAATCGCAGTTTCTTGATCAGCAAAAATATTTCGAGGCTGATAAGTTTTCAACCTGTGACATAAATTCCAACAGAATTATTTTCAGCCTTACGATTTCATTAAAGCTTTCCTCAACTCTCTTGTGTTACGACCAAAGTCAGAATAGTTTGTTGTCGACGCGGCTGTCATTCAGTAAACATGTTAATTGAAGCGAGGACGACAAGGCTCGGTTACATTTGAATTTAGCGCATGCTCAACAGGGAAAGTCGAGGCGGCTGGCAGAGGTCCCTTCCTCTTCCCGACTTATCTAGGAAGATCGAAGGGCCTCTGCTCGCAGGGTAGGCCCTTGGCAAACAAAGCTCTATATGCGTGGTCATCGATTTGTTGATGCTGAGGTTATGATGTTTAGGCGAAGAAGCAATTAACCGTGAGGGCCTTTTCAGTCTGTATGGTTCGATCTTCGATGTGCGCTTGTAAACACGGAAGAAACGTAGTGAGATACCAAACAATCTATCCTTGGGTTCCATTTCTGGATTCTTAATCAGTTTCCACGGTGTGTGTGATTGTATATCGCTTGTTTAAGAGTTTGTTTGTTTCTCCTCTCCAACGTAGTAAGCATCTGTGTGCAGCTGTCGGTCTCTTATTTAAGAGGTTTTTCGTTTCCTCTCTTCTACTGCAGCTATGTACATATGTGTGCAGCTTAGCTGTTCCTGCTATGGCAGCGCCGTATCAAAAGCGAGTCCAGAACCACTGGAAAAGTTGAAAATTTACGAAACATGTAATTTTCATGTAAATCTGGATTTACAGGATTTGTAAATTGCAATTTACATTTTAAGGTTTTGTAAAACAAAATTTACATGAAATTTACACGTTTCAATAGATTATGTAAACGTGGTGTAAATGAAAATTTACAGGGTCACTTTCTGGTCTTATAATTCGAAAAACATGTAAAAAACGTGTAAATTCCTTTTGGCAAATTTACAGTATCTGTAGTGTAAAAAAGTATGTAAATTGTTTGAACACATCATGTAAATAACATGTAAATGGTCTTAACAGAAAACTGCAGTGTTAGAACTCTGTAAATTGAATTTACGAGGAACTGATATCTTTCCATGGACAATGTAAATGTCCTGTAAATGGTACTTTACATGGTCATGTTCTAATGCAGATTTGAGGATAATGTAAATAACACGTAAATTTATGGTTACTAGAAAATGGGGCGATTGAACCGCATATCGTTTCCATGTGTCATGTAAATGAGCGGTAAATAGTGATTTTCAACATGTAAATGGTTTTACCAGATACAGTAAGGTTGCTGTTGATGCTTGAACAGACAGAGTGACAGAGTAATGGGCTCCTGTACCTGATAAGAAATTAAGGTGATTTCTTTGTGAAAAAAAATGGCATATACGGGGCTTTGACGTAAAATGGCATCTACTGGGCCAAGTAAAATGTCTGTAAAATGGCATGTACGAGGCTCTGTTAAATGTCTGTGGCCTTCCATAGCTCAAAAGGAGGTCGTTCCCAGGATACGTGAGGTATATTTAATCTAGTAAATCAGTTATCGTTCGAGTACTGACGTAGGCAAGGATCGAACTTCGGTTGAACAGAGAGAATAGAGTTCCGGTTTATCAAAGAAGAGTGTGCTGGAGCCTTAGGGTAGCCGTTACGTTTCATTAATTGTTATGGTAACACTGTATTTATATTCTTAAAATTTTATTCCTGGCAATTAACGGTCGTTGGTGTGCCATTCTGTTCCGGTTTTTTCCTTCTTCTTTTCTTTCTTTCTTCCTTCTTGAATTTTTCTCAATGTAAGTTAAGTCAAGAAAATGACCTCCTTTGGACCTATGGAATCTAGACTCTACCAGTGTCTTTAAAACGGCATATACCGGGCTCTTTAAAATGTCTGTAATAGGGCATAAACGGGGCTCTGTAAAATGTCTGTAAAATGAAGGAAATGGGGCATCATAAAATCTCTGTAAATTGACGTAAACGAGGCACCACAAAAACTCTGTAAATTGACGCAAACGGGGCATCATAAAATCTCAGGCTCCTGCTGTAAACCATGACGTCGCAAACAGGGCATCATAATTTATAGGTGTTACAAATTTGCGTTAGTTTATCAATTTAGAAACGTTTCAAACAGAGCACTGGCGTTAATTATATTCATCTGAAAATACCCCCGTTTAATTTCATTGGCGAACGATGCATATTTGATGTACCAACCGGGCTCGTTGCTCCTTCGCAGCAGTATTTTCTCAACTTAACGGATAAGAAAAAAATAAAAAACGCAGTTGCAATTTGAAAAAAAAAATTGTTGTAGATTTAGAGTACTGATATTATTAGAGCTAATGAAAATGAATCGAAAAGCGGTTCGCATTTTCATTTATTTGCCGGTTCTGGCCCAATCTCGTACCAGGGTGGGTTTGGTCGAGTGACCTTGGGTACGAATTGATCATGCGCAAAGTGGTTCCCTTCCCGACGTGCTGTTCGTAGTTTTGGCGCCGATCGTTGAATTCATCGTTTGAGGTCTAAAATTTCTGTCGCTTTGGAGAGATGGCTTGTGAACTATTCCTTCTCCCTGCTCCACGGTCTCTGAATAGCTGCAAACAATCTTCTTACAGCGGATTAACGATCAGTGGGAATGTTTTTCTGCCATTTAACAAGCTGGATCGAGTCAACTTTTGGCCGCCATATTTGATGGCTCATGATCATGCATGGTTCTTGCTGTAATTGCCGAGGTAAGCTAAGTTTTAGACTGTAAAACGTGAGCTAAGGCTCTTGTATGTCCAAATATTCGTGCCTTGTTTGATATTTACCACGTTTAAGCCAATTGCCCCGCACTTTAAGTGTTCTTGATGACACTTTCTTTGGGACTTCAAAAGTACATGATGTAAGCTCAACATCAATTGTGGCTCATTTCTGAGCTCCCACACCTTTTAAAATCAAGACTGGAATAAGCTTATATTTTCTTTGTTTTAAATTATCATGTTTACACATTTTATTTCATAGTTTGAGATCTTTATGCTTGCCCGACGTGACCAATCGAACCAAATTGAACATTCGATAAACCAAATTCAATCGAACCCAGTCGAACTCAATCATATGATTGGGTTCGGTAATCGAATTCAGTCGAGCTCTCACAAAAAAAATGGAGCAATCAAACGTTGATTAGGTTCGATTGTGTTCGATAAGGTTTGATTCAGTTCAACGGCAAGGCAATCACAAAACATGATCAGTGTGGGATGACATTTCATTGAAAATAGAGGTAGCAGAGCCAAATCTGGGGAGATGCAAGTTTTTCCCGGCAGCTTACAATGCCAACTCTTTCCACATCATCGGCTTGGTTCATTGAATTTTGCGTGGGTTATTGTAAAGATTACATATGCTGATAAGAAATAAATGAATCATATATGAAAATTTAAAATAGTTGGGGTGAATTGAAATTTATATAATCTTCTGTTGTCTGATGAACTTAATTTGTAAGTTGTTCTCACATTGTGAACCATACTGTTCAAAAAACTTATATATTTTGAATGATTTTTTTTTGTTCGATTCGTTCGATTGGGTTTGAAAATGGAACACAATCAAACTTTCACACAATTTCTTTAGTTCAATTGTGTTCGATTTCCAAATCAATCAAACCTAGTCATTCGATTTAGTTTGATTGGGTTTGATTGAGTTCCATTACTGAAAAGTTTGATTGGTCACATCAGGTACTTGGTACAGTTTGCTAGTGATGGCTTTGTTGTTAGATCTTCAAGCTGCCGTACTATTTGCAAGTGACTCTGATTGAATATGGGTTTTATCATGTTTATACATTTAATTTCATAATGTGAGATCTTTATGCTTGGTACGGTTTGCTAGTGACAGTTTTTTGTCAGATCGTCAAGCTGCTGTACCATTGTGAGTGACCACATCACCTTATATTCCATCTGTTTCTGTCAGACAGACAGATAACATCTATTAGTGTGATCAGTGTATACCCAGGGCTGTCATTAAGGGCCGTAAACCCTAACACCTGTTATGGCTGAGTATTCATGATGGGACCTCAATGTTATGGATGAACTCGGTTTCTTGTCCTTACAATTTACTTACAAGTTTGTTATAGGTGTGAAGTTCAAGGTAACAGGTGACTCAAAGCTTAATGACAGCCCTGTATACCGAATCATTGGTTACTCAAACCTGGTCATGCATTCCTGTCAATAACAAACTAATGAATGGCTTCTGGCACCCAGCTGGAGTAGGAATTTGACAGGTTTACAATTTGCATAATCTGGCTGTAACAGTCAGTTACATTTCGTTATTTTTACATCTCTTTATTTTTATTCTCTTTTCTCTTCGCTGCCCATTTTTTTTCAATGCATAAATGTTGAGAGAACTCAAACACCAGGCCTGGTATTTACGTATTCTTAAGGACGGTGCCTCCTTTTGTTACTGCCCATACGTTCTGCGCATCTTGGTACATGTACAGTGTGTATATTCAGATTTCTTAAGGAAATTGCTCACTAATACAACAATATTTTTGCACGGTTTATGACTATGTGGAAAAAGCAGATCTTAGCAAGGGCTATCAGAATCCAAAAAGAAAATTGGGGTAACCATTCATTTTTCAGAGATAACAGAGCTTAAGTTTGGAAAGAAATTGCCATACATTCTTTGTATTTTAATGCTTTTTTAGAATTATGGTTGCTTAGTTATCTCTGAAAAATGCACAGTTACCCACATTTTTCTGTCTGGATTCCAATAGCCCTTGCTAATATCTACTTTTTCCCCATAGTCAAAACCTTTGCAAAAGTACATCTGTATTAGGAGGCACCGTCCTTAAAAGGTTGTGCAATTATGCAAATTGAAGTCAGTCAAACTCTCACCCTGACCTGAGGCTGGAAGTCATGCATTAACTATTATGGAATATCAGATCAAGTTTCACTTTGAATTGTTTATTTCAAGAGCCACTTATTGCAACAAAAAATATCCATTAATGAATTCATTTGTTTGTAACTGACAGGAACACATGACTGGGTTAGTTTGAGAACAAAATAAGGCCTTTGTGCAAGATAAATTTATGCCTTAGCAGTGACTAACCTTCAAATCACTGTTTTTATTGCACAATGAAATCAAGGCAAATAGTGTACACCAGGCTTTTATTGATGGCTTAAAATTTGGTTGCTGACATATAATATGAACATGAATATATGAAATTCATATATTTGAACTGCAGATAAAGATAGAATTATATGTAGGTCATCGCAGTGAAGGTGTTCCAACCTAAGCGGTTGAAAAGAAGAAACCTGAAAAAATTCAGGCTTGAATGGGAATTGAACCCATGACCTCTGCAATACCGGTGTAGCGCCCTAACCAACTGAGCTATCAAGCCAACTGGGAGCCGGTCAATTGAGAGTTTGTATTATCCCGTAGATGGAGAATAAATGAACATGAATATATGAAATTCATATATTTGAACTGCGGATAAAGATAGAATTATATGTAGATCATCGCAGTGAAGGTGTTCCAACCTAAGCGGTTGAAAAGAAGAAACCTGAAAAAATTCAGGCTTGAACGGGAATCGAACCCATGACCTCTGCGATACCGGTGCAGCGCCCTAACTAACTCAGCTATCAAGCCAACTGGGAGCTGGTCAATTGAGAGTTAGTATTATGCCGTAGATGGAGAATAAAATAATGAACATGAATATATGACATTTATATATTTGAACTGCGGATAAAGATAGAATTATATATAGATCATTGCAGTGAAGGTGTTTCAACCTAAGCGGTTGAAAAGAAGAAACCTGAAAAAATTCAGGCTTGAACGGGAATCGAACCCATGACCTCTGCGATACTGGTGCAGGGCCCTAACCAACTGAGCTATCAAGCCAACTGGGAGCCGGTCAATTGAGAGTTTGTATTATCCTGTAGATGGAGAATAAATGAACATGAATATATGAAATTCATATATTTGAACTGCGGATAAAGATAGAATTATATGTAGATCATCGCAGTGAAGGTGTTCCAACCTAACCGGTTGAAAAGAAGAAACCTGAAAAAATTCAGGGTGTCAGTAAAACACAGGGTCGGGGTCGGGGTCCATTGTTCTTTTGTTTAGTTTTCGGTTTTATGTTTTGGTTAGGGCAAGACAACAGAAAACGAAACAAAAGAACAATGGACCCCGACCCCGACCCCGACCCCGACCCCGTGTTTTACTGATACCCAAAAATTCAGGCTTGAACGGGAATCGAACCAATGACCTCTGCAATACCGGTGCAGTGCCCTAACCAACTGAGCTACACTGGTATCGCAGAGGTCATGGGTTCGATTCCCATTCAAGCCTGAATTTTTTCAGGTTTCTTCTTTTCAACCGCTTAGGTTGGAACACCTTCACTGCGATGATCTACATATAATTCTATCTTTATCCGCAGTTCAAATATATGAATTTCATATATTCATGTTCATTTATTCTCCATCTATGGGATAATACGAACTCTCAATTAACCAGCTCCCAGCTGGCTTGATAGCTCAGTTAGTTAGGGCGCTGCACCGGTATCGCAGAGGTCATGGGTTCGATTCCCGTTCAAGCCTGAATTTTTTCAGGTTTTTTTTTTTTCAACCGCTTAGGTTGGAACACCTTCACTGCGATGATCTACATATAATTCTCTCTTTATCTGCAGTTCAAATATATGAATTTCATATATTCATGTTCATTTATTCTCCATCTATGGGATAATACGAACTCTCAATTAACCAGCTCCCAGTTGGCTTGATAGCTCAGTTAGTTAGGGCGCTGCACCGGTATCGCAGAGGTCATGGGTTCGATTCCCGTTCAAGCCTGAATTTTTTCAGGTTTTTTTTTTTCAACCGCTTAGGTTGGCACACCTTCACTGCGATGATCTACATATAATTCTCTCTTTATCTGCAGTTCAAATATATGAATTTCATATATTTATGTTCATTTATTCTCCATCTATGGGATAATATGAACTCTCAATTGACCAGCTCCCAGTTGGCTTGATAGCTCAGTTGGTTAGGGCCCTGCACCGGTATCGCAGAGGTCATGGGTTCGATTCCCGTTCAAGCCTGAATTTTTTCAGGTTTCTTCTTTTCAATCGCTTAGGGTGGAACACCTTCACTGCGATGATCTACATATAATTCTATCTTTATCTGCAGTTCAAATATATGAATTTCATATATTCATGTTCATTTATTCTCCATCTCAGGATAATACGAACTCTCAATTGACCAGCTCCCAGTTGGCTTGATAACTCAGTTGGTTAGGGCGCTGCACCGGTATCGCAGAGGTCATGGGTTCAATTCCCGTTCAAGCCTGAATTTTTTTTCAGGTTTCTTCTTTTCAACCGCTTAGGTTGGAACACCTTCACTGTGATGATCTACATATAATTCTGACATATAATATGTTAGCTGCATCTCTGTGACATGAATGCTGTGTTTGAAAAATGATCAATATAAGGCCGAATTGCTTAAAAATGCACAGAGGACCCTTATTCCACAAAAAATATCAACTCAAGCAGCTGATAACAAAACAACCTGAAGAAAATTTCTCGCCTGAAGTTTTTTTCAGGTTGTTGTTTTATCAGCTGCATAAGTTGATATCATTAACTGTGACGGTCATTATCATTTCATAGTTTAGTACCACTTGCCTTTTTGACAAGTTTTAGTAAAGATACTTTCTTATCATTGCTTTGGCTCAAAGAGTAAAATAGTCTATCAGCTCTTTTCATGTACATGCATGTAAACATTTCATTCAAGGGGAATCCTTCAATTTACCTTTTAGGTGATTTCTGATTATAAAAAGGAAAGGCTGGATGCCATAAAAGCTGATTCCCTGAAGTTGTTGCAAACAGGGCTTGTAAGTATTCATGTATTAATTTATTACTCGTTAATATATGTAACAGTAAGTTTTCTGAAAATTAGTTTTAGGATTACATGAAAAAAAGTTTTAACCATTGCCTTAAAAGCTCAATGCCAGCCTTTTAGTGTGTTGGATGTATGTCACAACACCATTTCTCTGCAGACAATTCATCACAGTCAAAATACTCAGCATGTGACCATTTGCCTGACACTAGTAATAAACCAATCAACAGTTATTTGAAATTATGGTACTGGATTCAGGATATCATTGGAATATTGCAATAGGCTAAGCAAAATTGAAATTTTGATCCCATTAATAAAATCTATCTATTATTAGTGAAAGTCATTCCTAAATAAATATGCAAATGTGCTGAATATCTTGAATGTAATTCAGTTTGGTGTGTACTAATTAATAACCATGTAGTGAATTCAGTGTACAAGAAAATGCAGGTTTTGACAGGGTGTCTGTATTAAGTGGGTACTATATTTATTAATTAGTCTAGTGTCTGTGCTTATGGTTACTGTTGATCACATTTCTCTTCCAGGTTCAAAGAGACCAAGAAATTATGATTGCCCTCCACTTTTCAAAAGAGAGACAGGTTTCCTCTGTCACATTAAAAAGACTGAAACCATTCTGTAAGGATCACTGCATTCCTTGCATGCCAGGGACACCTAAACAAGACCTACTGAGTTCCCTAGGACAGGTTCTGTTTGAGAAATGTAGTAAAATGTAAAAACAATGAAGAACGTATCACCTATGATAACCTCGTAACTATTGATTTACCTACCGGTACTAATTTGTCATGTGCAATTGAACTTTGCTTACACGTAACATATTTTCTTGGTTATAAAAATCAGGGTTCAAATAAGATACAATTTAACAGCATTCATAAGTCGACCTCACACAATGAACACATACATTTTCTGTTGATGAGACTGATTCTTCTCCGATGGGTGTACTACTTTGGGTGTGCATAAACCATCACCGAATACCACTCCACAATGTACTGAGTACCAAATTCTAAAGTTGCAAATACTAAAACGAATGCTGTGTCTGTGAGCCCAAAGTTGTAAGCACTGGTCCACTTAACCAGGAAAATATGGTACAAGACAACAACTCGATCAAATCTAGTTCAATGAATTTTTCCTTTGTTTTGTGAAAGTTGATGCTGTAGAATATGATGTCGGCATCTACATAACAAATCTTAGAAATATACCAGAGTCAAATACATGTATCTTGACACTTTAAGACGGATTCAGCTCAGCATTGGAGCAATGAGTGCAATAATTAATTACTAATACTCATAGCAAGGTACCATTTTGAAGTAATATATCAAACACGAGAAAGAGTGTTTCATCAGGATATCCAAACCCCGAGAAGTGGGTTGAAGAAACGAGGCGCAGCCAAGTTTTTTTGACCGACTTCGAGGTGTTTGGATACCTGATGAAACACTCTTTTGAGTTTTTGATATGGCTTCTCAAACCAGTCATAATTCTTGGAGGACCATTGGGTTGCATCATCACTGATTTGTGCTTTTCACCTGACAACGTTTTTTCAATTGGGTGTATATAACAAATTGTAAGAATGATTAATACAAATGTGTAAATAACTTAATTGGTCAAAAACAACAATTATTACCATTTGAATCGAAACAAAAGGATATTTATACATTTAACAAACCTATTATATTGATGTGAAAATATTTTGAAAGCACGTAGGTCAAATTATAATTTTTATTGAATTGGGCAGAATGAAACAATAAAGTTTTTATGTATTTTTATTACACATTTTTTATTTACTGAGGACTGTATAAGTTATTTACAGGATCTTGACAGCCCTCCCTTTTAATTTCAATTTACGTGGTATTTGCAGGATCTTGACAGCCCCCTTTTTTAATTTACGTGGTATTTACAGGATCTCGACAGCCCCTCTTTTTCAATTTTCATGATATTTACAGGATATCGACAGCCCCCTTTTTCGATTTACATGATATTTACAGGATATCAACAGCCCCCCTTTTTCAATTTACGTGGTATTTACAGGATCTGGGCAGCCTCCCTTTATTAGTTTACGCGGTATTTACAGGATCTCGACAGCCCCCCTTTTTCGATTTACATGATATTTACAGGATCTCGAGAGCCCCTCTTTTTTAATTTACATGATATTTACAGGATATCGACAGCCCCCCTTTTTCGATTTACATGATATTTACAGGATATCAATAGCCCCCCTTTTTCAATTTACATGATATTTACAGGGTCTTGAAAGCCCCCCTTTTTCGATTTACATGACATTTACAGGATCTCGAGAGCCCCTCTTTTTCAATTTACATGATATTTACAGGATATCGACAGCCCCCCTTTTTCGATTTACATGATATTTACAGGATATCGACAGCCCCCCTTTTTCGATTTACATGATATTTACAGGATATCGACAGCCCCCCTTTTTCAATTTACGTGGTATTTACAGGATCTGGGCAGCCTCCCTTTATTAGTTTACGCGGTATTTACAGGATATCGACAGCCCCCCTTTTTCGATTTACATGATATTTACAGGGCCTTGACAGCCCCCCTTTTTCGATTTACATGACATTTACAGGATCTCGAGAGCCCCTCTTTTTCAATTTACATGATATTTACAGGATATCGACAGCCCCCCTTTTCCAATTTACGTGGTATTTACAGGATCTGGGCAGCCTCCCTTTATTAGTTTACACGGTATTTACAGGATCTCGACAGCCCCCCTTTTTCGATTTACATGATATTTACAGGATCTCGACAGCCCCCCTTTTTCGATTTACATGATATTTACAGGATATCAACAGCCCCCCTTTTTCAATTTACATGGTATTTACAGGGTCTCGACAGCCCCCCTTTTTCAATTTACGTGGTATTTACAGGATCTCGACAGCCCCCTTTTTTCAATTTACGTGGTATTTACAATGTTATTTACAGGATCTCCACAGCCCCCCTTTTTTAATTTACGTGGTATTTACAGGGTCTCGACAGCCCCTTTTTTTCAATTTACATGGTATTTACAATGTCATTTACAGGATCTTGGCAGCCACCCTTTTTTCAATTTACATGGTCTTTACAGGATCTCGGCAGGCTCCCTCTTATAAATTTACATGTTATTTACATGATCTGTGTTCTTTTGCCTTACAACATTTACAGTATCTTTCTTTATATTTACATGTTTCAATGCCGAAATTTACATGATATTTACAGTATCTTTCGAGAACATGTAAAAGTCCAAAAATCATGTAAATTTACTTTTTACAGTATCTTTTTACCCTTTTACATGTTATTTACATGTTATTTACATAGTATGTAAATTTTCAACTTTTCCAGTGATTAACCCCTGCCAGATAGATCTACCAACCTTTGTATAGTGAGGACTTTACAACAACCGAATCTATTGTAGGTTCGAATGAAAGGTACAGTTCTACAGAGGTCGTCCTCGCCATCTCTCGATACTTCCTGTTCGTCGACATAATCAGGGGAACCGCAACGAGAAAATTTTAGCAAAATACTTAAAATATCAGAAAAGCATTTTCTTATGATAAACTGAAGGTGCCAACTTAAGAGTCCCAAATTTTCACCCCATCAACTTAGGTGATAAATGCAATTTTAATGTACTTATCTACACATTGAGCGATCAATAGTGGAAATGTTTTAAAAGGAGGGACACGCTCGATCCTTTTTAGGCCAAAAAGATTCAATAAACGACCCATTAACTTCAAGACAGAAAAAAATTTGTTGCGACATTTTTACACGACAAAAAATGGAAACCGGGCCTGAAGTCAAACAGAACCGTAAACCAAATTATCACATCATCAACCGATCGCTCAACGTTTGAATGGTGGCTGAGATTGAAACTTTTCACAAATCAATATACGTTTGGCCCCAATTCAAGTCCTTTGTTAATTTAGATATATAGTTTCAGACAATTAGCAGCGAAATCATTGCGCATTTTACCAGGTGAGTACATTTCATTAATCTCCCATCCAGTTCAAGTCCTGAATCAATTTGGCGACTACATTCAAACAATTTGAGGCTAGATCGCATACTTCTGTAAGATTCCAGTAGCAAGATCAATGCGCATTTCTTCAAAATAAACACTTTTGATTTTTATACACACGTAATACTTAGTTCGGCCACCATTTTTACGAAAGCTATGTTAAACAATTTAAGTTCTTATCTTTGCCGAGTTCTTTCCTGATTCGTCTTTTCCATGTTGTTATCAGCCTACATCTTTTCTCCTCCTTTAGACTTCACGAGTTTCTTGGTTTACCTGAAGATAGACACGAGCGATAAGATTATTTATTTCAAATGCCCCATTTTTAAAGCACATAAAAGAAAACTCTTATGCAACTTTCTAACAACTAAGGTATAAATGTGACCAGGTTGGACGTAGTTTTCAATGGTACAACCTTTCTGACGGTAGACTTCAAAATCTCCTTGAGTAATATTAATAGCCGAGAATCTTCTTCAAGCTAAGTCCACTTCACTCTTGTGGCACAAGCTTAATGCCGAGAGGACATGAACTCTCGCTTGAATTAAAATTTCAACTTGAATCGACACTCAAGCAAGTATCAAACCACACTAAGCAATTATTGTTACTCTTGTTCTGTGAAGAAACTCATTAAATTAATTATACTGTAGCTTATATTCACCCTCTGTTGCAGTTGTAATTTTCGTCTCAGATTCTTTAACTTCGTTCCAATCTCTCTAAATTTGATATTTCAGTCCCTAAAAGTAGAAAATAAGCAATACAAATGATTAGTTCGTGTTCAATTTTCAAACACACCAAAGAAAAACTCGCAAACAATGTATTCATGTTAAAAACTAAAACTATAGGAAGACAAAATTTTGAAGTTGAATATAAAATTGAAGCGACACTCATAAACCACGTGCTAACATAATCGAGCGACATTTGTGCCCTCTAAAGAAACTTTGTGGTAGCATTATTGCAGTGGAACTAATATTCACCTTTGGTTGAATTTGCTCTGTGTCCTTGCCCTTTGCTTCAGAACTTTTAGACGTCTTCAGGCTTCTCTCGAAAGCATAAGCCAGTGTTCAAAAGTATAAGCTATCTTCACACGACCACAGCCTGCAAATTCTACAACAAGTCATGAATATTATTGATTAGAAACAGAAGCCAATTGCTGAAAAATACTTCAAATAAATAAAATAACCGACAGCGCATTCTTTGCACGTTTTGCAGCCAGCAAACCCAGAAGTGCAAAAAAAGGAAAAGGAGTCACGTGACAACCTGATTGCATTATACGGCAAAGTTTTTTGTTTTTTTTTTCTCTTTTCGCCCAAGGTGGCTAGATTAATTCGTGTTTCGGTCTTCTTTTAATTCAGCTTTTTCTCACAAAGTATTGTTGAATT
Source organism: Siderastrea siderea (assembly GCA_964030785.1). Classification (NCBI taxonomy): domain Eukaryota; kingdom Metazoa; phylum Cnidaria; class Anthozoa; order Scleractinia; family Rhizangiidae; genus Siderastrea; species Siderastrea siderea. Next base: position 10,982,976 of record OZ034971.1, read on the forward strand.
CTTTCATTGGCGAAAAAAAGTAAAGGCTATTTTTCTCACTTTTTTCCTTGCTTCCCACTAAAACGAAAGGAAAACTACCGTTTAGCACTAAATTTTTGCGGGAGTTTAATTTTGTGAAGAGGTGATTTTTTGTGTTTTGCGGGAACTAATTTTTGCGATTGGGAAAAACTGCTTGTTCTTGATGAAATTAATTTTTGCGATTTTCAGGAAGTCGCCTTCTATCTGGAATTATAACATTCTCGTCTTTCGAGTACAAACAATCAAATGCAGGTGAACAACATGCAGATGTATAACACGTTAATCAGTTAATAAATGGAGTACCTTCAGACGATCCTTTTCTTTAAAGCTTTTAACAGTAAAATACTTGTAGTGTACCGACTGCAATTTCATCGTTTTATTTCCGAATTTTTTTTGACGGTGGAATAAATTTTTGTGGAGGAAATTTTTGTGGGAAATTTTTTTCGGGGGACCTTTTTTTTTTGCGGATAGTGAATAAAAAGGCGGAAAAATTAGAGCCCGAGCCCGGGGGGGAGGAATTCCGGATTTCAAGTGAAGACCCTATTAACGAGATGAACGAGAGCAAGAGAAGTTGAATGATTCTGTCGAAATCCAAATTGATAGCAGTACAGAATTTCCAAACGCTCTGCGAATTCCATAAACGGTTGTCCATGACCCTTTCGAAAAAGTTTGAAAAAATTAAGCGAAAGTGAAGGGAAGGTGTAAAAGATTTTTTTTGGAGGAGGGGGAGGGGGGATTTGACATTCACAATTTTAAAATATTTTTGTGTAAGGCAAGTAACTATTTTTTGGTGGTATTTTTTGGGTGCTTAAAAAATGGGAAGATTCGCGATATAAAGAAAGGTTGTTACCGTACTTACTGTTACGGATACATGTATGTAGTAAACGAAGTAGTTTTCTTTTTTCTGAAATTTGGTTGCCTGGGGTTGTCTGTTTGTAGGATCTAGGAAAGTTTATTACAGATAGTATGATACATAAAAAGCAAACACGACCATTCACAAAGTACTGTTGTTCTTCGTTTTTGTCGTTTTATCACTATTCTAGATATTTGTAAGGCTCTAAAATTAAGCATTAAAATTTTGGGGGTTTCATTTTGGTTCAGGGAATTTTTTTGGCTTTTGCTTCAAGCCAGAGAGATTTTGGGGGGTCTTTGGGTGTTGAGGAAGGAAAGCCAATATTTTTACCCAAACCAGGTGTTGCTTAGGGTAGACTTATGAAAGAAAAACTAAAGATTTATGACAATACTTTTAAAATCCAATTATAGAGGACAGCATTCGATGTCAACATCTTCAGCGCAATCAAAATCTGTTTTAGCGTGGTCTTTAGGATCCCACGGACGAGATCTTGTGGTTGTTGCACAGGGCTCCCAGGCTCAAGTGCAGACCACTTTAGTACCCACACAAACGGTGAGACCGTTTGTAGTTTCAAGGCGACAAAACACAACGATTGAGTTGAGCTTACGTTTATTTTGAACTTACATGTAAATATCCATCGCAGGGAACACTCCAACCAAAAATGTCGAGAATTTATTACTTTTCATTTACTCAGTCTTATAATTCCATAAAAACGTATCTATCCTGGCTCCAGAGGCCGACTGTAACATTGATAAGTCAGTTGGAGTAAACGTTTATCTGTCAGTGTTAATGACTTTCATAGACAGCGATTGGTGCATTGCGAATGACAGATCAAACGTCATTTAAAAATCGGAGGCCACTTTGTCTTCAACGAAAGATGCCTTTCCAAAGATGTGACCCTACTTCACACACCCAAGGAGCATGCATGGAAGCCACATTGCGTTTACAAGATGGCGTCGAGAGATGGCGCTATTTCAGCTTTTCATCATGTTGGTCACGTTAACCCTCCAAGCTGTGGGCCAAATAGCTCGTTTTCAATAAGGCGAATTTTAGATCTCCCTGAAGAGAGTGCAGACGAACGTTCCTACTGTTCAAGTAACAGTCCACTAGCCAAGAGTTGCACTGTTTCCCTCCCGGCAGATCTTCCTCGAAAGGTTCTTCCCATGGTATACCATCACGGTGATAATGTATCATGCAGGGGACTCATAAATTGGCAGCAATTCCCTCTCGCGCATTACAGTCACTGGAGTTATGGAACTTTTTCTTTAAATAACCAGGGATTTCCATTAGGTAAGTGAATCAGCAGCAATCACACACATCTTAAGGCTGTTGTTTCTTTGCCTATGTCAATGCCAGATACATGCATGTCTTCGGCAGAAACACGCCAATGGGGAATACGTAGCTATTCAGTTTAAACGCGCTGTTCTTTACAGTCTAGGATAACGTAACCGTTAATTACTGGGTCGACATTCAGTTTGATTTGTGAGCTATTAAAACAGGCAAGCAGGTTTTAAAACCAGTTTCATTGCAGGCAGAGGTACATTTAGCTGCTGTCCATGACTTAACCACGCGTGTATCCCTTTGTTTATATCACAAGAGAGAACTTCAAGTTTTAATCACCAATAACATTTTTCACTAATAGTGATATTTTTTTATGGGAGAAATTGCCAGCCAGGGAAAGAAACATTGTCAAAAAGGGACTAATTTTCAAAAAGGTGTAGAGATCAGCCAACAGGACCACAAATTCATGTAGAGAAGGAAGCTGCTGAAGGTGACATTCCAACCGCAGAAAAAAAAAGGTCTGCCGTATTTAGGTGTTATTGGAAAAGTTGACCCGGTGTTCCTTAACACTACAGACTTTTAAGCAAATTATACCATGCCGACGCAAAATGCACTTTGTCATTATTACTGCACTTATCCATTCCTTTACTGTGGAAGATGTGCTTTCCATAATGCCTGACCGAGTTATTTACAGGTATAGGTGCTAACGTTTTCCATTTCAAATTCAACGAAAACATGAGGAAACCTTTTTCAAATTTGAAATTCGAATTCGAGAAAAAGAAATCTGTGTGACAGTAGACTGAGGCCCGGGTATGTTTAGTTTAAATCAGGAAAGAATGAAAGTATGCTATCCAGCCTTCTGTACCTTTCCTATGGCTGGTTTCCATATGATCGTTACGCGATTGCTTCGATCGCTGCAGGTCGCTGGAAAAAACGTTCACCAGTCGTTGTGATCATATGGAAAACACACTTCAGCGATCGTAGCGATCACAGTATTTCACAACGATCGTTGATGAGTGTTTTCCATATGATCGCAACCACTGCTAAAGGTTTTTTCCAGCGATCGCAGTGATTGTAGCGATCGAAGCGATCACATGGAAACAAGCCTTTAGAGGTCTCATCTCCAAAGGATCGATACATTGCCCATAATAGTACCAAAGGGTAGGCTTTAATTTAAGACTGACCTTTTTTACTTTCATGTTTTATTAAGACCAAGATGGGAAAAGTTTGTTTCAGTTTAAATTACTGTAGTTCATTGCTTGTCAATTCTTAAGCTTTCAAACCCTAAACGCATCGGTTTAGAGATTCATGTTTAATTTTCAATTCCTCAACAACAGACTACGTCATAAAGGTGAATCCATTTCAGTGCATAGAGTCCATAGATGTTCCACGTTTCACGTCGGTTGAACTTGCAGAAATTACATAAGGACTTCCATTCACTCTTCACCGGCTGAGGTTTGATAAAATTATATTATTCTTTTCAGTAATCACCTTTTTATTCTTCTCTTAGACCGAATCTTTCAAAAGAAGAGAAGACGTCCCATGCGAAAGAAGAAGCAGCGTCCATTGTTTTCACCACACCAAATTCAAACCATGGAAAACGAATTCGCCAAACAACGGTACGTAACAGAGGACAAGCGAGCTCAGCTGGCTTTAGAGTTAAACCTTACTGAAACCCAAGTCAAAACTTGGTTCCAAAATCGACGAACAAAGTGGAAAAAAGAAACAAAAGATGAAGCAAATATGGCCTCAAGGCGCTGCTCCCAGGGAGAAATGGAACATGTTTTAGTGGCAATGCAGGACAAGCTGAGTCCTTTCTACCAGAACATAGGCATTGATTCACTTGTGACTCCACTTAGAGTTTTGCCACAGCATAGCGATGAACCTATGTTTCTCACTACCCACTGTAAAGGTTCGTTTCTTGTATAGGTATATAGCTCCTGTGCAAAACACGAGTGTTGTTTGTTTTCTTTTAATAAGAGCACGTAGCATATATTATGTTCAATCAGTGTGTTCGAAGACACAGTTCGTTTAAGTTCTTCTTACTGCAGTACATTGATGTTAGTTTTACTAATTTATTGCCCGAACCCAAATCAGAGAGAACCGATCCAATGCATCGATCCTGTTTGTATTTTTCTTACGCCATGTTGCTAAGTGTGTATAAAAGTAAAACGTCTTTACCCTTCTGTACAGCGTTTCGACAACCACAAACTGAATTTATACTCAACAGACATGACTGCTGGCAATCTAGTCAGTTTTTCAATTATCGCCTTAGCTGACAAAGGTTTTTTTGTTAACCCGGAATACCTTATGACAGGGAAGACTGCATTTTTAAGTAGCATTAACAACTATTTCACACCTACTTGTACATATTGTATAATGAAGTTTAATGCAATGTTATATTTGTCCGTTACTAAGTTTGCTACTTAGATTTTCAGCTTTGTTACGATTTAAATTAAGTGGACAGGAAAAGATGTAAAGAAAGTGTCAATGAGCGCTTCAAAACTGTATGAAATCCTAGAATAAGATCCGTCGAAGGAGTTTAGCAAGTAATAGCTTAAAGTGCACCTAACCCCTAAAATTTTTTTTTAGCTAAATAAATTCTGTTATCATCTGGAACATTTCTTTGCAAAAATGTTTTGATTTGGTTAAATTCTCGATTTTCTGTGCCCTGTTAAATTCAAGAAAAATTTGGTTCACGTCCGAGTAAGAGGAACCTGGGGCGAGCCGTAGTTGTGACGTCAGATCAAGAACCAAGAATTCCACGCCGCTTAGTTTTTAGCTGTGTTTCTCTGACTTTATTTGTTCATCGAAGCCTTCTGACCTTCTAGCTTATTCGAACAAAGTCATAGTATGACTAGAATTCCAATGTTGTAATCCAAAGCAGATACTGAGACAAGCTACGCAGATTCTGCTGATTTGTAGATGAATTTTAGCTCTGACTACGAGATAGATGCGGAACACGAAGTCGACAGTACACTGCCAAAGGATGAAGAAAGTGCCGTCCTGCCCATATCTGCTAAAAAGCAGCTAACCAAAGAAGAATGAATTGCTCAATGTAAAAAGGAAATAAAGGCAAACTAAGAACTGGAACAGTAACTAAAGCAACTTACGATTGGCCTTGGAGGGCCGCGAAGAAACCGGAATGCTGAGCTTCGCCCGTGAGTGTTTACATTTTATTTCGCACGTTCGGTCTTCACGTTTGTTCTTGGTTTTCCTGCTCTCCGCTTCTCGCATTTGAGATTTACACTCAAGCTGAGGGAACCTCTTATAGAAATGGAGATTTTAATAAAGCATTCCTTTCTTCATTTATTTATTTTACATAGAAGTAAATGTGGAAACTGCGATATTACTTACGTCTTGTCCATTTCTGTAACCAGCATTAACAATAACAACAATTTATAACACTAGTGAATCAGGAAGGCAATTATTTTCTAATGGACAATGACGAGAATTATAAGCACGAGAGTTTGTTAGTATCGGTTCAACTGAGATTATCTTACCAATCATTTTTCTCGCGTCAACGTGCAAGCAGTTTCCTCAGATCCCAGCGCGAGCGGAAATGTACAAATTATGTAAATCAACCGGCCCTCAATTAACTCGCGACTCGAGGCTTCGCCGCTCATCGCTCAAACTTCGATCTTCTTGCGGCCTTTTTTCGCACAAAAAATGGTAATAAAAGAATTAAGAGAGAGACTGCTTGTCCTCTACTTCAACGGAAGATATGAACAAGGGATCTCTGCACAGTAATGTTTTGTTATGCTCGAGTGATTTGATATGACTCGAGATAAAATTCTCATAGCGAGGCACGTTCATAGACTAGAATAAGGAATAATGGCAATGGCTTGTTATTGTGGAGAAAGCGCGTTCGGTTCTGCTGAAGGAGGACTTTCTATAAATACGGTCTTTAATTTTAAACCGTTCGCTGTTTTGGGCAACGCTTACATTAGCGCTTACCGTGTAGCCAACGTGAATAATTCGCAAAGGTAATAATTTTCTGCGTACCGCGTATCGCGGGTATTCTGTGGTTAAACGGCCGTTGAATCATTGGAAATACACAAAAGCTATCGTTTGATCGGATACTAAAGTTGTTCATTCATTCATACCTTTTTCTGCGACAACAAATCTTTGCTTAAAATGCATCGAGCGTAGTATCGAGTGCTTGGAAGGCTGCCGCTTTGCTCGCTATTGCTTTACAAAATCCACTCATTTCGTCCCTTCGCCTCTGGTCGCTCGTCGTCAAAAAATGCTGTATTTTTGTAGTGATACGTCTTGTGATTCGTCTCTTTGGTTACTATGTCTCGGAGCAATACGAACGGTCGACAGTTTTCTGTACATCTTCGAGAGCTCAAGAGAAATATAGCTCCGATAGAGATAGCGCGAGACTGCGGGTTCTTGATTTGACGTCACAAGGTGACTAGTCCCATGCCCTCAGTGCTCGACCCTGAACCAAAATGGTGTCTATTTTCGGCCGATTTTCCGTACTTCAACCGCGCACAGAAAATCAGGGATTAAACCAAATCAAAAACTTTTTGTGACGAAATGCTCCAAATGATAACAGGATTTATTTGACAGGGAAAACATTTTTAGGGTTAGGTGCACTTTAAGCAAATGACATGAATATAGGTTTTATTACCATGCCGTGTTCAAAGAGGTAGCTATAATTTGAACTCTGATAAAGCAGTATTTAAGGCAACAAATTAAATGTTGTTGTTATGCTGTAAAGACTGTGGATTTTCTTTAGTAATAGTTTTGGACGAATTAGCTGAGTCCCAGCTGATCATGCTTTCGATCAAAGGAATCTTAAGTTGGCTGTTTTTAAATTGCGTTTTGCCTTTTTATCTTCTCTATATCAGGCTTCGGTCAAGAACGCATTCAACATCCTCCAATACTGCTCAATACAAATCTGACAAATTTCTTGGATGGCAATCAAACGTTCTCCAACACCATGCAACGTCGTTCAGAAGCACAGTCTAACATCATTCAACACTGAGTAAGCTCAACTGACGCGTTTGAACTGCTGTATTTAATAATGTTGAACGGTATTCAATCAAAATGCTGAATGTTTTTGGCCGGGAGCTTAGATACAACTGTCCTATATAAATGAAAAGCATTTGTTCAAACTCAATTTTTCTGGTAGTAGAATTTTTTTACAATTTAAAGCTACAGATTCTTTTAACTCCTTGTGTTAGATCAGATCTTGGAACAATGCCACTGATAGACAAAACGGTCTGGATTTGTTTCCTTAACTATAATTGCCTTTTTAATCCATACTTTCGCTGAAATAAAAGAGAGAATTATCGATACCAATATCTATATTATTTTTGAAGAGAAGTAACGGAGTAAGAATGATAGCATTTTTTGCAGTGGATGTCGAAAATTTTAGAGTAGGAATAATGAAGTAATGAACACTCCATTATTCCTCTTCAGCCCCCCGTCCTGGTGCATGACATGGCGGCGGTTCAGCGCACTTTAAAAAGGAAACTTGGTAATTAAATCTCGGAGAAACAATAACAATAAAGCCGCTGTTTCTGTCGTTGCTAAGAAAATTAAGACTTCTGCGGCTGCTTCAAAATCAGCAGTAGCAAAACAAATGAAACAAAAAAAAACAACAAACAAACAAGGTGTCATAAGGTGCCTGATGATGGATAAATATTGGCTTAATTTGCACGATATTTAGACAGCAAAAAGATCTTTGATGCAGATCTCTCTAAACCGATGAGTCATGGTTAACCATCTCTCCAATTTTTCCACCTATTTCTTCTTAGTCTTTTAAGGTGATGTCAACAGTTCACAAGAAACCATGCTCTGGAAACTGCAAATGAAACCGTAAGGGATATAACTGAGAAATAGGACGTTTTTCAAGGTTGCGTTTTTGTTTTGGACACTTTCTAATCTAATCAGTGACCCCTTAGTCTTCGTTTGGGTGATTTATCAAATTCCCTTCCTGAGGAAAATGGGAGGCTGTACACGGGCTATATTGGGTTCATTGTCACCATTTTGCAAAAAAAAAAAAGGCATTTCCTGTGGGACTGAAAAGGTCAAGAATATTTGCTTCGCTGCGTCGCAACCTCAGTAAATGTCCTGCTTAACTATTCACCTCGAATAAACCAACAAATAACAGACAAATAAACAAACAAATAAATAAATAAAGATGAGATATGATAAAAATGTTAGATGGAGGACTGAAAACCCACCACCCCCTTGCCACTATTAAAGCTCCTTACATTTTGCTTGTCAAATGAGAAGAGCTATTGCCTGGGCACGGTGCCGAAAGTTTGAGGTTAATTAATTAAGTAATATTTCAACACTGAGCAATAGCTTGGCACTGGGTCGCTATGCATTCTTCTAGCAGTTTCTCTTTCCTAAACTTCCGGCCATGGCCACTTTCGGCGTCAAGTCGTCTTTTCTCATCAGAAACGAATTCTAGTAAACAGCAGTCATCTGGAGTGGTTTCTTTTCTGGTGTTGCTTCACGCGATATTTTCAAGACAACTCGAAGGTAGGTGACATCGGCAAGCAAATTGCATGGTTTGATCTAAATTTTTGTTTTATTAGTCTGTATAGACCAACCGAACCAAATTTTAGCAGACAGAACTTAGAATGAACTACATGACAGCTTTCTGTCAAACAAAGATTTTTTTTACTTGTATTCAACAGTTCGGCGGACACTAAGTCCTTAAATTAAAATTCGATTTGGGTTATTCACCTATTTTCTGCCGGATGGCGTGCACTTGATGCAAAGCAAAGGTGAAGTAACGGTGTGGAGAGCAGTGTATTTTTCATTTATAACCGCGATGTAGTCACAATGTAAAAGATTGTTACACTTTTTTGATACGCTATTCAAATCGTAGAAAAGCATTAAAATACAAGATACATGTACTGTACGCTGAGAACAATATTTTAATTTCTCGGATATGTAATATCAGTCATGGGTGACAAATTACTCCTTAATTTTGCCGCGAAATTTCAGCGTTAATTTATAATTTCACATGTGAAATTACAAAATTGCTATGGCAACGGGTCTATAGCTCAGCGCCACGATGGTGTCGAGGTTAATGATGAAGATGTTTTGTGCAGAACTACAGCAATTCTGGAAATATTCATTGAGGACTCAATCGGTATATCTGTAAATTTTGACTTTTGATTGACTGAACTTCTCAGAAATCAACTGCGAGTCAAAAAGAAGAGATTATTGTGATAGTGTGACAGCGAAAATTTTTGAACGGCGAGCCAGTTGCTGATCGAATGATTGACCGCGAACTCAGAGAAGTAATTCAGTGGATTTGGGCACTTCTTCGAATGAAATAAAGGTCAGTTTTAAATACAAATTTCCTTCCGAAGTTTACTTTCGTTTGTTGTGCGTATTTTGAATGCATTTGTGAAGCCTTCTGGGCCTTGCTCGATGGAGCAACGTGGTGCTCGATTCAGTGAATTTGCCGGATAAAACGCGGATAACCTTTGCCAAGCGATTTGCTTTGGTACTTTTCAAGTAAAAATTCAGAGTCTGGTGTATTTTGCTGTCGGTTACAAATACACGAAATCGTCAAAGCGTGGTAAAAACTTCCCACAAGATTTTTTCATTATTTCACTCAGAAAAATATGAACTTTAGCCAATCTGTGTGCTTTAAAATTTTCAATGCTTGGAGTTCTCGACGCGATAAACAAGTCAAAACCCCTGACGATTGTGAACGTAATTTGTCACCCATGATATTAATAGGTAATCAAATGGTATGCTCGTGAAATTAGGAAATAATTTCACTTGTGTTTTGTCAAAATTCTAATAATTTCCCTCGCCTAAAGGCTCGGGAAATTATTAGAATTTTGACAAAACAGACAAAACGCGCGTGAAATTATTTCCTAATTTCACTCGTCACCATTTGATTTATATATCAGGTAATTTCGTGACAAGCCTAGTGTTTTGGCTTTCTACAACAAAAATCTGAACAGCAAACTACTTCTCACGTTGTAAATGAAACGTTTTAAAAGTAGAAGCGCCAGATATGGCGCTTTGCTGTTTTTCTTTTATGGTAAAAGAAAAACATAAACTGTTCAGCCAAAAATGAATTGACTATGTTTGAAAAGTCAAATTGAACGAGAGTTGTGTCTTGCTACTAAGGATAAATTAACTGTTTTAGACAATTAAGGTCAATAAAGTTTAACTCATTCTCACCTATGTCTTAACCTCGCTATCTGCAGATGTAGTTTTGAAAATCCATTTTAAAAGACGTTAATTGTGCGATTAAAATACTTTTGGTAAGACGAAAAAAAGCTCTTTTATCACAAATGTTAATGTGATTTTAAGTAACAAGAAGTAATTCTAGCTTGTTTTTTGCGGAGAGACAAGTTGCCTCTTTTGTGGCCGGAAATAAGAGACGCTAGCCGGCAAAGGACCTCGAAAAGAGAGACGCAATATTCTTTATTACCCAACTAAAAAAGTGTTCAGCAGTAACTTGCCAGATTCACATCGTCTTCGTGAATAACTAGGTAAGTTTCACGTGTGCGTTTAGCTCACTGGAACTCTTCTAAGGTAAGAAACACAAGGTTACGTCTTTTGTGGCCGGAATCTGGTAAACATACTCCAGTATAAAAGCAGTTGTTTAACGTGGTGAGCTTTTTCGCAGTGCTTCTGTGGAAAACATTTATTAAGCGGCGGTGAGTACCTTATTTTTACTTGCACAGAGCCCATGATCGCTATTATTTTCAAAAAATCCCTGCAATTTTTATGTAAGAATTCCGGACATATAATGCATCAAAATAAAATCAGCCATTTCATTTTCTCTGTATGTGGACGTGTCTGAAAAGCATACAGTCTCTTGCCACCACTGTATCGCGCTCTATGGAAATTCATGTATTTGGAATGCCAGTAAATACTAAAATGTTCATGTTCACAATATATATCTAGCTGAAATGCATGTCGACTTCTCCATAAAAATAAATTAACGAAGATATATCCAATGGACTTTTTGTTCGCTGGGACCTTCCTGATTCATGTCAATCTTTGAAGGTTTCATGAACACAGTAAGTTTTACAGGCTTAGCAACAACTTGACAAAAACATTTTTTATTCTTAAGTTCGGATTGCTTAGTGATAACCCAACGTTGAGTCAGAAATGGAAACTAGCCAGTCCTGAAAGCATGTCTGTCTATGATGATGCCCTTCTTTCGAAAAGAGGAGGGTGAAAGCAAACAACGACTAATCAAAACTATAAGCTGCTATCAACTTATAGGTGTACGCAGTTCTGCTATCATCCGAGCAACGACTCAAAAATAAATGTTTAGCTTACCTTGAGCTTAAAATAAACACTACTAAAATGTTAGTAGTTCCCATATTTCGTACGCCGGTACAAGCATAAAAACGACAACTTGCCATCTGACTCTTCCTTACCTTCAACTGCTCACGGGAAAGACGTTTTTATGTAAACAGTAGCATATATTCAAACTAATTTTTAGCTTGTACTTGTTTTAGTGAAACCCCAGAAAGAGCCCCATCGCAATACTGTCTCCTACAGATTGCCATAAATTCAAAATGATTGGCCTTGTATGGGCCTTCGCAAAAGAAGCTTTATATGCCTGGTCGTCGATTTGTTGATGCTGAGGTCATGATGTTTAGTCGAAGAACCAATTAACCGTGAGGGCCTTTTCAGTCTATATGGTTCGCTCTTCGATATGCGCTTGTAAACACGGAAGAAACGTAGTGAGATACCAAGCAATCTATCCTTGGGTTCCATTTCTGGATTCTTAATCAATTTCCACGGTGTGTGTGATTGTATATCGCTTGTTTTAAGAGTTTGTTTGTTTCTCCTCTCCAACGTAGTAAGACTGTGTACATCTGTGGGCAGCTGTCGGTCGCTTGTTTAAGAAGTTTTTCGTTTCCTCTCTTCTACTGCAGTTATGTACATACATGTGCAGTTTAGCTGTTCCTGCTGTGGCAGCGCCGTATCAAAAGCGAGTCCAGAACCCCTGCCAGATAGATCTTCCAACCTTTGTACAGTTAGGACTTTACAACAACCGAACCTGTTGTAGGTTCGAATGAAAGGTACAGTTCTACAGAGGTCGTCCTCGCCTTCTCTGGATACTTCCTGTTCGTCGACATAATCAGGGAAACCGCAACGAGACAATTTTAACAAAATACTTAAAATATCAGAAAAGCATTTTCTTATGATAAACTGAAGGTGCCAACTTAAAAGTCCCAAATTTTCACCACATCAACTTAGGTGATAAATACAATTTTAATGTACTTATCTACACATTGAGCCATCAATAGTGGAAATGTTTTTAAAAGGCGGGGCACTCTCCTTTTTAAGCCAAAAAGATTCAGTAAACGACCCATTAACTTCAAGACAGAAAAAAATTGGTTGCGACATTTTTACATGACAAAAAATGGAGACCGTGCCTGAAGTCAAACAGAACCGTAAACTAAATCATCACATCATCAACCGATCGCTCAACGTCTGAATGGTAACTGAGATTGAAACTAATTACAAGTTATTTTACTTTTGGCCCCAATTCAAGTCCTTTGTTAATTTAGATATATAGTTTCACACAATTAGCAGCGAGATCGTTGCGTATTTCTATCATATGAATACACTTCATTTAGCTCCCATCCAATTCAAGTCCTGAATCAATTTGGTGAATAGATTCAAACAATTTGAGGCTACATCGCACACTTCTGCAAGATAAATTCAATTGCATCTCCCAGTACTAGTAGCAAGATCAATGCGCATATATAAAGAAAGGTTGTTACCGTACTTAGTGTTACGGATACATGCATGTAGGTTTGGTTGTCTGGGGTTGTCTGTTTGTAAGAATGACTACTCAGGATGTGGGAAAGTTTATTGCAGATAGGGCTCCCAGGCTCAAGTGCAGACCACTTTAGTACCCACACAAACGGTGAGCGTTTGTAGTTTCAAGGTGACAAAACACAACGATTGAGTCGAGCGTACGTTTATTTTGAACTTACATGTAAATATTCATCGCGGGGAACACTCCAACCAAAAATGTCGAGAATTTATTACTTTTCATTTACGCAGTCTTAATTCCATAAAAACTTATCTATCCTGGCTCCAGAGGCCGACTGTAACATTGATAAGTCAGTTGGAGTAAACGTTTATCTGTCAGTATAGTGTTAATGACTATCATAGACAGCGATTGGTGCATTGCGAATGACAGATCAAACGTCATTTAAAAGTCGGGGGCCACTTTGTCTTCAACGAGAGATGCCTTTCCAAAGATGCGAGCCTACTTCACACACCCAAGGAACATGCAAGGAAGCCACATTGCGTTTACAAGATGGCGTCGAGAGGTGGTGCTATTTCAGCTTTTCATCATGTTGGTCACGTTAACCCTCCAAGCTGTGGGCCAAATAGCTCGTTTTCAATAAGGCGAATTTTAGATCTCCCTGAAGAGAGTGCAGACGAACGTTCCTACTGTTCAAGTAACAGTCCACTAGCCAAGAGTTGCACTGTTTCCCTCCCGGCAGATCTTCCTCGAAAGGTTCTTCCCATGGTATACCATCACGGTGATAATGTATCATGCAGGGGACTCATAAATTGGCAGCAATTCCCTCTCGCGCATTACAGTCACTGGAGTTATGGAACTTTTTCTTTAAATAACCAGGGATTTCCATTAGGTAAGTGGATCAGCAGCAATCACACACATCTAAAGGCTGTTGTTTCTTTGCTTATGTCAATGCCACATACATGCATGCCGGCTTAGGCAGAAAAACGCCAATGGGGAATACGAAGCTATTCAGTTTAAACGCACTGTTCTTTACAGTCTAGGATAACGTAACCGTTTATTACTGGGTCGACATTCAGTTTGATTTGTGAGCTATTAAAACAGGCAAGCAGGTTTTAAAACCAGTTTCATTGCAGGAAGAGGTACTTTTAGCAGCTGTCCATAACTTAACTACGCGTGTATCCCTTTGTTTATATCACAAGAGAGAACTTCAAATTTTAATCACCAATCAACATTTTTCACTAATTGTGATTTTTTTTTTTAATGGGAGAAGTTGCCAGCCAGGGAAAGAAACATTGTCAAAAAGAGACTAATTTTCAAAAAGGTGTAGAGATCAGCCAACAGGACCACAAATTCATGTAGAGAGGGAAGCGGCTGAAGGTGACATTCCATCCGCAGAAAAAAAAAAGGTCTGCCGTATTTAGGTGTCATTGGAAAAGTTGACCTGGTGTTCCTCAACACTACAGACTTTTAAACAAATTATACCATGCCGACACAAAATGCACTTTGTCATTATTACTACACTTATCCATTCCTTTGTTATGGAAGATGTACTTTCCATAATGCCTGACAGTTATATGCAGGTATAGGTGCTAACTTTTTCCATTTCAAAGTCAACGAAAACATGAGGAAACCTTTTTCAAATTTGAAATTCGAATTCGAGAAAAAAAAACTGTGTGACAGTAGACTGAGGCCCGGGTATGTTTAGTTTAAATCAGGAAAGAATGAAAGTATGCTATCCAGCCTCCTGCAACTTTCCTTTGCCTGGTTTCCATATGATCGTTACGCGCCTTCGATCGCTGCAAGTCGCTGGAAAAAACGTTCAGCAATCGTTGTGATCGTATGGAAAACACACTTCAGCGATCGTAGCGATCACAGCATTTCACAACGATCGCTGAAGATTGTTTTCCATATGATCGCAACCACTGCTAAAGGTTTTTTCCAGCGATCGCAGTGATTGTAGCGATCGAAGCGATCATATGGAAACAAGCCTTTAGAGGTCTCATCTCCAAAGGATCGATAAATTGCCCATAATAGTATCAAAGGGTAGGCTTTAATTTAAGACTGACCTTTTTTACTTTCATGTTTTATTAAGACCAAGATGGGAAAAGTTTGTTTCAGTTTAAATTACTGCAGTTCATTGCTTGTCAATTCTTTCAAACCCTAAACGCATCGGTTTAGAGATTCATGTTTAATTTTCAATTCCTCAACAACAGACTACGTCATAAAGGTGAATCCATTTCAGTGCATAAATGTTCCATGTTTGACGTCGGTTGAACTTGCAGAAATTACATGAGGACTTCCATTCACTCTTCACCGGCTGAGGTTTGATAAAATTATAGTATTCTTTTCAGTAATCACCTTTTTTACTCTTCTCTTAGACCGAATCTTTCAAAAGAAGAGAAGACGTCCCATGCGAAAGAAGAAGCAGCGTCCATTGTTTTCACCACACCAAATTCAAACCATGGAAAAAGAATTCGCCAAACAACGGTACGTAACAGAGGACAAGCGAGCTAAGCTCGCTTTAGAGTTAAACCTTACTGAAACCCAAGTCAAAACCTGGTTCCAAAATCGACGAACAAAGTGGAAAAAAGAAACAAAAGATGAAGCAAATATGGCCTCAAGGCGCTGCTCCCAGGGAGAAATGGAACATGTTTTAGTCGCAATGCAGGACAAGCTGAGTCCTTTCTACCAGAACATAGGCGTTGATTCAGTTGTGACTCCAGTTAGAGTTTTGCCACAGCATAGCGATGAACCTATGTTTCTTACTACCCACTGTAAAGGTTCGTTTCTTGTATAGGTATATACGGCTTCCGTGCAAAACACGATGGTTGTTTGTTTTCTTTTAATAAGAGCACGTGTGTTCGAAGACATAGTTCGTTTAAGTTCTTCTTATTGCAGTAGATTGATGTTAGTTGTACTAGTATATCCATACTGAGGAGAAACAATTTATTGCCAGAACCCAAATCAGAGAGAACCAATCCAATACATCGATCCTGTTTGTATTTTTCTTACGCCATTTTGCTAAGTGCGTATAAAAGTAAAACGTCTTTACCCTTCTGTACAGCGTTTCGACAACCACAAACTGAATTTATACTCAACAGACATGACTGCTAGCAATCTAGTCAGTTTTTCAATTACCGCCTTAGCTGACAAAGTCCTTTTTGTTAACCCGGAAAACCTTATGACAGGGAAGACTGCACTTCTAAGTAGCATTCACAACTATTTCACACCTACTTGTACACATTGTATAATGAAGTTTAATGCTGTTATATTTGTCCGTTACTAAGTTTGCTACTTGGATTTCAGCTTTGCTACGATTTAAATTAAGTGGACAGGAAAAGATGTAAAGTCAGTGTCAATGAGCGCTTCAAAACTGTATGAAGTCCTAGAATAAGATCCTTCGAAGGAGTTTAGCAAGTAATTGCTAGTTAAGCAAATGACATGCATATAGGTTTTATTACCATGCCGTGTTCAAAGATGTAGCTATAATTTAAACTCTGATAAAGCAGTTTTTAAGGCAACAAATTAAAATGTTGTTGTTATGCTGTAAAGACTGTGGATTTTCTTTAGTAATAGTTTTGGACGAATTATCTGAGTCCCAGCTGGACTGGACTCTGGACTGGACTCTGGACTGGAATTTGGACTGGACTCTAGACTGGACTCTGGACTGACTTTGATTGACTTGTAAAAATATGAAATAGACGGCAAATCCTAAAAACTGGACTGGACCCTGGACTTTGGACTCTGGACTCTGGACTCTGGACTCTGGACTCTGGACTCTGGACTCTGGACTCTGGACTCTGGACTCTGGACTCTGGACTCTGGACTCTGGACTCTTGACTCTGGACTTTTCCCTCTTAAAACTTTATCCCCCCCAGAAAAAAACCTCTTTATCTCCCCCCAAAAAACTTCCCCCCCAAAGAAAAAAATTCCCTCCCCCAAATAAAAAATTCAACTAAATCAGATTTTTTTCCTAATAAACAAGTTAGAAGTGTGCGAGTTTCCAAACAAACAACTTTATTTCCCCCACCCACCTCCCCGAAAAACCTTTATGTCTCCCCCTAAAAGCTGCCTCCTCCCAGAAAATCCCCCTCCCCTCCCCCAAATAAAAAAATACAACGTCATCGGATTTCTGATTGAAAGCGATTGAACAAACACTTGTCGTCTCAATGTTCTTGCACAAATCGGCACTGAAATCACGAACACCATCGAACTATCCGACCCCAATCCTTAAAAAAAAGTATTTGGCGTGCAAACGTGATTGCATTACACAATAAGCAAAGATCAGATAAAATTCTCTATTCATCGATGCGACGTGTGCAAGCTCTTATCAGCTGCCAGTGACAATGTTGTTTACCCAAGGTGTTACATATATTCTTGTTTTCAGTCAAGCATAAAGTATTGTGTCCTTGAAATAAATTGCATTTTTTTAGAATGTTACTAGTTCGATGGTCATACTAAAGCTTGTTAATTGCCGCCGCTCAGAGGCTCTTTCCGCCCCCAGATAGGTTCTATTCACTGACACGTGCAAGGCCTTGCGTACTTTTATCAACTAATCTGATAACAAGCTTTTGAAGTGCGGGCGCGGTGTCCGTGTTCTTTGTCTCATTAACAAAAGATTTTTAAAAAGCATAAGCGTAATTAACTGTCCAGACAGAGACTTTGGTGTCTCAGTTGGCCAAGTTTAGGTGCTGTGATTTCAATTATTTATTAACACACAAAAAAAGAGACCTTTTCTGCAAGGCCACATAAAATTTTTGGGAAGGGGCAGTTTTTAGGGAAGGACATAAAGGTCTTTTCGGGGAGGTGGGTGGAGGGGAATAAAGTTGTTTGTTTGAAAACTCGCACACTTCTAACGTGTTTATTAGGAAAAAAATCCGATGTAGTTGAATTTTGTATTTGGGGGAGGGAATTTTGTTTTTTTCGGGGGGGGGGTGAGGTTGTTTGGGGGGAGATATAGAGATTCTTTTCGGGGAGGGATAAAGTTTTGGGAGGGGGCAGTTTTTAGGGGGAGACATAAAGGTTGTTTCGGGCAGGTGGGTGGGGGGAATAAAGTTGTTTGTTTGAAAACTCGCACACTTCTAACTTGTTTATTAGGGAAAAAATCCGATTTAGTTGAATTTTTTATTTGGGGAGGGAATTTTTTTTTGGGGGGGGGAGTTTTTTTGGGGGAGATATAGAGGTTTTTTCGGGGGGGATAAAGTTTTAAGAGGGAAAAGCCCAGAGTCCAGAGTCCAGAGTCCAGAGTCCAGAGTCCAGGGTCCAGGGTCCAGTCCAGCTTTTAGGATATGCCGAAATTAGACTCAATATTTTACTAACCAGTTAATAAATAAAAATAAAGTTAAATTTTAAATCACTTAAAATCATACCAAAGTTAGGGATGGACCATTATATTTTTTTCAGGGGGGGGAGGAGGAAGATTTTTTCTGCATGAACTTTTTTTTGTGTGTGTGTGACTGAAAGCTTTGTATGAGTTTCATTTCACTAGTTTGCAATAACTTTTTTTGCTTTGTGCCGCTATGCACGATTTTTATTACTCGAAATTTCGCGCGCGCTTGTCTAACACAACTGTAACTGATGGGCTGTGAACTTTTGAGGTCTCCATGAATCAATCTCCAGCCTTGTCTTCGTTTTGTTAGAGAAAAAACATGATGCGCAGGATGGGAAAACGAAATTGACCAAGGAGACCAACGTGTATTTTCATCCCCTCACTGAATGTGTCAATAAACAGGCACCCCACTACTCATCTTTCACCCCACCGACACACAGAGAGACATCATTTGTTCAGGCCCACGACGACTTTCTTTAGGGATAAACCTGGTCTTTAAAAACAGTCATATTCTTTCTCTAACGAAATTAAGACAAGGCTGGAGATTGATTCATGGAGACCTCAAAAGTTCAAAGCCGTGTTAGAAAAGCACGCGCGAAATTTCGAGTAATAAAAATCGTGCATAGCGGCACAAGCTTTCATAAAGTGTTAAACGGAGGACTGGAAACCCACCACCCCCGTGCCAAGTTGTGTCAAAATCTCCTTATTTTGCTTGTCAAATGAGAAGAGCTATTGTTTGGGCACGGTGCCGAAAGTTTGGGGTTAATTAATTAAGTAATATTTCAACACTAAGCAACAGCTTGGCACTGGGTCGCTATGAATTCTTCTAGCAGTTTCTCTTTCCTAAAGTTGGAGGGAAAGCATGTTGTGTAAAACACCATTCAAGGATCACTTGGAACAAAACTGCCATCTGCTATCTGCTATCTGCAGATGCAGTTTTTAGAATCCATTTTAATAGACGTTATTTATGCGATTAAAATACTTTTTGTTGGATAAAAAAAGCTCTTTTAACACAAATTTTAATCCTATTGCCAAAAATATCTTTTGATGAAGTGATCATGATTTTAAATAACAAGAAGCAATTCTAGCTTGTTTTTTGCGGAGAGATATGATGCCTCTTTTGTGGCCGGAAATAGGAGAAGCTGGCCGGCAAAGGAGACACAAAGAGAGACGCAATTTTCTTTATTGCCCAACTAAAAAAAGTGTTCAACAGTAAGTTGCCAGATTCACATCGTCTTCGTGAATAACTAGGTAAGTTTCACGTGTACTTTTAGCTCACTGGAACTCTTCTAAGGTAAGAAACACAAGTTTACGTCTTTTGTGGCCGGAATCTGGTAAACATACTGTATAAAAGCAATTGTTTAATGTGGTGAACTTTTTCGCAGCGCTTCTGCGGAAAACATTTATTAAGCGGCGGTGAGTACCTTATTTTCACTTGCACAGAGTCGATCGCTATTATTAGCAGAAAATCCCTGCAATTTTTATGTAAGAATTCCGGACATATAATACATCAAAATAAAATCAGCCATTTCATTTTCTCTCGTGGACGTGTCTAAAAAGCATACAGTCTCTTGCCACCAATGTATCGCGCTCCATGGAAATTCATGTTTTTGGAATGCCAGTAAATACTAAAATGTCCTCGTTCACAATATATAGCTAGCCCCGGAAATGTCTGTTTCTCCATAGAAATAACTTAACAAGAATCTATCTAATGGACGTTCCCTCTTCCTGGTTTATCTTAATCTTGAAAGGTTTCATGTACACAGTAAGTTTTACAGTCATATAAGCAACAACTTGACAAAACTATTTTAATTCTTAAGTTTGGATTGCTTAGTGATAACCCAGCGATTAGCCAGAAATGAAAACTTGGCAGTCTTGAAAGCATGTCTGTCTGCAATGATGCCCCTCTTTTTAAAGGAGAGCTGAACACAACTATAAAATTATTACAATTACAACCGAATAGCAAATAACGACCAACAGACAAAGCCATAAGCTGCTACAGGTGTACGCAGTTCTGCTATCATCTGAGCAACGACTCAAAAATAAATACTTAGCTTACCTTGGACTTGAATTTATACTACTAAAATGGTAGCAATTCCCATATTTCGTACGTGTACAAGCCGGTAAAAACGACAACTTGCCAAAACATACATCTGATTCATCTTTAGCTTTAACTGCTCAAGGAAAGAAGTTTTTCGTTTCTTCTCTTCTGTTCGTGCTGTGGCAGCGCCGTATCAAAAGCGAGTCCAGAACCCCTACCAGATAGATCTACCAACCTTTGTATAGTTACGACTTTACAAACAACCGAACCTATTGTAGGTTCGAATGAAAGATACGGTTCTACAGAGGTCGACCTACTTTCTGTTTTTCGATATAATCAGGGGCACCCAACGAGAAATTTTGGCAAAATACTTGAAATGTAATTTCCTGCTTCCTTAGATTGATTAGAGCTTTTTGAAGGGATATTTGTGTAAGCTAATACAGATTGATCTGTTCGGCGTTTTTAGCCGAAAAAAAATTAACGGCATAAAATTTTATGAAACAGAATCCTACCCGCCAAGTTTCCGAGCTGTTGATGGCTCTATGAAAAATTGCTAGCTGACCTTATTTTGCACTCTTAAAAGGACGACATATTTATCCCTTCGAAAATAATAGGAACTGATAAGTCCCCTTGTTACGAAAGCGCAAGGAGATGTTTCGCCAAAGAAATCTCTAGCTTTCACTGCAATTAAATCCGAATATCTCAGGCAATTTTAGGCCTTCCGAAAAGATTTTCTCCGAGACGAAACCGTTCAGGTGCCCCTGTATAATGACTATGTCTGATCCATTGTCTGGTTTTAGAATAATAATGTCGTCACCTCGCATAAGCTGGTTCATGGCTCTCAGTATTGCCCTTGGTAGTGTTGGTCCTTTCCGTTGGAGGTAATTGAGTGCAATTGACCGCAGAGTGGAAGCGGAAAATGTTGGCTCGAGTTTCCAGTAGGTATTCTATTTTCTTTTTCTTTTTATTTCTAGTAGAAGTATGCAAAACGATTGTAAATTACAATCCAGAACATGGTCACTGATGGCTTGAGATCAGCCGGCATTATTTCCCTCATCAAGTTCTTCAAATCAGGTCCTAAGTTTTTTACCTAGCTTGTTCTGGGATTAAAGGCGTGTCTGATTTAGCTGGAATTTACCAGTATCGATTTCTTGACAAAGAAGCTAGAAAGACACATAGATTTTACTTAGACAGATTGCAGACTTTATCTGTAAGAAAGGTTTTGGACACATAAGGAGTGGCGAGCGTTGCCATCGACCTTGTTTGTTTCTAGAGAGTACTCAGCTGTGCTAGAAGCATCAGAGGACGAGAATATTATGATATCAAAATACGTTTTGCCCTGCATGATCGTCTCGAAGAAGACACTCAGATTCTTGCTGAAAAGGCCTTCAATGAAGCCATCAACCTGAAGTGACACCTCCTTGAGCGTTTTGCAGCTGCCACAAAAGACTAAATATTTGGATTCCACAGGTACCTATACGAGTAAGCAGATGGTGTGCCGATGGGTACGCCTGTGGGATCTCCCATGGACATTATATGTTTAGGTAATTACAAAATGCTCTCTAGACTGCAAGAGAAAAGTCACTGTAGCCCCACTGTCGTCTTTGGAAATAAGGCTACCATGTTACATGCTTCCTTAATTATCTACGAAAAGGAAAAAGCTACCAGGTATATATAAACCCACCAACACTGGTCTTACCTGGGGGATATAGTGGATTTGTTTTACGGAAAAGATCGCAACTTACCCGGGCTACAATTGTAGAACCGAACGTACCGTCTGTCGTCACCACCATTTCTCTGACGAGACTGGCTATCCTGAAAAGCGACCACTCTCTTACGTAAAATACTTCACGAACTTTGTCTAATTTACCATCACGTGTTTCTTCAGTGTTTCGAGACAGCAGATCGAAATGACACTTAGACAGACCCTCAAGGTTAAAGAAAAAAAAAACATGAAAACGTTTCATCACAACGGCCTTGTTCGGCATGGAATTTTGTCAGTTTACGCTGGTCGAATAATTGTGATAAGGTCAAATATTCAATTAACAATGTGCTGCTTATAAATTTCAAGGTGACCTGTATTTTCTGGGTTATAACTGCTTTGGGGCCCCAGACTTGACGGTCCGAATTGCATAACCGGTGACGTATCGGCAAACAGTTTACAGAAACTGAAGCACCATAACGTCCAATCTTTATGAAAAGCTCAAGAAAAGCGGACTGTAAAGTAATTCCATAGGAATAAAAGTTATTTATTCAAGACAACATAAAATAAACAAGTTCATGATAATCAAATGTAAAAAGATTAAACGACCTTCTGGCATGCGTTTTGAGCCTGGCAACTGCTTAGTTTTGAAAACGTCTCAATGTTGTTTTATGTCACCATTGCTTCATTTCACTGAAACGGGTACTTTCGAACCTTTCAGTAGCTTAATCAGAGCGTATAATTGTTAACATCGAATAAGCACGTTGTCAGTGTAAAGGTTGACATATAGATATGCCCATACGTAGTAAGATGAAAAGAATAATTTAAACTTTGTTTATTAATGTAAATAAATTATGCGCTAAACATACCTAGAAACCTCAAGCGATCTCCTGCAAAATACAATCTATCTCAATACCCGGAACCAGGGACCATTTCCAAAAAATTACCCCTCCCTACACCAAATTAAAACCTGTCAAAAATTTCGTACTTTTAAAACTTTTCATTTACAGATAATCTCGAATAGATCTTTCTGTCGGAGAAAAATACTTACCCTGGATCTAAGGGCCTGTTACAACGACCGTAAAAACGTTTGAACAAACGTTTGTTTATCTATCCATGTAAATCACTTTGATAAACAGCGATTGGTACATTCTGAATGACGGGTAAAACGTCATTTAAGAGTCGGCGACTTTCTATGTCTTCAAAGAGAGATGTTGTTCCAAAGAAGCGACCCTATTTCACACACCCAAAGTAACCACATGACACTAACAAGATGGCGTCGAGAGGTGGCGCTGTTTCTGCTTTTCGTCATGTTAAAGGCCCTCCAAGCTGCGGGCCAAATGGCTCGTTTTCAATAAAGCGAATTTTAGATCTCCCTGAAGAAAATGTAGAAGAGTGTGCCTCATCTTCAAGTAACAGTTCACCAGCCGAGAGCTGTACTGTTTCCTTCCCGTTTATCCCTCGAGCAGTTCGTCCCATGGTACACCATTATGGTGACAATGTACCATGCAGCGGACTCATAGATTGGCAGGAATTCGGTCTCAAACCTTATAGTCATCATTGGAGTTATGGGTTGTTTCCTTTTAGGGACCAGGGATTTCATTTAGGTAAGTGAATCGGGTTGTTGTTTCTGACGTCCATGTTATGCCTTCTGCAGAAAGACAACGCAGCGTGCAATTCAGTTTTCTCTCGCTGTTCTTTGTGTCTAGGGTAAACTGATTGTTACTAGTTTCAAGTTTCGTTTGATTTATAAACCATTGAAAAAAGAAACAGGGATTTTCAAAAGCAATTTCATCGAAGGCAGTAACAGGCTCACTGACAAAATTTTAGCACGTGTCTTTTTTGTTTGTATCAGAAAAGAGAGACTTTCAAACTTAGACGCCAATCAACATTCTTTTAAGTGATTGTTTACGGCACAAGATTGATAATTTCAAGGTAAACGAAATCTTTTCGAAAATGTAGTATTGGTAAAAAGGTATAGAGATCTTTCGCACGGGACAAGATTATGCAACAGAGAAAGAATTTGCCGAAGACAAATTTCATCTACAGAAACTGAGATTGGTGTCGCTGTATTTGAGGGTCGATGAGAAGTCTGACCTGCCATTTTCAGTGTTAAATCTTTTTTTTTTTTGAATAGGTTATGGATGTTTAAAGACAACCCAATTTTTAAATATCTTATCAGTTCTCCCGTGTGCATGCTCTTTGACCGTAATGCTATTGCACTTGTCCATGTCTTATATTATCGTAAAACTTGCTCTTTCAAAAATTACAAATATACTCAAATAGGTGCTCAGAAACTCATCATTCACAGGAGAACACTTCCAGTTACATTCAACAATGACCTAAGGAAACATTGTTGAATTTGAAATTTGAATTTGAGATAGAAGTGTGACAGTTCACAAGCCTGCATGTTTAACTCTTGAAAAAATATATATACATACTATACTCATAAAAAGATAAAAACAAAAATATACTATCCAGCTTCCTGCCGCGTTTTGTAGTCTCATCTCTAAAGGATCGATCAGAGATTGCCCATAACAATAATTTTTTAGACTGAGCTTTTGTAACTACATATTTTATTTACGACACTGCAAACTTGAACTCTTAATTTAACTACCTTGATCTTCTTACAAAGATCGAACGTGACTCTACTTGCAAATTATTTCAATTTAACTGGACTCCAATATATCGATTTGTTCTTACAGCAAACCAAGACCAGAGTAATTTCATTTTAACGTTTTGTTATTGTAGCTCATTACTTGTTCATTCTTCGCATTCGTTTTGAGAAATTATTTTTCTTACTTATGTACTTCAACAACAGCCTACATAAAATTTAGGCGACGACACTTGTCTCCCTTGTTTGGCCTCGGTTTAACTTGCCTTGCAATGAGAAAATACCCCAGGACTTTCCATTCACTTTCTGCTAAGGTCTGATGAAATTATTTCTTTCTTTCCTTGCTATTATTGCTTCTTGACTTAGAGATCTTTCAAAAGAAGAGAAGACGTCCCATGCGAAAGAAGAAGCAGCGTCCATTGTTTTCACCACACCAAATTCAAACCATGGAAAAAGAATTCGCCAAACAGCGGTACGTTACGGAGGGCAGGCGAGCTCAGCTGGCGTCAGAGATAAACCTTACTGAAACCCAAGTCAAAACCTGGTTCCAAAATCGACGAACAAAATGGAAAAAGGAAACAAAAGGTGAAGCAAATACGGCCTCAAGGCGCTGCTCCCAGGGAGAAATGGAACATGTTTTCCTCGCGTTGCAGAACACGCTTAGTCTTTTTAACCAGAACATATGCGTTGATTCACGTGTTATTCCGTTGGGAGTTTTGCCACAGTATTGTGCTGAACCTTTGGTCCCTACTATCGCCTTTAAAGGGTCGTTTGTTTGATACGTTGCAGTTGAGTACAAACACGATTTTGTTTGCTGTATTTAGTCGTACACTTAGCATGTTAAGGAAATTGTGTTAGAAGTACGTTGACGTTCCTGATATGGACAGTAGATTGAAATAAGAAATATGTACAAGTTTAGAATCTTTAGCTTTTTTGCAGTTCAGTTTTGTATATTATCAACTCTACCCATACTTCATATTTATCACAGAGGTTGGTACAATTTATCGCCTAGGTCAGAATTCAATTCAATGCATCCAATCCGTTTTAAAACTTCTACCCTACTACCGTGCTTAACAGTGCCACGGGAAACAGTTTATATTTATCGGCCTTCTGCACTGAAAATATGTTTCCTACTATCGACTTTAAGGGTTCGTCTGTTGCATGATGCCCTTGAACAACACTGATTCCCCGAAAATCGACGAACAAAGGCGAGTGGAAAAAGGAAACAATAGATAAGTTGAGTACTACCTAAAGGCGCTCCCAAAGATATAAATAAAACATGTTTTGCTTGCAGTGCAGGGCACACTAAGTCCTTTTTACCGAGAGATACGCGTTATTCACGCGTTGATCCGTTAGGAGTTTTTTTCACAGTATTGTGCTGAACCTACGTTTTCTACTTTCGACTTTAAAGGTTGGTTTACTGCATAGATCAGTTCCTCTTGAAACCAAAACACAATAGTTGTGTGTTTCATTTAGTGGTACACGTGTACCAAGAACAAGATGTTTCAGAATTTCATTGTCAGTTTCTCTTATTCAGTAGATTGATACTAGGGAAATGCAAAAGTTTAGATCTTTAGTTCTGAAGGAATTGTATGTTATCAAGTATACCCAGTACTTCGTATTAATCACTGAGACTCGTCCAAGTTTATTGGGCCAGAAATCAGAAATTCAATCCAATACAACCAAACCGTTTGCATTACTTTTTGGTCGAATTCATACTGTACTTGTTGCTAAGTATGTGTTAAGGGTTAACAGTTTATATTTCTCCCTTCTGTACAGTGTTTAGACAGCCTCAAACAGGATTTCTTCTCAACCGGCATGACATGTTAGCACTTCTTTGAGCAATCTCTTGCTGCTTGGAATCTAGCATGTTGATTTTTACCTTATATGGCAAGGTCTGTTTTGCGATAGTCGCTTTCTGTTTTCAGCCCGCAAACCTTACGACGAGGAAAAAATATTATTAGGCAGCATTCGCACCTATTTCACACCTACCATTATAAATTGTATAATAAATTTTTAATTGTTATAGTCAACAAAGGAAGTTTGCTACCCAGATAATCAGCTTTGTTATGGTGCAAATTAAGCGCAAGAAAAGATGGTTAAACGAGTGTCAAGTGCTTCTCTACTAAATTCTTATGGTATCTTAGGAAGGAGTCCAGTATACTAGTTTAGCAACTATCATTATACAGCATAACTTGGAAACATAAAGCAGGATCTAAGGTTTAAAAAACAAAAATTTTACTGTTGTTGTTATTTCCTAATGGTTGTCCACTGATATTCCTCAAGATTTGGAGGAAATAACTGACGTTTTCAAACCGTCATTCACATTTTCATTTAACCTGAGCTTGAGTTCTGTTCTTTAACTTTACCCAAATCAACAATGTTTGCCCGGCTGGGTGTTTGACTTTCAAACTCCGTTACCTGCAACAACTACGTATTGTTCGCCTTCCTCATTGCATTAGATTCTGGAACAAAGCCAGCAATACAACTGGGCGGAATATGTTTCCGTAGAGATAATTAACGTTTTGTTTTTTTATTCAGACAAAAAGTTTTCCTCTTCATCATCAGACGGAAACTCTGACATTCCATTTGCCATATTAAACCGAACTTGTTGTCTAGGATAAGAAACAGACGGAATTTCAGTTGGACATTAAAGGAAGTCAGCTTAAGTAAAGATTGTTTTCAAAGCATATGCTTTCTGTTTACATAAGAACATATTGTAACTGGAAAGGTTTATTCCTGAGGATTTGAATTTCGATGCACGTGTATATCATTTATTGGAAGTGTGGCGTGCTTCAATTCTCGTCTAGGAACTCTTTTTCGCCTTATTAAAATCATTTCTACATTACTTTATCCATATTGTATTGAGAGAGTATTTTGCGAGTAGGTATGACCATACCGAGACGATGAGTTAAAGATTTTAAAAGATTTTAATGAAAACCCAGCACCTCAAAATTTACTCTGTGACGACATCCTACCTTAGCATTTTGGTTCAGTTAAAATGGTGTCAACGCCAATACGATAAGGACCTCCAGAGTAGCCTTTTTCATAGTTGCAAGTTATTTTGATTAATTTGTTATCTTACCGTGCATTTACCCTGTGTTAGATTACAGAAGGATAAACTTCATATCAATTTATAGTCATGTTTTAACAAGTTGATATAAATATTCAATTTACCACGTTTGTGATTTTATGGGACAATTCTATGGTTTATGGTGATCATTGGTAAACATTCGCTGTGTAATAACTAGGTGAATGTTGTTCGAAGGAGGGAAATCAAAAAGAGACAAAAATGGCGGAACTGACATGATAGGCAGGAGCCCATTATGAACTCCTGGTTTCGCGGTCAATTTGCCACCCGACAGGTAATAGACCACCCACTCTCTATTTGTCCGGCAGATAAGTGTCAAATCAGGGTTGAGTACTGCACTTTATGATAAAAGCATTAGACGGGGCACGTTAATACTAGACATCATGGAGAACATTTTTAAGATTGGAGGCAATCGGGATATGTCCGTGTCAGCCAGGAGAGGGTGGTAAAAGTAGTGGGGGTAATTATTCAAAATGGCCGCCGCCAGCGATACTTCTTTGGTGTAGAAACATACAACATAATTGTCTTAAACAATGCCTGACCGTAACAATCCACTGAAATACGTTCAAGGATTACAATAATGCTATCAAAATTGGTATAGAGGGTTTCTGAGAATGAAAAATTGAAAAGATAATTCAGAGGTCATAATTATGCAAATTAGAAATTTTAATTAATTCACGTTTGATGATTGCATAGTTGTAGCTGACTTTTTCATTACTATCGTCTCAAATTTTACACGAGACAACCATAAATTGTTCTCTCTAACTGGTAAGAGAATGTACGGCACTGTATTTTATTTTTCCTGGGGGCTGGCAAATGGCCAGAAATGAAAAAAAAAAGTTTTCTTGAATTAGGTTAGTTAAAGCGTCTTGACTTATGCAGTTAAAAAATGGAAGTGCTACTGATTGTCCTATTTGTGGTTAATTATTTATTTTTTATCCACTATACCAACTACAAGAGTAAATAAACAGCTATAGAGGCCTAGTGCAAATAATTCCACTGTTTGAAGAGGATATGGTTGATACCGGTGGCCATCTTGGGTGTTACCTAAATGTACAACTCACTTGTATTGCTAAAAGCATGTGGAAATACATATTTTTTGTATGCAGTGATTCGATGCCGGGACTTGTTTAAGAAAACATACTACAACCGGATATGCAGATTTATTCCTGAAAGCATTAAATGCCAAGGAAAGCTTCCATGCACAACCAGTTAGTACTCGTACTCTATGTGTTAGTTCAAAAGGCATCGCATCTAAGGTACAAAATTCTCGCAGCGCGAAACCGAGCTGCGCAGAGTTGTGCGAATACTGAGAGCGCACCATAACGATTGCAATAACATTTCTGGCAGACGGAAGGAGTTCGACATCCTGGCCTGGGATACCTAGATCAATCCATCGTTAAAGGACACTTCTGTTGGAAGACTTTATTCTATATCCTAGAATTGCAACGAGGTACGTGTTCTTGGTTTGCACCTAGATGCGACAATAATGCTTAAACTATCAAGAGAGTTGTACTGTTAACGGATTATGCTACTTCATACCGCAGACAGTGACTGGTTTCAGACGATGTTTGAAGTCGATATCGGCTAAAAAACGGGAATGCGGACTGGACGTTTACTCGGGGACTTTATGTAACTCGCGTGGTTCAGTACGGTCAAACAATAACAGGTGCGATGCGCCATGTACTAGATGCGGCACCATGCCGTGTTTTACGGAAAGAAGATGGTGCATAGCTAGAACGCTATAGAGTATGCTCATTGATGCTACATCAAAGATGCTCGCATTGCATATGTTTGCATAGACAATGCGCGCAATTCACAGCAGCACACAGACTGAATTCTTCCTAGCTTAAAGATCAGAATGAGAGCTCATCGCTACTTCCAATAACTGATAACAATGTGAATAATGCAAGAAAAACGTATTTCAGAGAAGTTGTTACAAAACATACTACTTCATCTGCACATGTAGAAGTCCCTTCCGTAACCCCTCATTTAGACACTGACAGGGTAAACAGCTGGCTGTTAGCGCTTAACTGCCCAGTCCAACAAAATTCGGTTGTATTTAACTGAACGAACCAATTAATCGAGAGCTGTAAAGGCTATGGACCACGGAGTAAATTTGCCAATGAAAATCTGTTTTTGAAGTTACTGTGCTGGTGTCGTGACTGTAGGTGACTTAAACTGATGAGAATGGGAAATAAAATGAGAAATGACAGAATAAATAGCGCGTGTAGTAACGTGTTTCTACGTTCTTTAACTGCATCATAGTTCTGCTGTGAAACAGTTAAACAGGTAAGCTTAAAAGTGGCCACTGAAAATATTGAGCAGAAAGCGAAATTGTGGTTAAAGATTCGACCAGTGTAATTGAATTAATTCAGGATATTTAATTTGCATAATTTTGACCTAGAATGAAACGATACCCCTTAATTCAGTTAAATCACCCCCCAAAATGTTAATGTTTTGTTTTGATGGAACATTCAACAAGCATACATAACTAAAATGACAATTCAACACTGTATTGAGTTAATTTTGCTTCATTTTCCCAATAATAGTCTTTATAGTCTAAATGGCGGCCATATTGAAAAATCCCCCCCCCCTTCCCAGCTGCCACAGATCCTATCCAGATTGCCTCTAATCTTTAAAATATTCCCTACAATACCTAGTGTTAGCGGTGCCAAGTTTCATGCTTTTATCATAAAGTGCAGAATAGTTTCACCTATTTGCTAGACTATATGGACACAGTACGATAATGGGCGTTGATGTTCATGCATGCACTCATTCACGGAAAGTATAATAAAAAATTCGTGCCTTCTTCTTGGCGCCATAATCTTGTAAATAGAACAGAAATCTCCTACAACTATTCCAAGTTAAGCTGGCCTCCAATGGTTTCCATACCGTGATAATTGCTGGACTTTTTACTGGCTTTTGCGCAAACAGACATTACTAATGCATTCGATTCGCTCTGCCGCATGCGCAGAAATGGACTTTGGAGTGCACGTTATTCACCCGTGCGGATTGGTGGAAAACGACGGTCTGATCATTTCACAAGTCTAGTTACTTCTCCTTACTTATTTCTTTATTTATTTATTTTAACAATTATTTGTATCACCTATGTTCAGAGAATTACACAGGACCACGGAAGTTTCTTTACACAAGCCTTCTCTCCCCTCGCCCGTTCTTAAACAAAATATAGCCACAAAAATAATATGCTACTCTTTTTTGCTACACACTAAAAGCGCCTTAAAACTATTTGTACACCTATAAATTCCGTTACACTA
Organism: Siderastrea siderea; assembly: GCA_964030785.1. Taxonomy (NCBI): domain Eukaryota; kingdom Metazoa; phylum Cnidaria; class Anthozoa; order Scleractinia; family Rhizangiidae; genus Siderastrea; species Siderastrea siderea. The sequence goes on from OZ034971.1 coordinate 11,013,924, forward strand.
GGCAACGTTGCGTGCAACCTGTCTCGCAACGGCGCAACAAATTTGCGGGACAAGTTGCAAGAAAAATTGCCTAGTATAACAGCGCCTTTACTCAGTTGTGTAACCCGGCAGTTCGGCACAACAATCGACGTTCACATTTTAGAGTTGTGCAGAGGTAGTCCAAGCTCGAAATATGCGCGTTGGTACGTCTGCGAAACGTTCGAAATATAAGGATTTGTATGGGGAATAAATTTTCAAAAACCTCAAAATAAGAAAGAATTTTAAATGGAAACGGCTTACCTTACTGCAGTTGTAAGTTTCTTTGTTGTCTGTGTGGTACCTGAACCGATTTATGGCCATTTATCGGGTACGCTTAGCTGAACCAGTTTGCTCTCTCTACTAAATTAGAGGTGCTAAAGACAAAAGAGGTACCATGCTAAAGACAACAAAGTTGGGAGGGGTGTTAAAAGAGGCACCTGATACCAAAAAAGTACTCCTTTACACGCATAGCTGGCAGTACCGTTCCTGGTCGATTGTGACCAATTTCGAGCCCTCGCACATTTCTAGCTATCGCAAAGTGGAGACAGAGTAGTTTCCGGGTGACTTACGCAACAAGAAGATTTCTGAAAACGCTCAAATCACGGTATTAATATTCACCAAACTGAAGTTCAATGTAAGCCAAAATCCCATAGCTTTGTTGTACTTTTAGCAGTCCCCTCCTCCGCCCCCGCCCCCTCCTCCTCGACCTCACCAAGATGGATTCAGAACTGCGAAAATGGCCTTTTACAAAGATATTTCCCAACTTTCTTACAACAGTGAGGAAATAAAACACGAAGAATTAATTCTTTACCTTACTTTTATTTTTTATTCAAATTCCCTGTTTACAATCATAGTTAAAAGCGTTTACTGGATAAGCAAACCAACAGCTATTTTCGTAAGACAAGAATACTTTCTACAGTACAAAAACTGAAACAACCGTAACACAAATTAGTTCTTCCCCTATCGAGCGGTTATTGGGTTCGTTCTACTTAAGCGGTTGTCATCTTTAAATCATGCCACCCTCGCACGGTTACAAAACTTTCCTGTTGAGCTGGCCTCAATGCTGACGGCAAATAACAAAACAATAACTATACCGCGAATCGCCAGAGCTACTGTAAAGTATTCCTGACCGGCAGGGGACTGGGGTTAGCCATGGTCGCAGACCATGTCTCGTGATTTCCGTTCGTCATATGTAAACAGGAGCGACCGTCAGTTACGCAGACCATTGCTGGATCGCTGTTGTGTTGAAGTCTGATTGTCTGTAGTCAATCTTTTTATAATACGTCACTTGTTTACCACAACATTCGCAACACCAAGAAACTGCCGCAACTCCACAAAAAGTATGCCTCCAGCATTGCAGCCACACAACAAACCTGACCTGCGACCATAAGATTTTTCTTCAAGCAAAACTACAATTAACAAGTGTTACCAGTGTCACGCAGGTCGTCACGCAATCCAAATAATAACGTTATCTGACCACTCAAATCACTCCTGACAGATATACGGCCATAGACTGCATTGAATGCCACAGAAAATAAAATCAGCTTTAACCCTTTCACTCTCAGAGTTCAACCCCTGCTAAGGTTGCTGAGCAACCGAGCAGAATTTGCACCTGGTTTCGAGCTTTGGTTCCTTTGAGAGTGAAAGGGTGTGACTGATTGTGTGACAGCAGCTTTGTGAAAACGTTTTTCTTTCCTGTTCTAGTGCGCTACACTGCGCAATAAAAGAAAACTAAGACAGTGCAAATGAGTTATGACATTGCTAAAGGCAGTTTAAGCGCTAACAGACTTTAGCAAACAGTGGCGAAGATCAAATAGTCGAGGCAAGATGTCGGTTAAGCAAATCCTCCAAGAAAATCCGAAGAAATACCGACACCCATTGTCCAATCTGAGGTGAGCAATAACCTCTCCAACAATTGTACTTCGGCTTGTCCCGGAAGACTACGCTAGTGAGATTCATGTTCTCATCACGAAGTGTTCCCTAACCAACTCTGTCAAACATGAAGTCATATGGAAATTACAAATAACTTTGTGTAATGTGAGGTACCCATGATCCGAGTTTTTCGACATAAGTAAAGACTACAGTCAACTAAGTGACGGAACTTCTAAAATGCCGGGTACATAGTTTCACATTATGCAGGTGGCGTGACTTAAACTTTACAACCTCGCGACCCAACGCTACGCAGGAAGAACTACAGCAGTGAAAAACATTACCTTGAAAAACACACCTAGAATATTTGAAATGAAAATTAAATAACTAAAGTTATCTATGAGATTGGCTCTGCTGTATGTACATTAAAATAGACTTACTATTAACACTATAAACAAAGCCGCCGCCATTTATCACTATTCGAACCAGATTACTGTTATTTAGATTTGTTTTACAGAACAAAAAGCGACACTTTTCCTTTAAACATAATTTTGATATTTACACGATTTTGGCCAGAATTAAAACGAATTTACGGCATTTAAAACTTAAATAGTAAAATGCAATATTCTACCTGATGTAAACACAACAGGATGTAAAACCCACAACGCAAGATTTCTTACGTTGCTGGCAAAAAGTCGGGGTTTTTTTCTTCCTTTTTGTTTTTGTTTTTGAACTATTGGAGACAGCACTTTTTTAAAGTGTTCCAGTTATTAACCCTTTCGCTCCGAGACCAAGTTATGGTGAGATGATTTGTCACTCTAACTTTTTAATCTGTTGACAAAATCCTGTCGTGTTACCATTCAAATGAAACCTCTTTGGCAGAACTTTTGCATGGGGCTATTTATTTCTTAGGATTTTACGAAAGGAAATTTGGAATTTTGGGTGAACTTTTTGTTTTGGCCACTTTAGGAGTGAAAGGGTAAATCATAGTTTCAATAAAACATTCTTGGTATGATTAACTCTAATGTGCATGGAGGTAAATGACTACGTTATCTTCTGCCACAACTGCCTTGTTGGACGCGAGTGTTACTTATCAACTATACAAGTCTTTATTTCCACAAGAGAAAACAAAGTGCTATTGCAACAGCTGAAAGGGATAAGTCTCACGTGTTACTGGTTGCATAAACACTGTGCGACACCAGCAAGATTTGTCACATTTCGCAAATGAAAACGTTGAGAGATATACTTAACGTTTTCGCCACTTGTTAAATCAGGGGTTGCTGTCTTTGCTTGGTCCCTCATTTACATCAGAAATTGGTCCAGTAACTTATTCACAGACGATGAATAAACATGTCAGCACGCAAATGTTCACAGCGAAGCAAGCGACGAAGCAAGCAAGAAATGAAGAAACATGAGAGTGCGCAACTGTCAGCGGTCGCGATTTGGCTTTGTTGCTAGGCAACTGTGCGGACACCTTCGAAAAATAGAGTTCTAAAGCCATTACGTTACGTTGTCATGACAGCAAAATTTTCTGTTCTAAACAAAAGCGCATTCCATTCAAAATGGCGTCGCTTTCTATCGCTTCGCTGCTTTCTTTCTTCTCAGAAGAAACGAAATCCATCAAAAAAGGAGAAAATCATTACAAATCAGAACATGTAGAGGCATTTACTTACCAACAGGGCGTTTTACGTGGAGAAGAACACGCAAGCATGAAAAAGAAGGTTTATAAAGTCAAGGTGAGTTAAGCTGAACGAAAGCTTTAAAGTCGGTTCAAGTCACTAATTTGTCACGGCGTGTTTTCGCCTAGTTGAATTATTTTATTCTGTATAAGAACTACAGATAATAAAGAACTTTTTAATTAAAGATGAAGATTTTCTTTTTAGCGTGATAGCGTTGTAGATACATTCATATTTTTAGTAGCGCTCGAATCGTTACGTGCCGAAACTTGAAAGCTGACTTCACCGTGTTGTTTGGGTGACTTCGGTTCTGTCCGGCAAGGCAAAAAAAGAGAAACCCCTTCACTCCTAAAACGTCTCCTTGGAGAATATAATTTATCCAGGGTAAAAGCTGTACAATGGTGATTTAACACGCTGCGAACAGGAAAAACAGTGAAAGATACTGGGATCTGGTTTCATCCCTCTGGAATTCTTGGTGCTTCTCCGGGTGGCATTGTTGACCAGGAAACTGTTCTTGAGGTCAAGTGTCCATACACTGAACGAAACCTCACCATCGAAGAGGCAGCCAAATCAGAAACATTTTGCCTTGAGAAAACTGAAAGTGGACAGTATGCATTCAGGAAACACCATGTTTATTGGCATCAGGTCTAAGGAGAAATGTACTTCACACAAAGGAAGTTTGGTTACTTTGTTGTATGGACCACAAAGGATGTAGCTATTTCTAAGAATAGAAAGGGAAGAAAATTGGGCGGCCAACATTCCACGCTTAACAAATTTTACCTCGAACACATTTTCCCAAAAACAGTGGAAGGAAAATTGTAGTGCAATTGATCTTTTCAAGATTTTTAATCTGAGTAATGGACATAATAGTGGGCTTTCTTTTTTTGGGGGGGGGGGGGGGCTATGGTAATCTGAGACTGGTATTGTTGGACCTGGTGTTAACATTACTTGGAGTTGTACTTTTATGTAAAATGGATATATTTTTGTCTTGAAAAGGGTCAGGGATAGAAGGCCTCAGTGGCGTTACCCCACCCAAGCTTCCCTTAAGTGCCCCTACCAGGAGTTTACACCATGAGCCAGATAGTAACCAGTAGTTGTAGAGTGGGCTGAGGTCAATCAAAAACATCATCCAGTGGATTGCCGATTCACAACCTCTTGTTATGGACCAATAGACACTAAGGAAAGCAAAATGGAATAACTAGTTTCTGGTGAAGAAACCAGGGAGGACTCCCTAATTGTCACTGTCAGGGATTCTTCGACACAGGTTTCATGATGCTCATAATTTTATAGAAAAGTTTAATTCTTAATTCTTGTTTTTAAAATGTAATCACGGGAATCAACAACATTTAGTGAATGTAACCAGCAAATCAAATTTCTTCTTGGTAACAGTTAACTTTTATTAAGGAACAATCAATACAGTTATTTAAATAAATTATTAAAATCACTCAAAGTCTGTTGCATCACATCCTTCCTTGATGAGTGGAAACTGTAAATTTACAAGAGCGGCACACAGCTGAAAAAGAATGTCTGCCTAACAGCGTAGGTAGGAGGGAACGGAACTTAATATTTTAAAATTTTTTAACCTAGCGTTTGCCCTTTCTACATGGATCCTTGCTCTGGCAATCGATTTTGTGGCCTTTGCCTCACTTTCTGTAAATACACCATTATTCAGAAAGGGTGGTATTTTAAAAGAAACACCATTTGGCAGAATACCTTGAATTAGAAAACCCTTGTCTGCCATAATCGTATCCCCAGGCACAAAATGATTCAATAATCCCGACCGTATAGCCTTTAATCAGAAATTGCACCAGGGTACAACTTGGTTACATAAGTGATAACTGCATTTGGTGCCACTCCTACAATGGCCTTTGAACGAATTCATACTCCTGTAGCTTGAATATGTACATGTAGCATTTTGTTGACTCATTAAGCCAGGGGTTGCAACCTCAATATCAGTGCAGTCAATAACCATTCTACAAGAAGTAAACTGAGAAAATGAAGATGGTGCAAATAGCTTATTTTTATCTCTAGGGGGGACAGATGTCATGATACATGTATCTTGAAATAAAATAGAATGCAAAATATGAATAAAAGTAGTTACAATATTTGCTATTGTTCCAACACTGCAACTGAATAACTGTGCAAGGTGAACGTTGGTGTAGCTTCGCCTTATCTTCATTAGAGTTATAAAAATTTGATCTTCAAAAGTGATTGATTCCACTTTCCAACCAGAAAAGTAAGTGATGGAATCCTTGAATCTTAATGCATGATTTACTACAATATCAAAAACCTCTCTAGTTGGAAGCCCTGTTTCCATTCTTATAACCTCTGCAGTCAATCGTGAAATAGTGTAGCTTTTCTTCCAGTAATTTTCTCTGCCTGTACGTCTGCAAGTTCTTTCTTTACTTGATCTAACTCTGCCTCCAGAACAATTTCCTTTGTGCTGGCTTTCTTTGTACCTTTGAGGCTTTCATTTTGCTGTTGCTCCTTTCCTTTAATCATTGCTTCCACCATCTCTTGCAATGTCTCCTTCTTTGTTGCTACTTTCTTCTTTTTCTTTGGTGGTCCTCCTTAAGCTGGGAAAATCTTGTCTTCATTTCACGCACAAATCTCTGGTCCGAAAGCTTTACTACCATCCCTGAAATGGCAGCTGCACACTCTTGTCAGTATTGACTCGGCTCTGTCTTTCTTCCTGCTTTCGGAGAGATATATGAAAGAAGAAAATCACTCAAGCTTATTTCTCGACTGCCCTTAAGTAGTGCAATTAAAAATGTTAAAATAGAGGGCAAAACGTATGCTAGAATTCGATCTTGAAACGCTAAAGAAAGCCATGTGATTTTACACTGCGAGATTGCACATACTGCGAAACCACATCATCACACAAAATCAGGCCACGAATGATCCACTTTCTTACTTTCTTCGACTGAAGACATTCGATGATTGTTTGGTTCGGAAAAGTTAAACTTATATAATGTGGGGGAAGGCTTAATCCACCGATAGTGCGCGCCAAACCAAAACAATCCGCCGATCGACATCGAAGACACCTGAACTCGATTTCTTGTGAATTGTTTCGCAGAAGCTTTACGTGTACAAACACTAGATTTCAGTTTTATGCTATTACAGCATTTATGAGCAAAAAAATATACAAACCTTAGCAATCGAATCCATCGTCTGTATTCTTCGTTCTTCTTTTCCTTGCCAAAGAACTTCCACGTATGGCTCTCGGACTGATGGTTACAGTCGGGTGCGAAGCACTGAACCATTTCGGCCTTTTTGACCTTCTTAGAGTAAAATTTACATTGCGTAACTCTAGGAGAACCCTAAAGCAAAACGTGACAAAGGGTGCGTTCTTTTGGGACTATTCCGGAATAGGAATACTCGGAATAGACGGTATTTGTGTTCTTTTGGGAGCTATTCCGTTTTCGGAATGAACGGAATATCATTCCGTTCATTCTGCTCCCGATAGCAGAATGAACAGAATGAAAGGAATACGGTTTACTCGGAATAGACAGAATACGCGTTCTTTTGGGAAATTTTTGGCGGGAAATCCGAAGCGGCCGCCCGCGCGTGTGCAGACATAGTGGTTCTCAGGTCACCTCCACCATGGGTATTCCGTTTCCAGAATTGGCGTTCTTTTCGAAATTGAAATTCCGTGTATTCTGTTACTCCTAAACCGGAATAAGAATAACCAGAATAGTCCCAAAAGAATGCATCCAAAGACTTTTATGGAGTCTTTTCTTTTTTTCGCGTGGTTTGCTTGAAGAAACATAAGCTGCGTGACCGACGCGCCATTGTTTTGTTCAGTCAAAAGGGATTGTTTAGAACAGAAAAATTTAGCGCCATGGCAACGTGACGTCACACTTTAGTACTCTATATATAGGCAGATCGAGATTTGACCGCCCTTTAGCAATCCTCGCGCGATCCCCACGCGACAAATTTATAAACCTCGCTACGCTCGGAGGGCCTTCGGCCCTCCTCGCTTCGCGAGGAATAAATTGCCGTTAAACTAAAATGGTTGGCCTTTAATGGCCCTTGGCAAAGACGCTCTATATGCCTGATCGCATTTGTTGATGCTAAGGTTTTAATGGCCCTTGGCAAAGACGCTCGATCTATACGCCTAGTCGTATTTGTTGATGCTAAGGTTATGATTTTTAGTCCAAAAACCAATTATCCATGAAGGCCTTTTCAGTCTAGATGCAGGTTCGCTCTTCGATATGTACTTGTAAACAAGGAAGAAACGTAGTGAGATGCCAAACAATTTATCCTTGGTTTCCATCTCTGGATTCTTAATCATTTTCCACAGTGTGTGTGATTGAACACCACTTGTTTAAGAGTTAGTTTGTTTCTCCTCTTCTACGTAGTAAGACTGTGTACATCTGTGTGCAGCTGTCGGTCGCTTGTTTAAGACGTTTTTTGTTTTTTCTCTTCTACTGCAGATATATACATATGTGTGCAGCTTAGCTGTTCCTACTCTGGAACGGCCATATGAAAAGTGAGTCCAGGACCCTGCCAGATAGAACGACCAATCCGTGTATAGGTAGGACTTTACAAACAACCGAACCTAGGTTCGAATGGAAGGTGCAGTTCTACAGAGGTCGACCTCGCCATCTCTGGATACTTTATCTTTGTCTGGATACTTTCTCTAGGTTCGAATGAAAGGTATACAGTTCTACAGAGGTCGACCTTGCCATCTCTGGATACTTTCTTTTTGACAATATAATCAGGGGCAACCAGATTATTAGATTGTTTCAGAACTTTTCAAAGGCATGTTTGTGTAAGCTAATACAGATTGATCTGTTCGTGTTTTTAGCTGAAAATTTAGGCCTCAGAAAATTTTAGGAAACAGAACCCTATCCGCCGAATTTCCGAGCTGCTGATGGCTCTCCGAAAAATTTGCTGGCTGACCTTGCACTCTAGACGACATATTTGTCCCTCCGAAAACAATAGGAACTAATAAGTCCTCTTTTAACGAAAGTCCGAGGCGATGTTTCACAAAAGTAATCTCTAGCTTTCATTGCAATTAAATCCAAATATCTCAGGCAATTTTAGGCGTTCCAAACAGATATTCCCCGAAACGAAACCGTTGGGTGCCCCTGTATAATGACCATGCCTGATCCTTTGTCCGGTTTTGGAATAATAATGTCGTCACTTCGCATAAGCTGGTTCATGGCTCTTAGTATTGCCCTTGGTAGGGCTGGTCCTTTCCGTTGGATGTCATTGAGTTCAATTGACCGCAGAGTGGCAGCGGAAAATGTTGGCTCGAGTTTCTAGCAAGCTATTTATTATATATTTTTTTCTTTCTGGTAGAAGTATGCAAAAGAATCGTAGACTACACTCCAGAGCACGGTCAGTGATGGCTTGAGATCAGCTGGCATTATTTCCCTCATTCTTCAATCCAGGTTTTATATTTTTTTTTAGCTACACTAACTTGTTCTGGGATTGAAGGCGTGTCCAATTTAACCGGAATCTACCAGTATTAATTTCTTCACAAAGAAGTCAGACAGGCACGTAGATTTTACTTTTACAGATTACAGGCTTTGTCTGCAAGAAAGGTGTTAGAGACATAAGGAATGGCTAGCGATGCCAACGACCTTGTTTGTTTCTAGAATGTACACAAATGTACTAGAGGCATTAGAGGGCTTGAAAACAATGATGAGAATATTTTGATATCAAAATATGTTCTGCCCTGTATGATCGTCTCGAAGAAGACACTCAGATTCTTGCTGAAAAGGCCTTCAATGAAACTATCAACCTCACGTCATACCTCCTTGAGCGTCTTGCAGCTGCCACTAAAGACCATCTATTTGGATTCCATGCAGGTAACTATACGAGTAAGCAGATGGTGTGCCGATGGGAACCCTTGGGGGACCTCCCATGGACATTAAATTTTTGGGTAATATAAAATGCTTTCTAGTCTTTAAGAGAAAAGTCATTCTGGCCCTACTGTCCGGTATGGAAATAAGGTTACCATTTGACATGCTACCGTTCCTTGAAAATCAATGATATTATCTAAGAAAAGCTAACAGGTATATAAAAACCCACCAACACTGGACTTTTATAACATTACCTGAGCGTTATAGTGGATTTTTTTCACAGAAAAGATATGTTTAACCGAGCATACCGTCTGACGTCACCATAGAAATATTTCTCTGACGAGACAGACAACCTAAAAGCGACCATTCTCTTATCTAACTTACCATCGCGAGTTTTTTCAGTCTTTCGAGAAAAACACATGTACATGATACTCCGACAAACCCTTAAGTAAAAAAAAAAACACACGAAAACATTTCATCACAACGGCGGACATCGTTCGTAGAAAAAGGCCTTGTTTGGCATGGAATTTTATCAGTCTACTCCGGTCGAAAAATTGTCATGAGGTCAAAACTAATAACAAGATTTAAAACGGCAGATATTCAATTAACAATGTGCTGCTTGTAATTTTCAAGGTGACCTGTGTTTTGTGGGTTATGACTGCTTCACGGTCCCAAGATTCGACGGTCCGTATTGCACAACCAGTGACTTATTGGCAAACAGTTTACAGAAAAAGCACCGTAAAGTGCAATCTTTAAGATATGAAAAACTCAAGAAAACGGACTGTAAAGTGACTCCATAGGAACAAAAGCTATTCATTCAAGTCAATAAAAAAAAACAAGTTCGTGATAATCAAATGTAAAAAGATTAAACGACCTTCTGACATGATTTTTGAGCCTGACAACTTCTTAGTTTTGAAAATGTCTCAATTTTGTTCTATGTCACTATTGCTTCATTTCACTGAAGTTAACCGTGTGCGTTCGAACCTTTCTCAATCAGCGTGCATAATTGTTAACATCAAATAAGCCCGTTGTCAATGTAAAGGTTGACATATAAGTATGCCCATACGCAGTAAGATATAAAAAGTTAATTTCAACGCTGTTGAAAAATGTAAATAAATTATGTGCTGATCACACCCAGAAACCGCTTCCAAACCATCTCCTGTAAAATACAACGTAACTCAATACTCGGAATGAGAGTTCACTTAAAAAAACAACCCCTCCTTCCACCAAATTAAAACCTGCCTAAAATTTCCTACTTTACTTTTTATTTACAAATAACCTCAAATAGATCTTTCCCTCGGAGAAAAATATTTACTCTGGATCCAAGCCCGTTAAAACGACCGTAAAAATGTTTGGGCAAACGTTTGTTTACCTGTCCATGTTAATCACTTTGATAGACAGTGACTGGTGCATTCTGAAAGACATGTAAAACGTCATTTAAGAGTCGGCGACCTTCTTTGTCTTAATTCAAAGAGAGATGCCTTTCCAAAGGAGCGACCCTATTTCACACACCCAAGGTAACCATATTGCACCAACAAGATGGCATCGAGAGGTGGCGCTATTCCAGCTTTTCGTCATGTTAACCCTCCAAGCTGTGGACCAAATAGCTCGTTTTCAATAAGGCGAATTTTAGATCTCCCAGAAGATAATGTAGAAGAGTGTACCTCATCTTCAAGTAACAGTTCACCAGCCGAGAGTCGCACTGTTTCCTTCCCGTTTATCCCTCGAGAAGTTCGTCCCATGGTACACCATTATGGTGATGATGTACCATGCAGTGGACCCATAAATTGGAAGGGTTTCGGTCTCAAGCCTTATACTCATGATTGGGGTTATGCCGGATCGTTTCCTTTTAGTGACCAAGGATTTCCATTTGGTAAGTGAATCAGGGTTTGTTTCTGACGTCTATGTTATTCCTTCTGCAGAAAGACAATGCAACAGTTCAGTTTTCTTGCGCTGTTCTTTTGGGACTAGGGTAAGCTGATTACTGCTAGTTTCACATTTCGTTCAATTTACAAACCGTTTAAAAAACAAACAGGAATTTTAAAAGCAATTTCATCGGAGGCAGTTACAGGCTCATTGACACAATTTGACCACGTTAGCGTCTTTTTTGTTTGTATCAGAAAAGGGGGACTTTCAAACTTAGTCGCCAATCAAAATTCTTTTAGTTATGGTTACGGCAGAAGATTGATAATTTCAATGGGAACGAAATCTCTTCGAAAAATGTACTATTTTTAAAAAGGAGTAGAGATCTTTCACACGGGACAAGTTTATGCCACAGAGAAAGAATTTTCTCAAAGTTAAATTCCACCCACAGAAAAGATATTGGCGTCGCTGTATTTGAGTGTCGTTGAGAAGTCTGACCTGCCATTTTCAGCGTTGAATCTTTTTTTTCTTGATAAAGTTATGAATGTTAAAGACAACTCTATTTTTAAATCTGTTATCAGCTTCCGCCGTGTGCATACACTTTGACCGTACTACTGCACTTGTCCATCTCTTATGTTAGCGTAAAAGTTGCTCTTTTCAAAACAATTACAATTATACTAAAAAAGGTGCTTAGCAACTCATCATTCACATGAAAACACTTCCATTTTCATTCAATAATGAAATTTGAATTTGAGATAGAAGTGTGACAGTTCACAAGTCTGCGTGTTTAACTGATGAAAATATATTATATACGTACTCATAAAAAAATAATAAAAATATACTATTCAGCTTTCTGCAACTTTTTGTAGTCTCATCTCTAAATTAAAGGATCGATAGATTGCTCATGACAATAATTCTGAAGACTGAGCTTTTGTTACCTACATATTTTAGTTACCACATTGCAAACTTGAACTCTTAATTTAACTAGCCTGATCTTCTTAGAAAGATCGAAGGTGACTCTACTTGCAAATTATTTTAATTTAACTGGACTCCAATATATCGATTTGTTCTTACAGACAACCAAGACCAGAGTAATTTTATTTTAACGTTTTGTTATTGTAACTCATTACTTTTTCATTCTTCGCGTTCGTTTTGAGAAGTTAATGTTTCAGTGCTTCAACAACAGCCTACATAAAAAAGGCGACAACACGTATAAGTCTCCCTTGTTTGGCCTCGGTTTAACTTGCAATGAGAAAATTCCCCATAACTTTCCATTCACTTTCCACCAAGGTCTGATGAAATTATTTCATTCTTTTCTTACCTTTACTGCTTTTTGACTTAGAAACCGTTCAGAAGAAGAGAAGACGTCCCATGCGAAAGAAGAAGCAACGTCCATTGTTTTCACCACACCAAATTCAAACCATGGAAAAAGAATTCGCCAGACAGCGGTACGTATCGGAGGACAGGCGAGCTCAGCTAGCTTTAGAGATAAACCTTACTAAAACTCAAGTCAAAACCTGGTTCCAAAATCGACGAACAAAGTGGAAAAAGGAAACAAAAGGTGAAGCAAGTACAGTCTCAAGACGCCGCTCGCAGGGAGAAATGGAACATGTTTTCCTCGCAATGCAGAGCACGCTTAGTCTTTTTTACCAGGACATATCCGTTGATTCACGTGTTATTCCGTACGGAGTTTTTCCACAATGTTGTACTGAAGCTATGGTTCCTACTATCGGCTTTAAAGGTTCGTTTGTTTCATAGCTTGCAGATGAGTACAAGCACGATTTTGTTTGCTGTATTAAGTCGTACACTTGGCATGTTAAGTTCAAGTTGTGTTTTAATTAGAAGTTCGTTTTTGCTTCTCTTATGAAGTAGATTGATATAAGAGATATGTACAATTTTGGAAACTTAAACGGCTTTTTTGCAGGTCAGTTTTGTACATTATCAACTATACCCATACTTCATATTTATCACAGAAGTTGGTACAATTTAAGTATCGCCTAGGTCAGAATTCAATTCAATGCATCCAATCCATTTTAATATTTCTCGTCAAGTATCGTGCTTAACATTACCAGGGTAAACAGTTTATATTTACCGGCCGTCTTCGCTGAAAATATGTTTCCTACTATCGACTTTAAGGGTTCAATTGTTGCATGGAATGCCCTTGAACAAACCTGGTTCCCCGAAAATCGATGAACAAAGTGGAAAAAGGAAACAATAGATAAAGCGAGTACTGCCTCAAGGCGCTCCCAGAGATAAATAGAACATGTTTTGCTTGCAATGCAGGGCAAACTAAGTCCCTTTTACCGAGAGATGGGCGTTATTCACGCGTTGATCCGTTAGGAGTTTTTTCACAGTATTGTGCTGAACGTACGTTTCCTACTGTCGACTTTAAAGGTTGGTTTACTGCATAGATCAGTTCCTCTTGAAACCAAAACACAATCGTTGTGTGTTTCATTTAGTGGTACACGTGTACCAAGAACAAGATGTTTCAGAATTTCATTTTTAGTTTCTCTTCTTCAGTAGATTGATACTAGGGAAATACACAAGTTTAGATCTTTAGTTCTGAAGGAGTTGTATATTATCAAGTATACCCAGTCGGTACTTATTAATCACTGAGACTCGTCCAAGTTTATTGGGCTGGAAATCAGAAATTCAATCCAATACAACCAAACCGTTTGCATTATTTTTTGGTCTAATTCATACTTGTTGCTAAGTATGTGTTAAGGGTTAATAGTTTATATTTCTCCCTTCTGTACAGTGTTTAGACAGCCCCAAGCAGGATTTCTTCTCAACCGACATGACATGTTAGCACTTCTTTGAGCAATCTCTTGCTGCTTGGAATCTAGCAAGTTGATTTTTACCTTATATGACAAGGTCGGTTTTGCGATAGTCGCTTTCTGTTTTCAGCCTGCAAACCTTACGACGAGGAAAAAATATTATTAGGTAGCATTCGCACCTATTTCACACCTACTATTATAAATTGTATAATAAATTATAGATTTCAAAGTCAACAGAGGAAGTATGCTACCCAGATAATCAGCTTTGTTATGGTGCAAATTAAGCGCAAGAAAAGATGGTTAAAAGAGTGTCAAGTGCTTCCAAACTGTATTAAATTCTTATGGTGTCTTAGGAAGGAGTCCAGTATACTAGTTTAGCAACTATCATTATACAGCGTAACTTGGAAACATAAAGCAGGATCTAAGCTTTAAAAAACAAAAATTTTACTGTTGTTGTTATTTCCTAATGGTTGTGCACTGATATTCCTCAAGATTTGGAGGAAATATCTGACGTTTTCAAACCATCATTCACATTTTCATTTAACCTGAGCTTGAGGTCTGTTCTTTAACTTTACCCAAATCAACAATGTTTGCCCGGCTGGGTGTTTGACTTTCAAACTCCGTTACTTGCAACAACTACGTATTGTTCGGCTTCCTCATTGCATTAGATTCTGGAACAAAGCCAGCAATACAACTGGGCGGAATGTGTTTCCGTAGAGATAATTAACTTTTTGTTTTTTTTATTCAGACTAATAGTTTTCTTCTTCATCATCAGACGGAAACTCTGACATTCCATTTGGTATGTTAAACCGAACTTGTTGTCTAGGATAAGAAACAGACGGAATTTCAGTTGGACGTTAAAGGAAGTCAGCTTAAGTAAAGATTGTTTCAAAGCATGTGCTTTCTGTTTACATAAGAACATACCGTAATTGGAAAGGTTTATTCCTGAGGATTTGAATTTCGATGCACGTGTATATCATTTATTGGAAGTGTGGCGTGCTTCAATTCTCGTCTAGGAACTCTTTTTCGCCTTATTAACATCATTTCTACATTACTTTATCCACATTGTATTGAGAGAGTATTTTGCGAGTAGGTATGGCCATACCGGGACGATGAGTTAAAGATTTTAAAAGATTTTAATGAAAACCCAGCACCTCAAAATTTACTCTGTGACGACATCCTACCGTAGAATTTTGGTTCAGTTAAAATCTTGTCAACGCCAATACGATAAGGAGCTCCATAGTAGGGCTTTTACTTCCACACTTCCAAACTACCACACTTCCAAACTACCACACTTCAAAACTTCCACACTTCCAAACTTCCACACTTCCAGACTACCAAACTTCCACACTTCCACACTTCCAAACTTCCAGGCAGGCTACCTCAATTCCTCCATGCATACAGCACCTCCTGGTGTATAATTATGCAAATACATTTAATGATTATGAGTAAATTCCTCAACTGTACATTCCTTTCTGATGACGCTTTCTGAGCTCTTCTACCCGAAGTAAAAGACCATAGTAGCCTTTTTCATTACAAGTTGTTAGAGCAGTTTTCAATTGAGTGTCGAATGTAAATCGCGTTTTGCTTTGGTTTTGCTTTACTTCACTCTGTGATTGGTTAGAAAATCTCGCGCCACTTTCTCGACCAATCAGAAGTAAAACTCAAACCAATCCCGACTCGCTCGCGCGCGTTTTCCCGCGCTTGGCGCCGGTTACATGTATTTGCCTCGAGTTCTGATTGGTTCATTGGGTAATTTGTGTTTGTTGTGATTGGCTGGGGTAATTACTTTGGTTTTGGTTTTACGACACTCATTTGAAAACCGCTCTATCTTACCGTGCATTTACCCTGTGTTAGATTACAGAAGGATAAACTTCATATCAATTTACAGTCATGTTTTACCAAGTTTATATAAATATTCAATTTACCACAACTGTGATTTTATGGGACAATTCTATGGTTTATGGTGATCATTGGCAAACATTCGCTGTGTAATAGGTGAATGTTGTTCGAAGGAGGTAAATCAAAAAGAGACAAAAATGACGGAACTAACATGACAGGCAGGAGCCCATTATGAACTCCTGGTTTCGCGGTCAATTTGCCATCCGACAGATAATAGACCACCCACTCACTATGGACACAGTACGATAATGGGCGTTGATGTTCATGCTTGCACTCATTCACGGAAAGTATAATAAAAAAATTCGTGCCTTCTTCTTGGCGCCATAATCTTGTAAATAGAACAGAAATCTCCTACAGCTATTCCAAGTTAAGCTGGCCTCCAATGGTTTCCATACCGTGATAATTGCTGGGCTTTTCACTGGCTTTTGTGCAAATAAATATTACTAATGCATTTAATTCGCTCTGCCGCATGCGCAGAAATGGACTTTTGGAGTGCACGTTATTCACCTGTGCGGATTGGTGGAAAACGACGGTCTGATCATTTCACAAGTCTAGTTACTTCTCCTTATTTATTTATTTATTTATTTATTTATTTATTTATTTATTTATTTTCACAATAATTTGTATCACTGTGTTCAGAGAATTACAGAGGACCACGGAAGTTTCTTTACACAAGCCTTCTCTCCCCTCCCCCGTTCTTAAACAAAATATAGCCACAAAAAAATATGCTACTCTTTTTTGCTACACATTAAAAGCGCCTTAAAACTATTTGTACACCTATAAATTCCGTTACACTAGGCAACGTTGCGTGCAACTTGTCTCGCAACGGCGCAACAAATTTGCGGCACAAGTTGCAAGAAAAATTGCCTAGTATAACAGCGCCTTTACTCAGTTGTGTAACCCGGCAATTCGGCGCAACAATCGACGTTCACAGTTTAGAGTTGTGCACGGGTAGTCCAAGCTCGAAATATGCGCGTTGGTACGTCTGCGTAACCTTCGAAATATAAGGATTTGCACGGGGAATAAATTTTCAAAAACCTCAAAATAAGAAAGAATTTTAAATGGAAACGGCTTAATTACCTTGCTGCAGTTGTATGTTTCTTTGTTGTCTGTGTGGTACCTGAACCGATTTATGGCCACTTATCGGGTACGTTTAGCTGAACCAGTTTGCTCTCTCTACTAAATTAGAGGTGCTAAAGACAAAAGAGGTACCATGCCAAAGACAACAAAGTTGGGAGGGGTGCTAAAAGAGGCACCTGATGCCGATAAAAGTATTCCTTTACACGCATAGCTGGCAGTACCGTTCCTGGTCGATTGTGATCAATTTCGAGCCCTCGCGCGTTTGTAGCTATCGCAAAGTGGAGACACAGTAGTTTCCGGGTGACTCACGTAACAAGAAGATTACTAAAAGCGCTCAAATCACGGTATTAATATTCACTAAACTGAAGTTCAATGTAAGCCAAAATCCCATAGCTTTGTTATACTTTTAGCAGTCCCCTCCTCCCCCCCCCCTCCTCCTCCTCGACCCCACCAAGATGGATTCAGAACTGCGAAAATGGTCTTTTACAAAGATATTTACCAACTTTGTTACAAAAGTGAGGAAATAAAACACGAAAGATAAATTCTTTACCTTACTTTTATTTTTTATTTAAATTACCTGTTCACAATCACAGTTAAAAGAGTTTACTGGATAAGCAAACCAACAGCTATTTTCGTAAGACAAGAATACTTGCTACAGTACAAAAACTGAAACAACCATAAAACAAATTAGTTCTTCCTCTATCGAGCGGTTAATGGGTTTGTTCTACTTTAGCGGTTGTCATCTTTAAATCATGCCACCCTCGCACGGTTACAAAATTTTCCTGTTGAGCTGGCCTCAATGCTGACGACAAATAAAACAATATTCTCACTGCATACATAATTAGCCCGTCACGCGGGAAGGCTTAAGATTTTCAAATTCCAGCATTCTGTTATTGCGCGCTGTTGGCGTGATGCTTTGCGGCCTTCTGCTTTAAATATCGAAGTTTCAGTCACCTCGTGGTCAGTTTAACGGAGTTCGGTTGAGTCACCATAAAGGTTTCTTCTAGTTTTTTGACCGCCACCAGCACTCATGGCCGAAGCCGACGCCGATCCTGTTTTGCCTTTGCCGCCAGCTCCGGCGGCGCCAGTTCCTGATCCATTACCCGTTGTTATACCGGCTGTTGAACCGGCACCTGTTGCACCGGCTCCTGTGGTTGTTCAAGAGGCAGATTTTCATTTCTGTGTTTAGTCTTATGTTACGTTTTGGATTTTCGCGGCGCGGGTTAGGTTTCGCGCTTTAGTCGTTACGCTGGCCTGCTTGTTCGCCTCCTCGCGTTTTCTTGTCTGGCTTTTTCTTCGTGTTGTTTGCCTATCATCGTTTTTGGCCGTTATTGCATGCGGGTTTTGGTAGTTTTTTCGCTAGCTTAGTGTCCTTGTTCGGTTTTCTATCTTTAACACTGTTTTACGGCTTTTTGGCACAAGGTGCGATTCCCTTTTGTTTTATTTTCAACCTCGTTAGTCTTGTTGTGTTTTTGGTTCGCTGTTTTACAAGTTTTTTGCCCTCTTGGGGTGTTTATTTCTTTTGGGGTCAGTTTTTTGCGTATTTGTCCTTTTTCATTCTCTTATTTTAGATTGTTTGTTTCGTAGTTTGTTTCGCGCTTTTCATTGCGGTTTACTGCGTTATTCCTGTTGTTTCGTTGCTCTTTCGCGTTCATGTAGTCTATGCCGCCACCTTTTGCGTGCCTCGAACTATCTTAAGGTCGGCGCTTACTGCTTTATACGTTCAAGTTTTTGATGTTTATATCGCCCGTTGGGCCGGCAACCTCTAGGGTTGTATGTGGTTTTTTGAGTGTGGCCCGGAGAGCCAGAAACCTGTAGCGGTGACACAATTTTTGAAGTATGGCCTGGAGAGCCAACAGCCTGGAGAGCTGTAAATTATTATTTAAGTGTGGCCTGGAGAGCCAACAGCCTGGAGAGCTGTAAATTATTATTTAAGTGTGGCCTGGAGAGCCAACAGCCTGGAGAGCTGTAAATTATTATTTAAGTGTGGCCTGGAGAGCCAACAGCCTGGAGAGCTGTAAATTATTATTTTAGTGCGGCCTGGAGTGCCAAAAGTCTGTAGAGCTGCAAATTATTATTTAAGTGCGGCCCGGAGAGCCAAAAGTCTGTAGAGCTGTGAATTATTATTTAAGTGCGGCCTGGAGAGCCAACAGCCTGGAGAGCTGTAAGTTGTTATTTAAGTGCGGCCTGGAGAGCCAACAGCCTGGAGAGCTGTGAATTGTTATTTAAGTGCGGCCTGGAGAGCCAACAGCCTAGAGCTGTAAATTGTTCTTTGACTGCGGCCTAGAGAGCCAAAAGTCTGTAGAGCTTTGACATAATTTTTCGAGTTTGGCCTAGGGCCGGCCGCCTGGAGGGCTGTGGATTGTTTAGTCCGGGTCTTCAGTTGATTGGGTAAATTACTTAATTATTGTATAGCTTTCCGCAGTCTGAGGGTGTGGCACGTTTTTGGTGCGCTCATTTTGCTTTTGTCAGCTGTATAGCTAGTGGCGGAGTTTTAAAGTATAAGTGCGTTGAGGCAGTGGACCTAAGAACTGCAGCATGATTTCATTATCTGTTGTGCTGGTTTGGTCGATAATTTTGATTGCTTCCCGCAGCTTTTGCGTGGTAAACCGTGCAATTTGTGGTTACTTGTGCCGTAGTGTTTATGTCATGGTGACATCCTTTATTCTCCCCTTACGTTTTTCTTTAACAGCCAGTTGACCGTATCGGGATGTTGGAAGACAAAATTAAACTTCTCGAGCAGGAGAGGTCTGCCGAAAGTTGCACTAATGCGCTGCTAGCCCTTAGAAGGCATCTGAATAGGCCGTCGTCCCTCTTTGACCGCTTTGAAGCTATCGAGCTTTTGGAGACCCTCGTACGCCTGGCAAGGACGCAGGCGCACGAGAAGGCGGACGAATACGCCGCGGCGCTTGAGGAAGTAAAGGCTAGGCAGCCGTCCCTCGGCGCCGACCATCTTCAGCGTTTGATGCTTGGTCTTGTTGGGGATCCCCTAAGAGCTAAAATGGCCAAGGAGGCTGCGTCGATTCTGAAGGGGATGTCCAAGGCGCCCTCTCCAAGTTTCCAGGCAAGAAGTCCCAGTCTGCCCCGTATTCGGTCCAGTGTCACGCTTGTGCAGGATGGGGACACATTGCGCGTAACTGCAAATCCAGACGTGGAGGCAGTCCTGGACGTGGGCGTGGACGCCAATGATTGTGTCTACAATTCTATAATTCAAGGATTTTGTATGTTTTGTATTAAATATTTTTCTTTGTTTGTTCAAACTTGTCTTTGCCTTGGGGTGGGTATTTGCCCTTGCCCAGTTGACCTCGGGGGGACCTTCTCAGTGTCTCAATTTCGGACCTAGTTCGGAGCCTGGGGTCAACAAAGGGTTGGGTTCCCTTTAAGCTTTTTCGGGTGTTTGTTTCGGCTCATTTTCGTTTCCCTTTCGTTACGTTTTAGGCAAATCATTCTTCGTTTATTTCAAGACTCAGTATGGCTCAGCTACACGTCTCTGCGGGAGATGTGCCTCTTCGCTGCATAACACAGGGAGCCCCTCCCTTTGTTGGCCCCTTGCCTCCTCTGGAGCTGGTGGCGTCGCGTCCGGGTTTGGGTAATCTAGCTCATTTGCGCTTCTTCGACCCTGCCCACTTCAGGGCTGGCAATATTCATAGCAAGCCGTCCATTTGGCAGGGCCTTCTTGATAAATCGCCCTGTTGTGAAGTTGACCTTTTGGAGGTTATCAAAGATGGAGTTCGCGTCGACCGATTTTTCAGGCCTTTTAGGGGGAATATCAAGGGACAGGCGTACGACTCCGAACATCCTCCTCCAATAATCCTAAAGAACTCGCCTACCACAGCCAAGTTTTCCCAGTTTGTCTCCGATTCCATAATACAATGGGTCACCGCGGGGGTTTTAGCAGTTTGGGGCCCAGTGGATAGTGTGGCGCCCCCACGTTTGGTTTTACCACTAACTGTCGAGCCTTCAAAGCCGCGGTTGTGTCATGATGAGCGATATCTCAATTTATGGATTCGTGACCTCCCATTCAAGCTTGACCACCTTTGCGATTTGCCGCGGTATGTTCTCCCCGGTCACTTCCAGAGTTCCTGTGATGATAAGAGTGGTTATCAACATGTCTTGCTTCATCCCTCGTCTCAAACTTATTTCGGCTTCCAGTGGCATGGTTTCTATTTTGTGTTTCGTACACTGCCGTTTGGATGGAAGGCCAGCGCGTTTATTTACCATAAGCTCGGACTTGCAGTTTCGGCCTCCGCACGGTCTCACGGAGTCCCAGCTTCGCAGTACATTGATGATCGGCACGTTGGACAACTTTTTACTTCTCCATTGCGGGTTAGTCGCGAGCCATCTCTCGAGCGAGCTAAGGCGGCAGTTTATATTATGTGTTATCTGCTCATTGAAGCTGGATATTTCATTGGTCTTGACAAATCGCAGCTGGTTCCTTCGACATGGGTTCGTTTTCTGGGTTTTGTTTGCGATTCTGTACGTCAGGCCTTCCTCGTCCCTGAGGACAAGAAAGTCAAGTTCGCGGCGTTGAGGGAAGACATTCTTTCGTCTCCATACGTGGGATTGAAAACACTTCAACGATTTTCGGGGAAGGTCATTTCTTTTAGCCTTGCCATTCCTGGATGTAAGTTGTACGTGCGCGACGTCTTTAGGGCGATCTCCCGCCTTTCAGGATCTACTTGGCCTTCCCTCAAGGTAGAGGCGACTCTTCGCACCGAGATAGAGTTTTGGCGTTTTCTTGATAATTGGAAGGACTGCCTTCCATGGAGAACTGAACGCCACGCAGTGGTTACGCTTTATTGTGATGCCTCCAAGAGGGCCTGGGGTGGTACTCTGCTACAGGACGGTCGCAGTCTGGAGTCGACAGATTACTGGATAGACAGCTCGCAAGATATCAATGTTTTAGATACTCGGGCTTTGCTGCATTCGCTCCTTTCGTTCAGGCATCATCTCAGCTGGCGTAGGGTGGACGTTCACACTGATAGCCTCGTTTTGAAGTCTGCTCTGGCAAATGACGGTTGTAAAAACCAAGACATTAACAATTTCCTTAAAGACATTTTTGATTGCTGCAGAGAATTCAATTTCAGCCTTGATGTTCATTATGTTCCTTCAAGTGAGAACCCGGCTGACATCCCTTCCAGGAAGGTTTCAGATATCGATTGCATGTTGTCAGAAAGGGCTTGGGAGCCAGTCGAGCGCCTTTTTGGGCCTCACACCTTCGACCTTATGTCTTTGGATAGCAATTGTCAACGTGATGGGGAAGGCCGGTGTTTGCCCCATTTTACACCTTGTGCGACTCCAAGCTCTTGCGGAATTAACGTTTTCGCACAGTCTCTGCCTTTGGACCACAACTTGTATGTGTTTCCACCGTTTGTGCTAATTGCGCCCCTTCTAAAGTGCATGTTCGAGCAAGATTTTCAAGGTGCCTTTACGATCATCGTCCCGGATTTAAAGCCTCGACGTTTCTGGTGGGCGTTGTTGCAGTCGCTTACTGTTGATCGACTTCTTTTGGGGAAGAAAGGCGAAGATGGCATTTTGTTGTTTCCCTCTCAAAACAGCCGTCGCTGGTACTCAAAAGAGCTTCAGTGGGATCTGTGGGCCTTCCGTTGTGTTTGCTAAGCCAGCCTGATCTCTTCCTTTAGGTTATGCGTCCATGGAAGTCAGCCCGACGCTGTTCAGCCTGCCTTTACCCTAACGATTCCGATGCTAATTATTGTCAGGCGTGCGGGACATCGACCGGACTTCACCTTGCTGTTACGTCAACTGTTCGCGTGGATGAAACGGCGATCAACGAACGGTTTAAAAGATTTCAATCTGTTATACGCTCTAACCCTTACCAAAGGCAGAAATCCGCTTAGGAGCAACAGCTCTCCCAGGTTTTGGGTCCATTGACTCCCCCTAGGACAGTGACTTCTTGTACTGCTAGTGACATTGTCAACTTTCTAATTTTTAAGGATAAGTCAGGGAGAACTGTAGTACATTCGTCTTTATGTTCAAGGGCTTCCTGCACCTGTCCTAAGCGCTTGGCAGCCGGGTCGGTAGATTCCCTTATAGGTCGTTTGAGGGCCGTGTTTAATAATCTAGGACGTCTTAATGATTCTAACCCGGTTGCCCACCCCTTAGTTAAGGACTACTTAAAATTTGTCAGGCAGGAGCAGGCGGGTTTGGCTATAACACCTGTTCAAGCAGTACCTTTGTTTTTCGATAAATTTCGTAGACTCATAGCTTTCTTACGGGGTTTGCTTTTAAGTCACGCGCCTCTTTCGCGCTCAGGTAAATACATACTCGTTCGGGACGCTACGTTTTTTGTGGTGGATTTTTTCACCGGGGATAGGGCCTCTGACCTCGGTCGCCTTCAGTCTTGCAACATTTTTAGGTTAAGGGATCGGGAAGGCTTCTTGCTCAAGTTTACTCTCACTAAAAATATCCGCAAGGGCTCACCTCGCTCTTTTGCTTTGATTAAGTTTACTCATCCCGAGGTTTGCCCGGTTGCCTGGGTCCAGCATTATATTACGGTGTGCCAGTGCCTGAAAATTTCATTGGATCAAGGGTACTTTTTTAGAGCCACGGAACGCGATGGTTCGGTGGGGGACAAACCCTTTACAGGTTCCGCGGTTAACAATCGGTTGAGGAAACACCTTTTGGAGTCCAAACTCCATGCTGGAGAGACTCCGCACAGTTTTCGGGTAGGATTATCCAACACTCTAAGGCTTTTAGGCTGTTCCCAGGAAGAGGTTGCTCAATACCTAGGCTGGAAAAGTGGGGAAGTCGCGAGTAGATATATGCAGCGCTCACATGCTGACGCTTCCCTTACAATATTAGAAAGCGTGTTCCCCAGAGTGGCTTCCGGCTTGGTAACCCCGGTCTCACATCCCAATAATTTGGACGCTGCTGTTTAGCTAGCTCCGAGATATACAAGAAGGGGTTGGGGTTCTGAGTAATGGAACGAATAAAGTTTACGATTCTTTGTGTGAGTGTGGTATTTTGGTTTTCTGCATTCCTTGCCCCCCTTTCCGAAATTGACAGCGGAGTGTCTGGGGCAGGAGCGGGTATCCTCCCATAACTTAGCTTCCCGTGTCAGGGCAATTGTTTGCGGTGAGAATGTTTTACTAACTACACCGCGAATCACCAGAGCTATTGTAAATTATTCCTGACCGGCAGGGGACTGGGGTTAGCCATGGTCGCAGACCATGTCGCGTGATTTCCGTTCGTCATATGTAAACAGGGGCGATCGTCAGTTACGCAGACCACTGCTGGATCGCTGTTGTGTTGAAGTCTCATTGTTTGTAGTCAATTTTTTTGTAATACGTCATTTGTTTACCACAACATTCGCAACACCAAAAACCTGCCGCAACTCCACAAAAAGTATGCCGCCAGCATTGCAACCACACAACAAACCTGACCTGCGACCATAAGATTTTTCTTCAAGCAAAACTACAGTTAACAAGTGTTACCAGTGTCACGCGGGTCACCACGCAGTCCAAATAATAACGTTGTCTGACCACTCAAATCACTCCTCACAGATATACGGCCATAGACTGCATTGAATGCCACAGAAAATAAAATCAGCTTTAACCCTTTCACTCTCAGAGTTCAACCTCTGCTAATGTTGCTAAGCAACTGAGCAGGACTTGCTCCTGGTTTCGATCTTTGGTTCCTTTGAGAGTGAAAGGGTGTGACTGATTGTGTGACAGCAGCTTTATGAAAACGTTTTTGTTCCCTGTTGTAGTGCGCTACACTGCGCAATAAAGGAAAACTAAGACAGTGCAAATGAGTTATGACATTGCTAAAGGCAGTTTAAGCGCTAACAGACCTTTAGCAAACAGTGGCGAAGATCAAATAGTCGAGGCAAGATGTCGGTTAAGCAAATCCTCCAAGAAAATCCGAACAAATACCGACACCCATTGTCCTATCTGAGGTGAGCAATATAAAAGTCTCCTACAGTTGTACTTCCGCTCGTCCCCGAAGACTACGCTAATCAGCTTCATGTTCTCATCACGAAGTGTTCCCTAACCAACTCTGTCAAACATGACGTCATATGGAAATTACAAATAACTCTGTGTAATACCAAGGTACCCAAGATCCGAGGTTTTGGACATAACTGAAGACTACAGTCAATTTAAGTGACGGAACTTCTAAAATGCTGGGTACATAGTTCACATTATGCAGGTGGCGTGACTTAAACTTTACAACCTCGCGACCCAACACAGGAAGAACTACAACAGTGAAAAAATATTACCTTGAACAACACACCTAGAATATTTGAAATGAAAATTAAACAAATTATATATGAGATTGGCTCTGCTCTATGTACATTAAAATGGACTTACTATAAACACTATCAACAAAGTCGCCGCCATTTATCACTATTCGAACCAAATTACAGATTTGTTTTACAGAACCAAACATGTTAACTACGATTACTTGACATTAAACCGACACAGTGACATAAAAAGCGACACTTTTGCTTTAAACTTAATTTTGATATTTGTACGATTTTGGCGAGAATTAAAACGGATTTACGGCATTTAAAACTTAAATAGTAACATGTAATATTCTACCTGAAGTAAACACAACAGGATATAAAACCCACAACGCAAGATTTCTTACATTGCTTGCAAAAAGTCGTTTTTTTCTTTTTCTTTTTTTTTTTTTTGTTTTTTTTGTTTTTGCTTTTGTACTGTTGGGAACAGCACTTTTTTAAAGTGTTACAGTTATTAAATCATAGTTTCAATAACACATTCTTAGTATTATTAACTCAACTGTGCATGCGGATGAATGACTACGTTATCTTCTGCCACAACTGGCTTGTTGGACGCAAGTGTTACTTATTAACTATACAAGTTTTTTTCCACAAGAGAAATTAAGTGCTATTGCAATAGCTGAAAGGGATAAGACTCGCGAGTCACTTGCAAAAACAGTTGCATAAACACTGTGCAACGCCTGCAAGATTTGTCACATTTCGCAAATGAAAACGTTGAGAGACATGCTTAACGTTTTCGGCAAATTGCAAAAACTTTACCTGAAACAGATCACGAAACAACTTTCGTTAACGAAAAAACACCTTTCCATACACTCGTCAACGATCGCTCAGTACTACAAAACACCTGAAAAAGTAAGTACGAGAGTTGTGTCGGTTTATAATACAGCACTATAACACAACACAGCAACGGCACATCCTCTGTCGTCCACCGCCAACACTCGGGGGAGGGGTGACAGGGGCAAAGTATTCATGTACTCTTAGGTCTGGTAGATGAGCCTGCAAACAGAAAATAACCACGTGAACATCACTGCAGTGACACTAACTTCAATTACGTCAGAGACAAAATCACGTGAATTAGGAAGCCAACAACAAATCACCTGAATTAGGGCGAGTCAACAAAACAACACGTGAATAAGGAAGAGTCAACAAGAAATCACGTGAATTAGGACGAGTGAAAAGTTGACTTATAAGAGACAGCAAATCATGTGGAAGTTCAAACGAACTATTGTAAACATGTACATTGGGTCAAACACACGTCGCCATGTGAAACACACAAAGGATTACGTGCATGAACAAAGAATAGGACAAAACGTTACAATTGAGACATTTCAAACTGCGGGGCATCACGCGAAAATACAAGGAACCATGGAGGCGATCACGCGAACTAAGGCAGTGGCTGCACGAATTAACAGCTACGCTTCATCTAGGAGTGTACTCTGAAAAAAAGAAGTGGAATAAAATTACCAAATAAAATGCAATAGTTACTCTGAGTTTCCTTGTTCCTGCTTTTGTGATGAGCTGACAGTCGAAGAGTTCCACTGTTTTAAGTTGATGGCAATTACTAATGTGTTAAAAAATAAAAAGTTTTCATAGTGACAACTAACTACCTTTGATAAATTTATTCATGTCATTGGATTAAAACACGTTACCGTCTGATTTTCTTATTACCGACAATCATTGTGAAGCTATCATACTCTAAAAAAATTATTTCCGGGGCACTCGGGTGCAGTAGTGAAAGGACTCGCCTCACACAAGTGAGACCCGGCTTTGAATACCAAAGTTGACGCCATATGTGGCTTGAGTTTGTTAGTGGTCCTCGGCCTTGTTCTGAGTGTTTCTCTCAGAGTCCTATGTCCTATAGCTTTCCTCCCTCGACGAAAACCAACATTTCTTAATTCCAATTCGGTCAGGAATCCAACAGCCACAGATTTGTCAGCCGTAAAGTGGAAGTATCATGAACTGAGCATGCGCTAGTGGGACTGGAGTCTGGTTATTTTTGATAAATTCATTCTATCATGGGATTGAACCACTGTTTCATTTCTTTTGCTATCGGCAAAAGACATACCGGTGTTTTTCCAAACAAAGTTGTTTCTCGTTCTGGTGTAGCCAAATTTTCTGTCTAGAGACGCCATTTTGATTTTTGCAAGACAGATTGTAAACTAGGAAGCGCACGCGCAGCTAATTAATGCTAATTCTTCTTAAAGTGTCACTCTTGTGACACAAAGTTGATTCCTTGTTTCCATGGATTCATGGCAAAAAAGTGAATGTTTGGGAGTAGGTACCATAACTCATGACACAAACGCACAATATAATTTTATTTGCTTCTATAGCTTTTAACCATTTAAAGCGCATTTGGCACTGTGCTCATTTATAAAAGCAACAAAAACTTACTCAACAGGGGCCCGTTTCTCGAAGGTTCCGGTAACCTTTACGGCCCGGAAAGCTATTTTATGTGCGCGATCTTTACATTAAAGACTCAAATTTTGTGGTTTGAAAAGCTGAGCAGTAAAATTCTAAGTTGATAAAACAAGTTGGGCTGATATGAGGGCTAAAAACGTCGCCAACGTACTCTAAGTTTTGATTTGAAAATAAAGCTCGGGGCCCGAAAAGTTACAGGGACTTTCGAGAAACGGGCCCCAGGTGTCCTATTTTTGCATGAAGTATAAATATTGTGAGCAACACCTCTAACAAGCGGCTCTGTCACTCCACTGCCCAAATAGAAGAATTCTAACTTTTTAAGCGCCGTTGACGTATTGAGCAAATTTTGTTTCGGCGATGGTTAGTGCTTTTTGTGTTAAATATCTGCTTTTTGTTACGATTTTACGACAATTTCTCTGCAGTTCGATTGATTGCTGTGTAGTGGGAGTGGTCGAAGCAGCTGCGAGGTAAGTATGAACAGCTTTTTGGGATACCGATACGCGCTCTGCTCCGTCGCGTCAAAATCGCAAACAAATACCGGTGAAATCGCACTAAACTCGAGGCTGGATTTCACAAGTGATTTTAGAAAACCAACTCAACTCAAACATTAAATTAAAGGTGTAAACGGCTCATCTACTCACATTAAGTAGTCTAAGGCGTTGTCTGTGATAAGAGGGCAGTTATCCAATTCTAGCTCCTCAATGTGGTCCACAGCACATGGGCTGCCACAAAAGTGTCTGATGCCTTCATCTGTGATCAACTCACAGTGTGAAAGTGTCTGAATAAGGATGAAAACAAGGTAGCTAAGTCCCTGTCATGTTACCGTGTAAAAAACATAATTATGTACTGCTGGGTTAACATTATGTTCACAGCCACGATGTAAGAAGTTCAGAGAAGAGTTGCGTAAGTTTTGTGGTTCCATGTGGCCCTTGTGTGGAATTGATGATCAGCAAGCAGAAGTAAAGTTGCAAAAGGCCGCACGCAGCAATTTGTTTTGTTTTCGGTCTTCGAGACATCAGTATTACAACTGCCTCAAGCAGAGTTAATTCTGTCAAGAAATAAGCTTTTGGTAATAAGGCCATGCCCCTCCCCCTCCCCCTCCAACACCCATAAAGCTTTTTGACGGTCTGTGTTCACAACAGGGAACCCAACATACTTAGACTCAGCCTGCGTAGTGTTTCCGCGTTTTTTCCCGTTTGTCGTTTTTTTGTGTGTTGGTCGCTTTTTGGCAGCGTGGCTGTAAAGTGAAAAAATGCTTTCAGCAAACGGAAAAACCCACGAAAATGCTTACTACACAGGCTAACTTGAATTTCTTAAAACATAGCTTTACATTAGTGGTGTAAAATTAATATCTTTAGATTCTAAACCTTTTGCTCCTAGCCAAGAAAGAAGTTGAGTTGAGATTTTTCAAGTCTGTAGTGAAATAATTCTCACTGGCACAACGATTTAAAAAGATTGCAATCAAAAAAGCTATTCCAATGTCGCTCATCTCTTTGTAAATTAGATTCTAAACGTTTGCTTCTAGCGATAGATTAAGTCCAGTAGAGTGAAGTTGAGTTGATATTTTTCAAGTCTGTAGTGAAACAATTCTCACTTGCACAACGATTTAAAAAGGTTACATTCAAAAAAAGCTCTTCAAATGTCCCTCATCTCTTTGTAAATTAGGAGACTAGGGTTTCTTCGGAAAGTTTGTGCACCACCTTTTAAGCCCTTCATTCTGGGCTATTATTGCAGTAATTCTGCAATGTCGCATCTTGGAATAAACCCTACTTAAAGCTAAAGAGGAACAGACGACAAGTTAAACTTACAAGTTTTTGTAAACCCGAACACCAGAGAGAAAAGTGATTCAAAGTTGAGTCAGTAATCTAAAGAAAACAAAGAGGCTGAATTATAACATCAACATCATACCTGTGTGCTCCTTAATCCGTAACTCTGCTACATTGCAAATTTCCCTCTAACGTAAATTTCAGGTTACTTGTAGTTAACAGCAACAATATACATTTTATTTTTCATTTGTTGCACAACATGGTTACTGTTTTCACCACTTTGATTGCAATTTAATTTGTAGCTGTATTTTATCACAACCTGGACAACCAAAACATACTTTTCAAATGGCAAAAAAATAAATGCTCGTACACATAAAAATGTCAGTAAAATTTTCATTTTCAATATTGCTACTTAAATACAAGGTGTTAGTATATAATATAACAAGAACCTCACCAAAACGCATTCCTCCAAGTCCAATCGCTGAAGTTTGTTACAACCCTGACAACAAACAAAACACATGGAGATTAAAATGCTTTTTTCAGATTACCAAATCATTGGTCAAACCAGGACTAATGATACATTTCTACTTGACTATTAGTTTCTGAATCCAGATAAAAACAATTTCATTTCCATTCCAAATGCACATGAAGTTTGCAGCTCATTAAAGTACGGGCCTCTGAGGGCAACTCTCAAATTCTTGATCAGAGCCTTGACTTGACAAAGATCCCGTACAGTAATAACCCAATCTCCAAACATGCAATACGGAATAAAACTCAGGACTTTAGAAGGGGTGACCAGATTCAAGGCTATTTTTACATAAGAAACTTTCATCAATAAGGGAGCATTTGTTCAGTAAAAATCCTGTAAAAACGAGGTGGCCATATTACTATGCCTTTCAACAACAAGCGAAGCCTAAAGTTCATGACTCAACCGTTACGTTTCCACTCCGGTCAATCATCATAGTAGGTCTTTCAAATTTCAGCTCA
Organism: Siderastrea siderea; assembly: GCA_964030785.1. NCBI lineage: Eukaryota > Metazoa > Cnidaria > Anthozoa > Scleractinia > Rhizangiidae > Siderastrea > Siderastrea siderea. The sequence continues at coordinate 11,044,356 of OZ034971.1, forward strand.
ACGGAAAAAAAGGTCAAGTTTGCACGCTATGTTTGGTGGATTTTGATCCAAGTTAGTTTCTGTTTTCAGTAAATTCTCACGCTTTGTTATTTGTTGGCATAACTATGGTTTAAAATTAAAATCAATGACGCCCATCTCCGATTTTTTTTCCTGAAGAGAGCGGGTAGCTGTACACAGACTATCCACATGACAGCATTGTTAATGCAAGTTTGACGTGATGAAGTCTTCATAGAGTTCCAGAACAGCACACCTTGTTCCTTACTTTTATCACTGTTTTGTATTTTAAAATGTGTAACCAAAGACTTCACGCATTAAAATTTACTAGCTGGTGCCCGTGAACAATTCACCACGGAACAAAAATGTCATGCCTGTTTTCAAGCAAGCAAGGAATTCGAAAGTTTTTGTTTCTTAAAGTAAATGTATTTGTTATTTGGCTGGAAAAGGTTACTGACGACTATTCTGTCTGTCTTAATTCACTGTTTAGCTAAGGAGGCGATGTTTGCAAAACCGACACCAATTTACATAAGGAGTTGAAATTAGTCACACATCCTGATAGGCATGGCGCGGTGTTTGCTTGCTGAGAGAAACGTGCGACTTTTCAGGAAATTCTCCAAAGTGAATCTTTTCGATTTAAAACCATATTGGGTACATCCTTGCCAGGAAAGTAGAGAAATGGTGTGGCGTTGGCTTTTTGTAACTTAGCCGTTTTTCCACGATGGGTGGACAACAGTTCTCTCATCGCGTATTAATTATAACATATATAATCAAGATATAGATGTTATGACTGACAATGGTACAAGATGCAATCATTAGTTGAGTATTGAACTTCAGAGTTTTCGTGTTTTTGAAAGGTGCTTTAATGGAGTGGCATCAGAGTTGGGTTGCACTGTACTACCCCGAATCTGCTCAGTTATTTTAGGCCAGGATGTAAAAACCTTACCCTGCAAAGAGCTGCAAAACCCGCATCTGTAAACTGTGAACACTGAGCAGCTTCTAATGTCCTGCAGCACAAAAGCGGACATTGTGTCATAACAGTTACATGTTGCAGTAATTTTACTGCATTCCCGAGAATCTGATGCATGGTGCACCAAGGCTGTCGACTGTATCTCTTTCCAAACCGAGCTTGCGAATTTAAAGTTGTATAGAGACATGCATAGAAACTTAATGCCTTCAACTTTACAGGGTTTAGAGTTTGCAAAAGTCATGTAAAATTAGCCGGTTAGATTTCGTGGGTGAAATCTTCGCGATATTTGACGTATCATACAGAAAACTGAGTGAAATGTATAGGTTGTACTACAAGAAAAAGAGTTTGATCGTCAGAAACAAATAAATGACCCGAAACAAATCTTTTTCCATGAAGGGTGTAGTACGTTACCACCCTAAATTTGGTCTATTGCAAACAATAGTATCACCTTTCAGGCCCGTAGCAAGGTTGAAATAACTGGGGGGGGGGCGAGCAAAGAAGCCTAAACAAAGCATACTTGTCCAATACTCCGACAAATTTATGCATAGCATTGTTAAATTTCTTATTGTTTTGCTTCATTCTTTATTGTTATGCTTTTGTACAGTATTGTTATGTGAAGTGTATACAATACAATGCCATGCATAAATTTGTCGGAGTATTGGACAACCCTCAAACAAAGTCCCCCCCCCCCAGTCAAAATACAGGCGTTAACAAATAGGTCATAAGACATAAAACATTCATGTCAGATGCCACATTTTGATTCGATTTCGTCAAAAAGGATACCTTTATGGGGACATCGTTCATTGAAAATTTGCCAAAAAACTCCTTCCTATTTGCGTTTTGCGCCGACAAAGTTGTTGGCAGCATCTACTACATTTAAAGCATCAGTTTTAAAAAAGTATTCTTGAAGTTACAAGGTTTGTTAAAATTCACCCATTTTGACAGCTTAGAGTTCGGATCTGTCTTGCCTAACTCTCGCAAATGTTTACGTAGCATTTGTCACTCGATTGGTGAGATAAATATAATTTTGTTTCTTAGACTTGTGTCACAACAGTGGGTTTGAAGCTTGCAGCAAATACACAGCAGTCGCTTCGCTATTTATGGTATTATGTTCCTTCACAATCTTGAGCTATACTGCCAGGGTAAAGGTAATATGGGTGAAGAAAGACATTGGTAAGGAACCTGGACGACTGAAATGTGCGGTGGGCTAGTATATGTTTGAAGCCCACTTGCCCGATGGCTAGTGACTCAACTCAACAGATGTCGAACCCTATTAAAGGTTGTAAAATTATAAAGGGCACTTTTAGCATCAGAAATCAAGACTCATTGTTGCACATTAATTTGTTTTAATTATATACTTTTGGGGACATTAATTGTGATGTTTTTTACCTTCCAAAAATTCTGGGGGGGGGCTCGAACCCCCCCTGCCTCTCCCCCTGCTACAAGCCTGCCTTTACTTTTCCAATCTTTGGAGTAATATTTGCAGGTTCGATTTTCGCAATTCTTTCGTGGTGCGCAAAAATTACGAAATCAAATTGTATGTGAAAATGTGAGTCATTAGAGTAATCTATTTTAATTCTCTTCACCTTACTACTGCAGAATTTATTAAAACAGTGGAGTCCCGTGATCTCGAGCCCCAATATCTTGAATTAAATTCCGTTATCTCAAACTTCCAGGGCCCAGTTGCATAAAACAACTTAATTAAGATTAAGTGGGAATTTCTGCAACCATTCCCTGTGTTCCGGAAGATTTTCTTGCACGCTATTATGGATAAATCAGCAGAAGGCGGATTAAAAAGTACATGTATAGGAAACACAATGAGTGTACGAAAAAATCCTCAGGAAAACGGGGAACAGTTGAAGAAATTGCCACTTAATCTTAAGTTTCTTTGTGCAACCTTGCCCAGGTCCCGAGCCTTTGCTTCAGTGTGTTCACTGCTAGATCTGGGAAAGTTTATTGCGACAGTATGATAAATAAACAAAGAAACACGACTGTTCAAAAGTGCTGTTGTTCTTCGTTATTGTAATCTAATCCTTTCAGGGTACTTGTAAGGCTCCAAAATTCATTTTGGGATTTTAGTTTGGTCCAGGGGTTTTCAGGGGTTTTGCTTCAAACCTAAGGGATTTTTTTCGGGTTTTAAAATTTATGTCCCCATTTGCACCTCCCCGTCATTTGAACTCCAGAGTGCTTTCCCCCCCCCCCCATCCCCCAGGAACTTGGCTAGTTTTGGGTGGCTGTTACTATCAAACAGCCAAAGCCAAGCCAAGAAACTCACCTTAGTTCATGACAATTGTTCCCCAGATGTTGAAGTGATAAATCTGTTATTAACTGCATGCATCCAGACACACAGAGTAACGTAACATCTTTACAGTGCTCGCTGATTGCCTTTACTGCACCATCCTTTATGTTCTATTGGAGACAGTAAATATCAAACAAAACCCGGTTATGAAGGGCTGCAACCGATACAGCCTATGTTACTGTTCGCATGATTACATGTATAAGCTGTCATTCTGAAAAAATAGGACAGGTAGACGGGTCACTCATTTAATCTGTGGCTAATACGCACTGATAAACAATATTAATGCGTGTATGTAACTTGATAAGAAATGTTCCTATCAAAAAGTTTTCATAGAATCATATTTTGAATTTGGCTCATTGCCATTCCTTGAGGTTTATTCTGTGGTCCTCCACTGGAGCTGTCATTTTTATTAAAATATAGCCCACTGATTACTTACTTGTTGTGGTATTTTAGTTAGCGGTAACTACTCCTGTTATGAGGGGTGGCGAATGGTCTCACCAAAAATTAGGGTCTCGCAAAATTTCACCTGAACTATAAGCATCTCGCAGTCTCATTTTTTGAGCGATTCTATGCATCTCGGAGTCTCTAATTTTCGGAAAAACAGTCTCAGAGTCTTTCAACCTAGCCACCTCACAACCTTTTTGCGAAGCAAAAGCGGTGGTGAGTACCTTATTTTTACTGGCACAGAGTCCATCGCTATTCAGTGTTATTAGAAAATCCCTGCAATTTTTATGCAAGAATTCCGGACATATAATACATCAAAATAAAATCAGCCATTTCATTTTCTCTGTATGTGGACGCGTCTAAAGCATACATGTATTTTGCCACCACTGTATCGCGCTCCATGGAAATTCATGTATTTGGAATGCCAGTAAATATTGAAATGTTCATGTCCACAATATTTATCTAGGCGAAATGTCTGCTTCTTCATAAAAATAACTGAAGAAGAATATAGCTAATGGCGTTCCCTGGGATCTTCCTGGTTTATCTTAATCTCGGAAGGTTTCATGACACAGTAAGTTTTATAGTCATGTAAGCAACAACTTGACAAAACTATATTTAATTCTTAGTTCGGATTGCTTATTGATTGCCCAGCGTTTAGTCAGAAATGGAGATTTGGCAGTCCTGAAAGCATGTCTTTACGATGATGCTCTTCTTTCTAAAGGAGAGCTAAATACAACTATAAATACAATTACAACTAATAACAAATAACGTACGACTAAATAAAGCTAAAAGTGGCTATCAACTTATAGTAGTACCGGCAGTTCTGCGATCATAGCAACGACTCAAAAATAAATATTTAGCTTACCTTGAGCTTGAATTTACACTATTAAAGTGGTAGCAGTTTATATTCGTACATGCTCAAGCATGAAAACGACAACTTGCCAAAATACAGATCCGACTCATCCTTAGCTATAACTTCTCAGTGGAAGGAGTTTTTGTGTACACAGTAGCATATATCCAACCCAACTTTTAGCTTGAATTTTTTCGTGAAAGCAAATGACATTCAGCAGATAAGAGGTCCGATAAAGTGCCCCATCGCGATACTGTCTCCTATAAATTGCTGTTAAATAACTTAATGGCCCTTGGCAAAGACGCTGTATGTGCCTGATCGTATTTGTTGATGCTAAGGTTTTAATGGCCCTTGGCAAAGACGCTCTATACGCCTGGTTGTATTTGTTGATGCTTAGGTTATGATTTTTAGTCGAAAAACGAATTATCCGTGAAGGCCTTATGCAGGTTCGCTCTTCGATATGTACTTGTAAACAAGGAAGAATCGTAGTGAGATGCCACACAATTTATCCTTGGTTTCCATCTCTGGATTCTTAATCAATTTCCACGGTGTGTGTGATTGAACACCACTTGTTTAAGAGTTAGTTTGTTTCTCCTCTTCTACGTAATAAGACTGTGTACATCTGTGTGCAGCTGTCGGTCGTTTGTTTAAGACGTTTTTTGTTTCTTCTCCTCTACTGCAGCTATGTACATATATGTGCAGCTTAGCTGTTCCTACTGTGGCAGCGCCATATGAAAAGCGAGTTCAGGACCCCTGCGAGATAGAACTACCAATCTGTGTATAGGTAGGACTTTACAAACAACCGAACCTAGGTTCGAATGGTAGTTGCAGTTCTACAGAGGTCGACCTCGCCATCTCTGAATACTTTATCTTTGTCTGGATACTTTCTCTGGGTTCGAAAGAATGGTATACAGTTCTACAGAGGTCGACCTTGCCATCTCTGGATACTTTCTTTTTGACAATATAATCAGGGGCAACCAGATTATTAGATTGTTTCAGAACTTTTCAAAGGCATGTTTGTGTAAGCTAATACAGATTGATCTGTTCGTGTTTTTAGCTGAAAATTCAGGCCTCAGAAAATTTTAGGAAACAGAACCCTATCCGCCGAATTTCCGAGCTGCTGATGGCTCTCCAAAAAATTGCTAGCTCTAGACGACAGATTTGTCCCTCCGAAAACAATAAGTCCTCTTTTAACGAAAGTCCGGGGTGATGTTTCGCAAAAGTAATCTCTAGCTTTCATTCCAATTAAATCCAAATATCTCAGGCAATTTTAGGCGTTCCAAACAGATATTCCCCGAAACAAAACCGTTGGGTGCCCCTGTATAATGACCATGCCTGATCCTTTGTCCGGTTTTGGAATAATAATGTCGTCACGTCGCGTAAGCTGGTTCGTGGCTCTTAGTAGTGCCTTTGGTAGTGCTGGTCCTTTCCGTTGGATGTCATTGAGTGCAACTGACCGCAGGGTGGCAGCGGAAAATGTTGTGACCGCAGGGTGGCAGCGGAAAATGTTGGCTCGAGTTTCTAGCAAGCCATTTATTATATTTTTTTATTTCTGGTAGAAGTATGCAAAAGAATCGTAGACTACAATCCAGAGCACAGTCAGTGATGGCTTGAGATCAGCCGGCATTATTTCCCTTATTCTTCAAACCAGGTCTAAATTTTTTTTAGCTACGCTAACTTGTTCTGGGATTGAAGGCGTGTCCAATTTAACCGGAATCTACCAGTATTAATTTCTTCACAAAGAAGTCAGACAGGCACATCGATTTTACTTTTACAGATTACAGATTTTGTCTGCAAGAAAGGTGTTAGAGACATAAGGAATGGCTAGCGATGCCAACGACCTTGTTTGTTTCTAGAATGTACACAAATGTACTAGAGGCATTAGAGGGCTTGAAAACAATGATGACAACATTTTGATGTCAAAATATGTTCTGCCCTGTATGATCGTCTCGAAGAACACACTCAGATTCTTGCTGAAAAGGCCTTTAAAGAAACTATCAACCTGACGTCACACCTCCTTGAGCGTCTTGCAGCTGCCACAAAAGACCAACTATTTGGATTCCACACAGGTACCTATACGAGTAAGCAGATGGTGTGCCGATGGGAACCCTTGTGGGACCTCCCATGGACATTATATGTTTGGGTAATATAAAGTGTTCTCTAGTCTTTAAGAGAAAAGTCATTCTGGCCCTACTGTCCGGTATTGAAATAAGGTTACCATTTGACATGCTACCGTTCCTTGAAAATCAATGATATTATCTAAGAAAAGCTAACAGGTATATAGAAACCCACCACAACTGGACTTTTATGACATTACCTGAGTGTTATAGTGGATTTATTTTCACAGAAAAGATATGTTTAACCGAGCGTACCGTATGACGTCACCATAGAAATATTTCTCTGACGGAACAGACAACCAAAAAGCGGCCATTCTCTTATCTAATTTACCATCGCGAGTTTTTTCAGTCTTTCGAGAAAAACACAGGGACATGATATTCGGACAAACCCTTAAGTAAAAAAAACACACGAAAACATTTCATCACAACGGCGGACATCGTTCGTAGAAAAAGGCCTTGTTTGGCATGGAATTTTATCAGTCTACTCCGGTCGAAAAATTGTCATGAGGTCAAAACTAATAACAAGATTTAAAACGGCAGATATTCAATTAACAATGTGCTGCTTGTAAATTTCAAGGTGACCTGTGTTTTGTGGGTTATGACTGCTTCACGGTCCCAAGACTTGACGGTCCGTATTGCACAACCGCTGCCTTATTGGCAAACAGTTTACAGAAAAAGCACCGTAACGTGCAATCTTTAATTTATGAAAAACTCAAGAAAACGGACTGCAAAGTGACCCCATAGGAACAAAAGTTAGTAATTCAAGTCAATAAAAAAAACAATTTCGTGATAATCAAATGTAAAAAGATTAAACGACCTTCTGATATGATTTTTGAGCTTGAAAACTTCTTAGTTTTGAAAATGTCTCAATTTTGTTCTATGTCACTAGTGCTTCATTTCACTGAAATTAATCGTGTGCGTTCGAACCTTTCTCAATCAGCGTGCATAATTGTTAACATCAAATAAGCCCGTTGTCAATGTAAAGGTTGACATATAAGTGTGCCCATACGCAGTAAGATATAAAAAAATAATTTCAACGCTGTTGAAAAATGTAAATAATGGATTATGTGCTGATCACACCCAGAAACCGCTTCCAAACCGTCTCCTCTAAAATACAACGTAACTCAATACTCGGAATCATAGTTCACTTAAAACAACCCCTCCTTCCACCAGATTAAAGACTGCCCAAAACTTCCTACTTAACTTTTTATTTACAGATAACCTCAAATAGATCTTTCCCTCGGAGAAAATATTTACTCTGGATCCAAGCCCGTTAAAATGACCGTAAATATGTTTGGGCAAACGTTTGTTTACCTGTCCATGTTAATCACTTTGATAGACAGTGACTGGTGCATTCTGAAAGACATGTAAAACGTCATTTAAGAGTCGGCGACCTTCTTTGTCTTAATTCAAAGAGAGTGCCTTTCCAAAGGAGCGACCCTATTTCACACACCCAAGGTAACCACATTGGGCTAAGAAGATGGCGACGAGAGGTGGCGCTGTTCCAGCTTTTCATCAGGTTAACCCTCCAAGCTGTGGGCCAAATAGCTCGTTTTCAATAAGGCGAATTTTAGATCTCCCAGAAGATAATGTAGAAGATCAGGAGTGTACCTCATCTTCAAGTAACAGTTCACCAGCCGAGAGTTGCACCGTTTCCTTTCCGTTTATCCCTCGAGCAGTTCGTCCCATGGTACACCATTGTGGTGATGATGTACCATGCAGTGGACTCATAAATTGGCAGGATTTCGGTCTCAAGCCTTATACTCATGATTGGGGTTATGCGGAATCGTTTCCTTTAAGTGACCAAGGATTTCCAGTTGGTAAGTGAATCAGGGTGTTGTTTCTGACGTCCATGTTATGCCTTCTGCAGAAAGACAATGCAACAGTTGAGTTTTCTTGCGCTGTTTTTTTGGAACTAGGGTAAGCTCATTACCGCTAGTTTCACATTTCGTTTGATTTACAAACCGTTAAAAAAAACAAACATGGATTTTAAAAGCAATTTCATCGGAGGCAGTTACAGGCTCATTGACACAATTTGACCACGCTTGCGTCTTTTTTGTTTGTATCACAAAAGGGAGACTTTCAAACTTAGTCGCCAATCAAAATTCTTTTAGTTTTGGCTACGGCAGAAGATTGATAATTTCAAGGGGAGCGAAATCTCTTCGAAAAATGTATTATTTTTAAGAAGGAATAGAGATCTTTCACACGGGACAAGTTTATGCCACATAGAAAGAATTTTCTCAAAGTTTAATTCCATCCACAGAAAAGATATTGGCGTCGCTGTATTTGAGTGTCGTTGAGAAATCTGGCCAGCCATTTTCAGTATTGAATCTTTTTTTTTTGTTTGATAAAGTTATGAATGTTTAAAGACAGCTCTATTTTTAAATCTGTTATCAGCTTCCGCCGTGTGCATACACTTTGACCGTACTACTGAACTTGTCTATCTCTTATGTTAGCGTAAAAGTTGCTCTTTTCAAAACAATTACAATTATACTGAAATAGGTGCTTAGTAAGTCATCATTCAAATGAACACACTTCCATTTATGTCATTCAACAATGACATAAAGAAACCTTGTTAAATTTGAAATTTGAATTTGAGATAGAAGTTTGACAGTTCACAAGCCATATACTATTCAGCTTTCTGCAACTTTTTGTAGTCTCATCTCTAAATAAAGGATATATAGATTACTCATGACAATAATTCTGAAGACTGAGCTTTTGTTACCTACATATTTTATTTACAACATTGCAAACTTGAACTCTTCATTTAACTAGCCTGATCTTCTTAGAAAGATCGAAGGTGACTCTACTTGCAAATTATTTTCAATTTAACTGGACTCCAATATATCGATTTGTTCTTACAGACAACCAAGACCAGAGTAATTTTATTTTAGCGTTTTGTTATTGTAGCTCATTACTTGTTCATTCTTCGCATTCGTTTTGAGAAGTTAATTTTTCAGTTCTTCAACAACAGCGTACATAAAAGAGGCGATGACGTATAAGTCTCCCTTGTTTGGCCTCGGTTGAACTTGCAATGAGAAAATTCCCATAACTTTCCATTCACTTTCCACTAAGGTCTGATTAAATTATTTCATTCTTTTCTTACCTTTATTGCTTCTTGACTTAGAGATCTTTCAGAAGAAGAGAAGACGTCCCATGCGAAAGAAGAAGCAGCGTCCATTGTTTTCACCACACCAAATTCAAACCATGGAAAAAGAATTCGCCAAACAGCGGTACGTATCTGAGGACAGGCGAGCTCAGCTAGCTTTAGAGATAAACCTTACTAAAACTCAAGTCAAAACCTGGTTCCAAAATCGACGAACAAAGTGGAAAAAGGAAACAAAAGGTGAAGCAAGTACAGTCTCAAGACGCCGCTCCCAGGGAGAAATGGACCATGTTTTCCTCGCAATGCAGAGCACGCTTAGTCTTTTTTACCAGGACGTTAACATATCCGTTGATTCACGTGTTATTCCGTACGGAGTTTTGCCACAGTGTTGTACTGAAGCTATGGTTCCTACTAGCGGCTTTAAAGGTTCGTTTGTATCATAGCTTGCAGATGGGTACAAGCACGATTTTGTTTGCTGTATTAAGTCGTACACTTGGCATGTTAAGTTCAAATTGCGTTTTAGTTAGAAGTTCGTTTATGATTTTCTTATGAAGTAGATTGATATAAGAAATATGTACAAGTTTAGAAACTTAATAAACTTTTTTGGAGGTCAGTTTTTTGGAGGTCATCAGACGGAAACTCTACCATACTTCATATTTATCACAGAAGTTGGTACAATTTAAGTATCGCCTAGGTCAGAATTCAACTCAATGCATCCAATCCGTTTTAATATTTCTCGTCAAGTATCGTGCTTAACATTGCCAGGGTAAACAGTTTATATTCACAGACCTTCTTCGCTGAAAATAGGAATGGAATGCCCTTGAACAAACTTGGTTCCCTGAAAATCGATGAAGAAAGTGGAAAAAGGAAACAATAGATAAAACGAGTACTGCCTCAAGGCGCTCCCAGAGATAAATAGAACATGTTTTGCTTGCAATGCAGGGAACGTGAAGTCCTATTTACAGAAACATACGCGTCGACTCACGTGATAATCCGTTCAGAGTTTTTGCACGGTGCTGAACCTACGTTTCCTATTGCATAGATTGCTCTTAAAAACAAAACACAATCTTTGTATGTTTTATTTAGTAGTAAACGTATACCAAGAACAAGATATTTCAGAATTTCCTTTTAAGTTTCTATTATTGAGTAGATTGATACTAAGGAAATGCACAAGTTTAGATCTTTAGTTTTGAAGGTTTTGTATATTATCAACTATACCCAGTACTTCATATTTACACTCGCATAAGTTTATTGGCCGGAAATCAGAAATTCAATCCAGTGCAACCAAGCCGTCTGTATTATTTTTCGTCGAATTCATATACGTACTGCTAAGTAGGTGTTAAAAGGTAAAGAGGTTATATTTCTCCCTTCTGTACAGTGTCGAGGCAGTGTTTCGACAGCCTCAAACAGGATTTCCCCTCAACTTAACCGACATCACATGCTAGCACGTCTTTAAGTAATCTCTTGCTCTAGCAAGTTGTTGATTATTGCCTTATATGACAAGGTCTGTTTTGCTATAGTCGCTTTTTCGTTTTCAGCCTGCAAACCTTACGACGAGGAAATATTAATAGTAGTACTCGCACCTATTTCACACGTATTACTATAAATTGTATAATAAATTTTTAATTGTTATAGTCATCAGAGGAAGCTTGCTACCCAGATTATCGGCTTTGTTATGGTGCAAATTAAGCGCAGGAAAAGATGTTTAACGAGTGTCAAGCGCTTCCAAAATGTATTAAATTCTGCTGGTAGATCTTAGAAAGGAGTGGTGTATACTAGTTTAGCAACTATCATTACAAAGCGTAACTTGAAAACATAAAGCAGGATCTAAGTTTTACTGTTGTTGTTATTTCCTAATGGTTGTGCACTGATTTTCCTTAAGATTTGGAGGAAATATCTGACGTTTTCAAACGATCATTGATATTTTCGTTCAACGTAAGCTTGAGTTCTGTTCTTTCACCCAGATCAACAACGTCTGCTGGGTGTTTGACTTGCAAATTCTTTGCTTGCAACAGCTACAGCCTGGAACAAAGCCAGCAATACAACTGGGCGGAATGTGTTTCCGTAGATATATTTTCCTTTTTTTTTTTTTATTTAGACAAATGGTTTTGTTCTTCATCCTCAGACGGAAACTCTGACATTCCATTTGGCATATGAAACCGCACTTCATGTCTAGGACAAGAGACAGATGGAATTTCGGTCGGACATTAAAGGAAGTCACCTAAAAAGTAAAGATTGTTTTCAAAGCATGTGATTTCTGTTTACATAAGAAAATATTGTAGTTGGAAAGGTTTATTCTTGAGGAGTATTTGCATGCACATGTATGTCATTTATTGGAATTGGGGTGTGCTTACAATGCTCCTCAAGGAACTCTTTTTCGCCATTTCTTTGTTACTTTTTCCATCTTTATCAAGAAAGTATTTTGTGAGTGGGTAATCATGTCGAGACGACGATTTCAAGGTTGAGATCTCAGTGAGAACCCAGCTCCTCAAAATGTACACTGTGAAAGGTCCTGTGAGGTCTTCTTACCTCACAATTTTGGTTCAGTTAAAATGGTGTCAACGCCAATACTACAAGGAGCTCTATAGTAGCCTTGTTTCATATTTACATGTAATTTTAATTAATTTGTTATCTTGGCGTGCATTTACACTGTGTTAGATTACAGAAAGATCTACTTCTTATCAATTAATAGTCATGTTTTAACAAGTTAATATTGATATTCAATTTACCACGTTTGTGATTTTATGGGACAACGCTATCGTTTATGGCGATCATTGGCAAAAACTCGCTGTGTAATAGCTAGGTGAATGTTGTTCGAAGGAGGTAAATAAATAAGAGGCAAAAATGGCAGAAGTGAGTATAGGCAGGGGTCCATGAGCTCCTGGTATCGGTCAATTTGCCACCCGACAGATAATAGACCACCCACTCACTATGGACACAGTACGATACGGGGCGCTGATGTTCATGCTTGCACTCATTCACGGGAAGTATAATAAAAAAAAATCGTGCCTTCTTCTTGGCGCCAAATTCTTGTAAACAGAACAGAAATCCCCTACAGCTTTTCCAAGTTAAGTTGCCCTCCAATGGTTTCCGTACAGTGATAATTGCTGGGCTTTTCACTGGCTTTTGTGCAAACAGACATTACTAATGCATTTAATTCGCTCTGCCGCATGCGCAGAAATGGACTTTTGGAGTGCACGTTATTCACCCGTGCTGATTGTCGGAAAACGACGGTCTGATCATTTCATTTCAGTCTAGTAACTTCTACTTATTTATTTATGTATTTATTTATTTATTTTTACTTTGTTCAGAGAATTACAGAGGACCTCGGAAGTTTCTTTACACAAGCCGTCCCTCGCCTCACCCGTTCTAAGACGAAATATAGCCACGAAATAATACGCTACTCCTTTTTTGCTACACATTAAAACCGCCCTAGTAACTCTTTATACACCTATAAATTCCGCCCGTCACAAACCCTCGGACGTATCCGAGAGGGGATGTTTTGAGCTATAATGCACGTGCGAAAAAAAAAACATAGGCACACAATGCGTGCAGAGCCAATGACGTTTTCTTCCGTAATATGGTGAAATTTATGAGGACAACCTTTGGATCTTACACCGCTGCAGTGTGGTCCCACCCATACCCTAACTCCCTCAAATACGCCTTCCCCTCCCCGCTTGCGGTTAATGTAACATCTTCACCAGAGCGAGGAATCAGCATAATCAGTTGTCATACAAACCGGGTAAAAAGCAGCGTGACTACGTGAAGTTAATTGTGGCGTGACATTAAAATTGTACGCAAAGTAAATAAAGCTCTTCATTTCCCTTTTCTTCGAAGACCACATATTCCAACGCGTTGGTTTCTTAAATTTTCGGTCTTTGCGAACATAAATAACTTCGCTGCTAATATAAATTTTTCATAACAAATCGGCAACATTTAATTTCCGCCTACATTTTCAAGTTGATACGCCTGCTTTCTTCTAAACAAAACGAACACCCTGAACCTGAATAAAATTCATCAAGCTTTCAAAATTCAATAGGTCTGTACTAGAATGCTTTGTTGTTAATCTTGCCTTCGGTTCGAGATGTTTTGAGGGTTGCGTTACATTCCGAAGCTGAGCTGTCAACGATGCAAATTTGTTCAACACGCTTTGAACTATAAATTTCATGTTTACGCAGGCAAAAATGACACTGAAAATTTTGAATTCGCTGTTACCTAGAGATAACCCGAAGTATTTTATGCTGTTTTACTCTAGTCTTTTCACTACTGTTACAAACTTGGGCTTAAAATATTGTTTCCTCCACTGTTTTTATTTTAATTAGGGAGTGAAATTAAAATTTCCAGTTTGAAATAAATCTTCGGGCGATACATGCAGTAGTAGCTGGTGGTGAGAAGGTTTCCACCCGGGTATAAGTCGGCCGGAATTTGTTACTTCACATTACAAGTTACGGTTCACACCTTTTTGGTTTACAAAGTGTTTCTGCTTCGCAGCAGAACACAACAATTCGCGAAATAAGTCGAGTTGGTTCGTTGCGACCACGACCTTCTACTGGTTCTATTCATACTAAATCTCAAATTGACGCCGTCTCGTGTTTTTTCTGCCGTGGAAATTTTTACTTCGGTTTAGATAACGCAAGACTACAACGCGAATAAAATCCTGCCACACATCAAGGATACAAAACAGCGCATTCGAAGCATATCCAGACTCACGACTACAGACCACTTCAACTCCCGGGGGTCGTACTCCCATAGTATAAGGTGTATGGGTATGTACCGCTGTTGACCTAAGGATTTTAGTGTACCGGTGGCACACCCCCTCCCAACATATCACAGAACACTCCCCCGGCCTCACAGAAGAAACACAAACAGCATGCATGCGTTGATTTTCAGGCTACAGCATTAGCCATGACGTCACTAACAAGACGTCATTGGCTAAAAATAATAATAAATAAATAAAATAAAATAAAATAAAAAGCGGCGCGACATTGTACAGCGGTATGCCGTGGGAGGAAAAATTTGGAATGATCTCTCATACAAGTGGTACCGAGCGCCAGTCGCGAGAAAATTTGCAGCCGCTCATGGTAACCGATTCCATAGGCTGAAAAAAAACTTCTTAAAATCATCGATGTCGAGAAAAATTATTTATCTTCAGTGGTTCCCCCCCCCCCCTCCTTACGCTTTGTAGACGGATTTGCGGGGGAATAAAGAGTGACCACAGCGGAATGAGCTAACACAACTTTATAACTGTAAACTGTAAACAAGGTAAACGCTGACAAGACTGACAATCTCGATCCCCAAACTTCGATTCCTCATGCTCTCGCTCCTCGTGCTCTTGTGTCACGTGACTATTTGAATCCCATAATTCCACTACAGTCCACACCTTCTTAAAGGGAGTAACTTACGACAAAAGCTAACAATGTACATAGTGAATAAATTTGAAACGAAGTTAACAAGAAAATCTTAACAGTCTATAATCCACATGAGTCCACCCCTTCTTAAAAGGGATTTTAGTTTTCCGAAACTAAAGTTGCAAACATGTCTTTGTCAAGTTTTAACAAGTAAGTTCCTCCATGTGAGCCTCCAGACATGGATAGATAAGGGCACTTTGAAATCAGTCCTTTAAGTTTTCCGCAACGTTTCAAAATTTCCTGGGCATCTGGAATCTGCTGAGTATTTGCCCAAGTAAGCCATCCATCTGCAAGTTGTTTTGCAGTAGTGTCAGCTGCTTCTTCAAGAACAGCATCATCATCCTTTGTCATGTCTCTAACATTTCCTAGAATGACATTCTCAGGGATACTTGTCTTCTTCAACTTAGATTCCACTGCCAGTGTTGTGCAGTATGTGATGTGCATGTCAGGAGTTTCTTCTGTTAGAACTGATTCTGGTGTTTCAGCAAGGTCTATGAGCTGAGCATTGTAGCATGGATCACTGCTAGGGCGTGCTGTTTCAGGTGTCACATTACTTGAAATTTGGCTGAGATCAAAGGGACCACTGAGAACCTTGACGCCTGGTTGAATGTCTTTACCCTCAATCCAAAGTGGTTGACGGATTACTTGGTATCCCATTAAAGCTGCAGAAAGGGTGACACAGACTGTAACAAAATTAAGGCCACGGTGAAGGGATTGTGAATGCTTGTTAACACCCAGTGGCGGTGCTCCGGTAAGAAGGCATGTAATACTAACATGAGGCTTCTGCGCTGTTGATCCACTTTCACATGATGAGGAGCTATTGGGTACAGAGATGATTGCGAAGCCTTGAAGTGGATTGTCAAGAGAGCACTGGACCCGAAACTGCATACTCGGATGGCGAAAGGTGATGGACGGAGCATAATGATCAACCAATGCTTGAGTCGCATGAAGGTGGTTTTCTCCAAAGAGCATTGGCCATACGAGACCTGGAACTACGAGCATAGTAAAGACAGTTTCTGTTTGTTTTTCCCATGTGATGGGGATTTGCATAGTGGCAACTGCTTTAAGATCAGACTTTGAATCGGCAGAGGTAACAGAAATGGGTTCTTCAAGGGCACAATACTTGAGGTCAGGTCGATTGGATGCAACACAATCAGCATGTACTTTGCTCACAAGGGATACAGAACAGCAACTATCCAATGGCAAGGGCAGTGGTTCACCTGCAGATGTAACAGAGGTCCACAAGATATTACGCTGACATAACTGAGTTTGTGGCTTTCCTGAATGTGCTGGGATGGTAACGGCAGGTAATCCAAATAATGGAGTAGATGTCGATGGCTGATCAAATGAAGCTGGAGGTGGTGGTCGTGAAGCGGAGGGTGATGTTTGGTTTTCAGACCCTGCAGGAATGGAAGTCGAGGATTTCTCCGTACACTGAGCTTCGTATTTTTCCAGACGAGTAGATAAGACTACGAGTTGCTGTCTAAGAGAATTTACCTCATCAGATGGAACAGTGCTGCGAGATGTGCTTGATGGGCGATTTTCCGAGTGTTTGATAGCTTTACAGCCCCACTTGTTACAGCGTTGGCACTTGTGTTGTCGGCCATAAGAGCATTTGTTGCCGTCTTCCTCGCAATTAGATTTGGGAAATCGATTGTAATTTCTGCATATCTCCGGTTGTTTTGGAGTGTCTTTGCGGTATTTTGGACAGTACCTTGACAGATGAGTAGTTTCTCCGCAAGTGTAACAAGCCCTCTGCTGTCGTTGGGAGTGCTGATATTGAGACTTCACCGAGGTCGAGGAAACAAACGCATTCGGTGGTGTAACTTTCCATTCATCGAGCGACTGATTTGGTTTCGAGGCGGTGGGCGAAGTTTGAAATGACAACTCAATACGACGAGCCGCTTCGACTGCCTTATCGAGTGTTTCAAATTCTGATGCTTTCACAACGAGCTGCTGAGCAATACTAGGCTTGACTTTAGAAATAAATTGTGATATAACAAAGGTAGGACAATCCTTCGCAATCTTTTCGCCAAGTTTCTCCAATTGATGCAGTAGTTTCTTGTATTTGAACGCAAACTGTTCCACTGACTCGCCATGCTCTTGTTGAATGGCGCTTAACTCGGCTGCTAATCGGCGGCACTTGTCTTCTTTCGATTCACCGAATTCTGCACGTAATCGTTCGATGCAAATGGTAAGTTGGTCTTCTACCGCTTTATCTGCGTAGCCCTCTGTGGTTTTAGCTATTGACAACACAGATCTCGGCCAGTCGCCAACACACTGTTGTTCAAGAAGGGAGAAACGTGTTCGGGCGGGAAGATGTGAGGTTTGTTGATTGAACCGCTCGAGAAATTCCGAGATATCGTCTTGTACCACACTATCTCGACGAAACGAAGGAAGCTGGATGGAAGGCATACGAAGACCTTGTGTATTTTCGTGTTGAACTGGTGCTGGAACGGCCTCGGCCATGTTGCCGACTGTTTGGTTTACTTGAGTTACATTTGTTGTTAAGTCTTTCACAACGCTGACAAGTCCAGCCACGATGCCTTGCAATTCTTCAATTGTAGCTGGCATGATGAGTCCGACGAAATTTTGGGTTCTCCACCACTTGTAGACGGATTTGCGGGGGAATAAAGAGTGACCACAGCGGAATGAGCTAACACAACTTTATAACTGTAAACTGTAAACAAGGTAAACGCTGACAAGACTGACAATCTCGATCCCCAAACTTCGATTCCTCATGCTCTCGCTCCTCGTGCTCTTGTGTCACGTGACTATTTGAATCCCATAATTCCACTACAGCTTCGCCCCCACCAAGATGGATTCAGAAACTGTAAAAACGGTCTTTTCTAAAGACTTTTATAAACTTTCATACAACATTGAGGAAACAAAAACATGAAGTTAGTTCTTTACCATACATTTATTTTTAAATTTAAATTCCCTGTTCACAATCATAGTTAAAAGCGTTTACTTGATGAGCAAACCAACAGCTATTTTCGTACTACAAGAATACTTTCTACAGTACAAAAAACTGAAACAACCATAAAACAAAATAGTTCTCCTCCTGTCGAGCGGTTATTGAGTTCGTTCTACTTTAGCGGTTATCACATTTAACTCTTGCCACCTCAGCACCGTTACTAACTTTTCTGTTGAGCTGGCCTCAGTGCTGACGACAAATAACAAAACAATACAACCGCGAATCACCAGAGCTACTGTAAATTATTCCTGACCGCAGGGGACTGGGGTTAGCCATGGTCGCAGACCATGTCGCGTGATTTCCGTTCGTCAGATGTAAACAGGGGCGATCGTCAGTTACGCAGACCACTGCTGGATCGCTGTTGTGTTGAAATCTGATTGTTTATTGTCTTTTCAATCTTTTGTAATACGTCATTTGTTTACCACAACATTCGCAATACCAAGAAACTGCCGCAATTCCACAAAAAGTATGCCGCCAGCATTGCAACCACACAGCAAACCTCATCTGCGACCATAGGATTTTTCTTCAACCAAAACTACAGTTAACAAGTGTTACCAGTGTTACGCGGGACGTCACGCAGTCCAAATAATAACGTTATCTGACCACTCAAGTCACTCCTGACAGATATACGGCCATAGACTGCACTGAATACCACAGAAAATAAAATCAGCTTTTACCCTTTCACTCTCAGAGTTCAACCTCTGCTAATGTTGCTGAGCAACCGAGCAGGACTTGCTCCTGGTTTTGATCTTTGGTTCCTTTGAGGGTGAAAGGGTGTGACTGTTTTGTGACAGCAGCTTTATGAAAACGTTTTTGTCCCCTGTTCTAGTACTTCCGCTTGTCCCGGAAGACTACGCTAATGAGATTCATGTTCTCATCACGAAGTGTCCCCTAACCAACTCTGTTAAATATGACGTCATATGGAAATTACAAATAGCTTTGTGAAATATCCGAGTTTTTGGACATAAGTGACGGAAATTCTAAAATGCCGGGTACATAGTTTCACATTATGCAGGCGGCGTGACTTAAACTTTACATTACCTTGAACAACACACCTAAAATATTTGAAACGAAAATTAATTAAATTATATATGAGATTAGCTCTGCTCTATGTACATTAAAATGGACTTACTATTAACACTATAAACAAAGTCGCCGCCATTTATCACTATTCGAACCAAATTACTATGTTATTTAAATTTGTCTTACAGAACCAAACATGTTAACAACGATTACTTGACATTAAAGCGACACAGTGACATAAAAAGCGACACTTTTGCTTTAAACGTAATTTGGATATTTACACGATTTTGGCGAGAATTAAAACGGATTTATGGCATTTAAAACTTAAATAGTAAAATGTAATATTCTATCTGAAGTAAACACAACAGGATATAAAACCCACAACGCAAGATTTCTTACATTGCTGGCAAAGAGTCGTTTTTTTCTTCTTTTTTGTTTTTGTTTTTGAACTATTGGAGACAGCACGTTTTTTAAGGTGTTACAGTTATTAAATTATAGTTTCAATAAAACATTCTTAGTATGATTAATTGTATTGTGCATGCAGATAAATTACTACGTTATCTTCTGCCACAACTGGCTTATTGGGGGCAAATGTTACTTATCAACTACACAAGTTTTTTCCACAAGAGAAAATTAAGTGCTACTGCAACAGCTGAAAGGGATAAGTCTCACGAGTCGCTTGCAAAAAGAGTTGCATAAACACTGTGCAACACCAGCGAGATCTGTCACATTTCGCAAATAAAAACGTTGAGAGACATGCTCAACGTTTTCAGCACTGAAATTGCAAAAACTTTACTTAAGACAGATCACGAAACAACTTTCGTTTACGAAAAAACACGTTTCCACATAATCGTCAACGATCGCTCGATAGGAGGAAAAAAGAAGGGATTATACGGAAATGTGGCACTTAGCGATTCACGAATCGATCAGGTTGCAGGCTTACGTAAAACCAGGTTTCTAGAAAGGGTCGCTAACGATAAATCAGGGTTGGCAACGGCAGCAACCGTTGGCGATCTTTAGTGATCGTTAGTGATCGTCGGTGATCGTTATTGATCGTAGGTAATAGCAATTCATTGTTGGTAATTATTAGCAATCGTTAGCGATAGTTGTTACTGTTAGCGATCGTTGGTGATCGTTAGTTACCGTTAGTGATCGTTAGCGATCGTAAGTGATCGTTGGTGACCGTTAGCGACTATTGGTGAAAGTTGGCGATCGTTGGTGATTGTTAGCGACCTTCAGCGATCATATGAAAACCAGCCTTCAGTGTAAAGTTTTCAGCTGAGGGGTGCGATATGCCTACCCTGCCCTACAACTTAACAAACAAAGTGATCGTTAGCGATCGCTAGTGATCGTTGGTGATCGTTAGCGATCGTTAGTGATCTTTGGTGATCGTTAGCGATTGTTAGTGAAAGTTGGCGATCGTCGGTCATTGTTAGCGACCTTTCAGTGAGTAGCGATCATATGAAAACCAGCCTTCAGTGTAAAGTTTTCAGCTGAGGGGTGTGACATTCCTTCCCTGCCCTGCAAGTTAACAAATGGGCCAGTGATTGATACTACTACAAAAACACCTGAAAAAGCAAGTACGAGAGTTGTTTGTGTCGGTTTAGAATACAGCACTATAACACTACACAGCAACGGCACATCCTCTGTCATCCACCGCCAATACTCGGGGGAGGGGTAACAGGGGCGAAGTATTCATGTACTCTTAGGTCTGGTAAATGAGCCTGCAAACAGAAATAACCACGTGAACATCACTGCAGTGACACTAATTAATGTACGTGAGGTGTTTATGACTGGAGACATAAATCACGTTAGGAAGCCAACAACAAATAACGTGAACAAGAAATCACGTGAATACGGAGGAGTCAACAAGAAATCACGTGAATAAGGAAGGGCCATCAATAAATCACGTGAATTTGGACGAGTCAACATGTGACTTATAAGAGTTGGCAGCGTCAGGACACCAAATACGGAATGTGGCAATTTAAACGAAAGATTGTCAACAGGTACATTGGGTCAAACACACGTAGCCACGTGAAAAAACAGAAAGGGCTTCGTACACGAACAAAGAGTAGTACAAAACGTCACATTTACGACATTTTAACCAGCGGAGCATCACATGAAAATATAAGGAACCATGGAGGCGATCACGTGAACTAAGGCAGTGGCCGCATGAATTATTAGCTACGCTTCATCCAGGAGTGTACTCTGAAAAACAGGAGTGAAATAAAATGACCAAATAAAATGCAATAGTTACCCTGAGTTTCCTTGTTCCTGCTTTTGTGATGAGCTGACAGTCGAAAAGTTCCACTCTTTTAAGTTGATGGCAATTACTAATGGCGTTAAAAGGTAAAAAGTTTTGATAGTGACAACTTACTATTTTTGATAAATTTACTTATGTCATTGGATTAAAACACGTTCCGTCTGATTTTCTTATTACCGACAATCACTGTGAAGCTATCATACTCTAAAAAAAAAAAATCACGGGCATTGTGCAGAGGTGAAAGCACTCGCCTGATACATGCAAGCGTGACCCAGGCCCGGGGGGGGGCGCACTCAGCAGATGCTCGGGTAGGGAGGTGCGACCCGGGTGTTTATACCCTGACCATGTTTAAGACACAAATCTCTCATTTTGCTACCCTATTTAAGACAGAATCTCACAGTTTTTGTATCCTGTCTACAACATTTAACCCAACATCATACCCTCTTTCTGGCTAGAATGGACCAGTCAGAGACTGTTTCTTATTTCAATACTGTAGATTTATAAACTGGTAAAAATTCGGCTTGTGATGAGGTTTCTGCAAGTTGACGAATACATAAGGTCATGTAGCGATACCCTGTTTAAGACAGAAATTGATGAAATCGATGCTCGTTCAAGACAAAACCCTCTGAAAACCATACCCTATCGGGCCGCACGTCCCCATTAAGGCCATCTAAGGGAGTAACCCCCCTCCCCCCTCCCTGGGACCCGATATATACGTAATTGGACACCATATGTGGCTTGAGTTTGTTGTTGGTCCTCTTCCTTGTTCTGAGTGATTCTCTCAGAGTCCTACAGCTTTCCTACCTCCTCAAACACCAACATTTCTAAATACCCTATCCGAGGGCCACAGATTTATCAGCCGTGAAGTGGAAATACCATGAACTGTGCATGCGCTTGTGGGACTGGAATACGGTTTTCCATAAATTCACTATCATGGATTGAACCACTATTTCATTTCTTTCCTATCGACAAAAGACGTACCGTTGTTTTTCCGAACAAAGTTGTCTCTCGTTCTGGTGTGGCCAAATTTCCGGTCTAGGGACGCCATTTTGATTTTCGTAGATTGAAAACCAGGAAGCGCAAGCGCAGCTAATGCTAATTCTTCTTTAAGTGTCGCTCTTGTAATACAAAAATGATTCCTTGTTTCCATGGTTTCGTGGCAACAAAAGTGAATGTTGGTAGAGTAGGAAATACTGTGAAAATGCTAGTCGCAGGCGAGTTCTCTCCCCTAACTTAAGGAAACAAGGACTGAAAGTTTTCTGTTTAAACGTGACACATCTGACAAGCGGCTCTGACACTCCACTGCCCAAATAGTAGAGTTTGAGTTTTTAAGCGCCGTTGACATACGCAATTTTTGTTGTGGCGATGGTTAGTGCGTTTTGTGTGAAATATCAGCTTTTTGTTACGATTTTACGACAATTTCTCTGCAATTCGATCGATTTCTGTGCAGTGGGAGTGGTCGAAGCAGCTGCGAGGTAAGTGTGAACAGCTTTTTGGCATGCCGGTACGCACTCTGCTCAGTCGCGTCAAAATCGCAAACAAATACCTGTGAAATCGCACTAAAATTTAGGCTAGATTACACAAGTGACATTAGAAAACCAATTCAACAAATATAACATTAAGTTAAAGGTGTAAACGGCTCAGCTACTCACATTAAATAGTCTAAGGCGTTGTCTGTGATAAGAGGACAGTTATCCACTTCTAGTTCCTCAATGTGGTCCACAGCACATGGGCTGCCACAAAAGTGTCTGCTGCCTTCATCTGTGATCAACTCACAGTGTGAAAGTGTCTGAATGAGAATGAATCAAGGTAACTAAGTCCTCGTCATGTTACCGTGTAAAATACATAATTATGTACTGTTGGGCAAGCATTATATTCCCAGCCACGATGTAAGAAGTTCAGAGGAAGTGTTGCGTAAGTTTTGTGGTTCCATGTGGCCATTGTGTGCAGCTGATGATCAGCAAGCAGAAGTAAAGTTGCAAAAGGCTGCAAGCAGCAATTTGTTTTGTTTTCGGTTTTCTAAAAATCAGTATTACAACAGATTCAAGCAGAGTTTATTCTATGGAGAAATACGCTTTTGGTCATAAGGCCACTCCCAGGGCCCAGCACTCCCCGCCCCTTAACCCACCATACAGCTTTTTGACGGCCTGTATTCACAATAGCCTGCGTAGCAAGTGTTTCCCCGTTTTTTCATGTTTGGTGTGTCTTTTGTGCGCGCGTTGCTCGCATTTTTTTAAGTGAAAAAATGCTTTCAGCACACGGAAAAACCCACAAAAATGCTTGCTACACAGGCTAACTTGGATTTCTTAGCATAGCTTTACATTGGTGGTGTAAAATTAATATCTTTAGATTCTAAACGGTTTGCACCTAGCGATAGATTAAGTAGAGTGAAGTTGAGTTGACATTTTTCAGGTTTGCAGTGAAACAATTCTCACTTGCAGAACGATTTAAAAAGATCACAATCAAAAAAGCTATTCAAATGTCCATGATCTCTTTGTAAATTAGGAGAATAGGGCTTCCTCCAAAATTTTGTACACCACCTTTGAAGCCCTTCATTCCGGGAATTTTTATTGCAGTAAACCCTACTTGAAGCTAAATAGGACCAGATGACAAGTCATACTTACAAGTTTTTGTAAACCCGAAAACCAGAGAGATAGGTGATTCAAAGTTGAGTCGGTTGTCTACAGAAAACAGAAAGACTGAATTTCTAACACTAACATCACATGCTACTTAATCCGTAAATTTACTATATTGTAAATTTCCCTGTAACGTAAATTTCAAGTTACCTGTAGTTCACATGAAAACAATAAACTTTTTGGTTTTCATTTGTGGCAAATAGATGGTTACTGTTTTCACCATTTTGATTGCAATTTAATTTTTAACTGTATTTTATCACAACTTGGACAACCAAAGACATATACTTTTCAAATGGCAAAAAATTAAAATAATCGTACACATAAAAATGTCAGTAAAATTTTCATTTTCATACTGCTACTTAAATACAACGTGTTAGTATAAATGTAACAAAAATCTCACCAAAACACATTCCTCCAAGTCCAACCGCTGAAGTTTGTTACAACCCTGACAACAAACAAAAACACATGGAAATTAAGATGCTTTTTCCAGATTATAATTCACAAGTCATCGGTCAAACCAGGTCAGATGATACATGTCTACTTGACTATTAATACGTGATAAACAATTAACTTGACTATTAACACACAATTTCATTTCCATTCCAAATGTGCATGAAATTGACAGTTCATTAAAGTACGGGCCTTTGAGGGCAAAGTCTCTCAAATTCTTTGACTTTACCGTGCGTCTTGAACCCAAACTCCAACCACGAATACGGAATAAAACTCAGGACTTTTGAAGGGGTGACCAGATTCAAGGGTATTTTTACACAAGAAAATTTTATGAATAAGGGAGCATTTGTTCAGTCCAAAATAGAATGCTGAATAATAACGAACTGGCCATATTGCTATGCCTTTCAACAACAAGCGAAGTCTAAAGTTCATGACTCAACTGTCACGTCTTCTCTCCAGTTAATCATCCTAGCAGGTCTTTTGAAGTTCAGCTTTACAGGGTAAAAAGGTCAAGTTTGTTACGCTATGATTGGTGGATTTTGATCCACGTTAGTTTCTATTTTGAGTTCATTTTCACGATTTGTTAATTGTTGGAACAGTTATAGTTTAAAATTAAAATCACTGATAACAGCATGGAACATTGTTGCATCGCGAGTTCCGCGGACGAAACGTGAAACGGCCACGCGAAATGCCTCAAATTAAACCCGCGTAAAAAGTAGCCAATCAAATTGCGCTTTTGGCATGATGAAATGGATTCAAAGTGAGACCTGCTAGGAAGATTAAGTGGGAATTTTTGCAACCATTCCCTGTGTTCCGGAAGATTTTCTTGCACGCTATTATGGATAAATCGACAGAACGCAGATTAAAAAGTATAGGAAACACAATGACTGTACGAAAAAATCCTCAGGAAAACGGGGAACAGTTGAAGAAATTCCCACTTAATCTTTAGTTTCTTTGTGCAACCTTGCCCAGGCCCCGAGCCTTTGCTTCAGTGTGTTCACTGCTAGATCTGGAAAGTTTATTGCGACAGTATGATAAATAAACAAAGAAACACGACCGTTCAAAAAGTGCTGTTGTTCTTCGTTATTGTCACTTAATCCTTTCAGTGTACTTGTAAGGCTCCAAAATTCAGTATGGGATTCTTGGGGGTTTTAGTTTGGTCCAAGGGTTTCAGGGGTTTTGCTTTAAACCTAAGGGATTTTTTCGGTTTTTAAAATTTATGTCCCCATTTGCACCTCCCCGTCATTTGAAATCCAGAGTGTTCACCCCCCCCCCCCCCAGGAACTTAGCTAGTTTTGTTACTATCAAACAGCCAAAGCCAAGACAAGAAACTCACCTTAGTTCATGACAATTGTTCCCCAGATGTTGAAGTGATAAATCTGTTAACTGCATGCATCCAGACACACAGAGTAACGTAACATCTTTACAGTGCTCGCTGATTGCCTTAACTGCACCATCCTTTATGTTCTATTGGAGACAGTGAATATCAAACAAAACTCGGTTACAAGGGGCTGCAACCAGATTATAAGCTGTCATTCTGAAAAAATAGGACAGGTAGACGGTTCACTCAAAAATTTGTGGCTTACGCAGTGATAAACAATATTAATGCGTGTATGTAACTTGATAAGAAATGTTCCTTTCAAAAAGTTTTCATAGAATCCATCCCTTGAGGTTTATTCTGTGGTCCTCTACTGGAGCTGTCATTTTTATTAAAATATAGCCCACTAATTACTTACTTGTTGTGGTATTTTAGTTAGCGGTAACTACTCCCATTATTAGGGGTGGCAAATGGTTTAATACCCAAAATTAGGGTCTCGCAAAATTTCACTTGACTATTAGCATCTCGCAGTCTCCTTTTTTGAGCGATTCTATGCATGTCGGAGTCTCTACTTTTCGGAAAAACAGTCTCAGAGTCTTTCAACCTAGCCACCTCACAACCCTTTTGCGAAGCAAAAGCGGTGGTGAATACCTTATTTTTACTTGCACAGAGCCCATCGCTATTATGCAATTTTTATTTGAAAATTCCGGACATATAATACATCAAAATAAAATCAGCCATTTCATTTCTCTGTATGTGGACGTGTCTAAAGCATACACGAATCTTGCCAGTAAATATTGAAATGTTCATGTCCACAATATTTATCTAGCTGAAATGTCTGCTTCTCCATAAAAATAACTGCAAAAGAATATAGCTAATGGCGTTCCCTGGCATGGGATCTTCCTGGTTTATCTTAATCTTGGAAGGTTTCATGACACAGTAAGTTTTGTAGTCATGTAAGCAACAATTTGACAAAACTATATTTAATTCTTAGTTCGGATTGCTTGTTGATTGCCCAGCGTTTAGTCAGAAATGGAAATTTGGCAGTCCTGAAAGCATCTTTACGATTATGTTCTTCTTTCTAAAGGAGGGATAAATACAACTATAAATGCAATAACAACTAACAGTACGACTAAATAAAGCTAAAAATAGCTATCAGCTTATAGTCGTACCGGCAGTTTTGCTATCATAGCAACGACTCGAAAATAAATATTTAACTTACGTTGAGCTTGAATTTACACTATGAAAGTGGAACCAGTTTCGATATTCGTACATGCAGAAGCATGAAAACGGCAACTAGGTTCAAATGGAAGGTGCAGTTCTACAGAGGTCGACCTCTCCATCTCTGGATACTTTATCTTTGTCTGGATACTTTCTCTAGGTTCAAATGAAAGGTATACAGTTCTACAGAGGTCGACCTTGCCATCTCTGGATACTTTCTTTTTGACAATATAATCAGGGGCAACCAGATTATTAGATTGTTTCAGAACTTTTCAAAGGCATGTTTGTGTAAGCTAATACAGATTGATCTGTTCGTGTTTTTAGCTGAAAATTTAGGCCTCAGAAAATTTTAGGAAACAGAACCCTATCCGCCGAATTTCCGAGCTGCTGATGGCTCTCTGAAAAATTGCTAGCTGACCTTGCACTCTAGACGACATATTTGTCCCTCCGAAAACAATAGGAACTAATAAGTCCTCTTTCAACGAAAGTCCGAGGTGATGTTTCGCAAAAGTAATCTCTAGCTTTCACTGCAATTAAATCCAAATATCTCACGCAATTTTAGGCCTTCCAAACAGATACCCGAAACGAAACCGTTGGGTGCCCCTGTGTAATGACCATGCCTGATCCTTCGTCCGGTTTTGGAATAATAATGTCGTCACGTCGCATAAGCTGGTTCATGGCTCTCAGTAGTGCCCTTGGTAGTGCTGGTCCTTTACGTTGGATGTCATTGAGTGCAATTGACCGCAGGGTGGCAGCGGAAAATGTTGGCTCGAGTTTCTAACAGGCCATTTATTATATTTTTTCTTTCTGGTAGAAGTATGCAAAAGAATCGTAGACTACAATCCAGAGCACGGTCAGTGATTGCTTGAGATCAGCCGCCATTATTTCCCTCATTCTTTAAACCAGATCTTAATTTTTTTTAGCTACACTAACTTGTTCTGGGATTGAAGGCGTGTCCAGTTTAACCGGAATGAACCAGTATCAATTTCTTCAGAAAGAAGTCAGAGAGGCACATAGATTTTACTTTTACAGATTACAGATTTTGTCTGCAAGAAAGGTGTTAGACACATAAGGAGTGGCTAGCGATGCCAGCGACCTTGTTTGTTTCTAGAATGTACACAAATGTTCTAGAGGCATTAGAGGGCTTGAAAACAATGATGAGAATATTTTGATATCAAAATATGTTCTGCCCTGTTTGATCGTCTCGAAGAAGACACTCAGATTCTTGCTGAAAAGGCCTTAATGAAGCTATCAACCTGACGTCACACCTCTTTGAGCGTCTTTTAGCTGCCACAAAAGACTAAATATTTGGATTCCACAGCTACCTATACGAGAAAGCAGATATTGTGCCGATGGAAACCCTTGTGGGACCTCCCATGGACATTATGTTTGTGTAATATAAAATGTTCTGTAGTCTTTAAGAGAAAAGTCATTCTGGCTCTACTGTCCGGTATTGAAATAAGGTTACCATTTGACATGCTACCGTTCCTTGAAAATCAATGATATTATCTAAGAAAAGCTAACAGGTATATAGAAACCCACCAACACTGGACTTTTATGACATTACCTGAGTGTTATAGTGGATTTTTTTTCACAGAAAAGATATGTTTAACCGAGCGTACCGCGTATGACGTCACCATGGAAATATTTCCCTGACGAGACAGACAACCTAAAATCGACCATTCTCTTATCTAACTTACCATCGCGAGTTTTTTCAGTCTTTCGAGAAAAACACATGTACATGATACTCAGACAAACCCTCAAGTAAAAAAAAAAAAAAACATGAAAACATTTTATCACAACGGCGGACATCTTTCGTAGAAAAAGGCCTTGTTTGGCATGGAATTTTATCAGTCTAGTCCGGTCGAAAGATTGTCATGAGGTCAAAACTAATAACAAGATTTAAAACGGCAGATATTCAATGAACAATGTGCTGCTTGCAATTTTCAAGGTGACCTGTGTTTTGTGGGTTATGACTGCTTCAAGGTCCCGAGACTTGACGGTCCGTATTGCACAACCGGTGACTTATTGGCAAACAGTTTACAGAAAAAGCACCGTAAAAGAACTCAAGAAAACGGACTGTAAAGTGACACCATAGGAACAAAAGTTATTACTTCAAGTCAATTTTAAAAAAAAGCAAGTTCGTGATAATCAAATGTAAAAAGATTAAACGACCTTCTGACATGAAAAACGTCATTTAAGAGTTGGCGACCTTCTATGCCTTCAAAGAGAGATGCCGTTCCAAAGGAGCGACCGTACTTCACACACCCAAGGTAACCACAGTTGGCTAAGAAGATGGCGTCGAGAGATGGCACTATTGTAGCTTTTCGTCATGTTAACCCTCCAAGCTGTGGACCAAATAGCTCGTTTTCAATAAGGCGAATTTTAGATCTCCCAGAAGATAACGTAAAAGAGTGTACCTCATCTTCAAGTAACAGTTCACCAGCCGAGAGTTGCACTGTTTCCTTTCCGTTTATCCCTCGAGCAGCTCGTCCCATGGTACACCATTATGGTGATGATGTACCATGCAGTGGACTCATAAATTGGAAGGGTTTCGGTCTCAAGCCTTATACTCATGATTGGGGTTATGCCGGACCGTTTCCTTTTAGTGACCAAGGATTTCCATTTGGTAAGTGAATCAGGGTGTTGTTTCTGACGTCCATGTTATGCTTTCTGCAGAAAGACAATGCAACAGTTCAGTTTTCTTGTGCTGTTCTTTTGGGACTAGGGTAAGCTGATTACTGCTAGTTTCACATTTCGTTTCATTTACAAACCGTTAAAAACAAACAGGGGGATTTTAAAAGCAGTTTCATCGGAGGCAGTTACAGGCTCATTGACACAATTTGACCACGTTTGCGCCGTCTTTTTTGTTAGTACGATCACAAAAGGGAGACTTTCAAACTTAGTCGCCAATCAAAATTCTTTTAGTTATGGTTACGGCAGAAGATTGATAATTTCAAGGGGAACGAAATCTCTTCGAAATATGTATTACTTTTAAAAAGGAATAGAGATCTTTCACACGGGACAAGTTTATGCCACATAGAAAGAATTTTCTCAAAGTTAAGTTCCATCCACAGAAAAAATATTGGCGTTGCTGTCTTTGAGTGTCGTTGAGAAGTCTGACCTGCCATTTTCAGTGTTGAATTCTTTTTTTTTTATAAAGTTATGAATATTTAAAGACAACTCTATTTTTAAATCTGTTATCAGCTCCCGCCATGTGCATACACTTTGACCAATACTGCTGCACTTGTCCATCTCTTATGTTAGCGTAAAAGTTGCTCTTTTCAAAACAATTACAATTATACTGAAATAGGTGCTTAGCAACTCATCATTACATAATGAAATTTGAATTTGAGATAGAAGTGTGACAGTTCACAAGCCTGCGTGTTTAACTAATGAAAATATATTATATACATATATACTCATAAAAAAAAAATAAAAATATACTATTCAGCTTTCTGCAACTTTTTGTAGTCTCATCTCTAAATAAAGGATCGCCAGATAGATTGCTCACGACAATAATTCTGACTAATAAGCTTTTGTTACCTACATATTTTATTTACCATATTGCAAACTTGAACTCTTAATTTAACGAGCCTGATCTTCTTAGAAAGATCGAAGGTCACGGCTCTACTTGCAAATTATTTTAATTTAACTGGACTCCAATATATCGATTTGTTCTTACAGACAACCAAGACCAGAGTAATTTTATTTTAACGTGTTGTTATTGTAGCTCATTACTTGTTCATTCTTCGCATTCGTTTTGAGAAGTTAATTTTTTCAGTTCTTCAACAACAGCCTACATAAAAAAGGCGACAACACGTATAAGTCTCCCTTGTTTGGCCTCGGTTGAACTTGCAATGAGAAAATTCCCCATAACTTTCCATTCACTTTCCACTCAGGTCTGATGAAATTATTTCATTCTTTTCTCACCTTTATTGCTTCTTGATTTAGAAATCTTTCAGAAGAAGAGAAGACGTCCCATGCGAAAGACGAAGCAGCGTCCATTGTTTTCACCACACCAAATTCAAACCATGGAAAAAGAATTCGCCAAACAGCGGTACGTATCGAAGGACAGGCGAGCTCAGCTAGCTTTAGAGATAAACCTTACTAAAACTCAAGTCAAAACCTGGTTCCAAAATCGACGAACAAAGTGGAAAAAGGAAACTAAAGGTGAAGCAAGTACAGTCTCAAGGCGCCGCTCCCAGGGAGAAATGGGCCATGTTTTCCTCGCAATGCAGAGCACGCTTAGTCTTTTTTACCAGAAGACATCCGTTGTTGATTCACGTGTTATTCCGTACGGTGTTTTGCCACAGTATTGTACTGAAGCTATGGTTCCTACTATCGGATTTAAAGGTTCATTTGTTTCATAGCTTACAGATGAGTACAAGCACGATTTTGTTTGCTGTATTAAGTCGTACACTTGGCATTGTTAAGTTCAAATTTATTTTAATTAGAAGTTCGTTTATGGTTTTCTTATGAAGTAGATTGATATAAGAAATATGTACAAGTTTAGAAACTTAATAAACTTTTTTGCAGGTCAGTTTTGTATACATTATCAACTCTACCCATACTTCATATTTATCACAGAAGTTGGTACAATTTAAGTATCGCCTAGGTCAGAATTCAACTCAATGCATCCAATCCGTTTTAATATTTATCGTCAAGTATCGTGCTTAACATTGCCAGGGTAAACAGTTTATATTTACCGGCCTTCTTCGCTGAAAATAGGAATGGAATGCCCTTGAACAAACTTGGTTCCCTGAAAATCGATGAGCAAAGTGGAAAAAGGAAACAACAGATAAAGTGAGTACTACCTCAAGGCGCTCCCACAGATAAATAGAACTTGTTTTGCTTGCAATGCAGGGCACACGAAGTCCTATTTACAGAAACATACGCGTCGACTCACGTGATAATCCGTTCAGAGTTTTTGCACGGCGCTGAACCTACGTTTCTTACTGCCGACTTTAAAAGTTCGCCGCTCGCCGCTCGAATATCGCGCTCGTGGCTTTGCAGTTCGTCCAGTACGGATTCTAGGGCAAAAGAGAGACTGCTTGCAGTCTATTAAAAACAAAACACAATCGTTGTATGTTTCATTTAGTGGTACACGTATACCAAGAACAAAATGTTCCAGAATTTCCTTTTAAGTTTCTCTTATTGAGTAGACTGATACTAGGGAAATGCACAAGTTTAGATCCTTAGTTCTGAAGGTTTTGTATATTATCAAGTATACCCAGTACTTCATACTTATCAGTGAGGTTCGCACAAGTTTATTGGCCGGAAATCAGAAAATCAACCCAGTGCAACCAAACCGTCTGTATTATTTTTCGTCGAATTCATATACGTGCTGCTAAGTATGTGTCAAAAGGTAAAGAGTTTATATTTCTCCCTTCTGTACAGTGTTTCGACGGCCTCAAACAGGATTTCTTCTCAACCGACATGACATGCTAGCACGTCTATAAGTAATCTCTTGCTGCTTGTAATCTAGCAAGTTATTGATTGTTGCCTTATATGACAAGGTCTGTTTTGCTATAGTCGCTTTTTCGTTTTAAGCCTGCAAACCTTACGACGAGGAAAAAAACAGTAGTAGTAGTACTCGCACCTATTTCACACCTACCATTATAAATTGTATAATAAATTTTTAATTGTTGTAGTCATCAGAGCAAGTTTGCTTCCAAGATCATCAGCTTTGTTATGGTACAAATTAAACGCAGGAAAAGATTTTTAACGAGTGTCAAGCGCTTCCAAAATGTATTAAATTCTGATGGTAGATCTTAAAAAGGAGTGGCGTATACTAGTTTAGCAACTATCACTACACAGCGTAACTTGAAAACATAAAGCAGGATATAAGGTTTAAAAAACAAACATTTTACTGTTGTTGTTATTTCCTAATGGTTATGCACTGATTTTCCTTACGATTTGGAGGAAATATCTGATGTTTTCAAACCATCATTCATATTTTTGTTCAACGTAAGCTTGAGTTCTGTTCTTTTACCCAGATCAACAACGTCTGCTGGGTGTTTGACTTGCATACTCTTTACTTGTAACAGCTACAAACTGTTCATCTTCCTTGCATTAAAGATCCTGGAACAAAGCCAGCAATACAACTGGGCGGAATGTGTTTCCGTAGATATATTTATCTTTTTTTTTATTTAGACAAATGGTTTTGTTCTTCCTCATCAGACGGAAACTCTGACATTCCATTTGGCATATGAAACCCGCACTTCATGTTTAGGATAAGAGACAGACGGAATTTTGGTCGGACGTTAAAGGAAGTCACCTAAAGTAAAGATTGTTTTCAAAGCATGTGATTTCTGTTTACATAAGAAGATATTGTAGTTGAGGAAATGGTCAAAGCTATTGTACTCAGACAGGACTCACCAATCTGCAAAAAGACAGGTGGTCTCTTTATGTGCCCCCCTTCCCCCACCTTAAAAGATGGTGTCTTGTTTGGATAGCCCCCACTCTATCAGGAGTAGAAACTAGGAAAAAGATTCAAACCTCCTTGTGCCATTTCTCCAGCAATGCAAGCTTCGTGCACGCCTAATATGAAAGTCTCAACTCAAATTTTGAGGCCAATAAATTTTGTCCATTTGGCTAATCAGACAGGTGGTATCTTGCATAGCCCCCCTACCCCTACACAAGGTGGGTCCTCATCGAGTACACTTGTGATGACCACTTCCTTTGGAAAGGTTTATTCTTGAGGATTATTTGCATGCACATGTATGTCATTTATTGGAATTGGGGTGTGCTTACAATGCTCCTCAAGGAACTCTTTTTCGCCATTTCCTTGTTACTTTTTCCATCTTTATTAAAAAAAGTATTTTGTGAGTGGGTAATCATGTGGAGACGACGGTTTCAAGGTCAAGATTTCAGTGAGAACCCAGCTCCTCAAAAATTACACTGTGAGAGGTCCTGTGAGGTCTTCTTACCTTAGGATTTTGGATCAGTTAAAATGGTGTCAACACCAATACTATAAGTAGCTCTATAGTAGCCTTGTATCATATTTACATGTACTTTTAATTAATTTGTTACCTTGCCGTGCATTCACCCTGTGTTAGATAACGGAATGATCTACTTCTTATCAACTAGCCCTAAGTAGTCATGTTTTAACAAGTTAATATTGAAGAAAGAAAGATGGTAAATTTTTATTCAGTTTACCACGTTTGTGATTTTATGGGACAATGCTATGGTTTATAGTGATCACTGGCAAAAATTCGCTGTGTAATAACTAGGTGAGTGTTGTTCGAAGGAGGTAAATAAAAAAGAGACACAATGGCAGAACTAAACGGAATGTAGGCAGGAGCCCATGAGCTCCTCGTTTAATCGGTCAATATGCCAGCAGACAGATAATAGACCACCCCGCCACTCACTATGGACACAGTACGACAATGAGCGCTGACGGCCATGCTTGCACTCATTCACAGAAAGTTTAATTTAAAAAATCATGCCTTCTTTTTGGCGCCATAATCTTGTAAATAGAACAGAAATCTCCTACAGCTTGTTGGCCTCCAATGGTTTCCATACAGTGATAATTGCTGGACTTTTCACTGGCTTTTGTGCAAACAGACATTACTAATGCATTCGATTCGCTCCACCGCATGCGCAGAAATGGACTTTTGGAGTGCACGTTATTCACCCGTGCGGATTGGTGGAAAACGACGGTCTGATCATTTCATTTCAGTCTAGTAACTTCTTATTTATTTATTTTAACAATTATTTGTATCGCTATGTTCAGAGAATTACAGAGGACCTTGGATATTTTTTCCCACAAGCCTTCTCTCCCCCCACCAGTTCTAAAACAAAATATAGCCACGAAATAATACGCTACACGTTAAAACCGCCTTAAAACTATTTATAAACCTATAAATTCTGCCCGTTACAAACCCTCGGACGTATCTGAGATGGGATGTTTTGAGCTTTAACACACGTGCTTAGAAAAAGGCGCAGCAGTGTACAGTGCGGCAAATGATGCCCGACCGCAAATGATCCCCAAATTGGACGGCGAATGATCCGCTGAAAAATCGGAATGTCGCGGGCGGAAGAAGTTAGAATGATCTCTCATACAAGTGGTACTGAGCGCCAGTCGAGAGAAAATGACGACCGATTTCGCCAACCAGCTCCATAGGCTAAGAAACTACTTACAAATCATCGATGTCGAGGAAAATTTATTTATCTTGGGTGGTCCACGTTTCCTTCTGGGGCAACGTTCTGTAGAAAATAAATGGACTCATCTTAAATTTGCAACACAGAGTTCTCTGTTTACTCAGTTGTGTAACCAGCTCGGCGCAACAATCCACGTGCACATTTTGAAAAGTTGCGCACAGGTAGTCCAAGCTCAAAATATGGGCGTTGGTGCCGCTGCGTAACCTTCGAAATATAAGGATTTGTATGGGGAAAAATTGTCCCTAAAACCTCAAAATAAGAAAGAATTTTAAATGGAAACGGCTTACCTTGCTGCAGTTGTATGTTTCTTTGTTTCCTGTGTGGTTCCTAAACCGATTTATGGCCATTTATTGGGTAGGTTTAGCTGAAGCAGTTTGCTCTCTCCGACTAAAAGAGGTGCTAAAGACAACAAAAAAGAAACCCTGCCAAAGACAACAAAGTTGGGAGGGGTGTAGCCCGCCTAGCAGACGTAAACGGGGGAGGGGAAAGGAACCGAGAACGCGGGAGAAAAATGGGATCTGGGGGCTATAATCCCCCAGTCCCCCATTTTTTTCGCGCATACCTGGCAGTTCCGTTCCTGGTCGATTGTGGTCAATTTCGAGCCCTCGTGCATTTGTAGCTGTCGCAAAGCAGAAACACAGAAGTGTTTAACATTTCCGGGGGACTCACGCAACAAGAAGATTCCTAAAAACGCTGAAATCGCGGTATCAACAACACTCACTAAACTAAACTGAAGTTCAAAGTAAGCCAAAATCCCATAGATTTATTGTACTTTCAGCTTTCAAAACCAACAAAATTTGAGTCTTTAATGTAAACATCGAGCGCATAAAATAGCTTTCAGAGCCCGAAAAGTAATCGAGACTTTCGAGAAACGGGCCCCTGTTTCGCTGTTGTGTTGAAGTCTGATTGTTTATTGTCCTTTCAATTTTTTGTAATACGTCATTGTTCATCAAAACATCCGCAATACCAAGAAACTATTCCCTGCTAGCAGAGGCCCCTTTTCCTTTGTATTTGCTGAGCTGACGGGCGGGACGAAAAGGGACCTCTGCCATGGGTCGAAATGAACTGTGTTGAGCATGCGCCACGGTTACTTAGCGACCGAAACGTCACGTGATGCTTTTAGCACGTGATCAGCTGACGACTGCCACCTTTCTAAATTAGCGCGCCAAAAAACACCTGCACAGTTTTGTTGTCGTGAATGGCGAGTTCACCAAAACCCTAAAAAAAGTAGACAGTTCGTCTAGAGATAGTTGTTGTCTAATCTACGGTATTAATTTCAAGTTATCTGGACAAGGAAGCTTTTTTAACATGACCACAACTCCAGGAATCAAAAAGAAATTAACCCATTGAAGGCTGCGTGTTTTATGATCGCTTCACTAAATTAGCAGTTGGTAATAAACAAACCATGTGCAGTACGAAAGGACAATTTAAAGGTTCGAAAAAACAACACTCACTTGATCTAGAATAGATAAAATTTCTTACTTTTAAATAAAATACACCAGTTGTCAATTAAGAATTATACAATCTAAAAGTCAAAATTTTGAAAATTCCCGCAAGAGATTTCTCATGCTGTCTCGCGCGTGAAATCAAACCACAACAGAGCATTTGTGTCTGTTTAACTCGTAGAAGTGCTGGAGCATTTCAAATGATAAATCAGGGTTGGCAACGGCAGCAACCGTTGGCGATCTTTAGTGATCGTTAGTGATCGTCGGTGATCGTTATTGATCGTAGGTAATAGCAATTCATTGTTGGTAATTATTAGCAATCGTTAGCGATAGTTGTTACTGTTAGCGATCGTTGGTGATCGTTAGTTACCGTTAGTGATCGTTAGCGATCGTAAGTGATCGTTGGTGACCGTTAGCGACTATTGGTGAAAGTTGGCGATCGTTGGTGATTGTTAGCGACCTTCAGCGATCATATGAAAACCAGCCTTCAGTGTAAAGTTTTCAGCTGAGGGGTGCGATATGCCTACCCTGCCCTACAACTTAACAAACAAAGTGATCGTTAGCGATCGCTAGTGATCGTTGGTGATCGTTAGCGATCGTTAGTGATCTTTGGTGATCGTTAGCGATTGTTAGTGAAAGTTGGCGATCGTCGGTCATTGTTAGCGACCTTTCAGTGAGTAGCGATCATATGAAAACCAGCCTTCAGTGTAAAGTTTTCAGCTGAGGGGTGTGACATTCCTTCCCTGCCCTGCAAGTTAACAAATGGGCCAGTGATTGATACTACTACAAAAACACCTGAAAAAGCAAGTACGAGAGTTGTTTGTGTCGGTTTAGAATACAGCACTATAACACTACACAGCAACGGCACATCCTCTGTCATCCACCGCCAATACTCGGGGGAGGGGTAACAGGGGCGAAGTATTCATGTACTCTTAGGTCTGGTAAATGAGCCTGCAAACAGAAATAACCACGTGAACATCACTGCAGTGACACTAATTAATGTACGTGAGGTGTTTATGACTGGAGACATAAATCACGTTAGGAAGCCAACAACAAATAACGTGAACAAGAAATCACGTGAATACGGAGGAGTCAACAAGAAATCACGTGAATAAGGAAGGGCCATCAATAAATCACGTGAATTTGGACGAGTCAACATGTGACTTATAAGAGTTGGCAGCGTCAGGACACCAAATACGGAATGTGGCAATTTAAACGAAAGATTGTCAACAGGTACATTGGGTCAAACACACGTAGCCACGTGAAAAAACAGAAAGGGCTTCGTACACGAACAAAGAGTAGTACAAAACGTCACATTTACGACATTTTAACCAGCGGAGCATCACATGAAAATATAAGGAACCATGGAGGCGATCACGTGAACTAAGGCAGTGGCCGCATGAATTATTAGCTACGCTTCATCCAGGAGTGTACTCTGAAAAACAGGAGTGAAATAAAATGACCAAATAAAATGCAATAGTTACCCTGAGTTTCCTTGTTCCTGCTTTTGTGATGAGCTGACAGTCGAAAAGTTCCACTCTTTTAAGTTGATGGCAATTACTAATGGCGTTAAAAGGTAAAAAGTTTTGATAGTGACAACTTACTATTTTTGATAAATTTACTTATGTCATTGGATTAAAACACGTTCCGTCTGATTTTCTTATTACCGACAATCACTGTGAAGCTATCATACTCTAAAAAAAAAAAATCACGGGCATTGTGCAGAGGTGAAAGCACTCGCCTGATACATGCAAGCGTGACCCAGGCCCGGGGGGGGGCGCACTCAGCAGATGCTCGGGTAGGGAGGTGCGACCCGGGTGTTTATACCCTGACCATGTTTAAGACACAAATCTCTCATTTTGCTACCCTATTTAAGACAGAATCTCACAGTTTTTGTATCCTGTCTACAACATTTAACCCAACATCATACCCTCTTTCTGGCTAGAATGGACCAGTCAGAGACTGTTTCTTATTTCAATACTGTAGATTTATAAACTGGTAAAAATTCGGCTTGTGATGAGGTTTCTGCAAGTTGACGAATACATAAGGTCATGTAGCGATACCCTGTTTAAGACAGAAATTGATGAAATCGATGCTCGTTCAAGACAAAACCCTCTGAAAACCATACCCTATCGGGCCGCACGTCCCCATTAAGGCCATCTAAGGGAGTAACCCCCCTCCCCCCTCCCTGGGACCCGATATATACGTAATTGGACACCATATGTGGCTTGAGTTTGTTGTTGGTCCTCTTCCTTGTTCTGAGTGATTCTCTCAGAGTCCTACAGCTTTCCTACCTCCTCAAACACCAACATTTCTAAATACCCTATCCGAGGGCCACAGATTTATCAGCCGTGAAGTGGAAATACCATGAACTGTGCATGCGCTTGTGGGACTGGAATACGGTTTTCCATAAATTCACTATCATGGATTGAACCACTATTTCATTTCTTTCCTATCGACAAAAGACGTACCGTTGTTTTTCCGAACAAAGTTGTCTCTCGTTCTGGTGTGGCCAAATTTCCGGTCTAGGGACGCCATTTTGATTTTCGTAGATTGAAAACCAGGAAGCGCAAGCGCAGCTAATGCTAATTCTTCTTTAAGTGTCGCTCTTGTAATACAAAAATGATTCCTTGTTTCCATGGTTTCGTGGCAACAAAAGTGAATGTTGGTAGAGTAGGAAATACTGTGAAAATGCTAGTCGCAGGCGAGTTCTCTCCCCTAACTTAAGGAAACAAGGACTGAAAGTTTTCTGTTTAAACGTGACACATCTGACAAGCGGCTCTGACACTCCACTGCCCAAATAGTAGAGTTTGAGTTTTTAAGCGCCGTTGACATACGCAATTTTTGTTGTGGCGATGGTTAGTGCGTTTTGTGTGAAATATCAGCTTTTTGTTACGATTTTACGACAATTTCTCTGCAATTCGATCGATTTCTGTGCAGTGGGAGTGGTCGAAGCAGCTGCGAGGTAAGTGTGAACAGCTTTTTGGCATGCCGGTACGCACTCTGCTCAGTCGCGTCAAAATCGCAAACAAATACCTGTGAAATCGCACTAAAATTTAGGCTAGATTACACAAGTGACATTAGAAAACCAATTCAACAAATATAACATTAAGTTAAAGGTGTAAACGGCTCAGCTACTCACATTAAATAGTCTAAGGCGTTGTCTGTGATAAGAGGACAGTTATCCACTTCTAGTTCCTCAATGTGGTCCACAGCACATGGGCTGCCACAAAAGTGTCTGCTGCCTTCATCTGTGATCAACTCACAGTGTGAAAGTGTCTGAATGAGAATGAATCAAGGTAACTAAGTCCTCGTCATGTTACCGTGTAAAATACATAATTATGTACTGTTGGGCAAGCATTATATTCCCAGCCACGATGTAAGAAGTTCAGAGGAAGTGTTGCGTAAGTTTTGTGGTTCCATGTGGCCATTGTGTGCAGCTGATGATCAGCAAGCAGAAGTAAAGTTGCAAAAGGCTGCAAGCAGCAATTTGTTTTGTTTTCGGTTTTCTAAAAATCAGTATTACAACAGATTCAAGCAGAGTTTATTCTATGGAGAAATACGCTTTTGGTCATAAGGCCACTCCCAGGGCCCAGCACTCCCCGCCCCTTAACCCACCATACAGCTTTTTGACGGCCTGTATTCACAATAGCCTGCGTAGCAAGTGTTTCCCCGTTTTTTCATGTTTGGTGTGTCTTTTGTGCGCGCGTTGCTCGCATTTTTTTAAGTGAAAAAATGCTTTCAGCACACGGAAAAACCCACAAAAATGCTTGCTACACAGGCTAACTTGGATTTCTTAGCATAGCTTTACATTGGTGGTGTAAAATTAATATCTTTAGATTCTAAACGGTTTGCACCTAGCGATAGATTAAGTAGAGTGAAGTTGAGTTGACATTTTTCAGGTTTGCAGTGAAACAATTCTCACTTGCAGAACGATTTAAAAAGATCACAATCAAAAAAGCTATTCAAATGTCCATGATCTCTTTGTAAATTAGGAGAATAGGGCTTCCTCCAAAATTTTGTACACCACCTTTGAAGCCCTTCATTCCGGGAATTTTTATTGCAGTAAACCCTACTTGAAGCTAAATAGGACCAGATGACAAGTCATACTTACAAGTTTTTGTAAACCCGAAAACCAGAGAGATAGGTGATTCAAAGTTGAGTCGGTTGTCTACAGAAAACAGAAAGACTGAATTTCTAACACTAACATCACATGCTACTTAATCCGTAAATTTACTATATTGTAAATTTCCCTGTAACGTAAATTTCAAGTTACCTGTAGTTCACATGAAAACAATAAACTTTTTGGTTTTCATTTGTGGCAAATAGATGGTTACTGTTTTCACCATTTTGATTGCAATTTAATTTTTAACTGTATTTTATCACAACTTGGACAACCAAAGACATATACTTTTCAAATGGCAAAAAATTAAAATAATCGTACACATAAAAATGTCAGTAAAATTTTCATTTTCATACTGCTACTTAAATACAACGTGTTAGTATAAATGTAACAAAAATCTCACCAAAACACATTCCTCCAAGTCCAACCGCTGAAGTTTGTTACAACCCTGACAACAAACAAAAACACATGGAAATTAAGATGCTTTTTCCAGATTATAATTCACAAGTCATCGGTCAAACCAGGTCAGATGATACATGTCTACTTGACTATTAATACGTGATAAACAATTAACTTGACTATTAACACACAATTTCATTTCCATTCCAAATGTGCATGAAATTGACAGTTCATTAAAGTACGGGCCTTTGAGGGCAAAGTCTCTCAAATTCTTTGACTTTACCGTGCGTCTTGAACCCAAACTCCAACCACGAATACGGAATAAAACTCAGGACTTTTGAAGGGGTGACCAGATTCAAGGGTATTTTTACACAAGAAAATTTTATGAATAAGGGAGCATTTGTTCAGTCCAAAATAGAATGCTGAATAATAACGAACTGGCCATATTGCTATGCCTTTCAACAACAAGCGAAGTCTAAAGTTCATGACTCAACTGTCACGTCTTCTCTCCAGTTAATCATCCTAGCAGGTCTTTTGAAGTTCAGCTTTACAGGGTAAAAAGGTCAAGTTTGTTACGCTATGATTGGTGGATTTTGATCCACGTTAGTTTCTATTTTGAGTTCATTTTCACGATTTGTTAATTGTTGGAACAGTTATAGTTTAAAATTAAAATCACTGATAACAGCATGGAACATTGTTGCATCGCGAGTTCCGCGGACGAAACGTGAAACGGCCACGCGAAATGCCTCAAATTAAACCCGCGTAAAAAGTAGCCAATCAAATTGCGCTTTTGGCATGATGAAATGGATTCAAAGTGAGACCTGCTAGGAAGATTAAGTGGGAATTTTTGCAACCATTCCCTGTGTTCCGGAAGATTTTCTTGCACGCTATTATGGATAAATCGACAGAACGCAGATTAAAAAGTATAGGAAACACAATGACTGTACGAAAAAATCCTCAGGAAAACGGGGAACAGTTGAAGAAATTCCCACTTAATCTTTAGTTTCTTTGTGCAACCTTGCCCAGGCCCCGAGCCTTTGCTTCAGTGTGTTCACTGCTAGATCTGGAAAGTTTATTGCGACAGTATGATAAATAAACAAAGAAACACGACCGTTCAAAAAGTGCTGTTGTTCTTCGTTATTGTCACTTAATCCTTTCAGTGTACTTGTAAGGCTCCAAAATTCAGTATGGGATTCTTGGGGGTTTTAGTTTGGTCCAAGGGTTTCAGGGGTTTTGCTTTAAACCTAAGGGATTTTTTCGGTTTTTAAAATTTATGTCCCCATTTGCACCTCCCCGTCATTTGAAATCCAGAGTGTTCACCCCCCCCCCCCCCAGGAACTTAGCTAGTTTTGTTACTATCAAACAGCCAAAGCCAAGACAAGAAACTCACCTTAGTTCATGACAATTGTTCCCCAGATGTTGAAGTGATAAATCTGTTAACTGCATGCATCCAGACACACAGAGTAACGTAACATCTTTACAGTGCTCGCTGATTGCCTTAACTGCACCATCCTTTATGTTCTATTGGAGACAGTGAATATCAAACAAAACTCGGTTACAAGGGGCTGCAACCAGATTATAAGCTGTCATTCTGAAAAAATAGGACAGGTAGACGGTTCACTCAAAAATTTGTGGCTTACGCAGTGATAAACAATATTAATGCGTGTATGTAACTTGATAAGAAATGTTCCTTTCAAAAAGTTTTCATAGAATCCATCCCTTGAGGTTTATTCTGTGGTCCTCTACTGGAGCTGTCATTTTTATTAAAATATAGCCCACTAATTACTTACTTGTTGTGGTATTTTAGTTAGCGGTAACTACTCCCATTATTAGGGGTGGCAAATGGTTTAATACCCAAAATTAGGGTCTCGCAAAATTTCACTTGACTATTAGCATCTCGCAGTCTCCTTTTTTGAGCGATTCTATGCATGTCGGAGTCTCTACTTTTCGGAAAAACAGTCTCAGAGTCTTTCAACCTAGCCACCTCACAACCCTTTTGCGAAGCAAAAGCGGTGGTGAATACCTTATTTTTACTTGCACAGAGCCCATCGCTATTATGCAATTTTTATTTGAAAATTCCGGACATATAATACATCAAAATAAAATCAGCCATTTCATTTCTCTGTATGTGGACGTGTCTAAAGCATACACGAATCTTGCCAGTAAATATTGAAATGTTCATGTCCACAATATTTATCTAGCTGAAATGTCTGCTTCTCCATAAAAATAACTGCAAAAGAATATAGCTAATGGCGTTCCCTGGCATGGGATCTTCCTGGTTTATCTTAATCTTGGAAGGTTTCATGACACAGTAAGTTTTGTAGTCATGTAAGCAACAATTTGACAAAACTATATTTAATTCTTAGTTCGGATTGCTTGTTGATTGCCCAGCGTTTAGTCAGAAATGGAAATTTGGCAGTCCTGAAAGCATCTTTACGATTATGTTCTTCTTTCTAAAGGAGGGATAAATACAACTATAAATGCAATAACAACTAACAGTACGACTAAATAAAGCTAAAAATAGCTATCAGCTTATAGTCGTACCGGCAGTTTTGCTATCATAGCAACGACTCGAAAATAAATATTTAACTTACGTTGAGCTTGAATTTACACTATGAAAGTGGAACCAGTTTCGATATTCGTACATGCAGAAGCATGAAAACGGCAACTAGGTTCAAATGGAAGGTGCAGTTCTACAGAGGTCGACCTCTCCATCTCTGGATACTTTATCTTTGTCTGGATACTTTCTCTAGGTTCAAATGAAAGGTATACAGTTCTACAGAGGTCGACCTTGCCATCTCTGGATACTTTCTTTTTGACAATATAATCAGGGGCAACCAGATTATTAGATTGTTTCAGAACTTTTCAAAGGCATGTTTGTGTAAGCTAATACAGATTGATCTGTTCGTGTTTTTAGCTGAAAATTTAGGCCTCAGAAAATTTTAGGAAACAGAACCCTATCCGCCGAATTTCCGAGCTGCTGATGGCTCTCTGAAAAATTGCTAGCTGACCTTGCACTCTAGACGACATATTTGTCCCTCCGAAAACAATAGGAACTAATAAGTCCTCTTTCAACGAAAGTCCGAGGTGATGTTTCGCAAAAGTAATCTCTAGCTTTCACTGCAATTAAATCCAAATATCTCACGCAATTTTAGGCCTTCCAAACAGATACCCGAAACGAAACCGTTGGGTGCCCCTGTGTAATGACCATGCCTGATCCTTCGTCCGGTTTTGGAATAATAATGTCGTCACGTCGCATAAGCTGGTTCATGGCTCTCAGTAGTGCCCTTGGTAGTGCTGGTCCTTTACGTTGGATGTCATTGAGTGCAATTGACCGCAGGGTGGCAGCGGAAAATGTTGGCTCGAGTTTCTAACAGGCCATTTATTATATTTTTTCTTTCTGGTAGAAGTATGCAAAAGAATCGTAGACTACAATCCAGAGCACGGTCAGTGATTGCTTGAGATCAGCCGCCATTATTTCCCTCATTCTTTA
Source organism: Siderastrea siderea (assembly GCA_964030785.1). Lineage (NCBI taxonomy): Eukaryota > Metazoa > Cnidaria > Anthozoa > Scleractinia > Rhizangiidae > Siderastrea > Siderastrea siderea. The sequence continues at coordinate 11,089,058 of OZ034971.1, forward strand.
AACCAGATCTTAATTTTTTTTAGCTACACTAACTTGTTCTGGGATTGAAGGCGTGTCCAGTTTAACCGGAATGAACCAGTATCAATTTCTTCAGAAAGAAGTCAGAGAGGCACATAGATTTTACTTTTACAGATTACAGATTTTGTCTGCAAGAAAGGTGTTAGACACATAAGGAGTGGCTAGCGATGCCAGCGACCTTGTTTGTTTCTAGAATGTACACAAATGTTCTAGAGGCATTAGAGGGCTTGAAAACAATGATGAGAATATTTTGATATCAAAATATGTTCTGCCCTGTTTGATCGTCTCGAAGAAGACACTCAGATTCTTGCTGAAAAGGCCTTAATGAAGCTATCAACCTGACGTCACACCTCTTTGAGCGTCTTTTAGCTGCCACAAAAGACTAAATATTTGGATTCCACAGCTACCTATACGAGAAAGCAGATATTGTGCCGATGGAAACCCTTGTGGGACCTCCCATGGACATTATGTTTGTGTAATATAAAATGTTCTGTAGTCTTTAAGAGAAAAGTCATTCTGGCTCTACTGTCCGGTATTGAAATAAGGTTACCATTTGACATGCTACCGTTCCTTGAAAATCAATGATATTATCTAAGAAAAGCTAACAGGTATATAGAAACCCACCAACACTGGACTTTTATGACATTACCTGAGTGTTATAGTGGATTTTTTTTCACAGAAAAGATATGTTTAACCGAGCGTACCGCGTATGACGTCACCATGGAAATATTTCCCTGACGAGACAGACAACCTAAAATCGACCATTCTCTTATCTAACTTACCATCGCGAGTTTTTTCAGTCTTTCGAGAAAAACACATGTACATGATACTCAGACAAACCCTCAAGTAAAAAAAAAAAAAAACATGAAAACATTTTATCACAACGGCGGACATCTTTCGTAGAAAAAGGCCTTGTTTGGCATGGAATTTTATCAGTCTAGTCCGGTCGAAAGATTGTCATGAGGTCAAAACTAATAACAAGATTTAAAACGGCAGATATTCAATGAACAATGTGCTGCTTGCAATTTTCAAGGTGACCTGTGTTTTGTGGGTTATGACTGCTTCAAGGTCCCGAGACTTGACGGTCCGTATTGCACAACCGGTGACTTATTGGCAAACAGTTTACAGAAAAAGCACCGTAAAAGAACTCAAGAAAACGGACTGTAAAGTGACACCATAGGAACAAAAGTTATTACTTCAAGTCAATTTTAAAAAAAAGCAAGTTCGTGATAATCAAATGTAAAAAGATTAAACGACCTTCTGACATGAAAAACGTCATTTAAGAGTTGGCGACCTTCTATGCCTTCAAAGAGAGATGCCGTTCCAAAGGAGCGACCGTACTTCACACACCCAAGGTAACCACAGTTGGCTAAGAAGATGGCGTCGAGAGATGGCACTATTGTAGCTTTTCGTCATGTTAACCCTCCAAGCTGTGGACCAAATAGCTCGTTTTCAATAAGGCGAATTTTAGATCTCCCAGAAGATAACGTAAAAGAGTGTACCTCATCTTCAAGTAACAGTTCACCAGCCGAGAGTTGCACTGTTTCCTTTCCGTTTATCCCTCGAGCAGCTCGTCCCATGGTACACCATTATGGTGATGATGTACCATGCAGTGGACTCATAAATTGGAAGGGTTTCGGTCTCAAGCCTTATACTCATGATTGGGGTTATGCCGGACCGTTTCCTTTTAGTGACCAAGGATTTCCATTTGGTAAGTGAATCAGGGTGTTGTTTCTGACGTCCATGTTATGCTTTCTGCAGAAAGACAATGCAACAGTTCAGTTTTCTTGTGCTGTTCTTTTGGGACTAGGGTAAGCTGATTACTGCTAGTTTCACATTTCGTTTCATTTACAAACCGTTAAAAACAAACAGGGGGATTTTAAAAGCAGTTTCATCGGAGGCAGTTACAGGCTCATTGACACAATTTGACCACGTTTGCGCCGTCTTTTTTGTTAGTACGATCACAAAAGGGAGACTTTCAAACTTAGTCGCCAATCAAAATTCTTTTAGTTATGGTTACGGCAGAAGATTGATAATTTCAAGGGGAACGAAATCTCTTCGAAATATGTATTACTTTTAAAAAGGAATAGAGATCTTTCACACGGGACAAGTTTATGCCACATAGAAAGAATTTTCTCAAAGTTAAGTTCCATCCACAGAAAAAATATTGGCGTTGCTGTCTTTGAGTGTCGTTGAGAAGTCTGACCTGCCATTTTCAGTGTTGAATTCTTTTTTTTTTATAAAGTTATGAATATTTAAAGACAACTCTATTTTTAAATCTGTTATCAGCTCCCGCCATGTGCATACACTTTGACCAATACTGCTGCACTTGTCCATCTCTTATGTTAGCGTAAAAGTTGCTCTTTTCAAAACAATTACAATTATACTGAAATAGGTGCTTAGCAACTCATCATTACATAATGAAATTTGAATTTGAGATAGAAGTGTGACAGTTCACAAGCCTGCGTGTTTAACTAATGAAAATATATTATATACATATATACTCATAAAAAAAAAATAAAAATATACTATTCAGCTTTCTGCAACTTTTTGTAGTCTCATCTCTAAATAAAGGATCGCCAGATAGATTGCTCACGACAATAATTCTGACTAATAAGCTTTTGTTACCTACATATTTTATTTACCATATTGCAAACTTGAACTCTTAATTTAACGAGCCTGATCTTCTTAGAAAGATCGAAGGTCACGGCTCTACTTGCAAATTATTTTAATTTAACTGGACTCCAATATATCGATTTGTTCTTACAGACAACCAAGACCAGAGTAATTTTATTTTAACGTGTTGTTATTGTAGCTCATTACTTGTTCATTCTTCGCATTCGTTTTGAGAAGTTAATTTTTTCAGTTCTTCAACAACAGCCTACATAAAAAAGGCGACAACACGTATAAGTCTCCCTTGTTTGGCCTCGGTTGAACTTGCAATGAGAAAATTCCCCATAACTTTCCATTCACTTTCCACTCAGGTCTGATGAAATTATTTCATTCTTTTCTCACCTTTATTGCTTCTTGATTTAGAAATCTTTCAGAAGAAGAGAAGACGTCCCATGCGAAAGACGAAGCAGCGTCCATTGTTTTCACCACACCAAATTCAAACCATGGAAAAAGAATTCGCCAAACAGCGGTACGTATCGAAGGACAGGCGAGCTCAGCTAGCTTTAGAGATAAACCTTACTAAAACTCAAGTCAAAACCTGGTTCCAAAATCGACGAACAAAGTGGAAAAAGGAAACTAAAGGTGAAGCAAGTACAGTCTCAAGGCGCCGCTCCCAGGGAGAAATGGGCCATGTTTTCCTCGCAATGCAGAGCACGCTTAGTCTTTTTTACCAGAAGACATCCGTTGTTGATTCACGTGTTATTCCGTACGGTGTTTTGCCACAGTATTGTACTGAAGCTATGGTTCCTACTATCGGATTTAAAGGTTCATTTGTTTCATAGCTTACAGATGAGTACAAGCACGATTTTGTTTGCTGTATTAAGTCGTACACTTGGCATTGTTAAGTTCAAATTTATTTTAATTAGAAGTTCGTTTATGGTTTTCTTATGAAGTAGATTGATATAAGAAATATGTACAAGTTTAGAAACTTAATAAACTTTTTTGCAGGTCAGTTTTGTATACATTATCAACTCTACCCATACTTCATATTTATCACAGAAGTTGGTACAATTTAAGTATCGCCTAGGTCAGAATTCAACTCAATGCATCCAATCCGTTTTAATATTTATCGTCAAGTATCGTGCTTAACATTGCCAGGGTAAACAGTTTATATTTACCGGCCTTCTTCGCTGAAAATAGGAATGGAATGCCCTTGAACAAACTTGGTTCCCTGAAAATCGATGAGCAAAGTGGAAAAAGGAAACAACAGATAAAGTGAGTACTACCTCAAGGCGCTCCCACAGATAAATAGAACTTGTTTTGCTTGCAATGCAGGGCACACGAAGTCCTATTTACAGAAACATACGCGTCGACTCACGTGATAATCCGTTCAGAGTTTTTGCACGGCGCTGAACCTACGTTTCTTACTGCCGACTTTAAAAGTTCGCCGCTCGCCGCTCGAATATCGCGCTCGTGGCTTTGCAGTTCGTCCAGTACGGATTCTAGGGCAAAAGAGAGACTGCTTGCAGTCTATTAAAAACAAAACACAATCGTTGTATGTTTCATTTAGTGGTACACGTATACCAAGAACAAAATGTTCCAGAATTTCCTTTTAAGTTTCTCTTATTGAGTAGACTGATACTAGGGAAATGCACAAGTTTAGATCCTTAGTTCTGAAGGTTTTGTATATTATCAAGTATACCCAGTACTTCATACTTATCAGTGAGGTTCGCACAAGTTTATTGGCCGGAAATCAGAAAATCAACCCAGTGCAACCAAACCGTCTGTATTATTTTTCGTCGAATTCATATACGTGCTGCTAAGTATGTGTCAAAAGGTAAAGAGTTTATATTTCTCCCTTCTGTACAGTGTTTCGACGGCCTCAAACAGGATTTCTTCTCAACCGACATGACATGCTAGCACGTCTATAAGTAATCTCTTGCTGCTTGTAATCTAGCAAGTTATTGATTGTTGCCTTATATGACAAGGTCTGTTTTGCTATAGTCGCTTTTTCGTTTTAAGCCTGCAAACCTTACGACGAGGAAAAAAACAGTAGTAGTAGTACTCGCACCTATTTCACACCTACCATTATAAATTGTATAATAAATTTTTAATTGTTGTAGTCATCAGAGCAAGTTTGCTTCCAAGATCATCAGCTTTGTTATGGTACAAATTAAACGCAGGAAAAGATTTTTAACGAGTGTCAAGCGCTTCCAAAATGTATTAAATTCTGATGGTAGATCTTAAAAAGGAGTGGCGTATACTAGTTTAGCAACTATCACTACACAGCGTAACTTGAAAACATAAAGCAGGATATAAGGTTTAAAAAACAAACATTTTACTGTTGTTGTTATTTCCTAATGGTTATGCACTGATTTTCCTTACGATTTGGAGGAAATATCTGATGTTTTCAAACCATCATTCATATTTTTGTTCAACGTAAGCTTGAGTTCTGTTCTTTTACCCAGATCAACAACGTCTGCTGGGTGTTTGACTTGCATACTCTTTACTTGTAACAGCTACAAACTGTTCATCTTCCTTGCATTAAAGATCCTGGAACAAAGCCAGCAATACAACTGGGCGGAATGTGTTTCCGTAGATATATTTATCTTTTTTTTTATTTAGACAAATGGTTTTGTTCTTCCTCATCAGACGGAAACTCTGACATTCCATTTGGCATATGAAACCCGCACTTCATGTTTAGGATAAGAGACAGACGGAATTTTGGTCGGACGTTAAAGGAAGTCACCTAAAGTAAAGATTGTTTTCAAAGCATGTGATTTCTGTTTACATAAGAAGATATTGTAGTTGAGGAAATGGTCAAAGCTATTGTACTCAGACAGGACTCACCAATCTGCAAAAAGACAGGTGGTCTCTTTATGTGCCCCCCTTCCCCCACCTTAAAAGATGGTGTCTTGTTTGGATAGCCCCCACTCTATCAGGAGTAGAAACTAGGAAAAAGATTCAAACCTCCTTGTGCCATTTCTCCAGCAATGCAAGCTTCGTGCACGCCTAATATGAAAGTCTCAACTCAAATTTTGAGGCCAATAAATTTTGTCCATTTGGCTAATCAGACAGGTGGTATCTTGCATAGCCCCCCTACCCCTACACAAGGTGGGTCCTCATCGAGTACACTTGTGATGACCACTTCCTTTGGAAAGGTTTATTCTTGAGGATTATTTGCATGCACATGTATGTCATTTATTGGAATTGGGGTGTGCTTACAATGCTCCTCAAGGAACTCTTTTTCGCCATTTCCTTGTTACTTTTTCCATCTTTATTAAAAAAAGTATTTTGTGAGTGGGTAATCATGTGGAGACGACGGTTTCAAGGTCAAGATTTCAGTGAGAACCCAGCTCCTCAAAAATTACACTGTGAGAGGTCCTGTGAGGTCTTCTTACCTTAGGATTTTGGATCAGTTAAAATGGTGTCAACACCAATACTATAAGTAGCTCTATAGTAGCCTTGTATCATATTTACATGTACTTTTAATTAATTTGTTACCTTGCCGTGCATTCACCCTGTGTTAGATAACGGAATGATCTACTTCTTATCAACTAGCCCTAAGTAGTCATGTTTTAACAAGTTAATATTGAAGAAAGAAAGATGGTAAATTTTTATTCAGTTTACCACGTTTGTGATTTTATGGGACAATGCTATGGTTTATAGTGATCACTGGCAAAAATTCGCTGTGTAATAACTAGGTGAGTGTTGTTCGAAGGAGGTAAATAAAAAAGAGACACAATGGCAGAACTAAACGGAATGTAGGCAGGAGCCCATGAGCTCCTCGTTTAATCGGTCAATATGCCAGCAGACAGATAATAGACCACCCCGCCACTCACTATGGACACAGTACGACAATGAGCGCTGACGGCCATGCTTGCACTCATTCACAGAAAGTTTAATTTAAAAAATCATGCCTTCTTTTTGGCGCCATAATCTTGTAAATAGAACAGAAATCTCCTACAGCTTGTTGGCCTCCAATGGTTTCCATACAGTGATAATTGCTGGACTTTTCACTGGCTTTTGTGCAAACAGACATTACTAATGCATTCGATTCGCTCCACCGCATGCGCAGAAATGGACTTTTGGAGTGCACGTTATTCACCCGTGCGGATTGGTGGAAAACGACGGTCTGATCATTTCATTTCAGTCTAGTAACTTCTTATTTATTTATTTTAACAATTATTTGTATCGCTATGTTCAGAGAATTACAGAGGACCTTGGATATTTTTTCCCACAAGCCTTCTCTCCCCCCACCAGTTCTAAAACAAAATATAGCCACGAAATAATACGCTACACGTTAAAACCGCCTTAAAACTATTTATAAACCTATAAATTCTGCCCGTTACAAACCCTCGGACGTATCTGAGATGGGATGTTTTGAGCTTTAACACACGTGCTTAGAAAAAGGCGCAGCAGTGTACAGTGCGGCAAATGATGCCCGACCGCAAATGATCCCCAAATTGGACGGCGAATGATCCGCTGAAAAATCGGAATGTCGCGGGCGGAAGAAGTTAGAATGATCTCTCATACAAGTGGTACTGAGCGCCAGTCGAGAGAAAATGACGACCGATTTCGCCAACCAGCTCCATAGGCTAAGAAACTACTTACAAATCATCGATGTCGAGGAAAATTTATTTATCTTGGGTGGTCCACGTTTCCTTCTGGGGCAACGTTCTGTAGAAAATAAATGGACTCATCTTAAATTTGCAACACAGAGTTCTCTGTTTACTCAGTTGTGTAACCAGCTCGGCGCAACAATCCACGTGCACATTTTGAAAAGTTGCGCACAGGTAGTCCAAGCTCAAAATATGGGCGTTGGTGCCGCTGCGTAACCTTCGAAATATAAGGATTTGTATGGGGAAAAATTGTCCCTAAAACCTCAAAATAAGAAAGAATTTTAAATGGAAACGGCTTACCTTGCTGCAGTTGTATGTTTCTTTGTTTCCTGTGTGGTTCCTAAACCGATTTATGGCCATTTATTGGGTAGGTTTAGCTGAAGCAGTTTGCTCTCTCCGACTAAAAGAGGTGCTAAAGACAACAAAAAAGAAACCCTGCCAAAGACAACAAAGTTGGGAGGGGTGTAGCCCGCCTAGCAGACGTAAACGGGGGAGGGGAAAGGAACCGAGAACGCGGGAGAAAAATGGGATCTGGGGGCTATAATCCCCCAGTCCCCCATTTTTTTCGCGCATACCTGGCAGTTCCGTTCCTGGTCGATTGTGGTCAATTTCGAGCCCTCGTGCATTTGTAGCTGTCGCAAAGCAGAAACACAGAAGTGTTTAACATTTCCGGGGGACTCACGCAACAAGAAGATTCCTAAAAACGCTGAAATCGCGGTATCAACAACACTCACTAAACTAAACTGAAGTTCAAAGTAAGCCAAAATCCCATAGATTTATTGTACTTTCAGCTTTCAAAACCAACAAAATTTGAGTCTTTAATGTAAACATCGAGCGCATAAAATAGCTTTCAGAGCCCGAAAAGTAATCGAGACTTTCGAGAAACGGGCCCCTGTTTCGCTGTTGTGTTGAAGTCTGATTGTTTATTGTCCTTTCAATTTTTTGTAATACGTCATTGTTCATCAAAACATCCGCAATACCAAGAAACTATTCCCTGCTAGCAGAGGCCCCTTTTCCTTTGTATTTGCTGAGCTGACGGGCGGGACGAAAAGGGACCTCTGCCATGGGTCGAAATGAACTGTGTTGAGCATGCGCCACGGTTACTTAGCGACCGAAACGTCACGTGATGCTTTTAGCACGTGATCAGCTGACGACTGCCACCTTTCTAAATTAGCGCGCCAAAAAACACCTGCACAGTTTTGTTGTCGTGAATGGCGAGTTCACCAAAACCCTAAAAAAAGTAGACAGTTCGTCTAGAGATAGTTGTTGTCTAATCTACGGTATTAATTTCAAGTTATCTGGACAAGGAAGCTTTTTTAACATGACCACAACTCCAGGAATCAAAAAGAAATTAACCCATTGAAGGCTGCGTGTTTTATGATCGCTTCACTAAATTAGCAGTTGGTAATAAACAAACCATGTGCAGTACGAAAGGACAATTTAAAGGTTCGAAAAAACAACACTCACTTGATCTAGAATAGATAAAATTTCTTACTTTTAAATAAAATACACCAGTTGTCAATTAAGAATTATACAATCTAAAAGTCAAAATTTTGAAAATTCCCGCAAGAGATTTCTCATGCTGTCTCGCGCGTGAAATCAAACCACAACAGAGCATTTGTGTCTGTTTAGGTCAGATTACTACTTTTCGAAGTTTTATGAATGAAGGTACACAGAAGAAGAGACAGTAAGCTTTTCTAAATAATACATTTATTAAAACACGTCTTTACTTGTTTCTGAAGACCAAACGCGTTCAATTCTTTCTTCGAGGGAAGCTACGCGCAAGCGATTTCGCTCGATGTGCAAGTTATTTTGAAGAGCATTTGGTGATGCGAACTTCGCACGTTTTTCAAAACTTTTACGAGAACTGTAAGGAATATGAAGAATCCCTCAATTAAGAAGCGATTTCGATACAAATTTACAATCAAATGTGGAATTTACTCTACCGTAGACTCGTAGAAGTGCTGGAGCATTTCACAGAAAGTCCGCAGCTCGAAAAATCTTTGGAGGTGGAAGGTTGTCCTTCGCCTTGACAGATGTTTTCTTCGCTCTAAATTCCATTCCTTAACTTGTCGAGTGTTTCTTCGCCCATGTTAACAAAAACGAGAGAAAGTAAACGTAACTCTTCACGAGTTTAGTCCTCTTTCCAGGACGGCATGTTACTATGCGGGCTCACTAAATGACAACGGAATAACTGTAAAGGAATGCGCGAGATAGAGTGGGCTCAAGTCACGGTCAGCAAACAATACAGGGAGCACGCGTTTCGGAAACCGCCGTCCACGACCATGGACGGCGGTTGAATCAAAGGGAGTTTCGACCCATGGCAGAGGTCGCTTTTCGTCCCGTCCGTCAGCTCAGCGAATACAAAGGAAAAGGGGCCTCTGCTAGCAGGGAAAAGAAACTGCCGCAATTCCACAAAAAGAATGCCGCCAGCATTGCAACCACACAACAAACCTGACCTGCGACCATAAGATTTTTCTTCTACAAACCAAAACTACAATTAACAAGTGTTACCAGTGTCAAGCAGTCAAAATAAGTACGTTGTCTGACCACTCAAATCACATTTGACAGATATACGGCCATAGACTGCATTGCGTGCCACAGAAATTAAAACCAGCATTAACCCTTTCACTCTCAGAGTTCAACCTCTGCTAATGTTGCTAAGCAACCGAGCAGGACTGGCTCGTGGCACTGAACTCCTACATCCTTAAGTGCGACCAACCAAACGCTAGTGAGCACTACTTTCTTATGGTGCTGTTTGTTATGATGTACAAGTTGGTCCTAACTTTTGATCCTGTGGATGAAACCTCTCAGTGTATCCATTCAAATGGCAACCACTAAGCTCCTTTCTTTTGGAGAAGGGGCGTGGGGTGGGGTGGGGGTGGGGGTGGGGGTGGGGGTTGAGGGTCTGTTAATTCTGCTGAAAAGCAAGGTGGTTCTACCTTTAGTCTGTGGACAAAATCCTGAAGTGTGACCATTCAAATAAAAGCTTCCGAACAATGCTTAAATTTGGTGCTATCTGTTTCTCCACATTTTGAAAAATACCATTTGTCTTGAACCTGGCTTCGATCTTTGGCTCTTTTGAGAGTTAACGGGTTAACTAGGCAGTTTAAGCACTAACAGATCTTTAGCAAACAGTGGCGAAGATCAAATAGTCGGTTAAGGAAATCCTCCACTGAGAAAATCCGAAGAAATACCGACACCCATTGTCCAATCTGAGGTGAGCAATAAACTCTCCTTCAATTGTACTTCCGCTTGTCCCGGAAGACTACGCTAATGAGATTCATGCTCATTATGATAGACATCACAAAGTGTCCCCTAACCAACTCTGTCAAACATGAAGTCATATGGAAATTACAAATAACTTTGTGTAATGAGGTACCCAAGATCCGAGTTTTTGGACATAAGTGAAGACTACAGTCAACTGAGGTGACGGAAATTCCAAAATGTCTGGTACATTCACATGATGCAGGTGGCGTGACTTAAACTTTACAACCTCGCGACCCAACACAGGAAGAACTACAACAGTGAAAAACATTACCTTGAACAACACACCTAGAATATTTGAAATGAAAATTAAATAAATTATATATGAGATTGACTCTGCTCTATGTACATTAAAATGGACTTACTATTAACACTATAAACAAAGTCGCGGGCATTTATCACCATTCGAAACAAATTACTATGTTATTTAAATTTGTTTTACAGAACAAAACATGTTACATACGATAACTTGACATTAAAGCACCATTAAAAGCGACAATTTTGCTTTAAACGTAATTTTAATATTTACACGATTTTGGCTAGAATTAAAACGGCTTTACGGCATTTAAAACTTAAATAGTAAAATGTAATATTCTACCTGAAGTAAACACAACAGGATATAAAACCCACAACGCAAGATTTCTTACATTGCTGGCAAACAGTCGTTTTTTCTTCCTTTTTGGTTTAGAACTATTGGAGACAGCACTATTAACGTTTTTAAATTGTTGCAGTTATTAAATCATAGTTTCAATAAAACATTCTTCGTATAATTAACTCAATTGTGCATGCAGATAAATGACCACGTTATCTTCTGCCACAACTGGCTTGTTGGACGCAAGTGTTACTTATTAACTATAAAAGTTTTTTTCCACAAGAGAAAATTAAGTGCTATTGTAACAGCTAAAAGGGATAAGTTTCACGAGTCACTTGCAAAAACAGTTGCATAAACACTGTGCAAAACCAGCAAGATTTGTCACATTTCGCAAATGAAAACGTTGAGAGACATGCTAAACGTTTTCGGCAAATCGCAAAACTTTACCTGAGACAGATCACGAAACAACTTTCGTTTACGAAAACACGTTTCCATATAATCGTCAACGATCGCTCGATAGCAGGAAAAAAGAAGGGATTATACGGAAATGTGGCACATAGCGATTCACGAATCGATCAGGTTGCAGGCCTACGGAAAGCCAGGTTTCCAGAAAGGGTCGCTAACGATCAATCAGGGTTGGTAACGGCAGTAACTGTTTGCGATCTCTAGTGATCGTTATTGATCGTACGTAATAGCGATTCACTGTTGGTGATCACTAGCAACCGTTAGCGATAGTTGTAACTGTTAGCGATCGTCGGTGATCGTTATTGATCGTAGGTAATAGCGATTCATTGTTGGTGATCACTAGCAATCGTTAGCGATAGTTATTATTAGCGATCGTTTGTGGTCGTAAGTTATCGTTGGTGGTCGTAAGTTACCGTTGGTCATCGTAAGCGATCGTTAGTGATCGTTGGGGGTCTTTTGTGATCGTTAGCGATTGTTAGTGAAAGTTGGCGATCGTTGGTGATTGTTAGCAACCTTAAGCGATCATATGAAAACCAACCTTCAGTGTTACAAAGCTTTCAGCTGAGGGGTGCGATATTCCTACCCTGCCAACAAAAGCTAAAAACGGGCCAGTGATTGATACTACTACAAAACACCTGAAAAAGCAAGTACGAGAGTTGTGTCGGTTTATAATACAGCACTATAACACTACACAGCAACGGCACATCCTCTGTCGTCCACCGCCAACACTCGGGGGAGGGGTGACAGGGGCGAAGTATTCATGTACTCTTAGGTCTGGTAGATGGGCCTGCAAACAGAAAATAACCACGTGAACATCACTGCAGTGACACTAACTTAAAGCACGTGAGGTGTTATGTCTCGAATAAAATCACGTGAATCAGGACGGGCCAACAACAAATGACGTGAATTAGGACAAGTCAACAAGAAATCACGTGAATTAGGACGAGTGAACATGTGACTTATAAGAGATCGCAGCGACAGGACAGCAAATACAGTATGTGGAAATTTATTAAATGAAAGATTGTCAACATGTACATTGGCAAACACACTTCGCCACGTAAAATGGAAAAACAGACTACGTTCACGAACAAAGAGTAGTACAAAACGTAACATTTAAGACATTTCAAACAACTGCGCATCACGTGAAAATACAAGGAACCACGGAGGCGATCACGTGAACTAAGGAAATAAAATTACCAAATAAAATACAATAGTTACCCTGAGTCTTCTTGTTCCTGCTTTTGTGATGAGCTGACAGTCGAAGAGTTCCACTCTTTTAAGTTGATGGCAATTACTAATGGTGTTAAAAAGTAAAAATTTTTGATAGTGACAACTTACTATCTTTGATAAATTTATTCATGTCATTGGATTAAAACACGTTACCGTCTGATTTTCTTATTACCGTGAAGCTATCATACTCTAAAAAAAAAATGCTTTCCGGGCATGGTGCAGTGGTGAAAGCACTCGCCTCATACATGCAAGTGTGACCCGGGTCCGGGTGGGGCAGGGGGGCACTCAGCAGATGCTTGGATAGGGAGGTGCAGCCCGCGTGTTTAAGCCCTGACCATGTTTAAGACACAAATCTCTGATTTTGCTACCCTATTTAAGACAGAATCTCACATTTTTGTATCCTGTCTACAACATTAAACCCAACTTCATACCCTCTTTCTGGCTAGAATGGTAAAAATTCGGCTCGTGGTGACGTTTCTGTAAGTTGACGAATACATAAGGTCGTATAGCGATACCCTGTTTAAGACAAAAATTGATGAAATCGATACCACGTTCAAGATAAAACCCTCTGAAAACCATGCCCTATCGGGCCGCACGTCCCCGTTAAGGCCATAAAAGGGAGTACCCCCCGGGTACCCGAGTTAAAATACGTAAGTGGACGCCATATGTGGCTTGAGTTTGTTGCTGGTCCTCGTCCTTGTTCTGAGTGATTCCCTCAGAGTCCTACAGCTTTCCTATCTCCTCAAAAACCAACATTTCTAAATGCCCTATCCGAGGGCCACAGATTTGTCAGCCGTGAGGTGGAAACCATGAACTGTGCATGCAGTTGTGGGACTGGAATACGGTTTTCGATAAATTCACTCTATCATGGATTGAACCACTATTTGATTTCTTTCCTATAGACAAAAGACGTACCGTTGTTTTTCCGAACAAACGTTGTCTCTCGTTCTGGTATGGCCAAATTTCCTGTCTAGGGACGCCATTTTGATTTTCGCAGATTGAAAACCAGGAAGCGCACGCGCAGCTAATGCTAATTCTTCTTTAAGTGTCACTCTTGTAATACAAAAATGATTCTTGGTTTCCATGGTTTCACCGCAACAAAAGTGAATGTTGGGAGAGTAAGAAATACTGTGAAAATACGAGTCGCAAGCGAGTTCTCTCAACGCCCTACGGTACCAAAACTTACGAAAACAAGGACTGAAAGTTTTCTGTTTAATTATGACACAAACGCACAATATAATTTTCATTGCTTCTATAGCTTTTCACCATTTAGAGCGCATTTGGTACTGTGCTTGTTTATGAAAGCAACAAAAACTTACTCAGCAGGTGTCTTATTTTTGTATGAAGTTAAAATATTGTGAGCAACAACTCTAACAAGCGGCTCTGTCACTCCACTCCTCAAATGGTAGAATTTTAAGTTTTCAGCGCCGTTGACAAACGCAATTTTTGCTGCGGCGATGGTTAGTGCGTTTTGTGTTAAATATCAGCTTTTTGTTACGATTTTGCGACAATTTCTCTGCAATTCGATCGATTGCTGTGTAGTGGGAGTGGTCGAGGCAGCTGTGAGGTAAGTGTGAACAGCTTTTTGGCATACCGGTACGCACTCTGCTCAGTCGCGTCAAAATCGCAAGCAAATACCCGTGAAATCGCACTAACATCTAGGCTAGATTTCACAAGCGATTTTAGAAAACCAACTCAAAAAATACTCTACTACTCACATTAAGTAGTCTAAGGCGTTGTCTGTGATAAGAGGGCAGTTATCCAATTCTAGCTCCTCAATGTGGTCCACAGCACATGGGCTGCCACAAAAGTGTCTGATGCCTTCATCTGTGATCAACTCACAGTGTGAAAGTGTCTGAATGAGAATGAAACAAGGCAGCTAAGTCCTTGGGCCCGTTTCTCGAAAGCCCCGAAAACTTTTCGAACCCGAAAAGCCATTTGTAAAAATACGAACCAGTCATTCTACAAACCTGTTCTTTCAACACGTCTTTAACATAAGAAATGTTAAGCGAATAGTAAAGTTTCATGCTTTGAAACGTCTTTGTTTTCAAGAGACAGAGTAAATTATCGTGCCCGAGATCGGCCCGAAACGTTTTGGGGCTTTCGAGAAACGCACGCCTTCTTGTCATGTTACCGTGTAAAATACATAATTCTGTAATGTTGGGAAAACATTGTTTTCCCAGCCACGATGTACTGTAAGAAGTTCTGAAAAAGTGTAGCGTAAGTTTTGTGATTCCATGTGGCCATTGTGTGCCGTTGATGATCAGCAAGCAGAAGTAAAGTTGCAAAAGGCCGCATTCAGCAGTTTGTTTTGCTCTCGGTTTTCTAGAAATCAGTATTACAGCAGCCTCAAGCAGAGTTTATTCTATGGAGTAATACGCTTTTGGTCATATGGCCAAGGCCAGCACTCCTCGCCCCCCAACACACCATACAGCTTTTTGACAGCCTGCATTCACAGTAGCCTGCGTAGCAAGTGTTTCCATGTTTTCTCATGTTTGGTGGGGTTTGTGCGCGTGTTGCTCGCATTTTTTCAAGATAGTGAAAAATGCTTTCAGCACACGGAAACACCCGAGCAAATGCTTACTACAAAGGCTAACTTGAATTTCTTAACATAGCTTTACATTGGCGGTATAAATTTTATGCTTTTAGATTCTAAACGTTTGCTCCTAGCGATTGATTAAGTACAGTGAAGTCGAGTTGGGATTTGTCAAGTCTGTAGTGAAACAATTCCCACTTGCACAACGATTTAAAAAGATAACATTCACAAAAGTTATTCAAATGTCCCTCATCTCTTTGTAAATTAGAAGACTAGGGTTTCTTCGCAAAATTTTGCGCACCACTTTTAAAGCCCGTCATTCCGGGCTTTTATTGCAGTAATCCTGCAATGTCGCATCTCGCAATACTTAAAGCTAAATAAGAACAGATGACAATTCAAACTTACAAGTTTTTGTAAACCCGAACACCAGAGAGATAAGTGATTCAAAGTTGAATCGGTTATCTGTAGAAAACAAAAAGGTTGAATTTCTAACATTAACATCATGTGCTACTTAATCCGTAACTGTACCACATTGTAAATTTCCCTATTACGTAAATTTCAAGTAGTTAACAGCAACAACAAACTTTTTATTTTTCATTTGTGGCAAAAGATGGTTACTGTTTCACGATTTTGATTGCAATTTAATTTGTAACTGTATTTTATCACAACCTGGACAGCCAAAACATACTTTTCAAATGGCAAAAAATTAAAATGCTTGTACACATTAAATGTCAGTGAAATTTTCATTTTCAATACTGCTTCTTAAATACAACGTGTAAGTATACAGTAATATAACAAAATCTCACCAAAACGCATTCCTCCAAGTCCAATCGCTGAAGTTTGTTACAACCCTGACAACAAACAAAACACCTGGAAATTAAAATGCTTTTTCCAGCTTACCTAATAATTGGTCAAACCAGGTCAAATGATACATTTCTACGTGACTGTTTACACGTGACAATTTATGAACCCAGATACACACAATTTCATTTCCATTCCAAATGAACTCTCTCCAATTGTTTGACTTTACCAAGAGCCTTGACTTGACAAAGATCGTTTACAGTGGAAACCCAAACTCCAACCACGCAATATGGAATAAAACTCGGGCCTTTTTTGAAGGGGTGGCCAGATTAAAGAGTATTTTTACACAAGAAAATTTGATGAATGAGAGCATTTGCTCAGTCCAAAATAACGTGTTGGTGAAAACGAGGTGGCCATATTACTGTGCCTTTCAACAACAAGCGAAGTCTAATCAGTACCAGTCAAATCGAAGCTTCAACATCTCCCCCGCCCCCCCACCCCTTCCCGGCATTTGAACGTTTGAAGATTGGTTCGTTCAAATTCCCTCTCCTCGGGGTAAAAAAAGCCGTTCAAATGCCCCACCAATAAGTTCTGAAATACCCCTCCTCAAAGACAAATTCGTCTTCAATCAAACACTGTTCACGCTTTTCAGAGAGAGATATGCCGTGATGACACTTTCAAACTTCTTTTAAAATTCTATCTTGTAAATCCGTCAAACTTTGCAAAAACCGAAAAAACTCACGGGAGTATTACGCCAGAACAAGAGATAAATTCGGTTCACATTCCCCACCCTTCCAAGGCAACGTTCAAATTCCCCCCATCCCGGGCACAATACACAGTGAATTGCCCGGGGTGCGCCCGGGGAGGGGGGGATGTTGAAGCTTCAATTTGACCGGTACATAAAGTTCATGACTCAAACGTTACGTTTCCACTCCTGTCAATTATCTTAGCATGTCTTTCGAATTTCGTTAGTTTGTATTTTCAGTTTTCACGGTTTTAACCCTTTTACTCCAAAGGGCGCCTAAAAAGATAAGTCAAGACAAATCCCAAATTTCATTTTGTAAAATAGTAAAATATAACTAGTACCATGTGAAAGTACTGCTAAAGAGGTTTCATTTGAATGGTCACACTACAGGATTTCATCCGCAGACTCAAAAGTTAGAACCACCTTAAATGTCTCCATAACTGACTCTGGGAATGAAAGCCGGGTAAAATAAAAATCAATGATAAAAGCAATGAACAACGTTTCACTGTCCTTGTTACAGCATTGTCAAGTTAGAATGCTAATTTGATGCGATAAAGTCTTTATACAGTTGCAGGAGAGCACATGTTGTTCCTTACTTTTATCACTGTTTTGTCATTTTCAAATGTGTAACCAAGACTTCACACGTTAAAATTTATTATGACGGACGGTGGTACAAGACGTAATCATTAATTGAGTCTTGAAGTTCAGAGTTTTCGTGTTTTTGAAAGGTGCTTTAATGGCTTGAGTAGCATTGTACTTTCAAAGCAGGTCCACCACGAATCTGCTCAGTTATTTTAGGCCAGGATGTAAAAACCTTACCCTGCAAAGAGCTGCAAAACCCGCATCTGTAAACTGTGAACACTGAGCAGCTTCTAACGTCCTGCAGCAGAAAAACGGGCAATGCGTCACTACACTTACACGTTGCAGTATTTTACTGCATTCCTGAGAATCTGATGGTGCACCAAAACTGTCGACTGTATCTCTTTGCAAACCGAGCTTGAGAATTTAAAGGTGTAATGCCTTCAACTTAACAGGGATTAGAGTTTGCAAAAGTCATGCAAAATTGGCCAGCTAGATTTCGCAGGTGAAATCTTTGAGCTATTTGACGTAGCATACAGAAAACTGAGGGAAAAGTATAGCTTGTAGTACAAGAACACAGTTTGAACATCAGAAGCAAATAGCCCGAAACAAATCTTTATCGGTGAAGGGTGTACTACGTTACCACCCTAAATTTGTGCTATTACAAACGAGAAACACCTTTACTTTTCCAATCTTTGACGCAAATTTTTGCAGGTTCAATTTTCGCAATTCTTTGGCGGTGTGCAAAAAGTATGAAATCAAATGCTATGTGAAAATGCGAGGCATTAGAGTAATCTATTTGAATTCTCTTCAACTTATTACTGCAGAATTTGTTAAAACAGTGGAGTCCCCTGATCTTGAACCCCGAATATCTTGAACTTTCCGCTATATCGAATTTGAAGCCAGGGCCCACTCATGATTTAGTGGGAATTTCTGCAACCAACCGGAAGATTTTCTTGCACGCTATTATGGATAAATCGGCAGAAGGCAGATTAAAAAGTATAGGAAACACAATGACGGTGCGAAAAAAATCCTCAGGAAAACGCGGAACAGTTGAAGAAATTCCCACTTAATCCTAAGTTTCTTTGTGCAACCGGGCCCAGGTCCCGAGCCTTTGCTTCAGTGTGTTCACTGCTAGATCTGGGAAAGTTTACTGCGACAGTATGATAAATAAACAAAGAAACACGACCGTTCAAAAAGTGCTGTTGTTCTTCGTTATTGTCATTTAACCCTTTCAGGGTACTTGTAAGGCTCCAAAATTCAGTACGGGATTTTTTGGGTTTCATTTTGGTCCAGGGGTTTTCGGAGGTTTTGCTTCAAACCCAAGGGATTTTTGGGGTTTTAATTTATGTCCCCATTTACACCTCCTCATCATTTAAAATTCAGAGTACCCCCCCCCCCTCCCCCCCAGGAAGTAGCTAGTTTTGGGTGGCTGTCACTATCAAACAACCAAGGCGAAGACAAAGAAACTCACCTAAGCTCATGACAATTGTTCCCCAGATGTTGAAGTGATAAATCTGTTAACTGCATGCATCCAGATACACAGAGTAACGTAACATCTTTACAGTGCTCGCTGATTGATTTAATTGCACCATCCTTTATGTTCTATTGGAGACAGTGAATATCAAACAAAACTCGGTTATGAAGGGCTGTAACTTATACAGCCTATGTTATTGTTTGCTTATATGCTGTCATGCTGGCTTACATGTATTGATTAAACAATACATGTAACTTGATAGGAAATGTTCCTTTTAAAACTTTTTTTTCATAGAGTCATATTTGATTTGGCTCATTGTCATTCCTAAAGGTTTATTCTATGGAACCGTCATTTTTATTTAATATAGCCCACTAATTATTTAAGGGGGTTGTCACGAGGATTCTGCTATTTTAGGTCAATTCTGTGCTAAAATCATCACCAAGTGCCTTTACTCGTACACAAAATGACTGTAAAGCTATGAGGAAGATATCAAATGAATTTTACCAGTGAGAGTTAACCACAACAATTTGGAAGTTTTTGGAGAACATAGCATCAAAACTTGAAAAAATTGGGCTCACATTTAGAAAATGTACGGTAAAAATTGACGGTCTCATGTTCGCACCAAAAAAACAATTGTCTCACCATCTTCCAAGGACTTGAACTTACCATTCGCTGTTATAAACCACATGGATAATGGACTAATAAATATGTACCTCTTGAACATACAGTATGTACAGTACAGTACAGTACCTCACAGCTTTTTAGTTTTATTGAAGACAGTTTGGTGCAGCCCTTTGTGAGATGATAAATGCCTTCATCTGTTATCTGCAAAAGAATTTTTCGGTTTTTGAGAGCACTGATCAGAAGAATTAAGTAATATTTAAAAACAAATAATTTTATTATCTTAATGTTCTTAATGAGGTAACCTGTAAATTTTTTCCCAGAAACTTTTTTTCTAAAGGGCCTTTTTTTAAGGATTCGTGACTCTGTCAAGTCTGCCTCACGTGAAACTAAAGGCCTGCAACTATAAAAGACGACATTTCTTTGCCTGGTTCGATCAAACATGTACATTGTTACAGTAAACTAAAAGGAGCTGACAGAGGTTTTATTCTTACCAGACAACACCCTTCAGCTATAAATGCAAGCAGGTTTCGACAGCCTTGAGCAAGTAATTTAAGACCATGTGAGGATATCTGCGTGCACCATGATACATTTAAATACTCCAGTTTAGAACAACCTTTGCTGAAACACAAATGAAAACAAAAGTGTTTTTACTAAATGCTTTAAAGAAATTTTATTTTAATTACAACTGACGACTGCAAACCTGGACAAAAGAATACCCCTGGTCAAGTCACTTCGAAGAGTCTACCCTTCTTTGGTGTATCTTGGAACACTCACACAGGATATTAATCCTTTAAGCCCTGATATAAAAATGCATATTCCCATTACTGATCTCCATACATTTCTTATGAAACTAATAAGGAGAATTTGTCTAAATATCAAGACATCCTATCCTCAGTGATCACTTCCTTTATTCTTGTCACTTGAATGTTCAAACAAGTAGTGACCATGTAAAGAGAAATTTCATTTTTCATTAGGGCTTCAAGGGTTACGATTCCAACCCACAGCTGGGTTTAACTCTTTTACGTGCTTACCCTTTATGACGCCCAAGTTGACCTGAGCTAAACAGCCAGCTGATTTCACCTGTTTTCAATATAAACTGACAATAGGTTGCCAGTCATGGTTGTATTTGGTTCAAATTTCATTTGCTGGAAGCCATTTGCCCGTTTATATAAACTCCTTATCCATAAACTAATCCCCCAATGCTTAGTGGCACATACACCCTTTCTCAGTACATGGTTCCAGATGAAGATATCCATATACCCATCCCATGCAGGGGTTTCAATAAAATTTGAAGTAGGCAGCTGGTTTGAGCAGACCGACTATATCAACAAGGGATGTGAAAGAACCGTTCTTTAATTACTTCAATTCAGGGGAAAAAAGTAGCGGACTTCTCTGTTCTGACGCTTTTTGTCAGGCGTTGGTGCTTGCTGAATGCACTGCCATGGATGAATCATTGGAAATTCCTTGGGGGGGGGGGGGGGCATAATCAAAGCCAACTTTTAACCCTTAAACCCCTAAGAGTGACCAACATTTAATTTCTCCTAATGTAGTAAAACTGCTTAATCAAACATAAAGGTCGTGAGAAAAGAGGAAATGATCAACAAGTGAAAGAGGTCTTGCTTGTTAAACAAATTCTCCTCATGAGTACCATAGGAAATGTATGGAGAACAGTGTGGAGAATAAGCATATTGATATCAGGGTTTAAAGAGTTAACGTAGTCTGCTGTTACCTTAAAGCACTAAGAGAGTTATCCGTTATTTGATGGCAAGATGATACATCTAAATGCTTCAATCGTGCACTGTAGTTACTTAGACTAATGGCCGTACTGCAAACAGAAGAACATACGGAATGTGATTAGAAAGTGACTTTTAAGTTCTATGAAGATCACCTAAAACAACTATAAATTTTTTTGACTACAAACTATAGACTGGACGTTTTCTTGGTGCTATTATTTTAATAATTTCAATACGATACAGAGAAGATCAAAGGGGGTTTACACATCAAAGAAGATCAAAGGGGGTTGCATGGCCTATGCTGGAACCTACACTGTAGGCTCTCAAGACTTGTCCTTATTTCAAGCAAAATAACAGAATAATTATGATTATGCTTGATACCAGTATAGCCAGTTGTAAGGATCCAAAAGGGGGCATTTTTGTTCTAGTATATGAAAGGGGGTACCATTTCAATGTATTCAACACTGAATGGGTTTTACCATCTAGCAAAATTATATCAACATGCAGACATACCTATCTGAAATTCTTTTACATCCCTCTAAACATAATTCTTCAATATTTTTACATTGTTGAGCAAATATTCTGAAATATAAATCAAAACAGCAAAAAATAATATTTAACCCTTCAATCCTAACATAATGTACATTGTAGTAACAGGGTTCTGAGCTTCTTGTATACACATACAGGCCCTGAAATTAAACTTGAGGGAATGACCACCAGAGCTAAATTATAGCCTTAATGTTTAAAACAACAATGATTATTTAGTAAGAAGAAATTATTTCTCCTAACTACTTCTACCGGAAAAATATCACAAACTCAGGGACCACAGAGGGTGAGGGGCTGGTAGGGCTATAGCCCTACCACTTTTTTGCTTGGGTTGATTTTGTAGGGCTCCAGATGACATGGATAATGTATGAATTTTACCACTTGAAAGTAACGAAACACGTCTAACCTTGCGTAATTATGCACTTGACAAAGTCTTGGCCAGATTTTTTAGCCCTACCACTTTAAAATGGTCTTTCCGGTCCTTAAATCTGTATGCTGATACAGGGGATTAAAGAGGTTTAAATTTAGGTAATAACCCACAAGGTTAACTTTACCTTAAAGCCCCATCTCCCACACTCTTACATCCTTTTAGGCTCAAGCTCCTCAGAAAACCTACACATCTTCTGGACAAATTTAGCACTACAATTTCCTATGAAACAAAAAACACCAACCAATAACACCGTAAGATACAGAAGATGGCCATTACTGAAAAATAAATGATATTTTTCTTTATTTTTGGGTAGGGGGTACTGTTTTAAAACAGACCAAACAGCTTGACATGGCCTACCAATGGCTTTTCAACAGTGATTGTGTGGTTCCAGAAAATATCCATACCCACCCCAATTGGACAGCATGAAGCAAAATGAGAATTTCCTGAGGGGTTTGGGGGGAAGGGGCCAAACCAAAAAACCATCCGTGGTGGGAGTGTGCATATTTTCTGGAACCACACATTGAAAGTCATATTATTTTACATTAAAAAAATCTTATGGTGCAGAATTTTGTCCACAGATGGCCACGACAGACAGAAATGCAACTTAAAAAATGCTGAGTCAATGGTTTAAAGTTCTGTAACAAATGTTGTTTCTAGCAAAAACCATTTAAAGTGTAGACTACATTTTTCCCTGAAATGTTAAAAAAGTCCCCATGCAAGCCGAGCCAGCATGAGGCCTGAAGCGGCACTCTAGGAATAACTTTTGTGTTTTTAATCCAGTGGAGCATAACAGACTTCTCAATTGCAAAAAACCGTATGATTTTTGTTTTTCGATTTTAACGGTTTTTGGCGGGAAAATGACATCATACAAATGACATCAAAATTTTATTTTCACCTGATGACTGACTTACTGCGCGATTTCAAAAGGATATGATGAGACAAATTCAAATATGAAAAAATAATTGAAAAAGCTTTA
Organism: Siderastrea siderea; assembly: GCA_964030785.1. Lineage (NCBI taxonomy): Eukaryota > Metazoa > Cnidaria > Anthozoa > Scleractinia > Rhizangiidae > Siderastrea > Siderastrea siderea. The sequence goes on from OZ034971.1 coordinate 11,112,312, forward strand.
TCGGTTCAAAAGATACGACAATCTGAATTTTGAATTTCCCGCCATTTTGTTACTATATTTAGAACTTTGGCAAATTTCAAAATGCAATATCTTTTGAACCAATAAAGCTTTTTCAATTATTTTTTCACATTTGAATTTGTCTCAACATATTCTTTCCAAATCGTGTACTAGTTTAGTCATACGGTGAAAACAAAATTTTGACGTCATCTGTATGACGTCATTTTCCCGCCAAAAACCGTTAAAATCGAAAAACAAAAATCATACAATTGTTTGAAATTGAAAAGTCTGTTATGTTGCAAAGTTTGAGCTTCCCTGGATTAAAAACACAAAAGTTATTCCCAGAGTGCCGCTTCAGGCCTCATGCTGGCCCGGCGTGATGATGTAAGCCCAAGGGCTGATATTTGTGAAGGGTGTGTGTGGGGAAGGGGAGGAGGGGGATCATTGGAAGGGATTTTAAGATTTGAGGAGGCCGATATTTACCACTTTTGGGGCAAAGCCAGGGTTCTTTTATCTCACATAGAAACTTCAATCTAACACATTACCACTCACACTTTATCATGTCATTTTAGCCATTAGTTTAGGGATCAAAGGATACCTCTATATCTGTTTGAAAGTTCATCAAATCTACTCTTTGCCAGTTGCTCCCATCCAAAGCCAGGACATTCCATAGCTGAAAGAGCACAAAAAAAATCAGAATTGTCATGCAGTTGAACCTCCCGTAAGCGACCACCTAAAATGTCAATCCCAAGCGGTCACTTACAGGAGGCGAGTCGCATGAGGTCGGACCACAGGAGGACAAAAGTTTAATTTTGATCCAAGGTTAATTTTCTTTAATCCATGCACAGATAAACATATAACCCACAATAGTAGTGTAGTAGTGTAGTATCTTAAGTGGGGAACAAGGATCACAATTAATTAATGTACATTACATTAACAAACAACTCATACTAGGGTCGATCCCCCGGGCATTGAAGTGTTTGCATTCGGTCGTCTTGGTCGGCAAGAACATTTTACCTCGTATACTTTGCATACTAAAGGCCCAGTAGAATTTTTTTCACGTTGCAGTCCTAGCTGCATTTACTCTGTTTACTTAACCCATTGACTATTGGAAATTTTGCCAAAAAATGCCTTTTGAAGTGAGTCAAGCCATTTTTAGGTTGCTGTCTAGCCAAAATGAATCGAAACTGTGCAAAACCTTCAGTTGTTACTTTACAAGTCGAGCACTAGACTAGATTTCGTTCCTGAAGGCAAATTACAGCTTTCGAAGTTCGGGCATGAGCAGAAGTTTTCTTTCGAGAAAGTTTCGCTGCACCCTCGCATCTTTTACCTTTTGCATTCTCTCCTCTCCGCTTCTTTTGCCTTTCTTTCCCCATTTTTTTCTTTAGTTGGGCATTTACTAGGCTTGCTTTCGGTGGGAAAAGGTTTTGCAAAAAGTTCGAGGATTGTGAATTTTTTTGAAGGAAGTACGAGTGGGTAGTGGGACAAGATTTTCATTGGAATTTTTGGTCAAAGTTACACGGTTTTTTGCCACTTTCTCTGGTCTGTTTCGCTAAATCACGCTCATCTGGGTATGGATTGAAAGATCTCATCTCCCTGCACAAGTTAGTTGTCAAAGTTGCCTAGGGCCGTTAAAACTGATGACGACACAAGTGGTACAAGGGGCGTTGTTAAACAAGGGCGGTTACGGGCGCTTTAGGGGTCAATGTGTTAATTAGCCATGGTACGAATTTCCACCGCAACAATTAACTGACACCAGAAATTATACACAAGACGGAGTCACTTATTTGGCCGCAACGAACCACACAGTTCGACTTACAAATGTACTTCCCAAATTCATGCACACATAGTTTGTTTCTGTCTGCCTTTTTAACCAGTGAGTGAAGTGTTTGGATAAGCTAGGGCTTACTTTATTTTGCTTCGAATCACCCAGTGGTGAATGTGTGTTTTTGTGGACTGAAGTTTGCCACGGTTTCTTTGCTATGTGGACTTACCCAATCCCAAGTAATACAGATGGCCGCAAAAAGAGCGCGCAAGACAACAAACTCGACTTGGTTCGCAAACTCCCATGCAAATGTGGTTTACATTCGTTTTCCTTTTTAATTTCCACGCCCTGATGGTGCCAGGAAAGCAAGCAGGTTTGGGGGTTTTGACAGGTTAGTAAAATTTATTACTCCTGTACGAGCAAGGGGATTTAATGTTTCGGTATCGTTCGAAAACTTGAGAGATTTAGTGGCGACGGCCAAGTTCAGCTCTATTTTTTCGACACAGTTAGTGAGCTTTTATCTAAAAATAGGTAACCTTGAAGACAAATTGAGAACAAATAATTATTTTGTTCGCCGCTTCACGTGAAGTGTGATCAAAGCTGACCGTGTTCAAACTGTCAAGCAGAAATTTATGAAAAGATTTTCTGTTGTTCTCCCCGGGGGGGGGGGGGTACTCCCTATAATGGGCTATACGGGGAGGCTCCGCCTGAAAGGGGTCCCTTTTTCAGGCTTCAGGTATATAAAAGGGTAGGGATTTCACGAGCTGAGGTATATGAAAGGGTAGGGAAATCTGTCATTTAGGCATTTAAAAGGGCTTTTAATTAAAATATTTCAAGTAGACGCACCTTATGTCTGTATCATTTTGATTTATTAAATGCTACGTTGATTCATTAAATGCTAAGCCAAACTCCAGCCTACTGGCACTTAAATATTGTAACAAATTAAAATTATACCGAAGTTCAGGCAGGATCTTAGTGAAACGTCACCCAAGTCATGTAATACTTTGTCTGCGTGCGAATACACCCGGATCCGAGAACATTGAGAAGTAACGGTGATAAAGAAGTTAGGCGTTCCCCAGAAAGTCAGAAAATTTGAGTCTAAGGAAGGTAGAGTTGCGGTGCATTTTTGTCGGACAAGTTTCTGCTCACTCGTATACAAATTTAAGTGATGTGTGACAAGTGATAAACATAGGCACGCAATGTGCGCAGAGCCAATGACGTTTTTTTTCACAATATGGTGAAATTTATCCTGACAACCTATGGGACTTTACACCTCCGGTAAGTCCCACCCTAACCCCTCAGCCCCCCCCCCCCCCCCCCACCACCACCAAAAAGATCTTGTGGTTATCCACTATAAAACCTGGTAATGATTCAGCAGCGTGACTACGCGGAGTAAAAAAAATGAAGAAAGCTCTTTGTTTCACGGTTCTTCAAAGAACACAGACAAAAACAAGTAAACTTAAACTTAAACCCACCGTCGAAAAATATTGCATACATAATTTAGGCAAAGATCAGTGGAAAGTTAACAACTTTACTTCAGAAATAAATGCAAGTTGCAGTTGAACCTTTTAATTTCTTACTTCTACCGGCGAATATCCAATACTTTTCAGTGCTCACAAACGGTCAACTTTCTAAAGGGTGCCGTTTTGACGCTCTGCGTGATTTGCGTGACACGCGACTCGCTTTACTTTGTTTAATTTGTAAGGTTTCAGACGTTTCAGTCAACCACTTACGTTCTTAGTACACTGTATTGTCAAAACAGGAGTCTGCCATCAAACGGCGTTTCTTGTATCCACAATATTTTCGTTCGAAATCGGCTTGAACTAGCGTTTATAAGCACGACTGAAATAGTTTTGCACCTATATTTATTTCCCCTGTTAATTGAAGTTGCTTGCTTTGTAATCAAGTCGGCTATAATAATTTTCGTCTTTTTGCTTCACAAATCGACCAAAGTATGTTTACATTTGTAACTTTCCCACGGTACGAAGTTATTTTTAGCTCACGTGTTTATTTTGAGTCTCAACCTACAGCCGAACAAAATTTCGTTTGCTTTGCCTTCGAACAGTACGAAAATGTTCAAATTCAGCTCGCTTTCCAGTAGATCCAACAGGTCTCTATTAGAATGCTTTGTCACATATCTGTTGTTGTTAATCTTTCAGTACTGTTTCGGTCGGTTCGAGATGTTTTAAGTGTTGCGTTACATTCCTCATAAGGCTGAAATTACAGCTGTCAACTATGCAAATTTGCTCAACATACGCTTTACACTTTGAGCTATGAATGACCCCGAAATAATGTTTAGTATCTTGTTACGATTTTACTACATCCATCCTCTAATTCCTTGATCACCACTGTGACTTGGATTTTAATACTAGTTTCATTCACGTTTTTCAGTTTTAAGAATAGCTAGCAACAAGCCGCGCAATTTCCGATTTAGTTTTAAATGGGTTCATGTTTCATAACACGCACTCAAAAATGACACTGCAAATTTTAGATTCGCTGTTACCGAGAGATAATCCCGAAAAATTTTATGCTGTTTTACTCTAGACTTTTCACTATCGTTATAAATTTGGGCTTTAAATATTGTTCCTTTCACTGTTAATTAGGGATCGATGTAACGTTAATTTCCACGTTCTGTTCATACAACATCTCAAATTGGCAAGTCCGTCTTCAGCTAAGTAAACACAGGACTACAACGCGAATAAAATCCTGCCAGACCTTACGTACACAAAAGCCCGGGGGTCTTACTCCCATAACATTAGCTGTATGGGTTTGTGCCGCTGATAAGGTAAGAGTTTCAGTGTCCCGGTGCACACCCCCACCCATCGTCTCACAGAATATCCCCCCAGCCTCACAAATCGTAAGACAGACACGACACTGTCGTCTATCGTTGATTTTTAGGCTCTGACAGTAGCCATATGACGTCACTAACGTGACGTCATTGGCTAAAAAAGGAAATGTCACTGGTTCTGCATGCATCGCATGCCTATGTTTTAACTCTGCAGCACTTGACATGGTAGCAATTTTCCTTAATTACACGACAAATGATTAACCTGATAACCTGTGTGCAAGTGCACCAGTGAGAAATTATCATAAACCAAAATTTATATTAACACTGATTACTGCCAGAATGCTATTTTAATCAAATTATGCACAGATCATGTGATGCTACATGAAGAACATGTATTCACACCTTGCTACTTAGCCTCCCACGCAGTCATTTTTAGGGGAGTCGTATTACCCTCCTCCCCACAAACGCCTGCTTACCCGAGTTTGACATTCCTATCCCACTGTTTTACTTGCGAGACAATCTAACCAATGATCACCCTTGAGGCACTGTCTGACGGTGTGCAATCAAATTAATCGTTATAACATCAGTGTTCTCCAGAAGCACCGGCGGCGGCGTTTTTGCCGGCTACTCGTGTCTGAAACGCCGGCTACTTTGTTAGACCAAACTACAAGAAATTTTCAACTTGTGTTCATTTCCGTACTCATCTTATTTCGGTTATCACATAATCATTTTGAACGAATGATACGTCAGTTTGTATATATGTAAGCATTGGTCACCCTTGGTGTTAGTGTTCTTTTCTAGATGTTTCTCAAACATTTCTCTGCAGGTTAGTTCATTTGCACTGCATTAATTTTGACTTCAAAACGTTTTTCTGCACGTTACGGCATTAGTCTTCTTTTCTAAATGTTTCTCTGCTCGTTAGTTTGTTTGCACTGCAGTAATTTTGACTTCAAAACGTTTCTCCGCACATTCATACAGTGTTAGTCGTGTCTTCTTAAGGTTTCTCCGCTCGTTGGCTCATGTGTACTGCATTCATTTTGACTACTAAACAGTTCTCCGTACGTAACGGCATTTGTCGTGCCTTCTAAACATTTCTCTGCTCGTTAGTTTGTGTGTAATGCATTCATAAATGGTTCTCCGTACATTACGGCGTTAGTCTTTTCTTCTAAACGTTTCTCCATACGTTAGTTCGTTTGTACGGCAATGATCTTGTCCTCTAAACGTTTCTCTCTATACGTTACGGCATTAGTCTTGTTTTATAAACGTTTCTCTGCGCGTTAAGTTCTTTTGTACGGGAAAAGTCTTGTCCTCTAAACGTTTTTCCATACTTCAGTTGGTTTGTATGGCATTGATCTTGTCTTCTAAGCGCTTCCCTGTACTTTAGTAGTTTTTGTACGGCTTGATCTTGTCTTCTAAACGTTTCTCTGCATATGTTACTTATTCTGTGCGGGGAAAGTCTTGTCCATCTAAACGTTTCTCTGTATGTTAGTTCATTTGTACGGCAATGATTAGTCTTGTCTTTCGAACGTTTTCTTCATACGTGAGTTTGTGGGTATGATATTTGGTAGTGTCTGTTATTAGAATGTCTAATGGCGAAAGCAGTGACCCGATCATATTTTGCATACTAGTGTTATTTTATATGGATTCCTTATTTTGAGGACTCATCCCAAAAGGAAAATTTAATATGGCATGCCATTTTGTGTCATTTCTTTCGCTGCTTATTGTGTAGACCATCATTTCCACGTGTCTGTGCATTCTCCTTTTCTTGCATAATCCATTGGAGGGTCACTTAATACATAGTTCCAAATTTGCACGGAAACTGAGCAAAAATGATATATATTTTTTCTTTCTGTGTTGGCCCTAAATTGCACTAGATTGCATCTCCAGCCACATGCTTTTCAATTTGCGATCACCTACTCTAAAATCTCTGGAGAACACTGTATAACATACGCTTCTGTATTATATTTCCCACGATTGTTTTTCTTCAGAGACGCGAGTGTTTCTTGTGTGATGCTTTTAACCTGTCATCTTTCGAAAAAGTTCGAATTTTCTGACAAAGCGTTGTTAATCTTCCTGATCAAGTTCATCGTCAGTGAGGACTTCAGCGCTTCTCAAACTGATGGAGCAATGCAATGCGAAGGGAAATACGTGACTTACTACGACTTGAAAAGGCGAAGAGCAAGACAGCAAAAGAACCGAAGGAGATGATAAGCCAATAAATGAGATGAAAATATCACACATGGCACAACAACCAAGTGTGTTTCAGTGGTCAAGTACTCCAGTTCGCTGGCATATCTGCTAACGTTTCTATGATCTTTGCGTTGAAGGGCCAAGGCGGTTCCCTGGTAAAAATTTTTGCCCAGAATCCTAATAAGATCCTAATAGGATCCTAACAGGATCCTGTAGGATCCTAACCAGGATCCTGATAAGATCCTATATAAGATCCTGTAGGATCCTGTTTAAGATCCTATAGGTAAAGGATCCTACAAGATCCTAACCAAGATCCTATAGGATCCTAAACAAGATCCTATAGGATCCTAGACAATCTTAAGCAGGATCCTGAATGACTTTACAGGATCCTGAGTAGGATCCTAAAAACTTGGTGCCATTTAGGATCCTAGGTAGGATCCTGTGTGAACTTACAGGATCCTGCCTATAGGATCCTAGAAAATCCTGTAGGATCCTGTATAGGATTTCTACCAGGGTTACTACAACGTGCGTTCGCATGCTCTTCTCGCATGACATTTTCTAAGCAGAAGGGACTGTTAGTGAACTTACAGGATCCTGCCTATAGGATCCTAGAAAATCCTGTAGGATCCTGTATAGGATTTCTACCAGGGTTACTACAACGTGCGTTCGCATGCTCTTCTCGCATGACATTTTCTAAGCAGAAGGGACTGTTAGTTTACAATGATATCGCTATTTGCGATTACACAGAGCTTATATCTTTTACGATGAATTCATCAGTCAGTTTAAAATCCCTCGACGGATTTCTACAGATATTCCTGAATTTCTAAGTTAAATGTACTATTTGAAAGCTCAGAGGATGTAGTTATTCCTGCTTTCAATGCTTTTGGAAAAAAATTTATTAGTAATTCACATAGTGCCGCGCAGCACGTTGTAAGGTTTTTTTAATCACCCGGGCCAACGCGATATCACAAATTTAATGTCTAAACAGAGCAAATCCAGCTCATAAATATTAAAATTTGTTTCTTCAAAATCTAAGTTCAATGTGCCATTTGAAAGCTTCGGAAACTGTTATCCCTGCATTCAACGATTTTGAGGTGACGTTCACTAACATTTTAGAATTTATGCTGGCGTCATGCTTATCTGCATGTGTTCCCGCGAAAGCGTCCTGGGGTCAAGGTCAACCTTCCAGCCATTAGTAGGTACAATGTGATTGGCTAAGCGGCGGAAAAGAATGTCAAACTCGGGTAAGCAGGCATTTGTAGGGAGGAGGGTAATACGACTCCCCTAAAAACGACTGTGTGGGAGGCTACTTGCTATTGTGAGTTTGATCAAATGATATTTTTAAGCTGCCTTTGCAAAATTTGGAAAAAATTGAATTCAAAATGGTTACTTTGACCAATCACATATTACTTGTATCATGAGGTGAGATAGAAAGACAGATCAAGCTATTAAGTGTACACCCACTGTTTGCCCAGCACTTATCTGCTTCCCTCCAGCCCCATGAGGTGTAAAAGGGATTATAGAGGATTTCTTACCTTGGAAACCTGTGCACAGCGACACAGGGAGACTACATCTAGAAACGAAAAGATCCTAGAAACAAAAGAGTGACTATAAATATTATAATATATCCCACAGAAAGTGTAACTTTAGATATATATATATATTTTTTACAATCACACCCTGAAAGTTCATGTTTCCTTTATTTTGATGTTTTGCATTTAGGAAAGGAAAGGAACTCATATCAAAATTTCAAAATTCAACTTAATCACAGCCCTGCATCCATACTAGAATTTTTGAGTGGTTTTTGCTGTCAAAAATGCACAAACATTTTCTTTCCACACCAACACATTCAAATCACTTTTCCTGTCATAAGAAACTAGGACAAAGATCACATGCTTAAAACAGTGTTTTAGTGTGGATGTAAAGAAGGTCAAAATGGATAAAGAAGGGGTTTTGTTTTCAAATTTATGGGGATTAGTGTGGACAGGGCGGACAGGGTCTGCCAGTTTGATGAACACACTGTTGTTATCTAACAGCTGAATTGGCAATTTAAACAATGGAATATTTTTGACAGACCAAATGAAAAGTTACAATATATATCACATATCATTAGCAACATCTAGCTAAGAGGTGGTATAATTTTAAGTGAACATATGTACAATAACTTCAGAATAACAAAATCAATAGTTAAGAAAATTAGAAAAAAAAATTTAAAACTTGATGCCACGGGCTAAATTTTCCAACAACCACCCAAAATTTACAATTATTTTTAATATTTGCAAAATATATGCAAATTTAGCTATGCAAATTATCGAGCAATCATTTCAGTCAGCTGTTGAGAACAGAAAGCCCGCGTTTTGTTTCAATATCGAAATTCTCTTCGCACGTTTAATGAAGAGTTTTGCATCTCTAATTTTGTTGTATTGTTCTCATAGAGACATGAAAATTGCTTGCGAACTTTCTGTAGGAATAAGCTTAGCTAATTTGTAAGCTTGTCACTGCATTGCTTCGTTAAATTTACCTTAAAATAAGTTCCTTCGGGAGTTTCTTGTTTATTAAAGCTTGATCTTCATTTGTGTTGAAATTATATAGCTGAAATAGAAATGGAGATATTAAAAGGATATCTGTCTTCAGGTTGTCAAAACAATGCGCCATTTCAGAATGCAGAAATATGACAGCTCCCTAACTTCACCTTATCTATGCCTGGCGATGAGCTATTATTTAGAACAATTATACAGAACTGCCACAGCCAAAACCCAATATACGAAGGAGCAGTCCATAACATACAACCCTTGTTAAAATGCTGGCGATCAAGGGAGGTAGAATTGACCATTTGTTGCTATCAATCTTCTCTCGAGCATAATTACGCTGTCTGCAAGGCCTAAGCATAGCGCTGAAGGGTGCGATATTTTTTGCGCACGTAATTTTATTCATCCACGATGTAAACATGAAAACCATAGGATAATTTTCTCCAAATAATTTTTCCTAGCCTCTACTCCGAAGGGGGAATTTTTCCAGTATCTAAAAGTAAATAAAGGTTTATTCAAGCTTTAAACAATGAAGAAAAAAAAGAGATTGCTTTCGGAATTTCGGGACGGGAACGTTAAATTTATGCTTATTCTATACGAAAACAGTTCTCAGTATAAATGGGTTGAAACTCAGTCGAGACGAACAATGGATGAATATCGCTCTGAGAATAACGAATTCTAGATTTGGCAATGCAAAAATTTCGAATTTAGGATTCCCGGCTATAAGTTCTAATCTGGGATCAGCAAGGACCCTTGCAAAGTTAGTTCAGCATAAGACAACTCAAATCTGAACAACACATAGCTAATGTCACGGCACCTTGAAAAGCTAAGGGATTACGCATCAACCTCAACTGAGATGGAATGTTTTGACAAATATGTTTAATTCGCACATTGCATCTTAAGTGATGGTCTTATCCGCAAACCAAAACAAGGCAAAACAAAACACTGAAATGGCAAAACAGATGAGCTTTCAGGAACGAAGGCCAGATACAGGAAATGCGCCAGACACGAAAGTCGAAGCATGAAAGGAAAAAGAGAAACTGTCAAAGACAAAGCGATTCAAAGAATAAACGGTTAAAGCAATCAGTGATTTCACATCCAACAAAAAAATTACGTGAATATTTCTAGCACCGAGAGAAAGAAACTAATAGATAGCTATTGTTTGTGTAGGCGCTACACCATTGCCGATTCAACACAACCCTTCGGCCAAGAAATTCGAACACTTACCTCAAATCGGCTTCTCGAATTAGCTCTGGTGTGCGAGTGGTTGTATTTCGTATGATTGGTGTGATTAGAGGTCATGAATTTCGCAGATATTCACGTAGTTCACACGATTTAGCCGTCGCAGAGCTGCTGCTTCAACTCTATGTTTTTTTGTTTTCTTCAGCCAGATGCTACGCTCTGAGATTTGTGGGTAATGAGCTTCTCACTTCCGGAGGCAACCGGAAGTACGCATGACTTTTCAAGTGAGCTCGACAGATTTTATCAATTGAAAAAGTTAAAACACTGAGGTAGATTCGATCGACGAGGAGTCCAAAACTAAGTCGAATAACTACTGGTGGAATAGGTATAATACTATACGCTATGAAAGGGTTCTTTCGTTAAGAACAGCCTTCTCTCCCCAGTCTCCCCTCAGCTCTCTCTCTCTCTTTAGGAGTTTCTTGTGATCTTCACGGGTCGAAAATACCACTTAACAAACAGTCCCTCCTGTGGAGCTAGTCATCACGAGAACACCATCAGGTGGAATCCCACAATTTTAATCTCGGTGTCTCAAAACTTTCGCTATCAAAATGAATAAATAAAAAATGATAACAACAAAATCGTTTTCCTTGGTTACTGGACCCCTGCCCCGCTATCTCGAGAAATATTTGTTCACGTTTTCTCGAATGCTCGAAATAGCGGGAGAATCTATACCTTAAAAAATTAATGCAGTTAGTGCTCCTCGCAGAGTATAACCAAAGAAACATCCGGCTTTCCGAAAAAGATGCGGTAAACAACCAAAACAACAGGTGTAGCAATATCTCTCCTACCCGAACCCTCCGGTGGGGTAATGGCGTGCGACTTCTTGTTTGCACATTTCTCGGTTTTATCCTGATCAGACACACGCTCCCTCGTATTTGATACTTGTAATACGTATCCAGTGTTTACAGCAATTGGGTTTAGGTTGGAAAGACCGCACGCGCCTCAACCTTAACTCTCTAATACGTGCTCTTTCGGCTTTGAGAATCAACTTCCGGTAATGTCTTTGAATTGTGACCGGAAGTCAGCCCACGATGTTTGCAGGATATGGAACGTTGCCAGGGCATTTAAATATTCATATCACGAAGTTCGCCCACAACACGGAACAACGCAGGGTATTAATACATGTTTTCTTTAACAGTCTCGTTTAAATACATGTTTATTTACACATCGCATGTTTTTCTTGCGGGATGGTTATCAATAAATTAGTTGATTCAGGTGCGTCGTAGTCCCCTTAGTTGTTTTCATTTCTTTTTTCTTCCGAACTATCTTCAACTCTTTCCCAGTTCTTTGATCTTGCTGAGAAAGAACCTTTCAACAGTGTTGGCACATTTGTAGTATTCAGTGTCCGGGGCATTGTAAGTGCGGCAATTGGTAAAAATTCTCATCATATCGGCGATGAACAGCTTCTTGGAGCTAAAATAACCGCTCTTTAATCTCTCTGTCATAGTGCGCAGATCTGTGATAACAAAAAGAAAAAGAAAAACGAAAAGTGAGCAGACAGGTTACTGTAAAGGGGTTACAATAAATCCCAAATATTTCGGACGCGTTTAATCTTGGACTTGTCCGAAAATAACTATGCCCAAAATTTCTAATTTTAGAAAGTTCGACAGTGCTCAAGATAAACATGATAAAGATTTTATTTTCAATAAGCGATAATCCATGAGAAAACATCAAATCTTTTTTATTTATTTATTTACTTATTGATAGACATCCATTGCAATAGCGAGGGGCATTTGTTCCGCGAAAATTGGTCAATATTGCAGTGGTATATTTCGTGTAAGTTTAAGTACATTATTTATATAAAAGTCGCTACTAAATTAAGGTTGCGTCTTTTGTTACATATTTCAACCTTTGAACCTTATTTTAAGCACGGTTTTCAATGTGCAAGTGTTTGTCCGCACTTTGTCCGAAATCACAGGCAATTTTCCCCAAAAATTACTCTTTCGAAATAAAATGGGTCTATAAGGATGTCACGCGGATTTTAGCGTTTTCACCTTAAAGGTGGCTCGCAATATTTTTCAGCAATTTCCAGCACTTGTACTTTAATGGATCAATACTGCTACTCTTTATCAGTTAACGCTACAATTATGGTATCAAACAACTTCCCAGTCAGTAGTGAATAAGATATGGCCATTTTCATGACGTAATATTCCACCATAGTAACAGCACAACCAGTTCAAAACACCCTTCGTGTTAGCTTTTAAAGTGCTTATAACTCAAAAACGAGCTCAGTGACCCCCCATTTTTCATTATCGAATTGTAATTAACGTGTTAAAATACAATTTTTTGTAAAGTTAAAAAAAAATGGTCAGAAGGGGTTCAGAGCCACCTGAAAATTGCAAGTCTCCAACACAGTCGTCTTTTCTTTTTTTCTTTTTTTTTTCTTTTTTTTTTTTGGACTCGTCGTTACGTGAAGAGCCAACCGTAGCTTATGGCACATTTTAATGTTTCCAGTGCACAAATAGGGTGAACTTGTGCTTTGCATATGAGTCACAGACAATGGCAACGGTGTCCTCAAAGCAAGTAAGGGAGAATTTTGACCTGCGAAGTGAGAATCCAAAAACAACCTACTCCACGAGTAGTCTCTTCGATGTTCTCAGAAAATCGAAAGGGACACTGCTTGCAGGGTACCAAAAATTCAACTGAACAACACGCTAAAAATAAACGGCCTTGGTGGTTACGCTTTTCGTAGACAGAGATTTACTCTGTCAATCTTATAACTCAACTGGGAAGGAAATAGCAAAATAATTGGATGAAAAAATTGGAAAACTCAAAGAAAAAAAAACTCTAAGCCATGGAGAAGACTGGATGGATAAAACCAGAGAAGATGGAAATGGAAAACAGAAACTTAACAACCTGCTTACATGCAAAACTCCTCTTGGATGACGCTAATTTCAGTTAATGAATATTTTGAATGCTGATAGCAAGTACATCATCATCATCAGTTTCCATTTGTAACTGGGCCGCAAGCAAGCAAGTGCACCTGTCAGTTACACCTCTTTTAATTATTCTTTCCCTTTGCTATAATATTTTAGTAAGTACATTTTAATTTATGTGGAACTTAAATTACGAGACAACGTATTTGAAGATAAAGATATGACACCCATTAGCGAAGAGCAAAGCAATTTAAAAGCTTTTAACTCAACCGTCGCCTAAAATGATGAGTTTGGGAAATTAAACACAATTCAAGAATGGCTCTGTACCTCAAATGGCAATGAAAATTGTGACACTTAATACTTTTATAAAAGGAGGACTCGCCGACTAATGAACTGCGCCGACTTGTAATGAGAGAAGATTTTAACTTGTTTCACCAGATGCAATCAACATTATTGATGTTTGTGACTTCAATTTCAACTATTTAAACCGGCTTCCAATAGGGTTAGCATTTCTCAGTAGATCGTCATATATACAGCAGTGATCTAACAGTTTATTATAAATATCTTTACTCAATAAGTGTCTGGGCTACTACCGTCTGGTTTTAAGTATTTTCTTTCTCCGTTTTAATGTAACATCGCTCATAAAAATAAGCGAAAAAAATTGACGACATATTGATGGCATCCTGGGGACATAGTCAAGTATCATTTTGTAAAATAGTGACCACCTCCACCCCACTGAGGCACCACCATCCCCACCCCCCCCCCAAGGCTCCCTTATCCCTATCCCTGTAGGGATTCAAAAGGCTCCCTTATCCCTATCCCTGCAGGGATTCAAAATCCATTACCCTCTAGGACTCTACCATTTCGATCCCTCTATTATGCTTTACCCTCCCTACCTCTCTAGGGTGTCCGTCCCCACTCCTCTAAGGCTCCACCATCCTTAACGCCCCCCCCCCCATCAAGGCTTCACCACCCCTTCCCCGCTAAGGCTCCACAAAACCTACTCCTCCAGGAATTCACCATTCCATTCCCTCCAAACACCTTGTGAGTAAACCAGCTTTTAACACCTTAATCCCAGTAGAGACAAGCGTCTAATTTCTCCTTGCAAGATCACTATTTGATAAAACACACAGGTTATGAGAATTAAGGATATGATCACCAAAGATAACATGTCCGTTGATATTTAATCAAATTCTCCTAACTAATAACATGAAATATATATCTAGAACAGTGAGGAGAATTTGCATGTTGATAAAGTAGCTAAAAGGGCTAACATACCCATTGGATACTTGATGTGGTCGTAATAATCAGGAGCCTCGGAGATTTCCACAGGTCTTTGGAAAGGCCACGAGCTAGCATGATTCTAATGAGATAAGAACATAATTCCAGTTGAGAGTGAGATTCTAACTGAGAACAGTTTTATGGTGTAAACACATTCCTTGGTGAGGAGAGGGCGAATGCAAACAGGTTGAGAAAGAGAGTTGCAAACAGATGTGTGATTTTACCGCTTCACATAAAAGACGGTGATTCATTTTAGATAGGAAACTCATAACTTTTGAATCCGGCGAATTTCTACTTCATTCGTCTACGTTCCCATCAGACGAGAAACTGTTCACCTTACGCCAGAAAGCCAGTCTTGAATTCACGTTAGCACAAGTAAATGGATACAGATTTTGGTGTACAACGAAGGAAAAGGCTAGAAGTAGAATTAAATTAAACCAGGGAGCATAAGCGGGGTCCAAGAATGGCTCCGATTAAACTCATTTTGATTAACTTTAAGACGGTTTTATCCTCCTCAGTTCCACATTAAACGGCTATCCGTCAGACAAATTTCCGAGTCGGTTTCTAGGACTATCACGTAAAAGAAATCATGCACAGATTCGGACAAGTGTGCGTCAATTTTGGAAACTCTTCGTAAAGCCCATCGAACAATTTTCGATGTTACCATCCAGCCAAAATACAGCGCGATCTCTTGAGTCTTCTTCAGGAAATATCACGTGAGCATGGCGTGAAAATAAAACGCCATGTTACCTAGCAAACCCATTGAAGAAAACTGCGGGCTCAGTTACGGTTCACTAACCTTGACCTGCGTCAGAATATTTTTTAGCTGAGTCTGCAATTGGTCAGCGTCGGCAACTGCATCCTCGCTGAAACAAACAGGCCCGAAAACTATTTTAGGTGCACAATATTTTCCAATAGCTATACAATTTTCACAGATTTTGAAAGCTAAATTTTAATCTTTATAATTTCGTGAAGCATATCGTTAAGTTTGCGCCAATAATTACCATTAGCCGATAAATAAGTGAGTTTGAAAAAATACTTACCGGGCCTGGAAAGTTATCGGGAGTTTCGAGAAACGCGCCCCTGAGTACTTAACTGAGCTTTTTCCTCTGACCTCTGAGGTGCATAATTACAACCTCAGAGGCAGTAAGTTCGACATGCAGTTGCCCAAACCCAAAACTCGATAAAAAGATCTTTTGCTTATCGCGGGGCAACAGCACGGAATGCATTTTCAAACCATGTCAGACTCAAAAACATTAAATAGTTTCAACGCGTTTCTTTTTTTTTCTTTTTTTTTTGAGGAGGGACCACCCTTATAGCTAAATTAGATACATTTTTCTTAATAATTAATATAATAAAGTTTCCATGCATTTGTGTTATTAAGTAAAGTTTAAGTCATTGTGATATAGTTATTATTTATGAGCATTTTAGTTTTTTAACAGAGGTTAATTAGGAACATGGTTAATTTGAAAGCCAATTAATTGAAATTATTACCGTGTATAAATAAAGTTAATTCATTTATTCATTGAAGGTCCATACACCTTCAGCCAATAACTGAAAAGGACAAATCTCACCCTATGCTACAGAGATCAGGCAGACTTAAAATATCTACAAAACCACTTTGAATGAAGTATTTGCAGTTGGCAACATATGAATTTTCACTTGTTAACTTTTCAAGAAACAAGAAACCTCATTGTTGGAAACTATATGTTTAGAGGTCTTGTATATTAAGGTGGTCTTCCAAAGAAACTCAAAGAAATTTTAAACCTTATCAGGGGTGGCTTTGGTAAAAAAAAAAGACTTCTAAGGCAGCAGTTCGAGAAATAATCTAACCTTTTCGTCAACGAGTGTTTCCACCCCGTTTCACCTGAATTAAACAAAACAAAGTTAACATAAAAAAAATGACCATCACTAAGACAATGAACATCGTCTGCTTATTTATAAATCTAAATCTAAAACTGTGCAAATCTCCCTCATGGGATACATGTGCACAGGGAACGGACAGCGGTTAGTTAGTCATAGCAATGGCTTTTACTGATTAAATCGTTAATGTTTTGGTCTCGCATGAGGGTGGACCTAAAGCAGTCAACAGAAGAAGCGTTTCGAATATGAGGGGGCAGATGATTCCACTCTGGGACAGTGCGTGGAAAGAATGAAGCTCTGTAGCAGCTCTTGAGCGCTAAGATATTCCTATATGTCACAGGGTTCCGATACGCGGAACAATTTCTATTAGCCGGCCGTCACCAATATAGCGACGTCCAGATCTGGAAATACCTTTTTTTCGTGTTCGTCGGATATCCGGTTTTCGCTCGGCCACCAAATAGTCGAAAAAACTTCCGGTTCTGGTCATGACGTAAGAAGTTCAAAGTAACGAAAATACCAAACCAAAATCATAACGTCCTTCCCTAACTGCGCAACCATAACACTCTTGTCACGACATATTTTTTCGTCACAGACTAACTGCTGTCAGCTTTGTGGTGCACACAGGTGTCTCACATAAAGCGCATGTGCAACATAGTTAAGCTCCTCACGCGGGCTCATAGTGACGCGGATACTTTTTTTACCCTGTTGGGGGGGGGGGGGGGAGAGTTGGGGGTGGGGATGACGGCCGGTTTTAAGGCTTCTAGGGGTTTTCTTGTTTGGAGTTTGTACATCGGTGATTTCAAACAATGAGTCAGGGTGCCAACGACTCTAAATCAACGAAATTTGCTCTGTTTAGCTTAAACCTAATCTCAAGTTTTCTTATGTTCATATCTCATGGCAAGAGCCCGTAACCCGGAGCGCGCAACTGCCTTATGCTCGTGTCACGGCGATTCCACAGACCAATTTATTTTTAGATTGAATTTCCCACAAATTCAGACTCCCGAAAGAGCCTTGCTAACCAATCACAAGTTTTGCAAATGACTTGTCAGCTTTGCGTTAATTAAGCTTTGCATTAAAAATAGGGCGTTTTAGAAATGTTTTAGAAGTTGTAAGAACGACCTTTGGTCGTTATTTTCAAGGGAAGAGGACTCATGCGGACCGAAACTTAAATTTTCGCGGGATATAGTAATTTATTACAAACCTTTCTAAAAATAAGCTGGTCTGTGAAAATGCCGTGATATAGGCTTAGTATGGGAGTTGCACGCTCCGGTTTATGGGCTCGTGATTTGAGCGCTACCTAAATTTAGCGCTTTTTCCGAAAAAATGACGCATAACATGTCCCGGCAAACCGAATTTCACGCCGGCAAAACTTGTGCATGACAGCCACTTCATTTTGAATACATCTCAACGTCAAAAGCTTACGTTACAGTTTAAGTTAATCTTGCGGCTTTTGTCGGTATTTTCCTTCGTAAAATTACGGCGGCAACTGCGCACGCGTCATATGTTTGACCGCTGTGAACTCTGGGCCCGGTTGTTCAAAGCACGATAAAGCTAACACAGGATTAGCGTGAAATTGATTCCAGTTTGATTAATAATAAGAAAAAAGACTTTTCCAAAATACCTTTTTTTTTTGCCCTTTTAATTTGAATTAGAGTTTGCTTTACATTAAGTTTAAAATTAGTTTCTAAAAACATTTTCAAAGAGCAAGACGAAAAGTGTGGTTAACTTTTAATCGTGGACTAGCGTTTATCGGCTTTCGAACAACCAGTCCCCGCGAAATAATCTCCCGGGATAATCCGTAATCTCAGCAAAGCATCACTTACGTATTCCTGGGATGCTCTCGATAGGAATCTGTCTAACTCCTTGCTGGAAACATTTGAGCCCCGGATAAACTTTACGGATTTCAGCCTGTTTTTTCTCCATTAGTTTCTTCACAATCTGTAACGGAAATTATTCGGGTGACTTTCTGGCCTGCAGTGCAGAGGTATTTAGGCGATCATGCGCCTTAAATGGGCCATACCAACTATTTTAGAATAACTTTAAAAAGACATAAGAATCGAAGAAAAACCAAAAATTATGGTTCATTGTCGTTTATGGTCTTGTTAAGCGTAAGCTAGCAGCTCTAATAACGACCAGCATTTTAAAACCCCATTTGAATTATCACTTAAACTATGAAATCAAAAGCTTTCATAAGCGACCGCGACCGCGACCGCGACCACTTAGTTTTGTGAATTACTGGCCTTCTCTTCTATTCTTAAGTTCTCATAAGCGACCACTCAGCCAACACTTTAACAAAAGCATTCACTTCTTGATCAAATTTAGAGTAACGCATAACACAAGCGCTAACGCGAATCTTTTCTGTGACAAGCAATACTAAACTATTTACGTAAGCGACCACACTCTGTTGTTTCATGACGAAGTCGCTTACAAAAGCCCATTTCCGTAAGCGACCAGGTACAGTTGCGACCACATTTCTGAATTCCCGAGGTGATGGCTTTCGAGAACTTCAACTGTACTCTACTAGTTCTCTAAAACTACAAATAAGTATGTTTGGCTGCGGACGGATGAAAGTTAGTTACCTCTTTTTGTTTTCGGATGATGGTTGAGAATTCTGTGTATTGAATTCTTGAATTGATGGCACACTGTCAAAAGGTATAATTGAAATCATTAAAAAACGTGTATTTAAACATCTTATATCACAGCAAAATCAACCTAAGGCTTAATAGGAGCTTTCGAAACAAAAATGGACCGAGTATGAAAATGGGCAAGTCGCAGAAAGACAAAGGACAAATTTCAACAGCTCTCATGATGCTTTCGTTGTCTAACTACAACTGCGAGGAGGAGAGAAATGCAGACAAAACGACAAAAGAAAATACTTACATGCATCAATGTGGCACCCTCATAATCTTTAATGTAACCAATGTAGGATGACTTTTGCATTCTGATATCCTTACTGAACCCCTTAAAAATGGAGAAAAAATGGTAAGTCACCAATGGCAGAAACAAAATTGGACGGGTCTACTGAGATCCATGGTTCAGATAAGTGTAAGAGGGAGTCTCAGTTTAAAAAAATTGACAAATTTGGGCTTCTGGCCCAACAAATTATTAACTTAAGATTATTTATAGAAACCCGCGCCTATCGACACCTTAAAATTTCTCGTTGTCCCATTAAGCCTGACTGTTAGACGGTCCTAGGTCGCTCTCTCACACGCTGCTCCTCCGACCGTCTGCAAGTCAGGTTAGAAAGCTTCAGGGTACAAACTGGTGCCATAGTTTTTGTAATACTTGTCGTACTTTGACTGGATAACAGCATTATTGGAATGTCTGCTGACTCTTGAACGAGAAATTGCCAGCCATCCGACTTTAAGTTTCCGTTTACTCCCCCAATGAAATTCGTTTTATAACATTGTCAGAGCCAACTAAAACTCGAACCCAGATCTCCCTTGCATGTGTGTACAAGATTAGTAGTACAAGATTAGTACAAGATTAGGCCGTAGTGGCTAAATTAAGGCTCACAACACCGGCACTCCATAAACAGAGTCTAGACATGCCACAATTGTATCAAAGTAGCATTATGTCGAGCCATAGCCTACAAAGCTAAGGCCATCTCTACAGAGTCTAACGAACTACGCTAACCCTGCACGCTCACCCTGGCTTATAACACGGTTTTCTTAGACCCACCATGGGTATCGGAGGTTTCTCTCGCGTATGTTTGTGAGACAGTCGTATGCCGGAGAACAAGAAAACATGAGACTCTAAAGGCGCCGTTATACGAGGCAATATTTCCTGCAACTTGTAACGCAACACATGACAAAACCTTTCAAGACAATTTTCATAATACATGTTACACACTGGAGCATATCTCACAACGTTGAAAATAGTAGAGGCCTCTACTTTTCCGGCAACTCTCTACGCAATGTTTCGTTGCCAGACCTGTTGCGAAGACGGGGTGTTACACGTGCAATTTTGTCCGCTACTTGTCTCGGAACGCCATTGCGTTGCAAGTTGCAGAAAAATATTTGCCTTGTGTAACAGCGCCTTAAATTCGTGTGGTCGCTCGCGGGAGAAACGCCTCTGGTAGTAAACTTCGTTTAACAATCGACCCAAATATAATAGCCCCTTTTTCTCTCAAAAATACAACTGTCTTGCAGCCCATGCTTCTACCAACCGTACTATCACGCAAAAAAAGAAAAAAAAAACATTAAACAAATTTGTCTTAGTTCTTATAGAAGACATATTTACGTGCAAATCACCTGTTTCTTAAAGTAACCAATGGCATATTCATCAGCGTAAGTAAGAAAGTTCAAAACCGAATGCTTGACGTGGTAGTCCTTCAGGTGGTTCATTAGATGTGTGCCATATCCCTGAAAGGCAAGTCGAACGTCACTGTTAACATACCGATTCTCATTTTTTGGACTCGTCATATTCTCATGTACAGTAACTACAGTCGAAGCTCTCGTAAGCGACAACCGCGGGAATTCCAAAAAGTGGTCGTAACTAGAGCTGTCGCTTACAAGAATGGGATCTCGTAAGCGACCACGTGATAAAACAATAGAGGGTGGTCGATAACGAGAGATTTTTG
This sequence comes from Siderastrea siderea, assembly GCA_964030785.1. Taxonomy (NCBI): domain Eukaryota; kingdom Metazoa; phylum Cnidaria; class Anthozoa; order Scleractinia; family Rhizangiidae; genus Siderastrea; species Siderastrea siderea. The sequence goes on from OZ034971.1 coordinate 11,133,424, forward strand.
CAGAAAGCTTGGCATATGTTGATGGTTACCAATAATGCTAAGCACAGAGTGACGCGGTTCACGTATGTACAAGACAACGAACCATTAGCGCTTATAGATGCTAAGTATTTCTCCAAGCTGGATCCAGAAGTGAAGATTTTTATTTAAGTGTTGCCTGAGGGGTCGCTTATGAGAACTCAGAAACAAAGGGAAAAGCTATTAGGTAATTCACAAAAGTGGTCGCGATCGCTTACAGGAGGTTTCAAACGGGGTTTCACAGTGCTGGTCGTAGCTAGAGCCGGTCGCTTACGAGAGTGGTCGCAAGGAAAGCCTGCGTTGCTAAAGATCGGCCTGATCGTAGGTTAACCCTTAAGCCCTAACAGTGACGAAAAGAAAATTTCTCTTCACATTATCACTGCTTGTTCAAGCATTCAACTGTTGAGAATAAGGGTAGTGATCAGCAAGGATGCGATGCCTTGATATTTAGACAAATTCTCCTTACTAGTTCCCTGAGAAATGTATGGAGAACAATAAGGAGAATATGCATTTTTATATCAGGGCTTAAAGGGGTTAAGAAACCCTTTCGAGTGGAATTTCAGGTTTTGCTAGCTGTGAAAAAATGCAAAAATTCAAACAGACATGTGCGAGGGTCTTTTTGGTGTTGGTTCAATAGGATTTGCAAATAAAGTTTTTACCTTGACTTGTTCATTCGAGGTTACAGCACAGAACACAATCTCAGTGAAGTTCTGTGTGGGAAACATACGAAAACAAATTCCTCCAATCGGTTTGTTGTCCTTAACCAAGGCTAAAGTCTTGTGTTTCCTAAAAATTGTAAAATCAATATGAAAACCTTTCTCATCAAATACCTAAAAGTTCGCCTATAAAACAGTCCAAACCTAATCGTCATTTAAGTGTAAGATGTCGCAATTTCTAGGTTGTGTTAAACAATAAAAATACATACTTTTTGAGTAAACTTTGCACAGTGAAAACTGAAGATTCTTATTTTATTCATCAGTTTTGACAATACAAAGTTCTTTGCGTCTGATGTATTATGAAACCAACAACAGTATTACTTACGAACCAATGGAAACATGTTGATCAGAAATGACTGAAATTACCCATACCATCATAAATACAACGCATGGAACCTTTGTTTACAATTGCACTAATTTTAATTGCATTTACCAAAGAAAACATCATTTCATTGTTTTTGTGCCTGGAAATATTTCCAGATGTTAGGGTAGTAAAGGCATTGGTCCTTATTTCGATAAACCAATTAGCCTTCTATTCCAAAAGTAACATAATGTTCACGTTGATTTTAGTTTACACTTACGGGTCAAACACAAGTCTTGAGATGTATTCTTTTGGCATCCTTGGCAGTTGATACGAGAACACATTCTGTAATCCAACAAGCCACAGAAGAGTTTGTCTCGAAGGCTGCCTGTTGAATGAGTTGCCAACAACATGAAATTCAATCACACCTCTTTTCTCCTCACAGCGCGCTGCTTCATCTCTGGCACTATGAGTTCCAGGGTACAGCCCTCCCTGAAACAAGAAAAAACCTTTCTTCACGAAAAGAAAAACCCTTACAGCCGCGAAAGATTTACATGTACGCCTGCACATGTAGAGGAAGGAATACAGTATGAAATCAGGCTGATGAGACCCACAATAAACCTGATAAGGGCAGAGTGGGGCCCTAATGACCCTCTTTCTCTTCCTAGTGGCCCCCTTCCGAGATCTTAGAGGACCTCTTTCTATTGACTGGGGCCAAGATATTAACAACTTAACAGTGATGCCACAGTGTAAGCAATTATTGTAGGGGTAACAAATATTTTAAGATGTCAACGGTATAGGTTACATTTGAGCAACGGTGTGTTCTAGTTTTGAAGAGAGCAGGACTAGTATCATTGGATGTTGGTCTACTGCTCCATGGGCCTTTGTAAATGCCGAGGGTGTGATCCTCTAAGAAGGTTTCGGCGCATTCTTTCCATGAAAATCACTTTAGTGCCTAAAAAAATTCAAAACAAATCCCAAATTTCATTTTGTAAAATACTTTAATAAAAATAGTACCATGTGAAAGTACTCCTGAAGAGATTTCATTTGAATGGTCACTCCATAGGATTTTATCCACAGACTCAAAAGTTAGAATCACCTTAAATGTCTCCATATCTGACTCTGGGAGTGAAAGGATTAAATGGTGCACTTTGGCACATTTTGCCCACAAAACTGTACTTGTTAACCATTCGAAATCAAGTTAACCCCTTCAAAATCGTTGTGTTTTGTTACTTAAAATGTACATAGCAAAATTATAAAACAAACTTAACCCGAAAAATGTACACATGTGCATGACACAAATTTATCCAAAAACAGCCATCACGTAACCATGTCATAACCAGGAAATGGACTGGAACCAGCGATTATCTACAACGCAAAACGATTTCAAATGATCATGTTCATTACGCTATGCAAATGTTAGACCTCTTCATGTATGAATGCGAAGCCTGGAAGATACCCAGAACAGAAGAGAAGAGGCTGGACAGACCCCAGTTCACGTGCTTGAGAAACATCTTAAGAATACATATATGGTGGCCAAAACGTGTCCGAAACGAGACAATATCTGAAATAACAGGTGTGAATAAGATCAGTGATGAGATTCAAAGGAGAACATGGAACTGGATTGGACATGCACCCAGAAAGGCGATGGAGTGGCAGCCTCAAGGAAGAAGAAAAACCGTACGACCAAAGATCACTTGGAGAAGGACAGTGGAAAAGGAGTGCAGACAGGAGGGGTGATCCAGCTGGGCTGAAGTTAGGGGTAAGGCACAAGACAGGGCTAATTGGAAACCGAGAGTTGCAGCCTTACGCACCTCATGGCGTGGAGAGAACTACGTGCTAAGTAATGTTACATGAACATAAGACCTTTCGGTGACAATTTGTGTGCCATATTTGATGCACTTATACAAACTTCATATCCCAAAACAAACGGTGGCCGTCTTGTAAAACCGTACTCTAATATAAGCCCTCGGTGACGTGAAAAGACGATGATTATTCATATTAGGGACCGTTCATTTATTATGGGGTAGGGGGGCCTGGTGGGATGTGATGGGTAGTACCTGTAAAATATAATGACCCCCCCTCTACATTAGAAATTTTTACCTGCCCCCCCCCCCTTGTAGTCATAAATATTTGAGATGACCCCCCCCCCCCAAAAAAAAAGACAGAAAAAAAAGGGACAAAGAAAATCTAAAACTAATCAAGCTTAAAATAAATTTAATAGTCAATTTTAACGCTCAAGTCCTGCAGGAGTAAATGTCTTTAGTGACAAGCACTAAAGGTAATTTTCTGGAAGGGTCTTCCCCTGGAAAATTTTAAAATTTAGAGATGCTCTAATGCAATTTGCTGCATTCTGAAGTACATAAACAGACAATTCATACCGGTTTAAAGCATTATTTTGGACATTGTTATCAGTTGTTCAGTTGTTTAAGAATCAGGCTAGCAGAGGCCCAAAAAAGAGTTGACATTCCCCTGGCTGTATTTTGTGATGAAACAGTTCATGGGGTAGAGTTGCAGTTGGGTGTATAACGAAGTAGGGGGGTTCGGGGGCATTCTCCCCCGGGAAAATTTGAATTTTCAGAACCTTAGAAATGCTATTTTTGCCCTTCTGGCACTGATGTTCGCATTATTACAGAAGCTGTCACTGCTAAACTTAAAGGCAATTTTTTTGGTGACCCCTCCTTTACACACCATATTTTTTTGGCTGGCCCCCCTTTGAAGCCATATTTTTATGCATGGCCCCCCCTCAAATCCCACCAGCCCCCCCTACCTCATAAAAAATGAACAGTCCCTAATACTGTTGATCAAACATGTGTACATGTACCTCTGGGCCTAACATGGCTGAAGGGTCAGATATGGTGGCAACTATTTGAGTCAAAACTTCCAGAGGTACATCTCCTGCAAATTAAAGCAGAAATTCATCTTCAGCATATTCCTATCATCTTATATTAATTTTTACCTCTTACAAACTTCAAAGACATGTCCAACCGTTCTTTGCATCATTTTAAAGGAAGTCAACATGACCAATTCTCTCCTTCAACCCTTTTAAACTCCATCAGTATTCAGCATTAAAATATATATTCTCCTTATCATACTGGTGCAATATAACACATACAGACCATGAAAATCTGGGACATGATCACCAAGGTCAATTGTCTTGACGTTTTAACAGGTTCTCCTAACTAGTACTCAACAAAGTGTATAGAGACCCGTAAGGAGAATTCTTATACCGATGCTGGGGCTTAAGGAATTAATGTTTCGGTACCTGCCAGTTTCTGCCGCTTTGCACTCGCCCCAACAGATGCATCATCATCACAACTTCTCTTCTCACCAGCTATTTCTGTAAAAAAAAAACAGAGTGTTTACTGCATGTTAAGTATACAGTATACGTAGATTCAAGTCGGTACCTTATATAGGCCATTATTCTGGCATCACTCAGAAAAGCATTCGCCACCTTATAAAACGCTACTGCAATAACCTTGATCTTAAGATAATTTTCTCTTCTTTTAAAATAGGAGGCTTGTTTAGCGCGAAAGACCCTATCCCTGGCAATCTCCGTTCGAGTGTTGTCTACAAATTTTCATGTGCAGGCTGTAACACTTGTTACGTCGGTGAAACCACCCATCACTTTTCAACACGCGTACGTGAACATTTAGCTACGGATAGGGCCTCTCACGTGTACAAACACTTACAACAATCGGAAAGTTGTTGCAATTTGTGTTCGGCCAATTGTTTCAGTATTATAGACTACGCCACTACTAGCTTTCAACTCAAGATCAAAGAATCTTTACATATGTACTGGGAAAAGCTCACGTTAAATCAACAGGTTGAACATGTTAATTTAAAATTGTATGTTTAGATTTCACATAATCACGCTTTTTTTGTTATTCTTGCTTATATTTTCATTTACAATTCTAATCATTATTGGATATAAATAGCTTTGTTGTAACATTTTCCTTCAACTGAGAATGGCATCAGGGATGCCAAAACATGTATTCTTTAAAACTTAAAAGTGTTGTGCTGTATCTTAAAATACATAGATAACAGATTGACCAGTTTATTATTTCAGTCTACCTTATCATAGGAAATTAACGCTTGTATTAATTAAAGTATTTGGAATTTTAAAACGTGACTTAAATTAACGTGAATTAAAGGGAAAATTACTCCCCAATAAAGGAAATTAACACAAAGACGGGGTAAAATGTCATATTAAGGGAAATTAACGTGATTACCACGAAGAAACAGTTTGCGGTCACAACTGGAACAAATCTATTTCATGACTGAATTTAAAATCCGAACAGGAATAACAGACCAACAAGTGTGCGGGGCAGTTTCTTTATAGACAATGTGCGTTGAATTCTGCTGGAATGTAGGAAAGCTATTGTTTTCAAGGTGTCAAGAATGCCTGGACTGGATCCAGAATTAAAAAAAAAGTGATGGAAATCAAGGTCGCGGAAATTAACGTTCCACTTAATTAACATCGTGGAAATTAACGCTCACAAAATTTTTTAAATTCACGTTAATTACATGTAGCGTTAATTTCCTATTATAACTGACTGGTATAATATACTCTGACAAAAATGACAACCCAGGGGAGGGGGGAGACCATCAATAAAGGTTTCCTGTGGGGAGGCTCCGCCCTGTATGTTCAAACTCTTACTTTTAATATAATTTTGCTGACTCTTTAATATACTAAAACAGCAAAATTAATTTCCTTACTCTTTAACATACTAAAACAGCAAATCTCTCTACCCTTTAGTATACTGGAAGCAAAAAAAAGGCACCTCTCTTGGGCGGAGATTCCACATACATCCTGCTATAGGGAGTACCCGCTAACCCACAAATGTCAAATATTAGTCAGAGTGCTAGGAGTCTAACTAGACCTTTGTTTCCTCACCCCTGGTAGGTTCACGTAACTCAGGATAGGGTGTCCTAGTGGGATCTAGCGGGGACCTTATGTGGGGACAGATATTTCTATTGAAGAGCTGAGAGCATAACCATCTTACATTGAATTTTAGGTCATTATACTTTTTTTGGGATCTTCAGTTCATTCAAAGAACATCACCCAAAGTTTTTTCTCTGATCTGTGCCAAGTGGCTTGACCGGGAAGGGAGAAGCAGGTGACCATCATCTGTCACACACTGCAAGAGTTCCACATCCAAATAAGGCACAAATCAGAGAAAAACGTTGGGCAATGTTCTTTAAATGGTATTGGTACACCCAAAAGACCAAACAAAAAGACAATTAATTGATTAATTAATAGATTAACTAATTTATTTAATATTAATTGCCTAAGTCATTAATTAACATGTTTGAGCATTAATTACCGGTAGGCATATGAATAGCAACTGGGATTTGTAAACTCAGAAAAAGATATTTGTCGATGGTGGAGTTTAAACAAACATTCTCTTTTTTGCCATTACCTAACTTTTATTTGGTCAACGAAAGGAGGGTTTCTCATAAATCTAACAATTAAAATGTAAATTGTGTTTTAAACAACTGATTGGTTGTTTGGCTGATATATTTGAACTGACTTAGTCAGAAAAAGACAATTTTCTAAATACCTTCTGTTGGTGAGGTAGAATTTGATAATTGAAGCACAGAGGATACTGAAGATAAACCAGAGCCAACTGCCGAGCTAGAAAGAAGGAGAACATATTAAGGACAAGGCTTTTAAAAAAATCCACAGTAACAATCGTAAATATTGGTACTTCTCTGACGGGTGAATGTAGAGGCTTAGCATGTTTGACTTTAGATAAAGAGATTGGACGACACGGCCTTACGAAGATGCATTGTGTTGTGCCGTTTCCTTGGAAAACAACCTTTACTGGACATTTTCTCTCTCCACCCAGGGCCTGGTTGTTCAAAGGCCGGTTAATGCTAACCCAGGATTAAAATTTAACCTAGTTTCCCATTTCTCTAAGTCAAATTCCAAGTGGTCATTTGAAAGCAATCAAAGTCAAGTGGTCCTTGCTTAGTTTACAGAAGTAATTAAAATGTGTATTACTGTACTAATGAAATTGTGATCCGATGAAAAACAGACAAAAGTCTGGAAACGAGGGAATGTCCCCCCCATGTTCTTACCTGGCAGTAGCTACAAGGGAATCCCCTTTGTCTGTCAATGGTGTCAATGGGGAAGTGATTCTTGAAGGGCCCAGAGATAAGGATTGAGGAACAGTAAAGTCATCATCCCAGATTGGAGAATTATCACCATAAACTTCTTCCTCAAGCATTGAAAGAAACCTGAAAAGTTTACAGTAAGGGATAAAAGGATAAAATGGTATTTTGACAATCTCAGCTATCAAAACTGACTAGGAAGGTCAAGTAAAAATAAAACTGCAAACCACATAAATTTTAGAAAATTATTAATAATCTCTATGAAGACAAGTTTCTGTGCAGCCAAAAGTCTGGGCAAGTAGAGTACCATACTTCTGAAATAGGTACATTTATGCAAGTGACTTTGGATGGCCATGGTGTGTATGTGTTGTAGTTCAATTTTATCCTTGGTTCAATTTTTATTTATTTATTTTATTTTATTTTTTGTTTCATATTCATTATCACGTATTAACATAAAAAAGAACAAAGGAAAATAAAAATTGAACTACCACATACATTGTAAATACATACATTTCCAGGTTGACAGTTTTCTATTGAATAAAGCAACCGACATGAGCATCTGCCTCACTGCAAGTTGACACAAAAATTGGTATATAATCAAGCAGGCTAAGGGGTTGAGCTGTTCATTTCCTGTTGGCGACTTCAGTTTTGAATTGTTCTTTTCTTTTCTTCTTTTTTTCATTCTTCATTTCCTCTTCGTCTTCTTCTTGTCTTTCTTTTTTCTTTTTTGCACTTTGCCTGCAGCACTGTAATTCTCTATCCAAGGTGGTTTAAGTCATCCTAAATTTCTCTGTTTAGGAGCTTTGCTGATAAGCTAGCATAACTAAATGAGGTTGAAAGATAGCTTTCCTGTTAAGATAGCCTGCCTACATTGTACATTAGACTCAAATGTCACAAACCTAACTCTTGAGTGGTGGAATTAAGAGAGGATACTCCTAACTACAGATCTGGCATTGTTGCTAAGGGATTTTTGTGGATCGTGTTTTGTCATAGGCTGTCTTGCGGCATTTTGTACTGGTAGATTGGTGAAATGTATGAGGATGAACAACTGAATTTTAAAAACCTACATTGAGCTTGTGTAGCTAGTGCCAGTCTTTAACCACGCATTACAAAGAAAAATCCCTCAAACTCTGAGGAAAGGAGACAGTCACAGAGCTCCTATTTTTTCACAAATAAGAGATTCTCCAGCTTTTACAATGTAGGTAATTATAACATCGTAACTTCTGTAATAATACAAAATTCAAGAAATCAGTATGTCAAGTTTTGCATCTTGATGATTATTAAAAATTGGCACTGTCTTCAATAACTAAAACTTTGTGCTTTTCGTGTCTTAGCGTTTTTCCTGTACAGGTCCAAAGCAACAGCATAGTAGTTGAGACTCTCCCCCTTAACTATAAGAGGGAAATAGCTAAGAAGACTACTGTACATACCAACCTAGGAAAGTGAGTCAAAACAATAGTTCTCTTGTCAGGTGGCATTTTCTCTTTCTCTGCTCTAAATTTCTCCAATAGCTGTCTGCGCATCACAGAGAAGACAGATCTTAGAAGCACCCGACCGAAAACAGCTGTGGGGTCATGCTTCTGTAAACTGTCACAAAATACAGGCACCTGACAGTAGCATAACCATCTGCAAGATAATACAAAAGACGTACATTACAGTTGCTGGGAACAAGTATCACTGTACTTTTGGTCAATTCTCACTTGTATGTCTGAAAAAACCTAAACATATTAAATAATCTAGTTAACACACAGAAACAACCAAATATATAATTAGCAGTAGTACAAGTATTTTAAATTGAATAATGGATGTTAATTGTTCTTGCTGAAAATTGAAACTGGAATGTTTTAAAGCTTTCAGCACAGCTTTTTCAATCACAGTGAAATGTGCAGAATACAGAGTCCACAGTGATTGGTTTCACTGCCTAGACTCAATATTTATTCAAAAAATGCAATTCTACTTGGTACAACATTCATACAAAGAGTAAGATATGATATTAATATCAACAGCCTGACTAGTTCCTAGGCTGAGGGAACTTCTGAAGAACAAGTCTATAAATTGGTACTGAAGCTGCCTCTCAAAAAGGCCAAAAAAGAGAGAAAGAAAAGAATTTTTGACCAGCTGAATTACTTTTTTGACTCAGATAAGAGAAAATATGTTCTCATCCATTTGAACCAACTGAGCAGAAGCAGTAGGTCTTATCATTTTGTGAAGTTTTTCGTTTTTTTTGTTTTACTGGATTGGAATTGAAAATAAGCAGTGGTAATCAATAAGGAGTGTCAAAATTTCTAGGTTGGGACTATGAGGGTTCAGAGCTTGGGGTGCCTGTGACCTGACCTTGTGTAGTTGACTTTGTATGCAGCAAGGTCCTCTCCTTGGGAATGCTGTTTCTTGACAGTTGGGGTCTCCAGTTTCCAGTGATTCAGACAATGCAGGAACATCTTGGCCAAGTCATGCATTATCTGCCACTCTCTTTGTGGAAGGTGACCAAACTTGTAGAGCACAAAGTTAAGGACAGCCTAAAATGACATAACATGAAGTAATGAAATGAGTAGTCAAGAATAATGTAAGTTGTGTTATTCTTTATTCCTCCCAATTTATATTCTCACATACGGTTCAGAAGTTTGGGGAATTTATGAGTCAATAAACAATGCCCAAATGTGACATGTAGAAATGAACTCGGCAGATTATCACTTAAAGGAAAATGACATAAATATAATTTAATTCTGGTAACACTTGGAAAGTTTACCAGAAGGTAATATTGCCAAACAAAGCCTCTACCTATCTAAAGATATGGCAGACAAAAACCAGCTGAGCCTAATGCAAAAAGTCAACTCCTTATAAAATCTGTCAAACTTACACGTCTCAAATTTAGACATTAGTACAGTAATTGTGGTAAAATTACTACACGTATTCAATTATCTGTCAAGAAAACTTCAACTAGCCATCAACTTAATTATTTTGTTAACTTTAAATAAAAAACTTAAATTCTACTCTACCTTTAAAACGGATGGTCACAAAACTGACTTCTTAGACTCATTAAAAAATATGCTTCACAAAAAGCAAACAAACAAATTTCGTCTTGGAAACCACAATTTACGATTAAAACTGGCGGCCAGAATCTGCTCCCTCTGTACATAATTTAAATGAAACTGAAGACGAATCGCATTTTCTATTCAATTGCCATCATTACAATGATAAATACAAGGAATTTTTTAAATGAAATAAATATTATTCCAGATATCCAAATTTTAATAGCCAGACAATGTCTTTGTCAAATATTCCGTTTCTTTTGAACAGTGTTGATCCTTTTGCACGTAGATCTATTGCTGCTTATGTCTGTGATTCACTGTGAAATCAACAATCAATGCTCATCTAATACCGTAAACACCGGCGTATAAGCCGCAACTTTTTACCCTAAAACTTCGCTCAAAATCGGGGTGCGGCTTATCTGCGAGAACATCTGGAAAAAATCCGTGATCTTCCATGAATCATCCACAAAACACCAAACTAAAGTCAAAACGGTACCACGCTATAACTTGCGTGGTAAATGGCCCACTGTTTCTACGATGTTGACAACTTTGATGGCAAATTTGTCAAAGCAATTATCGAATTCCCTTTCACAGGCGAGTTTGTCACTGATGGATGGCTTCCAAATATCCTTGCAAACATGGAAGCCACAGCTGAAGAAATCGCTAAAATTACTTTGTGAATGAACGAAGCGACAACATTTGCCACCGGTTTTCTCTCTTCTCATCAAATGCCTGGCTACTAAGCCAAAATATGAACTTACTCACAAATTTTTGGACTTGAATAGCTTTAACTGGAAAATGCTGGGAAAAGTTCATCGGGGAAAGCGGTCTTGTGTTCAAGTACGTTTGCATACCTTTTTGATGCTTGTTATAAGGATTAAAATGTGTGTTTGAGTCTTATTTAGACTACAAATTGAATCACTGATCTGTAGTGAAAAGGACTTCACCTCAGCCAATATGTTCATTGAATGAAATGACTTGGCTATGAATTTTTGACAAAATTTTTTTTTCCAAATCTTGAGCTTCTAAAAGCAGGGTGCAGCTTATCTCCGAGTGTGGCTTATACGCTGGTGTTTACGGTAATTGGATATGCTTACTTTGTATAATCTACTTTTTTTTCCTTTTTTTTAATAATATTTAGTAGGTAATACCATGTATACACGTATGTTGTAGTTCAATTTTAACCTTGGTTCAGTTTTTATTGGGACTGGGTAATCTACGAGTTGTGGAGTTGCGAGTTGCAAGTTGCAAGTTGTGAATTGCGAGTTGCGAGTTGCAAAAGAAAACGAAAAACTGGGCCAAGGATAAAATTGAACTACAACAAAATATAATATATATTGGTCAGGAATACTGAATAAATTGTTGCTGTTGTTAAGTTGTAGTTATCGAAAGAATGAGCAGAAATGTACCAGGTCTGTAGTGCAGTGTAACTTACCTTTCCAATGCTTGGCTTTTCAAATGGAGGTGTCCCAAGAGGTCCCTCTACTGTCACATTTGACATTTGTAAAATCCCTTTTCTCAAAAGTTTAAATAAGTAGAAGTAAACTTGTTTTGTATCAGCATCTTCTTCCTTGTGCACGCACATAAACAAGTTTTCAACATCAATAACCATACACAGCAGCCGGTTGAGTTCATCCTCAGGAATATCATGTAAATGTGAGATATGGGCACCAAGTGTGTGGCCACAGCTGCGGCAAGGATCTGTCAGATTAGCGAGGGGCTGGGATAGGTCCACTCTTGTAGGTGTTGGAGGTGGATTAGGATTTTTCCACCCATTACACTTGCAAGAATCCTCAGCCTGAAAAGTGAGCAAATGAATGAGCACTGAAGGCAAATTATAGCACAGTTTGCAGCCCAAATGGGGACTGGGGGAGGGGGGAGGGGGAAGGGAGGTACCCATATATAAACAAGTGACAGGGAGGTGGAAATGGGGCCAAACTGGGAAAACCCCCCACCTACCTCTCCCCTAACCCAACATTTTTTTACTTATTATCACTAAGAGCAAAATGTTGCATTAGGGGAGGGGTAGGTGTGGAGTGTCCCAGAAACATAATGATCCCACCTTCTACACCCAAAAAGGTCTAATAAGGCTAACACTTGAAAGTCGATTGCAAGTCACTGCAAAATATTTCTGGCATGTAAGTATAATGCATTTCAAGACAGTGTTTCACTGTTCAAGCAGAGCATTTGCTCACGTGTATCATGAGTTCTTGGCTTTTGGTCTTTTTTCAAACTGTAAACTTTGACTCTTAGTTTATCCATGAGTTTTTAAATAAAATAAAAAGAAATATTCTGAATCAACTTCTGTTGGTCTGTGAAATTTGCACTGATAACTCTGATAAAAAAGACAGTCAGTGAAACAGTTTAGGGGATTCACCGATTTCACTTGTATGTAGTTGTAAATACCAGGCAGGTCGATCACTTACTGTACGCAAAAATACTTCATGTTAGAATGTCATTCCATCCCAGTTTGAGGATTCAAACATGACACTATTTCGATGAGGGAAATTACTTTTTATCTGCCATGTCTTACACAAAACATCTTTGGTTTTTGATTGAATTAATTTGTTGGAAGAGTACAGCAATCCCACAAGATATAAACATTGGTGAGATGCCAACATCTAAATTTTTTTATACAAGGCTGGTTTGATTCAGTCACACAACGACAGATATTAGTAGATTTTAAGTTTGTAGTTTCTTATTTTCTCAGTTCAATTACACTCCCAGTTTTTATTCTTTGTGCATTTTTATTAAAAATTTATTAACCAGTTATTTGAGCTAGTCCGTGTTTTGTATCCGGTCCGTGTTTCATACCCAGTCCATAGTCCGTAGTCTGTGTTTCATGCTGGCTGTCTGTTTTCTTCAGTTTGAATCAGAGCTCTACAAAACTTCAAATTTAGTATGCCAAATCTACAAACGACCCACTTGTTCATTTATCCCATTATCTAACAATGTCATCGTGACCGCAAATTGTGCTACAGTTGATTCCTGACAACTTGGTAACTCAAAACTTGTGCTAACTCCAATCAAAATTGATTTCCCCTGGATTTACTCCATACATTTACTGTAATTAATTTTACCCTTGATAACTTGTACCCTTGATAACACGACCCTCCAAGCAGTTACAATAACTTTTCACGTACATGTAACTAGTAAAATGAAAACCTAATGAAGGAAGAATTTGAGAATACACATGTATACAATGTTGATACATGTATTAAGGTTATTGCAAATGAGCTTGTGCCCAGGGCTTGAAATAATTTCCCGGCTGGCGCTGGTCAAGTTGTCCGGTCAAACCTATTTTTGCTCGGACACAACCCACTTTTGGCCAGACAAACATCCATTACGTCATATCTCTATAACCCTTCCCCCCCCCAACCCCAACCCCCCCCCACCCCGCATGATGTTTACATATCAAACAAGTACATCAAGTACATTTTCTACGCCTTTATTGTACATGCAGCCTCGAATTCAACACAGGAAAAGTGGAATGCACAGTACAGCCACAACGTTCGGCAAAATCGGTATATACATTTGTGCATACATCTATCGCTTCAGTTCTATGTCTTCTATATGGTTAAATTTTAATACCTACTCAAGTTATGAAGTTGATAAAATTGAAGCTTGCGATCTAGTTGATTCTCATCATAATGCAAGCTAACTGGTGTGAATATACAACAAGAAACACTTACAAGTAGAATCCATATCCACTGATTTGTTACAATGTAAGGTTAGAATGAATAAGCTTAAATCTTAAAATGTTTCAGTACTAAATCTTATTAAAAGGGGCAGGGAAATGATGCTAACAGGCAACTCTCTTTTTTCATTTAGAATACTTGAATGACAACCTAATTTTGCTACTCTTTGTCAATTTCAAGTCTATACTGGTCTATACTGCCTGAGGAAAACATTGCCTTACGAAGTAATGCCCGTAAATCCAATAAACACTGAAAAGCTTGGTAACCAAGCATTTATCAGGGGCGTGCTGGAAGTGATGAATGATTTGTTCCCTGTCAGCCTTTTTAATCTATATTTAAGAAAGACAACGAATCACGACTTTTATGGATGACCATTCGGCCGTTTTGGAATTACTGGAATTATCAACATGGTGCAATTAAAGAAATGAAAGCACTTTGTTGTGGTTTTAAGCGAAACAATAAAAAACATATCAACTCCAAAAATATATACAATGTTCAGGAGCCTACTGATCCACTCCTGTTTCTTTAATCTATTAAATCTATTGCTCGTCATCCTTTTCTCTGTCTTCTAATTCGTCCTCATTGTCTGAATCGGAACCTTCTTCAGTTGAAGAACAATCAATCAAGACCGTTCCCCTTTTCGCAGACTCTCGGGCCTTGTACAGACTATATATAAGAATATAGCAATTCACACCACTACACACGCTACTCCGGCAGACCCGCTAATTTGCGGAAATTTTACAACCACTATTATGAATAATTTATTAAATGTTCTTGGTCTGATATTATCTCATTCTGTCTTTTCCCCTTTTTATTCACGAACGCCAATAGTGTTGAACCTTTAAAAATTTAAAACCTGAAGCTCTGCATTAAAGTTTACTTTACAAGCATAAACGACCGGCCAGACAAATTGTCCGGCCATCCACGGATTTGACCAGTCAAAACCTATTTTTGACCAGACATTGTCCGTTGACTGGCCATTATTTCAAGCCCTGGTGCCATATACCGGTAATTTGTTTATGCTCCATTGAATTCCATAGGTTTTGAATTTGCCAGAAAATGATTTGTTTTCATTAAACTATTTTGTTATTTCTTTGTTATTATTATTTCCTCCTGCTAACTCAAAGTGAATTTTTTCCCCTTCAGGTCAGTTTGTTTTAGAATTTTATAATCTTATTGGAACCTCATTTATCAAAATAATAACATCATTATATCGAATTTATTTTGAATTAAATTGAACAGCATGTATTGATTTTAAAGTGCACCTAACCCTAAAAAGTTTTTCCCCGTCAAATAAATCCTGTTATCATTTGGAGCATTTCGTCACAAAATAATAGTTTTTGCTTTTGGTTTAATCCCTGATTTTCTGTGCGTGGTTGAAGTACGGAAAATCGGCCGAAAATAGACACCATTTTGGTTCAGGGTCGAGCAGTGAGGGCATGGGACTAGTCACCTTGTGACGTCAAATCAAGAACCCGCAGTCTCGCGCTATCTCTATCGGAGCTATATTTCGCTTGAGCTCTCGAAGATGTACAGAAAACTGTCGACCATTTGTATTGCTCCGCGACATAGTAACCAAAGAAACGAATCACAAGACGTATCACTACAAAAATAAAGCATTTTTTGACGACGAGCGACCAGAGGCGAAGGGACGAAATGAGTGAATTTTGTAAAGCAATAGCGAGCAAAGCGGCAGCCTTCCAAGCACTCGATACTACGCTCGATGCATTTTAATTAAAGATTTGTTGTCACAGAAGAAAGTATGAATGAATGAACAACTTTAGTATCCGATCAAACGATAGCTTTTTGTGTATTTCCAATGATTCAACGGCCGATTAACCACAGAATACCCGCGATACGCGGTACGCAGAAAATTATTACCTTTGCGAATTATTCAAGTTGGCTACACGGTAAGCGCTAAATAATTACATGTAAGCGGTGCCCAAAACAGCGAAGGGTTTAAAATTAAAGACCGTATTTATAGAAAGTCCTCCTTCAGCAGAACCGAATGCGCTTTCTCCACAATAACAAGCCATTGTCATTATTTCTTATTGTAGTCTATGAACGTGCCTCGCTATCTCGCTATGAGAATTTTATCTTGAGTCATATCAAATCACTCGACCATAACAAAACATTACTGTGCAGAGATCCCTTGTTCATATCCTCCGTTGAAGTAGAGGACAAGCAGTCTCTTTCTTAATTCTTTTATTACCATTTTTTGTGCGAAAAAAGGCCGCAAGAAGATCGAAGTGTGAGCGATGAGCGGCGAAGCCTCGAGTCGCGAGTTAAGCGAGGGCTGGTTGATTTACATAATTTGTACATTTCCGCTCTCGCTGGGATCTGAGGAAAACTGCTTGCACGTTGACGCGAGAATAATGATTGGTAAGATAATCTCAGTTGAACCGATACTAACAAACTCTCGTGCTTATAATTCTCGTCAATGTCCTTTAGAAAACAATTGCCTTCCTGATTCACTAGTGCTATAAATTGTTATTATTGTTAATGCTGGTTACAGAAATGGATAAGACGTAAGTAATATCGCAGTTTCCACATTTACTTCTATGTAAAATAAATAAATGAAGAAAGGAATGCTTTATTAAAATCTCCATTTCTATAAGAGGTTCCCTCAGCTTGAATATAAATCTCAAATGCGAGAAGCGGAGAGCAGGAATACCAAGACCAAACGTGAAGAGCGAACGTGCCAAATAAAATGTAAACACTCACGGGCGAAGCTCAGCATTCCGGTTTCTTCGCGGCCCTCCACGGCCAATCGTAGGTTACTTTATTTGCTGTTCCAGTTCTTAGTTTGCCTTTATTTCCTTTTTGCATTGAGCAATTCCTTCTTCGTTGGTTAGCGGCTTTTTAGTAGATATGGGCAGGATGGCACTTTCTTCATCCTTTGGCAGTGTACTGTCGACTTCGTGTTCCGCATCTATTTCGTATTCAGAGCTAAGATTCATCTACAAATCAGCAGAATCCGCGTAGCTCGTCTCATTATCTGCTTTGGATTACAACATTGGAATTTTAGTCATACTATGACTTTGTTCGAATTAGCTAGAAGGTCAGAAGGCTTCGATGAACAAACAAAGTCAGAGAAACACAGCTAAAAACTAAGCAGCGTGGAATTCTTGGTTCTTGATCTGACGTCACAACTACGGCTCGCCCCAGGTTCCTCTTACTCGGACGTGAACTAAATTTTTCTTGAATTTAACAGGGCACAGAAAATTGAGAATTTAACCAAATCAAAAAATTTTTGCGAAGAAATGTTCCAGATGATAACAGAATTTGTTTAGCCGAAACAAAATTTTAGGGGTTAGGTGCACTTTAAAGTGCCTAATGTTTGTCCTTCGTGACAATTTCCTTGGTTTCTTCATATTCTGTTACACAAAATGTGTTGACCAGTTTTTCCTGTGAGAATGTACATGTGATAAGTGGTGTCAGCAGGAATCCTATCAAGTGATATTACACACACTGATGATATTCGACGTAGTCCTCATAAAATGCAGCCTGGTCACCTGGTTACGCCAAAACTATTAGACTACCTGGTTTCTTTTCACTGTGAGAAAATTTACTTTTCAAAACAACCTGACAAGTGAATAATTTTGACCAATCACAGCCTTTTCTGCAAACAATTAACAATGGCTTTGTTGAAAGTGTAAACATCAATGCTGATTATTCGATATGATGAAAACGTCAATACCATTTATATATATAAACGTTTGTAAGATTAGCAGTACAACATCAAAAAATAAAAGGAGCTAACAACTCTTCTTTCGCTCACTCTTTCACTGCATACTTGCCTTGCACGATGAATATACACCCAACTTTTCAAGCTTTTTTCTTATAGGATAAGTCTTGATTTGAGCTTTTCTTTGTGCTATTCTTTGTAGATTAGCTGGACGGCTAAGCTCTGATGGTGTTATCTGCGGTGTTCCAGGTCGTTTCGTGCTATCTGAACCGTTTGTGGAAGTAGATAAATCACTGAACCCTGCAGCCGATTGACCAGCCATCCCCGCCATCTTGGACAATAATCGATCAGCGGATTTACTCAAAGTGTACACGCTTTCACATAATAGGTACTTCATGTATATGACACATAATGTACCAGACATATAGGGTTCATCCGTAGCCCTGAAGAACCTGTTCCTCAGTTTTCAGAAGAACTGTAGCGTCCGCAACAAATGTAGCTTCCGAGAGTACAAAAAGAAACGATTTTTACCGTAATGACTCGATTTAGCGCCCCCTTTCTATATAGGCACTGCCTCCACACTAAGTGGTGCATATTAAAATATGCACCACTTTTCGAATAAATAAAAGTGAATATATGAAATGCTCATATATGTGAACTGAACTGCGGACTGAATTATGAAATGATGACGATCGTCGCAGTTAATCAGATATCAACTTCTCAGCAGCTGATAAAATGACCCTGAAAAAATTCAGGCTTGAACAAGACTCGAACTCATGACCTTTGTGATATCGGTGCAGCGCTCTAACCAGCTGAGCTATCAAGCCGACTGGAAGCTGGTCATTTGTGAGTTTTTCGACTAAGTGCAACCTTCCAGTAAGCGCACACTTCCAGTAAGGAGGGGGAGCGTAAGGGTTTGCCGTCACGCGGTATTGCGTTATTTTTGGTGCGGTATTGCGGTAATTTTAATTTTAAAGTACGGTATTGCGGTTTTACAAGACTAAGCGGTTTGCGGTTTCTATAAATTTTAGGCCGCGGTAATCGGTGAAAAAAAGAAACTGAGGTGATATGGATGATACATTTTCACGCGGATCCTCTAGTTTAATCCGGTGTTTTGTTTTAAATTTTTACAAGGTCTTTCGAGCTACACAGCAGTCGGTGACCACTAATGTGCAAAGACCCGCAAATAAGCATTGTGGTTTGTAATTTCAGCCTTTTCCAGTTAATGCTTGATATTTTTATCCGTTTCTTTCAATGATATGTCGACAACGTTGTATAACTTTCCAGAATTTGTTGAGCTGTATGACACTAGATATGGAAAATTTTCATTCTACCGTACATGTAAAGCAGGCAAACATGTCAAAGGCAGAGTACTGCAGGTCATTCGGCTTAGCAATGAAGGAGGCGGTGAAGCGTGTTACCACTTGGGCAGCTTATTATCACACAAGCAGGCGATCTTGGTATCCCAAACCAGAGGGAGGTTTGTTGCTATCGCAGGTTCCTGTCATGAGACCTCTAATTGTCAATATGTCTCCAGCCGACTGCAATGCTCTTAGAAACTGGGAATCCTCTTATGGAGCTGCCGTAAGACAACAAACGGTACACCAAGAGACCACCATGGCACGTCATGGCACACTCCCAGAATTTATGTACCAAAGGCAATGCGAGATCTCAGATAAGCCTGTCTCCATTCAGGGTCTCAAAGGGGAGGTCCTTGGAGCCCTGGAACCCGGAGCCCAAAGCCTTTTTCTACTTGGAGCCCAGACAAAAATGCTGATTCTGGCCAAATGGAGCCCTAGAGTACAGCCTTGGAGTCCTAGAGCCCCAGTTTTTCTTTCTTGGAGTTCTGGAGCCCTTTATTTTTTACCCGGGAGCCTAGAGCCCTAACCCTCTTTGGGACCCTGCCAATTGCCTTTGACGAGCAGGTCAATACACCAGACGCTGCTGCTGCCGCACCCACTGCCGAATTAGACGACGAAGCGGACGAATATGATGAAAGCAGCGATGAAGAGGTTGAAGATCGTCCGGACGATTCCACTTTGCTCCAAGGAGAGATTGGAAGTTCTGCGACGTTTCTCCTGGGAGCAAGAACTCGCTTCGGGAGAGTTGTCCGTTTCAATAATCGTCTGCTCAGCTACTAATCACTCCATCAGACTGTTTAAGGGGACTGATTACGTTGACTTGACTTCCAGTTGTTAAGAATTCAGTCTTGGAAAGATATTGGGCCAGATATTGAATGAAATTTAATGCTGATTGGAAATGCAAACAAGAACAACTGGGTGTCCCTAGTTCGTTTCCGGGATATTTGAGGTTGGAAACTAACTCTAATTGAAAACTAACTCTAAAATTGACAAATTTTAACAGAAAAATTACGAAAAGCATGTTTGGTACAAAATTTGATCGGTTTGCCATGTGGAAGTTATAAATGTTGACGTCTTTTCAATACCGAAAATTTTACGTTACGTTAGACGGTCACCAGTATTCAAGCGTGTGCGTGCACACAGAGTTCCACAGATTACGCCCAACGTGGTTAGTCCAGTGATATGGCAAGTAGCATGTGAGCTGAAGTCAGTTTCAGTGCCGTTTTTAGAGTAAAGCGTATATAGATTCTAATTGCAGGATAACACGACAGTGGAAATAAATGTCTTTTCTGGCCTGGATGTACATTGCGTACGGCCATATTATCAACAAAACGATTTCGTCATTGGCTTTTCTCTACGCTCTGTAAAAACACTTTTGCTTGTTGCAGAAACCACTGAAACTAATGCCAGGCTGGGAATAAACTCTGGGAACTCGTTCTTAAATCGAGATGAATCGAAAATCCAGCGCACTCTCTATAAGAACGACGACATTTTTGCGGTATTAAAACATCAAAACAATCGGCACTTTCGGTTCTCCTTAGGTTGATGGAAACAGTAAGCTGTTTATGTGAACACAAGGGCTTTGATGTTCTTAATAAACCCTAAAAGAACTTAACAAAGAAATCTCACAACTGAGGTGCTTCCACTGATGCACAGTCAGGATAAATCATCGACTTTGAGATCAACATCCTCACCACAGTACGAAAGAAGAGAAGACATCGCAAATGTTCGTCGTTGTCTGGTTTAATAAGACCTAAAACAGCTCTATTTTTTCTCCTACTTATTCTTTCTCACTGTAGGTCTTGGAAGTTTCGAAAAGATCACCGATACTGCTGAACAATGTCAACATTTTGAGGCGATTTGTAACAAAAACACTGCGTTCGCGGGAACCCCTTGTGAAGTCAATTGACTTCACAATGTGGTAAATTCGGTCCCAGTCCCCGGGACAGTTTTTAAGTGAAAAATGGGGTCTTTTGCCCGCGAAAAAAAGAGGTTTTTAAAAATTTAAGACAGGTTTTAAGTTTAGAATCGTTTTTTATACACATCAGACTCTCGAAAACCGAAGAAAAAAATTTTGTGTCATATACACTTTAAGGTGCAACTTCGAGACCTTCGCCGACGCAGAACTTAGTTAATTACATGTATTAGTGTTACACAAAGTCATGGAATTTATCGATACTCTTCAGAGTACATGATCCAGATACCAGCATTAAGGTCAGCTCTAAATAAACTAATACTACAATACTTCTATTATGTAACGAGCTCAATGATCGCACGTTCGATTAACATCAACAAATTTATTTCTTATGGAATGGCCGACGTAAAGACTCGAAAACGGGAACTTAGCCTGCACATTTGAAACTGCAGTTTCGGTATTTTGGTCAATTTCAATGCGTTATTGCGGTATTTTTACGTTTTTTTTGTGCGGTTTGGGGGGGAGGGGGGGGAAAGAATTCAGAGGTTTAATTCTGGCACCTACGGATTGGTTTGAAGTTCTAGCGGGTTTTTATTTTTGCTGTATGTATTTTTTTCTATTTCGAAAACAAAAAAATAAGAATTCATGTAGCTCTTGAACCTAATAACAAACAAATTAACTCCAGCTCAGTAAGGGCCCGTCTTCGATAAAAGACAAATCGCGGCCACCGTGGCGAAGGAAAAGACGCTCTTGGTTCTGTTAATTATGATGCTAGTTTGGAGTAAAGATATTTGTGAATATGTTAACAAAAACGGTGGCCGCACGACAGTGGTTATCGAGAATAGAATAAAAAGTTTCCTGTTACACTATTTTAAAAAGTCGCTTGAACAGTTCACACCAGGTCAAATTGAAAATTTGTGTCATTTTGTTGCGGCGACCTGACGCACGAACTCAAGCAGGTTTGAATTCGTGCGTCAGTTCGCGGAAAGAGCAATTGGTTGCAGCGACAGTGTTTTCTTTTGAAATTGGGCATGACACACGAGGGAAAAAGTCGCTGCGACTTGTCGTCTAGTGTCAGTCCCGACCTTTGAGCAGAATAATTAAACTGTCGTTCTCTGTTTAAGATCGATCCAGGGCCTTTTGAAGAGATATTTGTGTAAGCTAAGACAGTTTAATTTGATCTGCTCGGAGTTTTCGCTGAAGTTTAAGCCGAAGAAAATATTAGGGTACACCAAATTTGGAGCAAGTCTGTGAGAAACAGGAAGGCTCAATATAACGGTTTTGCTCTCACACTTTATTTTTCGCATTTCCTTCTTCTTCATAATTAAATTGATAAAATCACAGAAATCATCAATCAGTTGATAGAATTTTTTTTCTCCAGGAGGAAAATCATCGTGTCCCTTGTAATTGAGTAAAGCAAATTTTCTTCGTCCAAATACACCTTTTTAGCACTCTGTGACCAAAGGGGGGTGTTGCGCCATTCTAACATCTGCAAAACATCAATAATAATAACATATTTTAAAAATTAAGTGGTGGTGGTGTCCATGGTCCAACCTCGTTCCCAGGGCCCTCTCTCTTCATCCCTTCAGAAAGAACCCTCCTTTCTCGAAGGATGAAGAGAGACCTTGAAACGAGTTTGTCTATTGTCCCATAGTCACTGTTACGTCAGTGGCTGCACCTATGGGGAATGGTATTGATTCATGAGCTAAAAAAAGGAGCCTTTGAAAGAAAGAGACCAATCTCACAATGTCATGTGATCTTTCATGCAATAGATAAAATACTGAATTGCCAAAATAGCGTGGATGGGACCCAACCCAAAGATGACGTAGACTACGCGAGCAGGCTTTCTTTCCGCTTACGGATAATCAAGCGAGAAGCACACACCAACGCGCGCGCGCCGAGTCAGTAGAGACGGAACGTGCGAGGGTAGTTCGCCCGCGCGTCGCGTTTTCACCAAGATTAGCACGGTCAAGGCGGCTAAATTTACAACGTTTTTCAAGTGTGTCTAGAATTTCGAAACACAAAAAGAAAAAGAATTTCACGTGTATAACTTATCTTCGCCATCATGATGATTTCAAATCAGCTTTTGGAGGGCGGGTTAGCGTAAAACTCATTTAAATTTGGTTGTCGTAAGAATCTTTTCCCAGGTAAAATGTTGTGGCATTCATAGTTAATGAATCATTTAAAGATGAAGTTTTAAGCTCAGAAATACTCTTTTAATGATAGGTCTCTTAGGGAAGAGCTAGACACCCGAAGAAATATATTCTATTAATTAAAAACCCGGCTTTAAGTCCTCGGTCGAATAACCTCCTCAGCAAACTTACAGCTCTATTGTGAGCATGTGTAGTGAAGGAAACTTCCAGACTCTATAAACTACACCCAGGGCTTAAGCCGGTTGAAATCGGTTTGAGTAGTTGAGTACTGGCTGTTTTCAAATTAACTAGCTTAGTTGAATTAAACAAATGAATGAAAAATCTTTCTCAATACAGTATACTGACTTGTTTCTTCTTTTTTTTGAAACAAAGATTCATGTAATATTATGAATGTTTGCAGAATAGGAATGCGCGGATATCTTACGCCAATCTGACTTACCATGAGTAATTCACACTAGAACTACCAGGGTTGTCCACAACTTTTCAAGTAGCTGGCAAAAATTTCTAAGTAGCCGGATAGTGATTATCGAGTGCCGAAGGCAATCCCTTCTAGTGGGGGTCTGAGAAATTTTTACATTTTAAGTCTCCAGAAACGGAATTTCCTTGATTCTGAGCACAAATTTTTAATAATATCACTTCCAAAAGCAATCGAAACTTTTCAATTTTATTTGTATAAACTCATGCCTTCAGTGGTTTTCTACGTGTAATTCCCAGAACTCAATGTAATGAACTAATAATCGTTTATCTCTGTGGCAACCAAGATTATTTTTAAGTCAATAAACTGAAATGGGAAATAAGGCTCATTTTCATACATCTGCTCCAGTAAAGGAACAAATAATTTGTCTTTAAAAAATATATTTCACCAAAGTAGCCGGTTAATTCTGCCGGCTGCCGGCTGTCAGGGACAACCCTGAACTACTGTCACCGTTTAATTTGGAATACCGATTGTGAGCTTGCATGGTAGTTTTGTGAGAATTAATGATCGGATGCGCTTTCGTTGGACAGGCACGTGAGACATTAGCTAACATTTCTAGCAGCCAATAAAAGGTGGACTCAAAGTCAAAGAACATAAGTTTCATATTAGGGAAGTGGTCAAAACTATATTACATGCTATCGACCCACCAAAACACATTAAGGCTACTGCCAGATATCCAGATAGCCATGGCTTCTTCCATAACCCCCTCCCCTCTCTCAGTAGTGACCCTTCTTCCATGAACGAGAGACCCATGGTATCCTCTATGACGCCACCAATCTAAAAAGGAGACCCAAGGTATCTTAGCACTTTAGCATATTTCCAAACCTTAACGGGAAAATTAAAAACTTACAAACGAATCCTACAAGGATCAGCTGAACGTTCAGAGAAAGCCGAACTGGTTTGTTCTGGTTACCAAACTACTTTCCCTGCCGCAAAATCTGCCTAGAAACTAAGTCCTGAACGACTAAGTCTTCAAGAGAAGCTGTCGTTTCTAAGGAGAAATAGGAAAATTATGTGAAACAAAGTAACATATCTTACTTGTCGCAGCATGCGTTTACAGTCAACCTTAGACAACATGTTTTGCCAGGAGGACACCCAGTTTGGAAATGGACCGAACAAGGATGAAGATAACAGCTCTCTGCATTCGCTAAATGTAAAGCAAATAACAAATTCATAAATATATATGTATATATGCACCCATTTTCCGAAAAATTGCGACATATATGCATATATACACATATATTTTTCTTTTGTTTTCATACTTTATCTTTTGTTCTCGGCATGTGAAGACGAAACATAAATATATGTACCATTTTTCAAGTCGCAATTTTTTTGAAAACGGATGTATATATATATGTGTATATACCAGTAGATGGACAACTCAATGAGGGCACATGGATTTTAAGAGATCTTTATATATATGTATATATATATATATATATATATAAAGATCTAAACATATTTAGTATAAATCTACTAGCGTTCTATCACTAATGCTGTTAATTCACGGACCTCAGAGCACTAGCTCGCTATCTATTCTGTTGTAGATAGTTGTATCTATTCTGTAGTAGATAGTGAGTAGAGTGTTTTCCGTGCGCGGTGTGACCTATTTATATCATTTTTCAATAAAAACATGTAGTGTCTGCTGTTAAGTTTTGAACGTCTAGTAGATTTATACTAAAACAATTAGTATTCACGCGATAGAAATCTCGAGCTCATAATCTAATTGTTAGATAGATCTTTTGTCTTCACATCGCGAAAAGATGAAATATGAAGACAAAACATAAATATATATGTATATATTTTTTTCAAGTCTCAATTTTTTTTTGAAAACGGGTGTGAGCAAATTCGAAATCACTGTGCCATAAAGCGGCACACCACCATGCTCCCTGGGGACCAAGCTTTGTGACCACTTTTGAACGTTGGTTCTGGGAATCCATTCAGGGGCGGGTGGATAGTGAGGCTTAACATTAGCTGTGCTGTCCAAAAGATCTGAAATAGAAGTGTGAACTGGCTCTTTAGGGCAAACTGATCGCTTGACTCTCTGCACAGAGCTTAATCTAGCTAGGCGGACACCCTCAAGTGGAGGGTTGGCTAACCCGGTGAGGGTAGGAGCTGCTCTGAGGTCCGTGGAGAACTGTGGGGGAGGGGTGGAGAGGGAGTCCTGCAGGCCGCCATGTTGCTCTGTTATAGTGTCATGTCTGAGATATGTTGTTGTAAAACCACTCATGCAGATATATATATTTACCTGCCCTTATGAAAACCGGACCCACCTGCAGGATTACAGTATTGTTGACATGGCCAGGAAAATGCCTCGTTTCGTTGGAAAGTGCATTTTACAAGCTATTTCTCACCACTTGATGTGATTTCCCCATCAAACAGCTGATCGAATATTGAATTGGTCCTCAGCACTTATTTTCAACTCTTCAAACTTACTTTTCAAATCAGGGTATCAAGCGAGGGCACTCTTTTTTTATATATATATTTACGCGCGCACTCAGGGAGTGAATTCGAACACTCTGAACGTACGATCCCAATCCTCCTCCTCAGTCTCACATTTGCTGCCTCAGGAATCAACTCACACACACGGCATCGACTAATAGCCTTTAAAGGACGAACCTATTCATTTGAATACAGTAAGCCTTAGGAATCAGTTGAAAATAATAACATTGTACCAACTGCGGAAGGCCCAGCTTCAGACCAACCATATCCGTCCCTGGATTAAGAGCGGGGAACCCCACATGCATGTGGTCTGTGCCCTGCTATCGTGGAGTTTCTGGAGAAAGAAAGAAAGAAAGAAGGAAAGAAAGAAAGGAAAAAAGGAAGGAAGGAAGGAAGGAAGGAAGGAAGGAAGGAAGGAAGGAAGGAAGGAAGGAAGGAAGGAAGGAAGGAAGGAAGGAAGGAAAGAAAGAAAGAAAGAAAGAAAGAAAGAAAGAAAGAAAGAAAGAAAGAAAGAAAGAAAGAAAGAAAGAAAGAAAGAAAGAAAGAAAGAAAGAAAGAAAGAAAGAAAGAAAGAAAGAAGGAAGGAAAGAAAGAAAGAAAGAAAGAAAGAAAGCAAGAAAGAAAGAAAGAAAGAAAGAAAGAAAGATCGTTTCCCAAAATTTTTGTTCCCTTTGAAATACTTTTACTTCATCTCCCGCATGAGATAGTTATTTTGGTTTAAGCCGTTAAGTCTAAGCAGGTACATGGAAAATATTAAATACATCGACAGTATTTAACCTTGCTGAAATAAAAAGGACAAAGTTACTAGCATTAGATTGTCGAATCTCATTAAGAGTTCAGATAAGCAAGATAGGCCCAAATCATTCCTCTCTTGTTTCAAATATCACATCATAAAACGGAACAAACAAATCCGAGAAATCCGGAAAATCCCGGTTCATTCCGTATATTAAAATAAACTCTTTGTTCCACCCAGTATGAACAGAAAACTGACACTGCAAGTTGTCATTTTACTAACTTTATGTTTATAAGGGCGGAAACAACGGGTTATACGGATTTCATGGAAATATGAATATAAAATGAGAATAATATATTCCATTCAGACATATCCGCAAGAACTGTACGTTCTACTCTGCGCAGAGCTCTCTTTTAAGGGTGGATACAACGGATTTCACGGAATTTACGGATTCAAAAATAATAATAATAATAATCTCTCTCTCTCTCTCTCTCTCTCTCTGTATATATATATATATATATATATATATATATATGTGTGTGTGTGTGTGTATATATATATATAGAGAGAGAGAGAGAGACAGAGAGACAGAGAGACAGAGAGAGAGAGACAGAGACAGAGAGAGAGAGATTATTATTATTATTATTATTATTATTATTATTATTATTATTATTATTATTATTATTATTTTTAAATCCGTAAATCCCGTGAAACCCGTTGTATCCACCCTTAGAAGAGAGCTTTGCGCAGAGTAGAACTTACTTTCTTGCGGATATGTCTGAATGGAATATATTATTCCCATTTTATATTCATATTTCCATGAAATCCGTAAAATCCGTCGTGTCCACTCTTTAAAAGAAGAAACGTTACCGAGGTTGAACTTGCAGTCAATGAAAGGTGTTGCAGTATATGGAATGAATTAATCATAGATCATGATACTCTTTTGTAGATGGCGGATTCTACGGACATAGCGGATTCCACGGAAAAGTCAATAACATATTAAATTACAGCATATTCCTCTACATTATTCATAAGTAATGAGCATTATTCGATTTATCGAGCCTCGGGTTTTACGGATTTTATGGATAACAAGGAAACACGAATAATCAACACTGCATGTAGATGCATGATGCAATTCAGTAGTTATTCATTACTCGAGTTGGCTGATGACTGTTTCAGTGTCAAAGCGAACAATAAAAGTGACAACATTTTCCTCTGCAGTTTTTTCCACATCCAATTAAAACAACTGAAGCGCACTAGAACGAAGGCAATGTTTATTCAATGAGATTACGCAGGATTGCTTGCTATAAAAGCAGAACACTTTCTTGTGCTACATCAGTCGCAAGATGTTGAGGAGTGCGAATTATCCCTGTCGGAAACAGAACAGTGAAAAAATTAAGGGCGCAACGTTGTGCTACTTGAGCCCACTAATTGTGAATAAGTGTAGCATTGTGAGCGCAAAGTGCGTATGCAACGTGAGTGATGGACTGCTACGAGCATGGGATGAGGTGTGCAAGACCAGAGATGCTTGCGATAGGGCATTACAAGGTTTGTATTCACTGTGAACATTCTTAAAACAAGACGTATCACGTATCTTGTTAACTCTCCGAGTAAAAAACAACTAATTTTTCTTTCCATTTTTTACAGGCGTTAAGAGCGTGGCGTTCTTTTTTAGCGCCATAAGCACTCAAGGCCCAATGAAGACCTCTAACAAGAAGGGCAGAAATGAAGAGAATAATGAGGACAACGGTGGTGAAAGTGACAACGACTCAATAACACCAAGCCAAGTCTCTGGTACATCCAGTCAAACATGGATAACAAACCATCAATCGATTGTAAACAAAACGTTGCGACCCACCGTCATCTATTGGATTGCGATGATAACCCTAAATGGTGCACCAGCAAATCCCATAACAGTCCATCGGGCTCTATTGGAATGTGGTGTAGATGCAGCTACTAAACAGGTAGGCACAGCATATTTTCGCTTGGTAGCAACACATGTTATTAGTATACAGGTGAAATGTCTGGCCATTTCGTTTGAGTCAACTTAGATCGCATTTACAGGAGTAAGGCATCAGAGAAATTAAGCTTCGCGTTTGTTTTTCCCGCGAAATCCCCCCAAAAAAATGCCGTTTACATTTTGCCGCTTATACTTCAAAGTGAGTAGTTTCGTGTGTGATGTAAATAAGTAAATTATTTTCTATTTTTCTGATAGAGTTATTAAATAATTAGAGAAAAGTTAACAAAATCATCAAATCTGTGACGTCTACCGTTAGAACGTGAAGCTAAATCTTTCTAACGACTAGCCCTTAAAGCCCCGATAATGATCAGCGTCGAATTTCTCCTCACGATATCAGTGCACGCTGGCACATACCGGCACATACCAGCACATACCAGCACATACTAGTACGGAGAATTTGTATTATGATGCTGAGGTTTTAGCGACTTGAAATCGAGCATAACATGTGTTTTTTTTTTTCGAGTTCAAAAGGTGGGATACCCTGTACGACCTTGCCAAATTTTGCATTGCACCAATATGGCTGTTAACCTTATTTATTATATAAGCTGCAGTGTTTTACATAGCCTGCGTGCAGACGTCTCCTATTTCCTTCCACCCGCGGAAAAGGGACGTCTGCGTAACGGCGTCGCTAATCGTGTTCCAGTATCCTGCTTTTTTTCAGGAATTCGTGGAAAGTGCTTTTATTGGTTGCTTGACAATAGCCAGTGTTAGAAACAACTCTGATTGGCTACCGTCGCGAAATGCTCGAGATAATGTATGCGATGTACATTTAGCGGGGTTTTCCATTGATCAAAACATGTCCGATTGTGTGTTGTGTTTCTCGACTATTCTGAAAAACAACGACAGAAACCTTGTGAAAAGTCGCGGTGAATTTAAAGTTCAGGAAGAAATCCTTTTTCTTCAGTTCATCGTACACGCGGGTGGAAGGAAATAGGAGACGTCTGCACGCAGGCTATGTTTTACAGGGATTTCTAGCCCTTACAAAAACCGTCATTGAATACGCGTAAACTTACGAGAATTTTACCGTGGTGATATCGTAGACTTTAATTATATTTGATACCTTGTTTGCTGGACTATACATATGTTACATTTGTTGGTGTTTACAAACATTTTCGGATCTTCCCCGGAAGCCTTCGAAAAGTTTGGGAATCTTCGGTGATCTTTGAAATTTTCGTAAAATACTCGGAGACATTTGTATGACCTTTGGACAGCATTCGGAGAATCTTCGGAAAATGGTCTGAACTCCTTGGAAAATCGTCAGAAACATCGTCATTAGTATTTATAAAATTGAGCAAAGTAATACATGATTGCTTGGAGATATGAAATTTCCCTTCTCGTGTTTAACTCTATATCTCACTCGTTCGCTGCGCCCACGAAGTGAGATATCGAGTTGAACACTCGGACAGAATTTTTATATCTCTGCGCGCTCACGTATTATTCTATATATAAAGTGAACCAGAACTCAACCGTTGTATTTCTATCTTTCCTTTGAAGATTCCCTGTCAAGAGGGCAAAGAGTCAATCGCAATGAAAGAGCTATTTAAAGTACTTAAAGATCATAGCAACAGATTCATGCAAGAGCTAGTTTTTTCATCATTTCGACACTGCTTTTTGTCGGAAGTGGAAAGCATTTTAGAAGATCCTGACCGCTCCATGGATATACAGGAGTGTGGCACTGAAAATGTGGTCCGTGTACGTCTCGTTCACGCTCCGTTCAGGTCTGTTCTGTCTGAAGCCACTGCAAAAATTCAACACGCTAACCTAATTATTGATCGTTTTGGCTTGAATTGTAATCAAGAAGCTAATTCAGCAAAAGAAAAGGAAGAAGAGCCGAGACTTGGCGACAAAATGACCGTCTTAATAAACGACATAGCCATAGCAATGAAAAGGTTGAACTATTCCCTTCACAGAGGGGCCATATACAAGAGGTGGGTGGTGTGTGCGAAGGTGCCATTTACACGTTTTCCTTTAAATGTGATGTCAAGGTTTTCATCAACAGCTTGGCAGCCAATTAATCATTTAAATCACGGCTTCTTAAAGATATGAAACGTGTTATCGACCTGTTGGCTGATCCCGATTGATTACAACTTAATTGAGGTGAATTCAGGGTACTGTTGATCTGTCGCGGATAGACAGCTCGTTCAAGATGCAATTGCTGCCGAGAAAATACGCCTCTTAACACCAAGAGCCTTCTGCCGTTACGACACACTCAAAGTTCCACAGCCGAAATTCTTTCAAGAAGTTCTGGAGAACAGCCTTTCAGAAGCTGAGACCGCACATTTTTGCGAAGATTTTCTGCGACTGCTGCACTTTAACAAGAACAAGCACAAAGAGAGGGTTCCATGCTTAGTTGGCGAGCCAGATAGCGGTAAAACCAGCCTTTTCTACCCCATCCTTGGCCTCATTCATCACAAGAACGTAGCGACCATCACAAAGCAGAAGTTTTTAACAAAGCCATGATCAACAAAAACACAGAAGTGATCTTTATCGACTAGCCGTCTTCTGCAACACTCGACGTGGACGACTGAAAGATAATCACCCAAGGTGGTTACACGGCCTGCGACGTAAAATACAGAACAGCAAAGTCATTTTACAACCGTTGCCCGGTGTTCATGACGGCGCAGAAGAAATTGCAGTTCCAGCCAGAAGACCAACCGGCGATGGATCGCAGGATTCGATATCACATGTTCAAATCCTTGCCAAGTCCTAAGAAGAATGCCGCGCAATGGCTCCGAAAACATCCAATGGAATGTATTGCTTGGGCGGCATCGAAGGCTCGGGTGGTCAGCGATGAAGAAGAAAGTTCTGATGACGGGGAAGGAGAACAAGAATCGCAGAATAACGACGGGATCCTACCGGAGAGTGAGAAAGAAATCTTAAGAACTCTGCCTCTTGGCGACCTTCTTACAGAACCAAGAACCCGCGAAGGAAGCTCTGAAGAGGACACGATTCAAGATGTCGGTGATTTCGATGAAGACGAGACCATAACGACCTTGAAAGTTACTCTGGCACAATGCTCGCCTAACTCTCTACGTCACCGTCAGTTAAGTCACCTATTAGAAACGCGTCTCGAGGAAAAAGAAAAGCAGAAAGAGCTAGAGGAAATGCGGTACGAGAAAAGGCAACAACACTTGCTATCCAGGGGAGTGTCGACGGATCACGTGTCGTTGCTACCACACGATCAGAACGAGCCGCTGCCCACACTAATTAGAAGGGATCTCGCCGAGTTCGAAGAACAACAACTCGAGAAAGAACGGGAAAACCGAAAGAAAAGGGCCAAGAAAGAGTTTGAATCGCAATGGCTGCAGGCTACCGAGAAAGAGCTCCAAGACTGTATGGTGGCTCTACGAACAAGTCTTGATACAGATATGAAGGCTTCCATGAATGCGTATAGAGAACTGCTTCAAGACAAACTTCGAAGCCATCACAGAAACCTCGGCACTCTCGGATGCTTAGAGGCACTAGCCGAAAGAAAGAGGGTATGCAGGGAGCTCGGCCTACTGCAAGAAAAAGATCAAGACGGCGTCTCCAGCCTGTATGAACCGCTGCCCACCGTGCGCGTGGAAGAAGGAGACGACAACTCAATATTTATTACGCAGAATACGCCACCACACGTCCCGCAATGCGACGAAGAAGACGACAGCGAACTATTCAACACGCCGAAAACACCAACGTACGTCCCGAAACACGGCCTGGTGGAATTTTGCGTGCCATCGCCGGGGATTGGTTCACAAACGATGCAACACGGAGGTCTTAGCCAAACGTCCCACAGCCCAAGTGGTGCATGGCGGTCAGAATGCCTCGACAACTGCGCAAAGTCCGACCAGTTGCTGAGAGCGCACAGCACGAAGAGGCGCCAAGAACCTACTAGAAGTCAAACGCAGACCAAAGACCGAAGAACACCATAGACAGTTACTATAGTAAAAAGTAACACTGCATGCGTACCGTCGTAAAACGATAGCGTTTCATTACAGTGTGAAATCAATGTAGGGGCATGTAGTTTGCCCGATATAAGTTAGTCAAAGAAGCAGTGAAACTTGATGCAAAAACTACAATAATAGGAAGCGGTCATCGAGTTAACAACAAGCGTAGAATATTTATTGCCTTTATTTGTAGAATGTCATGGCGAGCGAAATTAAAATGTGTCTGTCGATTGCAGTCGGTGTTGTGACCTTTGAAGTGTTCTTTTTCAAATACTATTCGAGGTATTGATTTTGGTCGCGTATTCCAGAGCGTTAACTCAGCCCTCTTCTTCAAAGAATCGGCCACCCTTCCATCCTGAAATTTAAAGTCTGGATCCCTCAAAATAGCCGTCCACTGCCCGATTCCGTATCGTCTTATTCCTTCCTTTAGGGAATCATC
This sequence comes from Siderastrea siderea, assembly GCA_964030785.1. Classification (NCBI taxonomy): domain Eukaryota; kingdom Metazoa; phylum Cnidaria; class Anthozoa; order Scleractinia; family Rhizangiidae; genus Siderastrea; species Siderastrea siderea. The sequence goes on from OZ034971.1 coordinate 11,166,449, forward strand.
CTCATCTGATGTGAATTTCAAAACCCGACGATGATGATTCCTTTGAATGTCCAAGGCATGACTGGGCGGGGTTTCCTTTTTGCGAGGGGTGCTTCTCGATTCTAAAATTATAACTGCCGGTTCCGAGCTCGAATCGCTGAACCTCGAATTGACATCCTTGTCCACCTCCGACCCTTTGACACCTTGCAGTTTTTGTAGACACTCGTGAGCCTTCACAGCAACTTCGCGCGATCTCTGCTTCTGATAGTGAACTTTGGCGACCGCAGAACTGTGTTTTTGGTCTTCCGACAATATTCTTTGCTCCTCGCTAGTAAGCAGATTGAGGCTTTGCGTTTCGACAATTTGACGATAGCGAGTCGGATGAATGTACTTTCCAATTGCATCAAACACTAATTTACTCATGACGTCGCCCAATTTGCTGTGTTGGCCTCCAATTCTAGTGACCAGTACGAAGTCGCACTGGGGTTTCAGCAATGGCCTTACGAACTTGTTGTAGCTTTCGAGCACCTGCATGCTTGCACCGGTCAGAATCAATGAGTCAAATCCATACCTGCTGGCTGTTTTGAACTTTTTCTGGTCGATGAATCCCCCGTTCTCCTTAGCTGCTCTGACCATGTCCACTGTCAAATAATGATAAGTCATAGGCCGAGATCCTTTCACCTTGATGAACAAATACACTGCGACAAATTTCGTGGCAAATGTTAAGTCCGGAGGATTAACTTGACCTGGAATAGTTCGGCACGTCTTCACAGTGTTCTCGTAACGAGGCAAATGAAATGTCACCACTTCTAACAGTTCTTCCATGATTCCCCAGTGCCCCCTAGCATCCAAAGTTTCAATGTCTAGATCATGTGTCCACTGCAGTCTCATCATCTTTGCCACCGTCTTACGCCCTCGTTTAAGGTACAACTCCGTTGAGGACAAATTTCGAAGAACTGTGTCTGCTGCGCCGTTTATTTTTCTGAAGTCGATTAATTCGGAGATCGCATCAATGTAGCCCATCGACCACCGTGTCCGAGCTTGCATTCATCTTGCAAGTAGTCGATAAACTTGAACAACAAGCTATGTGAACACAGGCTAAAATCCAGCACTTCAAAACTCAATTCCTCCTCGTCTTCACAGCAAAATTTGAGACATTTAAAGCACCTCTTGACTATCTGCTGAGTTGTACGATCTTTCTTGCAACCCCCACCACTTCCAGTCAACCATTTCGTGAACAATTCGCCAATTTGGCCGGAAACTGAAAATGAAGGCAATACTCTGGCTGGTTGTTTTGTGATTTCACTCGATGTATCATCATCGGCAAGTTCTTTGGTACTTGAAACGTCGGGTTTTTCGTCAAAGAAAAAGAACTAACTGTGCTTGGTCTTCACATGTTTCCTGCAGCCGCGTTGACTTTTAAATCCATCGTGATCACACACCTGTATTGGACAGTGATACAAGCTATCTGCTTCTTCTTTTTCCAAGTGGAGCCGTTTTGGTTTTGGTGATGAGCCATCAATTTTCGATCAGTCAACCTTACCCTTTTTGTTCATTTCGGACATCTGAGTGATTCACACAATTTGTTCCACTTACGTAAATAGTGAACAAAACACAAAGGCGACAAAAAAAAAACAATGGCTGCATTGTGCAAGTTCAAACTTGCTCCAACTTGCCCCAACCTGCCCCACCTGCCCCTGCTTGCCCCTGCTTGCTCAGGCATGTCTCTGCTTGCCACTGTTCGTTATTCTTAAGCAAGGTTACAAATTTAAGGTGATATATGGCGTTGGTGCGATTATGTTCAACCTTGCCTGGACAAGTCTATAAGGGCCTCGAAAAGTCTTTAAAAATCAACTATCGACTCTGTTTCGTGTTGTTTAAAACCAAACGTTTTGCAAATGAAATAGTGACAAAAGCATAGATGGCAAGAATAGAATGTTCTGTTGAACAAACTGTAGAAAGGAACTGTCATTCTTAATAGGAACCATGCATTTTACATTAATAGGAACTTATGGTTAGGAACAAACTGTTCCATTTCATTCAAACCGGAGCCATTAATGGGAACAATAGTTCCTCCAATGAATAAAAAGGAACCAATTTTCAAAGTAGGAACAATGAGAGAAAGGAACAAACGTTCCTTTACAAGAAAAGGAACGTAAGTAATTGAGAACTAAAGAAAGAAAGAAAGAAAGAAAGAAAGAAAGAAAGAAAGAAAGAAAGAATATTATATAAGGTGACAGACATAACTGTTGCCTTAAAACATGTACTGACCTCCTCTGATCTCAATCAATCGCCAGAGAATCCATCCTGGCATAAACATTCCCCGTCCATTGAGGTTCCTCCGTTTAAACATTTGAAGCATCCATATTTTATCCGAAAGGCACAAGCATACCACATAAGCGAGAAAATGAGCAGGATCGTGATTTTAGGTGAAAACTTCATGTCTGGGATTAAGTTTTTTGTCAAAAAAGCTGACCACTTCCTGAAAAGAAAGCAACGTGGAAATATACCTTACGATCCAAAGATAATGCGGCTGTTCGTCGCAATAACATGATAAGGCGAAATTACTGAATAGAGTAGGCAAAATTACGCGTTCCGAACAGCAAAAAATGTGACCCTCATCAGTCCGTATATACATCGGCGTACGAGAAAAAATGTCTTTGGGGGGGGGAGGGGTGACCGTTATTTGCCCGAATAAAACTTGCTTTTCACTCTTGCAAGGGAATGATTTTTTTCCGCGACAGTCAGTTTCGTTAATTTGTCATCACATTAAGCTGAGGGAAATATTTCAAAGTTCAAAACTTTAAAAAAAAAGATGAGAATAAGAGCGATTACGTCGCCGCCCCAAAATTAATGTCAGTGATCCTTTGCATGTCAACTGACGAAAGGAATGATAATCAGATGATTTTTACGTGACGATCTCGCGGTCCGACGGATACCTAGCTTTTATCAAAGTCCAGTAAACAAGTTGTAAACATCTGATAGCATGATCAAGGGCAGCTCCCGTATTAATCGCCGCGTGGAGGCTCCGCCCTGTACTTATTTTCTCCCAAATGGTATCCCAGGCAGTTTAATCCACTAGGTAGCTTCTTCCTGGATAAAATGAAAGTGCTTTTTTTTCGAGAAAGCACTGTTTCATAAACAAGAGAGATTCGAAACATTACTGACATTATTCCTCGTCGCCGCGGCGACTGATTTTCTGTCGAGAAGGATGAAGTTATACGGACATGTAGTTGGCCGATCGAGCCTCTGGCTTCTCGCGTATGTCAGTGGATATATATTTCTACCTGTTGACAGTGCACTGCATATGAATTCGATTTTAATGATTGACTTAAAATTGTACGATAAAAAAGGTCGACGAGATTTTATTGCAAAGGTCACTGGATAAAACTTTTGCCAGGTTTGTCAAGGGGAAACACCTTGAATATGGCTCATTGCATGTATCGTTACAGTAAAACAACCCGAACTTCGATTTTTTTTACGAAAACGCATTGCGGAAAGAAGTTATTGACTTGTTTCCATCGTTAAATTTAAAATTAGGTAGGGGTAACCTCTACCAGCACTAATTAAATCCCAGCTAATGGACAAATAAAGTAAAACAAAATTGTTTTTTCTTTTTCCTTTTTCAGTTCAAACTCTCATGCGTTTTTGGCGAATCTCAGTGTGTTTTCGGGAAGCGTAGAATTACTTACGACGACACTTACGACTGCTTCCAACTCTCTTACGCTTTTATAACTCTTACATGTACTCTTAAAGATTTTGGACCCTCTTCAATTCTCTTCGACTCCCGTTCTTGCTTTTACATTGTGTGGTGTGATAAGCCACATTCAACACGTACTGAGGAAAAAAGATAGGAAAACTTATTTTAAGCAGAAAAGAAAAACGAATACAGCTTGAACAGACTGAGGCAGAAGGGGCTGCGTAACAACAACGTGGTCCTTCAGGGCTGTCTTTCTACTGGAACTCAAGGACAGTTGACACCTGAGTACGCACTTAAACAAACCAACCTTACCAGCATTAGAAAGGTCGCTAAAAGATATTACAGGACAGATTCAACTGAAAAGAACGAAACAGGTGAAATCGCGAAAGCCACAAGGACTCATTCAAATTTCAAATATGACAAGAACGTTGCCACCTTTTTCTACTGCATGGCTCCTTGCAGTCAACATTAAATTCTCCGAGCCATACTAAATTCGCTACAAATATAAGGGAAATAGAATTGATGGAAAGAACGAAACAAAATTCGACGAACAGTATCATAAAGTAGGAGCAAGCTCTTGGTAGAAGTTGATTTTAAAAAAACGTACACGGAAGTTGCGAATGCCTAATCACCCCATTTTTACACAAGTTATTATTTCATTTTCGGAAAGGCTGGAAGTTACTTACGGTCAGATATGATCAGGTTTTGACGTAAAACATACCTTATTGTAGTTCCTTCTTTAGAACAACTTGCAGCCTGCTGGGCGTTTATACGAAGTCTTTTCGAATATACTTGGATCTCATATACTAGACAAAGTTTTATACCATTTTCGACTACAACTGCGAGGATATGACCTTCAGGTGCCTTTTTCTTGAAGGTTTTTCTTTCTGACGGATTGCTGTTGTTATCAAAGTCCAATAAATAAGTTGTAAACATCGGGTGGCATGATCAAGGAAAATGACTGTTACGTCATCATTTTTTCAGGGTTTGTGAATGGACTAAGCCTGTTGTTAAGAACAAAAGCTGGTGTTCCGGGTTCGGCAAGAAAATAATGCACGCTGACAGGACTAGAAAAATTGCTAGATCAGCAGACCTATTGTTCAGCAGTTTTCTAAACCTTTTAAATGTATTATTTTCCTAGAGGCTGATATAGGAACACCATTTTCTATTTGGTTTAGAATATACCAAGAAGTAAGACTTAGTTGAGCAACCGAACGCACAAGGGGAAAATGCTGACGGTACACTTGGGATGAGAGGGGGGGGAGGGGGGGGTTTTACAGTTCAACCATTTCTAGAAAGTCCATCAACGTAGCTTATAGTTGTTTGTTTTTTCTTTGCCTCATCCCCGGAACTTGCCGTGTGTTTCCAAACCCTAGGCAGAGATCTCCATTCCAGGTAATAGAAAATCTGAACATCAACTAGTACGGGCCAGTACTAACTGTTCTACAACTATTTAAATCCACAGTTAACTTTCGGCATTTTTAAACCATTTGTCTACATTAAAACATATTAGTCAAGTGGACATAAATAATTCGCCGAAGTTCCAGCTCTGTAAATAGTAAGCAGTTAAGAGCAACTTTCAGTAAAAATCAAGCACAATTTCAATTTGGCGGCAGTAGTTGAAAAATCGATTTCTTTCGTATTTTGCGTATTTTGCATATAAATCACAGAAAATTAATCTTGAAAATCAGTACTATAAACTTACATCGCGCTGGTAAACTAAAGCACAGAGAAAAAGATAGGCACTTTCTATCGACAGAACAAGTGTTTTTCATTAACTAGACAGTTGTGAAGCAGCAGTAGCGAAATCTACTGAACACAAACAATTCCAAACTGAAAGGCAGGTTTTGCTCATCACGTAGAAACTGATTTGGAACCTAACTTCTGTGAAATAATTTAGCGTGTGCCATAATTCTAAATGGTCTCAATCCTCATTCAATAGACAGCACAAACATTGAAATACACCATACCTTGAAACTGGCTTGGGTTATCCATGCTACTTTGTTTGGGACCACTTCCAACTCAGCAAAGTTTTAACAAATGGGGCTTAGTGCAGTTGAATTTTGCCGTACACAAAAAAAACACGGGAAGATTTGCTTCTTTTACCAAACGGGCTCGCTCTACTTCATTCTTGTTAATTTCCAGCGTTAACATTCTTTTGCGTTCCAAAAAGAGGAAGAAAAAGCCCGAAATGGGCGATTTCACGTTTCCAAAGTTCTGTTCCTTCGTGAGCAAATTTTCTTTGTACATTAGTTTGCATTGCGTTACCAAATACTGTGACTAAATTGTTTAACCAAATTTGAATGTATGATGTCACAGGTGTAGCATGTTATTAGATGTCCCGTTTTATCGTGGTTTGCACATAGATCTCACAACGATAACACCAGTATCGTTCAATTTTTTTCTTTTCCTCTACCTTTTTTGAGATCAACCGAACATTTTAGTTTGAAGACATCATCAAGCATCAAGCATCAAGTGACGACGAAGAAAAGAGAGATTGTGTAGCTTAACACGGAAATTTTGGTGTATTTCGGGATGCGGCAAAGTTGAACTACATTAAGCCTCATTTGTTAAAATTTGCTGTGTTTGAAGTTTTCCCACAGACAGCAGCATGGATAACCCAAGCCAGTTTCAAGGTATAGTTTAGTTCAATGTTTCTACTGTCTATTGAACGAGGATTGAGACCATTTGGGGGTATGGCACATGTTGAATTATTTCACAGAAGTTAGGTTCCAAATCAGTTTCTAAGTGAACATCAGAACCTGCCTTTTAGTTTGGAATTGTTTGTGCTCATTAAAATTCGCTACTGCTGTTTTGTAACTGTCTAGCTAATGAAAAAGACTTTTTCTGTTAATAAGAAGTGTCTATCTTCTTCTCCGCGCTTTAGTTTACCAGCGTGATGCAAGTTTATAGTACTGATTTTCAGGATTAATTTCCTGTGATTTTGCATGACCTCCCGAACACGAGAATCGATTTCCTCGTTTTTTTCGAAAATAAAGCGCTTCTGGGGAAAACAAACCACATCAGGTTTCTAGTTTTGCCAATACCCATTTAAGTGCAAAATATGAAAGAAATCAATTTTTCGACTTCTGCCGCGGAATGCTCGATGTTAACTGAAAGTCGCTCTTAATACTTTCGGTTCTTCGCCTAGGTTTCATTCATGAATCTTAATATACTTTTTTGAGCAACACACCGCCACGGTTTTGGTGCCGCGTGCCTATGCACATAAACTAAGGGCGATTTCATTGCGATCTCTGTGTGATTCAAGTGCTATGTTTCCCGGCCTGCAATTTCCCCAAAATCGCCGCCAAGTTGCATCAAAGCATTAAAAAAAAAACATTAAAAAAAAAGATGAGAATAAGAGCGATTACGTCGCCGCCCCAAAATTAATGGCAGTGATCCTTTGCATGTCAACTGACGAAAGGAATGATAATCAGATGATTTTTACGTGACGATCTCGCGGTCCGACGGATACCTAGCTTTTATCAAAGTCCAGTAAACAAGTTGTAAACATCTGGTAGCATGATTAAGGGCAGCTCCCGTATTAATCGCCGCGTGGAGGCTCCGCCCTGTACTAATTTTCTCCCAAATGGTATCCCTTTCATATACCTAGAGCAAAAATTGCACCTCTTTCTTATAAGTCAGGCAGGTTAATCCACTAGGTAGCTTCTTCCTGGATAAAATGAAAGTGCTTTTTTTTTCGAGAAAGCACTGTTTCATAAACAAGAGAGATTCGAAACATTACTGACATTATTCCTCGTCGCCGCGGCGACTGATTTTCTGTCGAGAAGGATGAAGTTATACGGACATGTAGTTGGCCGATCGAGCCTCTGGCTTCTCGCGTATGTCAGTGGATATATATTTCTACCTGTTGACAGTGCACTGCATATGAATTCGATTTTAATGATTGACTTAAAATTGTACGATAAAAAAGGTCGACGAGATTTTATTGCAAAGGTCACTGGATAAAACTTTTGCCAGGTTTGTCAAGGGGGAACACCTTGAATATGGCTCATTGCATGTATCGTTACAGTAAAACGACCCGAACTTCGATTTTGTTTACGAAAACGCATTGCGGAAAGAAGTTATTGACTTGTTTCCATCGTTAAATTTAAAATTAGGTAGGGGTAACCTCTACCAGCACTAATTAAATCCCAGCCAATGGACAAATAAAGTAAAACAAAATTTTTTTTTCTTTTTCCTTTTTCAGTTCAAACTCTCATGCGTTTTTGGCGAATCTCAGTGTGTTTTCGGGAAGCGTAGAATTACTTACGACGACACTTACGACTGCTTCCAACTCTCTTATGCTTTTATAACTCTTACATGTACTCTTAAAGATTTTGGACCCTCTTCAATTCTCTTCGACTCCCGTTCTTGCTTTTACATTGTGTGGTGTGATAAGCCACATTCAACACGTACTGAGGAAAAAAGATAGGAAAACTTATTTTAAGCAGAAAAGAAAAACGAATACAGCTTGAACAGACTGAGGCAGAAGGGGCTGCGTAACAACAACGTGGTCCTTCAGGGCTGTCTTTCTACTGGAACTCAAGGACAGTTGACACCTGAGTACGCACTTAAACAAACCAACCTTACCAGCATTAGAAAGGTCGCTAAAAGATATTACAGGACAGATTCAACTGAAAAGAACGAAACAGGTGAAATCGCGAAAGCCACAAGGACTCATTCAAATTTCAAATATGACAAGAACGTTGCCACCTTTTTCTACTGCATGGCTCCTTGCAGTCAACATTAAATTCTCCGAGCCATACTAAATTCGCTACAAATATAAGGGAAATAGAATTGATGGAAAGAACGAAACAAAATTCGACGAACAGTATCATAAAGTAGGAGCAAGCTCTTGGTAGAAGTTGATTTTAAAAAAACGTACACGGAAGTTGCGAATGCCTAATCACCCCATTTTTACACAAGTTATTATTTCATTTTCGGAAAGGCTGGAAGTTACTTACGGTCAGATATGATCAGGTTTTGACGTAAAACATACCTTATTGTAGTTCCTTCTTTAGAACAACTTGCAGCCTGCTGGGCGTTTATACGAAGTCTTTTCGAATATACTTGGATCTCATATACTGGACAAAGTTTTATACCATTTTCGACTACGACTGCGAGGATATGACCTTCATGTGACTTTTTCTTGAAGGTTTTTCTTTCTGACGGATTCCTGTTGTTATCAAAGTCCAATAAATAAGTTGTAAACATCGGGTGGCATGATCAAGGAAAATGACTGTTACGTCATCATTTTTTCAGGGTTTGTGAATGGACTAAGCCTGTTGTTAAGAACAAAAGCTGGTGTTCCGGGTTCGGCAAGAAAATAATGCACGCTGACAGGACTAGAAATATTGCTAGATCAGCAGACCTATTGTTCAGCAGTTTTCTAAACCTTTTAAATGTATTATTTTCCTAGAGGCTGATATAGGAACACCATTTTCTATTTGGTTTAGAATATACCAAGAAGTAAGACTTAGTCGAGCAACCGAACGCACAAAGGGAAAATGCTGACGGTACACTTGGGATGAGAGGGGGGGAGGGGGGGGGGGGTTGTACAGTTCAACCATTTCTAGAAAGTCCATCCACGTAGCTTATAGTTGTTTGTTTTTTCTTTGCCTCATCCCCGGAACTTGCCGTGTGTTTCCAAACCCTAGGCAGAGATCTCACCTCCAGGTAATAGAAAATCTGAACATCAACTAGTACGGGCCAGTACTAACTGTTCTACAACTATTTAAATCCACAGTTAACTTTCGGCATTTTTAAACCATTTGTCTACATTAAAACATATTAGTCAAGTGGACATAAATAATTCGCCGAAGTTCCAGCTCTGTAAATAGTAAGCAGTTAAGAGCAACTTTCAGTAAAAATCAAGCACAATTTCAATTTGGCGGCAGAGGCTGATATAGGAACACCATTTTCTATTTGGTTTAGAATATACCAAGAAGTAAGACTTAGTCGAGCAACCGAACGCACAAAGGGAAAATGCTGACGGTACACTTGGGATGAGAGGGGGGGAGGGGGGGGGGGGGGTTGTACAGTTCAACCATTTCTAGAAAGTCCATCCACGTAGCTTATAGTTGTTTGTTTTTTCTTTGCCTCATCCCCGGAACTTGCCGTGTGTTTCCAAACCCTAGGCAGAGATCTCACCTCCAGGTAATAGAAAATCTGAACATCAACTAGTACGGGCCAGTACTAACTGTTCTACAACTATTTAAATCCACAGTTAACTTTCGGCATTTTTAAACCATTTGTCTACATTAAAACATATTAGTCAAGTGGACATAAATAATTCGCCGAAGTTCCAGCTCTGTAAATAGTAAGCAGTTAAGAGCAACTTTCAGTAAAAATCAAGCACAATTTCAATTTGGCGGCAGTAGTTGAAAAATCGATTTCTTTCGTATTTTGCGTATTTTGCATATAAATCACAGAAAATTAATCTTGAAAATCAGTACTATAAACTTACATCGCGCTGGTAAACTAAAGCGCAGAGAAAAAGATAGGCACTTTCTATCGACAGAACAAGTGTTTTTCATTAACTAGACAGTTGTGAAGCAGCAGTAGCGAAATCTACTGAACACCACCACGTAGAAACTGATTTGGAACCTAACTTCTGTGAAATAATTTAGCGTGTGCCATAATTCTAAATGGTCTCAATCCTCATTCAATAGACAGCACAAACATTGAAATACACCATACCTTGAAACTGGCTTGGGTTATCCATGCTACTTTGTTTGGGACCACTTCCAACTCGGCAAAGTTTTAACAAATGGGGCTTAGTGCAGTTGAATTTTGCCGTACACAAAAAAAACACGGGAAGATTTGCTTCTTTTACCAAACGGGCTCGCTCTACTTCATTCTTGTTAATTTCCAGCGTTAACATTCTTTTGCGTTCCAAAAAGAGGAAGAAAAAGCCCGAAATGGGCGATTTCACGTTTCCAAAGTTCTGTTCCTTCGTGAGCAAATTTTCTTTGTACATTAGTTTGCATTGCGTTACCAAATACTGTGACTAAATTGTTTAACCAAATTTGAATATATGATGTCACAGGTGTAGCATGTTATCAGGTTTCTAGTTTTACCAATACCCATTTAAGTGCAAAATATGAAAGAAATCAATTTTTCGACTTCTGCAGCGGAATGCTCGATGTTTACTGAAAGTCGCTCTTAATACTTTCGGTTCTTCGCCTAGGTTTCATTCATGAATCTTAATATACTTTTTTGAGCAACACACCGCCACGGTTTTGGTGCCGCGTGCCTATGCACATAAACTAAGGGCGATTTGATTGCCATCTCTGTGTGATTCAAGTGCTATGTTTCCCGGCCTGCAATTTCCCAAAAATCGCCGCCAAGTTGCGTCAAAGAAATTGCGTGAAACTCTGTCTGGAAAGTAGTTACAGTAGAGCTATAATAAACGGTAAAAAAGTCGTTTCAATCTGCATGGAAAACACTGGTTTTAAAGAATTAACACATGAGAAAACAATCTTTAATTTTTTCAAGGAAAATATTCAACCTGTTTTTTTTTTCTCCGTTTTTTTAAAAATAATTTCTTGAAACTTTCCTGTCAGGAAGGCATACATATGGCCTATTAGTGATATAAGGTCAGTTTAGGTCTAGATGCTAAGAAAAGTTTAGACACGTGAAACATACTGGACGTCAATGCCATGTTGCTATGGTAACACCGATATCAATCAAACTAACTTTTTTAATTTTTTTGTTTTGAAAAAGTTGGTTCAATGTGAAGTATAGATGTGAAGTTGCTAGTCCTATCGAGCTCTTACAGTGAAGCATCAGCCGTTCAAATGTTGAGTGAAATGGTCTTACAAAATCAAGGCGAGCCACCTCTGTCCTGGCGCTGGCAGTCGCAGCATCCATAGCAACCAGACCTTCCGATTTAATATATAGATTTAGCCAAGCCTAAAAGCGGAGCCCCCCTTTTTGTTTTGTCTGTTTTTTGCTTTTGTTTTTTGTTTTGTTTTTTTGTTTTGTTTTTGCTGGCAGTTATTAATTTGTGAAAATACTCTCATCCAAGTCGTTTTATTTAAAAAAAAAAAAAAACAAAGAAAAAAAATTCTTGCTCTCGCTGAGTGTCGAACCCGGCTCGTCGGCGTGAGATGCCAGTAACTAGTCCACTAGGCCATGGGCGTTTGACATTGTTCCCGTAGTTAATTTTAATACTCATTTCTTTCTTCGTGACAAGCTGCCTATCAGCATGAAAATGCTGGTGTTTTTCCTGGCAAAATGTGTTCGAAACGCCGTAAAAACCATGGTTGTGGACAGAAAAAACCAAAAAGCACTAGCTCTGCTATATTTGGAGTCGAAACCGCTGCGAAAAGCTGCGAACTCAAGCGGTGTGCCGACCGAGTTTGAACAGAACCGACGAGGCAAATTTGAACTTTTTGCCTGAACTTTATCGCCGAATTTCTTTCGCCTAGATTGAACTTTTCCCCTTCCACCAAAAAGACAACTGAGTGTTCTTTTGAACTTTTTTTTTCCACTAACAAATTTGTTTTTGACTTTTGTTGTCTTTGCTTGTTTTGCTACAACGCGGGTCAACATGCGATTTCGCGCCGAAAACACACGGGATTCAGCACAGGGCTCTATCCAGTGTAGGAAGTGTATTGGTATCCCTGTGGTGCGGACGGACGGACGTACGGACGGATGTACGGACGGACGGTCACGTGACTACTACGTCGCTACCAAAATTTTTTGGCTTGATAGATTACCAAATTTCCTTACCAATGGAGCTCCGCTGACGCGCTAGCGCGCTGGCTCCGCTATAAACTTCAGCTTCTCTCTGGCTCGTGATGTGTACTAACTAAGCAGTCATTCCCTGTCTGTCGCTCGGTCCTTTAACGTTCGTTAGTAGCTGTCGTAAAATGGAAATCGGTTTGTGAGCAGTACGTATCCTGTAGGGTTGTAGGATGCGTGCAATAGTTTCAGAGGTTTGAAACGACGATGCTGTCTGTAAATGATGAAACGTGTTGATGCTGCCATGACAGGAGCCTATAATCCGGAACGCGCAACTGCCATCACCTGTATGTATTCGTGCCATGGCGTTTCCACAGACCAGTCTATTTTTAGATTAAATTTCCTGCGAATTCAAACTCACGAAGAGACCTTGCTAAAGCTTTACAAACTATTTATCAGCCTTGCGTTAGGTTTCATGATACGAATCGAGCATTTTAAAAGCAGAAAGAACAATGGAAGACCGCTATTTATGGTGAGATGCGGGCTCATGTGGGCCGAAACTTAAATTTTTGCGAAAAACAGTTATCTAAAACCTGTCTAAAAATAAACTAGTCTGTGAAAACGCCGTGGTTGTAGTTATCGAAAGAATGAGCAGAAATGTAACAGGTCTGTAGTGCAGTGTAACTTACCTTTCCAATGCTTGGCTTTTCAAATGGAGGTGTCCCAAGAGGTCCTTCTACTGTCACATTTGACATTTGTAAAATCCCTTTTCTCAAACGTTTAAATAAGTAGAAGTGAACTTGTTTGGTATCAGCATCTTCTTCCTTGTGCACGCACATAAATAAGTTTTCAACATCAATAACCATACACAGCAGACAGTTGAGTTCATCCTCAGGAATATCATGTAAATGTGAGATATGGGCACCAAGCGTGTGGCCACAGCTGCGGCAAGGATCTGTGAGATAAGCGAGGGGCTGGAATAGGTCCACTCCTGTAGGTGTTGGAGGTGGATTAGGATTTTTCCACCCATTACACTTGCAACGGCGGGACTGAAAAGCTGGTAGCTGGTAACTGGTAGCTGGTAACTGGTTACTGGTAGCTGGTAGCTGGTAACTGGTAGCTGGTAGCTGGTAGCTGGTAGCTGGTAGCTGGTAGCTGGTAACTGGTAGCTGGTAGCTGATAACTGGTAACTGGTAGCTGGTAACTGGTAGCTGGTAACTGGTAGCTGGTTACTGGTAGCTGTAGCTGGTAGCTGGTAGCTGGTAGCTGGTAGCCGGTAACTGGTAACTGGTAGCTAGTAACTAGTAATCGGGAAATTAATGGACTATGTATTATGCCTAAGCAGAAGCGTATGGCCTAAGGAGCTACACGTACGTTCCAGGAGATCCTTGTTAATGTCATATGCAACGATTTTTCGAATCGCCCGAGTTTTAGTGCGAATTTACCGGTATTTTGTTCTGTGTTTGTCACGTACATGTGAGACACCGATAAAACACGAGCTGTGATTGGACAAGTGGGTTTGGTGCGACCAGATCGGGAGTATGTGATCTGTGATTGGCCAAGAAATGGAAAGGAATGTGGAGGAGCGTTGCGTGATGACACTAAAAGCTATTGTGAGCTTCAGAGCGGAAAAACGCAATAAACATGCGCGAATTTTCAGTGGACGCCAGGCGCCAAGTTTGAAAAAATGGCGGGAATTTGCAAAAAAAAAATTCAAAAAGTTGATATGCTACCACGGTTCCCCCGCTAAGGAACGATATTTTATCCACAGAAAAGGCAAGCTGTAGCTCTATCCGCCTTGTGGTCCGAGTGTTTTTGGCAAATCCTTAAAGTAAAATACTTCTTTAAATCACCTAATTTCCCCACGGCAAGCAACAAATCTGCCAGCGTAAGTTGTACGTGTATAAGAAAGCCCCTGAATATATAAGGTCCGGAACTCACCTGTGAGCAGGAAAAGAGTTTGTTTTTACAAAACTAAAATGCCACAAAGGATTAATTTTTTGCCACTGCGTGAGTTTTTTCACTTATTTAACTAATATTGATTATCGGGCTCGCACGGTAGATTTAAACCCGCTCAGCTGCTTGCAACTGTTCCATCGCACACTATTTTCAACAATAACGTCTTTTCCCTTAGACCCGATTTCTACCTAAGCAGGACGTTCTGGGTTTTGAACAAAAGCCACAAATGAATCAGTTGTTAAGGCTTTTAAAAATCTCACCAATCTCTCCTCGGAATGGTCAGTTGAGGTGCAGAGGTTTGTTTTGGTCAGAACTACATCCGTATTATGCAACAACCCTTTTATTCAAGGAAACCCTGGATATCGAAGGCACAGAGCCTACCTGTTGACAAGGAAATATTAAGTCCTTATCTAGACTAAAGCTCCGGGAACGTTTGTTTTATTCCCCGGGAGTTATGATCTTAAAACGCCGTTCTGCGCGATCAATTTATAATTAAAACCCATGCAAGATCTAGACTGTTGGAACTCTCACATCCCACAATAGACCTGCCTTTCTACGGAAAATACATGCAGGATTCTTATAGGAAAGAGGAATAATTTTTGTGCATAGAGCGAGTTTATGCTGCAGAAACCGCCCGTCAGGAATCGATTTCAACAAGCTATAACTACTGTTTTTTGTATTAAACAGTGTAACAGAGGTTACCTACTGAACGTTAGTTTTGTTGAAATAAAAGAAATTTTTATTGGTTTTCATTTTCTTGGAATAAAAGGCTTGTGTCAGACTTAATCTAAACAACTGGCAGTAATACGTTTTGGGTCCCCCACCTAATCCAAATTCCAATCATTTTCCTATTACCATGAGTTACCAGCTACCAGTTACCAGTTACAAGCTACCAATTACAAGCTATCAGTTATCAGTTACCAGCCACCAGTTACCAGTTACAAGCTACCAGTTACCAGTAACATGTACCAGTTACCAGCTACCAGTTACCAGTTACCAGTTACCAGTTACCAGTTACCAGCTACCAGTTACCAGTTACTAGCTACCAGCTACCAGTTACCAGCTACCAGTTACCAGTTACCAGCTACCAGTTACCAGTTACTAGCTACCAGTTACCAGTTACCAGTTAACAGCTACCAGTTACCAGTTACAAGCTACCAGTTACCAGTTACCAGTTACCAGCTACCAGTTACCAGCTACCAGCTACCAGTTACCAGTTACCAGTTACCAGTTACCAGCTACCAGTTACCAGCTACCAGTTACCAGTTACCAGCTACCAGTTACCAGCTACCAGTTACCAGTTACTAGCTACCAGCTACCAGTTTCCAGTTACTAGCTACCAGTTACCAGTTACCAGTTACCAGCTACCAGTTACCAGCTACCAGTTACCAGTTACCAGTTACTAGCTACCAGCTACCAGTTACCAGTTACCAGCTACCAGTTACCAGCTACCAGTTACCAGTTACTAGCTACCAGTTAACAGTTACCAGCTACCAGTTACCAGTTACCAGTTACCGGCTACCAGCTACCAGTTACCAGTTACTAGCTACCAGTTACCAGTTACCAGTTACCAGTTACCAGTTACCAGTTACTAGTTACCAGTTACTAGCTACCAGTTACCAGTTACCAGTTACCAGTTACCAGCTACCAGTTACCAGCTACCAGTGTTTTAGACCTGCCGTACTGGCAAGAATCCTCAGCCTGAAAAGCAAGCAAATGAATGGGCACTGAAGGCAATAGCACAATTTGCAGCCCAGATGGGAACAGGGGGGAGGGGGGAGGGGGGAGGAAGGGGGTGGGGAAGGGAGGTTCTCAAATATATACATGTACAAGTGACAGGGAGGTGCAAATGGGGCCAAACTGGGACAAACTCCCCTATTGGCCCTTGCACGTGCATGTTCCGTGTGGAGGACACTTTATCCCCTACCTCCCCTACTAGGTAATTTTTTCTCCTCAAATGCGAGGACAAAAAAGGAGACATATAAACCAATCAGAAACTGTCTTCTGCACATGTATTTGTCAGTTTTAGGGGTAGAGGAAAGGCAGCTTTTTTGCCTACAGCATGGGATGGTACAAACGAGGAAAATGGCGCCACGTGCTGATCTGTCCTAGATTTTCAAGATGTATTTTTCTACTCTTACAATTTAGATACTTCAATTTGTCGAGCTCAAAATAGAAAGAAATCACCCTGAGCAATAATACACCGCTGAAAAAGAGGACTTGGAGCTCTTTAAAGTTTCGCGTTAAGATTCTTTTGATTTGCAAAAGACAAAGAAGAAATAGTACACCAAAAACTGAAACCCACACCAAAGATCTTTGGTGTAGTCCTCGCCAGTTACATCAAAACTATTTGACTACCTGCTACTGGTTTCTATCCACTGTGAGAAAATTTAGTTTTCAAATCGACCTAACAAGTGAATAATTTTCACCAATCACAGCCTTTTCCGCAAACATTTGTTAAACAATTGCTTTGTTGACAGTGTAAACATCAATGCTGATTGTTCGATATGATTAAAAACGTCAATATCATAAATGTTTGTAAGATTAGCAGTACAACATCAAAAAATAAAGGGAACTAACATCTCTTCTTTTGCTCACTCTTTCACTGCATACTTGCCTTGCACGATGAATATACACCCAACTTTTCAAGCTTTTTTCTTATAGGATAAGTCTTGATTTGAGCCTTTCTTTGTGCTATTCTTTGTAGATTAGCTGGACGGCTAAGCTCTGATGATGTTATCTGCGGTGTTCCAGGTCGTTTCGTGGTATCTGAACCGTTTCTGGAAGTAGATAAATCACTGAACCCTGAAGCAGATTGACCCGCCATTCCCGCCATCTTGCCATCTTGGGCAATAATCGATCAGCGGATGTCTCAGCGGATTTACTCAAAGTGTGCGCGCTTTCACATGGTAGGTACCTCATGTATGGGACACATAATGTACCGGACATACAGGGTACGGTCCACTCAGTTTCAAATTGTTTGTGTGGTCTTGTGTGATAGGTTTTGAGTCCGTAATTTCTCACTTGCCTATGACTAATTAACTGAACTTTATTACAATTAATTAACTGAACTTTATGGATCTGGCGTTCAGAATGTCACAAATTGGGATCCATTGATGCCAAATTTAGAATTTTATGGGGTATTTTTCGAGATTGTTTGAATCAAATTAAACCGAGAATATGAGATCAAATAGCTTAACGTGACGTCACCCGCCTTAAATAGTTGGCATTGTCTGCTTGTTCATACTTACAACTGACGTCATAACCCAATGCGTGATAACCCGCTAACCCGATAACCCCGGATTACACCCGTCATTTTAACCTTCCGTTGCTTATTTCATTATACCAGGATGTTCATAAAAATAATAACCAAAGTAAATGCGCCCATGAACTAGCCGCTATATCGGCAGATCTGTATACAAAGTCGAGCGCGCATACACCAAAATTGCTTTCAAAAACAGGGTGTGAAAAGGTAAGTCCTTGGAGTCCTGGAGCCCCAGACCCTTTCCTTCTCAGAACATGGACAACAATAATGATTCTGGCTAAATGGAGCCCTAGATTACAGCTATGCAATCCTAGAGCCCCAATTTTTTCCGTCTTGGGGCCCTGGGGTCCCACAATTTTTAGCCTAGAGTCCTAGAGCCGTGAACCCCTTTGGGAACCTGAAAAATGTTCCTCGGTTTTCAGAAGAACTGTAGCTTCTGCAACAAATGTAGCTTCCGAGAGTACAAAAAGAAACGATTATGACAACGAGAAAGATGTCATATTCAATACTTTGCTTTTTCTTTTTGCCGTAATTACTCGATTTAGCGCCCCATTTCTATATAGGCACTGACTCCACACTGAGGGTCGTTTTATTAATATGCACCACTTTTCGAACAAATAAAAGTGAATATATGAAATGCTCATATATGTGAACTGAACTGCGGACTGAATTATGAAATGATGACGATCATCGCAGTTAATCAGATATCAACTTCGCAGCAGCTGATAAAAGAACCCTGAATTCAGGCTTGAACAAGACTCGAACTCATGACCTCTGCGATACCGGTGCAGCGCTCTAACCAACTGAGCTATCAAGCCGACTGGGAGCTGGTCAGTTGTGAGTTTTTCGAATAAGCGCAACTCAGCCTTCCAGTAAGCGCACACTTCCAGTAAGTGCCCCTATTGCCAAAGTGATCATGATATTGAAGATATTGAAATAGAACGTTAGACTGATTATACAAGTGAATTATATAGTTTTCTTTCTCCTCTCAAAGTACTATTAAAGATATCATTACTAATTGAAATAGACAAGGGAATGTTATTCTTACTATACCAACCCACCCTGTTGCCGGGGGAGGGGGGGGAGAATTGAAAGGTTTAATTCTGGCACCTACGGATTGGTTAGAAGTTCTAGCAGGTTTTCATTTTTGCTGTAGGTATTTGTTGCTATTTCGAAAACAAAAAAATAAGAATTCATGTAGCTCTTGAACCTAATAACCCACAGATTAACTCCAGCTCAGTAGGGGCCTGTCTTCGATAAACGACAAATCGCGGCCACCGTGGCGAAGGAAAAGACGCTCTTGGTTCTGTTAATTATGATGCTAGTTTGGAGTAAAGATATTTGTGAATATGTTGACAAAAACGGTGGCCGCACGACAGTGGTTATCGAGAAGAGAATAAAAAGGTTCCTGTTACACTATTTTAAAAAGTTGCTTGAACAGTTCACACGAGGTCAAATTGAAAATTTGTGTCATTTTGTTGCCGCGACCTGACGCACGAACTCAAGCAGGTTTGAATTGGTGCGTGAGTTTGCGGGAAGAACATTTGGTTGTAGCGACAGTGTTTTCTTTTGAAATTGGGCATGGCAATCGAGGGAAAGAGTCACTGCGACTTGTCGTCTTGTGTCAGTTCCGACCTTTGAGCAGAATAATTAAACTGTCGTTCTCTGTTTTTTTTTGTTTTTGTTTTTTGTTTTGTTTTTTTTTTGTCAGATTGATCCAGGGCCTTTTTGAAGAGATATTTGTGTAAGCTAACACAGTTTAATTTGATCTGCTAGGATTTTTTGCTGAAGTTTAAGCCGAAGAAAATATTAGGGTACACCAAATTTGGAGCAAGTCTGTGAGAAACAGGAAGGCTCAATATAACAGTTTTACTCTCAAACTTTATTTTTCGCATTTCCTTCTTCGCCATAATTAAATTAGTAAAATCACAGAAATCATCAATCAGTTGATAGATTTTTTTTTCTCTAGGAGGAAAAATGACGATAATCGTGTCCCTTGTAATTAAGTAAAGCGGAGTTTTTCCTTCAAGTACATCGTTTTAGCACCCAGTGATCACCTGAGGGTGTTGCGCCATTCTAACATCTGCAAAACAAAAATAATAATAACATATTCAAATTATGTGACAGTGGTGTCCAGGGTCCAACCTCGTTGAATTAAACAAATGAATGAAAAAGCTTTCTCAATACGATATACTGATTTGTTTTGTGTTTTCTTGAAACAAAGATTCGTGTAATGAATATTATGCACGCTTTGCAGAAGAGAACTGCACGGATATCTTGCGCCAATCTGACTTACCACGTGTAATTCACACTAAATCCTCCGTCGACGTTTAATTTGGAATGCCGATTTTTAACAATTGGTATGAGCTTGCGTGGTAGTTTTGTAAGACTTAATGATCGGATACACTTTGTGAGACATTAGCTAACATTTCCATCAGCCTGTGAAAGGTGGAATCAAAGTCGAAGAACATAATTTTCATATTAGGAAAGCGGTCAAAACTATATTACATGCTAGGGACCCACCAAAACACATTGAGGCTACTGCCAGATACCCAGATAGTCATGGCATCTTCCAAAAGCCCTCCCCTCTCTCGATAGTGACCCCTCTTCCATGAACGAAAGACCCATGGTATCCTCTATGACCCCACCACCCTAAACAGGAGACCCATAGCATCTTAGCACTTTAGCATATTTCCAAACCTTAACGGGGAAATTTAAAACTTACAAACGAATCCTACAGGGATCAGCTGAACGTTCAGAGAAAGCCGAAGAGGTATTTTCTGGTTACCAAACTACTTTCCCTGCCGCAAAATCTGCCTAGAAACAAAGTCCTGAACGACTAAGTCTTCAAGAGAAGCTGTCGTTTCTGAGGAGAAATAGGAAAATTATGTGAAACAAAGTAAGATATTCTCACTTGTCGCAGCATTCGTTTACAATCATTCCTAGACAACATACTTTGCCACGAGGACATCCAAGTTGGAAAAACCACGAACAAATATGTTTGGGACGATGGCAGCTCGCTACATTCGCTAAATTTAAAGCAAATAACAATTCATAAATATATATGTATATATGCACCCATTTTCCAAAAAATTGCGACTAATATATATACATATATATTTATCTTTTGTTTTCATATTTTATCTTTTGTTCTCGAGATCGGTATTTGAAGACAAAAGATAAATATATGTACCATTTTTCAAGTCGCAATTTTTTGAAAACGGGTGTATATATACACACACACACACACACACACACACACATATATATATATATATATACCTGGATTTTTGAAAACGGAACACTAATTTTACTCCGCGTCCCGGAGGCTAGACTAGGGCGCTACCTGTCAAGGCTAGTTCCCAGCAACTCTATGGGGTCAGGGCTAACAGACCAGCTGCATTTGGGGTCCCCCCATCTTAATCCAGGGGGGGTAGGGTTGGTCAAAACTTGGGTCTTTAGTTTAATCTCTACCGATTGTCATTATTCTTGCAAGTCAATCACACTGACTTAATTCTGAAGCGCTTGCTGAGCTTTTTTGCACTCAAATGAATAGCTCCTTTTTGCCGGAGCTGTTAGTTGTTGCCGTGCCAGTGAGTTGATACCTCAGGCGGCAAATGTCAGACAGTGTGGGAGGGGTGGGAGGGCATACATGTAGGTTAGTGTTTGTATATATTCACTCCCTGAGATTGACACTCTGATTTGCAGATGGTTCAATTTTGAAGAGCTGAAAATAGCTGCATAGCACTGATTCAAGACTAGATTAGCTGTTTGATGGCTACTAGATGACCTCAGGGGGTAAGAAATAGCTTGCAGAGTGTACTTTCAGGCAAAGCGAGGCATTTTCCTTAGCATGTCAGCACAACTACAGTTTTGCAGGCTGGCCCAGTTTTCATCAGAAAATCAGGTAGATATATATATATATATATAAATATATATATATATATATATATATATATATATATATATATATTATAGCGTATATATATAGCGTATATATATATATATTGTATATTATATATCGTTAAAAGAAGAGACCAAAGTTGGACAACCTTTGATAATTACAACTTTAAGAAAAAATTTAAAAACGTTTCGGTCATACGACCTTCATCACTCACAGGGTACAATTGATTAATGGGTCTTAATACAGTTTGACAACGAGAAAAAACAATAAGGAGTTACGTAACCATGTGAGAGAAAATAATACAACAATGTTACAATATTATATAAGAAACCGGAAAAGGGCAATAATATTACTACAATTACTAATTAACTATGGAAAAATAACAGAAAATGATTACGAAGAAAAATAGAAAACGGAACAATAGGTGCTACAAGAAAACTAATGAATTGGAAAGTTAACAATAGGAAATACGATCACTACGAAAAACAATTCGACGCAAGCCTTATATTAATTGTCACAGCGTAAACAGGTTTCCCTTTCAGAGCCCCTGAATAATCATGCAGGCTAAAGCCATGACAAAATTCCCAAGGAGGGTCCTTAAACAAAAAGTAATAAATTGCCCCCCTAGGGGCCTTTGAATGATTACACCCGCATGATAATCACAAGTCCCTGAACAGGACCCCTGAACACCAAGACAACTGCAAACGATTAATCAGCTACATTGTGAATAAATAAATGAACTAAACAACGACAAAATGTAAGCTCCAAAAACTGATGAACATGCTAAAAGTTAAAAACTAAGAAGAAGAAATAAAAATACAAGGAATTTGCAACTTGGTAAAGAACTTATTTCTTATAATTGATGCCCTCCTTGGATTAAGAGCGGGGAACCCCAAATGCATGTGGTCTGTGCCCTGTTTTCGTGGAGTTTCTGGGAACTTGCCGTGATGAAGGAAGAAAGAAAGAAAGAAAGAAAGAAGGAAAGAAAGAAAGAAAGGAAGGAAGACAGAAAGAAAGAAAGAAAGAAAGAAAGAAAGAAAGAAAGAAAGAAAGAAAGAAAGAATGAAAGAAAGAAAGAAAGAAAGAAAGAAAGAAAGAAAGAAAGAAAGGAAGGGAGGAAGGAAGGACGGGAAGAAGGAAGGAGGGGAGGAAGGAAGGAAGGAAGGAAGGAAGCAAGGAAGGAAGGAAGCAAGGAAGGAAGGAAGGAAGGAAGGAAGGAAGGAAAGAAGGAAGGAGGGGAGGAAGGAAGGAAGGAAGGAAGGAAGGAGGGGAGGAAGGAGGGAAGGAAGGAAGGAAGGAAGGAAGGAAGGAAGGAGGGGAGGAAGGAAGGAAGGAAGGAAGGAAGGAAGGAGGGGAGGAAGGAAGGAAGGAAGGAAGGAAGGGAGGGAGGGAGGGAGGGAGGGAGGGAGGAAAGAAGGAAGGAAGAAAGGAAGGAAGGAAGAAAGGAAGGAAGGGAGGGAGGAGAAGGAAGGAAGGAAGGAAGGAAGGAAGGAAGGAAGGAAGGAAGGAAGGGAGGGAGGAGAAGAAGGAAGGAAGGAAGGAAGGGAGGGAGGGAGGGAAGGAAGGAAGGAAGGAAGGAAGGGAGGGAGGGAGGGAGGGAAGAAGGAAGGAAGGAAGGAAGGAAGGAAGGAAGGAAGGAAGGAAGGAAGGAAGGAAGGGAAGGGGAGGAGGAGGGAGGGAGGGAGGGAGGGAGGAGGAGGAAGGAAGGAAGGAAGGAAGGGAAGGGGAGGAGGAAGGAAGGAAGGAAGGAAGGAAGGAAGGAAGGAAGGAAGGAGGAAGGAAGGAAGGAAAGGAAGGAAGGAAAGGAAGGAAGGAAGGAAGGAAGATTATATATACGATGATAGACATAATGTTGCCTTAAAACGTGTACTGACCTCCTCTGATCTCGCACCAATCGCCAGAGAATCCATCCTTACATAAGCATTCCCCGTCGATTGATGTTCCTCCGTTTAAACATTTAAAGCATCCATATTTTGTCCGAAAGGCACAAGCATACCACATAAGTGAGAAAATGAGCAGGATCGTGATTTTAGGTGAAAACTTCGTGACTGGCATTACTGAGCCTTTTTTAAAAAAAGCTGACCACTTCCTGAAACGAAAGCAACGTGGAAATATGTCTTAGAATCCAAAGATAATGCGGCAGTTCGTCGCAATAACATGAATTTTCTGCCCTAACAAGGCGAAATTACTGAATAGAGTGGGCAAAAGTACACGTTCCTAACAGCAAAAAATGTTACCCTCATCAATCCGTATATACATGGTCATACATCGGCGTATGAGAAAAAATAGGCAGCTTAAGCAAGCACGACGACGGCAACGCCAAGGAAAACGTCACTTTAAAAATGACCTCCAAATATTTCAAACTTCTTCGCGATAGTTTCAACTCGTTCAATCTGTCTAATGTAGTCGAACAATCCGGAAGCTGACTCTGTAAGGAAGGCGTTACAGTTCAGGTAGAAAAAAGAAACTTCACTGTCGTGTGTTCACGTTCTACATAAAACTTTGAATTTGGTCATTTCACGTTGCTGTTTTACAGAGGACGGCAAAGAAATGTACCAAATGGGTATCGCACGTGCAGAGTCATTGTTTTGCTTATAAATCCTTTTGTTTTGTGATGTTTTCGTCAGCCGTCGCCGTCGTGTTTGCTTAAGTTCCCTTAGGTCGTCGGGGGGGGGGGGGGGGTGACCGTTATTCGCCCGAATAAAACTTGCTTTTCACTGTTGCAAGAGAATGATTTTTTTCCGCGACGTCAGGTTCGTTAATTCGTCATAACATTAAGCTGAGGGAAACATTTCAAAGTTCAAAACATTTTAAAAAAGAGGTGAGAATTAGAGCGATTACGTCGTCGCCCCAAAGTTAATAGGGAGCTTACGAATTGACGACTTTCGCACGACGACGCCGTTGGGTCCCGTTATAGTCCCGCGTCGCCGTCCTGCAGAAATTTGAATTTACGATTTTATTGAAGTCGACGACGTTGGTTGGCGCGCGTCAGGCTTATTTTCCAGCCGTTTCTGAAGTTTGTTTTCTTCTTTTCGCGATTAAAGCAGTGTTGTGCAAACCAAAATGTCCAACTTCAGAGAAATAAGAGCATGTATTGCATACGCTTATGGAAACAGATTTATAAACGAGCAAGAGTTTGTACTTTTATACGATGCTTACAAGTCAACAAATCCAGACTTTCCGTACTGGAACTACGAAAGATTCGATTTAGACGAGAAAACGAACGACGAATGCAAGGCCGAGTTTCGTTTCGACAGGAAGGACATTTATAAACTTGCTGAACAGCTGCAGTTACCTGACGAAATAACAACTTACAATGGTTTAGTTGTAGCCTCGGTGCCTGCATTATGCATGTATCTTAAACACTTTGCTTATCCTTGCCGATATGGAGATTTGGTTTGTCATTTTGCAAGACCGGTTCCTGAGCTTTCCATCATAACAAACCACATGATGGACTTAATTTACGGTCGGTGGCATCATCTCCTTACAAGATATAACCACGAT
Source organism: Siderastrea siderea (assembly GCA_964030785.1). Classification (NCBI taxonomy): domain Eukaryota; kingdom Metazoa; phylum Cnidaria; class Anthozoa; order Scleractinia; family Rhizangiidae; genus Siderastrea; species Siderastrea siderea. Next base: position 11,191,451 of record OZ034971.1, read on the forward strand.
TTGCTCTCCCCTCCCAAGCTTCTTCAATATGCTAATGTAATACAACAGGCAGGAGCTGCCCTTGATAACTGCTGGGGATTCGTGGATGGAACTGTACGTCCAGTTTGCAGGCCTAACGAAAACCAGAGAGTCATTTACAATGGCCATAAACGAGTTCACTCCATCAAGTTTCAGGCTGTCGCTTTACCTAAAGGATTAGTGGGGAACCTGTTCGGCCCAATTGAGGGAAGACGTCATGACAGTTTTATGCTAGCTGCCTCGGGATTTTTGCAAGACTTGCAGAGGTTTTCCAACTGCCCCGTAACAGGCCGCCCTCTTTGTGTGTACGGAGACCCCGCCTACCCGATACGAGCACACCTACAAAGGCCCTACAAGGGCGCAGTGTTGACCCCAGCTCAACAAGATTTCAACACCTCGATGAGCACAGTCCGCTCTTCCGTGGAGTGGATATTTGGGGACATCGTTAACTATTTTAAATTCTTAGATTTTAAAAAGAACCTTAAAATCGGTTTGAGTGCTGTGGGTAAAATGTATGTAACGTGTGCATTAATGCAGAATGCACGAAGTATTTTATATGGTTCTGTCACCTCTGAGTATTTTGGTCTAGATCCGCCATCCTTAGAGGAATACTTTATTTGATGCAATGTTCTTGAGATGCACTTGTAATAGTACTCCAGTTATACAACATGAAAACTCTGACTGCTTGAAATTTTCGAAATATACAAGCATTCAAGTTCAAAATAGAAAAACACCTAGCAGTGAAATAAGGAAATACAATAAAGTGTAAAAATCAACAACTCTTTACGAATGCTAAGGTGTACAGAATATCATAGAAAAACAACTACTTCAAAATTATTGCCCCTTCTTTGAAGCTCAATAACTCAATGCAAGATTTCAACGTCAAAATCAAACACAACGTACAAAGAACCAACAGCTATTTATGAATGCTGAGACGCACAAAATATTTTTTACGTCAACAATAACTGCTGCAAAACTATTTTTCCTTTTTTAAAAGTTCAATAACTGCCTGTGATTGTGCTTGCTGGCTGTTAAACATCATCTGCATCATCTGCATAAACTGCTGTTGTTGCTGTTGCTGTTGCTGCATCTGTAACTGCTGTTGATCTCGCAACTGAGTGAACAGTGCCTGCTGAGTAGTCATGCCAGCTTCATCATGTTTTCTCTTTGCCTCCAGCTCTTCCTTCCTTAACTGCTCTGACTTTTCTGCTGCCTCTCTTAGATAGTCAAGCGTGTCAGTGCTTTTTTGGCGCTTCTTTCGCGGCTCGTCCTTTCCAGCTCGCTTCTTAGTCTGAGCTAACCGCTCCATGGCCCTCTCCCTCATCTCCTCGCCTGTTGCCTTAGCCTGGTCGTTCTTTTTCTGATCCTCAACTGATTCTTTGGTGTGCTTAGCTTCTTCCTCGTCTCTTCTCTCTAGATAGTCCTCCATTGCCTGGTCTATCTCTCTGAATTCGGGCGAAATTCCCGAGCCCCTCTCAGCCTCCCTTTTCCTGGCCTTTGCATCTCGTTCAAGTATCTTCAAGCGATCCCTCAAACTCTTTGGCGACACGAAAAATTTGGGCTCTTTGATGTTGTTTAGGATTTTACAAATCTCCTCTAAGCAGTTGCCCCGCTCTCTAGTGCCTGCACGAAACTTCCAGAGCTCCCAACTATGGATCTCACAACCAAGCAAGGAGTCATGTTTAACTGTCCATTTCATTTTAGGCATTCTGTTAAAAGATGATTTAAAAAATATAAATACAACTTTTAAATAAGATAATGTACAGCAAATATAATTTTTTAAAAAATCGGCAATAACGTCCTCTGAGACCGGCCACAGCCACAAATCGTTGGGCGGTGTTGGATCTCTTGGACAGCTGGGCAAGTGAATTGTTTAAAATGCGAAATATCTACGGCAGACTTAACAGCCGAAGCGACCAAAAATAGACAAAGCTTAGAAAACGAAAATTGCCCGACATTTACAAGCCTATGTAAGATGTCAAATGTGATACAGATCATCTGCTCGCTCGCATAGCAGAAAAGCCGAGACAAATTTGTGTTTCTACAACTTCAGGCTGGCTAAAAGATGACTCAGGACAAGAATAAAGAACCTCATCGAATTACAAGCTTAACTTTTTGAAATCTAGCAGCGTGTATTGCTTTCAGTCCCGGCTTCCAGTAAAATATTTTCCTATTTTATTATAGACCCGACTATAAAATATACACCCCTTTTAATTTCTTTCAAAATTCGTTAAACAAAAGCAAATGTCTTATCCTTCAACAAGGTGTAATTAACATAAATGAGTTTTCATTCAGCAATCTCATCCTTACTTTTTCGTGTCACTTGGCGTTTCACTTGTCTCACTTGCCATGCTTCTACTCAGGGTATTTTGGGGCGTTACTTGAATGAAAACAGACAAAAAGTCAGAAACATTTATGTCAAGAACATATCCCTGATGTGATTCTTGAATTATCTGGCAGAATCCCCAGAAGTATCGAGAGAAAACTTCGAAAACTCACCTCACGTTCTTCTGTTTCGACGACGCCGTAAATTTGCTCAAAACAACGTCGTCGACTTTGGCTCGACGCCGGCAACTGCCTACAAAAGCATGCGCAGTAGGCATGTCACGCAATCCAACGGCGTCGTCGGGCGAAAGTCGTCGATTCGTAAGCTCCCTAATGTCAATGATCCTTTGCATGTCAACTGACAAAAGAAATGACAATCAGATGATTTTTACGTGACGATCTCTCGCGTTCCGACGGATACCTAGCTTTTATCAAAGTGAAATTATGAATATATGAAATTCATATATTTGAATTGCGGAATGAAGAATTAAATGTAAAGAAGATCCTCGCAGTTATTAACGCAACTTATGCAGTTGCGAAAAGAAAGCCTGAAAAAATCAGGCTTCCCGGGATTCGAACCCCGACCTCTGCGACACCGGTGCAGCGCTCCAACCAACCGAGCTAACAAGCCAACTGGGAGCTGGACATTAAATTGGTTCGTAATATACCCGGGAAAGATGAAGATGAAATTATGAATATATGAAATTCATATATTTGAACTGCGGAATGAAGAATTAAAGATCTTCTTTACATTTAATTTTTTTATCAAAGTCCAGTAAACAAGTTGTAAACATCCGGTGGCATGATCAAGGGCAGCTCCTGTATTAAGCACCCCGGGGGGGGAGGGGTGACCGTAAACAAGTTGAAAGCATCCGGTGGCATGATCAAGGGCAGCTCCTGTATTAATCGCCCCGGGTGGAGGGGGGCAACTCAACAAAGTCTTATACGTGGAGGCCCCCCTCCGTAGTAATTTTCTCCCAAATGGTAGCCCTTTCATATACCTAGAGTAAAAATTGCACCTCTTTCTTATACCTCAAAGACAAGCCGAAACAGTAGATTATCCTATGTTCGTGGCGTTTTTACCCGAGCTTTCAGTTGATCTGGGTAAGTTAGTAAACGTCCGTGTACTGACCTTTCGTATAAGTTTCACGTTGTTATTTTTACCATAATTTGACACTCTTTTATATACTTGACTTTAGCTGCCTTAATTTGCTTAGCAGCGCATTTGGTGATCTTTTAATATACTAAATTAACAACTAGTTTTCCCTACCGTTTGGTATTCTCTGTGATTAAAAAAGGCACCTCTTTCCCTCAGAGCCTCCCCGTATAGCCCACTATAGGGAATATCACGCCCCCCCCCCCCTATTCCCCCGCGATTAATCGACAAATTATACGGCTTGAAAAAATTGACAACATTAGACAAGACCTAATCATAGAGTAAAAAATCTTATTTCGTAAAGTCAGGCGGTTTAATCCACTAGGTAGCTTCTTCCTGGATAAAATTAAAGCTCTTTCACTGGATAAAACATTTGCCAAGTTTGTCAAGGGGAAACACCGTGAATGGCTCAATACCTGTTACAAGTATCGTCACAGTAAAACGACCCGATCTTCGATTTCTTGTACGAAAGCGCATTGTGGAAGAAAGTTATTGACCTGTTTCGTTAAGTTAAAATGAGGTAGGGGCTAACCTCTACCAGCACTTATTAAATCCCAGCCAATGGACAAGGAAAGTAAAAAAAAAATTTTTTTTCCTTTTTCAGTTCAAACTCTCATGCGTTTTTGGCGAATCTCAGTGTGTTTTCGGGAAGCGTAAAATTACTTACGACTGCTTCCAACTCTCTTACGCTTTTATAACTCTTATATGTACTCTTTAAGATTTTGGACCCTCTTCAATTCTCTTCGACTCCCGTTCTTGCTTTTACATTGTGTGGTGTGGTGTGGTAAGCCACATTCAGCATGTACTGAGAAAAAAAGATACGAAAACGTATTTTAAGCAGAAAAGAAAAGCGAATACAGCTTGAAGAGACTGAGGCAGAAGGGGCTGCGAAACAACAACATGGTCCTTCAGAGCGGGCTCTCTGCTAAAACCCAAGGACAGTTGACTGACGAATAGAAGGAGAAAAACATATGAGGAAAAATAAGCGAGTCGAGAAACGTAGCCTTGACTGAAACCTTCAATTACACTTTGCATAGCTGTAAAACCCTCCAACGTCAACTTCGTTGACAAAAGGAGCTAAAGATAAAAACCCATGGTTTGATTTACACAGTCTTGCAACAGAAAGCGATAAGTCAGGCTCAGCGTTCAAACATTGCGAGAAATCTAGTCACGGTCTAACTTTTCCCGGAAATATTTCATTTCAGATCCAATAATATTTGTTTGAGGTTCAAACAAGCCGAGAATGACCTGAGCCCGCACTTAAACAAACCAACCTTACCAGCATTAGAAAGGTCACTAAAAGACATTAGAGGACGAATTCAACTGAAAAGAACGAAACAGGTGAAATCGTGAAAGCCACAAGGACTCATTCAAATTTCAAATATGACAAGAACGTTGCGATCATTTTCTACTGCATGGCTCCTCGCAGTCAACATTTAATTCTCCGAGCCATACTAAATCCGCTACAAATATACGAGAAATAAAATTGCTCGAAAGAACGAGGCAAATGTAGTAGCAAGCTCTTGATAGGAGTTGATTTTAAAAAATGTACAAGGGAGTTGCGCAGGCCTAATCACCCCATTTTTACACAAATTATTATTTCATTTTCGGAAAGGCCAGAAGTTATTTACGGTCAATTGTGACCAGGTTTTGATGTAAAACATACCTTATTGTAGTTCCTTCTTTAGAACAACTTGCAGCCTACTCGGCGTTACGAAGTCTTTTCGAATATACTTGGATCTCATATACTGAACAACTACGACTACGAGGATATGACCTTCATGTGTCATTTTCGTGAAGGTTTTTCGCTCTGACGGATTCTTGTTGTTATCAAAGTCCAATAAATAAGTTGTAAACAACGGGTATAGCATGATCAAGGAAAATGCATGTCACGTCATCATTTGTTCAGAGCTATGAATGGACTAAGCCTGTTGTTAAGAACAAAAGCTGAGTGTTCCATGTTCGCCAAGAAAATAATGCACGCTGACAGGACTAGAAAAATTGCTACACCAGCAGACCTACAGTTCAGCAGTTTTCTAATCCTTATAAATGTATTATTTTCCCAGACGCTGACCTAGGAACACCATTCTCTATTTGGTTTAGAAAAAGACTTACTTGAGCTGCCGAACGCACAAAGGGAAAATGCTGACGGTATACTTGAGATGAGGAGGGAGGGGGGGGGGGCGTGAACAGGTGCAGTAACAAGTAAAAGAAGCTACGTAGCTGTTAGCTTTTTCTTTGCCTCATTTCCGGAACTTGCCGTCACGGTGTTTCCAAACCCTCTCCCCTCCAGGTAGTATAACATCAACATCAACTAGGACCGGCCAGTAATGACTGTTCTACACCTATGTAGGCCCACAATCAACTACATTCAAACATATTAGACAAGTAGATAATAAGCAGTTTATTTTTTCGGCCCTTCGCCCAGGTTTCATTCATGCATCCATACAATTTTTTTAAGCGACGCAGCGCCCTCACAATAAAAAGATCTGCGATAGAATAACTACGACGTCAAGCCGTGCTTGGCGAAAATACTCGAGTCTCTCTCAGTATACACCGAGCGAAATTTGCGAACAAACAACTGACAGAAGAAATGATAATCAGATGATTTTTACACGACGATCTCTCGCGTTCCGACGGTCCAGTAAACAACTTGTAAACATCCGCTGGCATCATCAAGGGCAGCTCCTGTATTAATCGCCCGGGGCAAGGGGGGGGGGGGGGAAGCAACTCAATAGCGGCTTAGCAGCTACTGAGCTGCCAAGCAGCGCATTTGGTGATTTTTTAATATACTAAACTAACAGCTAGTTTTCCCTACCCTTTGGCATTCTCTGAGTTTAAAAAGGGCACCTCTTTCCCTCGGAGCCTTCCCGTATTGCCCACTATAAGAAATATCGCCCCCCCCCCACATTCCCCTGCGTTTAATCGACAAATTATACGGTTTGAAAAAATTGACAACATTAGACAAGACCTAATTATAGAGTAAAAAATCTTATTGCGTAAAGTCAGGCAGTTTAATCCACTAGGTAGGTTCTTCCTGGATAAAATTAAAGCTCTTTCTTTTCGAGAAAACACTGTTTCATAAACAAGAGAGATCCGAAACGTTACTGACACTATTCTTCGTGGACTGATTTTCTGTCCAGAAGGATGAAATTATACGGACTGACGGACATTTAGTTCACCGATCGAACCTCTGGCTTCTCGCGTATGTCAATTGATATATATTTCTACCTGTTGACAGAACACTGCCTATGAATTCGATTTCAATGATTGACTTAAAATTGTGCGATAAAAAAGCTCGACGAGATTTTATTGCAAAGATCACTGGATAAAACTTATGCCGCAAGTTTGTCAAGGGGAAACACATCGTTGCAGTAAAACGACCCGATCTTCCACTTCTTTTACGAAAACGCATTGTGGAACAAAGTTGTTGACTTGCTTCGTTAAATTTAAAATTAGATACGGGGTAACCTCTAGCAGCACATATTAAATCCCAGCCAACGGACAAAGACAGTAAAAAAAATCGTTTTGTTTTTTCCTTTTTCAGTTAATAGTCCCATGCGTTTTTGGCGAATCTCAGAGTGTTTTCGGAAAGTGTAAAATTACTTAGAAACTATTCTAACTCTCTTACGCTTTAACTCCTATGTGCTCTTCAAAATTTTGGACTCTTTTCAATTCTCGTCGACTCCCACTCTTGCTTTTACGTTGTGGTAAGCCACATTCAACATACACTGAGTAAAAAAGGATACGAAAACGTATTTTAAGCAGAAAAGAAAAATGAATACAGCTTGAAGAGTAGGCAAAAGGCCGGATTGCGGGACAGCATCAAGTTTCTTCAAAACCGACTCTCTAGCTATTGAAAACAGTATGAAAACATACCAGCCATGTTTGAAATTAAACTAGTTAGCCCGCCACTGACTACAGAAAACAGAGCATGGAGCCAAGCTCTCAAGGTTTGGAATCACAAAAACAGAATGGCCAAACTAGAAAGCCAATAGAAACGTAGAATTTTCCATCCTTTACACGACTATTCAACGTCCTCAGAAAAAAAAACTAAAACGATGAACGCGCATTACGTATAAATCACCAACACTGCAACTAATGCAGAAATTGATAGCACACAAATTAACGAATTAACCCGACCAAACACAGAGGTTTCTTAAAACTATCAACAACTGCTGCATGCATAAGCTTAAAACGGATGACGATCAGGAAAACCACATTTGCCGGACAGTTGATTACCTATAGATAGCTGGAAGAAATCCAGTGTTTTCGATCCGCGAAGTATAAATACACAAGGGAAAAGTTACACCATTAACAGAATGTCTCATCGTTCTCCGGCACAGAACATGAGCTTGCATAAGACCAACTCGATCCGTAAACTAATGAGATCCAAGGAAGGATAAAACCATGATCTTGTACAAACCATACAATGGCACATTCTTTACATTTATTTCTTCATTCCGCAGTTCAAATATATGAATGCGGATATATTCATAATTTCATCTTCATCTTTCCCGGGTATATTACGAACCAATTTAATGACCAGCTCCCAGTTGGCTTGTTAGCTCAATTGGTTAGAGCGCTGCACCGGTATCGCAGAGGTCAGGGTTCGAATCCCGGCAAGCCTGATTTTTTCAGGCTTTCTTTTCGCAACTGCATAAGTTGCGTTAATAACTGCGAGGATCTTCTTTACATTTATTTCTTCATTCCGCAGTTCAAATATATGAATGTCATATATTCATAATTTCACATTAAAGACAGTTGATAGACTGACGAACAATAGGAGAAAACATACCGTAAATGATCGATTAAGCGCCGCGGCCCTTATTTAATTTTCCCTGTTAAAGGTGCGGCGCTTATTGGAGAACGGCGCTTATTCGAGAGCGGCGCTTAATTTTGAGACGCGTACTAAGTATGCACAATTTAATATAAAATTATTTCGAATGAAATACAAGAGGTATCATGAACGTAGTTTCTCAGTCTCTGTGAATGTATAGCTGCTCAAATACAAGAGGCAACATGAACACAGTTTCTCAGTCTCTTTGTGAAAGTATTGCCGCTCAATATATCGAGCGCCGTAACAAAGGTGGGGCGTTTATTCGTAAATACCCAAATTAGCGCCGCGGCGCTTATTCGAGAGCGGAGATTATTAATTAAATTATTTTCAGTAAAGGTGCGGCGCTTATTCGAGAGCGGCGCTCATTCGAGTAGCAGCGCTTAATCGATCATTTACCGTAGGAGGAAACATGAGCCGAGAGAAACGTATGTTAATTGACTGAAACGTTCAATTACACTTGGCATGGCTGTAGAGGCTATAACGTCAACTTCTTTGACAAAAGGATATTAAGATAAGAACCCATGATTTGAATTACTGTGGCACAGTCTTGCAACAGAACATGATAAGCCAGGCTCAGCGTTCCAACATTGCGAGAAATCTTGTCACGGTCTAACTTTTAAGGCCGGAAATATTACATTTCAGATCCAATAATATTTGTTGGAGATTCAAACAAGCCGAAAATCAGCTGAGCACGCACTTAAACGAACCAACCTTAACAGCATCAGAAAGGTAGCTAACAGACCGTTGAGAGGACAAATGAAACTGAAGAGAACGAAACAGGCAAAAGCCACAAGGATTCATTCATATTTCAAATATGACAAGAACTCCCGGTTGCGATCATTTTCTACTGCATGGCTCCTTGTAGTCAACATTTAATTCTCCGAGCCATACTAAATCCCCTACAAATACAATGTATACGAGAAATAAAATTGGTCGAAAGAACCGGAGACAATTTAACGCGACGAACAGTATCATAAAATAGGAGCAAGCTCTTGATAGGAGTTGATTTTAAAAAAACGTACACGCGGGAGTTGCGAATGCTTAATCACCCCATTTTTACACAAATTATTATTTCATTTTCGGAAAGGCTGGAAGTTATTTACCGTCAAATATGATCAGGTTTAGACGTAAAACATACCTTATTGTAGTTCCTTCTTTAGAACAACTTGCAGCCTGCTGGGCGTTAAGAAGTCTTTTCGAATATACTTGGATCTCATATACTGAACAAAGTTTTATTTAATCATGTTTCAACTACAACTACGAGGATATGACCTTCATGTGACTTTTTCGTGAAGGTTTTTCGCTCTGACGGATTCCTGTTGTTATCAAAGTCCACTAAATAAGTTGTAAACATCGGGTGGCATGATCAAGGAAAATGCCTGTCACGTCATCATTTTTTCAGGGCTGTGAATGGACTAAGCCTGTTGTTAAGAACAAAAGCTGGTGTTGCGTGCTCGCCAAGAAAATAATGCACACTGACAGGACTATAGCCTGAGAAAACAGCCGACGTTTCGCGAGGTCGCCACTTGAGCCCTCGCAAAACGACGCCTAAGTAACGAGCGCAGAAATTCCATATTGATGACTTCTCACTACCCAGATCTAGGTAGTGCTTCTGATTGGTTGAAACGAAATTCCCTCGCGTTTCAACCAATCAGAAGCACTACCTAGATCTGGGTAGTGACGGGTCATCAGTATGGAATTTCTGCGCTCGTTACTCAGACGTCGTTTCGCGATCGATCACGAGGGCTCAAGTGGCGACCTCGCGAGACGTCCGCTGTTTTCTCAGGCTAACAGGACTAAAAAAATTGCTAGACCAGCAGACCTATTGTTCAACAGTTTTTTAAGCCTTTTAAATGTATTATTTCCCTAGAGGCTGATATAGGAACACCATTTTCTATTTGGTTTAGAATATACCAAGAAGTAAGACTTAGTTGAGCAACCGAACGCACAAAGGGAAAATGCTGACGGTACACTTGAGATGGGGGGGGGGGGGAGGGTGGGGTTGTACATTTCAACTGTTTCTAGAAAGTCCATCCACATAGCTGATAGTTGTTTGTTTTTTCTTTGCCTCATCCCCGGAACTTGCCGTGTGTTTCCAAACCCTGGGCAGAGATCTCCCCTCCAGGTGATAGAAGATCTGAACATCAACTAATTGAAATCCACAGTTAACTTTCGGCATTTTTCTACATTCCAACATATTAGTCAAGTGGACGTAAATAATTCACGAAGTTCCAGCTCTGTAAATAATAAGCAGTTAATACTTTCGGTCCTTCGCCTGGGTTTCATTCATGTATCTTCATATAATTTTTTGAGCGACACACCGCCACGGTTTTGGTGCCGCGTGCCTATGCACGTAAACTAAGGGCGATTTCATTGCGATCTCTGTGCGATTCAAGTGCGATGTTTCCTGCAATTTCCATAAAATCGCCGCCACGTTGCATCAAAGAAATTGCGTGAAACTCTGTCTGGAAAGTAGTTACAATACAGCTATAATAAACGGTAAAAAGTCGTTTCAATCTGCATGGAAAACATTGGTTTTAAAGAATTAACACATGAGAAGACGATCTTTAATTTTTTCATGGAAAATATTCAACCTGTTGTTTTTTTTCCTTTTTTTGCGAAAACGCTCTCATTTAATTTTTTGAAACTTTCCTGTCAAGAAGGCAGCGTATTAGTGATATAAGGTCGTTTCAAAGGTTTAGGTCTAGAAGCTGAGAAAATTTGAGACACGTGAAACATATGACGTCAACGCCGTATTGCTATGGTAACATCGAAATCAATCAGACTAACTTTTTTAATTTTTTTGTTTTGAAAAAGTTGGTTCAATGTGTAGTATAGATGTGAAGTTGCTAGTCCTATTACAGTGAAGCATCAGCCGTTCAAATGTTGGGTGGAACGGTCTTACAAAATCAAGGCGAGCCACCTCTGTCCTGGCGCTGGCAGTCGCAGCATCCATAGCAACCAGACCTTCCGATTTATAAACTTCAGCTTCTCTCTGCTCTCTGGCTCGTGATGTGTACTGACTGCTCCCTGTCTGTCGCTTGGTCCTTCAACGTTCGTTAGTAGCTGTCGTAAAATTGAAATCGGCTTGTGAGCAGTACGTATGCTGTAGGGTTGTAGGATGCGTGCAATAGTTTCAGAGGTTTGAAACGGCGATACTGTCTGTAAATGATGAAACGTGTTGGTGCTGCCATGACAGGAGCCTATAATCCGTCCCCCCCACTAATCCGGAACGCGCAACTACCGTAACCTACATGTATTCGTGCCGTGGCGTTTCCACAGACCAGGTTGTTTTTAGATTAAATTTCCCGCGAAATCAGACTCACGAAGAGGCCTTGCTAACTGATCACAAGCTTTACAAACTATTTATCAGCCTTGCGTTATGTTTTGTTTCACGAATCAGGCATTTTAGAAGCAGAAAGAACAATAGAAGACCGCCATTTATGGTGAGATGCGGACTCATGCGGACCTAAAAAGCTTAAGACGGAATCCATCAGCTCAGGAAATTGAGTAATCAGTGGACAAAAACCTTGTACCAGAATAATTTAACGTATATCGCATTATTTTTTACACTTTTTAAGAGCTATAGATGTAATTTGTTATCTGTAATAACCCCAAAGACAATTTCCTATGGGAGCCCGTGAAATTAAATTTCAAATTTCACAGGAATTGTGTAAACACAGGTAAGATAGGTAAATTTTTATGCGTAAGATTTCATTTTTTTAAATTTGAAATTTATTTTCTCAGGCTCCCATAAGAAATTGTCTTTGGGGTTATTACAGATAACAAATTACATCCATAGCTATCAAAAAATGTAAAAAAGAATGCGATATGCTTTAACTTATTCTGGTACATGGTTTTTGTCCACTGAAAATTAAAATTACTCAATTTCCTATTAATGGCTTCCGTCTTAAAATTTCGCGGAATATAGTTGACCTGTGTAAAAATAAACTAGTCTGTGAAAACGCCTTGGCATAGGCTTGGTATGGGAGTTGCACGCTCTGGGCTATTGGCTCCTGGTGAGTGATGATCCTCTATAATGATTGACTTAGGGACGGACCATTAGAAAAGTTATGGGGAGGGGCCGGCGAAATGCAAAACAAAAAAAATCAAGCAAGGGAAAATTGAGAGAAAAAAAAATCATGCACAGCGAGTAGCGTAGAAAAAAAGTTCTTGCATGCGGAAAAATATTCCTGCAAGGAATATGCTAACGAAAAAAAATTCGTGCAGCTCGAGAATTCCCAAAAACCTCGCCACCTCCCCTACCCCCCCCCCCCCCCCCCCATTACTTTTCTAATGGTCTGTCCCTTAGCGGCTACACTACAATCGGCTTAAATGACGTAGTATCAAAGAATTGCAGATGGCGGACACGAATTACCGCAAAATCCTCTTCGTTTGTCTCGGCAATATATGTCGTTCGCCATCCGCAGAAGTAATCCTTAAACATCTCGTTCAACGAAGAGAAGATAGCAGTGAATGGGAAATCGACAGTGCTGGGATACTTGACATCCACGAAGGACTAAGGTCCGACAGTCGTGGCTTGAAAGTGTTGAAGAAACATGGAATTCCAAACCCGCATCGAGCAAGACAAGTATGCGAGGATGACTTCCGTAATTTCGATGTGATTATGGCCTTCGATGACAGCAATGTAGAAGATCTGAAGGATTTCAGGCCTGATGATGGCACTGCACGAGCTAAAGTAAAGCTGTTCGGAACGTACGACCCTAAAGGAAAGAAAATAATACACGACCCGTATTATGGCGACAGTTCAGATTTTGAGACTATGTTCGATCATATTTACAGATGCTGCGAGGAGTTTCTGAGACAGTCGAATTGATTGAATTGACATTATTATAAGAGAATTGTAATAATTTAAATTAAATTATGCGATAGACCCGGAGGATTTAATTTAAAATACAATTTCAAACAATTAAATGCCAAGAAACAGCTTAGAGAAGCTCTGTTACCGCACTTGCATTTAAATTTTTCGTGTCTTTCAATAAGACACCAAAAATAAAAAATAATGTAAATTTTGAATAAGGAGTAAAGTTTTTTGTGCCTCAATTCGCGTCACGTGGTGAAAAGGGGGATAAGCTAAGGGATAAGCGCAACCACGCGAATGGGTTCCAGACCTCTTACTACCATTTTCGCAGAAATATCAAAATGGCGGCTCGATCTGAGGTGGTCCAGGTAAGAGTTTATCGATCTTCTATATATTCCATCTCTAATTTGATGTCTTTGTGTCCTGTGGACCTGCATAAACAAACAATATGTAGCCCATATGCAGGCAAGAAGGTGTGAAGTTTAGATATGGTTTATAGCAGCCTGGAAACACACGATTAATTAAACATTTCAAACCTGAGCGATAACATTTCATCTTAGGCACTTGATAATATATTTCAGTTAACCTAACATTAAAGAAAACAATTAATATCAATTTCATCAACTTGGAATTTGGAAAGGCAAAGAACGTTTTGCATCATTGCAAGAATCCCCTTGTTCATGGCATGAAATGGCTGCTGTTTAGGAATGCCCCTCTCTAGGGGTAGGGTAGAGGGGATAGTCCTCCAGTTTTTGGTGGGAGTGTGTGGCCTACCCATTTGCAGACCAAAACGTGATTTTTCTTATCCAGTTTTAGAATTGACCTTCAAAATGCTCCACTAACCTTTTTATTCCAAAATGGGAAAAATCTATACCCTTTTTGACCACATCAGGAACAACACACCCAATTTCAGACCTAAATCGTCAAAATCTACCAGAAATCTTTACCTGTTTTCGGACCATAACATACCTATATAAGCTTACAAAGGGGAATGCCGGCTACTCCTCCCCCCCACCTCCCATTCCTCTGAAGGAATTCTTCAGAATGGACTGCTAGTCATAACAAGCTTTTGAGTCAATAAGTCTGATGTGCTAATTATTAGTCCATTGATGTCATTGCAAATAGTGTGCAGAGTTACAAATTAATTATGACACAATCTCTACCTAGGATTCTGTCTCACTGCAAAAGCCTAGTGCCGAGAAAATAAGACAGTTATCTCAGCAAATGGGATTTGACATCAAGGAAGAGGATATTTCTATCTACCAAGGTAAATAATTCTTAGAAAATAAAAAATGTATAAGAACATTGTTATGCAAAGGGAGTCCATAAAAGTCTAACAACTAGGAAACCTATATGTTGAATTTCAAATCCACTTGGAGCTACTAATGTTGCCTCGTTGGAGGGAAGAAAACAAAGAAATCCCTGGGAGTAAGGATGAGATTGTGTGGGTGATATTCCCATATATAAGCTAAAATGAATGTGTTGCTGTGAAGGATATAGCTTGGAAGCAGTCTAGTCTGGAGATACGGCATAGAAATCACAGAGTTCTGGTCTAGGATAATTTGGGTGTAACTGTTAATAGCTCTTAAAATTTTTTTTTTTTTAGTAATGAATGTCATCCCTCTGACTTAATTCAGTCAGTTAATAACAGACTTTTTTGCACATTTCCACAGAAGCAATGTTTAGTATTCTTTGCGATACTTATCAGCAGTTAAATGAGTTATCAGAGAACAGGCTTCCTGTGAAATATCCCCGAGAGCGAGGCTTCAGACCAGCCGCTGAGGAAAATCCGTACAATGCATGGTGAGTAGTTTTGGTTCAGTTATTACTAATTTCACAAAAACTAATTCTATGTTAAATCAATTTTGCCAGTGAGGCATGCAGTGACAAGTTAGCCTTTAGTGAACAGCAAGATTGGAGGGGTTTAAAATGGTAAATCGGAGACTTTGTGATACTGCACACCCTTTGCTTGTGTAAAATCCAAGAGCCTGTTTTTATCAAATTCAAGCCAAGACTTGGAAATTGGGTTGCACTGGAACTTGTGAATCATTTAAGCTTAATACACAAGTACAGCTTTTCATTATGCCTTGGTTGTTTATCATTGCTAACAGAAGTAAATTAGACTGTTGCTTCTCTTCCTCGTCAAATTGATATCGGGTTCAATTTACAAGACTCCAAAATCCAAATTATCAAAATTTGACACATTCAGACAATTGAGATTCTAGGCAGCTTGACGTTCGGAGCCTCCAATTTTCAATGCTTAGAGTTAGAGACTTGGTTAACGTTTTTCAAGACGCATAATTTTCGATAGACCTAATTCTATACCCTGATGGAGCATGTGTGAACATGATTTACTTTTGACCCTAAGCCCTAACAGTGACAAAAATGAAATTTCTCTTTACATCATCACTACTTGTTTAAACATTCAAGTGATGAGAAAATTATAAAGGAGGTGATCACCAAGGACAAGATGTCTTGATATTTAGAAAATTCTCCTTAGTTCCTTAAGAAATGTATGGAGAACAGTTTGGAGAATATGCATTTTCATATATATCAAGGCCTAAAGGGTTAAAGAGTGGTTTGTCAGTGTTGAAACACCAAAACCTAAGCAGTTACTCCAAGCAACCACAACAGATGCCAGCAACTCAATGAACCAATCAGAGCTCGGAGCAGATACATGTAACTTGCATCTCAAGCACAGAAAAATGCATGTGAGGAAATCATAACTCAAGTTTTAGTTTTGCATCCCATGATTGGTACCCAGCAAGCAGTTGGTTTCCCCTATGCTCCTGTCAGGGTGATTGGTTGAGAAAATGATGCTAGTTTCTTTTAATTAACCAATCACACTGAGTAGCAGAGAAAAACCAAAGCAATGCAAATTACTTTTGGACACTCAATTGAAAACTGCTTTATAAGTAAGAAGCATGACATTGCAAGGCAGTAAGAGAAGTTGTATTATTTTGTCCCTCCAAACAAGCTAGCCTTGACCACAAATCTAACTGCACACGGACCAATCAAACAATGCTACAGTTTAATGACTTCAACTTCATCTTCAACTTAATTGCTTCCATCACCTCCATCACTACAGAAAAGTAGAAATGCTTGAAGTAGTAGACCCCCTCCAACGGCCATTACATAACTTTATGTTGAATGCTCGGTTTACAAATCAATTGAATGATAACAGTAATAATATTAAATACATTGTAAAAGCAACAAAGAGTGACAAAATTTGATGATTGGAGAATTATTTGCCAAATATCTTCATTGCCCTGCTGTGGAAGAAATTTTTGTCGACAAAATGGCTAATTTAATTTCTTGCAATTGCAGGTACTGGCGTTGCAATGTAGTTGGTGCACCAAGTGGCAAACTTGTTGGCAAAACCTTAGCCATAAAAGACAACATTTCTGTAGCAGGGGTACCCATGATGAATGGTTCACGGTTGCTAGAAGGCTACATTCCAAATCATGATGCAACTGTGGTGACCAGGATATTGGATGCTGGGGGAACAATCGCTGGCAAAGCTGTTTGTGAGGAGTTTTGCTTCACGGCCACTAGTTGCACATCAGCCACTGGGCCGGTTGTAAATCCTTATGATCAAACAAGAATGGCACTTGGATCTTCATCTGGCTCAGCAGCACTGGTTAGGAAAGTCTATTTTCTGGTAGAAATTCTATTCTATTGTCTGGTAGAAATCATGTGTATGATATATCATTTCTATAATTATAGTATCTTACAGCATCCTGTAAGACAGTACCCAGGACCCTAAAGGGTAATAATCCAGCCCCCATAGCCATTATTTATAGGATCTTGTAAAGTCCTATAGGGAGGCGGTGTAGCCGAGTGGTTAGGGCACCAGACTTGTAATCTGGAGGTCCCAGGTTCAAGTCCCACTCTGACCACTTGAATTTGTTTCACTGTAGTCCCGTGTTGAAATCGTATCCTTGGCCACGCTTGTAAGTAGCCAACTGGTAAGCCTCCCACCAGTTGGGGTTTTTAAAATGTTTATGTTTCATTTGTCATGTATGTTACTTTCAGAAATTCATGGTGTCCCTAATTAGCACAGCTGTGCTAAATACTCCAGCACTTAAATAGAGTTATTATTATTATTATTATTATTATTATTATTATTATTATTATTTTAAAAAACAACACAACACTTTTAAGTTTTAAAGACATGTTTTGGCATCCCTGATGCCATCCTCAGTTGAAGGAAAAAGTTACAACAAAGTGTTGTGTTGTTTTTAAAATATTAACTTGTTTCCTGCTACCAAGACCTTTTGGCAATATTATTATTATTATTATTATTATTATTATTATTATTATTATTATTATTATTATTATCCTCTAAATACTGCAGGATCTTATAATAAGATCCTGTACGATCCTATGGTTGGATGTGAGTCCTAGGCAAGGATGCTATTAATGATGATCCTAGTATTAGGATCATATTAAAATCTTATGTAGGATTTGCACTAGGGATGTTTCACCATTACAGCTACTGCAATTTAGTTCTAAAAGTAGCAACCAACTAAAAATACGTGGGAAACGTACACTATAACTCTATAAGTAATAATTAGTTCATCAAGTATACGTAATTCAACATTAATGTCCCCAAAGTAGAGCTGGTCAAATGATTTTTCACTCTAAAATGAAATCTTGAGTGTTAAACTTGTGGGATACAGCAGTGTAAGAGGAATTCATCTGCTACATTCTGAATCCTAGACACAAGGACATCATTATGGTAGCCATATTAACATGACTTCCACTTACCTGTCAGTTAAACTGGTTTAATTGACAGGTGGTCAGAGGTCTTGAAGGCAATTGGTCAGTCATTAATCTTAAGCCCTGCATGGACAAAACTGATGAGACAAGTTCTAATTACCAATGAAATAAACAATATAATTCCACAACACCAATTCTACGTTCCCCTCCCCCCTAGTCAAAGTTGTTCTTATCTGAAATTGCTGGTCAGGATTCATGTAACATACCTTATAAAAACACCGAAGAGGGAAAGGTGGAATAGAAGCATTCCTTCAATGTGGGTCTTTAATATTTAATTCCAGAGGACTGTTGGAATTTAACTGTATCGATCATTTTCACTGTTTTGGTCATTTTCTTTATAAACCACTTTGTCCAGGGTGTTATTATAATAAATATTGACATTTGGCCAGAGGTCATGTGGACATAGCTGTGGGTGTCTTCTGTCAATTAAACTAATTGACAGGTGGCCAGAGGTAATGTTGACGTGGCTATGGGTATACCGGCTGTCAATTAAATTGGTTCAATAGACCTTTTTCATGTGGCTACTATTAAACCAAAACATTTTGCATAAAAACAAAACATTTTGTACGTCTAGCCTCACAGTGAAAAACTTGAGAAGAGTTAGACGTGCAAAAACAAAGCTTTTTATTCTCCAGGGAATCAACATGGCAGCCACATGACAAAGGTCTATTGACAAGTGCCAGAGATAGTACAATCATATAATTATATAAATGCCTTGGGTGTCACCTGTCAATTAAATTCATTTGACAGGTAGCTGGTGGTCAAGTTGACATGGCGATGGGTGGTGATCAAGGAGGTTCCATAAGAATTCCTGCTGCTGCATGTGGAATTGTTGGATTGAAGCCAACGTACGGTTTAGTGCCGTACACAGGAATAATACCGGTGGACCTACTCCTTGATCATACAGGACCAATGGCAAGAACTGTTACAGATGTGGCTTTGCTTCTAGAGGTATGAGGTAATTTTTCCACTATTTTGCAGTTGTTATGTTGAGCAAAAATTTCTAAGAGTGCATAAATACTTTGATCATTGGAAAACAGTGATGCATGAAAATTATCACTGAATATGCTTAGAATTCCTGTAATTGCTCCAATATTCTTTCAGTTATCATATGGTTAAACATACTTCATTGGAAAACAGTGATGCATTAATGTCACTGAATTTCTATAGAATTTCTGGGCCAGGGTGAGAAGGATTTGCAGACTGCAAGCTTGCAGACTAAATTAGGCCTATCAGACATAATTATCTGGATTTAAAATGCCTAAATAGTGGGCTTAATCTAGGCTAATTAGGAGGCAAAAACGATTTCTCGGGTTAGATTAATCAGCAGTCTGTAATCTCACTGTCTGCAAATATCACTCACTGAATTTCAAGTTTTCTCTGTTTGACTGAATTCTGCAAAGTGGAGTCGTGACAAAATTCATGCCTTCTGAAGTTATGTATCATATTTGCCTACAGTAGAAAGAGGAGATTCTCAGCCCCACATTTATAGGACAATCACATTTTCTCTTGCTTAATTCTTGCTTAAATCAAATTTAGATTAATGATTTATTACCATGCATACAGCTTGCTAACATATATGCTTGATTGAGGAATGCAGTCTGATCTTCTTAAAGGTTGTTGCAGGACAAGATGGGGAGCTGGATCCGAGGCAACCAAGTGATCTTCCCGCACCAGCTGCTTACACTAGTCAGGTAAGTATAAAGGTACAGTGCCGATACAGTTTTTTCAAACCGATACTTTACGAATACGATATTTACCGATATTTGGCATTTTTTGCGATATTCGACATTGATATTATGACAAGATTCCTATTGTGGCGTCATCATTCAAGTCAGAGTCCAGGCTTTAAAAAGTCCAAAACGCACAAAGTAGTAGACAAATTGCAAAGCTTGATTGTAAATCAAAGGTGCGTGAACAGTCAGGTAGAAAGATATATTGTGGAAGATATATTAATTAAGTGCACCAGCTCCTTACAATGGTCGTGTAAGTATATAAAGGTCATCCAGTAAGGGTGGCTGATACCGTTTTTTCAAACCAATCCTTTACGAATACGATATTTGCCGATATTTGGCATTTTTGCCTCATAGAAACAAAAATTTTGCGAACAGTTTTTTCAGGTGTCCATGTGAACAGCATCCAAAGGCATCAAACTTACCGACACTTCACTAAAACAAAAAAAGAAGTAGTGGCAATGGTCGATAAGAAGGAAAAGAAAATATGTTGAGTCAGAAATAGCTTCCGGAATCAAGGGAATGGTGATTCACCATTTCAAAAGTGAGCTACTGAACATTTTTTAAGACGGCAACGCAGTTTATATTTTTGTGGTTAACAGTTGGTCCGAAGACTTCAAGCAGTCTTTCTTCTCTCACAGGGATAGTCGAGAGAAAAGAAAACGCGAGAGAGCGCGGAAATCGCCTGTCGCGTGAAAACTTGGTACGCGCGTGGTCAGCCGCTCATTACACGCGCGTCAGGTTTCTACGCTGCAGGCGAGTTTCGTTTTTGCTCGCAAGCTCTTTTCGCTCGGCCATCCCTGAGTGGAAAGAGAAATTGCTCTGGTCTGCAATCCAGGATATGATCTTGTACGGGCAAAGAACAAAACGTCTTCTAGAGCAAGTGTCACATAAAGCTCACACCTGGCGAGTATCTTCGTTTAGGTCAATTCGGAATTTGACACTTTCACTGATTTTCTGTTGCCATTAACCCTTGCAGCTCACCGGCGACATTTCCGGTCTGCGTATAGGGCTCCTGAAGGAAGGATTTCACATGCCGAAAGCTGACATGGACATAATGATGTTTGTGAAAGAAGCTGCTAACCGTTTATCAACATTGGGGGCCAATGTTGAGGAGGTGTCAGTACCAATGCATATTGATGGTAAGGTTTAGCCCTTTAAACCTTACATGGTATCTAAATAAATGCTTTTTCTCCTATTTAATGTAAATTGCCTTCTTTAAATCAAGTTTTTCTTGCTATCTTTTTCTTTATTTTAATATTATCGTTCTTTTTGCAACCGGCAATGAACTTACTGGAACTTCCTTATTGTAACTAACAGGAATTCGAATATGTGACGTAATTTGTACGGAGGGTGGTTATAGACTACTTCATGGTAAGTGCAACATTATGTCTCTTCTTATGTGGCTAAGGTAGAACGCCCTAGCGGAATTCGCTGGAATGCAAAGAAGTAAATTTTTGACCGCTGTGTATCTGGTTTCTCTTTAAAATACCTATTCTTATTTGTCTGAGCTTTGCTGCCCGGGAGCCATGTTGCAAACAGCGGTTTGGTGCATGTTGTTTTTTTAGTTTTAACTACCTCAGATGTTATCAAGACTGGGTGACTGGGAGTTCGGGGGAGGGGGGGGGGGCATAGCTTGAGTTCATTTTTAAACCCAAAGCTAGTTGCTTGTTTCCAGGGCGTCTATCCTAAAAAATCTGGTACCAAGGCACTTTCCGTAGTTTACACCCATCCACAAATTTTTATGGGAGTTAAGCCCCTCCCGGGGGGGGGGGGGGGGGAGTACTCTAATCACCGTACATGATTTCATTGGCAACTTGGTGATGTGTGCCTTGCTGGCTATGAAATGTGTGGTAAAAAACAATATTTTACTTACTCGCTGCGCTCCTTCGTAAAATATTGTTTTTACCACTCGAAAATAAAATTCATACCTTCGCGCCGCCGTGTAATATCCTCTATGTCTTCAAGGATTTCATTCAGATGCTAGGGGCTTTGTTGACACCAGACTTCAAGATGCCATTGGGCGCGGTTTCAAAACCCACGCAAATGATCTTGGCACCGCTGGAAAGTTGACCATGATGCTTGGCGCCCTTGTTCATGAAGATTATCATGGGGTATTTCATGGCAAGGCCGTCAATTTAGCCCGCAAGTTATGTGGAGAATACAACAAAGTTTTAAATTCCTACGATGTTCTGGTTATGCCAACAATTATTAAAAAGATACCCAAAGTACCAGATAAGGAGGAATTAAATTTTGGTAAGTCATCGTTTGAGGCTCATTAAATACTCTGATAATTTGACTCGGGTGAAGGGATTTTGCTTCACTTTCTTACATTAAAGGGGCTATGACATTATGACATGGGTATTTCTATGTCTGAGAGCGGTCAGAATTCTGGTTAATTCAAATCCAAGAACATTTTCTTATACACAAAATGGTTATATAACTCCAAGAAGAAGATATGAAGTGAATCCTTGAAAGGAGAACAAAACATAATCTGGTTATAATGGTTTTTTCCTAGACACGAGGGGAAACTTGGAAAAACAGCAACCCGATTTTTTTCAAGTTGCAATCCGTTTTCATACTGATCATTCGTGGCCAAAGGCACTTATCTGTAGTTTCAGTGCAGAGGATGTCAGTACACTAGTAGAGCAGTTATAAACAAATCTGGTTCAATGTTTTGGGTTTCCATCAACGCAAACATGTCTTTTGACTTCTTTAATTAGTGTTTCATTAGTGTAACTTATTGGAATTCAGTTCATAATTATTTCAGGTGGTCTTTTATCTATTTATTGTAAGTCGCTTAATTATTATTATTATCATTATTATTATTATTATTATTATTATTATTATTATTATTATTATTATTATTATTAAAGTTATACTAAAGATTGATGACATAGTGCCGTGAAAACAGAATTATCTGTTATGCACCCGCAAATTACGGATGCCAACCCCCAGATCTTTATGTCTGTACAACACCCAAGGAGATACCTCTAATTACTGCTTACCACTGATCTGTTTCAGTTTTAATCCTGAACCTTTCTTCAACTGGACGTGGCTTGAAAGAAAAACTTACTTACGAGAAAAGGCATACTTTTCACCCCTCTATACTAAACATGATACGTTTTCTAAGGAGTTTTTTCAGGTCGGGTTTGCTTTTGTAAGCGTTTAATTAAATCTCCGTTTTAAACTGCGTTTTTAGTAGTTTCAGTGTGTACGATAGGCGAAAACGCAAAAAAATATCAGCTGAAATATGCTGAAACGAAAATGCGTCAGTGCGCAGTATCAGCTTGTCAGCGGTTAGTCAGTCAGCTAAAAGCAAGCTTTCAGGGGACAAAGTGATGGACAAAAACACGGTAAGAATAAGATGAATTCAAGAAGTGGAGTAATGAAAAGGCTTTGGAGAAAAACATGTACTTCAACTTGCAAATTTTGGGAAGTTTAAACGCAAATTTTAAACGTATAACTGTAACATTCAGACTTTAAAACGAAAACCAAACTTCTTGCGCTGAGATTTGGCAAACACTGAGCAACACACCCGAAAAACAACTAAACGTACAACAGTTACTCTAGCAACAACAATTCTTGATTCATGATCCACGACGAAAAAGTCAGTATCTACAATAGACAAAAACTTCATTAAATAGTTTACATATTTACATATCTCCCACGCTATTATCTTGCTCGTCTGACTATTAGCCAGATTAGCGTCCGTTTCGTTGAGGCTGGAAACCTATTATTGTGAGTGGCTGTGAATGACTGAGATATCTAGTTCGGGTGTTTGTTATGTACCGGAACATGTAATCGTATACTTACAGGACGTTGTACTGTGGTGTGTGTGTGTAAAATTTTTGATTAAAATTTACAATAAATAAATCGCTCATTTGGCAGTAGTGATTAAATAACTAGCAGCAGTCAATAGAAACTTTTTTGTCCGAAGTTAAATGTCAGAAAGAAAAAGGTTCGAAAATTTTCATAGAATAATGCATTGACAGTAACAACCTTCTCTCTTTTGCACCTAATCCAGTTTATTTTGATTGTTAGTTTAATCTTTGGGTTCTAATTTACCTAGGAACGGCGTTTGATTTCTGCCAAAACACTGGTCCGTTCAACGTGTCTGGCCATCCAGCCCTGTCCATCAATGCAGGCTTCAGTGAAGGCTTACCAGTTGGAATGATGATTGTGGGAAGAAAGTTTGATGAAGTCACTGTTCTTAATGTCGCCTACGCTTACGAGAAGATCAGAGACGCCAGCTAGCTACTATTCTTAGTTCAAAAACAGAGATATTATGTCCCACGAGTGGCAACTAAACACGAACAACGAATGACAAAACACGAGCGAGGAAACGCGAAACATGAGCGACGCGGAAACACGACACACAAGCGACGAAACAGGAGTAAATGAACATAAAACACGAAACACGAGCGACGAACAAAGAGTGAATCTAAACGCGAAACACGAGTGATGACAAAAGCTACACAAGCGACGAAACACGCGCGACTGAGTAGCGAAGTATAAGCGATGCAACGCGAAAGACAAGCAACGAACGAAAAAACACAAAGTCGACTGGACTGTGTCAAACACGGACTTTGCGAAAGTGAAGCTATACATTAAAAATAAATTGCCTTCGGGACGAACCATTTTTTAAAGAGTAGGAGAGGCGTAGGGTTGGGCCAATTCACTCTCAAAAAAGTCCTATAAGCATTTTGCACAAATAAAAAAGAGAATAAAGAAAATTCGTAGAGGATCCCCCCGCCACCAAAAATAAAATGTTCCGATCCTTACGAAGGCTAAATAAGTCACCTTCACAGATTTTAGAGGAATTGTGTTTACGAAAGGTTCAGAAGTTCAAAACAGTTTGAGCTTCAAATACATAACTTTGGATTTAACGGTTAATTTGTGCATCAAAATTAACTTTAATAAGTCGCTTCAATTGTAGATTAAATTTGAATGGAACTATGTGTATTGACGTGTAAAAATTCAGATTAAAATGTTATTAAAAAATAAAAATATTGAACTACGAGGTTTGGAGTAAAACTACTGAAAAATAATTTGAAATGACGAGTAAGCACAAATTTTAGGTCCAAAATATATTATCCTTTAATTGCGATAGTTCCGCGCGACAATGATACAGTTTAGAGTAGACCCTTCATGAACCAGTCGTGTTTGGTCAAGTTTAAATGCCCCTAAAATAGTCTTGAAAAGATTTTCTCATTGAAATCATAATGTATATCTACAGTCGAATCTCCACTAACGGCCACCTCTTCACAACGGCCACTTTTTTGTGTTCGGGCGGACAGCCCATATATTCACCTTTGTTTTAACCTCTCTACAACGGCCACCTCTCCATACCGGCCACTAAAGTGCGTCCCAGCTGCCCAAAAACCCTCTCCACAACGGCCATTCAAGAGCGAACAATTTACAAAACTGACGTATTTACCGTACAATACTCGCTCTTTTTCGTAAACATCATTTTTTGTTCTGAACAGATGGTTTCTGTTTTTAATACGCTATAATAAGCATTTTCATAAATGCCATAATAAGCATTTTTAAAAATAAAAATGTTCAATCGTTCCCCTCCAAAAGTGGTGTCATGTTACATCCATACCTCCCCATAACGGCCACCTCTATACAACCTCTGGTGGCCGTTGTAGAGAGTTCGACTGCATAGTTATTTTTCAGTTGGCTCGGCTTTTTTTGTTCTTTTCAGGGGAATATATTACATAACCGCTGATTTTTATCCACTATGGCGGCTTTGATAGCAAAGGGAGTGCGGGGCTGAAAAAATGGCGAAACAATGCGATATACCCCCCTCAACATATAGTATTGCCCTCGACTTAGTCCCCCGAATGAACAATTGGTTTATGCTTTGGCGTGGGTACATTGAGTTATGGATGCACGTGCGGGAAGTTTGGAGAGCACGAGAGAAGCGTGAGTGCGTCTCGAGCAACTCTAACTTCTTGAGTCAGCGCAGCACGCTTGCGTAAGGTGAATTTGATTGCGCCGATTTGCTAGCTATGTTATAAGAATAATTACAATGTGACACCGAAAAATGGAAAATAAATATACGTATCGTTTTATTAATGAATATAGACAACATACTGAAACGGAAAAAATTTTACCAATCGCATTCTTGTAGAACTAAATTGGTCGCGACCACTAGCAAGTACAAAGAAAAATTCAAAAGAATCATACCTAGACTTGCATTTCTAGTCTTCAACTATACGTCTCGCATTACTATTAAACGTGATAGTTTTTTTTCCTTTTCTCCTCCAACACACTGTCATACGTTTCATTATTTCCATCAGAAATGACGACCAGGTTATTCCACGTAAACCTCATGAATACGATGCTTCGTAAATTTCTCCTCTCCGTTCTACTTTTCGCAGTAAGGCAAAGCGTATAATGCAAACTTTCAAACTGAGCAAACATGTTTATCGTTCAACTTCATCACTTGCGAATCCTACAGCTTGCGGTATGAGTTGTCTGTGATTTGCACAGAGTGGAATGTTACTTTTTTCGAGATTACCAACTCCAGGTTAGAAAACCTCAGCAACTGAAAAAATCATTTTGTTTACCGGTACCTAGCGGGCATTTGACAAATTCATCTGGTACCTTCCCGGCAAGTAACCCTCACCTGACATAGGTCAGCCTAACGGCGGAGCTCCTCATGAAAAAACGCGTAGTAACAGCAGATAACACAGAAAAAGGTAGATGAGCAGGGTACGGCTTATCTGGCATGACACTGATGTAAAAATCCAGTCCAGCGGAGTTTCACCATTGTTGTGACTGTTTTTTTTTTTTTTTTGAGAAAGATGTTTATACAGTCAGTGACACAGGCAACTCGGAAGAGAATCCGAGTTCTCCCAACAGGAGTCCAGTCTATGACCCTATTCTGAGCCTATTCTGGTTACTAGTCCAGATGCTCTAGACTAGTTTAATGGCCTTAAACTATTAATGGCCTTAGCTCCCACGAGTCTCCTGTAGCTCAGTGGTAGAACATCTGGACTAGTAAACAGAAGGTCAGTTTCAACTCCTGTTGGCACTGACTGAATAAAACATCTTTCTCATATATATATATTTTTTTTTTTTTTTCTCAGTATGATCACGAATTCGGACTGAAACGCCTAATAAAATTCCCTAAAAAAAAAACAATACAAGGAAAAACTGATTACAGGTACTTCCTCAAGTAGGTAGTTACGGCATTCATACTACTTCATTGCTGTAATAACCTTCGCATGAGACTTTCGTAATTTTTCTCTCAATGTATTAGTTAAGAACGGTGCCTCCTTTTGTTACTGCGCTTCTCGGGATGGTCGAGAATCTCGGGTTTCTTAAAGACGGTACCTGCGCGATGCAATGCTGCGACTACCACTATTTTTTTACGCGCTTGCATAGCGTGCGCGCTTCCTCCATAGTCTCAACGAGCGACCTGGATCAAGTCCAGCGATTTTAGTAAATAGGGATAACCCGCATAAAAATTAGCAGGACAAGGGACAAAAAAAACCTGAATGACGCTTAATTGATTTATTTTTAAGATAAGGGATAAATATCTCCAAAATTATAACGATCAAGGATTGGAACCCAACTGCATCAAATGTCGAACAGTGGAGACTTTATCCATATCACATTCAAGCGGACGGGTAAGATACGAATCAGCTCAGATTTGATCAAGAGACTCAGATGCTTCTTGGTCATGATGGAGGATTCCTTTACTCTCACGACCTGTGCGGTACAATTTTTTTAGGAGAATTTTATCTTTCATCACTCTTAGAGCAGAATTTGTGGATTAAAAACGCCTGAAATAAATGTAAAACATACATAAGAAATCATGGCAAGTCTATGCTTTAATCCTGAACATTACAAATCACGTTGACTGAGTCGAGCTATATTAAATAATACTTAAGATACTGTTAGACTAGAAAAACGTGCGCTACACGGTTATCTTTGAACACACACGGAAAAAGCATGACTCTCTTTTTTGTTCTTAAGACTAAAACATGTCAAAACTTAATACAACTAGTATGAGTCAAATTCAACCAAATGTTCAGTGAAATGTACGACACTGGCCCATCCTCTTTTACTAAATTACTTATGACTGATTTTGAATTGTCAATTAAAACTGACAGCTTTATACAGTAAAACGTCATGCAACTGGTAATATTTCGTTATAAGGTGGTATTTTTATATTTAAATCCACGGGATAAATGCATTGATACCCAAACAAATACTATACGAGCTCTTACATGGTATGCAATGGGGAGTATCCAATTTGCACATGCAACGTTCTTAACACATTCAACCGGGACAGTTATTCACTGTCTATTGGGACTTCTAAGTTGTTGTTTTTCTTTCTCTCTGCTGCTTCAAACCGAAAACCGTGATCACTTTTGTCAAACTTAGAAACAATCTCGTTCCCAGAGACCGCTGGTCTAGCGTAACGCAGTCTCTGGGAACAAGAGAGAGAATGGATAAGATGGAAGAGGAACTGTTCGTGAAAAAATATTCAAGTGGTTCTGTCGTTTACATTTCTCGCGCTTCGTGTTGTTTGAGCTCTCATTTTATGGGTAGCTATGACAACTGGTATATCAACCAGCAGGTTAAGCTAAGCCTTCCCTGCACGCTTCTCCATTTCTCCTTCTCCTGGGAAAAGAGATGAAGAAAAGAAGGCGAAAAGACAAAAAGACGGAGAGGGTGGGAGAGGAGGAAAAAGTGGGAAGAGCTGCTACTCTCATTGCACCACAGGATACCCACTGCCTTCATGGTTTTTTTTTTCGATTCGCACAGTCACATACGTATCCAAAGTTTCACAATCTCAGCTTACAGTTATTCAGTTGGCTCAACTATCATCTTAATTTGCATCCAAAAGCTGGCACTAAAATTGGGAAGCCTTTTCACGGTTACAAGACATTATAAATGCCCATGATCCTGAAAAAGTAACTTTGAGATACTGAATCATGTTCAGTTTATAACAGAAAATATGACAGAACCTTGGTATAGGCAATCGAAACTTAAATATATACTTTCCTAGATCCAACAAGCAGGGAAAGGGGTGGGGGGGGGGGGGGTGGGGGAAGAAGTTGCTCTTCACGAGAGAGACTAAGAATTATGACGATTGGTCATTAACAGGCCCAAAAAATTGATCTTTTAATGTATATATTTAGACCTTATCAATCCCTAAATCCGATACCCTTTTCACACCAAACTGACAAAAAGCTTTCAGACCAGTAAGCAAAACATTCTTTACTTAATCTCAAAACGTAAAATCTGTACCTATAATACACCAAAATGGCTAAAAACACACTCTTTGTGGACACATCCCCAGTCATACCCAACCATAATCTTCGAGCCTCACAGAAGTATTTCTCAGTTTCATATTTTTTCACGGTTTCACGCCTTGGGCCGTATACAACGAAGGTACGCTTATAACCTAAAAAGCTTGTTAAAAGAATGAAATGCGTTGACAAAAACATTAATCAGGGGTCTAGCTGTCTAGCATTCACTCGACCTCTTTGCGAATACAACTGGTTAGTTTCTAAATACATATTTGTTTTACCAACAAATCATTGCACCAGTTCACCGTATACATTCAATTAAGAAAGGCTTTATGTAAATAGGCTTAGATTATGATTAGCTGTGGCGAAAGGCTTAAAAGTTATAACAAATGAATTATCTGGTCGTGTCTACTAATACATCGATAATTTGAACTAAAGATGCTCACTTCTGAGTTTCGTCAGCCGTTTATTCTTCTTAATTGACCAAGATAAAGCCCATCGCCTTAATCTTCTTGTAGCCATTATCTGATTGAAAGTTGGCCCCGTTTCCACACGTGTTGGAGTTGTCAGGATACCCACCAGTACCAAACCCGATTCTGGAGTCACAGTGGTTGCATTTGTAAATCTCATTACTAACGATACCGATTCTTGCTTTGGCAGCGGCGCTGTGGTTACACTTGGCGTTGAACCCTTCCATGTTACAGCCTGTCTGCAGGTAAGCCTGGGAACCAATGAGACTCTTCCACGTGTCACGACCCCGTGAGGTGGTAGTGTAACACCTCTCAAAAGCTTGTATTTTCATTGGACCGCTATATGTAGCAGCTCTATTGTTTTTGCGCCTCGTTCTTTGTTTCTTTTGTTTGTTCTATTGTTTAGCGGACAAATCGTGGAAGACCTTACGACAGCTGCTACATCGCCCGTTCCAGTAGGTTGGTAACTTGGTCTCTTGCGTGTTGAACCCAGTCTCCCCTCCTGCAAGGTTGAAGGTTTCTTTGTTGCGCCACAGGATGGAATCGTAGTGGAAGGTTAACTTTTAAGGATTGGAAAAAGATAACGACCGCTAGTTTCCTCCAAAGAAACCTAGCTATGGAATAAATAACAAGCTGGTAAGTAGCATAAATACCTAAGGGGGTAATTATAAGCTATAACAATTATCCTACAGAAGATTTCTTTTGTGAAACATATCATGCCATCATCCTTAATATGCTTACAGGTGCTAATTAATTTCGGTTTTCTTATTTATTTTCAAGGGTGCCAACCAGCCAAACTAATACAAAGTGGACACCCTTTAAGGAAGGACTCAGTTTTCACTTCATCCATGGCTTCGTATTGTCCATTACGTTTGCCTGTCGTTTACCCATCCGAAACGAGGTAAAAATGGTCTTTTTTTTTTCCTCAGGTAACTTACGTGTGTTTGGGTTGGAAAGCAAGAATTGCCAAAAACCTCAAAGCAAAGGCTTGGATTCTTCTGCGTGAATCCTCACCACCGGCCTCTCAAGCGTGCGACGCACTACGGTAAAAATAGGAACTTTTCTGCAGTCTTGAAAGGTTACTGTTTAAGTTCAGAAACAAATGACGGATCAAATGTAATACCTTGTTCCCATTAATTTTCATAACTGGCGTCCATCCCCCATCTCCACATCCAAAATCTCCCATGTGACACAGAACGGAAGTTGGTTTGGAGTCCAAGAAGAGGATACCCACCTGACTCACGCTCGACCTGTTAACAGCAAATGTCGCTAAGGCGTGAGCAAAAGTGGAAATGGTCAAAATAAACTTACCTTCATATTTTGTGTGGAGTTGGTCCTTGTGGTGGAACATATTTGTTTCGTTTCTTGCATTAGAGGGGCGAAGTTCATGCCTTTGGGTCGAAATAAACCTTTTATGGTTTTGAGGATTCTTAACATTTAATCTTTTGGCAAGAAAACTGTAATATGTAGTTTTACTTACTGATAGGCATCATACAGGTCCTTGCATGACTTTACAGCTGAAAAACAATAAAATTAATTCAATGTTACATCATCTTAGTGATAATTAAAAACAATACTTTGCCCTTTTATTTTATTTTAATTTCAGTGAGATATTAAAAGAAATATGTTTTTGGTTCCACACTAATGACAATTACCTATTTCGCATTATTTTCCGACAAAACCGTCTTTGCAGCTGCATTCAAACGAGTGATATTTGTAGTTGGGCACACATGTACCCCCGTTTTGGCACGAAGAAGGCAGACATGGGGTCTGAAATAGGAAAAAAGAAAAAAACAAGAATAATTGACCTGAAATTTAACTATCACTTTAGCTGTGCTCCGGTGTCTTTGTTCCGCTGATAGTGAAAAAAGAGACTGCCTACTCTTAGACTACGAGCGGTCTCTCTTTCCGCTCTGGGATAGTCAAGCGAACAGAAGATACGGGCGAGCGGGAAAATCGCGTGCCGCGTGGAAACGTGACGTTCGCGTGACTACCCCATGCTTACTACACACACGCGTCACGTTTCCACGTGGCAGGCAATTTTCGTGCTCACTCGCCCTGCTCACGCGTTTCTTTTTCTCGACTAACCTTGAGCGGAAAGAGAGAATGGTCGTAGACTAGCCTACTCTGCAATGGCTTATTGGTTAAGACGGCTGTTGGACGGCTTTTGTTTAGGTCATACTCTTTTTGTTGCAATCACATTGAGCAATAAATATCTAAAAGAAAAACAGAATTAGCCCTACCTTGATGAAAAAGTGATGTGAAGTCTCGTTTCTTTTGTACTTCTCGGGGTTGTCGTACTTTACAGTAGACAGTAACTCGCACCAAAGCTTTCCATCAGCTCCTTTGGAGGCAGCCAGGTTCAAAAACAGGCAGGAGGGATTGGTGAGGCATTCAAAGGTGCAATCAAAAATGTCGAACACCGTGTACCTTCCGACCATAGGCACATTTAGTTAATGGTACTCTTCTTTAACAGAAACGTCTTGACGGAGATCCGGGTGATATAATGTGGTAAATTCTGTAGTAAGGACAAGAAGAAGATCAAAACTCGCATAAATATCAAAGTTTTTGCGAGAGCTATGCAACCGCACTAACATGTGTCGGAAAACACAAAAATGTAGCCAAGACTCCTGTTTATTGATAACAAGATGGGTTTTCATGACTAATAGAAAGTGAACATTTTGAGTCGTGTTGTATTTCTTATCTTTTTCCTTTCGGTTAGCTAAAAATTCTCCGAAAAAA
Source organism: Siderastrea siderea (assembly GCA_964030785.1). NCBI lineage: Eukaryota > Metazoa > Cnidaria > Anthozoa > Scleractinia > Rhizangiidae > Siderastrea > Siderastrea siderea. The sequence goes on from OZ034971.1 coordinate 11,223,614, forward strand.
AATAATACCATGGCTGGTGATTTTCTCGGAGTCGCCATGTAAGGACTTAAATGTGTTCAGATATCGGAGGTTTCGATCACTTGCGGCAGCTATCAGGATCGCTGGCGAAAATCGCCGTAACCTACCCGACAAACCTGGCGATTTTAACTCAGTCGCTAGTTGCCGCGATCAAAGATCGCTGGCTTTATCTGAAAGAATTTTAGACGACCCGAGGAGTGATTATAAAACAACAACAGGAATACCCATAAACATTCATTATATACCGGGAAACTAAAACTGTGCATAGGCTGCCTCAGGTATCGCTGGAAATTACACGAATGAGGTCGAAAGGAAAGAAGCAGATGATTTTTCCAAGGAGGTGGCAAATGCTTTTTTGTGGTTTGACTGATCCGGTGAGTGTTGCGTTGCGCGAAATGAAAAACGTTTGTTTTTAATCGGGTGATCGGCGAGTGTTTTGTTTTGCTGGGTATTATATGCTAACTGATGGGAATAATCAATCGAGAAACAAATGTTAAATTCCTTTGTTTTGTTATCTTTCTAATGTGCTATTGTCGATAATGGAAGACAAGCATAAGTTTCATCAACAAAATTCTTCTATCATTGCGTAAAACACTTGGTAGGTTAATCGGACAAAATTATAATTAACCAGACGACAATGCTTTACAAGGGCAACACGCAACCCCGCAATTTTTACAGAAAAGTCTTTAAAATGTAAAAAAAAAATTGCTAGTTAATGAGTTTGTGATAAAAGTAATAAAAGAACAGACGCATTCGAGACTAAAATTGGAGTCTTGCATAGACGATGTCACACCTGTCCAGAATATGGGAACTTTGAGTGTTCACTGTTTAACGTTTTGAGGCCCTCTCTCACATGAAATTGCGTCGGTCGGTCGGTAAAAAAACAAATAGAAAAGAAAAATAAAGGCCGAAAAAAGAAATAGTGATAAATTATTAAATAACTAACCGCAAGCAAGCCTTGATTATATCTTCCCCGCGTCTCCTATTTGTGACGAGCCGTATCACTCTAAATTGTGATCCAACACGGCTTTATAAGGGCTGATTTAAACGTTTGAGTCACTTTGAGATGTGAACAAAGAGCAAAAAACTTGGAAATACCCGAAAAAAGGAAGCAGCCAATAAAATCAAAAACTTTTTTCTAGCTTTTGAAAAAATTGGGTCGGTCGGGCGATGGGAAACGAAGCATTTTATGGGCCGGATGGTCTGAATTGAGTCCACTAAATTTCATCCCTAGAACGAAAACTTCTGAACACTGAGTCGTGGAAAGTGCTTATATTTTCAATAGTTAAAAGAATATCGAAGAATTTAAAAGGGCAAAAATAATAATAAATTAAAGTATTGAAAATATAAAACAGAAACTAAAGAATTGAAACGGAACAGATTAGGCGATACCCTGGACAGACTGTTTAAAAAAGAGACTGATCTTAAAATTTTCTAAAGCAATTGGAAATTAAAGCTGAGGATAATTCTAGATCTGTTTTAAACAGAATTGTTTCAGTTGGTTTGGAAAGAGTGGACAGACCCCTTTAGATGAGTGTGAAAGGTGTTTCTGTACTAATGAACCGCCCTCAATTATTCCAATACTTATCTTACGAGTCCCTGAAAATGTATTCATTTTGGTCCTTCTTTTAGGTGTAGATTTCCGTTTATATAGCTTTATATTTTGAGAAAATTGTACTTCTTTATTTTGTTTTACTTTAACTAGATGTACTGCGTGATTTAAGACATGTATGGCTGAGGTTTGTTTTGCAGCTAGAGCGGATAAAATCATAAATAGATTTTTAACCCAATGGAGGAGAGTCATGCAGTTTATCTGTGCCGGTTATATGTGGTGCGACTAATGTCCCTCAGCCTGTAGAAGCGGCGTTAAAAGGGGTATCCTTAAATAATTGTTTACAGCGAAACTAACCTTGTGCCCGGGCTGCCTCTCTTGTGACCGAAGACAACACGAAGAAGAGAAACCAGCAGAATAAAGGAGAAAACATGGCTGTCAAGTTGTGAACAAATGTTGCTCCAACGGGAATCTCCAAGAGGGTTTTCTCTGTTCTAGCAATTATGGTAAATCCTGAAAACTTAACCACCGGTTTAGAGGCAATTTCTAAATTAGTTTTCTTATATTTAAAATTTCTTTAATGTCAGTGTTAGCCAATTGTAGCTAATCAAACGTCAGCTGCATTAATTTATATTCCTGTGGAGTTGTTTTCAAAACATATAATTGCTCTCCTGTAATTTCTTGGTTAGCAAATTAATCCGGACACAACACCCAACTGCAATTACTTTTTTCAGGAGTTCAAATACGAGTACACTGCTTGTAATTCATTCAGTTTAAAAATGATGAGACTAAATTGACAAACGTTATAATCATCAACTCTCTAAAATACTCTTGAAACTTTGGGACTGTTTTTAATTTAGTTCGAAATGGAATGGGATTTATTATTTGTGAATTGTCCTAGAAACCGTGGACGAACAAAAAACATAAGGCCAAAAATTAGGAGGTCAGCGTGCCTTAAACTTTGATGTCGCTTAACAATACTATTTGTTAGCTAAAAGGCTGCAACTATAACGAAAATAAAATAGACATCGTTGAATTTAAAACTAACTTACTACATACTCTGCGTTTCTCAGTAACAGTTGATGATTTTTTACTTTATTTTAAATTCCAGCGAAACTGATCAGCTTTTTTTCGGTGAGTGTTGACAGAATTCTATATTATAATGGCGCTAATTGTTGAAACATTATTGCTCTCCTTTTGTGGTTTAATAAGTTGAATGGAGATATTACCCTAATGACAAAATGCCCACCTGCACAAATTGTTTAGCACATTCAGATACCCTATAAACGAAAAAGAAAACTACTTTTAATTGTTATGACTTATAAAGAAGATATTGACTTGCCAAAAGTACACAGAATAACCGCCTTGAAAAACGGAAACCGAGGAAGAAAACAAATCTAAATCTTAGACTTAAAAGTTATGAATAACTTTACGTGTGTTTAAAACTGGAAGTCTCACTGAGACACCACTAATTTAAAGACAATTGAAATCGTCTTACGTTTAGTTTAGTTTAGTCTTTTTGAGGTTAGTTTTAGCCAGTGGTAGCTAATTAAACGCAGCTGCATCAAAAAGAATATTCCTGTGGCATTGTTTCTTAAACCTCTTGACTCCTCTTCAATCATTTAGCACAGAGCTAAAAACGTTATGAGTTACTGACAAAGCTTGAAACTTTGGAGATATGGTTAATTCAAATCGGAATGGGATGGAGTTTAGTAATGGATTTGCCTTGAAAACTGCACTAAGAAAAATATTGCTGAACTAATATTACCGTATAGCCACCTCAGATTCGTTCAGCTGCGAGAATTTTATTACACTGGTGCAATTTTTTTTTTAGTTTATGAGGATATTACCTTGAAGACAATACTTTACTTAACTAATGCCATGCTGCGTGAATTGTTATAATGCCTGTCATAACCGCGTTAAAAAAAGAAAGAAAATAAAAGAAATAAATATGAACCTTGAGACTTTGAAAATATAAATAACTTTTAATACGTGTGTTTATAACGGGAAGCTATGAGAGCGTAATTTAGTCTCATTTATAATTGAGTGAGTATGCTAACCTCCTATTTGAATGCAATTTTAAAACGTCCTTAGTACTAAACTCTTTAACGCCAGTTTTAGCCAATGGTAGCTAACCAAATGCCACCTACGACAAGAAATAGTTCTCTGCCATCAGCATCAACATCCTTGCTCCTCTTTAAGTTATCCCCCAACATCCAGCTGCAAAATTCTTTAGCTGCCATTCTTGAAAAAAAAAAAAAAAAAAGAGGAAATTGCGTGTCATAGTCCAAAAGAGAAAAGTCAACATAAACTTGCGAAACAGGGAAAATTAGGATGCGCTTTTACACGGTACGTTCTTCATGTATGGGACACATAAAATACCGGACATATAGGTATGGTCCCCCCAACTCATCCGATTGTTTGTGTGGTCTTGTGTGATAGGTTTTGAGTCTGTTAATTTCACGCTTCCCTATGGCTAATTAACTGAACTTTATTAAAATGAATTAACTGTACTTTATGGATCTGGTGTTCAGAATGTCACAAATTTATAATTTTACGGCTTATTTTTTTTTCGGGATTGTTTGAATCAAACCGAGATCAGTCGTTACAAATATGAGATCAGATAGCACTAGAAATAGTTAACACTACAGGTGCCTCCGCTGTAAGAACTGAATTTTCGCTGACAACCCTGCAGGACTTAAGGGAGCCTAAGGAAATCAGGTGTAGCAGGAAGGTATCCATGGCAACCAAGTAATCGGGGACCACCCCCGCAAGCAGCCGCCAACTGGCACCGCACACTGAAGAAGTATCAGTGGAAAAATGCTTAACACAGTGATACCCACTATGCGGAAAGAGCCGCTTAAAGCGACCAGAATCCAAAAAGGCCAGAGATCCGCAAAGCACAGGCAAAAAAATATCACATGCTAGGCAAGAGACCCAGCGACCGCCCCGCAGGTCACGTACACTTATGGTAGAGACCGCTGGCTGTATAAGCTTGAGATTAACCCCTTAATTACATTTTGCCACATTTAAAAAAAAACCACGAATATCCCTAATCAAATGATAAAAAGAAACTTACCTAGCGCATTGGTGGCTTTCGGTATCACGGCAGACAATACGAAGAAAAGCAACAGGGACATGAAGGGAGACAACATCATCGATTAGAGTATCTTGCAGGTTAAAGAAGCTCCGTAGCAGTTTTTTAACAAGCCGTGCATTTGTAACTCGCAAGAATTACATACCTTACGTAACCAATATCATTGCTATATCGACAAGTGATGAACGTTGACAATGTTACATGCCAGCAGCAAGTGCTACTCGTCCCCAGCCTCGTTTCCAGTCGGCCTCAATGCGAAATCAAATGTGACGTCACCTGTATGCTCAACGGGAGGATTCGCCTTGGACGCCTCGCGCTATCGTTTTCGGCCCAAACCTCCCGCTGTAACTTGATAAGCGTTGGGCCTGGGGATGAGACTGACTTGTCCCAAATGGACAAAAATTTCCCTCGCAAAAATACTGAGAATTGCCGATCCGCAGAGCAGAATCCGCGCAAACGTTTTGTGCTACAACGGTATTGATTTTTCAGATACCTTTTTTAGATCTAACTCTTACAATTTTTACCGCCGATTTCTTCTGCTACAACGGCATCTTTCCACAAAACCTCTTTCAGGCCAAAATGATTACAGTTAGCAATATCCTTGTTCAGTCAAAAACGCCTATTTACTTGTATAGCGTTACTTTGCAAGATGCTGCATTTGAGAGTAATTGGTTAAGTTTACCAGCACAATACATGAGTACCTGTTAGGGATTTTAGAAATAAGGGATAACCTGCCAAAAATTAGCGGGCTAAGGGGCAAAATAACCCGGATTACGCTTGGTAATTGACCTATTTAAAGATATGGGATAAGCAGCGGGGATAAGGGATATGGGATGACGATAATAACAACAATCAAGGGTAAACCCAACCCCCTCAAATGTCGAACAGTGTAGACTATTTATATCACCCCCGAGTGGACAGGTAAGATAAGAATCGGATCACATTAAGAGATTCAGTTTCTCCCTGATTATAACGATCTATATTTTACTTTCACGACCTGTATGGTTCACATTTTAAGTAGCCTGAGAAAACAGCCGACATTTCGCGAGGTCGCCACTTGAGCCCTCGCAAAACGACGTCTGAGTAACGAGCACAGAAATTCCATACTGATGACGCGTCACTAACCAGATCTAGGTAGTGCTTCTGATTGGTTGAAACTCGCGGGAACTTCGTTTCAACCAATCAGAAGCACTACCAAGATCTGGGTAGTGACGCGTCATCAGTATGGAATTTCTGCGCTCGTTACTCAGACGTCGTTTTGCGAGGGCTCAAGTGGCGACCTCGCGAAACGTCGGCTGTTTTCTCAGGCTACATTTTAAGGAGAAATTTGTATTTCATCACCTATGGAGCAAAATCTATGGATTAAAAACGGCTGAAATAAAGGTACTGTATATGCATATGTACAGCGCCGCAAATGATCCCCACAGCGTACAGTACCACGTAACACAAGAAATCATGGCAAGTCTACACTTAAATCAGTCAAGAAACACTACAAATCGGGTTGACTGAGCCGAGGTATATTAAATACTCTTAGACTATAAAAAACTTGCGTTACAAGTTTATCTTTGAACACACACGCAAAAAGCGTGACTCCTTTTTGTTCTTAAAACTAAAACATGTCAAAATTTAACCAACTAGAGAGAGTCAAATTCACCCAGACTTCCAGTGGCGACACTGGCCCATTATCTGTTCAGTTCTAAATTACCTACGACAAATTTTAAATAGTCAATAAAAGCTGACAGCTTTATACATTGGCGAAGCATGCAACTGGTAATATTTCGTTACAAGGTAGTATTTTTTACATTTGAAATCGATAAATACATGAATACCCTAATAAATCCTATCCGAGTTTTTACGTGGTATACAATGGGGAGTATCCAGTGTGCGCATGCAACGTTTTTATCATTTTCTTGCTAGCAAAGGTCTCTCACGGCGAGAAAATAATTCGGACTTCTTAGTTGTTGTTGTTGTTGTTGTTTTGTGTGTTTGCTGCGCCAAACCGAAAACCGTGATCACTTTTATTAAACTTAAAAACAATCTCATTCCCAGAGACTGCTGGTCGAGGTTAACACAGAGCCTGGGAACGAGAGAGGGAATGGAAAAGATGGAAGACGATTTGTTCGTGAAAAATATTCAAATCGTTCCGTCACTGTCCGTTTGTTTACATTTCCTGGACTTCCTGTGGTTTAAGCTCTCATTCTGTGGGTAGCTATGACAACTGGTATATCAAAGTCAAACTAAGTCTTCCCTGCATGCTGCTCCATTAAACCTTGTAGTCTGGGAAAAGAGAAGAAGAGAAGGAGGCGAAAAGACAAAACGGAGAGGGTGAGAGAGGAGATAAAAAGTGGGAAGAGCTGCTACTTTCATTGCACCACAGGATACCCACTGCCTTCATGTTTTTGTTGTTGATGTTGTTGTTCGATTCGCACAGTCACTCACGTATCCAAAATTTCACAAACTCAGCTTACAGTTATTTCGTTGGCTCAACTATCAGCTTAATTTGCATCCATAAGCTGGCACTAAAATTTGGAAGCCTTTTTTTCAGTTACAAGACGTTATAAATGCCCATGACGCGAAAAAAGTAACTTTGGGATACTAAAACATGTTCAGTTTATAACAGAAAATATGACAGAACCTTGGCATAGGCAATCGAAACTTAAATATATACTTTTCTAGCTCCACCAAGCAAGGAAGGGGGGGGGGGGGGTGGGGGAGGAGATTGCTCTTCACAAGAGAGACTAAGAATTATGACGATTGATCATTAACAGGCCCAAAAAAATTTGATTTTTTTATGTATATTTTTAGACCTTATCAAGCCCTAAATCTGATACCCTTTTCACACCAAACTGACAAAAACCTTTCAGACCAGTAAGCAAAACATGCTTTACTTAATCTCAAAACGTAAAATTTATACCTATAATATACCAAAATGGCTAAAAACAGACTCTTTGTGGACACATCCCCAGCCATACCCAACCATAACCTTCGAGCATTAAAGAAGTATTTCTCAGTTTTCATATCATTGCAAAGCTAAGAAGGTAAAAAAAAATGTCGCTTACAAAATCTAACAAAAAATATATATACCTGTAAAACGAACCATTTCGGTTTCAAGCCTTGGGCCGTACATAACGAAGGTATACTTATAACCTAAAAAGCTTGTTAAAAAGAATTAAATGTGTTCACAGAAACATTAATCAGGGGTCTAGCTGTCTAGCATTCACTCCAGCTCTTTGCGAATACAGCTGGTAAGTTTCTAAATACATAATTGTTTTACCAACAAATCACTGCACCAGTTCACCGTATACATTCAATGAAGAAAGACTTTATGTAAATGAACGAGAATGAACACGGCTTTTAGGCTTAGATTATGATTAGCTGTGGCGAAAGGCTTAAACGTTATAACAAATGAATTATCTGGTCGCGTCTACTAACATATCGATAATTTGAACCAAAGATGCTCACTTCTGAGTTTCGTCAGCCGTTTATTTTTCTTAGTTAACCAAGATAAAGCCCATCGCTTTAATCTGCTTGGCGCCATTATCTGGGTAACAGCAGGCGGCCTCGTTTCCACACGTGCTGGAGTCATCAGGGAGGCCACCAGTACCAAACCCGATTCTGGAGTCACAACTGTCGCAATGCGCCTGTTCATTATTAAGGATACCGATTCTTGCTTTGGCAGCGGCGCTGCCAGAACACTTGGCGTTGAAGGCCTTCCCTATTACAGCCAGTCTGCAGAGAAGCCTGGGAACCAATGAGACTCTTCCACGTGTCACGACCCAGTGAGGTGGCGTGGTATTTGCCGTCTGCAATCAGCGCGTGCAGGGAATCAGCGTGCTTATCAATGACAACAAAATTGATCTTCTGGCCGACCTTCATACCGAGGCAGATCTTGGAGAAGGATGTGTTCCAGTAGGTTGGTAACTTGGTCTCTTGCGTGTCGAACCCAGTCTCCCCTCCTGCAAGGTTGAAGGTTTCTTTGTTGCGCCACAGGATGGAATCGTAGTGGAAGGTTGACTTTCAACGATTGAAAAAAAATGGCAGTTAGTTTTCCCCAAAGAAACCTAGCTATGGAATAAATAACAAGCTGGTAAGTAGCATAAATTATCCTACAGAAGATCTCTTTTGTGAAACCGCCATCATCATTAATGTGCTTACAGGTACTGATTATTTTCGGTTTTTTAATTTATTGCCAAGGGTACCAACCAGCCAAACTAATACAAAGTGGACAGCCTGATTCAGTTTCTACTTCATCCATGGCTTCGTATTGTCCATTACGTTTGCCTGTCGTTTACCCATCCGAAACGAGGTAAAAATGGTGGTTTTTTTGCTCAGGCAACTTACATCGGTTTGGGTTGGATTCAAGAATTGCCACAACCTCAAAGCACAAGCTTGGATTCTTCTGCGTGAATCCTCACTGCCTTCTAAAGCGTGCGACGAACTAAGGTAAAAATAGGAACTCTTCTGCCGTCTTGAAAGGTTACTTTTTAAGTTCAGAAACAAATGACAGATCAAATGTAATACCTCGTTCCCATTAATTTTCATAACTGGCGTCCATCCTCCATCTCCACATCCAAAATCTCCCATGTGACACAGAACGGAAGTTGGTTTGGAGTCCAAGACGAGGGTAGCCACCTGACTCACACTCGACCTGTTAACAGCAAATGTGGAAATGGTCAAAATAAACTTCCCTTCATATTTTGTGTGGAGTTGGTCCTTGTAGTGGAACTACTCATGGTCATATTTGTTTCGTTACTCGCATTAGAGGGGGGGAAGTTCATGCCTTTGGGTCGAACTAAACTTTTTATGGTTTTGAGGACTCTCGACATTCAATTTTTGGTGAGAAACTGTAACCTGTAGCTTTACTTACCGATAAGCATCATACAAGTCCTTGCATGACTTTACAGCTGAAAAGTAATAAAATGAACTCAGTGCTATATCATCCTAGTGAAAATTAAAAACATAATACTCTGCACTTTTATTTTATTTTTATTTCAGTGAGATATTAGAAGAAATATGTTTTGGTTCCACACTAATAACAATTACCTATTTCGCAATATTCTCCGACGAAACCGTCTTTGCAGCTGCATTCAAACGTGTGGTATTTGTAGTTAGGCACACATGTACCCCCGTTTTGGCACGGAGAAGACAGACATGCGGTCTGAAATAGGAAAAAAAAGAGAAATAATTTACCTGAAATTAACTATCACTTTAGCTGTGTTCCGGTGTTCTTGTTTCGCTGCTATTGCAAAAAGAGAGTGGCTACTTTTAGGTCTCTCTTTACGCTCTGGGATAATCATGCAAAAAGAACAGACGGACGAGCGGGAAAATCGCCTGCCGCGTGGAAACGTGACCCGTGCGTGACTAGTAGGTTCAACCCACTACACACGCGCGTCCCCTTTCCACGTGGCAGGCGATTTTCGCGCTCACTCGCGCTTCCTTTTTTCACTTTCATCTACTATCCCTGAGCGGAAAGAGAGGATGGTCGTAGGTCTAGCCTAATTTGCAATATATGGCTTATTGGGTAAGACGGTTCAGTTGGACGGCTTTTGTTTAGGTCACACTTTTTTTGCTGTAATCACATTGAGCATTAAATATCTAAAAGAAAAACAAAATGGAGCCCTACCTTGATTGAAAAGTGATGTGAAGTCTCGTTTCTTTTGTACTTCTAGGGGTTGTCGTACTTTACAGTAGACAGTAACTCGCACCAAAGCTTTCCATCAGCTCCTTTGGAGGCAGCCAGGTTCAAAGACAGGCAGAAGGGATTGGTGAGGCATTCAAAGGAGCAATCAAAAATGTCGAGCACCGTGTACCTTCCGACCATAGGCACATTTAGGTAATGGTACTCTTCTTTAATGAAAACGTCTTTACGAAGATCCGGATGATATAACGTGTCGAATTCTGCAGCGAAGACAAGAAGAAGGTCAAAACCCGCAGAAATATCAACGTATTTGCGAGAGCTATATAACCGCACTAACATGTGTCGGAAAACACTAAAATGTAGCCTAGACTCCTGTTTATTGATAACAAGGTGGTTTTCTTGACTTATATTTAGGAAGTAAACATTTTGAGTCACGTTGTATTTTTTCCTTTTTCTTCCGGTTAGCTAAAAATTTTCCGAAAAAAAAAAGTACCATGGCTGATGATTTTCTCTGAATCGTCAGGGACTTAAAAATGTTCAAATATCGGAGGTTTTGATCGCTTGCGGCAGCTACCAGGATCGCTGGCGAAAATCGCCGTAATCTACCCGACAAACCTGGCGATTTGAACTCAGTCGCTAGTCGCCGCGAACGAAGATCGCTGGCTTTATCTGAAAGAATTTTAGACGACCCGAGGAGTAGTTATAAAACAACAACAGGAATAGCCATAAACATTTATTATATAGCGAAACTAAAATTGTGCATAGGCTGCCTCAGGTATCGCTGAAAATTACACGAATGAGGACGAAAAGAGAGCAAGTGATTTGACTGATCCGGTGAGTGTTGCGCGAAATGAAGAACGTTTGTTTTTAATCGGGAGCTCGGCGAGTGTTTTGTTTCGCTGGGTATCATATGCTAACTGATAGGGACGGTAATCAATCGACGAGCAGTTTTCAAATTCCTTTGTTTTTTAAATCTTTCTTATGTGCCAGTGTGGATAATGAAAGACTGGCGTCAGTTTTATCAACAAACATTCCCCTAGCATAAAACACTGTTCTCCAGCTAATTTTTGTGGCCGTTGGCAGGTTGATCGGGCAAAATTATAATTAACCAGACGGCGATGTTTTACACAGCCAACACGCAACTGCATCATTTTTATAGAACATTCTTTGAAACTTGCGAAAAAATACTGCTTGTTACTGAGTTTATATTGTGATACTAGTAGAAAAAGAAAAATACGTATATACGCTTGCGAGATTTTGGAGCCTTAAGTGGATATTGTTACACCTGTCCACCTATCCAAAAGCTATCTGTTTCACTTTTTGAAGTTCTAAATGGTTTTCAGTAGATTTCATCCATACTCCTCCGTCAAGAGTGTTCATAGTTTTTAATAGCTAAAAGAAAATCGAAGAATTTCAGCCGGTAAATAATAAATTTACGTATGCTTAGAAACTTTTTTGCTCTCACGGCACAATGTGAATTATCGTGCCCGAAATTGGACCGAAAAGTTTCGGGGCTTTCGAGAAACGCACACCCGAGGGGGCTGCCCTAATTTGTTGCAAAATAAGACTGAAGGCAATCGATAATTAAAGCTAAGGACAATTTTAGATGAGTTTAAAACAAAATTGTTTCGATTGGCTTGGAAACTGTGGACACACCCTTTAACTTTTAGTGTGAAGGGATGTTTCTTACACTAATGTCCCAATCTCAATTATTCTAATACTTCTCTTTAAGACTCCCTAAAAATGTAGTCATTTTGGTACTTCTTCAAGGTGTAGATTTCCGTTTACACAGCTTTAAGTTTTCAGGCAATTGTACTTTTTTTATTTTGTTTTATTTTTTACTAGATATATTGTGTGTTTAAGACATGAATAACTGGTTTTTCTTTGCGATCATAGCGGATAAATAGAAATTGTAAAAAAATATGAGAAGAGTCATGCAGTTTGTTTGTATAGTCGTATGTGGTGCGACCAATGTCTCTCAGTCTGTTAAAATGGCGACAAAACAGCAAGAGGAGAATCCTTAAATAATTGTTTTTAAAGCAAAACTAACCTTGTGCCCGGGCTGCCTCTCTTATAACCGAAGACAACACGAAGAAGAGATACCAGCAGAACAAAGGAGAAAACATGGCTGACAAGTTGCCAACGAGTGATTCTGCAACGGGAATCTCCGAGAGGGTTTCCTAGCTCTCTGTTCTTGCAATTATGGTAAAACGTGAAAGACACCAGTTTAGAGGCAATTTCTAAATTTCCTTATATTTAAAAACTCTTTAATGTCAGTCTTAGCCAATTGCAGCTAATCAAACGTCAGGCGCATTAATATATATTCCTGAAGTTGTTTTCAAAACACATAATTGCTCTCCCTTAATTTCTTGGTTAGTAAATTAATCGGGACACATTCATGACAATGTTTTACTAGGCAAACACCCACGCAACTGCAATTTTTTTCAGGAGTTGAAAACGCCAGAGTACACTGCTTGTAATTCATTCAGTTTAAAGATGACAATTTCTAAATTTCCTTATATTTAAAAACTCTTTAATGTCAGTCCTAGCCAATTGCAGCTAATCAAACGTCAGGTGCATTAATATATATTCCTGAAGTTGTTTTCAAAACACATAATTGCTCTCCCTTAATATCTTGGTTAGTAAATTAATCTGGACACATTCGTGACAGTGTTTTACTAGGCCAACATCCATGCAACTGCAATTTTTTTCAGGAGTTGAAAACGCCAGAGTATACTGCTTGTAATTCATTCAGTTTAAAAATGACGAGGCTTAATTGACAAACGGTTGTAATCATCAACTCTCTAAATACTCTTGAAACTTTGGAACTGTGTTCAATTTAGATCGGAATGGAATGGAATTTATTATTTTAAATTGCCATAAAGCGTGGACAAACAAAATAAACTGAAAGTCACCTTTCAAAATGAAGGAAGTCGTAATGCCTTATAAGTTTATGTCGCATGACAAGACTATTTGTTAGATGAAACGCTATAACCGTCACAAAAATAAAGGAAACAGTTTAACTTCAGTGAACTTTTTACTAACTTGAGTCAGAATGTTTTGTTACTCCATACTCTGTGTTTCTCAGTAACGTCAACGGATGTTTTTTTCAGTTTATTTTAAATTCCGACGAAATTGATTAGTCTTTTCTTTTCGTTTTTTTTTTTTTTTGTCGGTGAGTGTTGAAAGAATTCTATATTACACTGGCGCTTACTGTTAAATATTATTGCCGTCCTTTTGTGGTTTAATGAATAGAATGGGGATATTAAATACACTGATGACAAAATGCCCACCTACACAAATTGTTAAGCCCATTCACCATATAAACGAAAGATCTAGAAAGAATTACGCCAGAGCACACTGCTTTTAATTCATTCAGTTAAAAAATAACGAGAGGAAATTGACAGAAGTTATAATCGTCAGCTCTAAAATACTCTTGAATATTTGGAAATGTGTTTAATTTGGATAAGAATGAAATGGGACTTATTATTTTTGAATTATCATAGAAACCGTGGACAAATAATAAACTTAAAGCCAAAAATTAGGACTGCAGAGTGCCTTAACATTTAATGTCACTTAACAAGGCTATTTTTAGCTAAAAGGTTGCAACTACAACGAAAAAAAAACTTTAAACTAACGTACTGCATATTCTGCGTTTCTCAGTACCAGCTGATGATTTTTTAGTTTATTTTAAATTTCAGCGAAATGGATCAGTTTTTTTTTCAGTGAGTGCATGTCATCTGAAGAGTCACAAATAAATTTGTGCTTAATGTGGTTGTGCATTAAGCATTATTCTAATTTGAAAGCCTATTATTTTGTACGGTGTAAAACGCTCATTATCGCATCTTTTTTATTCCCAAGGGAGGGGGAGGGGAGATCACGGGCACCCTAGGACCCTCCCCTGGATATGCCCCTCGCTCTTTCGCAAGTTTATGTTGGTTTTTTGTTTTGGATTATGAGAAGCAGTTTCCTCTTCATTTTTTCTGTCAAAAATGTCGGCTAAAGAATTAAAATTTTGCACCTGGGTGTTGGCTCAGGAAAGACAAATTGAAGAGGAGCAAGGATGTTGATACAGTGATGTCAAAGAAGTATTTCTTTATCGACGTAGCTGGTGTTTGGTTAGCTATCATTGGCTAAAACTGGCGTTTTAAAATTGCATTCAAATAGGAGGTTAGCACACTCACTTAATTATATATGAGACAAAATTACGCTCTCATAGCTTCCCGTTAGAAACACACGTATTAAAAATTAATTTTATCTTTAAAGTCTTAAGGTTCATATTTATTTCTTCTCTTTCCTTCTCTTTTAAACGTGTACCTAGCTTTGGCGAGTTAACTTAATGTCATCTTTCCTTAAATCGTAAATAAGGGCCCGTTTACACATGCAACTTTTGATGCAACTTTTGTCGCACTCTTTATCCTCATTGTATCACGCGTATAAACTAGTGGCGATTTCAATGCGATTTCTGTGCAATTTGTCGCTGCGATATCGCACATGTTTTGATCATGTTCTAAACTTAATGCGACTTAGCAGCGATTTTTGGGAAATTGCAGCAAACATCGCACCCTGAATTGCAGCGAAATTGCGGCTAGTTTACAATTGCGACAAAATTTGCGTTGGAGCGCGCGCCAAAAATCGCATCAAAAATCGTACGTGCAAACGGGCCTTAACAAGGAGTTTTCTCTTTCGTTTTCATAGTAAATGGGATAAAAAATTCACGCAGCATGGCATTAGTTAAAAAAGTATTGTCATCAAGGTAATATCCTCATTAATTAAAAAAAATAGCATCAGTGTAACACTAATTCTCGCAGCTAAACGAAAATTTAAAAGGTGGCCATACGGTAATATAATTTTAACAATATTTTTCTGCGTTTTCCATGGCAAATCAATTACGAAACTCCATTCCATTCCGATCTGAATTAACCATATCTCCTGGCAAAGTTTTAAGTTTTGTCAATAACTCATAACCGCATAGGAGGCCCAAGCATAATGTTTAAATATTATTAAAAATGGCGTTTCTAAATATGACACTTTGTATGGGATTTCCAACCGAACATTTTGAGCAATACATAACAGTGAACTAACTGAATAAAGTACATGAAACATTACATGGTGTTGTTTGCTATCCTTACAACGCGTTTTGAACAATTTTAGGTCCACTTACTTTACTGTGTGTTATTAGTACATGTATAATACAATGACAAGGAATAAGTCATTTGGCCCAATTTAGCCACTTTCACCGCTCGACACGTTTCGGAATATGCTCGAATTTACGCACAAATATAGTTCGGGCTCCCATTCTGACTTAGCGACTTGACAAAAGGATGACATCCGAATGATTTTCTCAAAACCAGTTGCACATTACTTGTGTTCCCAAAGAATTAGCCGCTGCACAAAATCGTAATAGCATCTCAAAATAGGCCGCCATGAATCTGTGGGGATCAGAATAGTCCCGATAGACCACGGCCGACACTGGGCACCAGTAAAATTAAGCCTCAGTGGAAAGGGCCACAATCGTTTTGGTCGTGTCACAATTGTAGTAACTATGACCCGGTGCGGACACAGACTGTCGCTCCAATGCAGTCTGGTTCGCGCGAGAAAGGTGGAATCGCTGCGTGGGCCTCCGTGACCTTATGCGAAAATGAGATCACTATGTCAGCACGTGCGATGTTTTTGGCTGTTTTTTTTTTTTTTTTGGCTTGTTTGTGTTTTTTTGACAGTTTGCTCCGTGACTAGTCACGCAAGACTTGCACAAGTCACACAATGGCATGATCAATACGTTGAGCTTGCGAGGAACATCTGAGAATGGGCTTCAGAAGGAATTGTTTTGTACTATTTTGTTTGTCCCATTTCTTAGTTGTATGCGTCAGAACGCGAGTAATGTGAGAACATTCACGCTTAGTCTTACGTTAATTTGCTAAACCAGCCAAAGTGCACGCTTTCCAAACACGTGTTATGTTTCACGCGTATCAAAACAAGAAAACGTGTTTCTCGACCATATCCCGAGAAATCGTCACGTCAACAGGACGGAACTGATCAGAGCCGTGCTCACTGGCACGCTTATCCCAAAAAGTCTAACTTCGCTCTGGTAACTAGGCAATAACGTTAATTTTCGACTGTTGTCAGATATTTTACAGATTTTATCTCACTTTCTTCTTGTTTTGTCTTAATTTAGCATACCGTTTATATTCAGAAGTTGAAACGCCAGAGCACACTGCTTGTAATTCCGTAGGTGTGTTTTTTGCGAAATGTAGACTGTGTTTAGGTATATATACAGGAAGACTTGGTTGTATTGTAAAACTCCCTGAAGAAGTATGCGCTAGTCACACGAAACGCGTAGGAGAAATAAAAAAGTTTTACAACTCAAGTAGTTCGCAGAAGTGCTACTCACTGGCTTAACTTTAAAAAATTTTAATTCTTTTGCCGACATTTTTCACAGAAAAAAATGAAGAGGAAACTGCCTCTCATAATCCAAAACAAAAAACCAACACAAACTTGCGAAAGAGGGGCATATCCAGGGGAGGGTCCTAGAGTGCCCGTGATCCCCCCTCCCCCTCCCTTGGGAATAAAAAAGATACGATAATAAAAATTGGATGTCTCATTTCCAATCACTACACTCTAACGGACCCCTTAATTTACACCAAGAAGCGGTTATTAATGAGTTACGAAGTCTAGAAGATGCAACAACACATTCGCATTCTTTGGACTACCTAATAACCGAACTTGAAATTCGCACAGCGGCCAAAAAACTCAAAAACAATAAATCTCCGTTTTCAGACAAAATCAAAAACGAAATGATCAAATCCAGCTTAAACGAGTTAATGCCTGTTTATTTGAAATTATTTAATGCGGTTCTTAGCTCGGGCACTATGCCTCAAACATGGTGCGGTGGCCTTATTACACCAATCTTTAAAAGTGGGACTAAAAATGTGGCCTCAAATTATCGGGGAATATGTATTTCTAGTTGTCTTGGTAAACTATTTTGTTCCATTCTTAATCAGAGACTTCTTGAACACGTTCAGTCGCTTGACATACTTCATAAATCTCAAATTGGTTTTCTAGCAAATAATCGAACAGCAGACCATGTTCTTACACTACGAACGTTAATAGACAAATATGTCAGTCAATTGTCACCAAACGAAAGTATATACATGTTTTGTTGACTGTAGGAAAGCATTTGATTCGGTCTGGCATGATGGACTTCTATACAAGCTATTAAAAATCCATATCCGAGGAAACTTCTATAATGTAATTGAAACTTTGTATTCGCCTCTACCTCCTCTGTTAGAATTGGAAATAGCCAAACGCCATCTTTTCATTCCGCCAGAGGTGTGCGCCAAGGCTGCATTTTAAGTCCTTTGCTCTTTAACCTATACGTCAATGATTTGGCTTTCTCGTTTAACAATATTCTATCTGATCCGTTCGTGCTACCAAATGGCACCAAACTCAACTCTCTTTTTTATGCAGGCGACTTAATTATATTATCACGATCAAAAGTAGAATTGCAAAATTGCCTAAACGAGTTATCCTCATATTGCAACTCTTGGTTGCTAAGAATAAACCCTAAGAAAACCAAGATAATGATTTTTCAACGATGCACAAAAAAGTGTGATTATGTTTTTCACATAGGCAGTGAAATAATAGACATTGTCCAAAACTATATCTACCTAGGGACTCGCATCTCATCTTCCGGAAATTTTACACTTTCGCTTGAACACCTTCGACAAAAAGCTCTTCATGCTTTCTTTGGTCTACGACGCCACACTGATTTTAATAAACTGAAACCTTCTCTTGCGTGTAAAATTTTTGACACAATGATCTCACCAATTTTAACCTACGATAGAGAAGTTTGGGGTGCCTTTGCGAAATCAGATTTTAAGTCGTGGGACAGCTCCGCAAATGAAAAACTCATTTATAATTCTGTAAACGTTATTTAGAAGTTTCGAGAAGTTCATAACAAGGCATCCAATATTGCATGTAGAGCTGACCTAGGTAAATTCCCTTTGATCATTGATATAAATAAAAAGATACCTAATTACTTAAACTACCTACGAGAAAAGGAAGAAAGCTCTATAGTCAAACAATCTTTAAAAATACCTATTGACCTTCATTTTAACGGTCACAATAGTTTTTACTCTTGTCTCATGAAAATGACTGACCATTATAATTTCTGTGACTTAAATTGTAATTCACTGAATAAAGGTAAAATCAAGCAATATGTAGATCCCATGAAAAAGAAATATATCTCTTATTGGAACCAAACCCTTCAACACTCGCAAAAACTTAGTTTTTATTACACATTCAAAAAGAATTATAGCCTTTCTGCTTACCTAGATCTAACAAGAAAGAACCCGTCTAGAAAATCATTAGTAAAACTGAGAATTAACAGTCATAAACTTCGGATTGAAACAGGTAGATACGACAAAATACCTCGTGATGAGAGGTTATGTAGTCTCTGTAATTGTAACAAAATTGAAGATGAAACTCATTTCTTACTAGATTGCCCGAGCTATTCTTCGATAAGAGACAGGTTCTTTTCTAAACTAGAACCTAAAATCCCATTTCTACGACTATTATTGTCACATCTTATGAATTGTACTGATTATTTTATAAATATTCAATTAGTTTCATTCATCTCGTCATGCTTGAACAGAGAGACAAACTAGTTACAATGGCTACCTCTCTAAATGGTTAAAAATAAGAAAGGTATTGTTGTAATCTCTTCAGTTATTGCAATACTGTAATACTTTGTTATAGTCATGCAAATAACGCTTGTTGTTGTTGTTGTTGTTGTTGTTATTGTTGTTGTTGTTGTTGATAATAATAAAGCAAATCACGCTTTTTGGATTCGTAAGTTGAGCGTTTTACACCGTACAAAATAATAGGCTTTCAAATTGGCATTTAATGCACAACCACATATAGCACAAATCTATTTGTGACTCTTCAGACGATATGCACTCACTGAAAAAAAAAGATCTATTTTGCTAAAATTTAAAATTAACTAAAAAATCATCAGCTGTTACTGAGAAACGCAGAATATGCAGTAAGTTACTTTAAAGTCTTTTATTTTCGTTGCAGTTGCAGCCTTTTAGCTAAGAAACAGCCTTGTTAAGCGACATTAAATGTTAAGGCACTCTGCAGTCCTGATTTTTGGCTTTACGTTTGTTATGTTTGTCCACGGTTTCTATGATAATTCAAAAATAATAAATCCCATTTCATTCCGATCTACATTAAACACGTTTTCCAATATTCAAGAGTATTTTAGAGTTGATGATTATAACTTCTGTCAATTTCGTCTCGTTGTTTTTTAACTGAATGAATTACAAGCAGTGTGCTGTGGCGTAATTTTTTTCTAGATCTTTCGTTTGTATGGTGAATGTGCTAAACAATTTGTGCAGGCGGGCATTTCGTCATCAGGGTATTAAATATCCCCATTCTATATTTACACCACAAAAGGAGACCAATAATATTTTAACAGTAAGCGCCAGTGTAATATAGAATTCTCTCAACACTCACCGACAATAAGAAGAAAAGAAAAGACTGATCAATTTCGTCGGAATTTAAAATAAACTGAAAAACATCAGTTGACGTTACTGAGAAACACAGAGTATGAAGTAAGAAGACATTTTGACTCAAGTTAGTAAAAAACTTTACTGAAGTTAAGCCGTTTGCTTTATTTTTGTGACGGTTATAGCGTTTCATCTAACAAATAGTCTTGTCATGCGACATAAACTTATAAGGCACTCCGACTTCCTTCATTTTGAAAGGTGACTTAAAGTTCATTTTGTTTGTCCACGCTTTATGGCAATTTAAAATAATAAATTCCATTTCATTCCGATCTAAATTAAACACAGTTCCAAAGTGTCAAGGGTATTTAAGAGAGTCGTGATGATTAAAGCGTTTGGCAATTTAGTTTCGTCATTTTTAAACTGAATGAATTACAAGCAGTATACTCTGGCGTTTTTAACTCCTGAAAAAATTGCAGTTGCATGGGTGTTGGCCTAATAAAACATTGTCATGAATGTGTCCCGATTAATTTACTAACCGAGAGATTAAAGGAGAGCAATTATGTGTTTTGAAAACAACTTAACAGGAATACAAATTAATGCACCTGACGTTTGATTAGCTGCAATTGGCTAACATTGACATTAAACAGTTCTTAAATATAAGGAAATTTAGAAATTGCTCTAACACTAGTGTCTGTCAGGATTTACCATAATTGCAAGAACAGAGCTAGAAAACCCTCTCGGAGATTCCCGTTGAAGAATAATTCGTTGGCAACTTGCCAGCCATGTTTTCTCCTTTATTCTGCGGTATCTCTTCTTCGTGTTGTCTTCGGTTATAAGAGAACAAGAGAGGCAGCCCAGGCACAAGGGTAGTTTTGCTTTAAAAGCAATTATTTAAGGATTCTCCTCTTGTTGTCTTAGCTCCATTTTAACAGACTGAGAGACATCGGCCGCACCACAGACGACTATACATCCGCTATGACCGACTATTTATCTATTATGATCCCACTATTTATCCGCTATGACTGTGTTTCTCAGTAACGTCAACAGATGTTTTTTTCAGTGTAAAAGAAAAACTACACCTTGAAGAAGTACCAAAATGAATACATTTTTAGGGAGTCTTCAAGCCAGAAGTATTGGAATAATTGGGATTGGGACATTGTTGTAAGAAAACTCCATTCACACTAAAAGTTAAAGGGTATGTCCACAGTTTCCAAGCCAATCGATTGCGGGAACAATTCTGTTTTAAACTCATCTAAACTTGTCCTTAGCTTTACTTATCGAGTGCTTTCGAAAATTTTAAGATCAGTCTCATTTTGCAACAAATGAGGGCAGCCCGCTCAGCTGTGCGTTTCTCGAAAGCCCCGAAACTTTTCGGTCCAATTTCGGGTACGATAATTCACATTGTGCCGTGAGAACGAAAACGTTTCTAAGGGACGGACCATTATTTTTTGGGAGGGGGGGATGAAAATTTTTTCAAGACAAACAATTTTTTTCTGTGTTGTTGTCTGTGCAAAAAAATTTTTTCCGGCTGCATCTTCCTGCAAACAATTTTTTTGTGTGTTTGTTATTATTATTATTATTATTATTATTATTATTATTACATTTATTCATATACGGTTAAAATTCATCAGGATTCTTATGCAGTAAAATTACTAATCTAAACATTACTGCCTAAAACTGCTCTCCATGAATGCCGTGTCTCTATGTCTCTAACTTATAAAAGTATAACTGCACCATGGCTTGTTTTGTTTCCTAAAAAAAATTGAAAATCTCACATTAAAGTATCCTGAAACATTAAAATGTGAACGTAGTTGCAAGTAATACTATAGAACTGCACCGGCGGCACCTGCTAGAGAGGATTGAGAAGCCAAATGAAACAGCGCTTGCTTACACTTGCGCTTTATTTTGTAGTTTATACAAGACTGGATCCAATTTGCCTTCTTCATGCAAGTGGAAAGCAGGAGACTGCTTGCTGTTTAAGTAATGATTTATTAAATGTCATCATCAAAACAGCCTAGGACCCTGTTGAAAAGCCAGTGTGACTATTAGTGAATACATGCAATCCAGGAATTTAAGTTAATCTTTTCTCTTAGTTAGAGTTTCATTGCACTTCGAAGAGGTCTTGATTAGTAATGGTAATTGGACTCAGTGGAGCACAATTCAGGGAGTAATTGGGCGAGTTACTTTAAATCAGCCGAGCGGGTAGGGCGAGGACGATTTGAAATTACAAGCACGATTACCCCTGAATTGTACAATACAAAGTCCAGTTAATCCTATCTATAACAAAATGCGAGATTAGAAAATCTATGTGCCCTTCAGGGATATATTTTTAACTATCAGTTTTGCAAGCAGTGGAGAAACAGCTATAAAAAGAACCCATTTCAGTGCACCTGATTGACGTGTGTGCAACGTAGTTGTCCGATTACAGCTATCCAATTACAAAAAGTTCTTGTTATAGAAACGATTAATAATGGTAATAGGACTGAGTGGAGTCCAATTCGGTCTGTAATCATACGAGTGATTAACGAAATCGGACGACCGCGTAGCGGGAGTCCGATTTGTTCAATCACGAGTATGATTACAGACCGAATTGGACGACACGAAGTCCTGTTACCAGTTAATCATATCTACAACAAAATTAGCAAAAGAAAAGGGAGAAAACGTAGTGGAGAAGGAATTGACAACAGTTTCACGATACGTAAAAAGAACTTATTCAAGTGTAACTGATCTATTAGCGCGCGCGCTCTGACGGGTACTTTCCAATTACTTAGGCATGACGCGTACACTGTCCAATTACACTGTCCTAGCTGTCCTATTAATGCTCAAATCATGGCTGGTGATAGCCAATCAGATTCGAGAATTTTGTTATAGTTATGATTAATACAATAACCTAACTTTAACATTTAATGCTTTCAAGGTCCTCAGAAGAGATTATTTTTAATAAAGGGGTTAGTTACTGATTTTAAGAAACTGTGATAATTTGTTGGTGGAAAAGTGAAAAACAGAAATTGGGGTTTATCAACCAAGTCGATTTGGTAAACTAGCCACCGGAAAGAAATGACAAGACTGATGTTTGAGTGTTAAATAGCTCACTGATTTGCTCTAATGAATAGCTAACACTCAAAATGTCAACTTTTGAATTAGTTTGTGGTGTCTAATTTACCATGTCAAACCAGTTGATGAATCCAGATTTTACAAATCGTTTTGTTGCATTGTTATCTTGCATTTTAACAAATAGGACTAAATTTACTTATATAAATCAAACTATGTATCAACTAATCTGCAAACTTTTTATTTTCTCCTTTTCAAGTCTACAAACAATTTATTTGGGCTTTTTTGATTTTGCAAACAATTTTTTTCAGGATTTTTCATCCCCCCCTCCAAAAAAATAATGGTCCGTCCCTAAGCATCCTTAAATTTATTATTTACCGACTGAAATTCTTCGATTTTCTTTTAGCTATTAAAAAATATAAACACTTTCCATGACTCAGTATTTTTGAAGTTTTCTTGACGGAGGAGTATAGATGAAATTTATTGAAAATCATTTAGGACCTCAAAAAGTTAAACAGATAGCTTTTGGATAAGTGGACAGGTGTAAAAACATCCATTTACTCCAAAATCTCGCAAGCGTATTTTTCTTTTTCTACTAATTTTATAATGTAAACTCAGTTAACAGGCAATTTTTTTTCGTAAGTTTCAAAGAATGTTCTATAAAATTTATGCAGTTACGTGTTGGCTTCGTAAAGCAATGTCGTCTGGTTAATTATAATTTTGCCCGATTAACCTGCCAACAGCCACAAAAATTAGCTGGAGAAGTGTTTTACGCTAGGTGAATCTTTGTTGTTAAAACTGAGTAACTAACGCTAGTCTTCCATCAGATCCACACTGGCACATAAGAAAGATTTAAAAAACAAGGGAATTTGAAAATTGTTTCTCGATTGATCACTGTCCCCATCAGTTAGCATATCATACCCAGCAAAACAAAACTCTCGCCGATCTCCCGATTAAAAACAAACGTTTTTCATTTCGCGCAACACTCAACGGATCAGTCAAACCCTAAAAAACCTTTGCTATCTCCTTGGAAAAATCACCTGCTCTCTTTTCGGCCTCATTCGTGTAATTTTTCAGCGATACCTGAGGCAGCCTATGCACAATTTTAGTTTCGCCATATAATAAATGTTTATGGGTATTCCTGTTGTTGTTTTATAACCACTCCTGGGGTCGTCTAAAATTCTTTCAGATAAAGCCAGCGATCTTCGATCGCGGCGACTAGCGACTGAATTAAAATCGCCAGGTTTGTCGGGTAGGTTACGGCGATTTTCGCCAGCGATCCTGGTAGCAACCGCGAGCGATCGAAACCTCCCATATCTGAACATGTTTAAGTCCCTGGCGATTCCGAGAAAATCATCAGCCATGGTACTTTTTTTGGAGAATTTTTAGCTAAACGAAACAAAAAGGAAAAAATACAACACGACTCAAAATGTTTACTTCCTATAAGTCAAGAAAAACCACCTTGTTATCAATAAACAGGAGTCTTGGCTATATTTTAGTGTTTGCCGACACATGTTAGTGTGGTTGTACAGCTCTCGCAAATACTTTGATATTTCTGCGGGTTTTGATCTTCTTCTTGTCCTTGCTGCAGAATTTACCACGTTATATCACCCGGATCTCCGGCAACCAAGACGTTTTCCTTAAAGAAGAGTACCATTACCTAAATGTGTCTATGGTCGGAAGGTACACTGTGTTCGACATTTTTGATTGCACCTTTGAATGCCTCACCAATCCCTCCTGCCTGTCTTTGAACCTGGCTGCCTCCAAAGGAGCTGATGGAAAGCTTTGGTGCGAGTTACTGTCTACTGTAAAGTACGACAACCCTGAGAAGTACAAAAGAAACGAGACTTCACATCACTTTTCCATCAAGGTAGGGCTTGATGTTTTTTCGATATTTATAGTGCTCAATAAATGACCTAACAAAAGCCGTCCAACAGCCGTCTTAACTAACAAGCCATTGCAAAGTAGGTTAGACTACGACCATCCTTTCTTTCCGCTCAGGGATAATCGATCAAAAAAAGGAACGCGCCAGCGAGCGGGAAAAATTAAATCGCCTGCCACGTGCAAACGTGACGCGTGTGTGTAGTGAGCTCACTATAATTAAACCTAATCATGGGGTAGACACGCGCGCGTCGCGTTTCCACGCGGCAGGCGATTTTCCCGCTCGTCCGTATGTTCTGTTCGCTTGACTATCCCAGAGCGGAAAGAGAGACTGCTCGTAGTCTAAGAGAAGGCAGTCTCTTTTTTCAATATCATCGGAACAAAGATACCGGAACACAGCCAAAGTGATAGTTAAATTCAGGTAAATTATTTTTTCCTCTTTTAGACCCCATGTCTGTCTTCTCCGTGCCAAAACGGGGGTACATGTGTGCCTAACTACAAGTACCACACGTTTGAATGCAGCTGCAAAGACGGTTTCGTCGGAGAATACTGCGAAATAGGTAATTGTCATTAGTGTTGAACCAAAAACATGTTTCTTTAAATATCTCACCGAAATAAAGATAAATAAAAGGGAAGAGTATTATGTTTTTGATTTTCACTGGGATAGCATTGAGTTAAATATAAATTTTATTACTTTTCAGCTGGAAAGTCATGCAAGGACCTGTATGATGCCTATCAGTAAGTAAAACTACACATTACAGTTTCTTACCAAAAATTGAATGTTGAGAGTCCTCAAAACCATTAAAGGTTTATATCGACCCCAAGGCATGAACTCCCCCCCCCTCCAATGCGAGAAGCGAAACAAATATGACCATGAGTAGTTCCACCACAAGGACCAGCTCCACATAAAATATGAAGGGAAGTTTATTTTGACCATTTCCAATTTTGCTCAAGCGACATTTGCTGTTAACAGGTCGAGCGTGAGTCAGGTGGTTACCCTCGTCTTGGACTCCAAACCAACTTCCGTTCTGTGTCACATGGGAGATTTCGGATGTGGAGATGCGGGATGGACGCCGGTTATGAAAATTGATGGCAACAAGGTATTACATTCAATCCGTCATTTGTTTCTGATTTTTAAATAGTGACCCTTCAAGACTGCAGAAAAGTTGCCATTTTTACCTTAGTTCGTCGCACGTTTTAGAGGCCAGTGAGGATTCACCCACGAGAATCCAATCTTGTGCTTTGCGGCTTTAGCAATTCTTGCTTTCCAACCCAGTCAACCTCGTTTTGGATGGGTAAATAAGAGGCAAACGCAATGGACAATACGAAGATATGGATGAAGTGAAAACTGAGTCAGTCACTTTGTACAGGCTTGACTATTTGGCACCCTTGGAAATAAATTTAACAATAATTAGTACCTGTAAGCACATTAATGACAATGGCGGTTTCACAAAAGAGATCTTCTGTAGGATAATTTTTTTTAAGCTTATAATTAACCCCTTAGGTATTTATGTTACTTACCAGCTTATTATTTATTCCATAGCTAGCTTTCTTTGGGGAAAACTAACTGCCAATTTTCTCCAATCCTTAAAAGTTAACCTTCCACTACGATTCCATCCTGTGGAGCAACAAAGAAACCTTCAACCTTGCAGGAGGGGAGACTGGGTTCGACACACAAGAGACCAAGTTACCAACCTACTGGAACACATCCTTCTCCAAGATCTGCCTCGGTATGAAGATCAATCAGCAGATCAACGTTATTGTCATAAATAAGCAAGCTGATTCCCTGCACGCACTGATTGCTGACGGCCAATACCGCGCCACCTCACTGGGTCGTGACATGTGGAAGAGACTTATTGGTTCCCAGGCTTCCCTGCAGACCAGCTGTAACAAGGAAGGGTTCAACGCCAAGTGTACTGGCAAGGCCGCTGCCAAAGCAAGAATCGGTATCCTTAATAATGAACTAGGGAATTGCGACAGTTGTGACTCCAGAATCGGGTTTGGTACCGGTGGTCATCCTGATGACTCCAACACGTGTGGAAACGAAGCATGCTGTACATGTGGCGGCGCCGATAACGGCGACAGGCAGATTAAAGCAATGGGTTTTATTTTGGTTCATTAAGAAGAAGAAACGGCAGTTTTCCGAATTCTGGACGGTTCTCTGTCTCTCTACACGAACGAGGCCGGCTGCTGTTACGCAGACAATGGCGGCAAGCAGATTAAGGCGATGGGCTTTATCTTGGTTAATTAGAAGAAGAAACGGCTGACGAAACTCAGAAGCGAGCATCGTTGAGTCAAATTATCGATATGTTAGTAGACACGACCAGTTTATTCATTTGTTATAACTTTTAAGCCTTTCGCCACAGCTAATTTTAATCTAATCCCAAAAGCCGTCTTCATTCTGGCCATTTCGTTCTTTCTAGTAAGCTTTTCAAGTTAAAAGTATACCTTTGTTATGTACGGCCCAAGGCGTGAAACCGAAATGGTTCGTTTAAAAGGTATATATATTTGTTGATAGATTTTGTAAACAGCAATTTTTTTTTACCTTCTTTGCAAGGTTCTGAAAACTGAGAAATACTTCTTTGGGTATGGCTGGGAATGTTTCCACAAAGAGTCTGTTTTTAGCCATTTTGGTATATTATAGGTATAGATTTTACCATTTGGTATTAAGTAGAGAATGTTTTGCTTACTGGTCTGAAAGGTTTTTGTCAGTTTGGCGTGAAAAGGGTATCGGATTTAGGGATTGTTAAGGTCTAAAAATATACATAAAAAAATCAATTTTAAGGGGCCTGAAAATGGTCAATCGTCATAGTTTCTTAATTTCGTTTGTGAGGAGCAACTTCCTCCCCCACCCCCCTTCCCCTGCTTGTTGGAGCTAGAAAAGTATATGTTTAAGTTTCGATTGCCTATACGAAGGTTCTGTCATATTTTCTGTTATAAACTGGACATGTTTTAGTATCCCAAAGTTACTTTTTTTCAGCGTCATGGGCATTTATAATATCTTGTAACTGAGAAAAAGCTTCCAGTTTATGAATACAAATTAAGCTGATAGTTGAGCCAACTGAACATCTGTAAGCTCAGTGAGATTGTGAAACTTTGGATACGTGTATGACTATGCGAATCGCAAAAACATGCAGGCAGTGGGTATCCTGTGGTGCAATGACAGTAGCAGCTCTTCCCACTTTTACCTCCTTTCCTACCCACTCCGTCGTTTTGTCTTTTCGCCTCTTTCTCTTCTTCTCTTTTTCCAGACTACAAGGTTTTATGGAGAAGCATGCGGAGAAGACTTAGTTTGACTTTGATATACCAGTTGTCATAGCTACCCATAAAATGAGAGCTCAAGCCACAGGAAGTCCAGGAAATGTAAACAAACCGACAGTGACGAAAACCACTTGAATGTTTTTCTCATGAACAAGTCGTCTTCCATCTTCCCCATTCTCTCTCTCGTTCCCAGTCTCTGCGTTACCCTAGACCGGCGGTCTCTGGGAACGAGATTGTTTCTAAGTTTGATAAAAGTGATAACGGTTTTCGGTTTAGCGCAGCAAAAAAATTAAAAACAACGGCAACAACTAAGAAGTCCAAATTATATTGTCGCCGTAAGAGACCTCTGCTAGCACGGAAGTGTTAAGAACGTTGCAACCGCAAACTGGATACTCCCCATTGTATATAATGTAAAAGCTCGTATAGCATTTCATTTATTTGGGTATTCATGTATTTATCGATTTTAAATGTAACAAAATACTGCCTTATAACGAAATATTAACAGTTGCATGCTTTGCTAATGTATAAAGCTGTCAGTTTTAATTGACAATTTTAAATTTGTCGTAGCTAATTTAGTACTGAACAGATGATGTTCCAGTGTTGTACGTATCACTGAAAGTCTGGGCAAATTTGACTCACACTAGTTGGATTAAGTTTTGACATGTTTTAGTTTTAAGAACATAAAGGGAGTCATGCTTTTTTCCGTGTGTGTTCAAAGATAAAATTTTAACGCAAGTTTTTGTAGTCTAACAGTATCTTAAATATTATTTAATACACCTCGGCTCAGTCAACCTGATTTGTAATGTTTCTTGACTGATTAAAGTGTAGACTTGCCATGATATCTGATGTACGTGGTACCTTTATTTCAGCAAACAAACAAGAGATACTGTGGTGCTGCGTCGGTGGGGACACGAAACACAAAATTTTGGTTTTATCAACTGAGTTGATAAGGTAGATTGGCCACCGTAAAGAGATTGAAAGCTGACGTTTCGAGCGTTAGCGCTTCGTCAGAGCGAATCAAGGAATTGTGGGTTGCACTTCGTTTATATGGGGAGTGGTGGAGCTATGCTATTGGTGCGAACATAGCATGTTCGGCCGTTCTTAACCATGCATTTTGCTCCATAGGTGATGAAAATCAAATTTCTCTTTAAAATTTGAACCATACAGGTCGCGAGAGTAAAGGAATAGATCGTCATAATCAGGGAGAAACTGAATCCGATTGCTTTCTCACCTGTCCACCCAGGGGGGGGGGGGGATATAAATTCTCCACTGTTCGACATTTTAGGTGGTTTCATATCCTTATCCCCGATGCTTAATAGAACAAAACTGAATGCAAGGCTGGCTCTACGGCAAAGGGTTGATTTATTTAATGGCCAATATTTCGGCTAACAAAATTAGCCTTCCTCAGGGCCAGAGATATACTAGTTCTGGCCCTGACAAAGGCCAATTTTGTTAGCCAAAATATTGGCCGTTAAATAAATCAGCCCTTTGCCGTAGAGCCAGCCTTGCATTCAGTTTTGTTCTATTACACTTCGAGTGACGTCCCGATGCGGCACTTACTCGAAGAATTCCGTATAACTAAAAAACCACTGCAAAGCAACTAAAACAGCATTGGAAATTTCTTTTTATCAAAAGTGATGTTCTTCAGTTCAAAGTGATTATAATTCACCGCTCGCCCATTAAGTTCTCTATCCAGAATAAGCGTTTTAACCTAGGACACCGAGCACTTCAATCTGTTCCTTGCTTACAATTTTAGTGACATTTTGTTAAAGTACCGAAAGAGATGAATGGTGACAATCAAAAGACTCTTCTGTTAGTTACTGTAAAATTTTCGTACAGATAGAACATATACCGTTAAATTAAAAGAAAAGATTTCTTTGTCCCGTCCAATTTTAAATAAGCGCCGCCCTCGAATAAGCGCCGCATTCGAGGAGCGAAAAATTTGATAAGCGCCGCGGCGCTTATTCGATGTAAATGCAGTAGGCTACAAGGACTAAAAGCTCTCGTAAACGACCACCCTCTATTGTTTTACCACGTGGTCGCTTACGAGATCCCATTCTTGTAAGCGATCAGCTCTAGTTGCGACCACTTTTCTGAATTTCCGAGGTGGTCGCTTGCGAGAGCTAATTCCGGACTGTACACCTTTAAAAGCCATAAAATTCTTTGAATTCACGCAAATGTTTCGAGTGATAGGTTTGTTTAATAATAAACTGGTACCTGGTGATAAAATAATGGAATAATTATAAGGAAATTTAGGAATGGAATTGTTGAAATAATGAATTCTTTTTGGAGGGAAAATAAACGAATAAGTGACGTTTGCATCAGGTTTCGTAACACGCTTCCGACCGCAACGGTAATGTTGGTAATGTAAAATTCAAATTATTTCTGCAGAACTCATTTGAGGCTAAAAGCTCTTTGCAGTACAAGGGTCACTTTTAATACAGCGAGTGATTTATGACTCGTGTTTAATGATACTTTATTGTCGTTTTAATGAGTCATTAGGTCTTCATTCTCAACATCCATCATTGTGGCTTCTTGTTATATTTTCTGTTTATGTTTTTAACGCCAAATAAAAGCACGAAATATCTACGTTGTTTAGCTATAAAGAATTTGGTATCTTGTATCTGGAAGGATACTTTGCTAAGACGCAAGATCCTCTCTTGTAGAGGGGCTTCCTAGCCGAACCCATTGAAAAAACGACTGTTTATAACTGTTGTCACAGTGATACAGAAACTATTCGATTTGACATGTGCTAATTGCTTTCAGCTCCTTTGTTGATGTAGCATGTCTGTATCGCATGCCAATTTCCTATACAGGTTATTGGTACCACAGTCCCTTTTTCCGGTCACTCTGTATATATAATACACGTCGATCTTCCGTGCCGAGTGTTGGATATCTACTAAACGCAGATTGGTGATTTAAGAGTTCCGATAATTTCTTTTTTCATATTTTGTTACAGAAGCTATTTCCTTTGATTGTCGCGGGAAGACTTAAGTGGCATCTTTTTTGCAACATTTATCAAACAGGCCAAAATAATTGACTATGGAAGACAGAAATTTTACAATAGATTTAGAAAGATTGGAGCAGATTACTTATGATGGATTGTCCGTTTGAAAATTAAACTTCCTAGACGAAAAATGATGAAGGCGAGGACTTTGAAAGCTTTTGAAGAGTTCTCCGCCGTTATCACCTTTTCTTCTTTAAGCATTGACAAAGATCTACTGATGAGAAAAATATATCCTCCTGTTTCGAAATTTTCGACGGATTATCAAAGCCCTCTGTTCAAGATTTGAGATCCACAGGAAGTCTTTGTATAATGAGATTCAAACAGCGATGTCTATGCAAAGCTCACACCACTTGCGGGTTACCTAGGGGTTTATAATTAATCTTCTTTCTGGCGGTATAGTCGACCTACTTTCTTCAATTTTATGTAAAAGCGATTTATTGTTAACGTCCTTATCGCGGTAATATTTTTCTTCACCTACTTTACGCGACGTTTTAAACTGTCAACGCGTCAACCTCCAATAATTATAAGATGACAGCCCACTTGTGACCGAAAACCTGTTACATGCGGTATTCTGGGCTATTAAAAGCTTCAATCTTTTATATTTCTTTTGTTTTCCATTGGAGAAATATTCTAATGATGTCTTTGTCAAAGACCAAGTTGTTAAATTGTGATTTAGCCGCATTGTTACAAAGAATGCCTCGCCCGCAGAGAATTATTATGCAAAGCAAGCCATTTGAATACACAGCTGTAGCACAGTGTCTGTTGACATTACCAACACAAATTTTATCTCCGCAAGAAATCTTTATTGAGATATATTTTAGATTATTCGTGAAAATATTTAAAGAAATACGCCACCGTAAGTTATATTTTGTTAATTTGGAAACTGAAACGAACTTAGGAAAGCAAAGTATTGTGGAAAGACGTTTTCAAGAACAACTAAGCGAGCCGAGACAGACATCATTTGAGAGCGGCCGGTAATCTGCATCTTGATTTTTGAGCCATCAAAGATTGACAGCTGGACGACACAAAATCTCCCGCAGAAATCATTGATATTGCACTATACGTCGAACGATGGGGTCGCATGGGAAGATGCCCCAACCAAAATAGAAATTTCGTGATATGGTTGCCATTCATCGCGCTACGACGTGAAACTGAACGAAGTCCAGTATTGGCCATTCAAGGACATAACCTTGAGCTTGGAAGTTGTAGTACTTCACAGAGGTTAGCCATTTCTTATGCAAGACGGTTAAACTCGGTTTTTCCACCCGCTGTAAAGGGCATGTGGTTTCCCAGTAGGTTTTGCTTGCCCTCCACTGTAAAAAGAAGCAGTATGATGGATCTTTTGTTTGGGCACTGTGTATTGGCATAGCGTGTCTATAACACTTCCCGGCTTTCGTGTCATTTGCCGTGTTTAACACACCGAGCAAATGTTGTATTTCGCGGTTCTTGGTGGACGAATCTTTCAATATTCATGGCTCTATCGAAGAGATATCTAATCTTTAGATTCCTAATGGCTCGACCAAGGACAAAATGTTTATCTTTGATTCTGTTTTCGATCATTTTATACGTCGTTTTCAGTTTCGTCTCCTTGCACATCCGCAGTGACGGAGTTGACAAGTTTCCTGGAAGCTTCGTTGAGAATCACGAAAGTTCCCGTTCCAGGATAAATCTTCTTTACCTAACCAGAACAGCCGACGAAAGACAAACCGAGCTTCGTTTCGGTGAACAGAGGGAGGCGGATATTGGTGGAAATGTCTTGAATAATGAGGCTCGAAATTCACCGGACACTGAAACTAAAAACATCGAAATTACAAACATCGAAAACAGCCATTCAGATTACTTACAGGGACCAAGGCGGAAATTTTTGTATGTTTTTCGCTATTATGAGCAGCTAGGCAGAGCTACAAGTAACTTGTTAGATTTGGCTTCGCTAGCAAAATACAAGAATCGTCTTCTTGTCGTACCGTTTGTTAATAACTCTCGCATGTCTGGATTACCCAGTGGCGTGAGTCACTTTTATCGCAAGGTTGAAAAGCCCGGGCAAAGAAGCTACGCTCCGTTGGACGAATACTTCAACATGGAAGACTTTGATTTCAAGTTAAAATCTCGTGGTTACAGCACTTTTAGAAGTTTTCGTGACCTCGAATCCCACTGCTCAAAGAGATTCAATATTGTGGTGCATTTCTTGTTTAATGATGAGAATTATGTGAGAGACACGGCTTTGTGGTATAGAATCACCGATGACGATGTTAAAGCGTTGTACAAACAAGCGAAGGAGCATTATGGCTGGATAGATTGCCCCGGGATTAAACGATCCCGACTTAGTAAACAGATCGGTTTCAAAGTTAGCCGTTATGTGTGTGTAGATCCAGAGATTATCACATCTGCCGGTGAACTCGAGGACAACGTTCTGAAAGGAGCAAACTGTGTTGGGATCGTACAATGGAGGGGAACTGGTGATGACCGCGTGCACTTCCCTTTGGACCCTTTTATTACTCAACCTTTACGGCCATCTGATCTGGCATTTAACGCGAATCTAGTGCAGCTGGCCAGGAAGTTTGTGAAACACACATTTAAGGGAGAATTCATTGGCATTCATGTGCGCTCAGAGAGGCACGTTGAACGAAAAGGCGCAAATGTAACAAGACGATGTTTCGAAAAACTCGCAACTCGTGTTCAGGAATCACGAAACGCGATCCACGTTCATGAAGTTTTTCTAGCCTCAGATTTGACGGATCATGGTTCTGACACCCTGAGGAGTTTTGCAGGAGCGAACGATCGTGGATCTTTATCGATTTTTTTACACAAGGTACTAAGTCACCCGGCAACGTTTGATCCAAAGGATATCCTCTTTGACAACGGAGCTATCGCCATTGTAGAAATGAATATACTGTCCATGGCAACAAGACTTTTCACAATGGGTGGGGGAAATTTCCAAGAGTGGGCAGTGGGCATATTCTTAAAAAGACACAACAACGAGCGCAAAAGAGTTCATCGCATGTGCGAACTTGTGTAAATTCGGGCCGAAATATTGGAGCATGGAAAGAACCAAATTCCTGTCATTGGTCCATTCGCCACAAACCAAGCACCATATCAAGAAAAAGTTCCAATCCAAGGAAATATCTTGGACGTTGTCGACTTTAGAAAGCAGGATAAGAAATTATTTATTATTTATTTAGCTTAAAATATAAAATTCAGCTACGGTAAGCGTTTGAATTTTGCAAACTGGCGACAGTGAATATCGTGAATTTGAGCGTCTCCAAGCAACAAGAGAAGACGGATGAAATTCAGTCTACACAGAGATTAACTTTTGGTAAAAGATAAATTTCTATTTTCTAAATAAATTGAGATGTCTTAGAAACTGTACAGCAAATTCGAATTTCCTCTACTAGAGTATAGTTTTTAAAAGCCCAGTTTTCTTCTGTTATATTCCCTCCCTATTCGTAAGCAGTCTATTAGTTATACGAAAAAGATAAACGTAATTTGACCGTTTCTAAGGGCTTACAGCAAAACTTCCACGTACAATGTTCGCCAGTCTTCTTAAAACACTATGCCGTTTTTCATGCGTTCATAGATTTCAGTTCTGTTACCCTTCGTGGGAGAAATTAGGTTTCGGTCAAGACGTTTGATAGCGTTTATTGCTTTACAGTTGATCCACGTCACGCGTGAACGGAAACTCTAAAATTCAAAACAACGTGACGAGTCACGTTCTCCATATTTGGGCATTCGCCTTCTGTTTTCTGAGATTCAGAGAGGGATTTCCAAAATCGAAAGGAGATTCCGAATCTGTCACAGATTTTTCGAAATGTTCAGACCTGGTTATGTTGATGCCTTAGGTCGGAAGAACAGGCTATGTAGGCCTCTCCACAAGGAAACGAGAAGACGAATAATTGATCGTTATTTGACTGGAGAGGGACCGACAGCGATCTCCACAACAGCTCGTGCAACTCCCGGCGCTGTTTATTGTATCATTCGACATCTTAAAACGTTCAGTACATGTGAGGCGCTCAGTCAAGAGGGACGAGGTTATTCGTCTAAACTTTCAGACGACGTTCATGAGTTGTTCAAACTAGCGAAACCTAGGATATATTGATGGGAAAATCGCGAAAGATTGTTGAGCAATAGGATATGCAATAGAAAATAGACGAAGCACAGGTCTCCAAAGCGTAATATGAGAGTTTGTATGGAGCTGAAATTCGATTAAAAATACCTAAAAATCAAAATAGAGTTTGAAAAACCTTACCTGTTGTGTGTTTGCTGTGTCTTTACCGCTTTTCCGAACTTCTGGAGGCTGTTTTGGGCGATATTCTGTTTAACGGTCGATGCGACGTCTTGTCACGTACTAGTGGCTTTACTTTGAGGTGATGTCGCATCGACCGTTAAACAGAAAATCGCCCCAAACGGCCTCCCGAAGCTCGGAAAAGCGGCAAAAACACAGCAAACACTCAACAGGTAATGGCCTTCAAACTCTATTTCGCTTTTTAGGTATTTTGCACTGAAAACTGCCGATTTATATTTTGGATCAAATTTCAGCTCCATACAAACAACTCTCATATCACGCTTTAATTGGTTAACTGTGGACGAAGCGTCGGCTTTGTCTTTAATCAACCTCGCAACTAGGAAAAACTCAGTGTTATCAGTAATTGCTTGACACGGCACATGTATCTTGGTGTTCGTCCACTTCATTCGGAGCTACCGTTCTTACACAAGCGTTCAGCTCCAAGGTTTGTTCTCGTTTGGTTGAAACAGGAATCCTGCGTCAGCAAAATAATTGACATAATTTCACCTACTTCTACGTGTTCTACGTCTAAACGTTTTTGAACCACTGACAAGAAGCCAACCCAGAAAATAACGCGTTCTCTCGATAAAACAAAGGTTTGTCCCGTCACAACCCCTTGCTTCTACAAAGATAGAATCCATTTTCGCAAATCTCAATAAGATCTTCAATATTTCCTTTGTGATCTCCGTTATGTCACTGAAACTAGCTTGTTCATTTGAAGACTCGGATCACGTGTTCAGGTTTCCGTTCACGCGTGACGTGGATCAACTGTAAATGTTAATCGAGAGAAGCTGACATCGTCTCAAGACACGATTATTGAAAATACATTCTCGTGACGTGCTTTTTTCGTGCCAAGAGAAATTGAAAGGTTTAAAATATCTTGAATGCAGAGCAACAGTCAGAAGAGAACTGTTCAACGTTTATTTATTAGTGACATTTAAGTTAATTGTTGCTGTTTGAAAACGCAGGATTTAAATAAAAGCTGAGAGATATCTTTCAGTTTGTTGTTCAATGTTGTGGAGAAGCGTACCTTTAGTGAGATTCGTGACCTCGTTTATATACACTTCTGTCCATTTAACTTTCCCTGACTTGCTGCAAGAACACCCCGCAAGTCTGGTTCACTTGCCCTTTAAATTTCTAGTGAACGAGCCACTGAAACGAAAGTCGCGTGTGGATTCTCACACCGAAACAGGTGTATATACTTACAAAATTTCTACTTGAAACAAACACTTGTTTCAGTTCATTCCGTGATCATAAGTTAGGCACGAACACGAGACATGCCAAAGATAAGAAACCAATAATCTTAAGCTGTATATTAAAATTATCTTAATGACAGATATGAAAGTAGTGGTCACGCCCCGGCAGATAACTAATCGACAACAATCACTAGTTTTCATTGGCTATTCTGTGAGTTGCTTAGCCTGGTCTCTATGGCTACGATAAGTCAAAGCAGAAGAAGTAATATAATCTGGAATACGCGTTTACTTATAATTCAGCTTTATAGCTTATGAACGCGGATTTCGGAGTGCAAATTGTTTTTAGTGTTTTACATTTTCACCTTGATTAAATTTTAATTCTCGGCTGCCGAAGAATCTGCGGGCCCTGGTCTTGGAATGCAAAAGCTTGAAATTCTAGTTCAGTAGAACAAAAAAAAAAACAAACAAACAAACAAACAAACAAACAAAAGAAAAAGTAATATTCTATCGCAGCGAAGAGTTTTAGGGTCAAAAACTGTAGGGGATTAAAATATAACCCTTAAAGTTATTTCTTATCCCCTTCTATCCTAGTGAAAATTCGAGAAAGGGAAATATAAGACATGAACGTTTCACAGAGTTTCCTTCCTTCGTTTTACTCGTGTGCTTAGCTGGGGAGAGGGTTCAAAACAAACTAAAATGTCACAAAGTTCACAACTGTGCATTGGAATTGTACATTTTATAAAAACCTGAATAAATTACATCACCTTAATATACTCGAATGTCCGATTTTTAGCTCGGCGCTCCTTTTTGACTAAACCTTTGTAATGTTCCCCGAAAATTCCTAGTCGTATCCGTAAGAGCGAGGTGTCTGCAGGCTTGACTTTAAACAAAGACATGCCTTGGAACAAACTTTCTGATTTGACGCCTTAGCTTTCAGTTTCGTAAAATTCCAAGTCTACATAACGAGTAAGGAGAATTAGCAAAGTGATCAAATGTTTTAGACTCGATGGACATACTGCAGTCACTCATTTAAAACAAACTTCATTTCCTGCCAGTGGAACACAATATACTTAACCGTATTCGGTAAATAATGGATCAAAAACGCAGTCCACTGCAAAACACTTTTCTTGTCCTGAAAAGTGACCCCGACGTTATCATTGGCGATCTTCACTTTAGTCCCCAGTTTCTCGTCCTGGAATGACGATGAATTCAGCATATGGGGACCTGGTCCTTAGTCCCCAGTTTCTCTCGTATTCTCCCTGGGGAGCTGGTATCCAGTGAAGATTCAGAATGACCACTCATCTAGAGTCATGGCTGATAAAGTCTCGCTTGCAATCGAACTGGCGATGTCTTGGTCTGTAAGAAAACGGTTTTTGTACTTTGAGTTACTCGCAGTGGATAAACAATGACTCAGAGTTTGTTTGGAACGCGTTTGAAGCCAACTGCAATTTCGACTTTAAGCTTCAAAGCTGAAATTCCACTCGGAAACAGTACTGACTTACGATAAACGCAATAATTTTGGCTTTATCGTTCTTACAACAAAATTGGTTTTGCTGCAAATAGGAACACTGAAGAACGGATTACCAAAACTTGGGTGGGAAATTAAGCACGCTAATTTCACCGGTGCAAGTAACTTATTAAGCTTACTGTGTGAATGAAAAAACCGTGAACAATATTATTTGACTTTGCTGTGTTAGTTTTCGTAGTTACCCATCGAATAGCATGTGAACAGGCTCTCTCTCCAGGGTCCAAAATAGCAGCCGGCACTTTGGCCACTCTTGCCGGCGATTTTTCACCCAGGAAATATAAAAAATGCCATCCCATCCCTTGATCGGCAAAATCAATGTCCCTAGAATGTCACAGTAAACGTTTCATATCAGAAAGTAACGCAGCCATGAAACACTTACACACATGCCAAAAGCGAATTGGATGACGTTTCAAAAGCTTTCTAAATTAAAAAAACAACAACAAATTACAGAACGATTCTCGATTCTTGTTAATCAAGTCTTCGTTCTAGCGACTCAAAAATCTATATTTGCCGGCACTCTTTTTTTTTCCGGCGTGGTTTCATACGTGATCAATAACGCGACTTTTGAGGAAATAGGCCAGACACGGGGTAGCAGTGCCGCAGCAATTCAGTTCTCTTTTAGGAATCGGCTAAACAGGCAAATTGTCATTCACGATCTCTTTGTTACCAATGCGTCTTCGATCCTGTTCCACTTAGCACCTTGTCGCTTTTTTCGTGTGCTTTCGCCTTCTCGTCCAATTTAATTTGCTAGAGACCAAAGGAAATGTACCGTCGTGCTGAAAATCAGTCACTGTTGCGGCATTTATCATTTTCAAAGGCCTGATCTAATTTGTGAAAGGGAGCAGTCAGAAACGTCGATTGATAGTTAGACTTCAGGCCCACACAGAAAAGAGCACATACCCAAGAGACTTGCAATATGTCACAAAAGCAAACATCACTCCTGAAGAGGAGTTTAAGACAGCAATACACTGTCTCCATAAAGAGAGACGCCGAGCGAAAATTCATAGGCGCACTAACCAAGTTTCATTATCGCTGCGTTGAACACAACAA
The DNA here is from genome assembly GCA_964030785.1 of Siderastrea siderea. NCBI lineage: Eukaryota > Metazoa > Cnidaria > Anthozoa > Scleractinia > Rhizangiidae > Siderastrea > Siderastrea siderea. The sequence continues at coordinate 11,262,681 of OZ034971.1, forward strand.
TGATGAGTTGCGAGGAGCGAAATCTGATAAATCTAGGTCAAAGAAAACACTCATCGAGCTTAGCATAGCGCCACGTGCTCAGAAAACAGCAGTACACATGTTCTACACTCTTCGGCCACTTGAGTGGAAAAGGTACACATCGATGACATACTCTCGCTGTGGAATGTTGACAAAAAGGAGATAGAAGAGTTTATTGTCCTAGGAAACAGTCACCACCCGACAATTAAATTTACAGCTGAAATCTCAGAGAAAGAAGTAAACTTCCTGGATACCGCTGTTTTCAAAGGCGAAAGCTTTAACAAGCAATCCTTGATATCGCACACATTTTAAGCCCACAGAAACTTTCCACTACACTCATTTCTCTTCCTGCCACCCACCAGGGGTTAGAAAAGGGTTAGCAAAGGGATTATCAGCGAAATGTTTCGTTGGGAATATCACCCAATGCAAAACACGCCTCGTCGTGCGAGAGACTACCCCTACAGTTTAGTAGAAAAAATAACGTCCGAAGTCAAATTCAGTGAAAGGAAGGCGGCTCTTCAACAAAGAGGGAGAGTGTGGAAAAATTCTGCCTCTCCTAACAACGTACCAGCCAGCTGTGCCTAATTTTAAGAATATCCTTATGAGCAAATGACACTTAATTAAAAATCAACCATTGCTAAGAAAAATATACAAACACATCAGCACGAGCATATGAGCTGCGTTTGGCCTGTCAACACTTTATTCCATACTTGGGATAGGTGCTTGTTCATTCTTGTTGACAGCCGGCTAAAAATCAATCTTGAGAAAAAAAGCCGTCAAATTCAGGCTGAAAGCTCTGATTTTATTTTGAACCTTGGATTTTATTTTGAACCTTGCTCTCTCTCCGCCGTCTTCCCCTGTTCTCAGTCTTCCCTTACTCTGCGCGCGGCCTATCCTCTATCGGAGCCTGTTTACAGGCTACCCATCGAATAAGAGCTAAACCACAGGAAAACCAAACAAACAGATAGTGACGGACCCATTTGGCTGTGTTCTCGCAAATAATTCGTCCTCTATTCAGTTTTTTCTTCGATTATTTCAAAGTTTAATAAAAGTGATTACGGTATTCGCATTCACACAGAAAAGCTAAATGTTGCAAGTCATTAATCGTTTTACGTTGCGAGAAAAACTGCGTTATGAGTTGTCGGGAATCTGGACTTGCTTTCTGCTTCTAACAACATTGGAGTATAAGTTGCGTAGTGTCCTGACGTGTACTCTGCAACTTTTCTTGCAACACTCTCGTCAGCGTTGCGTTGTAAGAAAAAAATTCCCCGTGTGACAGCGCCTTTACCTCTATTGAATGTGTTGAACTGGGTCAAAAAAAAAAAACTGACGGAATTGTAAACCAACTTATCTTCATACCAATCTCTATTTTCCTCAGATCCTACGCGCGAGAAGGAATGGAATGAGCGGTAAAAACGAGGAGGGACTGACGAGAGGGAGCTGGCGCTCAACTTCGTTCCCAGGGCCCTTTCTAGTTATCCCTCTCGAAGGACGAAGAAAAAGGGCCCTGGAAACGAAGTTTCCTGTTGTTTCGGTCTTCTCGCTCAACAAATTAGATGAAGAAAGAGACTGGTCTCAGACTAGCTAATCTCTGCATAGCTAGCGTAGCTGTCCCTTACTTATCGAGAGCGCGATACGCGTCCCTTTCCTTCCCTCTGTATTTGTCTCTTTTGCTCCGACTTGCACTCTTCTCACGCTCCTGGAAAAGAAATGACTACTACGCAGGCTAAACTCTCAACAAAAAGAGCTTCACTAGAGCGTACTTACCGATACGTTTGTCTTCACTGCAGTTTGCTAGTGACGGCACGGATGAGAGAAGTTCTACCAAAACTTCTTTTGTTTTTCGTTTTACCTTAAAAAGAGATATTAAACCATGGATCAGTTTTACCACTTATAACTATCTTTACATCTTTCCACATAATATTAACTTAAGGAAGCAAGAAAGGAATGGTCCAAACTTTGCCAAAACACATCGCGTTTTTTGTATTTGTAGAGTCGCCTAAAATAGCATTACCCACTGACTTTCACAACTGTGAGTACAAAAGGTATTCTCAAGGTAACAAAGCAGTTACACTTCGTCCTTAGGCTTTCCCACTTCCAGGGAACGGGAAAGAGAAAGAGCCTGAGAACTAGATTGCTTGGCAGTTTCTTACCTGTTTGAAAAACAGATGAGAAGCCAAGCCGGTGGTCGTTGGTCTGAAAGCATAAAGCAAATGTGCAAGCACTCAAAACTGAAGTGGGATCTTTCAGAGAAACATAAAGCCACAATCTTGGACAGAACTACAGTCATGGCCATTAGACCTTGGGACAGTTGGTAACATTTCAATGAGAAGTTAAAAAAATGTAACCTCCACTGTAATTAGAAGTCTTTCACAAGTTTTATGACTATCTATGACCCCTCCTCACCTCCCCAAACAATGTTGAAGATCAGTAATCAGTTTCAAAACCCGACGTCAACATTTTAGGCGGAGAGGGGGGGGGGGGGAGGGGGGCGGGGCAAGAGTATTTTTCAAATGACGCTAACGGGACGCGATTAGAGCAAAGTGTCCCAAGACTAATGGCCAGGATTGTAGTTCAGACAACCGCCCACAATCCGCCATAAGCGCCCGTACCTTTCGATTTCCTCGCATGGAAACACCAAGAAGCTCGCAGAAATGCCCCTAGCACTCCCCTCGCCCAATGTAGGTTTGGAAAGACTGACGATTTACCTGGCTTTTTTGGCCTTTTCAGGCTTTGTTTGGCTTCCGAGGAGGGAAGAACTATTCTTGTTGGTAATTTTCAGGGTCAAAGTTCTCACTCCTTCGAAAATCTGTCAAACAGTTTTTTCCGAGATTGTAGGTTGCAAACAGTTGCTTTTTTTCCCCAAAAAAATTCGCTCGTGAGTCTGTCCCCACTCTCACTCTCCGTGTTCACATTCACTGCAGACTTCACTACGATTCGTACTCCGGTTGTCGGAGCAACTCTACGCAATAATAAGGACTGTGTCGCAGTCTAACATACAGCCTGGCCAGAGTTAGTGAAGGTAATATCATCTTCAACTAATTCTTGCCATAGCATAAACCTGGCTTAAAAGTTAACCAATGTTTCTGTTTCTCATGTAAAAAAGCGTTTCCACTGATCATTTTCTGTTACAGCTGAAAGCATGAAAACGCAAAATGTAGGACAAAGAGACTTTACAGGAATGCACATCGTTTGACCATCAAACTGAATATAAAATGGACACTATTCTTTTATTAGCTTAACCCTACTTTGACGGAAACTTAGCATCAGTATACCTCAAGGAAGGATCCCTTTGCAAACACAAGTCGACAACCTACAACAGAATCGGAAGAAAGGCGATCATTCTGAGGGTATTCTGTGGATGTAAGAAAGTTTCTTACAATAAACTGTCCGCTTGTATGCGGACATGGGATGAACTTGATCTTGCGTGTCTTTAAATAAGATTTGATAATGTTATGGGTACAAGTGATGGTGTAGCTGCTGATAAACAAGTCACTTCCTGTGAAACTTGTCTAGTGTGACCAAAAATTTAAGAATCCCAACTGGCTGGAGGCTGGACAGTTGGCTATTTACAAAGCGTGGATGAGATGAATTTGAGACCACCGAAGACAAATCAAGCAATCAGCTAGTGACAAGAATTAAAAGGATTTGAACCCGGGACCTCCGGATTACAAGTCCAGCGCCCTAACCCAGACTGATGACGTCACGTACGCAGTGATAATAGAAGATCGAACGAGATGCATCATGGGATACTATTCGACCGTCGTCTGGCCCTAACCATTACTCCGCACTTGCCTTTTCCCCAGAAGAAAATAAACCACACTGTTTGTGATAAGATTTTCTCGAACTCATTAATAATTCATAAAAGAAAACGAAGGAAATCTCTACCGTGACGGTGGTTTGGATACCGGATCTTAATTAGCATAAAATTTTGCGCACTTTTGCTTTGGATTTCTCCAAGAATTGTGAATGGTTTGAGAAGCCATATCAAAACTCGAAAGAGTGTTTCATCGGGTATCTAAACACCCTGAAGTCGGTTAAAAAACGCGGCTGCACCTCGTTTTTTCAACCCACTTCTCGGTGTTTGGACAACCCGATGAAACACTTTTTCTCGTGTTTGATATATTACTTCAATTATTATACATTGTAGTCACTATCTGTCTTTTCATTGGCTAAGTGCCTACAATTAATTCTGGAAATCAGAGCAACCTACAGATTATTCACTAATCTGCTAGCAGATTAGTGAATAATCTGTAGGTTGCGTGCGCAATGCATGATTTCCAAGAGCAATGTGGGAGGCATCTGAAAGCGAAGTAAATTCATGGCTCGTCGATTCGCTTCTTCAACCGAGCAAAAAATTGAAAAATTGCTGAAACAAAAAGACTCGGAAAACAAAAGAAGGCTGACAAAAATTGCGAAGGAACTGTTCCACGAATACCTTAAGGAAAAAAGCGTTCAGAAGCCGGAAGACAAGAAGGACACAAATGTTGAAATTGTTTGCCGTTATTTTGTTTACCTGTAAAACAATGTATAATAAAACAATTATTAGATTCGGTTTTTGCGATATCCGGAATAATCAAGGTCTCGAAAGCTGTTTATATCAGCCGAAGCCAGAGGCTGAGGCTGATAACAGTTACCTCGACCTTGCTTATTCCGGATATCGCAAAAACCTCATCCAATAATTGATTATAATCATAAGGAAAGGCAACATTGCTAAGCAAACCAAGAGTATGACTTGGGCTAATGAACAATGCACTGACACAATATGTACAAGTCACATGCGTTAAACAAATTTAATCACGTACCTGGTGAAAAGGTATGGAGAAATTCCCCTGGGTGATGGGCTGACATCCCTCTCTCCCCTCCCCAAAGGAAGTGCCTGCACTGCCGACTCCAGAGTCTGTGGTCAGTTGTGTCGAGGTGTCTACATCAGTCATGACTAATGAGTCATATAGCTTTGGAGTGTTACCTTTCAGTTTCTCCAGCAACACCTACAGGTCAAATAGAAAACAGCTCAATGAGAAAATCTCGGCGAGAGGGGGGTGGGGTACTCAGTAAAGTTTCGTACGTGGAGGCTCTGTCCTGGAGGTTCAACCCTTAAACCTTCCATTCAGCTAGAACATGTCTTGTGCCTCTTTTTCAAAGCGAACCTTTCATATGAAAAAAAGTTTTATCTGCATGTGAATGAAAACTCATTTTCGAATGAAAGGCTCTGCACCAAGCCTCGCTTTGAAAAAGAGGCACAAGACAACTCGGAAATGGCCTAATGAATTTTTATCTTTGTATACCTAGAATTCCAGAAACAAAAAAATCATTGCGGGGTTTTCAGTCGCTCAAAGGCTCCAAACCCTTATATTTACCGTATTCACTCGATTAAACGCCGCGGCGTTTATTAAATTTTTGGCGTTTCCGATACGTTGTTCATTTGAGGGCGGCGTTTCTTTCAAAATCATATTTCTTAAATTACTGACAACAATTACGGTAAATCATTTGTAAATATTATGTAAAACGGAAACATGTTTAAAGTACCAATGTCTTGCTTTTCAATTTGTTTAGCCTGAATCGTAATTGTCTGCCGAAGCACAAGAACACGATATTAATGCTATTGTTGTGTACCTAGAAACGAAACAGAGCGAGAAAATTTCCAAGGATGGTGTAGATTACCGAGTTGTAACGTACTTGTTATTTTTTTCTTTTAATCCCCGAATAAACGCCGCATTCTTCCGATCGGCTGTGGCGTTTATTCGAGGGCGGCGTTTATTGGTAATTTTGCTTCCATCTGCGGCATTTAATCGAGTAAATATGATATTTTTGTGTTGTGATTTCTGCCAAGGTTTTGAAGCCTTTTGAGCGCTTAGATTTAGCTATACTGCCCCTTTCAGTTTGAGGTGCATTTCGGAGACCCTTTCAAATACTAAAATAATACATTCACCTACCCTTTTGTATACTGCACCCATAAAAAGACATCCCTCTCGGGTGGAACCTCCCCACAAAGCCCACTATGGGAAGAACCCCCTTCCCAGGGTGCTGGACAGTGTTCTAGCAATGCCCTTATTTGTCCGTCTCTCTCTCCCAATCGTTTTTCTGTAAATGTGGATTTGCGCAAAATTGTGCACAATGAATTTCACGCCTTGTCATTTTTTCGCCCTAAATACAATGAGAATCACGACAGCTCGAACCATCATCGCAAGAGAAATACAAAACTGGTCGATTAAATTATCGGGGATAAAATAATCGTTATGATTGAGCAGGGGAAACTGCCATCAGTGCGAGTTATTGAGAAGTTAGAGTTAGTGTACTAGATACAGGGAGGCTTCGCCCGAGATGGGTGCCTTTTTTGTGCTTGTATTATATGTAAGGGTAGGGAAATCTACTGTTTTAGTACGTTTAAGGGTTCGCAGGAATACACCTAATACTGAGAGATAGCAGCAAATGTAAGCAGCAAAGTCTAAGTACTAAACATGTTTGCGAAATTTTGGCAGAAATCAGAACGCTAAAATATACGAAAGTTTGGAATCTTTGAGCTCGGGATACCATCACGATAAAAAATTGTATCGGGGCGGAGCCGGCGCGGATTCGAGTTATCGAGAATGTGCTGAAGATCACTTCGAGTTTTGTGCTCTTGTGCATTACAAGGGATGAACTAAGTCACTAAGAGAGTGAATGAGTAACAGATCGTGCAACTGTGTACCGGAAAGAGCGAGTGGACATGCGAGTCAACAAGGGAGCGAGTACGTTACAAAGCCGGCGTGTATTTAGTGAATAAATAATTCCGCGCGCGTAAATTAACGAGTGAAAGAGCGAGTTACCATTATGAAATAACTAAAGGATAAACAATAGCCTGGGAACAGGCTTTCTTTCTCCACGCTCATCTCGCTCCCCTTACTGGTTTTTCCAGTTTCTTGCGCCCTTGTACCTCACTATTCATGGGCCAAAAAACGTAGAGGGTGAATTATGTGCAAAACAATTAATTAAGCCAAGTGGTTCTGTCAATGTCCATTTGCTTACATCTCCTGTGAATTGAGCTCTCATTCGATGGGTAACCCCGAAAAGTGCTATATCAAAGTCAATGAAAAGTGTTCACGGTTTGATGATTCGCAGGGTAAAAAGCGACCAAGTAAATGAGACTCAGAAGAGAAATGAAAACAAATTGAGTGAACAAAAAATCAGCATGTGAATCAACAATTACAGAGCAAACGACTGGGATGTATGAGTAAGTCGGTGTGTGAGGTCAGTGTAAAGTTGTTTCAAGTCACCTTGGTTGGAGGCATTCCAGTGTATGGCACAGTTCCTCGAGCCAGCTGTATTGCTGTGATGCCAATGCTGTAGATATCAGACTTGAAATCATATCCTTGAAGATCCTGTACCAGAATTTAAGTATTGTTGGTGATGCATCTATAATAGTTGTGTTGTTACCTGTAAACCCATTGACTTATACTCCGCTCATCTGATCTGAACTTTCTACTACAGCTGTATCATGACCGTGCTGATGAAATGCTTTCCATTGTGAATTATAATTTCGAAGCATCTTTCAAGGTAATTCAAATAATATTCAGTAGCTTATTCCAGGCTCTCAGACAGCAGACAGCACGAAAATTACTAAGAAAGGGAACACGAAAATAAGATGCTCAGGATCTGGGGAAAAGCGGGTGGCCCTACACGTTTTTCGTGCTCATTTTCTCAATTTTCACTTTTTCTACTCGGAGCCTTGAGCAGGTTAAATTTCGAGGGGTTTCAAACAGAGCTGGTGACAATATTCTGAACAATGCAACATTGATCCTTAAATGAGCATCAAAATTCTCCTCATCAAATCATTCCATTGAAATGCAAACTGGTCATGAGAATTAAGTAAATGATCACCAACTGTTAATTGTCTGATGTTTGAGCAAATTCTGCCAACTAGTACTCAAGACAATGTATGGAAACCAGTAGGAAAATTTGCTTATTGATGCTGGGGCTTGAAGTGTTAAATCAATTGTTCTTGCACTCACCTGTTGCAAAATCTCAGGAGCCATCCACGGCAGCACAGCTACTGCATGTCCAGATGGAAAGTGATGAGCCATCTGTGATTTGCCGTCACCTTCTTGTACTGTCAGCATGATGGACTTTCTTAGTCCTGACAAACACACTGCACCATCTGCACCAATCAAAATATGGCTTCCTTTTACTGCCCTGTGAAAAATAAAAGCTGTGTCAAAATATGATCTCCTTTTACAGCTTGTGTAAAAAAGAAAAGAAAACACCACATATCAGATAGATAAGCTAAGCTAAGCTTAAATAAGATAAGACAAGATAAGATAAGATAAGATATAAAGATAAGATAAGATAATTTATTTGATGTCAAATATGCAGGGAGTGGTTACCCGATCTCCCGAGCCAGGGGCTCATGATACAAGTGTTTGACAAGCTAAAAAGAAACTACGAACTACACAGGCTAAAAAACCAAGAACAAATTAATACAAGTGGTTCCTTGGATTGTCCTGTATTTTTGTCTATGTCACACAAGCAAAAAAATGTATTGTTATGAGGGGATTATACATCGTACAAATAAAGGGGTGCTCATTAGAAATTTTTTAAAGGACCCAAAAAGGGACCAGAATCTTATTTTGTGGGCTTAGTTGGCACAAGTTCATCTTTACCCAAGGGTGGGATTTTATGGCATTTCATCTGACTTCTAACCTAAAGCCAGATTTTAACCTTTTACAGGTATGATGCGCATCTACTACACTCTTATGTGAGAGCCCCTCCCTGAAAAAGAACAAAACGCAGGGGCAGATCTAGGTTTTTCTGAAGGGGGGGGGGGGGGGTGTAAGTACTTGTGGTGAAGGCAAACGTCCCTGGGCCTAGGGGCTTCTAACCTGTGACAGGCTCTCAGATAGTAGGGAAGGCAGGGAAAATAGAAAGGGAATGTGAAAATAAGTCGCACGGGATCTGGAGACTGGACAAAAGAGGGTGTTGTCTCTCCCCAGCCCTCACACATTTTTTGCACTCATTTTCTCAATTCATGCTTTCCCCACTATCCTGGAGCCTGGATACCTTGTTTTTGATGATCAATCAAAAGGTGGAAGTGAAACAGCTACATATAAAAAAACGTAACTTATTCCATTATTTTTATGATCAATACTGTAGAGACAAAAAATGAGAACGTCTTTTATACCCTAGTTTGTTTAGTATAGCGTACCTAAACCTACCTGTGAATAATTCCCATCCTGTGAAGGTACTCTAAACCTTGAAGAATCTCCCAAAGAATGGCAGCAATAAGAATTTCATTCATGCCATTTGGAAAAGTACCTTTCAGCAGATCAGCACATGACCCTTATGAAAATCAAAATCAAATTGACAATAATCTTACAACTTTGTCACAGCAACATTAACATTCTGCTTTTTCAAAATATTGAATCGCACTAATCCCAAATTTTAAAAATAAACATATTTCAGAGCAAGGGAATTAACTGAAGAGGGACTGTGGAGCAGGAACCCTGGAGAAAAGGGGGTAAGAAGAAGGATTCCCAGGGGGGGGGGGGCAGGGGAAATAAAAAATTGGGGAGGAAATGGGGGTATTGGAAGTGAGGAGTATGGAAAGTGGAAAGTTCACTCCCTCTGCCCCCCCCCCCACCCCCACCTCCCTCCGCTGCTACCCCAAATTTAATTACATACAATTCACAACCTCCCGTGAGAAGTTCCAAGTCACTTCATGCTACAGAAGATAGATTTAAGCACTGGCATTGATAAACTACCTGGCTCATTCAATTCTGGGGACTCACAATAATTTACCTTATTATTCAACCCTCGCCCCCCCCCCCCCCCCCCCGAGACTTTAGTTTGGCAACAAGAACTTTTAATTGGGAATGGGGGGGGGAAGGTGTAGACAGGGGGTTACCCAGCAGAAAAGGGAGTGGAAAGTGTATGAGAAGTGGAAAAAGAGGATGTGGGAAGTGGGTGAAACATGAAAAATTACACAACACTGCATATTATTTAAAAATAACATAAATAAAAATAAATTGGAATTTTGCAGTGGCATCTCCACAGAGTGGCTTTTCGTCTACTGATTCCAGATCGAATTTGGAAATGTGGGTTTTTGTGTGTTGGCTTTTGCAATAGAAAAGGGCAAAGAGGTGTGAGCCAAGAAATGTGGTGTAGGGACCAAGATTAAAAAAAAAGGTATGGGAGCAATCAGAAACCAGGATTTATAAGAAGGGTTTGGGAAGTGGGAAGTTTGGATGCCCTGTTCCCTCTCCCCTGCCCCCTATAATGCACTCTTTAGTTACAATACCTTTTTTTTCTGTTTATTTCTACCACTAGATTAAATTAAATGAAGCACTTACCAAACTGCATGAGGGGCAGAACATGCCACACTTCCCGTCCAGTCACAAACGAACAGTAAAATGGCAGAATGTTTGGATGGCTAAGAGATCGCAATACTTGCACCTCGTACTGTAGACCAAAAAACAATTTGAACAAATACATGTTAAGATATCAAGTGTAGCTGAAGAAATGTGCATATGCATTGTTTACAAGTTATCTGAGTCTTCTAGGTCTCCCTGTCTGTTATATTTAACTCATGTTTTCAGTCTCATAAACATATCAAATGAAAATGAAAATGGACCAAGTGTGCTCTAAAGAAAGAAGTCAATGAACAATAGGGAACTCCAGCACAAATGTTGTGAGTGGGAGAGAAAGTAACCGGAAACTGAGTGTTTTCGTTTTGACACATTTTGATGCCACTTTGTTGGTCCATAATGGTAAGTCACCGGACACCAGTCCAGTCTAAGTTGGTAGCAAGGAGCAAAACCAAGCCAACGAAGGGAATGCTCAACATCTGGTTGAAGTGGCTTGTACATGTCTCTGGAAAAACACCTCAATTTACAGTGACTCACAGACCGTTTTAAGTTGAAACTCCGACCACATGAATAAGATGTGGGATTTGGCAAGAAACAAAAATTATTTAGATCTGGAGGCCATCCATGATCTTGACCACAAAATGCCTTTTCATTTAGAAAACCAACTTAAGCCTGGTTCTCATATGCTGCCAAACTACCAGCGACATAGCCGCCGGGTTCTGCCTGGGATACTGGTCCAACATATGTGAACATACGCCGCCGGCAACAACAACCATCGCAGGCCTTTACTGCTGCCAAGCCTGTGAAGTTGACTTGAGTTCAACTTCGCAGGCATGTCGGCGGTTTTTCCAGAATGCCGGTGAAAAAAATTTTATGTGAACGGAGCTGGCAATCAGTCGGTGATCAATGTATCCTTGTTTATTGAAGGATAGTTAAAAACAGCGCCAAACAATACCATTTTAGCACGCTTTTTTAAGTTCATCGGTGGCACGTCTCAGGTACATCTGCGCCACCATTGCAATGCACTTGGGATGAAAAATCATGTCAACTGGTGACTACAACGCAGGTCATCGCAGGTAGGTCGGTGGCATATGAGAACCAGGCTTTATGGGAGGTGGTGATAACAATAATGATAATGAAAATGAAAATGATTGTTTTCCTGACTAGTGATAATTGGCCACAAAGCACAAACCTTTAGCTCTTCTAGTTGTTCAGCATTTTGAACATCAACATTCGTCTGCTTCACAACTACTAATGTTTTAGATGGGTAGTGACGAGCCACAAACACTTTAGAAAGCCCTCCAAAGCCTTGACCTGAAAAAAGATGCTAAATTATAGCAATCTATAACATTAAAAATATCTATTGGCATCAGATAATTAATACAGAAGCAGGGCGCAAACCCTGGTTTTGATGTATCTCTAATTTTCATTGTGTGATCTAACAGGGTCTTGCAATGCAATTAAGGTGTTAAGTGGTGACCACAGAATCCAAATTGCTCCAACTTAGCTCCACTTGAACTTACTCAAGCAAAGCATGAATACTTTCTTTTGCTCTCTGTTTGTACCAATTGAAATGTAACACATGAAAAGCCCCAGGGGCATTAGACCCCGCCATTTCCCCCCCTGGGGGTGTAAAATATGTTATCATAATGGTCACTCAAGATACAAGCTCTAGCCTGTGTAGTGAAAGACACAACAAGTATTTGTTTGGCTGAGCAAAAACCCAAGGTCTGGGGCAAGTAAAAAAAAAAAAAAACGGGTATAACTGGATCCTGTCCTGATGGCGGGGTAATAAATTAAACAAGCATCTGGTCCTCTGTAACATTAAGTAACAGGTTAATTCTTGGAATTTAAGCTCTCACAACAAGAAATAAAATTTAGAAAGAACTGTGTTTGCTACATGATAAACAGCTTGCAACAACAACTTAATTGCAGCAATTTGGATTCTAAGGCCAAGTTGGCACTTTCTCATTTTTTTGTACTTTTTCCACAAGCCCTTCAGTTGTCCCTAGTTTAAGCCAAAGTTCAGCTGACAACCTCTAAAAAATATTGTGGATTTTCGAAAGCAATTAAGTAATTGATCTATTAGAGCAGTTTTCAAATGAGTGTCATAAAATGAAAACCAAAGTAATAATTACTCTATCTGATCACAACCGGAACAAAAAAATCAAAATTGACCAATCAGAAATTGAAAAAAGTACTAGTAATTAGCATCAAGCACAGCAAAATGCAGCAAAATGGTTTTGGTTTAACTTCTGATTGGTTGAGAAAATGGCGCAAAATTTTTTATCCAATAAGAAAGCAAAGTAAAGCAAAACCAAAGCAAACACAACAAATACTTTCGACATTCATTTGAAAACTGCTCTATTTCAATATTAAATCAACAATTAATCTAACATTAAGGTTAGAAATTTGAAAATATTTAAGTCTAGCATTCTCACCAATAAAGCTCAGAAGTCTGTAATCTTCAGGATTTGGAAGGCAAGTCACTCTGGGCTGGTGACTGTTTAAAACCTCTTGAGACATTGCTGGCTGAAGTGAAGATTGCTGTTTGCATCAGATTTAATACAGAAATAAGGAAAAGAAATCACATTTGTAAACTACCTTATCACGGGTCTCCCTGAAGCTTGTAGGTTAGTGCATATGACTTTTGTTCCAAAGATCATGGGCTCAATTCCTGTCTGGGCCACTCAGATTTTTTCTTTGTCCTACACTACTGACATACTGAATATCATATCTTTAAATAATTTACCACCTTTTGTTCTTTACTACAAAAGTTTTTTTTTAATCCACAAAATTTTACAACAATCCAAGATTAAAATATTTCACAGTGAGTAATCCTACTAATCCTGTACTGTTTAACATACAGTATATATGTTGTGGTTCAATTTTATCCTTGGTTCAATTTTTACTTTCCTTTGTTTTTATGTTCATTATCATACATTACAAGACATGTACAAAAATTAAACAAAGGAAAATAAAATTTGAACCACAACATATACAAACATATACACAAGTTTTGCTCTAAATCACTTTACAGGGTTTTTTAAATCAACATTGCTGACTAGTCATTAAATGTCTATAAAAGCTGAGATGGGACACTTTGAAAAAAGAGTGTTTGGTATATATTTTGTCTAGTTCTTTAATTGCTGCCACCTCAAATACTGTATTTCCTCGAATGAGCGCCCACGCTCTAATAAGCACCATACCCTGAATAAGCGCCCACCCCCTTGACCATAACATCAAACAAGCGCCTCCTCGAATAAGTGCCCCCCCCCTCCCCTCTCACTTTCTTAAATAGTAGGGATACAAGGAACCCTGTCACTCTATTTATGACTTTTTAAGCTTCAGCTACAGCGGCATCAGTACAGGAGAATAGTTTCTTTTCCATTAAGTCACTTCCAGTTATTTTTTTTCTCCATGTGCTTGTAGAGTTCTTTCATGTGTCTAACCTGTTCTTTTAATTTTTGTCCTACTGCCGTGCTCTTGGTAAATGCCGTAAACTTCCCAGGAATAACTAGACCAATCTCTAGTCTTCGAGGACCAGTAATTTCTACGATAAAATAGTTATTGGGATGCGTTTGAAAAAAGCAGTTGACAATGTATGATAACTCAATCGGCACGTGACCAATGAAGCTTTAAACTTTCAGTGCCATGCACATGCTTCACTTTGCAAGCTCCAATTGCAATGTCGGGGTTGATTTAGCCAAAATAAAGTTGCAGTTTGTTGAAAGGAAAACTTAATAAGCGCCCCCCTCGATTAAGCGCCCCCCTTCCAATAAGCGCCCCTCTTTTTAGCTGAAATTTTAAATAAGCGCCCGGGAGCTCATTCGAGGAAATACGGTACACATAAAAATGCTTATCACAGTTCCTCAATCCCCCCCTCTTCCCCATCAGTGACATTCACGAGAGAGGAAATCCAACACGGGCCGGTTAGCAGGACTCTCGAGGGAGAAAGTTTTGGGGAGGGGATAAAATATTTCAGAACTTGTAGTTTACTATCGCTGGTAACAACAAAAACAAGTCTCAAAAACCCATATTCCAAAGGGCGGGATGCACAAACCTGATTTGTCTCTTGGTCTGACTCCACAACTTCAGCTGGGGAAACGGCTACATGTGTCGTGTCAACACAAGCACACTGAAAAGTGATTTCACTTGCATTAAGCATGCAGTAAACATCGAGAAGAGGGAGGTCATTTTAAACGTAAAATAAGGTTTTTTTTTATACATACCAAGTGCGACATGAATCCATTTACCGGTTAAAATTAAAAACAACACGCTGGTTTGAACTTAAGAAATAAAACCACCACCTAAACTACCACAAATCGTAGCCATTTTGAATTGTCAGTAGTGAAATAATGCTTCTCTGTGTTCCTTTTTTGTTCTAGATAAAACAGAAGGCTTTCAGGTAGTACACGACAAAAAATGAATGTGATTTGTCTTCTGAGCGAAGATGTCTGCACAAATTCGTTACCAAAACTAAATAAAATACTGATCCGCTCTTACTGCAGGCGGATGCAGGCGTCGATTTGTTGTGTTTTCTCGTAAATTGAGCATACGGTGTTTGTTGCCAGCGGTTTGCTGAAAAAGACTAAACAGCTTTGTTTAAATATAGAACGTTTCCACCTTTTGGACGCCGAAATCCTCGGTAGTATAGTGGTGAGTATCCCCGCCTGTCACGCGGGAGACCGGGGTTCGATTCCCCGCCGGGGAGAAGGATAATTTTTTTTTTCTTTCTTTTCTATTTGTTTCTTTTTAAAGGACTTGAAGCATCATTACATTTTGTACTAGTGCTGAAGTCTCAGAATCCTTTCAAAGAAGTTTATTTGGGAGACACCCTCCACTAATATAATAGCCTTTACATCATCCCTAGAAGCTGTGCATGTTCACACAAGAAAACTAAAATTTATGGGAGTATAAAATATACATGGTTTTAGCCTTCTTCATAGCACAACTTGATGACTGAAATACGCAATTTCGTCTCTAAGGACTCGGCAGAGAACTGTTACTTAACTGAGGTACAATTCTGGCTGAATAAGAATTAAACATTAAATAGCAATAAAAACAGAATATCTAGTGTGTTTCATTATACAGAATGAACTCAGTTAAATGTTAAAATGTTGTATAGATCTACTCCTTCATTGAATACAGTAAGTTTTTTTAGATTTGTTTTGCTCAGAGGTTTATGTAGTTTTTTTAATTGACCGTGTATTATAATGACTCGTAATTGGTCAACAAACCATTCAGTTTAGTAGTGAAGCTTACAGTTAGTTCTTTAGAAACTGATTCATTAAAATGCCAATGGCAAAATAATTCACTTAACTCATCAAATAATGGTCTTGAGCTAAGATTATAATCTTCGAAAGTCATCATTGTAAAATTCAGCGCTGTGCCAGGTATAATTTTTAATAGGCATAGTAAATCAATTTTAGTAATGTTCTTCTCCAGTCACGTAATGTCTACCTTTACATGACAGCCTCGCTAACGTGCTTTTGCATTTAATTTTAATCTCTAATCGATCGTTTACTTGTTTTACCTAGCTGATTTAAAAGCATGTAGTGACTATCTTAAGTTATCATAACTAAGGAGCTAGTAGCTTCTTATTTATCTTAAGAGGCATTTACAATTTTATCGGACATAAGCAAATTAGTATAATCTGCAAAGACAACAAAGGACATTAGTTCTGAGTTGTTACTGATATTAGTTATATATATTTACCCTTTCACTCCCAGAGTCAGTTATGGAGACATTTAAGGTGGTTCTAACTTTTGACTCTGTAGATGAAATCCTATGGTGTGACCATGAAACTTCGTCAGCAGTACTTTCACACGGTACTATTTATTTTTAAGTATTTTACAAAATGATATTTGGGATTCGTCTTGCAGTTTGATTTTAGACTCTCCTGGGAGTTAAATGGTTAAAAAAAAATTGCAAAGGGCCCAGTATTGAACCCTGGGAGTCTCCACGCCTCAATTCGCTTTTCTCCGATATATTATTATATCTAACTAAACATATTGTTAACGCTTAATCATTGTATAATTTTTTAATCAATCCACAGCTACTCCTCTGATGGCATAATATTTTAGCTTTTGACTAACCAGGTAACAAAGAGTTTTACATCATCAAAAGTCTTAGAAAGATCCAGAGAAGAAATTGTAAATTTTTGAGTTAACAAAGCCCCTTTAGAGTTTCTGTTGTCTTCCAATGCAATGGTTATTTCACTTAAGTATATCTGTTAAACGCAAAAATTGTCAAATGGGTCGGTCTGTGATAAAAATTAAGCGGATCCCTATTTTTCTTATGAAACCTATAAATCTCTTCTACTTTTTTCGTTCTTCTACTTGGACTAACAAGAAAACAGCGAGATAGGTCTATAACTGCTCTCCTGTTTTGTATACTCGTCTGATACAATAATTGAAGTTTCATGTCCAGAGATGTTTTTCCTGTCTTGAAAGTCAGATTTATAAAATGGGTTACTGACGCCAAATGTTTTTCTACCTTTGGCAAAATATTATTATACCCGCACCTTTTTTATGGAACCCGATTTTGCAGTTCCTCGGGCTTAACCTCCATTTGGGACTCAGGCGAGAAAGATCATAGAACATCGAGTTCACTGGTATATAATTTCTCAGTTCAAGTAATCGTGTCACAGTATTCGCGCGTAGTTGATAATGGGGCCAGTTCTATTTGCTTAACGATATAGTATAAATTAAAATGACTTTCGTTTGAGACTAGCCTACATTGAATCTAGGCACTTTTTTCTTCAACCATTAATGTAAAATAGGTATGACTTCTCTCGTACTAAACTAAAAGGAATTCGAGTTTGAACTTTTCACGTGAACTACGAAAAGCGAATACGAAAGAGCGCAAACTCAGGGGGCTAGATCATGAGGTTCCTGCCGTATCATCGGCAATTGCAATCTTCTACTTCGGTCATCTACGTTGAAGGGTCCTTAGGTAGGTATAGAACACAAATAGCAGTGAAAACAACATAAAACAATGCATTTTGCTGAGAACTTGTATGTTGCCAAGCCGTATGAAACGTCAATTAAGTTCTCACATGGCAAACAACCTTGTTTTTCTTTTAATATCATGAGGATGCTGCCTATGGTTCTTGAATCTTCGCGTTAAAATCCCATACTTTGATTGCTTCAATCTTTTCTACGCCTTTTTACTAATGTTTCTCGTACAGGCCACTAGCAGTATAAGGGATTCATGGCCTTCAGTTTTACAGGAACGTGCACCACTCACGCTAGCTACACAGTGTTCGGCATGCCAAGATCGAAACATACCGTCGTATGAAATGAATGCCGGTCGCCGCAAATAATTGTGACTAAGATTGGCCCTCACTGATCAGAGAGCACTAATCACGACTGCAACAGACATAAATAATCTTGGCATTGCAACAAAATGCAGCGGCGATGCTGTTCAAAAATGCCGACGAATAAACCTTGAATTTAATGCCCATAGTTGACAAAACGTGTTTAGCTCTGGCGGTCAAAGAGTGACTTTAATGTCTGCTTACGGAAGCTTAGAAGCAACCGAAAAATCAACTGAAAATCGAAGGCCTTGTAAGTGTCCGAGACCCCTTGCTGGAATGGCCGTTTACGGTAATGTATAAATACGTTCAGAGATCGTACGACAGTCCTGAAGGGGTTTATCATGGGGCTGTCCGCTCACTGAAGTTTGCGCCGAGGGGTGTCGCTCAGAGAGCTTCGACGTACTCTACCACAAAACGTTTTTTCTTATATTTCTTATAAATATAAGCATTTTGACTCAGTTAGTCCAAAATTTGCACTTATGTTCGGTCGTCGCATAATTTAAGCTAGGAGAACCATCTACGATCAACATAGAAATATAACAAAGAAGATTGGGTAGATCCGGAATCTTCAAGCTCTCCCGATGCGATCCGCCATTTTATTTTGTACAGCATTCAGCTATTGCTGGCTCTAAGTTAAACAGCTTCAAATTTCAAGTAAATAGCGGAGAAAAGCCCTTGAAAACACAAAAGTTCTAAATATATTTTGAAAATCACGTTTCCCCTCTAAAGATCCACAAATATCGGATAATCCTGTCAAGGCTGACACAGGCTACAGAATTAGGGCGAGTTCCGTGGGTAAGTACTAAAAAACCTGTAAAATTTGCAAACATTTAAGAATCAGACTAAATTCTGGAGCTCTACACGACATTAATGATACCATCCACTAACCCTGGATGCGAAGAAAATCAAATTAGGAATTCTTTTCCAATGCACTGGCCTTTCACCCAAGGTAACCACGATTTATCCGTCCGAAGTGAGAAAAAAAACTTTCTTATCTCCTCTTTCGAGGACAGTTTGACCCTGCAACAAAAAAAAGCATCAGTTCATTTTCAAGCAGCTCCTACCTCAACGTCTTGCCCATTTGAAGAAGCCATATTTCTTTATGAAAAATCTCAATTTAACCTAATGCTCTTCGCGGATATAAATATACGTGTTACCTGATATATCATGCACGGCGAGACCCGATACCGTACCGAGCGGCCTAGGTGATTCCAAAATATAAATATGACGTCATTTCGGTTATAAAATGATAAAAATAGCGATCATTTGTTATCTGAGTCCTAGATATCAGAAATCGTGTTGTTTATATTCTTCCGAACATGACAATTCCGTGAGTGTACTCGAGTTGTTTTTAGAATTTCAAGTCCATAGGCATTTCTAGGACACGTTCCAAGGTCCTTTAGATTTAACTCGGTTTCGTGCAAAAAGCCAAATCTTTTTCCGGTACGTGGAAAAAATTGCAGAGGCATGTGTATATATGAGCTAGATAAAACTACTAACAATGGCGGAAGAAAGCACGTACAACTCAGCGTGTAATTCAAGTCAAAAACCGCAGGTTAACCTTGTCAACACGTGCGTGTGTTTTGTGCCTGAACATTTTTGTCTGAATATTGTAAACGATGATGGATTCACCTCTATGACATATTAAACTGCTCTCGCGATCTCACGTACAGTTGGTTAATGTAGATAACTCAGGTTATAAAAAAAGAAAAAAACGTTTCAGTCGAAAGGAATGATTCCCTCCTAGGCTTCCGTAACTGTCCTTATTAGCCGCAGTCGATCCGTTTCAGATCACGTGGTCCGAGCGTAGCCGTTTGCACGGTCGGGTACCGAAATTAATTGACCGTGCAGGCCTGGAAAACAACCATGCGGGAATGGCCTGCAGGAATAAGGAAAAGCGCGCGCTCTGATGACGAGACTATCGGTTCTAATAACCCACCCCTTAATCTTCGCGCGCGCTCATTGGACGAAACACGTCACGAGGTACAAATCAGGCGATACACGCTTCTCGGCCAAGTGTTCATTTTTCGGACATTCTTCCAGCTTCGATCATTATCGTCCGATTTACCAGCCGCCGGAAGGGGTTTGTTAACTAAACACCCTATGGGCAGAGAAATTGCGTGAACTAAATGTTTGTTTGGATAAGTTAGAGCCGATTTCACTGCTATGTGCAGATCCAGATTTTTTAATACTGTAATAAGTTGTTTCGCCGGCTATGAGTCGCCCGTAATGCATCATTTAGGCGATTCACCCACAAACACGAATAGGCGAAGGAAGTTGCAAATCTTCCGGTTCCTTAAGAAAGTTGGTAAAGTCGTTCATGCAGAAACTAACTAAACTCCGTAAACCAGAAGTACGTTCTGGGACCTGCGAAAGCTGCGGAAATTTTCCGTCGATATTCATTTTGTGACCATGGACGACTAATGGTTATGACTGTCGGCCAAGGTCACAAAATAATCGCGGAAGTTTGCGCATGAAATGAGTTTACAGCGGAAATACTAACCTTCTGAAATATAAAACGATCACAAGGGGGCAGAAAACCTATTCACTCTTCACCGCTTTGAGATTATGGTTGAGTCAAATGACGGGCGAATCGTGCTCCAAAAAGTCGCTTCATATACAGCAGTTAAATTCTCTGTAATAAAGTTTCTCGTGATCCAGGGGTCTTCAACATAACAAAAAGAACTATTTAGCTCGGTCTTGTCGTTGAGAACTCTTAAGCTCATAGCATGTCACAGAGCTTGCATGCAACTCGATGTCACGGAACTGTTAAATTCCACAGCCGATTTCATTGCTATACGCAGAGCTGAGTTTTTGCGAGCTTGATTCGTATCCTGGTTGGGGGAGGTGGGGTGGGGGGAGGGGGAACTCAATAAAGTTTCATACAGGGAGGCTGCATCCCGACGCTCAAGCCCTTATCCTTTAATATACTAATTCGTAGCATATTAAAGGGTAAGGGTTTAAGCCTCGGATATATGAAACGGGAGTTCCGTTTGGGTAAGTTATCCAAATGGAACCCCTCACATATACCTAGTCAGAGTATAAATTGCACCCTTTTCTTATACCTCAAGAATAAGCTAAAACAGTGGAATATCCTATGATCGCAGCGTTTTTATCTGGGCCGTTCAGCTTTGGGTCAGTTACTAAGCGTCCTGACCTTTCGAGTGTTTTGTGATGATATTTTTGCCATAATTTGGCACCCTTTCATATAGTATTACTTAATTTTAGCTGCTATCTCTTTAGCAGCGTATTTTGGTGATCCCTTTGTATACTAACGTAACATTTTCCCCAACCCTTTGTATACTGTGAGCAAAAAGCACCCCTATTCGGACGCAGCCTCTCCGTATTGTCCACCATAGGAGTAACTTTCCCCCCCCCCCCCCCCGGTGCAGGTCGACGGCTATGATTTGTCCGTCATAAATCACCCATAACCACAAAACGGCGCAGGAAATTTGATTATTTATCTGCCCGGATGTTACTTCCTTCCTAAAGCCTTTTACACGCAAAATGTCAATTACTGTTTTCATGACCGTGGGCGAATCGTGATTCGCCGCCCGTCAGTCGCCCATGGTCAGAAGATAGTCACGGAAATTTGCAAATTAAATGGGCTTACAGAGGAAATAAACTTCCCGATACATAAGCAATCGTTAAAATGCAGATTTGCTTATTTCCTTTAAGGCATTGTGAGTATGAGAGAATCATGATGGGGAAGTCATAGCCGGCGAGCAATGTTTGAAAAACACGGGTCTTACAATTCTTGGTTTGCACGTTATGTCATCGGCGCCCTGTTGGTGGTCATAAACAAAAGATTTCTCGTTAGCTCCTTTTGTTAGTACCACGTGCACCAACATGGCCGCCACGCCTTTGTCTTTTGAATTTCTAGGGACTGGTTGCAAACGTCCTATAGCAGGCAATAGCAGTGAAATCCGCTGTAACACTGAAGACCTCGGATTTGGGTTCTCAGTTTATTTTCGTTTCGTTGCTTAATTTAAGCTACCAGTCTTTTTCAGTTGTTGTTATAATTAATTAATAATAATAATAATAATAATAATAATAATAATAATAATAATAAAGATGTAATGGTTTGGTAACCAGAAAGATGGCCGATGGTTGCAGTATTACCTCATTTCTTACGAGAAGCCAATATATTGGGTCCTCCGACGTAGACCTTCTATTACGCTTATATAGAGCACTTAGTTTCAAAGGCATGTAAGCGTAATGGAGAGTGTCACTATGTTTTTTACGATGTTTAAGTCGATTTTTCAAGAAATTTTGGTCGTGGAAACGCGTGGCATTTAAAAATGGCGTCTTCTGTAAAGAGTGACGATCTCTTTTCTCGAGTTTTGGATGTTTAATGATGTTGATTTGAAAGAAATCGAGGGCCACGAGTCGGAGAATGTGAACAAGACTTCGATCGCATGTGTCGCTATCCAAACAATCGAATTGAAACGGTTTTATGGCAAAATATGGAAAGAAAGCGAAGGCTAGCCTCCTCCGCGGGCATCTCTTATAAGAGGAAAAGAGGGAAAGCACGAATCCGGTGAATGAACTCCGCTGTTATCGCAACGGGAGAGAGAAGACTGAGGCGAAAAATGATACCACAGGAGGACCAATTCCGAATTTGACTCGAAAATAGGTAAAGAAGCCAGAAAGCCACAAAGACGCCTGCGGAGGAGGCTAAGCGAAGGCGACGCCGCCATAGATTAGCTTGTGGAGCATAGCTTGTCTACAACCCAAGCTATCCAAATAGCGTCGGAATTGTACCCGACAGTCCGTCTGTGAACGCTATTTTGGTCTACGATAAAGATGTCTTTGTTATCACGTTCACACTGGATTGTTTCTTGTCATATTCTACAACTGAGATATTTATGTATAAATTATAATTTCCAAAAAGAAGCACAAAACACCGGTTATAAGCCTTAATTTTAAAACATTTCAGCGTTTGTGTCGTACAGTCTAATAAACAAGTTAATTACATACATAAACGATGCACTTTTGTGATCGCAAAACGTGTTTACAGCAAGAAATTGGGAAAAATAAATATATTTTCTTCTTATTGAGTTAATAATTAATGAAAATAATAAATGCTACAAGTCAATCATTAACTTCAGATGAAAGACAATTCATTGACAATTAAGAATATATATATAGGTCGGTACTGTTTAAGTGAAAAAGAGCCTTCATATGAAAACAATTAAACACGTCAGTTTGAAAACAATGTTCCCTTCAAAATTACCCCGTAAGAAATGAGGGGAGGCATTCGGATTAAAGAAGAAAATATCCACGTTTTAGTTTGGGCTACAGAAAAACTGGTCCTAAAAATACGGGGTGGTAATTTCAACGAGGCGGCCGTAAGGCGGAACCTTCGACGTATTGATCAAGATTCTGATAACTAGTCTTATTACGAAACACGTGTGTGCAGTCGCGAGAACTCGGAAAAAATCACAATAGAACTTTTTAGCCCCACGGTCGCGCACTCTGCCCCAGGCTTTTCTTTCTACGCCCATTTCAAGATGGCAGACATTGGCCTCTTTCTTAACATTGAACAACCTTTACGTTTCGAGGGCAATAAAACGTCTAGCATTTAACCATTGTAAAGTGTTTCACTGTTTGGCTTCAGAAATAGTTCACAGTTATGACAAGAGGAATATCTGGTGAATTATTTAACTTCTAGAAAACGACCAGTATTCGTCTAACACCAACGAAATGCATGTTGAAAAAAGCTCGTTCGAGAAGCTAACAACTTGCAAATGCTGGTGTCAGTTTAGAGATTCATCACAGAATGGGTTTGAATCCACTAAATTTGTGAGTTTTGTAAACAGCCGTTCCCTTTTCTGAAAAAAAAAAAAAAAGAAAAAAAAAAACAATTATTCGGCCGCCATCTTGAAGTGGATGTAAAAAGAAAATTTGCCCTCGCCGGCAGTCAACTCCAACGCATCAAAACTAAATGACAGAACTTTATTAAAACCACAGCACAGAGTGAATATCACCTTTGTGCTGAAAAATTACCCTCTCATCGAAAAGGAAACAATTCATTACTTTAAATAAAATGACAATGAATAGCATGAACCTTGTTATTTGCAAGGCCATGTTTTGGGACACAAGGTCCTAAGGGCGTGGAGAGAATTAAGGACCCCATACTTGTCTAAGCGTGTTATCGGCAAGTAATCGGCCAGTAATCGACCACGAGGACGGTACAACAGGAAACCTTACTATAAAGCTTTGTTACCTCTAATGCCAGCCGTTGCGAGTAACAGAACAAGCCAGAAAGGATAATATTACAATTTAATAATATTATTTAATATTTAAATCGTGCAAATTAACAGGTGGATATCATCAAATGCACGTGAGCGATGGAGTCGAATGAGTTAAGGTAATTCTCACCACTCTATCGCCACAATTTCGTAATAATTCCAAGACAAAACTCCGAATTTATATTCCTTATCACAAAGAAAATTTCATCACAACTTATTTCGGATCATACCTCGCTGACTTCAACTTTTATTTAGAATTTATTAAAAAAACAGTAGCCGATCGATTGTTTGTTGGGTCTTAAAACATTCGTTCGTTTCCTTGACAACCGCTGCGTGGTAAGGATTGCATCATCATTTAAAGCTGTACTAAGAACGTCACGCAATTATCAAAAAGAACCCTTGCGTGACAAGCCTAACAACAGCTGCAAATGGATCGAACAACGAACGCGCTCCGTGTCATGAAAATTTAAATATTATCAAAGCTTTAAGGGGCGGAGAGACTACAAAGTCAAAATATATTAAAGTTCAACTTTTGTGAAATACGCTGGCACTCCTACACGACCAAATCAACTTGGTCACGTGTAAACATACTCAAGCGTTTTCTGATCCTTAGCATGCGCCTCGGGAAGGCATTTGAGTTTTTCGTATTGTCATCTGTGGCGCTATCATCACGTTTCGTCTTCCCCTTGAAATTGTTGTGTGTCCTGTTCCGCCGCTTCATTGTCATCATCATCTAACAGTGCGGAGAATTTACTTGCTTTGTGAAAAACCTATTGAAGAAGAACAAACATTAACCCCTAAGAGTGACCGACATTTAATTTCTCCTGATAGAAAAAAACTGCTTAATCAAACATAAAGGTCGTGAGAAAAAAGGAAATGATCAACAAGTGAAAAAGGTCTTGCTTGTTAAACAAATTCTCCTCATGAGTACCATGAGTAAATGTATGGAGAACAGAGTGGAGAATACGCATGCTGATATCAGGGTCTAAAGGACTGTAAATAGAGTATGAAATTCAAAGATGTAATATTCAGGATACCATGAGCCTGGGACAAAGAAACAAAAACTGAGTCCCTGATCGAATCAGTGACCTACACTGGCCAGATACTCTAAACACTGAGATACTCAGTGACTCGCGTAAGTAGAATATCATGTTTTGGAAAAATGTAATGAGGTGACTACACTCATTTGATGTTATGAGCAGACGTTTCAAGGGGCGCTTTTCACTAAACCAAACATTTCGGAAAATCCAGGCGGCATATCAAACACTATTTTCTGGCTAACTGTACCCGAAAGGAAAACAAACGTTCCATTCCCAGTTTTCCGAAACAACACGATCGATAAGAACTTCGAAGTTTTCCGAAATTTGGAATACTGGGACAACCTCGCGACACACATTCAAAGCTTTGTTTGCTTTGTTCCTGGAATTTCCAGAAGTTTTGGTCGAATGAAAAGCACCAAAGACTAATGACCACCCCTAACGTATTTTCCTCTTCCACTAGACTAGGAGAGCATTGTGCAATAGTACTTAATCTGAAATTGTGAAGGCTGGCGCAGTATCTTTGATATTATTCGTAAAGGATCTTTATATAAACAAAAAAAACAAAAAAAGAGAACAGAGATTGAAGCGAAAAAAAAAATTGAAATGACGATCGCCTTACAACCCACTGACAACAGCATGTTCCTAGTCTGCGTAGCAAGCGTTTCCGTAGAGTTTTCCGCAGGTTTGAAGCTTTTTCGCTTTTTGAACGCGAAAATTGGGGCGAGCGCAAAAAAAGTGCGAGAAGGAGGAAGGGAAGGGAGGTTTCCTCCTCTCGCCTCCCCTGCCCCTCCCCTGCCCCTCCCCACTCCTTCCATCAGTGTTGCACTCGCCCCCATTTTCGCGCCGCCATAAAGCGAAAAATGCCTCGAACGGGCGGAAAAACCTACGGAAACGCTTGCTACGCAGGCTAGCATGTACCGAGTTTGGGAGGTGGGTAAGGAAAAGGATAAAAGGATGATGTAGGACTAACCGGTTGCGGTGTTTCTTCATATTTCTTTGGCTCAGCTGGTTTTCGCTCTCTCTTGTCTTTCTTCATACCCCTCCCTCCTCTCTCTTGGCTCGGACCATTCCCACTCTGTCTCTCACTTCCTCTCCCTCTTCCCCTGGGGGGACCACTGTACTCTTTTCTTGGACCAAGCGGTTTGTTGGGCCCCTTTCTGTCAGGGGAGGTGGGAGGCGAGGTCACAGTCATACTGGCGCTGTCCACATTTATCTCCACTCTGTGTTCCTCTGTAGGACTCTTTGGTCCACCCTCGGTCGCAGAAGCTGCCTTCTGTTGCTCCATTCGTTTTGCCCACACATTCACAGTTGGCGGAGGTGCTGGTTTGGGCGCCTCTTTAGGAGCCTCCTTGGTCTCCTTCCCAGCCCCTCGCGGGCTGTCACTTTCCTTGCTTGGGGTACCCTCGTCACTAGACCTCGCGCTGTCACGGCGGCTACGATAATCCGAGCCATCCCTTGACTCTCTTGGTGTTCGCTCTCCTTCATTGGATCGATTACTGTCGCGCCGCGCCCTACCACCGGAGCTACGTGGCCACTCATCGTGTTCGCGCCGCTCTCGCTGTCGCTCTTTCTCCTGCTTTACCTTAGCTTCCTCTTCAAGCTTTTGCTGAGCAAGCTTCTCTTCGATCTCTCGCTCTTTAGCCGCCGTATCAACGGGTTTAGCACCCCCAAATATCGAACTACCAGATACTTGCTCGTCCTTCTTGTCTTCTACTGGTTTAGTGCGGGGCTGAAGGTGAAGTCTGGGCCTTTCTTTCACTACAAGTTAAAAACACACGACTGTTAGCAAAACTGTATGGATCAGTGTATGCAACTTTACATTAAGGTGATTCCATTCAATTGCATTGCGCATCCTTTCTGCGCATCATTTTTTTTTGTGTGATTAGTGCGCGCACGAGCGCGCGCATGTTCAGAACTTGATAGGTTTTCTATGAAAACTGAGTTGTTAAGAGAAATAAATGGTCGTTTTCTCCTAATCGAGCACGGTGACCCCCATTTTTTATTGTATAAACTCAATCAAAGACAATGTTCCCAAAGCAAAATAAAAAAGTTAGCAAAAATCTATGATCAGATTTTGCATATTTAGGGCTACCGTCTCCTTTTTGAGTTTCCAGTAAATTTTAAGCTTTTCGGCCATGTTTTGTACAACACACATGACTACACATATGTACAAAGTCAACCTATACATGAAATATCAATCTGCAGTGGAAATATTGAGCATATTGGCTTCGCGCGTTTATTGCCTGAAAATGCCTTTAAACACTGTATTCGTCAGCAGTATACCACTAAAACGAGCATGGTGAGCCCCCATTTTTATTGCAATTATAGATCCTACATGACTTGTTGAATATTTGTGCCAAGCTTCGTTACAAATTTATGGCAGATTCTTTTTCCGGGAAATCACCTTAAGTTTCACTGCTGAACATGAAAAAAGCTCTGTTTGGTGACCTGTTCTCCTATCTCGCTCGCTCTCATACGCTACATGTACTTGTCAAAATCTTTTTCTAAGCAGTGAACACTGTTACGCCCTGGTCAAGAGGGTTTGCAAGTAACAGTAAGTTGGAATTTACGTTCTATCATGATTGCCACTCCGTTTCTCCAGGAGTTGCGTTTATTTGCGGTTCAGACTCGAGAACACTTGCGATGAATTAATTCTTAGTTCTGTTTTCTTTGGTTTGGCCACCAAGACTTCACTAAAATGAAAACTACTCGCAACTCAAGCAAGGGGTTAGTTTCTAAAGAAACTGTGGTGCTGCGTCGGTGGGGACGTGAAACACAAAATTTTGGATTTATCAACTGAGTTGATAAGGTAAATTGACGAAGGGCTAACGCTCGAAACGTCAGCTTTCAATCTCTTTACGGTGGCCAATGTACCTTATCGACTCAGTTGATAAATCCAAAATTTTGTACTTGCAACTCAGTTTGTCCTTGGCTTTACGCAACTTTTTTCATTGTCCTGGCTCCCACTCTAACCACAACTCTAAACACAACACACCGCTAAACAGTGCTTCTTTCACCCGGCTCACTCTCGTACCTACCAAAATAATTTTTAACCCTTTCACTCCTACACCAAGTTATGGTGAGATGATTTGTCACTCTAGCTTTTCAATCTGTTGACAAAATGCTATCGTGTTACCATTCAAATGAAACCTCTTTGGCAGAACTTTTGCATAGGACTATTTATTTCCAGTTAGGATTTAACGAAACGAAATTTGGAATTTTTGGTGAATTTTTTGCTTTGGCCACTTTAGGAGTGAACAGGTTAAAGTAAAACACAACACAACTTTTAACGGCGTCTCTCACCAGGCTCCCGTTCATCTCTATCAAACTCGCTTCTTGCATCTCGTCCACGGTCACTGCCACGCCAGGAATCAGCATCATCGCTGTCACGTCTTCGATCTCTGTCTCCATAACGATCGCCACCTCGGCGATCATCGTAGGGCTCACGATCTCCATATCGACGATCGTCGTACCTGTCTCGGCCATATCCACCTCCACGATCACGGTCACCACCATACCGACGATCATCGTATCGATCTCGGCCGTATCCGCCACCACGATCGCGATCTCCGCCATAGCGATCCCCGTACCGACGATTGTCGGATCGATCTCGGCCATATCCACCACGGTCCTCATATCGATCGTAACCTCTGTCACCTTGCCTGTGTAGATACAGAAAAATATCGTTACTAAACAACACAACGTAGCGTTCAAACATAAAAAGGAATGGCTGCCTGACATGTCGCTACGTGTCCACAAAATCACGTGGTTGCTACGACAAACACCTTAGGAGAAAGATAAGCGATAAGGAACACCTTAAAAGAAAGACCACGCGATGAAAAGTGACATGACGTTTCGACGACTCCGTGACGTCATTTTCAAATGTAAATGTATAGAGGTTTGGTAGCCTGAGAAAACAGCCGACGTTTCGCGAGGTCGCCACTTGAGCCCTCGCAAAACGACGTATGAGTAACGAGCGCAGAAATTCCATACTGATGTCGTGTCACTACCCAGATCTAGGTAGTGCTTCTGATTGGTTGAAACGAAATTCCCTCGCGTTTCAACCAATCAGAAGCACTACCTAGATCTGGGTAGTGACATGTCATCAGTATGGAATTTCTGCGTTCGTTACTCAGACGTCGTTTTGCGAGGGCTCAAGTGGCGACCTCGGGAAACGTCGGCTGTTTTCTCAGGGTAGAGGTTTGGATGGTTTTTTTTTTTAAACTTAGGTGTTAAGATGCGAATAATACACAGGAGAATGTTAGTGTTCATAAATAAACAAAACGTTTCGCGTGAATGGTGTCAACTTGGGGATTTAATTTCGGTCTTTTAGTTCTCATGAAGAGCATTTCGTAAATATGGCACTCCAGTTCTACCAAGTATTTGCACTCGCGCAAAACTATTTGTTTAACAACTGAATGCTAACATTCTCCTCGGTAAAATGATATTTTCACGACCTGCGCAAAGCTCATGAATTCTGTGAGAAGTTATAGGCAGCCTTCTCCGTTCGGCATATTTCAATCTTTCAGTGTATCATTTACAGTACATGTACTTCAAGGTTTCAAGTAAATTATCGTTCTCAGGAGTGGCTTCCGTAGTATTCACCTCTGCAATATGGGAGAAAATATAGTCTTTGGATGTCAAACCAACACTGTCCACTCCTCAACAAAATACTCGTGTTAATTGCCGTCATCTGGAAATTTTGCGATCTCCCCTTTGGCGCGAATATCCTTCATTCTGAATAAGTCATTTCCGTATTGTCTTCAGTCTCCCTATCAAAGCGAGGCTAGGTGCACATCTTTTCATATGAAAATTGTTTTTCTTTCCATGTGAATGAAAACTCATTTTCATATGAAAGATTGTGCACTTAGCCTCGCTTTGAAAGGGAGGCTAAAAGCAATTCGGAAATGGCGTATTGTTTCCTCCTTCCAATAACATAAGATGTGCCAGTTTCCACTGAATAGAGACGTTGTGTACCGTGCACGTACCTGTCCCTGTCCCCATAATCCCATCCACTGCCAAATCCTTTCCCCCGATCATCTCCTCGCCGATCCTGTCCTCGGGGAGCGTCATCGTATCCACGGTCCCTACCGTACCCTGATCTGTCACGAGGTCCATCGTCATATCCTCGGTAGCCCGATCTCTCTCGAGGAGGTCCATCGTCATACCCTCGGTAACCCGATTTCTCTCGAGGAGGTCCATCGTCATATCCTCGGTAACCCGATCTGTCACGAGGTGGTCCATCGTCATATCCTCGGTAACCCGACCTATCACGAGGAGGCCCATCGTCGTTGTCATGGTAACCCGATCTGTCACGTGGTGGTCCATCGTCATATCCTCGATAGCCCGATCTCTCCCGAGGTCCACTGTCGTTTCCTCCTCGTGGGCCCCAACGATCCCGAGGTGCATCATCGTAAGGTCGTTCTCTGTCGTTAAAACCGTTTTGGTCAGCGAAGGGATCAGGTTTGCTTCGCCAGTCACTGTCCGTGCGATCTGGTTCATTACTTCTACTGTCCCTATCACCACGGTCACGCTCTGATAGTGCACAACAGAATAAACAGCTAAGCCACACACTGTTCATGTGGGTGTGCACGGGGGGGGGGGGGGGGGGGGGAAGGAGGTCTCTAAGGGCCATACAATATAATACAAAATTTTTGCGGGAGTGTCAATTTCTGATTTGGCAATTTGGGGGGGGGCATAGGATCAAATGTTTGGGACTAAAAGAACGCTATTTTCTGAAGAGATTTAGTTTTTGTGATCTCAGCTATTACGGAAGTGATCTGTTTCTAAGTTTTTAACTGGCACAAATACAGCCTTTTCCAGGCCGCCCTATCTCTCCCCAGCTCCCCAGCTGCAACACGTTTTGACTTCTGCTTTTTATATTTCACTGATCCTACTATCTTTGGAGGTTGGGCTAACACAAATGCTATTATTTTAACTGGAACTAAACATAACACACAAGTTTGTTTCCTAAAAATGTTTATCCCATATACAGTAGTACAACAGACAATAGTCTGTTGAGTCAATTGTACGATAGAAAGTGGTCATTTCTTTTCTTACCCAGACTAGGTTTACAAGAGTTTTATTGCATCACTGCTGGCCATATTATTTGACAGAAATTTTCTCTTTTATTCATATGTTAGACAAGGAAGGTTCTTGTTGTCAGATTTTAGGCACTTGTGACACTCTAATGTATGTGCGTCCAGCACATAATCATCAAAACACAACCTCATTCCCAGGATGAATTCAGTATTCAAAACAGCCGCGAGAGAAGACCTCAAAATCTGCCAATTTGGCCAACTGAAGCCTCCTGTCATGTTTAATTAACAAACATCTCAATTATTTTTGGACTACTTAAAAAAAAAAGCGCTAATCGACTACTCCAATAACAAACAAACAAGAAGGTTACAGGAATTTTAAAAAATAATAAAATATCTCCTGACTCAGAGCGCAATAAAAATTTTTTAAAAACTGTTTAAGTGGAATATTTCGTCCGGACCAACCGAACTTCATCAGCCACGGTAGAAATGTGAACATTAAGAAGGGTTATATCACTTCATAAGGGTCTATTTTAGGCCCCTTGAGACCCTTATGAAGTGATATAACCCTTCTTAATATTCACATTTCTATCGTGGCTGATGAAGTTCGGTTGGTCCGGACAAATATTCCACTTTAACAGTTTTTAAAAAAATTTTATTGCGCTCTGAGTCAGGAAATATTTTATTATTTTTTAAAATCATGTTTCCAGAGCAGGAAAACAATATTTTTGATTGTTACAGGAATTGTTGTTACCCCTGCATCCTGCATCCAAAAGGTGCAAAATAATTCATGGCATGTGGCCTTTAGGACGCGCACAAACACGAACATGCCACGATCGATTAAATGTCCCATTTGTGTAATTTAGCATCTATAACACAACTTACTTCAAAAGAAAATATAGGTTGGCTCTAAAATATATCTAGAAGTAATTTCTGAGGGAAAAAAACTACAAGCCTTTTGCTTGGATTATTAATAAATTTGATCTATTCCAAATGCCGCCTTGTTTGTTTGTGATCGAGTGGTTATGTATTTTGATGTCGAGAAGACCCTGGGAACGAGGTTGGAATAAAGCACACCTCATACAAAGCTTGCCAAAACTGCCATTTATGATAGATGGGACTCATTGGTTTTGGTCTGGTACTCATTATTTCTCATGGGGTGAGTCCCAGGGACTCACTAATGGCAAATTGTAACAAGATCATTGGGGCTAGTTTCTAAAGAAATGGTGGTCATGCGCCGGTGGGGAAGTCAAACACAAAAATTTGGATTTATCAACTGAGTTGATAAGGTAAATTGGCTGCAGTAGGGAACTCAGTTGATAAATCCAAATTTTTGTACTCCAATAAAAGTCTTACCTTGCTGTTGTTGCTGTCCAGCAATATCAACTCTCATTCTTCTGTTTTTCAGATGCTGCGCATCACATGCAACAGAACAGGTGTTAATATCAGAATGTAACCTCACCCCAACTCTCTTTGGTGTCTTGGTAGATTGCTATGGTCTCTGTGTAGCCTAATCCCTACTCTCTTGTGTGTCTAGGTAGCCTCACCCCACCCCCTTCAGTGTCTTGTCAGTCTCACCCCCTACTCCCTTGGGTTCCTAGCAACCTCACCTCCACTCTCTTGGGGGTACTCCCTAAAGTGTCTAGGTAGCATAATCCCCAGGTCCTTGAATGTCTTGATAGCCTCACCCTACTCCTTTGAGTGTCTTAGTAACCTCACCATCACCCCCACCCCGTTGAATGTCTTAGTAGCCACACCCTACTTCTTATTATGTCTAGGCAGACTAATGCCCAGTCCTTAGGTCTTGGTAGCCTCACCCCCATCCCATATACACAAACTGGGCTAAAAAAAAACTGTTTCAAAAAAACATTCTAGAGCTTTTCATGAACTTGTAAGTACAAGGACACAAGTCCAGTTTTCAAGGAAAATTACAGGACTGGTTCTACAAAAAATTGCTATTTCAGCAAGAGATTTTACAAATATTACATTAAATTGCTCTAGAGAGATTTTGTTGTAATTCACTTGACTGAAAATGACTTTTTCTGGTCTGATATCAACAATGAAAACAACAAATTTCAAGGGAATTTCTTGGTGCATATGAACCTTGTCTTAACAGTACAGAGGAGAAGAGAAATTCGTGTCGCTTTTGTCAAGCTGCTTAATTAGCTCCAAAACTGCCAAAAATTGCTGAGGCACTTTGCCCTGCATTTCAAAAAGTTTACCTCATTATTCAGGGTAAGTGCTTGCAAAAGAGCTTCTTTGTCCTCAAACTCAGCATAACCAAATCCTTTTAGACGGCCATTGTTGTCCTGAGGCAGTCGGACTTCAGTAATCTGCAATGCGAGACAAAGAATTCATATTTTAAATACTGAATGCATCATTTTGAATGCTTTATCATCGTTTTGGGGCCCAGCTATAAAGCCCTCTTATGTTAAGATGTATATACTATATGTCTTGTTCAAAAATTATCAGGGTTCTCAATAACTTTTTCATCAATACATGCAGTTCCACTTCTAAGAAATGATGTCGACCATTGCAGTGACGAATATCAACTTAAGGTTGTGGGGGACAGGACATGTTCATCAGTATCAACTTATGTAAGAACTATGCACAAAGTGCTACAACTAATAACAAAAATATGCAAAATATATCACGAAAAGGTCCCTTAAAATATTCTGTTTCTGCCTCAATAATCGCACATGATTCAACTTGTGTGGCGTGAACTTCTTGTGCATTTCAAGTATTTAATCAAAACCAATAAAATTACCAAAATTACCATAATTAAATAGTTTCCGCATTAATCAGTTCATTCGTGTTTGCTCAGGAAGCCTTTGGAAGAAGCATAAAAACAGAAAAAATTTGTGTCCAATAATTCAGTGTGGACAGAGAATTTCATGAGTTGACATGGCAGGGAGGCAAACTAGGCATACTGGAGATTGTCATATCTGATGCCAAATTTTTTAATAAGCTTTAGAAGGGAGGATTGAAGGCTTGGAATTCTAGCACGATAAATGCTACACCTTAAAAAGCTAATAACTTTCAAGGAAGCTTGAAATAAAAAAATCAGAATCAGATATAACACAAAAGAGGTTTTGACTGATCACTGAATGGTATTAATAATCAAGTTTCTTTGTGTTCTTCTTGAGGAGAAAACTTGGACACAAAACCACGTTTAAAAAAATAATAACTTAGTGGCCTACAGCATTGCCGCAAAGCATGATTCATTTAATAAAAAACAATCCTTGTGCACTTCCATTATACCCCAATATCTCCACTAAGTTTTAGCAGAATCGGTTTTCAAACAGCCAAGATAATTATAAAGCTTTTAAAAGTAACACCCCTACCAATATTTTGCCTATCCCCTGCGACCATAACCAATAAATTATTGTAAAAAATCGAAGAAATGTAGGCTTGAATGGGATATGAACCCATGACCTATGATCATTTCATATATTAATTTGCATTTCTGCTCAATCTGTGGATTTTGTGACATTACATTCCAACCCTTTAGTACAAATCACTTATATTTGCACCCTTTTCTCACAAAGTCCCTGTATGGCACAATCAACTGGTTTGGTGGTGAACTTGTGATCCAGAGGTTCACAAGCTGAACTGATGTGGGTTCAAACCTCAAGTATGGCATTACATAAATCTTAATATCCTATTTCCTAAAAATTCACGTATATTGTCCCCTTAAATTTCTTTTTAAGTCTATCCTAACAAGGTGGACTTATAGCGCATGCATTAATATAAATTTGATATAAAAATTTACATATGAGCAATGGATGGAGTGACATGGCTGCTCCACAGTTACCGTATTTACCCGCGTATAGGCCGCACCCACATATGGGCTGCACCCGCGTATCGGCCGCACCCCAAACTTGTGACCTAATCTTGGGGAAAAAATAACTTCTTCACTATACCAGAAGAAGAATCGCGTTTCGAGTCAAGAAACTAATGAGCTTGTCGCTTGAGTGATCTAGCGAGAAATGAACCGGACAAACGGACCGAACTTGATCGCGAGCGTTATTGTTTACAGATCCAACAAGTGTGTCGAAAAATGAGGTGCAAGCATCGCCGTTTTGTGCGATCAAATAATAACAAATGATACACATGCGTTTAGAATCCGCTGCTCCTTTCCTCACAGGGTAAATTATCCACTTTGAGTTTTTAATGTTATGGAAATTGTTGCAATAATTCTCAAAATGGCTATTTGACAAAACGCTCTAACGTAAAGTCGCTTGAAAAAAACTCAAGCTTTTCTCTGTGTTGGGTAAAACAGGCATTTCATGGGCTCAGCGTAGGGACAAGCTTTGTATCAGCGATGCTAAATCTCCGAATTTACACATTTACAGGTGAAACAGGAAGGCAAAACGTCTGTTGAGAGTGACAGTTGTATCAAAAGCATCGTTGCGTTACGCATTGTGTATTTTTAAAAAGGTTTCAAATTTCGCTTTTGACGTATGCAAATTAACGTGCATAGGGTAAAAATAAATCACCTCTTATTTATCGCTGAAGACATCATAATGTGTATTAAACTTCGAACTGTGATATTTTATATCAGTTTCATTTATGACTTTTTCTTTTTATGACGGGTTCAGTGTATTTTTCATGTAGTTCGGCAAATAAACAAACGCGGTTTCACGTGAACGGCATCGAAAGGGCTTCGCAGCTTGACATGCAAACTTCGTTGGACTTCATCCGATGACAAACATATTTGGAAACTAGATACACTCATTGCAGCGGAGAGAAGCAAAATTCTTCGAAGACATGGATTAACTTGACCTCATACGATACATTCAATCAAACTGTCAAGCTTTCAGTAACTTTGTTGACTCTGCATGTGTCGGGAAATTTTGCATATTAATGAGCTCAAAACTCTTGTACCCGCGTATAAGCCGCACCCTAAATTTTGAACGTTTTTTCCTTGAAAAAAGTGCGGTCTATACGCGGGTAAATATGGTAACTCCAAGAACTCTTGAAATGCTACGCGCATTCACGAGTTAAAAAGGCTTTTGATTGTTACTTCCTAAGCACTTAAACCATGTTTGGCAGTTTCTGTATCTTGACTTTACAGTATATTAGTCGTGATTTTAAGATTACTGTACTCTGTCAGATGGATTTCTGTTTGAGACAAGCTTCTGACTTCTAATGTGAATTTGGCCCTGGTGAGCCGTTTGTCAACGAACAACCCTTACCTTGTTGTGACTAAAGAATTCTAATATGTCATCCTTATCCACATCATAAGGCAAGTTTCCCAAAAATGCTGTATATGGAGGCCCATCAGGAATCTTGGAGATGTCTACGTCAGGACCTCTAGCTGCCCTAGGGGCAGTGGGCAGGGCAGCTCGGTCTATGGCTGCTCGCATTTTCATCTCAGAGACACCACCATACGACTCTTCTGGCCACGAAGTGTCAACTGTAGATTAAAGTGAAAAAATTCAATTTTTGTAATGTTCATTTGAAAACTCTTCGTTGATACTTGCACAATATAAGTTGTATAAATAAAATCAAAACTAAATTAAAAATTAAACAGGGTCCGAAATTGCGACCAGCTGGTCACCAATACGACTGAAAATTGAGTGTTGGCGACCAGAATTTCAAGGCTAGTCGCCAGGAGGCAACTAACTTTCAGCGCCTTGTTGATGTTTTGAACCGCCGCTCAAGGAATTAATTTCGTTTTAAATGGAAAAATTCGCGTTTGATTTCCAGCAGAAACTTACCCCTTGTCTTTTCGAAGTTTTTAATCTCCATAGAAAATAATTTAGATCAAAAATGAAGGTAAGATTCCTGTTAAATGACCTCCACAACAGTTGTAATCCACGCAATGTAATCGACATTTAGCGGCCGCCATGTTTTCAGCAGTTTCATCTGACAACCATACCGTGGGCGCAATCGCATAAACACAGGCTTTCCTTTCGCCATTCAATATTCAACGAAACGTTCTACAAATTTTCGATAACGCTTTACAGTCAGAAGAAGTGGCGTTATGTTCAGTCTTCAAACTAAGAGAGCTGTCTTTTTAACAAAAACTCCTTTTCAACTACAATGTAAGCTACACGATCATTTAATGCCTTTTTTTCATGGTAGTCTGACTCTTGCGATCATTCAGGAGTAAGATTATGTTTTGAGCGAAGAAATGTATTTAAGGTATTCCTGGAGGCTAAAGTGACCCTTTTCAAATCGGTTGACTTTTAAGCAGCTTTAAGTTTGTCACAAGTTGAGTTCGTTTGCAAATTTTCAGTTCAAGGGAATTTGTATTTCGCGAGATATAAGCAACTGAAGTTCCGTCTCCAAGGAAAATTTTGCGGGAAAATTACCACAGCAGACGGCTAAAAAATGTAATTGCGGTTTCGAAAACATCCCCTACGGCGCGCGAATTTGACAGTTTACGATCTCGAGTTTCGATTGCGAAATTGTCACAAGTCACAGACTCTTCGCTTAATGCACCTTATTCACGCTAGTTTAAATGGAATATTACAAGCTACCTTTCTCTCATGAAATACAATAGTATTTCAGCGGTAGATGTGTACTGAAGTATATTTTTCTTCTACGAAGACAGAGCAACGCAAGTTTTGTTCGTGACATTAAAATACTAGCCGTTGGCCAGAGTTATCGAAGACAACTTCTTATTACAGGTCGCTGAAATCGCAATCTTGCCCTTTGCAAAATACAACACAGTATTTAAAAATATCTGTCAAAGCTTCATTTTATCATAAAGAGCAGAGGTTCTTTAGTACTTCATGGAATAAGTCTGATATTTGCGACACGAACGAATAAATCCGTCAACGCCGCGCTCCATGAGATCGGTTGCCAAGGAAAGGTGTCATTGTTTATGCTGGCACTTCTGATTGGTTTCGCGGGAAAAATATCCCACCTTAAAAGGAAAGAGGGACCAAAAAAAGGGCACTATTTTGCATTTTTCCTCTGGAAAACATGACTTAAGGGCTCAACAACATGGCTGCTGTGGAAAACAGTTTGGAGGAAAGCTGTAGACCAATTTTCTTTCGATTTCAGCGCGATTTTGGGCTAAAAAATACGAGTTTCATTAAAGGTGGGGATTTATATATTACAATATTTATTCTTTGGTTCATCAGACAGACTTGAAACTTGCAGGACTTAAACTAGATGCGTGTACAATGTTTTCTTTGGCAGTACGTCAAATGTTGTCAAATATCAGTCCCGCAATGACTTCAATAATTCTATAAACGAGCGAAATTGAATTTTGCGGCATAACATTTTTCGAATTGCCTTTTGTGTGACGTACTGCCACAAGATTTAAGATTTTGGTGACATACATAGATTGGAAAAAGCTTTTTGAAGTTGAATGAATTTTCTTTGAGTTATATTAAAAAAATGAAGAACCAAGAATATTTTGACCACACCCAAAAGTATCAGATTACAAGAATTCTTTACACACTTTCAGAATAAAACTATTTTTTAACGAATCTACACATAATGTTGTACTTTCTGTGTTAATATGACCAAGTTTCAACAAATATTTCTACAGAACTGGGACATAAAAATAAGTGGCACAAATGTCCAAATTAGCCTCCAGGAATACCTTAAAAGCTTCGTGTTTCGCTGTGAAGCAACAATTTTACGGACACTTTTTGGCGACCAAAATTTTCCATCTTGCGACTGAAAAAAAAAATTCAGTCGCCACTTGGCGCCCGCATAAAAAAGTTAATTTCGGCCCTGTTAAACCACTGCACTTTTCCCTCGGAATGATTTACAGTAGCTTGCATGCAGACTTCTCCAATTTCCTTTGCTTTATGCAGAAAAGGGACATCTCCATAAGGCTGTTGCTAATCATGTTCCAGTATCCTGCTGTTTTGGGTTGTAAATTTTGCATAAATTATATTCATGTAAGGCAAACATCTCCTATTTCCTTTGCTTCATAGAAAAGAAATCGCTACTCAGGAGAAACAGTAGGATGCTGGAACACGATTAGGGATGCCATGACACAGATGTCCCTTTTCCACGTGAAGCAAAGGAAAATATAGGAGATGTCTGCATGCAGGCTAGAGTTACAGTGAGAGAGAGAGAGAGAGAGAGAGAGAGAGAGAGAGAGAGAGAGAGAGAGAGAAGTGCTTTCATGTTGACCTGAGACAGTTTGAGATGGCTTGAAAATCAGTCCTAAGAAGATCAGTCATTGCTGCTTCACAGTTTCATGATGAGGAATTCATCAGTTAGCTTGCTCAACATCAAATTCCTCCTTTCTACATCACATACTGTCATTATGAAACAATAATAGTTTACCCTTTCAGGTCAAAAAATCAACCTTGGTTTAAAACAAAATACAAAACTAAGATTTCAATACTAATTACATTACTTCACTGTTTCTAATAAGAGTGGGCCAGTATTTATACCAAAGACTCAATATCATCAATATTAATTTTGGGTTTGCCAAAACTATCTATAACAGTGGCATACGTATGGGTGATTTTAATGCCATTTGATACTGCTCATTTGAACAGGGAGAAACAGTAGTGTGAATATGTTGTGGTTCAATTCTGGTTTTAGCTCTAGTTTTCCTCTTCTATTCTTTTTCCTTTGTTCATGGTTTCTATGAACAGACTACTTCAAGTACAAGCATTTGACTTCATTCTTGGAAATTATCCAATTTTTTCCCCTGGTTGTTCACAAGCCATGCATTTATGATCAAGCTTTGCAGTTTTCCCAGTACCTTGCAGATTTTTTACTCTTTTAAGGTATTCCTGGAGGCTTATTTGGACATTTTTACAACTTATTTTTATGTCCCAATTCTGTAGAAATATTTGTTCAAACTTGGTCATATTAACACAGACAGTACAACATTATGTGTAGATTCATTAAAAAATAGTTTTATTCTGAAAGTATGTAAAGAATTCCTGTAATCTGGTACTTCTGGGTGTGGTCAAAATATTCTTGGTTCTCCATTTTTTTAATATAACTCAAAGAGGATTCATTCAACTTCAAAAAGCTTTTTCCAATCTGTGCATGTCACCAAAACCTTAAATCTTGTGGCAGTACGTCACAGAAAAGGCAAAACAAAAAATGTTATGCCGCAAAATTCAATTTCCCTCGTTTATAGAATTCTTGAAGTCATCGCGGGACTGATTTTTCACAACATTTGATGTACTGCCAAAGAAAACATCGCACATGTATCTAGTTTACCTGCAAGTTTCAAGTCCATCTGGTGAATCAAAGAAAAATTATTGTAATATATAAATCTCCACCTTTGACGAAACTCGTATTTTTTAGCCTAATATCGCGCTGTAATCGAAAGAAAATCGGTCCACAGCTTTCCTCCGACCTGTTTTCCGCAGCAGCCATGTTGTTGAACCCTTCAGTCATGTTTTTCAGCTGAAAAACGCAAAATAGTGCCCTTTTTTGGTCCCTCTTTCCTTTTTAGGTGGGCTATTTTTCCCGTGAAACCAATCAGAAGCACTCGAATAAACAATGACACCTTTC
The DNA here is from genome assembly GCA_964030785.1 of Siderastrea siderea. Lineage (NCBI taxonomy): Eukaryota > Metazoa > Cnidaria > Anthozoa > Scleractinia > Rhizangiidae > Siderastrea > Siderastrea siderea. The sequence goes on from OZ034971.1 coordinate 11,303,148, forward strand.
CTTGGCAACCGATCTCGTGGAGTGCGATGTTGACAGATTTATTCATTCGTGTCGCAAATATCAGCGTTATTCCACAAGTACCAAAGAATCTCTGCCCTTTATGATATAAGAAAACTTCAACAGATATTTTTAAATACTGTGTTGTATTTTGCAAAGGACAAGATTGCGATTCCAGCGACCTGTAAGGAGAAGTTGACTTCGATAACCGTGGGCAAGGGCTAGTATTTTAATGTCACGCACAAAACTTGCATTGCTCGACTATCTTCGTAGAAGAAAAATATATTTCAGTACAATTCTACTGCCAAAATACTGTTGTATTTCATGAAAGAAAGGTAACTTGTAATATTCTACTTAAACTAACGTGAATAAGGTGCATTAAGCGAAGAAGAGTCTGTGACTTGTGACAATTGTGCAATCGAAACTCGAGATCGCAAAGTGTCAAATTGGCGCACCGTAGGGGATGTTTTCGTAAACCGCAATTACAGTTTTTTCGCCATCTGCTTTGGTAATTTTCCCGCAAAACTTTCCTTGGAGATGGAACTTCAGTTGCTTATATCTAGCTAAATACAAATTCCCTTGAACTGAAAATTTGTAAACAAACTCATCTTGGGACAAACTTAAAGCTGCTTAAAAGTCAACCGATTTGAAAAGGGTCCCTTCAGCCTCCAGGAATACCCTAAGCCTGGACTATGCTTTCAGTGATGATGTCACCATGTGATTCATGAGAGTGACATCATAACATCAATATCAAATATCAAAAATGCAAGATATGAGTAGATATCACACTCATATCGGATCAATTTCAATTGATAAACCGCTATCTGCCCCCCAACCCCTTTCATTTCTAAATCCATGACAGAAATATAAGGTTATCAGATGAAACCCACACATTTTGCTTGCATAAAACATATATAATCCTAGAGCATTTGATTTAGGGATCCTGTAGCTAATTTGGAATCAAGCATGTGTCAGTTATGCCAAGGCTAGGTGGAGTCCACTTACAAAATGTAAGTATGTTTGTGTAATGACCCTTAGACCTTGACAGTAGTATATGCTGAGGCCTCATTTCATGAAAAACTTTTGAAAATGAATACCTCATTAAACTGGTGATGGTATTCATATGGGACAATTTGATGAGATGCATGTGCAGTGAGCCTGAACCACAGATGCTGGATAATTCCTACACATGGGATGAAGGTTATGCAATCTTTGCTCTTAGTAGACAAATACATACCCTAATTTTGTTGTTTGGCTTCTTGAGATCAAAATGAAGGGATTGTGTTATATAAACAAAAATATGAGTTTCTGAATCATGATAAATCAAAAAAGTTGTGGAAATCCCTTTCTTACAGTTCACTGCTCTGAGGAAAAAAAATTAATTTTTGCTGTTGATTTTAAAGTTCTAGTTCTATCTTGACCAGCTTTTGTCCTTGAAATCGAGCTTCAGATAGTTACATGTACTGAGAACGAAGGTAATAAGCTGTTTACATCTCTCAAAACTAAAGACCCTCAAGATGTAAAAAGCTTGTTATTAATTCTCAATCTTGGCTGAATTTCTATGAGCGAATAACCCTGCTTTTTTGCCTAAAAAAGTTAAGTCAAGTGCCAAGTGCAAAGTCAAGTGCCCTGGCATTCAAAGGCTTTTGCCGCAAAACAAAAGTTTTGTCAAAAATACGGCAAGAAAAAAATCCCTAACCATGACCACAGTTGTGAATTTAATAAAATATTTATTCCACTCCCATTTGTTGGACACAAGATGATTACAACCAATGTTGGACTTTGGAGTCTGGACCTTATTGGTTATTAATCACCTAATATCCAATGTGTTTCCATGAAATAATTAGCAATGGTAATTGGATTGAGCAGAGTACAATTCAGGGAGCAATCATAACTATAACAAAATTCTCGAATCTGATTGGCTATCGTCAGCCATGATTTGAGTATTGATAAGACAGTGTAATTGGACAGTCTACACATCATGCCTAAGTAATTGGACACTACGCATCAGAGCGTGTGCTCTAATGGATCAGTTACATGTGACTTGAATAAGTTCTTTAAATATCTTGCAATTAAAATTGTTGTCTACTCCTTCTCCAGAACGTTTTCTCCTTATTCTTTCTTGAATTTTGTTATGGGTATGATTAATTGGTAACAGGACTCTGTGTCATCCAATTCTGTCTGTAATCATACTTGGACTCCGACTCGGTCCTATCACCATTATTAATCGGGCGAGTAAATTTTACGAGCACAATTATTCCTGAATTGTACGAGACAAAGTCCAGTTTCTAATTAATCCTATCTATAATAAAATGCAAGATTAGAAAATCCATGGGTGCTTTGGGGATATATTTTTAATTATCAGTTTTAGAAGCAGTGGAGAAACAGCTGTAACAGAACCCATTTAAGGGTACCTGATTGATGTACGCACAGTGTAGATGTCTGATCACAACTATCCAGTTACAAAAACTTAGTTCAAATTGGACAGCTGTAATCAGACACCCACATGATGGCCCTCCAATTACGTATCAAATAAGCTCACAGACGACCAATCACAATCAATCATTTTGTTATAGATATGATTAATAAAGAAATACATTCTCAGTTTTTATCTCTTACACATAAAAAATCTCTTACACTTGACACATGACTTTGTGACACATTTGCAAGTAAACCATAAAAAACAAATAGCATGAATGCCAGCAAAAAGAGTTTATGTCTATCTCTAGTGTGAAATGTGTAAATATTATCTCCCATCGAAGACTGTAAAACGAGGAATAATTGTTGGTCACGAACAAAATTTTAATACAATTTTCACAAAGAAACTAAGAAGCACAAAGATTACAGAAATCGTTATATTATTTTAGTTCGCCAAAAACATACTGTAATGTAAAACTAAAACAAACTGGAGTGCTAATACTTTCTCTGCTTCTTTATATATAAGAAGTAGAAATCAGCGAAAATAAAGATATCTAACTGTTACAGTTAGTACCCTGTCAAACTGTGGAATATTTTGCGTGCAGGTAAGTTATATGATAGATCTTACACGTCATCTTTAGCAAACGCACTCTAATTGGACAAACATATCACCATTTTCCAGCCGAGTATCGTATTAACAGTACATAGATCTTTTAAGCTTACGTAGCTTTAATCTTTCATGAGGCAAAATATTGTGTAAAATATTTTATCCAATGAAAACTTAGAGCCGATTTTAAATTATTCCATTTGGTCATTCGATTTTTCCTTTGAATGGCTTTCCTTTGTAGTAAGCTTAAATTGATACTGAAGCATGACGATGTTAGATACCAAATTTACAGCGAAGTGCAGGAATCGAAGTAAATAGGTTTCGAGCTATTCATAATCGATATTAAAACACAAGTAAGCTTAGCTTGTGTAATAGGTCACGTATACCAGTCTTGCGTCCAGGAGGGTTTCACAATCTACAAACGATAACAAAACTTGCTAATTTTTTTTGCAATGAGTTTATTGATATCCCTGCAAAGCTTTTCTGAACATCAAACAAACAAATTCTGATTATACTAATTCCAAAGCACGGCACAAGAAACTCTGTACGCATTTTAAACGACGCTACATGGTACATGCAGTTGATTGTGTTGAAATCACTGCAGTGGGACCTACCGTTGCGTAGAGAAAACTTCACGAGTCTCTGAAATGCTATTTCTCAAAACAACCACTAATAGAAATCACAGCGAAGAAATAAACATACCCTCAGTGTTAAGATTTTCACTTTCATCGGCCCAGCTCGTCGATCTCGCAGAGAACACAGGCACATGGCTAACCGAAGACCCATTGTCGCCTTCTTTCGCCAAGAACTCGGTAAGGTTTAATGTCTTCCCCTTCTTCTTCTTAGCTTTCTTAGCTACGAAAATAAAAACGGTGTGTCACAATAAAAAAACAATTACGCATAAATATTTTTCACAAAGTAATAGAAAATGAGGGATAATTGTATACGAGATCGAACAAAAAGAGAAAGATGTAGTCGACTCGAAGATCACCTGTTTCCGCCATCTTGGACAACGTGATTGAAAGTCCCGGATTACGTTCCCGTCCGCAGTTCGCGCCAACTCGGTTTGCTCGGGGAAGGGACGGTGGGGAGACGTAGTGGCGGGATGGGTGGGGAGTGTTGAGTCGTCGGTAACGAAACCTTTTTTGAACACCCCAATATTTTGGAAAGACCACACAATACTTTAGAGAATGGTTATTAGAGAATGGTTATCTCTGTTAAAACAAAGTGGATAAGGTATTTTAGAAGACTCCCCGCCGTTTAGAACGCATTTTAGCAGGAGCCATAATCGGGGATGGAGACCGTAACTAACTGCCATTTTCAGTATTGCGCCATCGCGCGTGACACACGCGCGTGTGTGTTGCGAGGACTCCGCGCAGAGAAAAACAAACAAAATGGCGTCGGAAATTACAGTTGTTGGAGATGAATAAATTCAATTTCTGTCATCAGTGTCACTTCCTAATTTGAGGTACGCCCTTGGGGAGAACTTTCTGGATAGTGACTCTGGATATGAGGATCATGCAAGTGATTCCGATGATGGCAGTGAGAATATTTTAGAAAAATCCTGTGGCGAAGATGTGTCGGACATGTCGGACGAGGATTTCCCCGTTAGACGGAAGAAACGTTTTACGGGCAAAAATGGCGTCGAACTACGAAAAAAAATCAGTTGAAGGCGAATCAGGCAGAAAAAGGGAAAATACATCTCGAATATATATTTCCTCTGAGGACGTACAGAGATTGAAGGGCAGCCGCAAAGACTGTAAAAAAAGAAAAGTAACACACTGATAAATCGTTGTCACTTTTTTCACTGCAAGAAAAATAGTAACATATATTCAAATACCGAGTCAGCAAAGAAAATGTCTGTCGAGATTTCTCAGCGTATGTTTTCTGAAATAATGCCCGCCTTTACCGAAATGGCCGAAATGTTTATAATGAAGACCAAGAATAGTGAAAAGCGCGCCTTGTTTTCAATCAAATGCTCTCGTTGTGCGTTATCAATCGTCGACAAAATAGAGAACTGGAAAAACACCAAGAGAAAAAAAACTACTTCCGTCGATGAGAAGGAGAAAGATGAAGTGAACCTTCATGCTGTCCTAGTACTTAATATTACTTTCTGGGCAATTTACGAACCCAGAAGGGATACATAGCGCAGTGGATGTGGCAAGGGTTTCAACGACAGAGTGAGCTTTTAAATTATTTTTCTCTGCCAGCAACCCAGCAAGAAAAATCACTTTGTATCGAAGCAAAATTAAGAAGAAATTACGACTGAACGTCACTGAGACACAAATCTAAGTTGTTTCAGAGTGCTTGATTTCTTAGGACGAAAAGAAACTGTAGAAATAGAATTTTAAGCATTTAGCGCTTTGTTTACAATTTCTTTCATCGTCCAGTCAATTACTTGTTCTTAAAATTTCAAAAAAAGCAGGTTTCATACGGAAGGCTTTGACTCCGAAATATCGAGACAAGACAAAATAAAGCACAGTAAAATTGGAAAGAAGCATTTAATAAAAATTGTCACACTTTTTATGGCGAGTCAGTACAAAAATCATGCAACAGTCTGAACGACAAGCATTGAACAAATCCAGTACCAGAAAAGGCGACATTTTTTGGCTATACCACACAAAATTGACACTGGTTTACCTGTACTCGTTGTGGCTCTATCTGTGTTCCCTTGAGCAGCTCCAGACATTTAGACACAAGTCGGATGCCATGTAAAATACGTTGAATCGCTTTCACAGTTGTTTGAGTGTTATTTTTACCATTCCGTCGGCGGGCTCTAAACTAAGAAAAACTGCGTTTTGTGGTTTGCGTTTAAAAAGTAAGATGGTGAATTCTAATGTTCCTCACCGCCGTAGTCTTGTTTCGGTGAGCTGCATAGTAATTATCGTTCAAGTTTAATTATTAATCCTGTCCTCAGTTCGATCAAACAAACACATGATGGCTCCGTTGTCAGCGTTGTGCGAACGGAGCGATTTTAAACTCGTTCATTTGAACTCCCGCAGCCATAACAGCTTCAACCCGCTTTGAACGACGATTACAACAATTTTCAGGAAAAATCAAACACGTACCACATTTCAGAGCCCATAATTGGGAGATTTTTCCCAGACCTTGTGCTTGTACGTTCACTTCGGAGCAGTTTCATTGACTCATTCAGCTCCGCGCAAAGAAACGCTGCAACACTTCGCAAGGTTTTGGCGCCTTTTTCGGTCAGTCATGTGATCGCGATCGATTCTTGTTCCCTTTTCTCTCTGAGTTTCTCTCTCTTTTTTCTCTGTCTTGATTTTGTAGCAATTAGTGATTGCGTTTTTAATAATAAAAACAATTGCGTACTCGGGCATACCAGATATCAAATAATTATAACCATCTTGGTCATATCCAGCACGCCCTCGTTGTACGGAAATTTGCGTGTAGCCACGCGCGTTTATGACGTTGAGGGTGGCGCAATTTTTTCTAAAAATAGCACATTTGTCTTTTTCGATGGGGCCGCGTGGACCCCGCGCTTACGGTCTCCGTCCCCGATTATGGCTCCTGATTTTAGCCAATTGTACTACCTTAAAGGGTGTTGTGTTTTTGATAACACCTTAACAAAATAATAAATAAATAAATAAATAACATGAGCAAATTCTTCAAACTACTGTGTCGTCTTTCCAAAAACTGGATTGTCCCAAAAACTTTCCCTTCAAAAAGTAGTCTAATATGTTATTTGATTAAACCTGCAGTGACTTGCGGGGAAATTTTGTCTCCAGGAAGTCAAACCTACGTTTTTCTAAGTTAACCTAAAAAGATTCTTATATATTTGGTGTCTACTAAGAAATTCGGCCATTTAGCTTCAAAATAGTTCTTTGTTATTACTATGATGACGATGATAATGACGATGATGATTTACTTTTTTGAGTGGAAACAGGAGCCCATTAAATGGGCTCCTCGTGGAAAAGTACTTGTTTCTGGTTGGTCAAACCAATTCAATATGGGTGTGGTCCCTTGGGTTCTATGTCTTAATAACGTTCACGTATGATAAGCCTATAACAGGAATAAGAAAAAATCAGAGGAATAAGATTCCTTTTCCTGGAATTTCCTGTGGCGTAAATTTTCATCAAGAACTCGAGCAGATTAACCTATGCTGGATTACACCAATATCCTTTTCAAAGGCCCTGAAACAATTTGAGAAAACAGAAAACGATATTTAAAGTATTTTACTTACATTTTTTCATTGGACGTCCCGGTCTACTGCGCTCTCGAAGGGTCTTTGAGGCGCTTATTTCCAGCGACAACAAGAAAGAGCGGAAACCACACAACTCTACAACTCTTTATTGCATACTGAAACCTCTATCATTCAGTGTCATAGTGATATCATAAATACCTCCCTCGTGAATTAATTCATTGTCAGACAGGGAAAGTGAAGGGTGTCAGTAATTTTCCCTTGAGTAACAATGATTTATCTTCTATGCGTTTTTGGAGAACGTTTTAAAATGTGACCAACTACCGAAGTTTATGTAACAAACCAAATCTGAGAGAGTGTAAAAGTACGTTTAATAAGTGTGACATGATATGGAAATACTCCGACTACGCAAGCTAATGTATAATTGAAAAGTTTTGGATAAAAAATATACCGAACACGAAGTAAACACGAAATATATATACTTGTTCACAAAATGCTCCTAGAAAACGAAGGCGAAGATACCAAGCGATTTTCGCAAAGGAACAACAAACCGTAATGAGCTTTTCAAGACACAAAGGAAAAACTTGAAACTTATTCATATTTGCAGTAAACTAGAAGAGTAATTTTAAGTAATATGCATGTGTCAATTAACCAACTAACGATGGGTGTGAATGGTAAACCTGACGTGACCAATCGAACCAAATCCAACGTTCGATTAATCGAATTCAATCGAACCCAATCGAACTCAATCATGTAATTGGGTTAGGTAGTCGAACTCTCACACATTTTTTTAGTTCGATTGCGTTCGATTTCCGAACCAACCGAACCTAGTTGTTCGATTAAGTTCGACTGGGTTTGATTGAGCTCGATTACCGAACAGTTCGATTGGTCACGTAGGGTGGTAAAGTGAGACGTACTGGTACTGTTATCTGTCTAGGTACAATATTTCAGATCAACGTAGTCTTCTGACGTGGAGATAATTACAAAATTTTCCTTACAAAGCCCTTAAATTTAGCCTCAGTCCTGTGGAAAATAAGATGCTTGTCTGGGAATGGTTTGGCATTAGACAACCACTACCTCAATAAAGCTTTAAAACTGGTAAGACCACAGCGACAAGACGTTGAGCAATTTTTTTGTATATCCAAATTTTCTTGCCGTAAGGATCAATCTCCCCGTATATTTTTTGCTACCTCAATAGTTTATGACTCTATTCAGTTCAAATTTTATGTAGGCCCACAGTATATGACTAGCAGATTTTGAGGCATTACTCCACGTCAGAAATTTCGATAATTACCGTACTTCCTCTATTTGGCCCCTCCCTCTGTTATGTACCCCTTCTACTAAGCCCCTTCTCTGAGGTTTAAAAAGATAAATAAGCCCCCCCTCTATCACATCTCAACGCCCCCCCCCCCCACCCTCACAGTAAGTTTCTAAAATTGCGCATTTGGTCTGTTGCTGCTACTGATTAGTTCATGTTGTGGCGCAATGCTCAAGGTTCAAATTTTATCAGTCATCGAGCAGTTTGATGAACCAGTATCTGTTTAACAAATAGATTCCTTGTTGCCGTGTATCTGTTCAGTAATAAATAACACATGACGTCAAAATGTGGTTAAGACCAAAAAATTGGCACACGAGCCGTTAGGCGAGTGTGCCATTGATTTTCTTACCACATTTTGACGTTTTGTTTTATATAATAAAGAGCAAAAAAGTTGACAATGACGACGTCAGCTATGTGTCTGTCCTCTAATAGATCATAGCTAAGAACCAATTAAAACGCGCGTTGAATTCAGCATATTATGTAACATCATATAATGCATGAAACTGAGTTGTGTTGAATAACAGAACTTCGACTTTGGTCAAATGCAATTAGCCCCCCAACCACCCCCCCCCCCCCTCTAATAAGCACCCTACTTGCGAGACCTAAAATTAATAAGCCCCCTCCCCACCAGGCGGCTTTATAGAGGAAACACAGTATATTACTGTGATGTCTTCCCGTCACCACGCTATTAGCGTTAAGCAGTGCAAATTATGCGTATCATCTGTTTTACTTCTTAATTAGCAAAACTAAATGATATATTCTTGGGTCAATACACATCCCTCTACAGCTTTAAGCTTTCATATAACTTATTCTAATATAAAATTTTACTCTTAAGTTTTGTGACATTATAAAAATTCTAATACGTTTAGTTTAACATTATTTTGTTTTTTATGGAAAATTCAAGAATTTAACTTCTAAAGATGGATTTTGCACGACGTCTGGTTAAAAACGTTTCATTATTCTTCATAAAATTCTAAGTAAGTGAGACGTTGTTCTCTTTAAAATCTTCAGTTCGTCTTACTTGTACCATGCAGAATAAACGCTTGGAAGTAAACCTGAGAAAAAAAACCAAAGCACTTTAAAACGTAACAACTTAGAAAAAACTCAGAAAACGGACAACTGACCATTATGGTAGCAAAAAAAGGAAAACAACACAAACAAAAGTACAACTCAGTTTTGATTAGACCAGGACCAGCTAAATTAGCAGTATTAAAACTATTATTCCACTCATGTCTCAACGTAACGACGACGGCAACGAAAACGTCGCTAAGCAAGAAGTTTAGTTAGCAAATTAATGACTCGGCACGTGCGTTATACGTTTTGGTAGTTTTCTTTGCCGTCTTGTGGATAACAACAACGTGAATTGTTTATTATAGAACGTGAAACCCGACAGTAGATTTTCCTTTCTCTTCCTGAATTTGAGCGCCGTTTTTATTATTTTGCACGACGCCACAAACTGCAGAGCTTTAATTTTTAATCGTGCTGAAATAAAGGCTGACTGTCTGTCTGTCTGTCCAAGGAATTCAGCTCCTGGATAGTACGGCCACATTACACAAACTGCACGATTGGGAAAAATCGCAGTTTGAAATGATGTGAATTTGTTTTTAAGACGTTTTCTTTGGTGTTGCCAAGAGTGTTTTAGTGGAAGACTACATCCGGAACTCGAATGGCGTATTTTCCATGTCCTCCGTAGTGAAGAAATCGATGACGTCATTTCCAGCTTTTACAATGTTGCTTGTGCAAAGTTTACCAAACGCCAGCGAAAAAATAGCGAGTGATAGATTTGCGAAGTTCAGTGAAGCCGGTATAAAATTGTTCGCTGAAGAGCAGGAAAATGTTACAAGAAGAAGAAAACTTCATTTGACGTAAAATTATTTACCGAGTTACTTGCAAGTGAACACGATAGGAGAGAACTGTAAAAAAATTCAACTTTGAATTAAATTCGAGTCTTTTTGTCTATATAATAAATAAAAAATTAAATGGCGGCTTGAAGGTATGAATTTTATTTCCACGGGGTAAAAACAATATTTTGCCGCTAGAAAATAAAATTTACATCTTCGAACCGTCGTGTTACATCGTCTGTTTGTACGTTAAGAGCTTGATACCATTTTCATTTACGAGTTTCAATACCACATCACGAACGAGCGAGTTTTGGTATCATTTCACTGGTTAATTTTATTCAAGGCTTTCTGACAATGATATCTACGTTTAATATATGTAGTGATTATTCAGTATACATGGTAGAAACTACACAGCCACTGCAAAAGTTCTTACCTTGAGAATGTGTTATCGAAAACCAGAATGTACACTCCAGGAGATATGTCTTCTACTTCACCCTTGACTGCACGTATATGAGAGTCACATTGCGACAATGGCACAACCGTCTGTAACGCAACATAAAGCACCATGTATTAGTCTGTAACTCAGCATAAAACATCTCTGAAGTATTACTTAGTTTCGTTAATTTGGCTAGCAACGAGTACTCAGTAAAGTTTCGTACGGGGACGCTCGGTCCCGAGGTTCAAACCCTCACCTTTACCGTAACTTTTTAAAGAAATGGTACCCCTTCCATATACCTAGAAGAAAGTTGCATCTTTTTTTTCATCGCTTTTATACCTCAAAATTAAGCCAAAAGCAATAGATCATCGCGGGATTTTAGTCGCTCGAAAGCGCTAAGCTCGTTTATATTTGCATTGTAATTTCTGACTAAATTTTGCAAACATTTTCGGTACTTAGCCTAGCTTAGCTGCTATCTCTATCTGTTTGAGATGTATTTCGGCGTCCTTTAACATATTAAACAGTAAATGTCCCTACCTGTTCGTATATTACAAGCGCAAAAGCACACCCCTTTAGGGTAGGGACTCTTGCATAGCCTACTGTGGGAATCCCCCCCCCCCGGTTCCTCTCCCTGCTAAAAAGGTCTGGCCGCATTAGCAGAACGTCAGGATTAAAGAAAATGATTAAGGGATCACTTGTTTGTGACAAGTTTCATTGGCTACAATATTGGCCGTATAATATTAACATTGGCCGTACGGTCACGCCATTGTGAACCAGGGTTCCATTGTAAACTATAAAGCTTTTTACCTCGCATTCATCATCCTTCTTCGTCTCTGACAGCTTGAAGGCAACTCCAAAACGAATGCTCTAGAAACAAAGAAAAACGCAATTAACACAAACAGCAAAATAACTTCCCTCCGCACATGAGTTTGTAATGCTTCTTGATAAGTTCAGAGTTCGAGCGTGGAATTATCCATGCGGTGTTTTTTTGAAGCAAAACTCTTCTTCGCGGTGTACAGACAAGCGAGCGATAGTCCTAAACATAAAGTGGCCTAAAAGTTGACATGAAAACTGGTACTATGGTACTATTATAGCTTGGTGAACAAGTTTCAGAAGCTCTCCAGACTCTTGAAACAGGAGACTTATGACGGCTGTTTCACGGAAAAAATATTCGTGCAGCTTGTTTCGCAACATGTTAAGCCTCGATCAAATCATCCAACATTGTTGAATACAATACAACTTTGTTGTGCAAATATTTTATTCCAATCAAACTTTGCCCAACACCATTCAACAGGGTGTCCAGACGGTTCAACATTTGAACTCAACAATATTGAACGGTCCATGATGGAAACATTGAACTCGTTTGGCCGACACCAAAATTTTGACGCCAATCAAACTTTGCTCAACACCGTTCAACATCATTCAACAGGGTGGTCAAACGTGGTCAAACGTGCTCAACGTGTGAACTCAACATTGTTGATCGCACTTAAAAACAAAGAAAAATGTTGAATCAACATTATTTTACATCATTGAACAGGGTGGCCAAACCATATAACTTTTTTTTCGTAATATTTAGCTGACCCCACGCCATCAATCTTCGGCTTCGAACGGTAGGCGTTACCGGTAAATAATAATAATAAACGCGCTTAACATGTTGAATTCGACATTGTTGTTCACACTTGAAAACAAAAGAAAACCGTTGGATCAGCATTATACTATATCATTGAACAGGGTAGCCAAGCGCATTTAAAATGTCGAATTCAACATTGCTGTTCACACTTGAAAACAAAAGAAAAACTTTGGATCAGCATTATACTACATCATTGAACACGATGGCCAAGCGCATTTAACATGGTGAATTCAACATTGTCGTTCACACTTGAAAACAAAAGAAAAACGTTGAATCAACATTACTCAGCATCATTCAACATGGTGTCCAAACGCGTTCACCATGTGAATTAAACAATGACGAACGGTACCAAATAGAAATATTGAATTCGCTTGGCTGAGGCCTAAGGCGTCTTGCAACTGCAACTTTTACCCAATTGTTTTTCGCGAGACAAGTTGCATGGCATTTGTAACGCAAAACATGTGAGCGTGAAACTCACAACAATAAGGCAGAAGGATCTCTCAACCTTAGTTAGTAACGAATGTGGATCTGACTGTTTTCTCTGTAGATCATAGACATAGTATTTTAACAGATTATTAGCAAATTCAATAGAATATTATTAGAGTATTATTACTAACAATTCTCCTATACTATTATATTATTGGATACACACTTATGTTTTGTATTTAATTACTTTAGTTACTTTAATTACTTTGTGTCACCAATTAGCATGCATGCTAAAGTTTCTTGACACATTAATAAAGTTATTATTAAGTTACACGAGAAATTGTTACTGTAATAGCACCCTTTATGAGAGAGTGCGAATCGAACGGACGTGCAGTCGTGTAAGATCACGAAATAGGGAGTTTCTGCCTAGTCACTCGTTCCATCTTAGCCTTTAATTTTGCTGTTTAAGGAACAAAGGACTGTTTTGCAGTAGCCTGGCGTACGCCGAGAGAAAAAAAAATCGCCCCCCTCCCCATTTCCCTCCCGGCTCAGCAGCCCAACTTTCGCCTTCGCGTAGACAATTCACATCGCCAGGTACGAAGGCTATTTGCAGTGAATACCTGGTTTAATCTATTTAAGTATCTACCTTTTTTTCTGTGGTAAACTTCCAAGTCAGCGTCACCCCCGGAGTTCCAACCAACACTTGGATCAAGTGGCGGTTTCCGGGGGGAACAGTCACGTGCCAAAACTGTCCCGGCTCCTCGTTAATCAAAGGTATTACTAAATCCTCCCTACTGTCTGCTTCATTCACCACTACTCTCGCCCCAGGCTGCTCACATGCATCTTCGCCGCCCGCGTCTACAATTTCGTATTCTTCATCTTCTCTTTCTTCTTCTTCCTCTTCTTCAGGCGACTGTTGATTAGGTTGTTCCGCTGATTTTTTGGCTGCTACTTTTGCCTCCTTTTTCGCGGTTTTCAGGCTGGTGTACTTGGGTTGTTCTTGGCTTGTTTCGCTGTCGCTTCTAACCTTCTCATTGGTGGCCTTAACAGGTGTCGAGGAGGACTGGGGATGGTCCAGGTGTTCCGTGCGCGAGGTACTGGGGCCTGGAAAAGTTACCAACAAACAAATCAGTTCTAGTAGAAACAAAAAATTTAGTCTACAGGTGCGGGCAGGGACTTGGGTCGATGGACATATCATGCCTTGTTACATAGACAACCTCTGGATGTGAGAAAGCCAGCCCACTGATTGGCTCCCTACTAAAAGGCTATCGCTCTTATAACCGACGGATTAATTTTTGCACGCGCTCATTGGATGAAGCACATCACGTGGTACAAAATTGGAGACGATATACACCGTCCGATTTGATATCCGTCGTCTGATTATATCGCCGAGAACAAAACAAATCTAATCACAGAGTAATAAACTAACTGAGCTTGCATTTGTTTTGCCGAAATTATGCCGTGACCATCACTGGCAGTTTTGTCTCGACCACGATAACAAACGCCCTTCTGGCTTGCTGGTAGTATATCAGACGGTAATGCCTTTCGCTGAAAGATTGTCCGAAAGAATGAATAGTTTGTCGAGGAGCAGGCAGTATCTTATACCAGCCACAAAACGTAACCTTTCCCAAAAATGTTATTTGTTAGCTTGATAATGTCACGTTGATCGCCAAGTGAAGCCAGCATTACATGGACAGTACAAGCAAGTTTTTTTTTTTTTGTAGTTGGGGGATAGGGCGTAAAGAGAGGAGTCACTTGGTAAGCAAACAATCACGATGTACATGTCTGATTACACGTACCAGGTTGAGGGGTACTGGGACCATCATTAGCGTCCAGACTTCCTGGGTCACTTAACATGCTTTCCGTCCGATGTGACAGTTCACTGACGTCAGATTTTGCGTCCTCGTCTATCCCCTGGGGATCCCCCACGAGCTGAGACTTGAGTTGTTTGTCGGAGCTCAAACACTGGCGGCAAACCCGACGGAGCTTCCTATATCCGAAAGAATTAAACCAATGACTACAAGCTAAGATTAAAGGGAAGTTTCTGAAGGAGCTAAACAAGAGAAGCTTCTAATTATGCGAGAAAAATTTGCTCTAAGACCCTTTTAGGAAAATAGATCAGGAAATCTGGGTAGGAACCGAGAACTTGTCAGCCCATTCTACGAAGCTAACACTTCAAAATTGAAAATTGTGTCTAGCAGTGTCACCTTAGAATGAAACTCCAAGTGCTCAACAAGGGTTAAATACAACCATTACCCAGGCACTGTTGCTACCTGACCCAGAGTTCTAACACTGCCCTCTTAAGAACCTAACTCTTAAATTACAATTACGTAACGTCATATCCAATAATTGGAGTGGAATAATTGTTTTATTAAGTTCTCAGCTTCAGAAATCGTTGCTGGATTTCTGGCATTATATTTTTGCACAAAACTTTCACTTCGCGGCGAAAACTCTTGAACGCCGCGGCACTTGACAAGGTATCCAATTTCCTAATAAGGGAAAAAACCTGTGAGCCAATGAGGAAGCCAGATAACCCAGGGTGAGAATTATATAAACCCTGCATCTAGATTTAGACCAAAATGGGGAAACCTGTATCCCATTCAGCTCAAAACGTCTCAGAAACCATGCCATTCGATGACACACACACATCGCCTGTTTTTGGGGGTGTGCTGAGAAAACTGATTTAAATAACTGCTTACCTGCTGTGTGGAGTCTTAAGCCAGTTATCAGAGCATCTGTGACAGAAGATGCGGCCACACATTCTACAGTGATGCTGTGAAAACACAAAAACAACGCTAATTAACCAATCCTGGTGCATACTAAAATGGCCCACAGTAAACACGCACATATCAGCACCTAATCCGATGAAAGTAGACGTAATAATAATAATTTAATAATTCAATAGTTTATATAGCGCTTTTCACATATGCTGATCAATAACGCTTTACAGAAATAATAAATTAAAATAAAATTATAAAAATATATTTATGCTACATTACATATGTACAAAAATACCTAACTAAGAACGTGACATTAATATTCTAGAGGCTGTTAAGTCATCAGTTCTGAAGGACGAAAGTAACTTAGGCTTGTTCACACGTACGCACTTTTGACAGTTTATGTTTCAAAACGTACATTTTTTAAATGCGATTAAGCCTTCCGTCTAGACGATCAAAACCGTTCGAAAACGCAGCGTAGGAGAAGATTTTCAAAAACAGAGATTTAATAAACAGGCGGCAAACAGTTTTGATACAGTTTGGCCACCACTTGCATGCACGTATACGACCAAGCCTGATCGAAAACAGAGGTTTTCGAAAACGATGAAACAACAGCATCGTGGCAAATCAGTGCAATGCAGAATTCTCAATCATTTCCAATCGTATCCATGTGGACAGCGCCGGAGAACGAACGAAAACGCACATATACGGACAAAAATGTTTTCAAACTACATTTTTTAAGATCTCCGTTTCCAAATAAAGGCAAATGTAATCGCACAAGTGTGGACAGGGTGATAATCAGTCGTAAACTGGTGGATCTGCGGTCAATTCATTGTAGGACAAATTACAAATTTCACGATAGTTACGAAAATTGTCTAGAGCGTTACAATGAATATCCCAGAACATTCTAAGAAACATCCCAGAACATTCTTAACAAGGTTCCAAAAATCTCAGAAAGTACGTAAACATGTGTAATTTCTTTAGAGTAGCAAAACAATAATTGTGCAATGTTCCTGAAAATGGTTTTCTTGGAAGTTTTTAGAACATGTTGTGGTAAGTATACAAGTGAGCAGCTTCCAATCAATTCAAACAGTTTTCAGAATCTGTAGGCACTAGGTTGAGGCGGTTGAGAATTTGTTGAAGTAACTGTGTGCCGAACCTAGTTGGTGGCTGTGTGGCGAACTGTGTCCTGAATATGAAAAGGAGTCTGTGTGGTTCTGTAAGCTATGAAGACTTCTTCAGTTTGGAATAAATCTACTTGTTGTTGTTATTGACAATCCTGCGTTCTGTCTTCCTGAACGAATCCTGTAACAAAGCTATATGGCATATCCCGTTGACGTCAAGATGACGTGACAACCTTCGGCACGCTTGCGAGTGCTCAAGCAAATTTAGCTAGACTTGACCACTCTTAGCCTCCCACGCAGTCGTTTTTAGGGGAGTCGTATGGAGGCTAGCCAGTCTTGGCACGCACGTATTTTACCAGGGTTTCTTAGTTACAACAAACCTTTCTCAAGAGGAAGGTGAACTCGGCATTACAGCCAAGGCAGTGCGATGCTTCACTGTCGTCCATCCATCTGTCGTCAGCTTTGACCTTTATCTCATGCTCCATGTCGTCTGCCTTCTTCCACAGCTCCGCTTTTTCTCTGAACAGAACGATAGTAACAACTCGTAAACAGGCGCGTTTGCTTCTCCTTAAAATTCTCCAACTGAATGTTTTTGTCTCATTTTCCCTACTTAAACGCTCGGTCTACCCACAAACGTCACTAAATGCTCGGCAATGCTCACTAAACACATCTTCATTTTAAGAAGTTTTTAACAGGTAAGGGCACATAAGTGGCATAACAAACATAGACATGCATAGCGTGCATGACCCATGTTGAAGGGATGTCTTATTCCAGCTTATTTGTGATTTGTAATTTCGCTCCCGCATATGTACTCCAAGGAAAAAAAAACGCAAAGCACGCGATCTGTCTCGTACACAGCTTTTCCTCGACATCGCTGGGAACATTTCGCCGTTTACTGTAGTATACTAATTCTGTTGAGTGTACACTTCTCTAAATTCACGTGCCACTAGCATAACGTACAAAAGCGTAAAACCATAAACCAAAGTACTTACTATGGCCAATCACAAACGCACACAAGCAAATGAACCAATCAGAACTCGACGCAAATGCACGCCGCTAAGCGCGGGAAAATCGTGCATACAAGTCACAATTCAGTGATTTTCGTCTTACTTCTGATTGGTTGTAAAGGAGGCGGAATGGTAAACCACTTACAGAATGACAAATCACCAAACCAGAGCAAAATCAAAATTTTTTCAGCACTAAATTGGAAACCGCTCTCTTAAGCTAGGCTAGTGTAAACGATCGCGGGTCAGATTTTTCAAAATTTTACTTTTTTGCACATCAAGTGCTTTGGATAATCACAACAGACGCAAATAACACACACAATAAGCAAATCAGAACTCGTAGAAAATACATGTAAATGGCGCCAAGCGCGGGAAAAGACGCAGAGCAAGCCACGATTGGGTTGCGTTTTACTCCTCCCCTGATTGGCTTAGAAAGTTGCGCGAGTTTTGAGCCAATCACAGAGTGTAGTAAAACAGGAGCAACGCTAACGCCAAATACTGAGTTCCTCAATCAAAAACTACACTATTGTGTACATTTCCACGTGAAGTAAAGGAAATAGGAGACCTCTGCAGGCAGGCTAGTGTGTACACGGCAAACAGATGCTGAAGGCATACCTTGTAACATCGACAAGCCTGCTTTTTAACTCATCCATGTCCGCTTTATACTGCGATATTTTGTCCTCGTATTCTTGATTTCTCAATCCTTTCTCTCCTTCAAATTCGTCAACTTTTTTCTTTAGATCCCTCTGCCGCGCGCGTTCCTCTTCTAACTGTTTAGCTGTTAACAGAAGCTCGTTCTCTAGCGTGCGAAGTTTAAGCTTGCTTTCGTCAAATCCAGTTTTGTACTGTTGTACCTATGATGTGTTTGGCGAAGAGAACAAAGGATGTATTAGTCTATTAAAAGAATGAATAAAAACTAGTATCAACATTTCTCGTGAAAAACTGGTTGAGGACCATCCGTCGCTAACTAGAGGTTCTCAGTAAGGGAGCAACTTTTACGGTTAAGGGCAAGGGTAAAGGTAAAGTCGCACACGAGTCAAGGAGGCCCACACGGCCGGAGCTTATCCCGGTTTCTGTAGCATGAAGCATCTGAGAGTATTTCTTCTCCCCCCTGGATGGGATGTTAGTCCATCGCAGGGTTACCCCCCAGCAATATGTCGCCAGTACACATTTTATTCACCTGGGTGGAGAGAGACAATGTGAAGCAAAGTATCTTGTCTGATTAATGGTTAAATATATTAATAGCTTTTTGACGGTTCACGCTTGAATTCGATGTATTTTGATAAGTTGACGGTAACGAAAGACAAAGTTTCCTTAACGACTGAAAATTGAATTTAACTACTGTGCTTTGGGGGTTGTTCTGTTTACGCGTGTTATCATTCTCTTATGATACAAGCAAAAATTTTGGTTCCACTCTAGATGTACTTTCAAAGTTGTGCGATAGTCGTCAACTTCAACTGCATGTATTGTGATTTTGCATAACGGCTCAATGGTTGACTATTTGACAACAGTCTTTGGGGGCTAGAGGAGCCGCCGAGCGACCTGAAAATGTAAATTAACGCCTGCTTCATTGAAGGTTAACGGTGAAAATTACCCTTTCTGTTAACCCCAGTTACACCTCCTTTACTGGCGCTCTACCGATATTGTTCCCACTACCAGCACGTTTTATGTCACTGAAGATTAAAGGCGCTTGCATGATTACGAAAAGCGCATGTACTTTTGATGAAGATTCCTTGGTGCTGACCAAAAGCAATGCGGCCCCGGGAACGAGATTGATGACCCACAAAACATACAGGCGCAGTTAACGCTATCATCACGCAGTAAAACTACAAATGAATAATTTACAAGAGTTTTAAGTACCGTTAAAGAAAAAGATTCAAAGTTTTCGCGTGACTCTAGAAACGTTTATTAAAGAAGCCACAAGAAAAGTTCCATTAAGTAGAGGAACACAAATTTCTTATCTTGGAACTCACCTCGTTTCGCAAGTGCTTTATTTCTGATACGTATTTGTGTTTGTCGTGTTGTAGGGTGTCATTTCGTTCCTTTAATCTTGATTCCAGATCAACAATTAACTCCTGTTGCTCTGTTAAGCGATCTTTCACATTGTTGTATTCCTGAATTTGGTCCGACAAACCCTACAAAAAAAATACAGGTCAGATGGGGGATAACGGAAAAGGCGTTAATGGGACAGTAAGTAAGATTAAAGTTCAGGACGGGAGGGAAAGACCCCCTCCTCTCCCACCCCTCCCTCGCTCCTGCTTCATCTTTCAGCCTATCTCTCTTGGCTGCCTTTTTGTCTCGCCCTGACTCTCCATCCGTTTTTTTTCCCGGTCGCTCTCCCAATTTACGCCCTCTTCGCAGATCACTGCCAGTAGAAAACCAAGTTAAAAGCTATGGCTTTCTTTTTTTTCCTTACCTTCAGTTCAGTTTCATACTTCATGGCCTCTGAACTAAGCTGAAATTTGAGCGCTGCAATTTCCTGATCCATCATGCATCGCAAACTCTCAAGCTGCTCCTGTGCCTTGACTTGACCTTGCTCCGCACGAATCCTCGCCTCATTGGCTGTTTCCAGCTGTTGCCTGGCAACATCCAGCTCGTGCTCCAAGCCGATTCTCTCGTCTTGACAAGAAGTCATTTTGTCTTCCAAAGTTTTCATCTGGCCTTCCAGATGTTTTTTCTCAGTATCCATGGTTTGAAGAGTCCCCGTAATACTCTCCAGGTCTGTTTCTAGTTTGTGTTTTGACTTGATTGTTTCTTCAAGCTGATCTTTCAAAGCCGCTAATTCTTGTTGTGATTTCAATCTGAGTTGTTCTTCTTCTTCCCGTCGGCCTTTCAACATCGACAATTCATTCAGTGCTTTGCTCTTTTCTTCCACAACCGAAGAGATGTCGGACTTCAGAGATTGCTCAGATTCCTCCAGTTCAGCAATTTTGTTATCTGTCTCTATTTTTTCCTGAAAAAGGAAAGTAAACCAGGTTAGTTAGTTGGTTAGGTTGTGTTTCTTTTAGACCAGCTTTCAACTGAGTGTGGAAAGTAATTTACTTTTCAGGGTTTATTCTAAAAATTGGCCAATGAGGGCCTACAGGGCCCCTTTTTGCAATTTTGGGGGGTCCTTTTTCAAGAAAGGGGGCCCAAGAAAGGAGCGACTGAGAAGGCCTGGACTCGAGTAACTGCAGAATCCCGGATCTTTGCCTCGTAAAATAATGGCTCTCGTCGCTTGCAAACGGTGACTTTCCCTGTCTTTTTTTTTTTTTTTAGTATTATTATCGTTATATATGTATGGATGAGGAAAGAATAACTCAGAAGCAACTCAAGAAAGTGCAGATTACGAACACAGAAACAAACGAAGAAGAGAAATTGAGACAGTAAGAGGCTATAAATTTCGAAGTATAGAGCGGTAGTCATAACAATCTTATCGTCGCGAATTTTTCAAATACTTTATTTCAGAAAATTAATACTTATCCTTGGGTACAATTTTGTGCGCCCCATTTCACGCGCCAACGTAAAATTTATGGGGTATTTATTTTTCGAATTGCGGAAATCCCGCAAAGCCGCGCTCTAGAATAAACCCTGCGTTTTCTTTGGTTTTTCTTTACCACGCTGTGTGATTGGTTAAAGCAACTCGCACCTCTTTCTCAACCAATAAGAAGTAAAACCCAAAACCAATCGTGACTTGCTCGCACGTGTTTTCCCGCGCTTGACGCCAGTTGGACGTGTTCGCTACGAGTTCTGATTGGTCATTGTGTTTCTCGTTTTTTTGTGATTGGTCAAAGTTAACATTATATGACACTCAATTAAAAACCGCTCTAGTCAATCTGTATTCAGATTCAGTTAGTCCAGGTTGTTTAGATTTTCGTGATAGCTTGAGCAAAAATTCCAAAAAGAATATATCCGTGTTTGTAAACACCTCGAATGAACACGTGCTCTCTAGGACAAGATTTAAGTTCGCCAAATGGAACACACAATCCAACTGCATACGGGGATCGATCAGATTGTCCCTAAATGGAATGGGAAATCAAATTTTCGATCGTAAAATCCGCATTTATGTTGGTTATTCTGGCCTGTTCACATCAATTCTCGAGTTCTTTTGTCGGTTGGATGTATGAAGTAAAGATATAAATGGAATGTTATTAAACGACTGGCATATAGGTACCTCTATAGTTCGATCTTTTCTTCAATAACTGTCAAGCACAATTAAACACAATTCTGTGGAATTTGCGCCATGTAAAATTTAATGCATTACAACAACAAACAGAGTGAATTAAAACGAGAAAAGAAACATTGTACATTACCATTTCGAGGAGTCCTTTTTCTTCATTAATGAATTCAATTCTTTTCTTGGCACTGTCTACGTCTTCATATAAACTGCGAGAATTTTAATATAACATCAGTAATGTTGTACACCTTAAAATATCGCCCAGTACTTCAGCTATTAAATACCAAAGAAGGTTTACAACAACGCTTTTTAATTGTCCAATATCAACATGAGTTTGCAAATTTAGATTGTCGTGAGAAGACATAGCGTGCGTGGCGTTTCTATAGGCAATTCCGCCCATTCGAGGCATTTTCCACTTTTTGGGACGAGCGCAAAAAATGGAAGCAGCTCGCTCAATTTTCGCGCGGCCAAACAGCGAAAAATTCTTCAAACCTGCGGAATAACCTACGGAAACGCGTGCTACGCAGGCTAGCGAAGGCATTAGTCGTCGTACTTACGTTATGATTTCGAGTTTTTTCTTATCAATATTATCCTGCAGCTCAGATACTTGTCCTTCAAGCTGTTCCTTCTGGGCACTTTTCTCGTGCAGCTGATGATGTAGGGTTGACATTTCCGCTACAAGATGCCTGGCTTGCTAAATGAACAGAAATAAGAAAAGATAACTTAAATCAATAGACCACTTCAGAAACGCGCAGGAAAGAATTGTTAATATTAATAGGCCATTTCCGAGTTGTCTTGTGCCTCTTTTGCAGAGAGGCCAAGTGCACAGCCTTTGATATGAAAATGAATGAAAATAAGTTTTATCTGCATGTGCATATTCGGCGTGTGAACGGCTGCGCACCAAGACTGGCTTTGAAAAAGAGGTACAATAGAACTCGGAAATGGTCTATTGATTGTTTAAAATTATGCCCATCAGCCGTTAAAACTCGTACGATTCCCGGTTCTGGTTGCCAAATTGAGTGGTAGCGTCCGATTAACCAACTGAGCTTATGAGATGAAAGTAGAAAAGAAAGTTGCCACAGCAATCGCACATCCATGTTTCAAGTTACAGTGAATACACAGACGTCCCTCCCAAATTTCTTACCTTCAGAATAACTTTATTGCAATCCTTTGCAATATTATGATGACCATCTGTTTGATCAAGATCTTCGTGAAGTTGAAATGCTTCTTTTAGTTCTGATACAAAAATTTCTTGTTGTTGTTTCTGTGAGCTAAGTTGATTTTCCAAGTCTTGAATAACACTTTGCACTTTTCTGTTGGTATTTTCTAACTCCTCTACTTTGGCCTTTGCATCTGTAAGTTTATTAGTTAATTCTCTATTCTGCTGTTGAATCTCTACAATGTTTGTTTCTAGCCTTCTGTTCTCCGCACTTTGATTTTCTAAACCTCTTTCTCTGTCCATTAACCGTGTCTTAAGCTCAGATTCCAGTTCTTCAAATGAACCGAACACCATTCCATTTAGCTTTTCAAAAGACTCTTGAACTCTCTCAAACACGACTTCCTTTGCGTTCAGCTCTCCTTGTAATGCCGCAACTTTCTTGTTGGAATCCGTTTCCAGTGATTCTAGGTTATTACATTTTTGTCTCAGTTCCGAAACTTTTGCTTCTAATTCCTCAACCGTCTCCTCTTTGCGTTTAAGCAGTCCTTTTATCTGTTCACACTCGGAATTTATTTCAGTTTGTTTTCTCTCAGAAGCTGTAAGTTGCCTTTCAAGTTCAATTGCAGATCTTTGTGCCTCATGTGAAGAAGCCACTGATACTTTAACTTCTTGTTTTAGTGTCTCAATTTCCGCTTCTCTCTCACTCAATGCCTTTTCAGCAGCACCTAATTTCACCGACAATTCTTTCGCTTTAGCATGCGCTTCTTCGGATGCCCCTTTCATCAAATTGCTGTACTTTTCATTAAGCTGCTTGATTTTTAGTTCGTATTCTTGACTAGCAAACTTTCTATCATCGTGCGCTTTCTTCGCTTCACTGCAAGCTTTGGACAGTTGACTCTCCTGGTCTGCTTTCCATTTCAGAATCTTCTGGTGAAGATGAGAGACTTCCAGTGTCATTCCAGTGATGGTAGGCTGTTCTGATGACACTGGTTCACCCTCTGTATGTTCTGCCAGTCCATGAGAGTCTTCCACAAAAATACCTAAAAGAGCAGCGATTTCCGATGACAGGCCAACCAGAGGGTCCGGTCTCTCGTTCTACAACCATGACACAAAAAAAGAAGATTTGAGTACACTGTAACTCAAAATGAATGCAACACCTTTTTGAGAATATAAAATCAAACATTTGAGGCTCAGCTCCATCTGACAGGATATCAAACAACTCGAATTTTGTATGAAAAATTTAACTCTTCAACTCTCTTCTCAGTGTTGGGTATCCTGGTGCTTAACTTTCTCCTCAGTGTTGGGTATCCTGTTGAATCACGTTCGCTCGTGTTTGATACAGTGTATATTCTAAGAAACAAAACTATTCATTATAAATAATTAATTGAAGAATGTTCTGGAAAACTATAATCACTACTGCTTCTTGGTAACTCGTTTTGTATGTCGTTTGATCAAACTGGTGATTTAAACGCGACTTCAGAATTTGTTTTATAAGCAAGCCCTGAAGGAAACCAGGCAAAATGCTAAAGAGATAGAAACTCTGCAATAGAATGCCGACCTAGACAAGGGAAGCAGCGGTAACTACATGTAGGAAAGTTTTAAATTAGCTTAATCCTGCGAATTTAATCTCTTAGGTCAAGAAGTAAACAAGGAGGGGTGTTTTTACATGATAACCAGCCTGTATGCCAAATTAGAGGAGCTAAATTGGTGCAATTTGGATATCAAGACGAAATTGTCGCCTACAACCTTTTCCACCTGGGCTCAGTGTGTGATGTTAGTTCATTTACAACATTTGAAGTTTAGATCAAAGCAATAAAAACATCTAGAACAGTTCCAAATAAATTCATTTTACTTTGAACAATGCTGCCGGTAGTTATAATTTTTATGGCTTCAATCTCCATCTGGCATCAAATCTTGTGAATAAACTTGTTTAACACGTCTATGCTGCCTTTGCTACATACCATACCACACAAATCAATGTCTGTGTATATTTCGAGCACTCTTTAACCGTTTAAACCTAAATCGTGGTCAGCATCAAATTTCTCCTCATCTTATCAGTGTATTATAACACAAACAGGTCATGAGAATTTAGCAAATGATCACCAAAGATGAATTGTCTTGATGTTTAAACAAGTTCTCCCAATTAGTACTCAATGAAATCTATGGAGACCCATAAGGAGAATTTATATAATGATGTTGGGGCTTAAAGATTTGTTTTGCAAGTTAAAAAGTGTCAGTTACCCTTAAATCAACGCTGGTCATACTACTAATGCTGCTTCTTCTGCCAGATACAGAACCTTGACCATCCACAAAAGATCTCCTAATAAAATCAATTGGAAATAAAGTTAGTAGGACCATGGAATTCCTTCTCGTCTTTGATCGTGTGTCAGGCTTACTGATATTTTCTCCACTGTAACTCCAAATTCCATACAAAAGAAATCTATAGATGTTCAAAATGACGGTCTCTTCTCCCAAAGTTACTCTATATAAGGGCTCAAATTTAATCCTCTGCTTATTAACCACTCAGTTTTTATTAGTAGATAGAAATGTTACCACCCAAATTATAAAGTTTACCGTCTAAGAACTGATCCACATTACATTATAGAGAGTAAAACATCCGAGATTGACATAGCCTGCATAGCAAACGTTTCCGTAGGGCTTTCCGCAGGTTTGAAGCATTTTTCACTTTTTGAGTGCATGAAAATTGGGGCGAGCACAAAAAAGTATGAGAAGGGGGAGGGGAAGGGAGGACCCATTTTTGCACCGCCAAAAAGTGAAAAACGCCTCGAATGGGCGGAAAACCCTACGGAAACGCTTGCTACGCAGGCTAAGATTGACAATAAACAACTTACCTAATGACTTTCAAAATTGGTGGAACTAGTTTATTTCTGAATCAGCTTATCACAACCTCTGTTGTCAAACTTCTATAAACTAACTCAGCAACCATGAACTATGAGTATTTTGAAAACAAATGTTTGAAAGAGAAACCTTGAAACAGAAAAACATGTCAGCAATCTAGGAAAAAAAATGAAAGCTGCGGTTTACAAAACCTACCTTGAAAATGCAGGCCAGGAAATGTCCAGCTCATAACCAGCACAAGGAAGATCAAACTCAACATCATTCAAGTCGTACAGCTTGTTAACCAGGGCAGTTGACAAAGATGGGTGACAGAGGATTGCTTCAGATCCAAAATAAGTACTGAAATAGTAAAAAAAATGCAGCTAAATTATGGTAAAATGAAGAGCTCCACAGGTCAGACCCGGCTAGGGGGGTAGTGGGATACCAGTATACCTCATTTCTTTCTCCTGGGATACCACTATACCTTAAAAATGCAAAAACGTTGATAACAGATACCTAAAATTTTTGTAATACAGAATAACCTATACCTGAAAATTTTGGCTAAAAATACCGAATACCTTGGTAAAAAAAACACCCTTGGTTAGATACTGTATACCCAAAACCCTTGCTGGGCCTGACAGGTCACCATTATTTTTAAAGTAGCAGCTGTTTTGGAGGTACAAACACGTCATTTAGAGTGCAAAAGAAGGTCAGCTGGCATTTAGGAGGACAAGAGCAGCTTGCAATTCAGGAATAAGATCCTGTTCTCCAAAATTTCTCTCCCACTTAAAACATACTGTGGAAGTTGACACAAAGATCCCCTTAAAAGGAAAGATTCTGGGGAAAAAGAAAGCAAAATTACAGGGCTTTGCTAAAATTTTCACATTGGGTACCCCCTTTTTAAGCATAGATTGATCAAAAATATTTATTTAATAAATAAATAATTATTGGAATTACAAGTCAGCATAAGTTTGGAAATGCTAAAATGCGTACACATGCCTGGGATGTAAATTAGCCACAACTTACAAAATTTATTTCTATATTAATTAATAATTATGGTCTTGGTGGGCAAACCAAAGAAAACAGTTATAAATTAGGAATAATTTGAACAGATGTGATGTCTTGCATAGGGTGACCAAACTGTGAAAACCAGACAAAAATTTGTTTGCAACAATTCACATGCAAATCTGTACATGATCAAAGTGCATGAACACAAGTCACTGCAAGTATATACAAGTCCTGGCAAAACAGTCACAAAGTTACAAGGCACACAAGTTGGTACACCCTATAACTTGCGAAACAAAGAATGAAATGATGTGAACTGCAGAAATACAAATGAAATGAAGATGTCATCATCACAGTTGCAATCGCAATCCGGAAAACAAAAGATTTTTGGGGCTTCAACAGGACT
The DNA here is from genome assembly GCA_964030785.1 of Siderastrea siderea. Taxonomy (NCBI): domain Eukaryota; kingdom Metazoa; phylum Cnidaria; class Anthozoa; order Scleractinia; family Rhizangiidae; genus Siderastrea; species Siderastrea siderea. The sequence goes on from OZ034971.1 coordinate 11,330,389, forward strand.
CAAACCCATCCATGGCCTCAACATTCACACTCCAGTGCTCTGCCAACTAAGCTATGAAGACCCATAAATTGGGAGCAGGCCAATTTATTGAGTTCATCTTAACCCTTGAAAGGAATGAAACATAGAATGAACACGATGTGAAATACAAATGAAATAAAGATGTGACCATCTGCAACTGCGATGGTGACATCTTCATTTCATGCTAACTTACATCCTCTTGCAACTCCATTTGGTCAGGGCCTTTACTTCTAATATTATTACTTATTCTGGTCTGAGCCAATACAATTTACAACTTCACCTACACACCTTAGCTGTTTCCTCATTACCAAGCATCTCTGGATTGCATCAGCTAATGACCTATGTACCAAACAGTAGCGTATGAATGCTCTCCCTTTTCCTTGAGGTGTTTTGACCTTTAAAGAGCAATATCCACAAATGGTTATCCTTAATAAGCAATTTGAACCTTGAAATTCTGACTGATTGCCTATTGAAGAGGTTGGGGCTCAAGAGGGGTGCAACTGATCGGAGCAAGGCCAAAACCCCTAACATCTGTTGTACACCCAGGGAGGGAGGGGGGATTCCATATGAAAGGGACGGGACGCTTGCCGTTGCAGGGGGCGTAAACTGCAGATTTTGGTCTCACTTAGGGTGTTCAGGACAGTGTTGTTTATGGCTGTGCATAAGGAAATATCTATATAAAAAACCAAATGCCGTCATACTGTGTTGTTGTATGGTCCCCTTTAGGGGTAAAATAAATCCTAAGCCATTCCCAGATTAGTCTCCTTTAGGGGTAAAATAAATCCTAAGCCATGCCCAGATTGGTCTCCTTCAGGGGTTTAATTCTAATTTTCTGATGAGTATTCCCATCCCTTACATATGGCAGTCCCCCCCCGCCCCTAGGGTTGAATGGCTGAGTATGAATCCTTGATGTTATGAGTAAAGTTGCCCGGTGTAGGTTCAGTTAACTCTAAAAGCGATTGTAATATAATTATAATAAAATTATTTGTATTATGGACGTGTAGATCAGTGTTCCAGATAAGAGACAGGTCCCGCGTTAAAAACCCAACAAAGCTGGCAACATGACCCAACAAAATAAATGGTCAACTTGAGAAGATTCGAAGAGATCCACATCTATTGACCCCTCAAAATTCCTTATTGACCCTCTGCCTTTATAAGTAAGCTGGAACACTAGTAGATCCTAATATCTGTTTGGTTGGTTTCTTTTACTCAGGTTTTAACAATGAAAAAAACAAAAAACAATTGTTCATGCTTTGCATTTTTGTACTTCTGCAGGTAACCATGTGGTGCACAGGCATCCCATCCAAGGAAGAGTAGAAATGCCCTCTGATGCTTCATCATACAGAAACCAGCAATAAGCTCCAGTTGTGTAGGGCTCCTGTGGCCCATGTGTGTTGTGACTTCACCTACTTAACATGTGCTTTCAACAATTCTGGAGTTTTATCCAAGGTTGTCAATAATAGCCAGGGGCTGTGGATTTCCCCAGCTATAACAGTGTTGAGCCTGTGCCCCGGCTACTTTGGTAGACATACATGTACATGTACAAGGCACTGCTGTTTTAACACCATGCATTTTTCCATCTCCACAGCTACCCGAAATTGTTCAACTGTAGGTAAAAATTTAAAGGATCCTTGTTTACCTGGGGTAAAGCTTGAACAAATTTTACTCCATCATCTTTAGGAATGCTCTCAATAATAAAATTCCAGTAGTCCTTCCTAGCACCAAGAAGGGAATACCTTTCTGCAATTAAAAAATGTACATGTAAATGTAATAACATTATTATACACTATTATTGATACAATGAATAGAACTTTGTTATCATCCTATCACCACCATCAACAGCAACCACTGACATCTCTTTTCTCAGATAAGATTACAGATGAAAACCTCTCACACTGAGATTATTATATTTTGGCTAATTGCATATTCATACTTTGCAGTTTGGTGTCTGGTTTGATAGAGGTCTGCAACTTATGACTCAGTGCAACAATAGACACATTTGACTGTGTCAGTCATGTGAGAAGAAATAAGATTTGGATCACTCAAGGACTTACCTTTTTGTTCGTGTCTCAAGACAGTCTCAAGCTTGACACAGAACTTATGAAGGGTAGTTTCATCATCTGTCACTGGCTGCTGTGAGGTTTGGTATGTGTTTCGTAACTCAGTGATGTAAACTGTGTAATGGGAAATAATGACATTATCATCATCATGACTACTTCTGAATGTAAAATTATTAATTTATATATATATATATATATATATATATATATAATCAAACAATTAATGTACTTTCTTAAAACTGAATTCAATCAAACCTCATCAAACTGTCCCCAAATTTAATTTTGCTTAAATTGTGTTAAAGAGTGACTGAATATTCACGAAACACTTACCAAATGTTTCCAGTAATTATGTGACCTAACATTTGATTAGATATGATTACATGGTTTTTGTAAAACAAAGTCAGAAGTTAGTTGCATTTGATTGAAAATATATTTGACACAAAAAACACAGCCATAGCTGTGATCTACAGGTGCATTTTGCTTGTTGCAAGTTTTATTGAAATACCAGTTTTTATTGAAATATCTGGAAAATTGCGCAGTTTTAAGATTGACTGATCATGTCCAATGAGGTTCAACTAGGTTTAGAAACATAAACACTCCCACAATCTTTCATTCTTATCATGTTTGATAATTTACTGAACCCAGATGAACTCAGACAATTTTTGTTTTGAGTTTGAATGGGTGCAATTAAGTTGTTTTCCAACAGTAAACTCTAAGATGACACGTCTGGACCAGCACAAGTTATCTGTAGTGTTTTAGATAGGTGTCTGTCTCAAAGGGAGTTTGGTTAATACTAAAATGATATCCTGGGTACCAGAATTTTCTCTTGCCTGCTTTCCTAGATAGAATTGACGACAATCACCGTGGTGAAGATATCAACTTAAAAAGTTAAAAAAGAGAAACCTCAAAAAATGTTAATGCTTAAACAGGACTCAAATTCATGACCCAACAATCTGACGTAAGGCTCGAATGAACCTCTTCACATTTCGAGAATATGCCTTTACAAGAAAAGATGACAGACTAAGTTAGGGCAAGTAGGAGTATGCAAGAAAAGCCTCTGGTCACCAGGGTAGTAAATGACAGAAAACAACATGGGCAATGTCAGGGTAGTAAAATGACAGAAAACAACATGGGCAATCTTTAATTTACAAACTAAAGAGCTGATTATAGTCTATTTACAGGGGTGGGAAATTAGTAAACAAACCATTGGCAGATACAGAGCTTTGCATAAGGTGGGGCGTCATAAAAAGAAAAGGAAACGAGGGGGGAGGTGGGAGAGGATGGAGAGAAGGGATCTGGATAGAGAAAGTTTTCAGCGCATTTTAAAAGGTTTCATTTCATTTCTCTGATTTCAACCCTCTTTGTCAAAAAGGGGAGGGGGAGAGAGGGGGGGGGGTCCCCCGAGCCCCTCCTCTAAACCCCTGAACATGTGAATGAAGGTAATTACTTTCCCAGAAGTTACCTTCTAGAAGGGTGTGCATTCCCATACAAGACAAGTGCATTCTACTGTTATCATAGATTTCCATCAGTTTAGTAGCTAGTAAGCAGTGCAGTGTGTTTCTTTAAAATTCTGATAAGATAATAACAGCACTCTTGACGAAAAATGAGTTTTCATGGCTAGGGAAAATATTATCATTTCTTCGAAGATTTGTTTTGATAAATAATAAGCTCAACATGGAGGCGGAGTTTTAGTTGTCACTCTCCGCAATTCATTCATTCCAATGAAACACAAAAATTGCGTGAATAATTTACTTTAAAAGTGTTTTATGACATTAAGAAACCAATCAGTTTTGCATTTTACCTCGTGGTTTCGTTGGAGTGTGTTAATCTTTGCCACATTCACGAGAATTCGCTATTCATGTCATTCAAGTGTAATTTTAATCACGCAAATTTTTATAAACACTTACCCACTATGTCGCTTATCAGTCTTGCTGGGTCGATTATAAAAGCCTCCATGGTTAAGCTCATCCTTAGAACCTATCTGAAAGAGATCCTTTCATTTTGAACAAGATCTGACAAAGTTGTCCTAAGTCCGCCATCTTTGAGCTGTAAAGAATTAAGTCACATGCGTAGATCACGAGGACTGGGTTCTAGTAGTTTATTTTCTTCCCAGACTTCAATGCACGCAGATTCATCATGGCGGAACAGTCTAGACTAGAGAAGGGAGTCGATTAATTAATCTGACAAAATCACGCAGTTTGTCACCATTACAGGCTAGAAAGAAACACTTCTAAACGGTGGCCTGTGTCATTTATAACAGATATTTCAATGACAGGTTGAAAACAGATCTTTAACATCTTCTCTTGGTGAAGAATTTTATAGGACACATGAAGCCAATTATGGCGAAACCTGAAGCTTCAGATTCTCCTAGCCGTTCTCGACGAGGTCAGACTGCTCCCGAATCCCCTGTCTTGTCGGTGTTTAAAATGACGAAAGGTTGTGTCATGCTCAAGGTTAAACGCCATGTAAGTATATTACTGAAAGTTTACCATATTGACTTATTGTCGATTGAATGAAACTTTAGAATTTGCCCTGTGGGCGAGGTGCTGTCTCATGATCAAGCTGCACTGGCCTGGAGCAGTTTGTCACTTGGTCATGTGCCAAAGTTTACTTTTTACTTATAGCCGCTTTCATTGCTTTCCCTGCATAGCAAGTATCTTCAAACGTGCCATCTTTCAACATACAATGTTACAATGACCAGGCCAAGTCTAAATGAATATCAAAACCTCTCTGTCTCCCCCCCCCCCCCCCCCCCCTCGCCACCCCAACCTCAGAGAGCTTACAGGTTACACAACACTGTGTGGCACTAAATTATTGCGGGCTCGCATTTTTGCATTTTGTTTTCTTCATGATCCGCAAAAAAAAGTTACTGCAAATATTTTCTCTGCAAAAAATTATTCCAGTGTTGGAGGGATATACAAACATTACCTTATACATCTAATAAAAAATTGTGTTGGTACTTATTTACTTTGCTTACAGAAACAAAAGGATGAAACTATAAAACTTCAGTAGTTATTGCAAATCCATTCATAAAGCAATCAGTCTCACTTGGGCAAGATATAATATTATAATAGTGTGACACTGATTAACACGTTTTACATCTGCATGTTGTTTTACTTGTATTTCAATCAAATTTACTCAAATAAAAAAATAATAAAATGAAAATCACAAAAATTAATCCCCCAACAAGAAAAACCAGTCTTTCCTGATCGCAAAAACTAGTTCCAACAAAACACAAAAAGTTGCCCATCCACAAAATTATACTGGCGGAAAAATTTAGTGCTACACAGAATGCTCTCTATGGGGTGGTGGTGGGAACCAAGGAAAGAGAGATTGCACGGACATCTTAGAATCTTTTTCTCCACCCCTCCCCACCCTTCCTCGTCTCTACCCACCCCTACCACTTAGTGATTGGATCTTGTTCACAGCCTGTATAATATATGCCCTTCCTTTTTACAGGAAGGTAACCTGATTTTGCCAAAATCTAGATTCATACTCTTGGATTCGTGATATGTAGACAGTGCTTTCAATAAGCACCGACGGCCGACGAAAAGCGTCGGCTATTTCGCTCAGAGAAATCGGCTACTTTTCCCCTAAATTGAAGTAATTATAGGAAGATCTTTCAAAGCTCCTGTTGATACAGTCGGTTACTCTACTCAAACCAGCTGCCTACTTCAAATTTTATTGAAACCCCTGTGTAGATTATTGGAAGTCCTCTCCCTCACCATCCTGACAACTGAGTGTTAATATTATTAAGTAACCTCAATAATTTATTCTGGCCCTGCTACTCCTCACGGTTACTAACTAAGGAAACAATTTGTTGCCGACTATTTCATTTTAAATAAAGTTTGCTTGATTTGTCTTAAGTCATTGAAAATCAGTTTTCTTTTGCTTGATCAGGGTACTCCTCAGTTCAAGAGATTTGTATTAACTAGAGGTAAGATGAAAAATGAAAATACTGCCAAAACATACCTGATTTAATAGCATTGTCTTTTGTGTTTAAATTTAGCTCTAGAGCACTTTTCCTTCTTTGACTTGTTATTCAATTTGTTGCAGATCTTTCATACATTCAGTGGGGATCACCCCGAAAAACAGGAGAAAAATCTAGTAAGTCATTGAACTCTGCATCAGTAAAATTTAAGTAACGGATAATGCACACACACTGTTATTAAATATTGCTCAAGAAATATCAGTACATGTATTTTAATAATAGAAATGGAAGGGACTTACATACATTGTGGTGTTTGAAGCCAATCTTGTCACTTCATTTATAATTTTTTTTTTACAGTATCAATTGTGCAAATTACTCAGTTGCTCAAAGGACAGAAATCAAAAGTATTTCAGAGTTGTCCTGTACCACAGAAGGAGGTATGAAGAATTGTTCAATAATTGAGATCAAATATTGTTTCCCCCAGATAGTGCCAAGTGGTACCTCATGTCATAATCAGTCAACATTTCCCGGCCTGATCAATCGATGAAATCGATAATCGATAACAATTGATAACAATCAATGGCAATCGATAACAATTAATCAATTGATATCGGAAATCGATGACCAAGTGATGGCCAAAAAATTTGTGTTTTTTAATTGCCATCGATTGTTATCGATTGTCATCAATTGCCATTGATTGTTATTGATTATCATCGATTTTCATAATTTTGGGAAGGTAAAAAATAACATGTTTTACAGAGGCAATACGGTGGAATGGAATTACATAACAGTTGTTAAAATTGCAGGGTACGTATCTAGGGTGGCCAAAGAAATTACGAACGCAGTTACTCGCTACTCTGAGATTGGTGCCAGACTTTAAACGGTAAAGCTGCCAGGAGAGGACATGGGAAAGGAGAGTGACTTTGTCGTTAGTTTCTCTTAAGTAAAATGAAGTATTTTTAAAGATGGTCGATGTACTATTGAAACATTATTATTGAATGAACCTATGGCGTCTCTATAATACGGCTTAATCTTATTACCGTCATGGAATTAAATAAGTGAGGGAAAATTTGCTGACATTTGTGCTTGTGAACAACAACAATAACAGCAACCACAATTTACTGATCTTTATACCAGTCGTCTATGGTTCCAAAATCTGCGCACTAATTCCATTAGATTGCAGCGTGTGCCAGATTTCGTTGGCTTGTCGCTTCGGTAAAGTAATTTCTATCCTCATGGGCAAGTTTATCCCTCCTCCAGGACGCCATCTTCCTTTAGTATCATTAACTGGACTTCATGGTACAGTGCTCAGTACCGAAATGAACAAATACTTTTTTTTTTCCTATTATTAGCAATCACACTACAACAATGACAACTACAACAACAAAATACAAAAAGAGCAGTGCTTTCAATAAGCACCGACGGCCAACGAAAAGCGTCGGCTATTTCGCTCAGAGAAATCGGCTACTTTTCCCCTAAATTGAAGTAATTACAGGAAGGGTCTTTCAAAGCCCTCATTGACATAGTCGGTTACTCTTCTCAAACCGGCTGCCTACTTCAAATTTTATTGAAACCCCTGAAGAGGAAAAAAAAGGAAAGCCAACAAGAAAAAAAAAAATTAGTGCCGACCTGCAAGATTTACGCTACAAAATTAATTATACAACTTACAATACAACGGAGAATGACCTACTCACACAACATTACGTACATTAGTTTTCTTATCATAATATTGCCTACAAATCTTACATTGCAGTGTGTTGATCATGACTTACTATTTTTATAGTGGTTTTACCTGGTGTCACTTACAATGTTTCATTCTAGTATTAACACAATTGTGCTTACAATAATATTTCTTATGAAAAAAAAAATAATCAAGAGAAGGAACAAAGGGAGAGGCATATGAGAAGGTCTGTTGAGAAAGTATCAAAAAGGAGAGATCGGTTTTAACTTGAAATCTCAATTTTCCATTGAATTTTTAATTTATTTATAAATTGAGAACATTCAGGATTTATCTCACCACTTTTACAACTATATATGTACTTTTTTATTAGCAAGACGAGTAGATCTAGTTGGCGTCTAAGGTTGCCGTTTATAGAAGGAGAGGGGTAGTTCTGAAATAAAAATTGCTCAGTTGACAAATTTATAAACGTTCTATTGATTGCATTAAACCACGTTAAAAATTTCCTGGTAAAATTTAACATTAATAGGACATTCTAAAAAGGTGTGTTCCAACGAGTCAGAATTTTTACACTGAGCGCAAATGTCATCATTTCTGATTTTGAATCTCTTGAGTTCTCTATTAGTTACTAAAATTCTATGAAGAAATTTAAAACCAAATTCTCTTAACTTGTTGTCCGTAGTCGTTTGGTAGATTGTGTTAAATATCTGTTTCCAACCATGAGCAAAGTTGGGAAAAAGTCTGGTCCAACTTTTCAGACTGAATAAATATCAGCCTGTTATCCAGGATAAACAACAAACGAATAACAACTGATAAAACTTACACTATAATTTCGTTTTTTAAAGGCCACAGCAGTGCTACTAATTTCCGTTGGAGGTGACCAAGTTGACCATGATCGTGGATCGTATAGACCACTTTCAGCGTACTCATTCCCATGATCTCCTCTCTTCTTCTGAGCAATGAATTGCTCACCAATTTTAACAGAAAAAGGGCACGAGTGATACCCCTTAACTACAACCTGCTGGACAGTGAAAATAACCTGACGCATGTTAACCGAGTTATTTGTGGAAAAGACTGCAAAAAGACGGAGCAAAAGTCACCAAACACCTATGCGGCCACTAGCGGTACTAAATAATTATAAATCGCAAATTGATCAAAAACAAACAGCTTGACAGCAAATGACAGTCAATAGTTATCAATGATTGATGGTAATCGGTAGCAATGAGAGGACTCAAGCTTGTGATTATCGATTGGTCATCGATTGGCCAATAGCAATCGATAGCAATTAAGTAATTGTCATCAATTGTTATCGATTGATTGATTGGATTTCCCATAATCGATTACCATCAGTCGATCAGGCCGGGAACATTTGGACAAATCTTGTAAATTTGCACTCCCCCCCCCCCCCTGCAAAAAAAAGCAATAATCATATCCCCACCAATCTGTGATATGACTGATCACCACTGCAACTTTTCAAACCTTCATTATTAACACACGTACATAATTATGTAGTTGATGTGTCACACGTACTTAGAGCTGCAAAATGTTCTGATACTTTTTGGTATACCTAATGTTATGTTAGGGCTCGACTGGGAAATTCCTGAAGTTTTTTGCCTATTTGATTCTTCCCTCATTCTTCTCCTATGGTATGTTTTACATAAATTGCAAGTTTTTGTTTATATAAATTGCAAAAGAGGATGCCTGCCCCTATGGAGGGGAGGGCAAAAGTATGTTCCTGTCCCTAGGAGGGAGGGGAGGTGCAAAAGTAAGTGCCTGCCCCTAGAGCCTAAAAGGTTCAAGGTTAAAAACGTATTAGCAACCTGGAAGTTTCCTTTTCCTTGAAGCCCTTAGTGATTGCTTCATTAGCAAATTACGGTATGTTCTCACTTGATCATCGTCTTTCCAACAGATGGCCAAGAGATTATCTCAGTACAATTTGTTTTCTTTTCAGTCCATTTCTTTCTCTGTGCTTTACAAGATTGGTAAAGCTTTGCACAGCTTGGATATTGTTTGTTTTGAAAAACCACAGTTTGACTGGTGGACTGTGGGAATCCAGGTAAATTAGTAGTGCCAAAAATGCAAATCTTTCAACATCTTGTCCCTGAATGACTAACATCGGATGAAAACATAACTGAAGTAATTTGATTTCAAACATGGTACAGGGCTGGAAAAAGTTTGCTTTGCTTAGCAGGGCATAATGATAATTATATAAATTTAAAAAAAAGAAAACAACCTAGCTGATAAAACAAAACTTTTGTTTTAGGAAAACAATGTAATCGCAAAAAAATACCTTGGAAAAAAAGTTATTTAATAATTATTTAAAAACAACCACAAAAGGTAAATTTAAGAGTTTTAGATGTTTGCTGTGAGGGTGTCTGACGTGAATAAATATTACATTGTCAATGTCTTTTTTACATTTGTCGGAGAAACCATAAACAATAGACTTTTTATTAGATTGTTTGAAGGTCTGTCATTAAGGGCCGTAACCCTGTCACGGCTGAGTAAACTTGTTGGGACCTCAGTGTTATGGGAGAACTTGCCTCTGGTTGGCAGAACAAGTATGGTATCTTACAGGCATAAAGATCAAGGCAACTGTTTTAATTTGTCTTTTTGAAATAACAGGCTCTGATTAATGGCTTTAATGACAGAAAAGCTATTGATGAATTGTACAAAAATGGCAATGATGCTGTGGATAGTAAAGCACCACAAGGACCTGAAGAGGTATGCACCTACTGACCTCTTACACTGCAGTGACACTACCATGTTTTGCGAATTTCTTTTAACAAAAAAGATGGTTCATTAATATCGTCAAAACATTATGGACAGAGTAAAGAAAGCACGTTTTAATTGGTCTGTGGAGTTACTTTGTGATTTAAACCAATCATGTAATAAGCCGCAAAGTTCTGCATGTGCAAATTAAATCTAGTCATCACTACAAAGATTTATAAAAATTAACAATATTATTTGTAATTGTGTGTGGGATGTATGAAACTAATGAATTCCATTTGGCTGTGGTCGTGTACTCTGATTACGCACAGAGGACGCCAAAACGTGGTAAGAACATCAGTCACACTATGAGCCACACTTCTTATGTTCTTACCGTGCTTTGACCTGCATGGTTGATTTCTTCCATTTTGGTTCAAACAGAGCCCAAATTAATCATTTAATGATGTCAATTCTCAGCCTCACTTTCTTTATGTTGCGTTAGTAAGTAAGTTCAATTAGTTTAAAGAATAAGTAATTATAGCTATTGAGGTAACACCTCCAATTTACAGGTGTAAGTGTTAGGTCAGAGCATAAAATATGGACCTATGTTTTTTTCTCACATGCTAAGCAGCCCATATGCCAAAGGCAGTAAGCTACTTGAGTAAGTTGGATTTCAAGACCAAATAAGTTGGCACTTATGCCCTTTTAACTGTTGCGTTATCAAACTTTGACCCTTCACGTGTCACGCGTTCGTAGTTTTGCATTTAGGCATGCGCACTTGTAGCACGCTAGAGGATTAAACATGGCTGTTCGTTAAATCGTTGTTGTTGTTTCTTGTCGGTTTTCAATAACCCGAGATGGTGTCAGAAGTGGGATTTGGTGGTCTTTTGCATGGCAGCTACCTCAGTATAGCGTGAGAAATAGTCCACTACTATCAGATAATTCAGGTTATCGAGCTCAAGGAGGTCGGTGCTGATCATCTGCCAAGGGCGTTCAGGAAAGGGTGTTGGCATGAGTGGCTCAGCTTGCTGCCGTCGGTACTTGGCACAAACTTTGCAATTTTGAGACCAGGCCACCAAACAGACGTCTTCGCACGTTCTCTGCACTTGACTATTCCCTGGTGCCCTTCGTGTATCTTGTCCAAAACTTGCAGCTCCATGGCTGATGGCACCACGATTCTTGATGACTTCAGCAGTATTCCATACACTACGGTGAGCTCTCCCCTGACTGACCAATAAGGCTTAAGTCCATCGTTAAGGTGCAATTTGTCTGGCCAGCCTTCCATGCAGTAATTCTTTAAATGTCGACAGACGGGGTCTTCATCTTGGGCTTCTTTGATTCCCATCAGCTTCACATCCGATACTGGTAGAGAGTCCAGTACGCTGTCAACATAGATGTTCATTTCTTCTTTAGGAATGGTAGCCATTCTGTTTGAGTTTTCTGCTTGCATTCTTGATAATGCATCTGCGATGTACATTTCCTTTCATGGTTCACATGGTTCACATGGTTCACCTCTTTAAAGTGAAAACCCATGAGATGCATTCTTAGCCGCTGTACTCTAGGAGGGCTTCTGTCATCTAAGGTCTGCATGGTGAGAAGAGGAACTGGTGGCTTATGGTCTGTTTCAGCAATAATAGACTTCCCCACTATGTAGTCGCTGGACTGCTCACATGCCCAGGTTAGGGCTAAGGCCTCTTTCTCTATTTGTGCATATCTGCATTCCACAGGGGTGAGTGCTCTGGATATAAACATAACAGGTCTCCAAGTCTGGTCTTCTTGCTTCTGTAGCAGTACTCCTCCCAAATATCCAAATGAAGACACATCTGCCGAGATTTTGGTCTCTTTGTTAGGAGCGTAGAGAGCGAGCACTGGCGCAGCAAGATCATTTTCGTGGTTCGTTTTATGTCCTTCTTCTTGGACTGCCCTTATTTACTCACCTTAAAAAGTTATCTTTCTTGACAGATTCCCCTGTCTGTGTTGGGTCCTGCTGGTGGCAAAGGTTGCAGAGAAGGTAGGCAAAGTGCATATTGTAAACACGCCCCATCCCCCCCCCCCCCCTTAGAATCCAGGTTGTCTTATACGGGAGGACATGACAACCTAAACACAGAAAATGCTTATTTTGATGAGAAAATAGTTACAGAATGTAACGTACACTATCATAGTTTTGGTCCTGGTGAGCTGGCAGAAAAGATGCTCTCCTTCATTGCCAACCCAGTACCCCTGTCTCCTTGTCCATCAGAACACTAACTGTTTTTTTCAGCCAGCTAGCAAGCCTCTTGTTGATAGCCAGCTGACAAGTCAGCTGGCAATCTTATTTTTAGTGCAGTAATTTTTTAGACTTACAATCTCCAGAAAGGTGCTCTATCCTCAAATGGCAGCTTTCACCTTCATCCTCAGGGTCTTCTTGGTATGCAAAATTTTGTCATGCCACCATTTTGAATACAGGGATGGACAAGGTTGGCAGTGTTCTAATATCATGAGAATTTAAGTATTTATTTTCTCTGGAGCTCTCATTTCCCGCCAGGCTGGATGAAATACTGTTTGTCTCAGCTGGGTGAAACAAATTGTTCTTCCCAGTCAAAATGTACTTTGCAGATAACTAGTCTGTAACTCAGACTTGTTGCCCAGACAATGAGGCAAGAGAGAATGCTTAGTCTACTAGGCTGTGTTTTCTCAGGCAGGCTGAAATCCCTTTTCTCCGGGCCAGCCAAGACCAAGGTGCAGTGAAGAGTAGCTGTTCTGTAAAAAAGCTCCACTTTGTTCTCCTGTTGAAAAGCCAGCTGGTCCTCACCATTAACTGATCAGATTAATTAATAAAAATGCTATGTGACATTGTAGTACAAGTTACAGTAATTCACTACCCAAAAGTGGCAGTCACTGTAAACATCACACTCCTTACCTAGAATGGTTTTCAACTGAGTGTCAAAAGTAGCATTACTTTCTGAATCACCTATTAATTTTTGCCTTATTATATACTCTGTGATTGCTTAAAAAGACTCACACCACTTTCTTGACCAATTAAAAGTAAAACCCAAACCAATCTTGATTTGCTTGCACACTGCTTCCCACACTAGAAGCCATTTGCATATTTTTTGGTTCAAGTTCTGGTTGGATCATTTGGTTGTTTACAAGACTTAGTGTCTTTTTTGATTGGTCAGAGTGATTGCTTTGGGTTTGGTTTTAGGACATGCTACTAAAAACAACCCCAAGTCCCAAGCCAAATAGAGACACAAGTGAAAGCAAGACGTGTTATCTTGCATCTTCTTGTGACTTTGTTTTTCAGCCAGGGCTGCAAAGAAATGATTTTTTTCTAAATCGTGTCTAACTTGCTACTCTGTTTGGTCACCTGAGTATGTATTGCAACGCTGTGTACACAAATTGGCAGTTCCAAACTTGTGATAGCTTGCAACTCCATTTGGCCTGAGTGTAATACAGCCTTACATATTAATTAAATCCAGTTACTGGTCAGGAGAGAACTTCAAGGCAAGGTCAGTATGAGCTGTTTGCACTAGGTTTTTTTTTTTTGCATTCAGATGCTTGTGATTTATACACATGGGGTGATGGTACTACAGGAATGTTAGGGCATGGTGAGAACGGTGAAGAGAACGTACCCAGAGTCATGGAAGCATTGTCATCAAAGGACATTTGCAAAGTGGCATGTGGAGTCACACACACCATTGCAGTGACAAGTAAATACAACTTTTCAAAATAATGTTCAAATGCACCTACCAACATGAAACTCAAGGTGTTAGGGGACCACAGACAGGTGTGGGACATTAGAACTATTTATCTGTCCTCACCTCTTGTCATTTGACCTTTAAATTTAGGACTAGTTTCAGTGGCTCCAGTATGTACCTAAGAGGGAAATACATTGCCCATAATGGAGGGATATTAGACCTTTTTTGGCACCAGGGAGAGGATCGTGAGGTTTTGTGGGATCAGTATGCATTTCTGGGAAACTGCCCACCTACCCCTCCCCTAACCCAACATTGACACCTTAGTTAGGGCAAAATGTTGGGTTAGGGGCGGGGAAGGTGGGCAATATCAGAGAAATGCTTACTGATCCGTTTCATGCGTGATGTTACAATGAATTGTTTCATGCAAAATGTTTCAGTTCAGAGGTCAGATTCATGAAACACTCCTAAAGATTTGTCTTACATACATGTAATCATTGGAGCATAAAAGCCTATACATGTTATAGTTAAGAAACAATACTTGGGATTCATGAATCTTGGTTTAGGAGAGCTTCTTGAAGTAAGGCACAGGATTTTTGTAGGGTGAATTTTATTAACTGCTACGTTTTTGTCATGTTCTGTTCAGTGTCAGACCCTCTGTTGTTAATAATTATATTTAGAGTCAAGAGAAAGCCCAAAAAAACTTCATCCCTTCTTTTCATGCCAGAGATAATCAAATTTAAGCAACTGAACTCTTCACCCAAATAGCCTCCTGTATGGACATTCTTTGGGCTTATCACACATTCCTTTGTGGTGGACCTTAGCACATCAGAACTGAAGGGTCTTTTCCTGTTTTGAAGTATGGATGAGTCAATGCAGTTTTCCAGATTTTCTAAAACAAAATTGTCTGGTTCCAGAAAAAATCCACACCCCCACCACTTAGGGTCACTGGAAATTCCAAGGACGAGGGTCCTAAAGGCCAAATTTTTTGAAGGAAAGTATGACCCAAAACTGGAATTTCCAGAGGGGTGGGGTTTCAAACAAAAAAAAAACCTCTGTGGGGGGGTATGGGTATTTTCTGGAACAACACATTTGACCTTGTAATGTCAACTCTGTTTGTTTCCAAATCACCTGAAAGTAGCTTCAGAGTACCAGCTTCCAAATGGGCCTTTGCCAAGTACCGGTAATTACTTTAAGTAGTCTTTGTTTGAAGCACCATTTGGAATTTGGATTTTGTATGCGACCTTAACTCTCACACCGGGTAATTGATTTAATTCCATTAGGCAACAGTGATTTGGTAACAAAGGGCCTACTATTTATGTCTGTTGAGCAGACATTGGAAAAGAAGGAATATGTGGCAAGAATCTCAGGGCAGAAGGCTATGTCATGTACTTCAAATAAATTCCTTTTATTCCATGTACACCATGAACATGACCTGACTAATACTTTCCTCAAATTTGTTGATCTCTTGGTTTTGTTCTTTAGAGGAAGGTGAAGTCTTCTCTTGGGGTTCAGGGTATGGAGGAAAACTTGGTCAAGGACATCTGCGAGATAGATCAACTCCACTAAGAGTTGCTGCATTAAAGGAAAAGAAAATAACAAACGTTGCATGTCATGAATTTCACTCTGCTGCTGTTTGTGGTAAGTCAGTTGTAACCTGGCCTCATGCTGTAGGGCTGGTTGCCGTTATGATCACAGATGATGGCAGGATCGCAGGAATTGTTGACTCGCTCAAACACAAAATTAATGATTGCAAACAACTCTGTTTCCATATGATCAAAAAGGGTCAAGAACGATATCCCCAAAGTCTTTCACTTTAATGAGTGTGTCCATCATACATGTAGCACCTCCAGTTGATCATAGCACATACTAGTTAATTCTATTCGTTTTGGTTAAGAAAACTGTGCTTCAGAGTTCTTCAGAGTCAGTGTTTACTGAAATATCACCAAAGGAAAATAAGATGAGAGTTTTAAGGACGTTCGTGCCAACTGTTTCTGTGCATCCTCACTGCGCACGCAATTCACTTCGTGATGTCATGCCACCTCCTGCATTGAGAGCGCGCGCTGTTGAAGAAATGTGGAGATATATAGCGCTAGTGGGCACTTTAATATCTATACACGGGTTTAACTCTCTTAAATGTTCGGTGACCCCATATTTTGTTTTGATAGATCACTTTGTCGATTATCTACGTTTTGTGAAAAATTAAAGAAAATCTGTGTTGTAGAAGTTTGATTTTTTTAACTTTTCTGCCCTCGCATCATCGAATTCTACTATTATTGAAGCTGCACGGCGTTCGTTAAAGTCCATCGTAGAGGTTGAGTTTAACTAAAAGGATGACACCGGTTCAAATTATTTACTTAACAGACCCAGTTAAGTAAAATTTGACTAAGAAAGTGAGTCTACAGCAAATCATTTTTAATATTTTTTCAACTAACAAGCACTGAGGCCATGTTGAGTTGCGAGGGCTGATTTGTCAAAATTGGGGTAGTTTTTGACGTGCTTTATTTCGAAAACGAAGTCAGTGACCCCCCAATTTTTTTCCATTTCTGACATAGGTATCTCATTGTCTGACTGTAGCCCAATACATGTATATGAAAAAAATCTGTATTGTAGAAGTTTTTCGCGCGAACGTCCTTAAGTCTTTTAACAGTCATTAAGTCTAATATTTATATCATACAATTTCCTGAAATAATGGTTATCAAAAACTATTGTTTGTCCTTTACAACATCCAGTCACTCTTTATGCTGTACCAAGTTATTGTTTAAAAATTAAGTGGCACTTAAGGGCATATGGTATTGGACCTCTGTCAGTAGCTCTCCCCTGCCCCAAAACTTTTATTGTCGCCTTTTTACCGCAGGTACGGGTGACTTATACACTTGGGGCAAAGGAGGACCAAGACTTGGATATGAGAGTGAGTCCAACAAAGTCATCCTGCCAAGGCTGGTTGAAGGACTTGAAGAACACAGAGTGACAGATGTTGCTTGTGGACTTGCCCACACTCTAGGTGAACAAGCCTGTTCCTTCCTAAGTAATGAATTATTGGTGTCACACTGTAGTGGCAGCTTTAATTTGTAAGATGGTGTGAGACTAGACATTGACACTTACCTCATGAATATGGTTTGATGTTGTTACAGCTGATTTCATTGTTGTCTGCACACTTTCAAACATGATTTGTCGGTGAGAAAGATGTTTTTTTCTGTTAGTGACACAGGTGACTCTGAAAAAATATCCGAGTTCTCCCAACAGGAGTCGAACCTATGACCTTCTGGTTACTAGTCCAGATGCTCTACCCCTGAGCTACAGGAGACTTGTGTGAGCTACAGCCATTAAACTAGGTTCATGTGACGAATGTTCTGCATACTGCTAGGACTGAAATGTCGATAGGTGGCATATTCGCAATGATACAAATGTGATGGTGAATTTTAAACCTGGTGAATATATGAGAAAGATGTTTTTATTCTGTTAGTGTCACAGGCGACTCGGAAAAAAAATGTTATGATTCTCTTTTCATGATTCGTTCTTTAAATCACAAAGCAGTAAAGGAATATTGGAAAATTGCAGATCTTGATTTCATGGATATATTTCAACTGATGAGACCATGGGTGAATCGTGATTAACTGGCTGTGATTCATGATTAACTGGCTGTGAAACAATTTTACAGTGGAAATGCTATCTTCCCAAAATATATAAACATTTGTAAAGAAGCAGAAGATCTGCTAATTTCTATAATTGCTGCTTTGTTTAATTATCGATGTGTCGTGATGGCCAAATTACCAGCTGATGATCGAGTCACATCTCAAAAAAATAGGGCCCCCAGTGGGTCCATGCGTTCTGCTGGTATAGCTGGATCCACAAACCAGGATCTGCACACTATAATGAAATTGGCTGTAAACAAAAGAAAAAGAGGTTGACTCTGTTGCATTTCTTTATGCCATGTTGTTTTCCTAGTGGCAGCCAGCCTGCAGCTTGCAACCATTTGTTGTTGACTCTTCTTTCCCTTTTTCTTTTTTTTTTTTTTTTTGAAGTGTAACAAAATAAGAAAGCATAGTTGTATGTTGGTTTGGGGTGCTGGGGCAAACTCTTCAATATCTTACCATCAGTGATAATTTTACTCTTTTAATAATTTATATCCTGCAGTTTGCACAAGAAATGGCCAGTGCTTTGCTTTTGGCGACAATGAATTTGGCCAACTGGGTGTCACAGAAGTGGCTTTGAGTTACGAGCCAGTCCGTTCAGCGGAGCTTGAGAGCTACCACATCTTGTATGTGGCTTGTGGATCTCATCATAGTGCTGTGATATCCGGTTAGTTGTGGGCATCACTCATATCACCCATCCTCCCCTCCCCTCCCCTAAGCCATTCCTTTCAACTGAGTCACTATGGCTTGTAAGTCCCGTCACAGTGTTAAAAGTGATATCAGTCTCGTTAGTTTTCCTGGCCATCACTCATCTCTCTCCTGGAATCCTCCCCACCCTAAACCTGTTTCCCTTTACTGAGTCACCTCATAATGTGACTTGTGGTCTCATAACAATATCTGATTTGTTGTGCCCATCACCCACACTCCCTCTCCCCACCTCCATACTCCATTCCCTTGTACTAAATTATCATCTCATATTGTCACCCTGAGCTTGGGCGCTAGCACCCTTTTATAAGCAATAGTGGCATTTATGCCCTCAAATTAAAGCTGGCTTGGCTTCAGGCTTTATGTTTGAAAGAGGGTAAGAAAAAAATCACATTGGTTGGTCTGAATTTGGGTTTTGAACCCTGGACCACACACCCTACCTGAAGTCTGGGTGCTTAGCCTAGCTTCAACCCTGTGTTCTTTCTTCCTTCACTGAGACCTTGAGACAGTCCGTCAGTCCCCATTTCAATTGCCAGGTGGTGATGTTGTGCTGTATTTTCCTTTCTAGATAATGGTTTGCTGTGGCTGTGGGGTGCTAATCACACTGGCCAGTTAGGATTAGGGAATGTGAGCTTTCAATCAAAGCCATATCTTTTATCCACAGCAACGGATCTAAGGTACCAGTACTTCACGAATTCTTCCAAGATTGCCCTTCTTGGTGTTTGAGTAATGCGAGTTACAAAATTGTTGTTGGTGTAATCAGTCAAAAAATACGGTAGAAAAAGTTAATACGCGAGTTAAACACGTTAGGGTGTCATAGTTTGTTAAGGCACAAACGTTTCGGGCATTGCCCAAAACATTTGTGCCTTAACAAACTATGACACCTTAACGTGTTTAACTCGCGTATTAACTTTTTCTTATTATCACTGGTGTCACGCATCGACCGAGCTTTGTCTCTTCTTTTGTCAAAAAATACGGTGGCTACATATCTGTGATTTTGTATTTTTGATAAGTTGAACAATCACTGGAACCGTAATAAACCGGATCTGCACCCTACTGTCCCTAATGCCCTCTTTTGCTATCCATCCCCCACTATTCCCCCATTCATTCCCCATTACTCCCCCCATCTTCCCCACTATTCCCCCATCCTCCCCCACTATTCCCCCATGCTCCCCCACAATTCCCCCATCCACTACCACTATTCCCCCATCCACCCCCACTATTCCCCCATGCTCCCCCACAATTCCCCCATCCACTCCCACTATTCCCCCATCCTCCCCCACTATTCCCCCATGCTCCCCCACAATTCCCCCATCCACTCCCACTATTCCCCCATCCACCCCCACTATTCCCCCATCCTCTCCCACTAATCCTTCGTTCATCCCTGCTATTCCCCCATCCAACTCCTACCAACATTCTGCTTAGTGGAACTTGTTGCCACGGGTGTCCACTAAAGGGAGTTTCAACTATAGTTTGCAACATGTATTTTTTTTTTCCTCACCAGAAATCATTTGATCATTGATGTAAGCTGTGGGACAAATCACACTGTATTTTTGTCAAGTAAGTGCAGTGATCCCTTTTGTAGTGTTTTCCTGTCTGTGTTTTTGCTGCAAGTTAAGATTTTCATTCTCTGTTTCAGAAAAAGGGAAGCTGTTTGGAATGGGTGATAACGCTAAGAATCAGCTGGGGATAAACCAGCGAGGTAAATCTGAAGAACCGGTTACACTGGTCACATCTCCAACCCGTATACACCTGTCTGGGCACTCCAAAGCAGCTAAACCTGTTCAAGTGTCGTGTGGAGCTTATCACACTGCTGTTGTAACGGGTAAGTGAATGCCAAGTACCGAGACTGTAAACTGTGGCCCGGTTAATTTACAACTTTACAATCTGAGGTTCATGTCATACCGGTCTTCAAAGCACCATAAGATGGATGTGGCACGCACCATATGTAAGCAACATATCCATCCACCCATTTGTCCTTCCGTCCGTCCACCCTGTCAGTCAGTCAGTCACTCACAAACTCAGTCATGCAGTCACTCAGACACTAATTCATTCATTCGTTCGTTCGTTCATTCATTCATTCGTATACTCCTGCATTCCTTCCTTCCTTTCTTCCTTCCTTGTTTCCTTCATTCATTTCAAATACAATAATGAAACTTTACCAATTGTCGACAAACAAACATATTTAGGTTTCGAAATGACTTCATCCGGTCATTACACCTATGCAAGAGAAATTCTCAGCAAAAAAGCCACTAAAGTCCTCTCGATAATATTAAATGATCCTTTTCTAACATCGATTCAGCAACTATTGCGATTAAGAACAAACTTTTTAATGCCCTTGTTAAACCCGTGTTACTTTATGCGTGCGAAATTTTGGGACCAGTACTATTGTCATACAAAACGCACTTTGATAAAAGCACAATTGAACAAGTCCACATTAAGTTCTGTAAACAAACATTAAACGTCCCATGGTATACAGAAAACATTGCTTGCAGGGCAGAGCTTGGGCGATATCCTTTACAGTTGATCCACGTCACGCGTGAACGGAAACTCTAAAATTCAAAACAACGTGACGAGTCGCGTTCTCCATATTTGGGTATTCACTTTGTGTTTTCTGAGATTCAGAGAGGGATTTTGAAAATCGAAAGGAGATTCCGAATCTGTCACGGATTTTTTGAAATGTACAGACCTGCTTATGTTAATGCCTTAGGTCGGAAGAACAGGCCAGGTAGGCTTCTCCACAAGAAAACGAGAAGACGAATAACTGATCGTTATTTGAGTGGAGAATGACCGACAGCGATCGCCACAGCAGCTCGTGCAACTCCTGGCGATGTTTATTGTATCATTCGACATCATAAAACGTTCGGTACATGTGAGGCGTTCAGTATCGGGGGACGAAGTTATCCTTCTAAACTTTCAGACGACGTTCTAGAATCTATTGAATTGTTCAAACTAGCGAAACCTAGGATATATGGACGGGAAAATCGCGAAAGATTGTTGAGCGATAGGATTATGCAAATATAGACGAAGCACAGGTCACGTTTGTATGGAGCTGAAATTCGATCGTAAATAATCGGCAGTTTTTCGTGAAAAGTACCTAAAAATCAAAATAGAGTTTGAAACCCTTACCTGTTGTGTGTTTGCTGTGTCTTTACCGCTTTCCAAGCTTCTGGAGGCCGTTTTGGGCGATATTCTTTTTAACGGTCGATGAGAGGTCTGCAAGTCACGTACTGGCTTGACATAGACGTCGCATCGACCGTTAAACAGAAAATCGCCCAAAACGGCCTCCAGAAGCTCGGAAAAGCGGTAAAGACACAGCAAACACACAACAGGTAAGAGTTTTCAAACTCTATTTCGCTTCCTAGGTTTTTTGCACGGAAAACTGCCGATTTATATTTTGGATCGAATTTCGGCTCCATACATACAACTCTCATATTACGCTTTGGTTCAACGAAGCGTCGGCTTTGTCTTCAATTAACCTCGCAACTGGGATAAACTGTCATCAGTAATTGCCTGGCATGGCACATGTGTCTTAGTTTTCGTCCACTTCCTTCGGAGCTACCGTTCCTACATAAGCGCTCAGCTCCAAGGTTTGTTCTCGTTTGATTGAAACAGGAATCCCGCATAGGCAAAATTCATAATTGACATGATTTCACCTACTTCTTAACGTTTAAAACGTTTTTAAACCACTGACGAGAAGCGAACCGAGAAAATTACGCGGTCTCTCGAAAAACAAAGATTTCTCCCGCTTCTACAAAGATAGAATCCATTTTCGGAAATTTCAATGAGATCTTCAATATTTCCTTTGTGATCTCCGTTACGTCACGGAAAGTGGCTTGTTCATTTGAAGACTCGGATCACATGTTCAGGTTTCCGTTCACGCGTGACGTGGATCAACTGTAAGCATTGACATAAAAGCCTCAATCTTCAGCTACTGGCAAAGACTGAAGCATTCTTGTAACAACGTTTTGTTAAGTGAAGCATTTCAATATGCAACAACATCTACAACTTTTTGCGATGTTGTAATTAACGAAGAGATCACGAGGGGGCATCAGGTAACAGAACCAATAACCCGGCAACACATCAAGAACGGACGATTAACTATAAGGAAAACTCTCAGAAATCAGTCTTCACAAAACTGGCTTGAGACCCAGAATAGTTCATCATCAACTTCAAGAGAAAAATTTACACGTAAGGAAGTTAAAAAGAGTTATGAATTTGAAAATTACCTAAAAACAGTTACAAACCAGCACATAGAATAAGCCTGACAAAGCTTAGATTAGGATGTCACGCATTACGAATACAGACTGTAAAATATGAAAATAGAGGAGTGTCAATACCTGAAGAGCAACGAACATGCTTGGTATGTAAACAAAATTGCGTAGAAGACGAAAAGCATTTCTTGATGTATTGCCAGGGGTTTACCACCATACGACATGAGCTATGTTCTAACATTTCAAAGATTGATGTAAGCTACATACATTTAAGTGAAAACGAGAGGACTAAGTATTTACTTAGAGCTGACAATAAAAATACATCAAAAGTAGTAGGTAAATATATACAGTTAATGTTTAAAAAAAGGAAAGAGCTTCTTAATTTACAAACACAATGAACATTATATATATATTTTCTTTTAAATGAATTGTATAAGAATCTAGTTTTTGTTATTTCTTAATTGTATTAGCTAATGTTCAAACCTTTATTGTAAAGGGACCAATACCTCCTTTTGGAGAGAACGGCGCAATAAAGATTGCTATTACTATTACTATTCATTCACTCACTAAATCACTCACTCACTCACTCACTCACTCACTCACTCACTCACTCACTCACTCACTCACTCACTCACCCACCCACCCACCCACCCACCCACCCACCTTTATTGTAAACGGACCAATACCTCCCTTTGGAGAGTACGGCGCAATAAAGATTACTATTACTATTCATTCACTCACTCACTCACTCACTCACTCACTCACTCACTCTGCATGTAGTCTCGGTGTAGTTCTCGCTGTTGTTGTTTATTCTTGGTGTTCCTTTCCTTTTAACACCGTGTTGAGGAGTGAACATAGTCGCATTGTTTCCTTTAATTCCTCTTTTAGAAACTGGAGAAGTTTTCACGTGGGGAAAAGGCAAAGCTGGTCGCTTAGGTCATGGTGATACAAGAGACAGGTAAATCCTTCGTGACTGGTGTTGACCAGCATGTAATTTCTCATTACGGTATCATTACTTGACCAAAGAAACGGCTCATGGAAATAAAGGAAATGATCATCGTCTCGATGTGTATCAAAATTCTCGTACGTTGAATCATAACAAATGTATGGAGAAAAGTGAGGAGTACATTTATGTTGATATTGAGGCATGAAGGTTAACACAGTACCGGACCAGTCCAGATTCAGCGCATTTCTCGCACTGAATGTGTTGTTTCTAGTTGTTGCTACAGGTCACAAAGCCTGTATCATCTAGTTAAATTTTAACCCTGGTCCGAAGCCTTAGCAGTGCAGGAAGTGACTGGCGACCTGCAAACCTAGAATTGAATGTTAGCGCCCTGTGTCCAGTATGTGCTTTTCCTTGAGCACTGGCGGCCCAAGCGCAAGATAAGAGAATACGCGACAAACGTGATTCTAGCAGCAAAAACATGTACATGGAGGTGTTATGCAAGAACGGTCTGAATTATAAAGATTCGTTGTATTCTTTGTCGTTTGTATTCTTTGTCCCGTTTCTCAGGCCGACTTAAAGCGATATCGGCGAATTACCGTCTTTAATACAACAATGCAACTGGGAAAGTTGACTTTGACAAAACGACGTCAATTTCTACCTTTTCAACAAATCTGTTATGATCCCATACAAACCTTTATGTGTTTATCATTTAAACAGTTGTAACACAACACCTCCACGTATACTGCTAGAAAAAAGTCACGTTTGTCGCATATTTTCTTGTCATAAACTTGTTCACCTGCGCCTCGAGCTCCCAAATGAAATTAGTGCCCTGGGCCCGGTTGTTCAAAGAGTAAAAAAGCTATCCGCCAGATAAATCGCTATCCTGCGGATAAATGTTAGCAAAACAAAGTACACTATCCACGGGGTAGTGGTTTATCCGGCCGATAGAGTTATCCTCTCGCTAAACAACTGGGTCCTGGCGTGCGTTTGTCGAAAGCCCCGAAGCTTTTCGGGCCGATTTTGGGCACGATAATTCACACTGTATCTTGTAAACAAAGAAGTTTCTAAGCATAAAACTTTGCTAGAAGTTAAATATTTCTTATCTTACGGGTATGTTAAAATAACAGGTTGGTAGAATGAGTTGTTTATATCTGTACGAATGGCTTTTCAGGGCCGAAATGTTTTTGGGACTTTCGAGAAACGCGTCCCAGGGCACTAAATCGAATCGTTACTAATCCAAAGATCTTACAAACGACGTTGAATCATTGCGGTACAGGAGGTAGCCAGGTTATCTCACAGGGGGGTCCCGTATGAAGAGTCACTAAGAAACGTGTGCTATATGTGGCTGTGCAATAAGCACTGTGCTAATTTGCAAGTCTACTATTTTGTACGGCGATGAATCACTGAACTTACAAATCCAAAAAGCGTGACTGGGTTTTCACGAGATAACTGATTTGCTTTGTTATTATTATAATTTCATCCCCAAGGGGGGTGGGGTAAGGGCACCCTAGGACGCCCCTGTGGTACATGTAGTTTTAAGTTCCTGAACCTTTGCGTTTCAGGCCGGTACCCTGTGAGCTGGACATGGATGGTAAGAGAGTACGTGCTGTGGCGTGTGGCAGTACACACACAGCATGTCTGGTGACCAGGGCTTGGGTGTCAGATGACTTGATCAAGAACTGTATGGCGTGCAAGAGTAGGTTTTCACTGGTAAACAGAAAGGTGCGTGTGATAAAGCTGTTGTCTATTGACTCGCATGAAACAAGGGGGGTTACTCCCGTCATTTTAGGATAGGTGTGTGCGGCAAAGGTTCTTAAACCCTGACCCTATTTAGGAAAGAAAACAGAAAATTAACACCCTATTTAAGGCAAGTACCCGACAAAATGACACCCCATTCAAGGGAAACACGATCACTAATATTTGTGTAAACAGGTTGTTTTTATTTCCAAGTTTTCTGTGACATGGGAAGCTTAGCATCAAGCATAGAATACTAGACTAAGCCTAACCATGGTGTACGTACTGTAATTTTAGTTAATAACAAAAAAATGACACCCTACCTAAGGATTACATCGGGATCATAATTCCAATAAGGGATAAAATGGAGACCCTATTTATGGACGGGGAACCTCAAAAACCACACCCTATTCCGCGGCACATACCTATATAGCTAAAATATAGGTATGTGCCGCGGAATAGGGTGTGGTTTTTGAGGTTCCCCGTAACCCCTTCCCCCCGCTGTAATACTTCAAAAGATCAAAGCAAGCGCCCATGATAGTTCCAGACGTGTGTACCTCGATCGGAGTTTTGTAATCCCGAAGTAAGTAGCCACAGCACTCTTTTTGATCAGCGAAGGGCTTATGAAAAAAGTACCTCGGCAAATTTGACACGATTTTAAACGTGTGTGTTAAAAACTTTTCTATCCGGTTTGTATGGCATCTTGTTAAGGTTTTTTTTTTTACTAAATCTTCATTCCAAATTTCACTGGTCAAGTGTTATGACGAAGCAAAAGTACCTTTTAATTCTTTTTCTGGATTTCAATTGAGCACGTTGATTAGTACGATCGGTTGGATTTCTATTTTTACTGCGGTAACATAATTTTATTTGAGTGCTACCGGCCTCCGAAAACCGCTACTTCTTAGGAATTAATTAGTTAACTACATTGCTGACTTCTTTGAGTGTGTCAAGTTTCACTTCGGTAAAAGAACCACCTCGCGGTAAATTCACGCGGTAGAAAGTATGTTAGTAAATCGCCTTTACCACGGAATGGAACGCTTGTCAATGGAATGTCGACAGTAATTCGTGTTTGCTTTGATTTTCCTTTACCTCTGTGATTGGTTTAAAAAGCGTGTCTCTTCCTCAACCAATCAGAAGTCGTGGATTTCCCGCGCTTGACGCCATTAACATCTGTTGGCTTCGCGATATGATTGGTTCGTTGTGTTGCCTGCATCTGTTCTGATTGGCCAGAATGATTACTTTGGTTTTGGCTTTTGGACACTCAGTTGAGAACCGCTCTCAATTAAATTGTTTTCCTTATTATTTATGACGTTATTAATTGTATTATTTAATCCACAGCATCACTGCCGGAAGTGTGGAGGCGTTTTCTGTGCTTCGTGCACCTCTAAACGAACTCCCGTGCCTACTCTGCCGGGATATCCCGGGACGAGTTTACGACGAGTTTGCGACAAGTGTTACTCCGCCATTTTGGAAGAGACGTGACAACGCAGTTGATGAAACTCTTTATGTCGGCACGATGGCGTGACAGCTGTCAAACGTGACAACTCAATTGGTGAAACACCTTGTGCCGGCAAGATAGCGTGATGTCAGACGTGATAACTCAGCTGCCAGAACACTTTATGAAACATGATGATGTGACAACTTTCAAAACTTTTATAAGCCTACCTTTCTGATCCAGATTGTGACCAGTCTCTTCTTAAATTTTTAGAGCGAGAAGGTGGAAAGCTCAAGCCACAAGTAGCGCGGGCGCTACTCGTGGTTCTTATTTCTTCACTCTCCCCAGTCTCTCTTCGTTTCTGCTTGCATTTGTGACCGTCTGTCAGCAGTAGCCTGCGTAGTAGGGCGCAAAAGTTAAGTATTAGACGTGGGTTTCTCGGCGTTGCCCGTGGGAGTATTAGGACTTCGTGCGTGCTTCTCGCATGTCCTCAAAATCAAATCCCACATTATCTTTGCTTCTTCTGCACAGGCTACTTATACAATGGAGCATCGCACAGTTTGTTTCAAAGAGTTACTTTAGCTCCCAAACAAGAGTTATGTAACGTGACTCCGCCGTTAGTAGTTACCCTAACTCCACTTCGGACACCTTAGTGGTAAGCCGAACTGTCTGTGTTAGAGAGGTGCATGAATTTTAGAGGCTACAGTCAAATTTTATTACCTATAGAAGCTAAAAAGCAAAGATTACACCGACATTTAGATGTATCTAACATGAAAGATGAATGTAAATTAAAGGCCAAAAATAATTAAATGATTTGCATTTGTGGAGTTTTAAGTTATGTAAATAATTAAGCGCTGATGGAGAAGCCAGGACTAGAGAAGTACACGACGAATTCTCAATTTGTACTTCCAGTATTGCATCAGCCCATTCCAACCCATCATTTCTGGAAATTAATGGGGCATATCTGCTGACGCTATCCCGTGAGTACAGTCTGTTCACGTATCTTCTATTTTCTGTCTAAATAATATAAACGGGCAGGAACACAACCTCGTTCCCATGACTTTTCCCCTTTTTTTAAATTTAAAACAAGGAAAGACAGCCAGTCCTTTCCTTCTACGATCGGAAGCCGAAACTTTTAAACCCGCAGTATTCTCCACACCATGTGAAAATCCGTTCCGTGGTGAAAACGACTTTTGACCCCTGGCGAAGTCATCAGAGTAGAAAGCTGACCGAAAAGTCAAGAAGGCGGTCAAACTGCCGGTAGATCTCGATGGCAAACAACCCCTGAACGAGTATTTGATGCATTCCGAACGCTGGTCAATCGTGAGTGGTTGGGATGACGAAGAAAAGGCTATGTTTTTGACGGCTAGTCTTCGTGGAGACAGCAGGAAATTGTTAAGTGGACTGACAGACTCTTGGGTGTTGGCAGTATGGGACAATTGTGGAGAGGTAACAGCTGAGATTTGCTGTTGAGAAACAAGCGGAGTTGCGTCAGGCGAGGCTTCTAAATCGCCGTCAATTTGAAGGTGAGAGATTGCAATTGTTAGCTACAGATATTCCTTCCATGCCTCTGTTTGGTAGACATCGCATATCAAGATCTAGGTGCAGCCATACAGGAACGCCTTGCTGTACAGCATTTCATTGATGCATTAAGTGATAAAGGTGATAGGTGGCCCGGGTTGGATTCCCGGTCCCGGTGTCATATGTGGGTTGAGTTTGTTGTTGGTTCTCGTCCTTGCTCCCAGGGTTTTTCTCCGGGTACTCCGGTTTTCCTCCCTCCATAAAAACCAACATTTCCAAATTCCAATTCGACCTGGACGTCAAGTGTTTACTCATGAGCCCCTGGCTCGGGAGATTAGGCGACTACTCCCCACACTATGACGTAAAATTTGATTTACCTTTTTTTTTTACCATGGGTTGTACCTAAGGAGGGAGACACCCAGCACTCGTTACCAAGCCCTTTCACTTGCAAGAGAATTGTAGATTGTGCTAGGCTACGAAGTAGCTGAAGTACAATCAGAATTCTATTATTGTTGCACGAAGAATTCACTAATTGGTCTTGGCCTCAATTATACAGAAATACCAGTCATTAAAAGCGAAAATTATGCAGCGCGAAAAAGGTTTCCTTAAAAGGTTATGCATACCATATATGGTCCGGGCAATCCCATAAGCCTAGGCGCCAGTACCTAGCCGGCGGCCATTGAACTTTGCCACAACAAAATAAATAGACTAAGGAAACTAATAACCAAGCATCTTTATTAATACAAAACTTGACACAAAACAAAATGACATGATGCGACAAGGATCTTGTTGAAGACAAAGCAGTAGGCAAAATGAGTCCAATCTGCAAAGAGATAAAAGGACATTGTTGGTACGGAAGTCATGTAAATAGGGAGGGTGGGAGGGAATTAGTGAATTCTTCGTGCAACAATAATAGAATTCTGATTGTACTTCAGCTACTTCGTAGCCTAGCACAATCTACAATTCTATAGCATGTTGCACTCAGAATTCACTAATTGGTCTCGTTTAAAGCAACTGACCTAAGAAATGACTGCTGTGCCAAAGGAAACAGAGTGGCGAGGGCGGTAATAAAAACGATTGAAGGTAGTCTCCCTCGACCAGTCGGCTGCTGTCAGGATATCTTTCACTGATACACCGCTCTGTCTTGCTGCAGAGGAAGAGGCGCCTCTTGTTGAGTGAGCTTTAAAAACACTTATGTCTATCCCAGCATCCTGTAGAGTCAGCTTTAGCCATCTACCTATGGATGTTGAAGAAACGGGAGAATAAGGTCTTTGAGTTGCTAGAAACAAGGGCTGACTATCACCACTACGGTTGCGGTGATGTTCTGTCTTCTTAATGTATTCCCTTAGACAGGCAACTGGGCACAACTGAACATTGCCTTTAAGAGCTGGGAAAAAGAAGGTGACATCTTTTCCCGGAAGTCTGGTCTTAGTTAACCCTGGAATCTTGAACTCCACGCCCTCAGGTAGATACTGCATAAATGCCAAATCTAAGGCATGCAAATCAGACTGTCGCTTGGCACTTGATAGAGCAAGTAACATTGCACACTTCCTTGAGAGGCGTTTGATATCTAAGTTACTGTTATCTGGCCACTTCTCAAAAAGATTAGTAACCACAGAAACCTCCCAAGTGCCAGAGTAACGGGGTTTAGGTGGTCTCTTATTGAATACCCCCCTCATAAAGCTACACACAATTTTGTGTTGACCCAAGGGAGATCCATCCAAGGGTGGAACTGTGGAGCTAATAGCTGATCTATAAGTGTTTATTGTAGAATATTGTTTACCTTGCTCAAACAACTCTGTGAGAAAGTGAACTAAATCACTTACAGCTGGACAAAGGGATCAATCTGTCGTTGGCGACTCCAGCTACACCACTTAGCCCAACAGGACTTGTACTGAGCATTTGTTGATCTACGTTGGGCAGAGAGGAGAATATCTGTAGCTTCTTTCGATATGCCCTCTGAAGAGAGGTGTTCCCTGAGAGTCTCCATCCTGCTAGAGGCAGGGAGTTGTTGACGATCATTGGATGTCTGTTCCCCAGTGGGTCTAACAGCAGGTCGCTGTGGGTTGGAAGCAAAACTGGGTTGTCTGTTAGCAACTGTAGTAGGTGGGGGTACCATGCCTGCGCTGGCCACACTGGGCATATGGTCAACAAAGTTGTTCCTTCGAGGCTTATCTTCCTCAGACATTTGCTGATCAAGTTGAACGGGGGGAAGGCTTAAGCATTCTCTTCCCTCCAAGGCTGAACCAGGGCATCGTGCTGTTCTGCTAGGGGATCTGGCAGATAACTGTAGAATCTCTCCAACTGTGTGTTGTTCCTGTTGGCAAAAAGGTCTACAGTAAAGGGACCGAAACTGTGATTCAGAACTTTGAACACTTCCGAATCGAGCTTCCAGTCCGCTGCATCTGGTTTTGCTCGAGACTCTGCATCTGCTATGACATTCAGTCGACCTGGAATGTGCTCCGCTCGAAGAGTGATTTCCTCGAGAGGCACCACTCCCATAGGGAACGAGCATGTTTGTCCAACACACCCTGCTTGGCTCACCCCCCCCCCCCCCCTTTGTTTACATAAGCTATAGCCGATGTATTGTCCATTTGTATCAGGACATGGACATTGTTCAAGCATTTGGTGAAGGCCTTGATTGCGAGAGTAGCGGCAAGCAGCTCCAAGCAATTTATGTGAAGTGAGGATTCGTGAAGAGACCAGGTTCCCCTCGTCTCGATCCTGTTGCACACAGCCCCCCAGCCTGACCCTGAAGCATCCGACTGGATTAGCAGGTCTGGAAGGAGAGGCTTCACTGGTCTGGAGTTGGCTGTGGCCAGGTTGGTTACCCACCATTCCAGGTCTAATATAGCTTCTATGTCTAGAATTACCTTCTGATGGAAGGGAACTCCCTGGTGGTCTAAGGAGTTCTTTTGGTGTTGAAGTGCCCTGTAATGGAGTGGAGCCTGGAAAACAGCTGCCTTCGCTGCTATCATTTTGCCAATTAAACGTGCTAGATCTGATTGTGAGGCAGTCCTGGAACTTAGAAGTCTTCTGCAGTCGTTCCGGAGGTTCAGGACTTTGCTTTCCGGAAGGGAAAAGCTCATGTGAATGGAGCTGACCAGAACACCTAGGAATTCCATTTCCTGTGAAGGGAATAGAATAGATTTGTTCATATTCACAACGAACCCCAGATTTTCCAACAGGTGGAGCATTAGCGATGCATCTCTCATAGCTCCCTCCCTCTGAGAATTTAGGATTAGCATGTCGTCTAGGTAAATACATATCCTTAGACCCAGTCTCCTGACATAAACTATCAGGGGTTTCAGCACTTTTGTGAAGACCCGAGGTGCTGAAGTGAGACCGAAGGGAAGGCATTTGAACTGGTAAGTTACATTCTTGAACTGAAAGCAAAGTAGCTTTTGGTGTGCCGGATGGATGGGAATGGCAAAATACGCGTCCCTGAGGTCGATTTTGCACATGAAGTCGAGAGGACGAAGGCTGTCCGCAACCACCTTCAAGTCCTCCATCTTGAAATGATGGTGGCACACAAATGAGTTTAGTGTGGACAAGTTTATCACCGGGCATTGCCCTCCCCCTTTCTTCTCGACTAGGAAAAGGTTGCTGCAAAAGAGATTGCTGTGGTAGGGAACTTGCTGTATTGCTCTCTTGTCTAAGAGGCTGGCAATCTCGTCCTCTACTAGGGCGAGCTGACTGGCATTCAAAGGATGTGGGGAAGGCAGCCGTGACTGCCTGGGAACCCCTATGAGCTCTAGTTTGTAACCCTTCACAGTGTCGAGAGTCCACTGGTCTGATGTTAAGAGTTCCCAGTTCTGGAGAAAATACTTTAGCCTCCCCGCCCTCGGGATGTTCTCTAAGTTGACGTAGACAAAGGGAAGGGGGGAAAGTGAATGAGTATGAGGAAGGCTTACCTTTGTTTCCCCTGTATATAGTTTCTGTTGGGAGTTTGCGAGGGCTGCTGTTCGAATGCAAGCCTTTGGTCCACCCCTCCCAGGTAAGGCTTCCCTTGGGAGGGGGCCCTCCGAAAAGGCCGGTTGTTATTGAAAGGCCTCTTCTTATTAAAGCTTTAACTGCTTTGATTTCCAGAAGGCGAATGGGCTTGGTGAGAAGAGTGGTCATTCTGCCCATGGGTGTTTGATGAACTATTGCCTCTAGAAGATTTCTTTTTGAACTGGTTTTTCTTGCTTTGAGGCTGGATGGCTTTAGAGACTTTTTCAGCCAGTTCACCAACAAAGTTAAGTTCCTTGGCTTTAGATTCACCAAACAGGAACTTCTGCATAGAATCAGAGTGCTTACCGAGCTCAGTTATGTCGGTGATATGTGTGGACTTAACAATATCCTGACGTCTATGTTTGTTAACAGTAGCCACAGCATGTCCCAGCAAGCGAAGGCTTTTGAGAACCAGGTTGATTGCCTCACCGACCTGTACAGCCAGTGGGTCCCGTTTCAAATGCTGGAGAAGGATGCAAAGTGGACCAGCTGCATCCATATAATTTCTCTCAGTCACTTGGAGATCCTGTTCCCAGCGAAGATTAGCTGGAGACTGCTTATCTTGAATAGGGACAAGCCATTTATCGAGCTCTGGAACATGGAGAGCGGGAACGTGGGGCTTAGGAAATTGTTTGACGAGTTCGTTATGAGCCTAGTCCTCCATGCACGATCGGAAATAAATATCAAGGATTTCCTTGAGATCTTTATCGATATTCCACATACAATATCGAGTATTTGTTGAGCCAGAAGGCGGAGGAATTTCATCAACTACTGTCACTTTTGAAGCGTGTTTCTTCGCTTCGTCTTTTGCCGCCAATAAGGCTGAGGCAAAGGGATCGGCAGAACCGCCTTCGGAGACCTTAGCAACTTTGCTCAAAGGTTCCGGATTCCTGACAGAAAGGCAGCTAGGAGCTGCAACGCTGAGCAGGCTTGCTGCGTAGGATCTCTTTCGGCCGGTTTGCTGTTGGTTCGAACTAGGCGGGAAACCGTTCATGGACAAACGGGTTTCTTGCAAGGCCGACTGATCCTGAGAGGCGCCGGTTAGTTCGCCCTCATCCAGCGTAGAATCGCCATTAAACGATCCCCTTGGGGATGCCGGCGACTTGTCATCATTTACCGATCCCGTAGACCCGTGATGAGACACATTTTCATCATCCATAATGGCTAAAAACTTCCACAGAAAAAGGAAAAGGTCAAACATCAACTTGCAAAGTGAAAATGGCCGCCGGCTAGGTACTGGCGCCTAGGCTTATGGGATTGCCCGGACCATATATGGTATGCATAACCTTTTAAGGAAACCTTTTTCGCGCTGCATAATTTTCGCTTTTAATGACTTTGGTATTTCTGTATAATTGAGGCCGAGACCAATTAGTGAATTCTGAGTGCAACATGCTATAGAATTGGAGTCCCTTCAACAACTAGACAGCAACAATGCATTTAGACGTGCAGGCAGTAAGGTCCGAGCAATGGAGACAGAACGTATGCAATTACAAATGCAAGTGGATAGGCTTAGGTTACAGATAGATCGACAACAACAGCAATTACAAGCTCACGAAAATATCATTAAGCAATTAAATGAGTTTGTGGTGAGACAAGAACAACAACAGGGTACCCAAAATGGCAAAAATCGGGGGCCACAGGAGAGACTGGCCTTGTAGATGTTAGGATTCTGAACGTCCCTGACAAAACAGAAATCATTGGTGCCCAAACCGTAGTAGCTGTAGCGAAACCAGTGAAGCAGAGTTAAGAGGTTCCTGGAGTGGATTCACAGTGCGCCCCAAGCGAAGTGGAACATACCCAGAGAAATGGAGGGTACAAGGGGGACACACTACCTGATCCACTCAGAACTCTGACAACGCAGCTCAGAAGAGTTAGCTGAGGAGGAACGCGAGGAAGTCGCCGAACTGCTACACCAACGCAAAGACGTGTTCTCATTTTCAGAGCGGGATCTGGGAAGCACTAACCTGGTAACACACCATATAGACACAGGAAATGCAAGGCCCATAAAACTGCCGTCTCGACGAACGTCACCATCAAAGCATGCTGAAATTAAAGGGGCTTTGTCGCGGCAGTCCAGTCCAATTTTTTTAGTTTTTTCAATTACTCGCTCTAACTTGCTATGGAACTTAACGTCAGCGAAGAAATTACTTGTAAATGACAAAATAACAACTTCGTGACAAACAAAATATGTGTCCCAAGCGTTATATTTAAATTAACAAACAACAGAGATAAACTTTGCAAACTTTTCAGCCTAACAGGTTTTCAAAAACCCCAATTTCAATCCGTGTTAATCTTCTTCAATTTGGCCCATCCGTGCCTTCTTTTGTGTTTGCTGTGTTATTTAAGCCTTTCGTCAATGTTTTAAGCGGTTATTTTTATGTTTCTTCTTAATTTGGTGGCCAGGTCCTAGAAGCTGAGTTCCGCTAAATTCCGTGACACAGCTCCTTTAAGAGACAAGTAGAAGATCTATTGGGAAGAGGCATTGCGAAGAAACCTAATAGTCCTTGGTCGTCTTCAGTCGTATTAGTGACCAAGAAAGATGGTACCAAAAGGTTCTGTGTAGGTTCTGTGCAGTTACAGTTAAAGATGCCTACCCACTCCCACGTATTGATGATTCCCTGAGTGCACTCTCCGGAGCAAAGTGGTTCTCTACTCAAGATTGGCTTCCGGGTAAAGGCAGGTTCCAATGGAACCAGCGAGTAGTGGTAAAGCTGCCTTCATAACCACATCTGGTCTCTACGAATGCCTTTCGGTCTGACCTCCCCTTCAAGCACCTTTAAGTGATTGATGGAAGTGATCTTAGTGGGACTACAGTTTGAAACCTGCTTAATCTACTTGGATGACACAATTGTGTACGGTAGAACATTTCGAGAGGAACTGGAGTGTCTGGAGGAGGTATTCCGTTGGTGGTCTGAGAATGGCGTTGAAAGTGATCCTGTGAAGGTTGAACGAGTTTGCGAGTGGCCAGTGCCTGAGAATGCGACTAGGGTTAAAAGCTTCTTAGGACTTGCAGGTTATTATCGACGATTTGTTCCTAATTTTGCCAGCGTGGCCAGGCCCCTATATAAACTGACCGAAGCAAATGTTGACTTTTCTTGGACATCAGAGTGCCAGTCCTCATTTGACACATTAAAGAAGTTGCTGTCCACAGCTCCCAATCATGGAATTGGAGCTGTCTTAAGTCAGTTGAAGGATGGGATTGAGCACCCTGTCACCTTTGCAAGCCGAACGTTGACCAAATCTGAGAGAAACCATTGTGTCACACGGAAAGAATTGCTTGCCGTTGTGGAGTTCGTCAAGCAGTTTCGTCATCATTAACAGGGACCAAAGATTCGAATCTGAACCGACCATGCACCGCTTCGCTCAATACTTAAAGTCAAGGAACCAGAGGGACAGTTGGCAAGATGGATAGAGCTCCTAAGTCCATTTAACTATGAGATTGAGTACCAGGAAGGTCGGCGGCATCAAAATGCTGACGCCATGTCACGAAGACCTTGTAGTGATGGCTGCAGATGGTGTAAGGAGTGGAAGAAGGCTGAACGAATTGTTAGTATTGCTGTGCAGACTGACGTTTCACTTGCTGGGAGTGATGAGGTTGTTGTGTGGCAGACAGAGAGTCCTCATGTTGAACAAAATGGAGCAGAATTGTCTTCCGCTGCTACTAAACATTTTGTGTCCATTGATGAACCCAGCACCAACTTGGACCCGAGAGTACCTTCGCAAGCAACAAGAAGCAGATCTCAGTCTCGAGATGATCCTCCAGTTTAAAAAGGCAAGTGCTGTCAGGCCGAAGTAGGAAGACGTGTCCCCATGTGACCGCACAGTCAAGTCACTTTGGGCTCAGTGGGATCAACTAGAAATTCGTGATCAGATGCTTTGCCGAAGATGGGAAGAAGGAAGTGGTACTAAGGGTAGCTACCAGATTACTTCCGCGAGATTTGCAAGAGGTTGTTCATCACGATCACGCCACGGCAAGCCATCGAGGTGTTACCAAAACACTTGGAGCACATAAAGATCGTTACTACTGGCCAGGTTTGGCTTCACAAGTCAAGAGGTGGGTCAGGACCTGCCATGAGTGTGGTGCTAAGAAGAACTGGGGGAGAAAGAACTGGGGGACTTGCCACCTCTGACAACTGAGTATGCCCTGGCTCTCCAAAAGAGACTGGCTGGCGCCTACGAGGTAGCATGAAGACACCTCACAAAGCAGCGAACGTCAGAAGCGGAATTATGACAAGCGAGTTTCCAGCAAACCATTTTAGGTGTGAGACAGTGTCTGGTTGCACAACATTCACCGGAAGAAGGGAAAGAACCCCAAATTGGATTGTCCCTGAGAAGGCCTTTAGTTAGTGGTGTCCGTGCTGTCACATGTTACCTATCGAATTCAGAGGAGCAAAAGAGCAAAACCTAAGGTGATCCACGTCGATCGGCTTAAGCTGTATCTTCGACCTGCATTAAGAAAGGGAAGAGACTGTTGTGCCTACTGTTGTGTCCCCAGTTGTGAGTGCTGAAAGAATTTACCCCGGGTGGCTCTGCGTCAGCTGAACTAAGGAAAGGCCGTGTGGATGGAAGCCCTTCAATCATTTCCATGGAGTCTCCAATCCCTGCTGCCGGTAGCATTCAGCCTATTGCAGCGGAGATGCCCGCGACGCCTGAATTAGATATGGAGAAGAGTGACACTGAATTTGACACAAGTAAGGTTACGGATGGTGATGCCTACTGGTGTCCTACCAGTTGTTGAACAACAGTGCATAACTACGAAGGGCCAAGACGGCCCTCCCAGTGCACGTGAGAGCCTTTAGCAGAACACGAGGAGCCGTCATGGAAGGGAACAGAGGCAACCAGAACGTCATGGTGAATGGGTGTAGCCCTTTCACAAGCTTGAACATTTCAAGAGTTTAATTATAGATTTGGGACGGATTAGCTGTCATTGAACTGTATTTTCGTTCTTTCATCGTTCCTTCATGTTTCAAGTTTTCAGTTATAAAACTGGGACAGTGTAGCGGAAGCCCTACCACACCCCCGTAGGGATAGTTTTGTAAGACGCATTACCACTCCCTTGCGAAGTGGTTGTCCTGATTTACTTTTGGCCGCTTGATGTGAATCTGTCTGATCTGTGCAAGTGTTTCTGTTTTTGAACCCGAGATGCAGTCGTCACAGGCTGTACTCTCTTGTTGCCACTTCCCTTGAAAAAACATTATTGTCAAAGTATTAAGCTATAATATAATATTCCGAAACAGATGACAGTTTTATTTGCCGTGTGCTCAATGATAAAGCATCATTTCTTTACATGAATAGCCACCTCTTGCTACTTGTGCTTTGAAATGTTTGCTTAGAATACTAGTGACGTTTAACTGAACACTGTTAGAAATCGACTGTGGTGAAGAGATGTGAGAAATAATTCAATTCCCTATCACGAGGTGCTAAAGGTTACCACAACAACGGAGTTCCGTTCGATATTCCTGGATACAATGTTAAAAAATATCTTCTAAGTCTATTGAATATCTTACCAACGCACAAATCAATATGATTCGTCGATGACAATTCCAGTGAGGCGAGCACTGTACTGGTGAAGGAGCGTTCTTGCCGGATATTAACTCGCATTTTTCCTGTAACTGATCAAGGCTCTCTGAGTTCACTTTGCACGCTTTCAAGCCCATCGATCCTTTCACAGGAGCTTATCCGACCTGCGATAAGCGAATTCAGCGGTGAGATTACGTCTACTATTGGGACGGTCTGGAAATGTTCCAATCCAAGAAAGGCAAGTTCTTTGAAAACAACAGGGCAAAGTTGATATATCAGTGACTTGCCATGGCCGGTAGGTAAACAAACAAACGAATTTTTTGTGCCACACAGAAAATTAAGCCACCTCTTGCTACTTGTGCTAGAATACTAGTGGCGTTTAACTGAACACTGTTGGAAATCGACTGTGGTGAAGAGATGTAAGTGACTGGTATTGCACGAGACTGCTTACTCCACGACTACTAACTTTACCCAGAGCACAGTTTACGGCTATGCCAAAGACTTCTTTCGATAGAGAAACGACGGCCATTTTGTCGAATATACGAGTGTTTTGAACCGCGGGCACCTAATTAGTCAGCAATTCCTAACGTAGCGCATGCGTACTGGACTAAAACTGGTTTGACTGGCTTCAAACAAGACTGACTCATCCGTTTCAGTGGATGTGAAAAAAATCGGGGCGGCTGGCAGAGGTCCCGTCCTCTTCCCGACTTATGTTGGAAGATCAAAGAGCTTCTGATCGCAGGGTATAAGCTTATACATCTGCTATTCTCAGTACCGGAAATAAAACAAGAATATTTCCATAACAATAGATATCCCACAGTTCATAGCGTTGTATATATTACCGCTATTCTTTGTATTGTGTGCATTTTGTTTAAGAACATCTCAGAGCGTTCAGCGTTTTCTCTTTCCTTCGCGCACCCGTCATACCAATGGCTGAACCTCCGCTGCATGTCCAGCGACCCGGTAATGTTCGTGCACAAGACGGTCTTCAAGAGGTTCGAAGAGATATGCCTAAAGCAGTTCCAGTGCAAATTGCTCAGCCCGCTGAAGGACAAGCCGCGAATGGCGCGAATGACACTCCATCGCCACCACTAGAGGTATTTTAGAGGTATTTTGTCTTGTTTTCCTTTTCTGTTTATTAGTCTTTACTCTGGTTTTGTTTCCGCGGTTTTTTATGCTCGCCGAGATAGGCTGTGTACTCAATGTGCGCGAGTGGTACGGCAACCGCAGGAAAGTTTACTACCGAATGAGTGTGTACGTGAGTGGTTCGGCCACCGCACAAGAGATTTGTTACTGAATGAGTATGTGTGTGAGTGGTTCGGCCACCGTACAAGAGATTTGTCAGTGAATGAGTATGTGCGTGAGTGGCTCGGCCACCGCACAAGAGATTTGTTACTGAATGAGTATGTGCGTGAGCGGTTCGGCCACCGCACAAGAGAATTGTTTCTGAATGAGTATGTGCGTGAGTGGTTCGGCCACCGTACAAGAGATTTGTCACTGAATGAGTATGTGCGTGAGTGGCTCGGCCACCGCACAAGAGATTTGGTACTGAATGAGTATGTGCGTGAGTGGTTCGGCCACCGTACAAGAGATTTGTCACTGAATGAGTATGTGCGTGAGTGGCTCGGCCACCGCACAAGAGATTTGTTACTGAATGAGTATGTGCGTGAGTGGTTCGGCCACCGTACAAGAGATTTGTCAGTGAATGAGTATGTGCGTGAGTGGCTCGGCCACCGCACAAGAGATTTGTTACTGAATGAGTATGTGCGTGAGTGGCTCGGCCACCGCACAAGAGATTTGTTACTGAATAAGTGTGTGCGTGAGTGGTTCGGCCACCGCACAAGAGATTTGTTACTGAATGAGTATGTGCGTGAGCGGTTCGGCCACCGCACAAGAGATTTGTTAATGAATGAGTATGTGCGTGAGTGGTTCGGCCACCGTACAAGATATTTGTCACTGAATGAGTATGTGCGTGAGTGGCTCGGCCACCGCACAAGAGATTTGTTACTGAATGAGTATGTGCGTGAGTGGTTCGGCCACCGTACAAGAGATTTGTCACTGAATGAGTATGTGCGTGAGTGGCTCGGCCGCCGCACAAGAGATTTGTTACTGAATGAGTATGTGCGTGAGTGGCTTGGCCACCGCACGATAGATTTGTTACTGAATAAGTGTGTGCGTGAGTGGTTTGGCCACCGCACAAGAGATTTGTTACTGAATGAGTATGTGTGTGAGTGGCTTGGCCACCGCACAATAGATTTGTTACTGAATATGTGCGTAAGTGGTTCGGCCACCGTACAAGAGATTTCTTACTTAATGAGTTTGTGCGTGAGAGGTACGGCCACTGCACAAGAGTTTTTGCTGTGTAAGGAGGTTCGTTGCAGTGCTGTTCTAATGTGTTTTAATATTGCGGTGGGTGTGTTAGAGGAACCCCGTCAAACTTTTACCCAAATTCATTTTTTTTGAAACTACCAGCCGATTTTTCGTTAATGGTAAGATTTAACCGCTCAAGACAGTTAAGGACCTCTTAGCCAACATGGCAAACATGAACGAAGGCACGGATGGGCGAAATTGAAGGAGATTTGGACGGTTTGCAATTTAAAACTAGTCAAAGTTTATCTCTCTTGCTTGTAAATTTGAACGATAACGTTTCAGGTTGCACGTTTTCTTTGTTCGGAGGCTGTGACCTTTTTTGTCTTTCAGATGCTAATTTCCTCGCTAACGTTCAGCCTCATTGCTAATAATAAGAAGCTGTTACGACTCAATTGTTTAGCATCTTTTATTTATATAACACCCGTCCTAATATTTCGAGTTATGAGGTGTATTTGCTATTTTTTAACAGGCTCGGGCAATTTGAATTGTAGTTTATGAACGGGCTTTGATTTTTATTCTACGGACAGGCGTTGTCTTTGTGTTTACCGCCCCAGCAGTAATTCCTAGCACCTCGAATTAGTGGAGGGGTTCACGGGCTGTAGCCCCGTGGAATTTTGCTTGGAATGTTTTATCCATAATGACCAGGAGTCTTTTGTTTTCCTTGTTTTAAAGGCTCAGGCTAATTTGAGCGTTCAAGCCCTCGGGGAAAGACTTAAAAAACTGGAGGAGAAAAGCGAGTCCAACTCTGTGGATCTGGCCTTGCAAGGCCTACATAGGACCCTCGATAAGACTCGCTTTGATCCGGAAGACGCTATTTTTGGATCGGGAGTCCTTGGTAAAGGTGGCGAAGATCAACAATCACGCTAAAGTGCGGGAATATGAATGCGTTCTAGATGAGGTTCAGAAACACGCCAATTCCTTGCATCAGACGTCCCTGTGAGACCTGTTGATCGCACTAATTGGCGACCCGGTTAAGAGCAAGGTTTTCGAGAAAACCAACAAGCTTTTGAAACGTGTTGTCCCGGAGAATAGGCCAACGGTTCCTCAAAGTTGGAGGCGTTATAACAACCAGATGAGCTTTCAGGGAATCCCCCGAGAGAATCGGCGCCATATTGGGTTTTTGGGCAACCGTTCCTCTGCCCCGTTTTCCAGTCGCCGCGCTCGTTCTTCTTCATGTTGTTTTTGCGGTTCGACTCAACATTTCGTTAGGGAATGCACTGAGTTTCAGGAATTGAGGTCTGCCAGGGCGCACAATAAGGGCGCGCAGTAGTGCTCACAAGGCTTTTGTTTTGCTGCGATTTCTTTTGTTGTTACTTATTTAATAAAACGATTTGCTTTATTTTTCTTCTATTTTGTTTCGTTCTCTCTTTTGTTTCTTTGTTTCTCTCTGGTGCCAGTTTAGGTTGAATGTCGCTTGAAACAGGGGTAGGAGAAGCCAATAGCAAATTGGCTCAGCACCTGTGGATTAGACTTCAAAATCATCTATCCTTCGGTGGCTTAGAGGACCATTCAGTGGATCTCATGGCTCTTGATTCGAATGCCCAGACGGACTGTCAGGGACGCCCTACCCCTTTCTCGTCAAGAGTATATTTCTTGGCT
Source organism: Siderastrea siderea (assembly GCA_964030785.1). Lineage (NCBI taxonomy): Eukaryota > Metazoa > Cnidaria > Anthozoa > Scleractinia > Rhizangiidae > Siderastrea > Siderastrea siderea. The sequence goes on from OZ034971.1 coordinate 11,372,128, forward strand.
CAAGAGTTTAGTCAGTCAGTTTCCATCCCTCTCCTTTGCAACCCCTACATTTTCCGCCAATTTTATTGATTGGCCAGGTTCTGAACCACTTGCGCACCACCCGTCTGTCTTGTTCTGTTGTTGTCCCTGATGTTCATCCTATGTGGTATTGGTGGCCTTCTCTCTCTCGGTCAGCCCGTTTTTCTCTCAAGCTCTCCCGTAAGGGTGAGGTGGGCGCTATTTTGATGCCGTCTAAGCATGGTTTTTCCAACACCTTTAAATTACCTTGGGACCTTTGGGCTTTCAGGGTGTGACTAGACTGATATGCCCCGTTGCTGTTCACTCGACAGGCTTGACAGTTATGTTTCTGTTTGTGACGCCTTTTGGGAGCCGCGCGAGTCATTCACGGCCCGATGCGCTCTTAGGATAATTTTCTTATGCATTGACTTTGCCTATGAACAATTTATGATTAATTTTGTTTGAAAGTTTACAGAGGATTTGTTTTGTCAGATCTCTGGCGCTTTATTGTCTAAGAAAGACTGTCGCGTAGTGTGCTTGTAATTTGTTTCCATCAATAAATTGTTTTGACTGCCTTTTCGTTTGTTTGTTTTAGCCGTTACCGGTGGTTTCAAAGCTCTTTATCCAGTCAGTATCATGCCCTTTATGTGCATACCCTAACGACGCTTCGTTTCGCTTCTGTCAGAGCTGTGGTTATACAAGGAAAGTCCTCGCAGATGCCCCAGCCTCGAGCTCCGGTGTCGCTCTGGATGTTTTTGCTCTCGACGACCGCTTATCGCGGATTGCCAAAAGTCCTCTCTTCAAAAAGAGCTTGAACTCTTTTTGTCTTCCCTCCCTTTTCCGAAGAATATTTCTACAGCCATCCCCCGAGAGTTATGTCGTTTTCTTGTTTGGAAAGACAGAAAGGGGAAGACTAAAGTACACAAACCCACTTGTGGGTTTTTTTTTCACTTCTTCGTGTCCTTGCCCAACGCACCTTGCCTATGGGACAGTGGACTCCCGAATAGGAAAACTACGTGCTTTGTTCAATGAATCAGGCAGGCGGGGGGAATGCGATCCCAGGCTTCTTGTGGGAAATACAGCCACCGATATATCTTTGAAGCAATACTTAAAGGATGTTACTGCAGAACAGCTCCAAGGCCAGGTTACACCCACACAGGCTACTATTTTTTTCGTTCATGACCTTGTGCGCCTTGTGCAGTGTTTGGATAAGAAGCTTCTACCCGATAAACTTTCCCCAATAGAGATGTTTGTTCTCTTGAGGGACCAAGCCTTTTTTAAAACTCTGTTTTTCAGTGGGGATAGACCAAGTGATTTAGGGCAGGTGAGAACGCCAGAAATTCTCCGTTTTCCAGATGGTGATGGTCTGCTTTTCAACTATATTTGGGGGAAAACCCTGCGCGATGGATCAAGAAACCTTTTTGGTATACGCTGCAATCAGAACCCGGACATATGCCGGTAAGGGCATCGACCTCTATGTGCCCTTTGCCAAGCGTATTGGCATTGATGATACCAGCAGTTTTCTGTTCCGTTCTACCCCCTTAGATGACGCCGTTATTGACAAGCCCCTTTCCTCCTCCGCTTCGGATGCCCGTCTAAAACTTTATTCTCGCGAGGCCGGACTTGATGGGTCTGTAAAAACTCCATGGCTTTAGGTCTGGCTGTGCAATAACCTTTGCTCTCTCGGGTACAGATCTTCAAGATATTATGGGCCATGTTGGTTGGCATAATCGTTCTACTGCATCTTAGGGACCGGTCATTATTTATCACCTGGGGGAGGGGGGGGGGGGGGTCGGAATATTTTGGGCTAAACATGATAAAATTTAGCTGATCCCCCTTTAAATGTTATTTCATTGACGTGATCCCCCCTCATAACTATTGATAATTTTCGTGATCCCCCCCCATGTCTTCGCACCCATATTCACCTTTCAAAGTGCATATTTAGTGTTTTTAACGTTCATATACAGGTAGTATTTCTAACTTTGATGTACTTACAGTATAATGAAGCCGTTATGGCGAAGTCTTTAAAAGTGTCTCTTGTAATTCGGCCATCTGGAAGGGCTAGGATCGGCTATTGTTCCTGTTCTCTTTTTCATTTTGATCTGTAGCTTTGGTCACTTTTTTCGTTTTTTTTTTTCGCTTTTTTTGTTTGTTTTCTTTTGCTTTTTATTTTTTCTTTTCATTCAGTGTGTACTTGTACCGTGACTTCAGGTATTTGCTCATCTGACAAAATGGTTCTTACCAGACTACTCTGGATGACAAATCCGGGTACGACCACATTCTTCTTGATGAAGCCAGCAGCACTTTCTTCAGGCTTCAACGGAAAGGGTGGTGTTTTGTTTCTAATACTGTTCATTTTGGATGGAAGATTTCTGCATACGTTTATCATTCCACTGGTTTGTTGGTTTCGCACTACCTGCGTTCGATCGGTGTACCTTGTTCTTTGTACATTGATGACAGACACAATGGCGAGTTGCAAGCTCGGAATTTTCAAGCAGCGGAACAGCCGTCATCTACCTCTCCGACTTGTAATGCTCGTCTCAGCGCTGCTAAAGCTGCGGGTTTTCGATCTTGCTGCTCATACCCTAAGCTGTTTGGGCTATACTCTTGGTCTAAAAATGTGTGTCTTTCATCCACAAAAAAAGAACGGATACCTCGGTTTTGTCTCTGATACAGATTTAGAAGCCTTTTATCTATCCGATGACAAGCAAAAGAAATTTCTTGAGTTAGTTAACTTGATCTTGTCGGGAAACACTGTCTCTGTTCACACCCTTCAACGTCACGTAGGGAAATGCTTTTGGTTTCGTCTTGCGGTGCAAGACTTGCCCCTTTTTACAAATGAAATCAACCTTTCCATTGGAAAGGGTTTAAAATTCTCTTAACCCATTCGTTGTTCCCTTATCTTTGAGAGATGAGATTCAGCATTGGGCTGATCCGTCGGTCGTTGCTAAGGTTGGAAAGTGGCGTATTGAACGACATCACCAGTTCGTCGTTTACTCCGATGCGTCCTCGTTTGCATGGGGAGGTGTTTTTGCTCAAGAGAGTCTCATTCCTATTTCTGATTATTGGTCGGCGTCTCTGGTTGATTTGGACATCAATGTTAAGGAAACCAGGGCCCTTACCAATATCCTCCTTTCCTTTGGTGACAAGCTTCAGGATGCAAGAGTGGATGCGTATGTTCACAACCAAGCCCTTGTCCAGGTGTGGAAGTCCCAGGCATCCTGATCTAGTTGTCTTCCTGACGCTCTTAAAGAGTGATCTAATACGGTTTTAAGCCTTAAGCTCCACTTGTCAATTCTTTAGATCCCTTCTCGGGAGAACCCCGCTGACCACCCTTCTTGGATACTATCTCCAGCTAATAGCAAATTGGCTCAGCACCTGTGGTTTCGACTTCAGAATCATCCATCCTTTGTTGGCTTAGAGGACCATTCAGTGGATCTCATGGCTCTTGATTCGAATGCCCAGACGGACTGTCAGGGACGTCTTTTGCCCCATTTTACTCCATACCCTACCCTTTCTCGTCAGGAGTATATATCTTGGCTCAGGAGTTTAGTCAGTCAGTTTCCATCCCTCTCCTTTGCAACCCCTACATTTTCCGCCAATTTTATTGATTGACCAGGTTCTGAACCACTTGCGCACTACCCGTCTGTCTTGTTCTGTTGTTGTCCCTGATGTTCATCCTAGGTGGTATTGGTGGCCTTCTCTCTCTCGGTCAGCCCGTTTTTCTCTCAAGCTCTCCCGTAAGGGTGAGGTGGGCGCTATTTTGATGCCGTCTAAGCATGGTTTTTCCAACACCTTTAAATTACCTTGGGACCTTTGGGCTTTCAGGGTGTGACTAGACTGATATGCCCCGTTGCTGTTCACTCGACAGGCTTGACAGTTATGTTTCTGTTTGTGACGCCTTTTGGGAGCCACGCGAGTCATTTACGGCCCGATGCGCTCTTAGGATAATTTTCTTATGCATTGACTTTGCCTATGAACAATTTATGATTAATTTTGTTTGAAAGTTTACAGAGGATTTGTTTTGTCAGATCTCTGGCGCTTTATTGTCTAAGAAAGACTGTCGCGTAGTGTGCTTGTAATTTGTTTCCATCAATAAATTGTTTTGACTGCCTTTTCGTTTGTTTGTTTTAGCCGTTACCGGTGGTTTCAAAGCTCTTTATCCAGTCAGTATCATGCCCTTTATGTGCATACCCTAACGACGCTTCGTTTCGCTTCTGTCAGAGCTGTGGTTATACAAGGAAAGTCCTCGCAGATGCTTATCGACGACCGCTTATCGCGGATTGCCAAAAGTCCTCTCTTCAAAAAGAGCTTGAACTCTTTTTGTCTTCCCTCCCTTTTCCGAAGAATGTTTCTACAGCCATCCCCCGAGAGTTATGTCGTTTTCTTGTTTGGAAAGACAGGAAGGGGAAGACTAAAGTACACAAACCCACTTGTGGGTTTTTTTTTCACTTCTTCGTGTCCTTGCCCAACGCACCTTGCCTATGGGACAGTGGACTCCCGAATAGGAAAACTACGTGCTTTGTTCAATGAATCAGGCAGGCGGGGGGAATGCGATCCCAGGCTTCTTGTGGGAAATACAGCCACCGATATATCTTTGAAGCAATACTTAAAGGATGTTACTGCAGAACAGCTCCAAGGCCAGGTTACACCCACACAGGCTACTATTTTATTCGTTCATGACCTTGTGCGCCTTGTGCAGTGTTTGGATAAGAAGCTTCTACCCGATAAACTTTCCCCAATAGAGATGTTTGTTCTCTTGAGGGACCAAGCCTTTTTTAAAACTCTGTTTTTCAGTGGGGATAGACCAAGTGATTTAGGGCAGGTGAGAACGCCAGAAATTCTCCGTTTTCCAGATGGTGATGGTCTGCTTTTCAACAATAGTTGAGGGAAAACCCTGCGCGATGGGTCAAAAAACCTTTTTGGTATACGCCGCAATCAGAATCCGGACATATGCCGGTTAGGGCCATCGACCTCTACGTGCCCTTTGCCAAGCGTATTGGCATTGATGTTACCAGTGGTTTTCTGTTCCGTTCTACCACCTCAGATGACGCCGTTATTGACAAGCCCCTTTCCTCCTCCGCTTCGGATGCCCGTCTAAAACTTTATTCTAGCGAGGCCGGACTTGATGGGTCTGTAACACTCCATGGCTTTAGGTCTGGCTGTGCAATAACCTTTGCTCTCTCGGGTACAGATCTTCAAGATATTATGGGCCATGTTGGTTGGCATAATCGTTCTACTGAATCTTAGGGACCGGTCATTATTTATCGCCTGGGGGGGGGGGGGGTTGCAGGATTTTGGGCTGAACACGATAAAATTTAGCCGATCCCCACTTTAAATGTTATTTCATTGATGTGATCCCCCCTCATAACTATTGATAATTTTCGCGATCCCCCCCCCCCCATGTCTTCGCACCCATATTCACCGTTCAAAGTGCATATTTAATGTTTTTAACTTTCATTTACAGGTAGTATTTCTAACTTTGATGTACTTACAGTATAATGAAGCCGTTATGGCGAAGTCTCTTGTAATTCGGCCATCTGGAAGGGCTAGGATCGGCTATTGTTCCTGTTCTCTTTTCCATTTTGATCTGTAGTGTAATAAATCAACCTCTGTAGCTTTGGTCACTTTTTTCGTTTTTTTTTTTTTGTCGCTTTTCTGGTTTGTTTTCTTTTGCTTTCTTTTTTTTCTTTTCATTCAGTGTGTACTTGTACCGTGACTTCAGCTATTTGCTCATCTGGTACAAAAGTTACCAAAACTGGCATAGGAACGGTTGACTGTTCATCGAGATCAGCAATGACAAGATCATCTTCACTATTCTCGTCATCATCTGACTCAGTATCTGATTCGTCACTCTCTTCCTCACTGCTGGATAACTCATTTCCTTGCCTGGACTTTTCTGTCGATAGTAATGGCAGCGAATTGCCTTTATCCTGTCCAGCTTTAGACCATCAGTGGTCAGGCCATGTTCCTTAAGGTACAGGTCGAGCTGTCTTAGCTTCAGCTTTTCAATTTTGCCATTCTCAATTAGTGTCCCCCACTGGTAGTCCTTGTATGTTAGCTCCTCTTCTAACCTTCTTTTCTCCTTAGCCTCCCTTGTTCTAATATCCTTCCTGATGTTGATATCATTTAGATGGCCTAGGTATTCAATGACATGCTTTTCTTCGACATTGTGGGTTGCACAGAAAGCAGCGATGGTATTTGGATTGTCCGCAGAGATGGCGTTTTTTCGTACAAGTCCTTCAGACATTTCCTGGGTTGATAATTGTCTGGAGTACGAGCTGTTGTTGGCGTTTCGTACACATCCATAAAGTGCCCGGGATTTTGTTTGTCTGGCACAGGCTGAGGGATTCTCTCTGTTACTGGTCCCACCCATCTGTTGTTGGTACACCAGGAACAGAGTTTGGAGCTTGCATCTCTTTGCTCTTTACAGGCATCCCGGCAAAATTCAAAAAAGAGCTCTCCTCGGACATAGTGGTCCTCAATAAAACTCTCTATCTTACTAAAATATGCTGCACCGGGTATTTCGGCCTTACTGTTTTCTGAAGCATTTCGGTACGTGTTAAGCTCACACTCACCCTACTACTGATGTAATCCTTCACACCATACCTTGTGGTTTTTTCGAAGAGAGAGAAACAAGCAAATGCATGCTAATATCAACAGATTTTACCATGGGTGTCGCTTATACTGGGTTTCTGTCAAGGCTATGAATACATATTGCTTCGTTCAAAACATGAAATTAATAGAATGAAAACAAATTGGTGATTATTAGCAATCATTTAGTTAAGAACACTAATTGACATTTTGACACGGTTAGATTCTATGCTGTTTTTCATGTGGTCGGGTTTTAATCAGTAGTTGAATTTCAAGAAGTTAAGTCACGTTTTGCTAACCAGTATCAAGCTAACCAGTTTCAATATTAAGGCTAGCCAGTTTCAAGCTACGACCCTCCACAGAAGTGAGTAAATCGTGATTGTGAAATACGAGTTTGGAATTGAGCCATTTTCCGTTGAAACCATTGTATGAGAAATTAGAAGCACGTTGCGTAGCAATAATTGTATTGCTCTATTTCAGATCGAATTACTAGTTAATAAACGTGAAATGATTATGCGATATGTGGTGGTCGTTGAATATCGGATCATGATGCAGCGCAGAACTACGCGAAACATAACAATTTGGTGTTATTGATCCGTAGGTGACACGCCCCCTGTTGCTCCCAAGAAACGAAAGCTGGCGATTCTGTCATTCGGCCCCTCCGGGCAGCTGCAAGTTTTAAGAAATGAGTTAGGAGTATCAGATGCGGAGCCCTGGCAAAAATATCTCCTGCGAAACCCACACTCCAAGAAATTGAAGTTTTTCAACAGCATTGTCCAACAGATTTACGAGTCTGCGTTTCGTCACAAGCAGTCCGGGTTCAGAAACTACCTGCTTGAACACTAGCAAATGCGATGGGCGCTAAATAATAAGATAATGGAGCTGTCAAACAAAGCGAATAATTTACTGAAGAATGAGAAATATGGAGTGTGCCAAAACATTAGTAAGTTCATTTCAGGCATAAACAGCTGCAGCAGCAGTGACGTTGCTAAGTGCGAGTCTTGCCTGAGCACTGTAAATGACACTTTGAACAGTGCCTCTGATTTACGGTCATCGATCGATAACAAACGGAAGGAGCTGCTTTTAGAGGACCACACCCTGAAGTCATTCGCAGGCGATGAGCTCGCCTATTTAGAAGAAGCACAAAGGCGAATCACTACGCTGCACGAGGAACTTCAGTCTGCCTCTAACAAGTTGACAACAGCGCATATCAACCTGTCGAAGAAGTTTCCTTTATGCGCGAAAAAATCATCAACGTCAAGAAGAAAGAAGGAAAATAAGAGGAAGGTCCGAAAACCCAAGGAGAAGCGACTCGAGCAGAGGGCACGTCAACTCCTAGGAAACTTGACTTCAATCGAGGTCGCGGGACAAATTTTCGGTTCAATTGACGAGGATGAAAGGGTTTCCCCTGTAGATAGCATCAATGCTGACTTTGCTAAGAAACTAACAAGGCATTTTCATCTAACCCTTTGCTGTGGCTACTAGAAAAGGGTATTTTTAACACAACCTTGGCAAAAAATCTACAACAAGTAGCAGTCATTTTAAGGGCACAGAGTCCAGGTTCAACCCGTCGTAGGGAACCTAATGTTGTTGTTGAATCGGATGATGAGGCTCAAGAGGCAAATGAAGTTGTCGAATCGGATGACAAGTCTCAAGAGGCAAATGAAGTCGTCGAATCGGATGATGACGATGAAGCAGTTGCATCGGATTTAGTATAGAGCTGAGATAGGGAGCCCATTCGTGGAGAGGCGATTAAAATGCTCTATGTTTAAACAAACACGCTATTTCACAATGTTTCAGTTATCAGGAGTTATACTGAGTTCACAATTTAGAATTCCCCTGTCATGTTCAAAGATGAATACTAGCTAAGGCATAAGCACGTTATAAAATGAAAAATTTGAAAAGTGTTAGCACAAAACGTTCTCAATATAAATTGAAAGGGCACATTTGCCAGTATGACAGCCTTCCGTTTTTTAAATAAAGTTGTGTTTAGAACAAATTGAGACTGTAAACGCTATCATCTCCCAGTAGAATGGGCGCATTTATTTTGTATGCTCTCAAACTTCCATTGTTCAAGCAGATTTGAGTGGTCCCCCCTCTGAATGCTTCCAAATTATTCAGTGATCCCCCCTTTGGGCTCTCAGCTACGACTGATCCCCCCTTCTGTTCTCCTAAAAATCAATTGATCCCCTCAAAATCCTCCGACCCCCCCCCCCAGGCGATAAATAATGACTGGTCCCTTATTATATGCAACTCTCAAAAGTTTTGTCTGCTAGTTCCCCTACGTCTGTCCTTTCTGGGAAGACAAGAAACATTGAGGAGCCTAGAATTTTTTACGACAACTGTAACAACCTCAGGCAATTTACTCTTGACTAGCTTTTCCGCGTTAATTTTTCTTTGGAGAATGGGAGAATAGTCTAGCATTTGGGCCAGTTTCTTTGGGGGCAGGACTGATTAGCGGACAGGCTGGTGGATTGGAGTCCATTTTCATCCTTCCATATCTCATTGTATATTCATGTGTATTGTAGGTTGTGAGAATATGTTACAATTTACTGCACAAATTTACTACACCCTTCAGAGTGTGTTACCTGTACTAGGGGGAGGGAGCTGGGGCGACTGTGGTAAAAGATGTTTTCCAAATTCCCACCCTGAGGCCCAACGTATTGATCAAGTCAGGTTAATTCCTCCCTTCTTGGGCAATTTGTACCATTCACTTCAAGCAAGCATACATACTATTACCAATCGAATCCTTGAGGGTGATGATCAATCTGGCCTCCCCCCAACGTGTTCACAGGGCCGTATACGTAGCTAGCATGAGGCAAGACGAGCCATTTGCCTCGTGTAGGTTTTATGCCAAACTAAAAAAAAATTCTGTTTGAAAAATAATCCCTAGAAAGCATTTGCCACTAGGTGCTAAAGGATTACCCAAGCCTGCGCAAGCAAGATGTGCGAAAAAGGCTTTGAAAAGACTAGTGGTTTGCAATGCGGTTCTTGACATAACAGTGACAGGTTCTGTGACACCAATCCCCTGCGCATTGCAACGACCACAGAAAGACAAAACTTTTAGAGAATCAGCGTCCCACGTTTTCTTGAGCTACTTTGCCACACTTTCCGGCATACATTGCCTTAAAAACTATTAAATGGATTATTATTTCGCCTCGGTATTCTCTCTTGAAAGAAAGGCAAATCGACAGAGACATGGTCTGCATAAATCATGAATTCATATTTTGAAACAAAGATTACAAAGCCAATGCTGGTCAAGACTTCCACTTTTGTGATGGCTACCAAAAGAGCCCTTTAGCTGGCTCGGCAGAGCTAATTCAAAGCTTTTTACTGAGTTTCTGCAAAAGGTCTTCCTCTAGAACATCCATGCTGTTTACTAGTGCGATGACGTCTCTCAGGCCACAGTAGCCACTGAATTTGATAATCTTGCAGCAGCACAGAGTTAATTAGAACTAGGAAACCAGCCATTGTTAGCGAGGGAGAAGGAAGGCGGGAGTTGGGGGGGGGGGGAGGGGAGAAAGAGCAATACGAAATTTGAGATAGCCAACTACTTGGTGCCAGTGTTACACGCCGTAGTAGCGGGGAAAAAATGTTAAGGAGGCTCGCAATAGTTTCTTTTTGGTCTTTGACTTTATCTTTTATCTTTGTATCTTAAAATCACAGCCACCTAAGAAACGCAGTGTACATTTAGAATGTTTTCGTATCATGAAAGATCTTTGAACTGAAAGGAGAAACTGTTAATTCAAATTCTCCTTGACATATTGGAGAAAATGCGGGAATGACCAAAATCAAAATTTTTCTCTAATTTTCATTACACGTTGTGTAGGTTGAATAGTCCAAACCCTTCAAGTTTTGTCATAAAGTGTCTGTCTAGATTTCGAGATAATTGACATTATTTAAAATAAGAGGCTTTCTGGCTTTGTTGCTATGGTGACAGCTGTTGTTAGGAAACCAACGAAAAATAAACGTTGATCATAGTTGAAAAGATGGTGTACTACCAGGGAAATCGACGTTTGTCTTCTATGCGAAATTTTGATTTTAAAAGATACAATCCAAAGCCAAAACAACTGTTGCAAGCTTCCTTGCAAGTTTGAAAGAAACATCTCACGAAGAAATGATGAAAATAGCATTTCAGCGGGAGCATTTTTAAAAACTTTCCGGGTGGCATGCCCCAGACCCCGCTAGAAGATCGCACTTTCGGCGCTCGCAACACTTGCCTCGTCTGTTCTCAAAGTCTGGCCACGGCCCTGGCGTTTATAACGAACACATTTTCTCAGCTTCTTGGTACTTCGTTACATCGCGTTTCCACTCTACGTAATTCTGTTTAAATTAAGGAATGTACGGATCAATAATGCAATGTTCACTTCATGAACGTTCACGTGTGAAGTGTCCTAACTGTGATGATACACTTGTAAGCTATCAGTCTTCGGCATGTGACAGCAACAACAGCTTTATTTAAAATAATTTTTTCTTACATGTAAATATATTGGTGATAAATTTACAGGTCAGTACTAGCTGCCTTAAATAATCATAATAGCTAGAAAAACCTGGCAGCTATTCTTCATGGTTAACAACTTATTTGTAACAACAATCGGGTCAAGTGCTGGATACACAATCGAGGAGACAAAATACATACTATAGACTAGGTGTACCTACAAAATTAGTAGAAATCAGCTCAAACTAAAAATTTAGTAAATAGAAAATAAGAAAATAACAAAGATTCATAACCAACTAAAAATCTAGCGTGAAGGACGGGTGTCATTTTTCATTTGAGCGTTTCCGTGGTGCGAGCTGATTGCGAGACTGAAAGGATAGGAAAGTCTGTCGTGTTATGCGCTCGCGCTCTCCTGGCGCTTAATGCTCAGCGTTTAATAAAATTCTTTCTGCAGGTAAATGAAACTAGTTTTACAGCTCCTGATCTCTATTCCTGATTTTTCAGGTGCGCACTGGCTCACCAATGATGAAAACGTCCTACACTACGCAACTACGGCCTCGCTAGGCCTCCACAATACTCTTGTATTGTTTACAAATAAAACGGAGAGCCCTTGTTGGTTACATTCTATATTAATAAAAGTGAAGCTTTTAAACCTCTCTTACAATACTGGCTATTTTTATGTTGTCCTTTAGGTCATTACGACTGTTGTTTACTCAGGAATTAACGTTGATGACAACGACCACAGAAATGAGTCAATAAGTCACATGGAATACCAGTACGATACTACGTCGTAATACGATAAATTCTTTGAAATCCCAATCATATTTCTAACCGGAAATAAACCATTTAACGAGGAACTGATCGTTAACCTAAAAAACTCTATATACAATGACTTGTACATTCTTCAGAGCATTAGGTTACACAAAATTCTTTCAGAGATACAAACAGGTTGACATCATAATCGAAAACGCGTTCGGAAATAACGTTTGTCAACTTTTTAAGACGGAATCCATCAGGAAATTGAGTAATCAGTGGACAAAAACCTTGTACCAGAATAATTTAAAGTATATCACATTCTTTTTTACACTTTTTTTAAAGAGCTATAGACGAAATGAGTTATCTGTAATAACACCAAAGACAGTTTCTTATGGGAGCCCGAGAAATTAAATTTCAAATATCACAGGAATTGTGTAAGCACAGGTAAAATTTTATGCGTAAGATTTCATTTTCTGAAATATGAAATATATTTTCTCGGGATCCTATAAGAAATTGTCTTTGGGGCTATTACAGATAACAGATTACATCTATAGCTCTTAAAAAGTGTAAAAAAGAATGCGATATGCTTTGAATTATCCTGGTACAGGGTTGTTGTCCACTGAAAATTAAAATTGCTCAATTTCCTGATGGACTCCGTCTTAAGGCTTTTAAATATTTGCACTAAAAGCATATTAAACAACAGAGGAAAACGTTGACCAATTTTGGTTCCTTATATCCTCTCTTGACTTTATAATTCAGCATCTGTAAATAAGTAGACAAAGAAAGGATGTGATGTGATTGACATAATACATAGTACTCTTGGTTTTAAAATGCCAATGGGTTTGATTGGCAAGTGAGACAAAGGTGACATAGGAAAAAAGGGCACAAAATAGCGTCCTCTGATTTGTCTGTCGAGGCATGCACACTACCTTGACATAAAGTAACATCCAAGAGAACATCATTAAGGAAGAAGCAATTTAAAACAACGCATCAAACAATAAAGCATCAGCAACAGCAGTTTCATGTTTTAGACACAAATCATAGTAACTTCCCCTGCCACCCTTCACAATGTGGTTTTTCATGTTGACAAGTTGTTATCTACTAATCTAGCTTACACTTTGTGTGTGGGAGGGGGAAGATGGAGTAAGTACTTTTCAACTTACCTTGTAATCTGCAAGCCTTACTTTGCATAGCATGACATTACTCTCGTTTCACTTTCGTCCGTTTTCCTTTGCTGCCTTTTGAGCACTTTAATTAGCATTAATTGTCTGGGGGGAATAACCGCCTAAGTAGCACACACAGAAAGGCTTCCCTTTAACCAATAACATTATAAATAGGAAAAGGTAAAGCCTCACCCTCAACCAACACCGTTCGTTTGTGGCTTTTTAAGTTCTTTTTAAAGTGAAATGTGCTGCTATTCCATTATTTAAGTTCCAAGGAACATTTTACTTACAATGCTTAGAATCTTGGTTTCCAAATTCAAGCCTGACGTCGTCACCAATCAGTACAAATGGAGCCCAGTACTTCACGGCACAAAACTTCTCTGAATCTCGAAGGGTTTTCATAGCCTGGTGAAGAGCCACACTGGCTCTTTCTCCAGTTTTCAGGTGTTCGTAAAAACTCTTCATGAACTCCATGGTTGCCTCGTCAGAAATTGCCCAGAGTGACGCCAAAACAGAACGAGCACCTGCAGCCAAGAAAGCCCGAGCAATACCGACCACACCCTCCGACTTTACCTCTCCGCGACCACTATGACAGCAACTCAGCACTACAAGCCTTGCTCGCAGACGAGCTGCTAGCACATCTGACATTTTTAAAATGTAATCCTCCTCTTTAGGAAACTTGATCTTTGATCTTGTTCCTTGATCTTGATTATTTTCCCACCCTGTACTTGGAGCCAAAGCAATTTCCCCAGTTTCCTTTCGCCCATGGGCTGCAATGTGAACCAAGGAAACGGATGAGATTCGTTCCAGCACCTTGCTTTTGGTTGCTTCCCTTCCCGTAAGTGGTGCTATCTTAAGAAGTTTTCCTATCATCTCAACTTCCTCTTTGGCGTATGGCAGCTGCCTTAACCTAGTTTTGACTTCCTTCAGACACGGATCTCCGACAAGCAACGCCCCCGTCTTTCTGTGGCAGTCCTCGGGAGAATCTATGATTAGTTTTAAACTGGTAAGGGAGGGTACAATGCGGATTCTTATAGATTTGCTCAAAGCAGAAAATGGAGCTAAGAGCAACGGACCATCTGGGACAATGATCAACTCGTCACCTTGACACAAGTCTGCAATGGGACCAATAATTGCATCATGTAGTGGCTGTAACGAGTCTATGGTGCACAGGGAAGTCTGTGCTGCATCCTCATGGTTTCCTCTACTGGACGGAGAGTCATTAGTGAGCTCATCTAGCGAACGATCCTCACATCTAACACCAACACCAGCTTTAATTTCCTTCAAAGTAGTTTCCAACAAGATAGTAACAGAATCTTCGTGCCCTCTTTTCCCTCTTATTTCTATTTTTCTTTTTCGAAAGTTAATGTTGTTTCCCTTGTTAAAAACCCAAAAGTTGATTATGTCTTTTTGAAGTCCTAAGACCAATGTTTGTGTAGAGAACTCGTTTGAGATATAAGAAATCGCTTCTTTAGGCTCAATTGACACTGATGGTAGTGTTGTTAAGCCGTACTGTATTTTTAAATTATCGACCAAAGCTTGTGCGCAACCTCTTTCGAAAGCATACAGAGCCTCGTTACTCAGGTCGAGAAGTAAGAGGGTCGTCCACAAGCCAGTGTAAGCAACTCGATATAAGTCTCGAAAACTTATTTTCAGAGCATCTTCAAACTTTAGACTAGCCCTCACGATATTGAAAACCTCTACGCTAGATTGAAAACAGTCCTTGGCATCTTGGAATCTTCTCAGACAGCGATAATTGGCGCCGAGATTGTAATAAGCCACTCCTTCTCCAACCCTATCGCCCACTTCTTTGGCTATTGATAGGTCTTTATTGTGGTACTCTATGGCTTCTTGGAATTGTCTTAGGTAGCTATAAGTGCAGCCGAGACGGCCATAGGCTTTTCCTTTTTCTGCCCTATCGCCCACTTCTTCGGCTGTCGATAGGTTTTTATTGAAGTATTCTATGGCGTCTTGGAATTTTCCTAAGAGCGTAAAAGCTGTGCAGAGATTTCCATAGGCAGCTCCTTCTCCAGCCCTATCGCCCACTTCTTTGGCTATTGATAAACGTTTATTTAAGCACTCTACAGCTTCTTCGAAATTTCCTAAGCTTCTAAAAGAGACCCCGAGATTGCCATAGGCCTTTCCTTCTCCAGCCCTATCGCCCACTTCTTTGGCTATTGATAGGTCTTTATTGTGGTACTCTATGGCTTCTTGGAATTTTCCTAGCCTCATTAAAGCGTTGCCGAGATTGCTATAGGCCTTTCCTTCTCCAGCCCTATCGCCCACTTCCTTGGCTATTGATAGGTGTTTATTGCAGCACTCTATGGCTTCTTGGAATTTTCCTAGGCTAATTAAAGCGTTGCCGAGATTTGCATAAGCCGCTCCTTCTCCAGCCCTATCGCCCACTTCTTTGGCTATTGATAGGTGTTTATTGTAGTACTCTATGGCTTCTTGGAATTTTCCTAGGCTCATTAAAGCGTTGCCGAGATTGCTATAGGCCTTTCCTTCTCCAGCCCTATCGCCCACTTCCTTGGCTATTGATAGGTGTTTATTGTGGTACTCTATGGCTTCTTGGAATTTTCCTAGGCTAATTAAAGCGTTGCCGAGATTTGCATAAGCCTTTCCTTCTCCAGCCCTATCGCCCACTTCTTTGGCTATTGATAGGTGTTTATTGCAGTACTCTATGGCTTCTTGGAATTTTCCTAGACTCTTAAAAGCGATGCCGAGATTGCCATAGACCTTTCCTTCTCCAGCCCTATCGCCCACTTCTTTGGCTATTGATAGGTCTTTATTGCAGTACTCTATGGCTTCTTGGAATTTTCCTAGGCTCATTAAAGCGTTGCCGAGATTGCTATAGGCCTTTCCTTCTCCAGCCCTATCGCCCACTTCCTTGGCTATTGATAGGTGTTTATTGTGGTACTCTATGGCTTCTTGGAATTTTCCTAGGCTCATTAAAGCGTTGCCGAGATTGCTATAGGCCTTTCCTTCTCCAGCCCTATCGCCCACTTCCTTGGCTATTGATAGGCGTTTATTGTGGTACTCTATGGCTTCTTGGAATTTTCCTAGGCTAATTAAAGCGTTGCCGAGATTTGCATAAGCCGCTCCTTCTCCAGCCCTATCGCCCACTTCTTTGGCTATTGATAGTTGTTTATTTTGGTACTCTATGGCTTCTTGGAATTTTCCTAGGCTCATTAAAGCGTTGCCGAGATTGCCATAGGCCTTTCCTTCTCCAGCCCTATCGCCCACTTCTTTGGCTATTGATAGGTGTTTATTGTGGTACTCTATGGCTTCTTGAAATTTTCCTAGGCTAATTAAAGCGTTGCCGAGATTTGCATAAGCCGCTCCTTCTCCAGCCCTATCGCCCACTTCTTTGGCTATTGATAGGTGTTTATTGCAGTACTCTATGGCTTCTTGGAATTTTCCTAGACTCTCAAAAGCGATGCCGAGATTGCCATAGACCTTTCCTTCTCCAGCCCTATCGCCCACTTCTTTGGCTATTGATAGGTCTTTATTGCAGTACTCTATGGCTTCTTGGAATTTTCCTAGGCTCATTAAAGCGTTGCCGAGATTGCCATAGGCCTTTCCTTCTCCAGCCCTATCGCCCACTTCTTTGGCTATTGATAGGTCTTTATTGTGGTACTCTATGGCTTCTTGAAATTTTCCTAGGCTAATTAAAGCGCTGCCGAGATTTGCATAAGCCTTTCCTTCTCCAGCCCTATCGCCCACTTCTTTGGCTATTGATAGGTGTTTATTGTGGTACTCTATGGCTTCTTGGAATTTTCCTAGGCTAATTAAAGCGTTGCCGAGATTTGCATAAGCCGCTCCTTCTCCAGCCCTATCGCCCACTTCTTTGGCTATTGATAGGTGTTTATTTTGGTACTCTATGGCTTCTTGGAATTTTCCTAGGCTCATTAAAGCGTTGCCGAGATTGCCATAGGCCTTTCCTTCTCCAGCCCTATCGCCCACTTCTTTGGCTATTGATAGGCGTTTATTGTGGTACTCTATGGCTTCTTGAAATTTTCCTAGGCTAATTAAAGCGTTGCCGAGATTTGCATAAGCCTTTCCTTCTCCAGCCCTATCGCCCACTTCTTTGGCTATTGATAGGTGTTTATTGCAGTACTCTATGGCTTCTTGGAATTTTCCTAGACTCTTAAAAGCGATGCCGAGATTGCCATAGACCTTTCCTTCTCCAGCCCTATCGCCCAATTCTTTGGCTATTGATAGGTGTTTATTGTGGTACTCTATGGCTTCTTGAAATTTTCCTAGGCTAATTAAAGCGTTGCCGAGATTTGAATAAGCCTTTCCTTCTCCAGCCCTATCGCCCACTTCTTTGGCTATTGATAGGTGTTTATTGCAGTACTCTATGGCTTCTTGGAATTTTCCTAGACTCTTAAAAGCGATGCCGAGATTGCCATAGACCTTTCCTTCTCCAGCCCTATCGCCCACTTCTTTGGCTATTGATAGGCGTTTATTGTGGTACTCTATGGCTTCTTGGAATTTTCCTAGGCTCATTAAAACGTTGCCGAGATTGGCATAGGTCCTTCCTTCTCCAGCCCTATCGCCCACTTCTTTGGCTATTGATAGGTCTTTATTGCAGTACTCTATGGCTTCTTGGAATTTTCCTAGGCTCTTTAAAGCGTTGCCGAGATTGCCATAGGCCTCTCCTTCTCCAGCCCTATCGCCCACTTCCTTGGCTATTGATAGGTGTTTATTGCAGTACTCTATGGCTTCTTGGAATTTTCCTAGGCTCATTAAAGCGTTGCCGAGATTGCCATAGGCCTTTCCTTCTCCAGCCCTATCGCCCACTTCTTTGGCTATTGATAGGTGTTTATTGTGGTACTCTATGGCTTCTTGAAATTTTCCTAGGCTAATTAAAGCGTTGCCGAGATTTGCATAAGCCTTTCCTTCTCCAGCCCTATCGCCCACTTCTTTGGCTATTGATAGGTCTTTATTGCAGTACTCTATGGCTTCTTGGAATTTTCCTAGACTCTTAAAAGCGATGCCGAGATTGCCATAGACCTTTCCTTCTCCAGCCCTATCGCCCACTTCTTTGGCTATTGATAGGTGTTTATTGCAGTACTCTATGGCTTCTTGGAATTTTCCTAGGCTCATTAAAGCGTTGCCGAGATTGCCATAGGCCTTTCCTTCTCCAGCCCTATCGCCCACTTCCTTGGCTATTGATAGGTGTTTATTGTGGTACTCTATGGCTTCTTGGAATTTTCCTAGGCTAATTAAAGCGTTGCCGAGATTTGCATAAGCCGCTCCTTCTCCAGCCCTATCGCCCACTTCTTTGGCTATTGATAGGTGTTTATTGCAGTACTCTATGGCTTCTTGGAATTTTCCTAGGCTCATTAAAGCGTTGCCGAGATTGCTATAGGCCTTTCCTTCTCCAGCCCTATCGCCCACTTCTTTGGCTATTGATAGGCGTTTATTGTGGTACTCTATGGCTTCTTGGAATTTTCCTAGGCTCATTAAAACGTTGCCGAGATTGGCATAGGTCCTTCCTTCTCCAGCCCTATCGCCCACTTCTTTGGCTATTGATAGGTCTTTATTGCAGTACTCTATGGCTTCTTGGAATTTTCCTAGGCTCTTTAAAGCGTTGCCGAGATTGCCATAGGCCTCTCCTTCTCCAGCCCTATCGCCCACTTCCTTGGCTATTGATAGGTGTTTATTGCAGTACTCTATGGCTTCTTGGAATTTTCCTAGGCTCATTAAAGCGTTGCCGAGATTGCCATAGGCCTTTCCTTCTCCAGCCCTATCGCCCACTTCTTTGGCTATTGATAGGTGTTTATTGTGGTACTCTATGGCTTCTTGAAATTTTCCTAGGCTAATTAAAGCGTTGCCGAGATTTGCATAAGCCTTTCCTTCTCCAGCCCTATCGCCCACTTCTTTGGCTATTGATAGGTGTTTATTGCAGTACTCTATGGCTTCTTGGAATTTTCCTAGACTCTTAAAAGCGATGCCGAGATTGCCATAGACCTTTCCTTCTCCAGCCCTATCGCCCACTTCTTTGGCTATTGATAGGTGTTTATTGCAGTACTCTATGGCTTCTTGGAATTTTCCTAGGCTCATTAAAGCGTTGCCGAGATTGCCATAGGCCTTTCCTTCTCCAGCCCTATCGCCCACTTCTTTGGCTATTGATAGGTGTTTATTGTGGTACTCTATGGCTTCTTGGAATTTTCCTAGGCTAATTAAAGCGTTGCCGAGATTTGCATAAGCCGCTCCTTCTCCAGCCCTATCGCCCACTTCTTTGGCTATTGATAGGTGTTTATTGCAGTACTCTATGGCTTCTTGGAATTTTCCTAGGCTCATTAAAGCGTTGCCGAGATTGCTATAGGCCTTTCCTTCTCCAGCCCTATCGCCCACTTCTTTGGCTATTGATAGGCGTTTATTGTGGTACTCTATGGCTTCTTGGAATTTTCCTAGGCTCATTAAAACGTTGCCGAGATTGGCATAGGTCCTTCCTTCTCCAGCCCTAACGCCCACTTCTTTGGCTATTGATAGGTCTTTATTGCAGTACTCTATGGCTTCTTGGAATTTTCCTAGGCTCTTTAAAGCGTTGCCGAGATTGCCATAGGCCTCTCCTTCTCCAGCCCTATCGCCCACTTCCTTGGCTATTGATAGGTGTTTATTGCAGTACTCTATGGCTTCTTGGAATTTTCCTAGGCTCATTAAAGCGATGCCGAGATTTGCATAAGCCGCTCCTTCTCCAGCCCTATCGCCCACTTCTTTGGCTATTGATAGGCGTTTATTGTGGTACTCTATGGCTTCTTGGAATTTTCCTAGGCTAATTAAAGCGATGCCGAGATTGCCATAGGCCTTTCCTTCTCCAGCCCTATCGCCCACTTCCTTGGCTATTGATAGTTGTTTATTTTGGTACTCTATGGCTTCTTGGAATTTTCCTAGGCTCTTTAAAGCGTTGCCGAGATTGCCATAGGCCTTTCCTTCTCCAGCCCTATCGCCCACTTCCTTGGCTATTGATAGTTGTTTATTGTGGTACTCTATGGCTTCTTGGAATTTTCCTAGGCTCTTTAAAGCGTTGCCGAGATTTGCATAAGCCGCTCTTTCTCCAGCCCTATCGCCCACTTCTTTGGCTATTGATAGGTCTTTATTGTGGTACTCTATGGCTTCTTGGAATTTTCCTAGGCTCATTAAAGCGTTGCCGAGATTCCTATAGGCCTTTCCTTCTCCAGCCCTATCGCCCACTTCTTTGGCTATTGATAGGTATTTATTGCAGTACTCTATGGCTTCTTGGAATTTTCCTAGGGTCATTAAAGCGATGCCGAGATTTGCATAAGCCGCTCCTTCTCCAGCCCTATCGCCCACTTCTTTGGCTATTGATAGGCGTTTATTGTGGTACTCTATGGCTTCTTGGAATTTTCCTAGGCTTATTAAAGCGATGCCGAGATTGCCATAGGCCTTTCCTTCTCCAGCCCTATCGCCCACTTCCTTGGCTATTGATAGTTGTTTATTTTGGTACTCTATGGCTTCTTGGAATTTTCCTAGGCTCATTAAAGCGTTGCCGAGATTTCCATAGGCCTTTCCTTCTCCAGCCCTATCGCCTACTTCTTTGGCTATTGATAGGTGTTTATTGTGGTACTCTATGGCTTCTTGGAATTTTCCTAGGCTCATTAAAGCGTTGCCGAGATTGCTATAGGCCTTTCCTTCTCCAGCCCTATCGCCCACTTCTTTGGCTATTGATAGGTTTTTATTGTGGTACTCTATGGCTTCTTGAAATTTTCCTAGGCTAATTAAAGAGTTGCCGAGATTGGCATATGCCCTCTTTTTTCCAGCGCTCTTGCCCACCTCTTTGGCTTTTGATAGACGTTTTTTGAGGTCCTCTATAAGTTGTAACTTGCTTTCTGCCATTTTTATGTAGCCCTGTAAAGTATACGTTGAAGTCAACACAAAATGATAGTTTTCCTCTTCCTAAATTGTCTTTATTTTGGTTGGACTTAATAGATACGGGCCTTATTGAAAAATCGAAGTTCTAAAGGGGCCTTTTTGGAAAGGGAATAGAGCTTTTTGCTTTAACACAAGGCTTTGTCATTACGATCTTAGTACAAAAAAATACATTTTAGCAAAAGCCAAGGTAAAAATAATAAAAAGGAAGACAATATTGTCGTATGCATGTTGTTTCTAAGTATAGGTAGAAGTCTGCTGTGTAAATGTGAAATTGCCATTCCGGAGGGTTGTCCAATACCGTCTACCTGATACGACCCGAAAGACAGTTTTCAACCCATAAGGACGGACGACGTCTTTCGTCCCGAAAGAGAGTTGTGTTAATCCGAGAAATGCATCTCATTAGAGACACTTAAAAATTTTGCCTCTACTATATCGTTTTCGATTCGTATGCTCCGTACGAATAGAGAATATCATATTCGAGCCGAAAGAGAAATGTCCATCCGAAAAATGCATCTCATTAGAGACATCTAGAGAGTTTGCTGTATGTCCCTTCGACAAGGCTGTCTATTCTGACGACCCCTCAGAGGAAGAAACCGAAAGAAAGAATTTTCTATCGGAAAATTGCATCTTACTAGCGGGACAATGAACAAGACGTTTGCGGTCACATACAACTTTCACTGAAATACGCAAATAATAACGTGGCGACGTAAATTGTCAATATTTTGTAAACATACATCATATATTTAGCCCTGTAGCATAGATTTAACAGTTTCTTGGGTCGTTCTTGTTTACTGAGAAAGCAAATCGGAGTGTTGCAATTGAAGCGTGAACGAGATGGGACCTTGACTTAGAAAGGGCGTCGAGTGTAGCACGCACTCGTGTGAAAAGGAAAGGAATATAGTTGTGTGAAACTTTTTACTTTGAATTCGAAATATTTTCTGGGCTATTCCCCGAGTTCTCCCCAATTTCTTCACTGACGAGGATCGGACATCGCGACTTTTCAACTGTTGAAAGAATGTAAATCTAATTATTTGTCCTCTCATTTGACACATGGTTCGTAGAATGTTTTTGATCTGCCATTTTGATTTGTTGGCTGAGGATGGTTGGTATGAAAGACAAAATGCTGTTGGTGAAAGATTTTCGGTGTTTGATATTGGCTTAAACATAAGCGCTACCTAACGTGGACAAAGAACTTGGATGTTAAGGAGTTCTGGAAAGTGTAATTACTTGAACAAAACTCCTGCACATATTTGTCTTCAGTGATCTGGTTTTTGATTTGGGATTTTTGATCTGGTGCTGAACGAGTTAGGGTATTGAATTGAAGGCGCAGGATCCTTCACACTGAACATGCGAAAAAACTAACTTAATTTCAATTTCAATGTTAGTACGTACAATGTTTGTACTACCATTGAAATTAAGTTAGTTTTTTCGTCTTTCAAAGTCAGTAGCATGTTCAGTGTGAAGGATCCCGTGCCTCTTGATCTCCGTTCGCGCGTTGTCTACAAATTTTCTTGTGCAGGATGTAATGCGTGTTACATCAGTGAAACTAGCCGTCATCTTTCAACGCGCATTCGTGAGCATCTGAGTAGGGACAGGAACTCACATATTTTCCAACATCTGCAACAATCTGAGGCATGCCGTAGGCTTTGTTCTAAGAACTGCTTTTCTATTGTAGGTTCCGCACCCAATAGAATGCAGCTAATTTTAAAAGAGACTGTCCACATCCGCTGCTCAAACATGCTGACTTAACTCTTTCGTTCAAATTTTTGTTATTTTTCTTATACATTGGTGTCGTGTTATTTGATTTTATTTATTTACATAATTTTGTGCAATATATATATATTATTTGCCGGCCGGGAGGTCCGTATTGAGAAAAACTGTGCCAGAGGTCTTGAGTACGGCCCGAGGCCGCAGGCCGAGGGCCGTGCTCAAGACCGAGGGCACAGTTTTTCTCAATACGGACCGACCAAGGCCGGCAAATAATATTTTTATTTTTTTCTTGTTGTTTTTCAAAAGTTAAACGTGTCTTGTTGTTTTCGGAAAGCAACGTTTTGCAAGCGCGCGTAAAATGAACCATGAAACGAAGCCGTTTGTGACACCAGAACAGCAAAATACGCTTTTTTACTCTGTTAAAACTCAGAAATCACAGGAAGCAATATAACTAAAAGAAACCCCTTTATTTTCCCAAATTTCGATACATGTAGCTAACTCCTGCTCGATTTACTCAAATGTTTGTCGAAAGGGAAGAGGCGATTTACATTGTACAACCTTCGGTATTTTAACAAGAAATTTTGGAAAGAAGGTTTTTAACGACAATGTACAAAAAATTTCAGAATTCTAAGTTTCGGAGAACGTTTTAAAGATTTTAAAGGTTTTAAAAACCCATTACAAATTTTTTGTTATTGCCGTTCCGTTGACCGCGGTCAAGATCGGAAAACTCCGCCCGCTCCCGGAACCAATCAGATTGCAGGATTTGGTTCATCTTGCCCGGTCACGCGCTGAGAAAAAAATAATGTAATTTACTTTGTAATTTATACTGTTTTCTTTGCCATGTATTTAGACTCGCGCGCACAGCAGTTGTTCTATGTCTCGCGCAGTTAAATGTTGTACCTTAACTTTGAAATGTATCACGTTTGAAATGTTACGCCATTGCTTGTACAAAATCCAAACTGCAATTGTAAGCGAACTCACAACTGATGATCATCGTTGAACGATCGAAACATGTCTTGTGTCAAACTGAAAGTAGTTGTTCATTTTTTAAAAATAGTTGTTTGGATACCCTGATGACGAAGCCCGAGTTGTTGATATGACTTCTCAGTCCTGCATAATAAACAATCGATAATCAACATTTTACTGACAAGCAACATTTGTTTGCTTTTATGAACAAAATCTTGTGATTAGCACGTAGTTAGTTTTTTGGCAATGTCGGCAAAAATGCCACGTTTTTCGCAAACCATTTATGGCAATGCTAATATTTGCATTGGCGTCCTTTTCAATCGTGCGACAGAACTACCTTCGGAATCATCCTGTTTCGACCTTACTGGCCCTGTGCAGGCCTAAAAGTAAACTTTGAAATTCAGGAAGGTAAGTCAGGAAGCGGCAAGTGAGCGAGTAATAAAATTTGTTGTTATCAAGCGGGGAAGCGCATGAATTCAAATATTGCCTTCACCGAGTGCGAAGACTTGAAAAACAGTTGGCGCTTTCCAAGCAAGTAAATTGTCCACACTGTAGCAATGTTCACGAATTGCTCTGTAAACGTAAACCTGATGTGAACTGTAAATGAACCATGTAAGGGTTAGACAATGAACGCGAGTGCTCTATGGGATATAGGTTGTTTACCACCTACAAAAACGTTCCGGAAATTCCGGTTGGGAAGTAAATGGTACACGACTTTTCGGGTCGTTCTAATAGAAAATTTTCGGGAGCAACGGAACGTCTGAAAAGGTAGTCCTGTTTTTCCAGACGGAATGTTCCAAACGGAAATTCGTGTTCCATTTGTTCAAACCTCATCTTTGATACCAGTTTCAGGCTCTCGTGGCCATTTTCCTTCCCAACACGACGGCAACGGGAAGGAAAAAGTCACTTTTAAATTGATTTCACAATCTTTGAAACTTCTTAGCGATTATTCCGACTCGTTTAAATGGTACCCGTCTAATTTAGTCGAATTATCCAGGAGCTGAATTTGTAAGGACGGCGTTTCAGTTTAGGAACAAATTAATTTGAAAATTAATTAGAAAATAGTGGTGTGCCCAATTAGCGCCCTTTCTTTACAGGGTGCTAGACCTCTTGACACGAAAATTAAGTTGTTAGAAAAACAAAAATTCACCGCTGTGTTTTCGCGTTCTACACAAAACTTTGATTTGGTCGCTTCACGTTGTATTTGTGCACAGAACGGCAAAGAAATGTACCACGAATAACGCACGTGCAGAGTCGTTGTTTTGTTAATTAAAGCTTTTGTTTTGTGACCTTCTCGTTAGTCGTCGCCGTCATGCAAATTTTTTCGCAAATGGGAGGGATTTCTGCAAATGGTGAACGCCAGTCCCGAACGGAATAGTCCATTTTACAGTTGTGTCCTTAGTGACCTGGCCTTTGTGTGGAAGTGAGGCTGGAGTTGACCTTGTTTTGATAAACCCTCCTGCTTTTCATGTGTAAATACAAACTAGTTAGCATGAGAAAAACATGATTTACATGTGAAAAGCAGGAGGAGCTTTATCAAAACAAGGTCAACTCCAGTCTCACTTCCACTCAAAGGCCAGGTCACTAAGGACACAACTGTAAAATGGACTATTTCCCAAGACGGAAATTTGCTTACCATTTGCCCAAACCGTAAACCAACTGGTTTGCCCATGTAAATGGTAAACAGCCTATATCCCAGAGGACACGAGCGTTCATTGTCTAACCGTCTTAGAACATATAGTCACACCCACGAAGAATTTCGTTTTTGCGTGCAGATTGTATTTTTGACCCGAAATCCGTAAATTTTGTCTAAGCCCACATGGACTTAGAAAAAAAAAACTTTGTTGAACAAAAGGAGTCATTAGAAATGTGCATTAGAAATACGCGCTATTGTTTTCTTTAAACAAAGAACTGTATGCATAATGAAGTATGGGGCTGTGCGGAAATCTTGCCCTATTACACCGTAAGATTGCATTTTTTTGTTAAAACACAAAAAAATAATGAGTGTTTCTGACATCGCCGTCGAAGCTGTTGTTTTTTATCGATTTAGTTATAAATATTCACAGAGAATTTGTGCATTCATTAGTAAATTCTACTTAGTCATTAGTATGCTCTTTCTAGAGCATACTAATGAGGCTTCCAAACAAAGGAAAACAATGCCTCATTAGTATGCTCTATATAGAACCACTAATGAATGCAGAAATCTCTGTAATTTTACCCGCAATTTCCCTGGGCTTCAAAGCCCCCGCCACTTTACATAATTTAAGACAGTTTATGGAATATAGAGCATCGAAATGCTGGACACTGATTGGCTGAGTGGGTGAGACCATGTTCTAATTTACGAGTAGTGGATACAACTAATAAAGATTTACTATTTTATGGAAGTTTTGAATTGTGCATAGTTAAGTGGTATATACCACTCTTACTGGAGAGTGGTTTACTGTTTTTCAGCTGGGTATCCAAACGCATCCACGTGATGTGGTATACATCCGGTTATTGATAGTTAAAGAATGAATTATTAATGAGTTTGAGAAGTATGCAGGAAAATTCACAAGCGTCCTTCATAAGACTCATTTTTTGGATCGACAACTCTTTTTGTCTTTCGGGTCGACAGTGTTATTTGCGATTCGTGCGAAGTGATAACCTTATAAGCTTTCAAGAGCCCACTGAGCCGGAAAATTTATAAGCGTGTCTTAACACGATGCAATTTTCGAGTAGACAACTTTTGTTCACGGGCCGTCTTATCTTATCGATCCGTACGGACCGTACTTTGATTTGTTCGGATCGTATCAGGTCAACAGTACTTGACATTGGCGCCGTTTTGTTCTTTAAACCGTCCAATTAACTGAGCATTAGCTCTAAAAAAAGGGGGGCAATCGTTAATTATTTTGCCGAATTTTGGAGCTAAGTTTAATGAATGCAACATAAACTGGTTTGCACGCTGTCAAGCTGGATTAGTCAGCGGGTGACCGAATCCTTAACTTTTTAGGTGCGCACAATGACGCTGAGTGATTTGTACGCATCAACATTTGTAAAAACAAAAAAACAGGGTTTGGGAATAGCTTAGTTTGTTTAGAATAAAACGCAGAGATTTAAATTAAATAATGCGCTGAGCTTCTTCCCATAGTGCCGACTGGGTTTGGGTAGCATTCGTTGAGCCTCCGAGAGCTGACGCCTTTTCCGGCAAAGAATTCTGTCATTCCCCAACATCTAAGAGCTTCAAGGCTTGTTATTCTCAATTTATGGTTAAAAAAGCTACATAAGAGTGAATAGAATTCAAATTTATTTAAATAAATTCAGAATTCTATTTATTTAAATAAATTCAGTGCATAACTTGCCTATTGCAATACAGACAGATCTTTGTATGTCACATGTGTTTTGTTGTTCGTACCAAC
Source organism: Siderastrea siderea (assembly GCA_964030785.1). Classification (NCBI taxonomy): domain Eukaryota; kingdom Metazoa; phylum Cnidaria; class Anthozoa; order Scleractinia; family Rhizangiidae; genus Siderastrea; species Siderastrea siderea. The sequence goes on from OZ034971.1 coordinate 11,399,052, forward strand.
TGACTTACCGTTTGAGTTTCTGACTCATCCCTCCCTTCCCTTCCTCCTGTATCTTGCAGATTGTTTTGTTCTTTGACAGACCTGCTTCTTAATTCCAATAAATTCTGGTTATTTATGTCAATCTTAGATACGTCAAGATTGTAACATTTCATTAGCAAAAGTTTTATAAACAAATACAATAAAATTAATTGGAAAATGGACTTTCTTTGTGCACATCTCTTTGTTTATTTCATTTTCTTTTTCATTTTTTTTTCTGCTTTTGTTTGTAGTTTACTTACTTAACAGGAACGTCCACTGCTATCTCAAATTGACGTTAAAGTTTGGAGATAAAGCCTAAATTCCAATTCTTTGGGGAAAAGTTTTAATTAGTGTACCAAAAAATTGGACATAAATACCACCCATTTTAGCTTTTGAATTTCCTGCCCGCTGTTATTTTGAATTTTTATGACGTTATACGGTTGCCCATATTGTTGCATACAGAGGAACGTTGCTTCTTGACGATAGTGGCAACTGTATGACGTCATGAAAATTCAAAACGGCAGCGCGCTGGAAATTCAAAAGCGAAAATAGGTGATATTTATATCCAACCTTTTGATACACTTAAGTTTCTTTCCACTTGTTAAATTAAAGAATTGGAATTAAGACTTTATTTCCAACAATTTGATGCCAATTTGTTGGAACAGTGGAGGCTCCCTTTAAAAGTTCACGTCACTTTTTCTTGTTAAAATACTGACAACCTGCATTTTTTTGCGTGAAAGGTTCTGAAAGAAAAAAGTAAAAAATCAGATCCAATTCTATAACCCATTCTGCTTTAACAAATTTATAGGATATTGAAAAGTTAACGAGTCTTTTGCTAATTAAAGTGCAAACAATCAAGATCTAAACTGAGGGCAATAATAACACTTGTTATAATCCAAAAAATGGGTTACTTTGAGTTAGTAAAATACCGCGATAGTTTTTCGTGTTCAAGTTTGATGAACATGAGAAATATGTTTTTTGTGATAGCCTCTGTATTGAAGGATACAGCTAATCCCTTATCACACCACTTGATTGCTTCTTCAAACTGATTCAGTTGAACATAGGCACTCGCACCTAATAATAGAAAATATTGAACAAGTATTAGCAAATATGCCTTTACTGATGCTTGATTTGTTTGGCATAGTAACTATAGAGCGAATACAAAAGAATGCATGGTATCCAGAACAGAAAAATGTACATTTATTTACTGAGTTGGTAAGGTAAATTGGCACGGCGAAGAACTTCAAAAGCTGACGTTTCAAGAGTTAGTCCTTCGTCAGCTTTTGAACTTCCTTGCAACGGCCATATTTACCTTACCAGCTCGGTTAAAGAAATTCAAATTTTTGTATTTTCCTTACCCACCGTACCATAGTTTCTTCAGAAACTAACCCTTTTATCCAGAATAGATACTGACAAGAGTGACTGTATATTCGTATTAGCCACCCATGGTACAATATTGAATATTGTTCCTGACTCATCTGTTTTTAAAAAGAAGTAACTCGGCACAGATTATATTAGTGAAAAAAGGCTTTAAAGCAATTAGACGTTGAGGCGAGGTTGTTAAAAAAACAAAAGCATCTCACTCGATTAAGGGCGCATTATGGTATAACTCATTTTATTAAATCTTTTCCGAAAAGCAATTATTGTAAAGTTAGCATCTCTGTAATCCATATGTCACATAGGTGTTCCTAGATTTTTTTCCGTCCGTAAATGTTCTTCAACCGAAGTGTGTAACATATAAAGAAACCGGAAGGCTTCAAGTACTAATACCCTCTAGATCTATGAAATGAAGTTCAGCTGGACAATTCTGGATTCTATTCTTGTATTAAAGTGAAGTGCCAGCCAGTGCTAAGCATGTCACCCTGTTCCCACCATGTCGCAGTAAATTGACAGCTATCTCTACAATTTTAAGAGGGCAGGATCGATTTTTAAGAACCTCACCTCTTACAATCGCTTTGATGTAACATGGTTGCAAGTCAATGGCAAATTTGGCATCACTCACTGAATCGTTATAACTCCCTGTGAGCGAAATAATGCAAAAATAAGTAAAGAATGAACGAACGAACTAACGAACAAATGAATGAATGAATGAGTGAATGAATGAATGAATGAATGAATGAATGAATGAATGAGTGAGTGAGTGAGTGAGTGAACGAACGAACGAACGAACGAACGAACGAGCAAATGAATGAATGAATGAATGAATGAATGAGTGAGTGAGTAAGTGAATGAATGAATGAATGAATGAATGAATGAATGAATGAATGAATGAATGAATGAATGAATGGATGTTTGAAGGGAGGAATGAATGAATGAATGATTGATTGATTGGTTGGTTGGTTGGTTGATTGATTGATTGATTGATTGATTGATTGATTGATTAATTGATTGATTGATTGATTGATTGATTGATTGATTGACTGAAGGAAGGACTTAAGGAATGAATGAATGATGGAATGAATGAATGAATGAATGAATGAATGAATGAATGAATGAGTGAGTGAGTGAGTGAATGAATGAATGAATGAATGAATGAATAAATGAATGAATGAATGAATGAATGAACGAAGGAATGAATGAATGCATATACGCATGAAAGAAAAGCAGCTGATCAGTTTCAGTTTAAAACAATCTTGAAGCTCAACATAGCTGTGAAAAATTCAAATCTTCTCACCCACATAAAAATGGGCGGTCGCCCTGTTGCTGTAAAGCTTGGCCTTCAAATCGTCATCCTTACAATTTACTTTAATCCCTTTTGTGTAGAAGTAAATGGCGTTGCTGAAGCTCTTCTTTCTGAAATAATCATTCCCCTCATTCTTGTAAACTTCCGCTATTGCTGAAATTGGTATTATTGAGACATTAGAAGAACGTTCGTTATTAGTGTCTTAAATTAGTACTAGTAATTCGGTTTTCAAAGTAAAGAACTTTCTGTAAGTAGATGACGTAGTTGAGAGCCTTCATGCAGCTCAAAGGTTAGACCACTCGAAGTCGCAGTTTTTCGGTTTTTCTCGTCTCGAGACTCGCAATTCTTAGTGAAAAATTGAATACTTTTTACAATTACCGGATTAAACTCTTAGCATCTCTACTGTATGAACTTGCTCACGTTTCGTCCCACCTTTTAAAGTGGCGTCATCAAAATTCAGCGTTTCCTCAGCGGCTGGTGTGACGTCACTTTCCTTTGCACCTTCCAATGGACTGCTCGCCATGGTTCGTGGGAATCGTTTTGAAATTGGCCTGTAGGACTAGATGCAAGTTTCAAAAATATATTTCTGTTTTAAGAGCTTTTAAACACACGAAAAAAATAAATATCATATTTTGTAGTTGGACTCAGATATTCATTAGATTCAAATGTTAATTCAGGTGTCGGACTTAATTACTCGTTTAGTCTTCCATGTACTTAGCGTGTTAATTAGGTCTGAAAGACCCACTGGGAGTACCTGATAAAGATTATTATTATTATTAATTAGTGGCACATTAGCTCGTGGAACCACCTGTGCAAACACCAATAGTTGTACAATATCTGGTGCCAAAAAACGCAAGTAAAAGCCAAGATACTGATTGAAAATAATTTTACCAACTCCAATTTTTGCCCTCAAGAACAACTTAAAATACGAATCTACTATTTTCTCTTGTAATCACCATAATGTTTAAATGTCTTGATAGATACAATATTGATTGATACTCATTAATTATTCGTGAGCTTACAAACCAATCAAGACACGCCAATTTGGTCACGTGCATGTGGTTTGAAGCCCTGGGGAAACACAGGACAAGGCCCTTTCCCAAAAGTTTGATGAAATGTGAAACCCTAACGTTTGATAAAATATCAAACCCTACACCAAAGGACTTATCTTAATTTTGATATTAATGACACAAACGCCAAGTTGAGTATGCCTCTTTGATTTTCCTCCGATTTTTTTAAACGCATGCAAGTTAAGCCAAGCTACAATGAAACACCAAGCAACTTACCGTTTCTTTATGTCTGTGTACTATAAGGGTTAGGCCAAGCAAACTACGAAACTTGCTACTTACAATTCAGGCTGAACTGTACGTAAAACGACGCCGATGCAAATTGCACATTTTAACAACAGCTTGTGAAATAGCATCATACGCAGCCATTTTGTGCCTCGTCACACAAACGATTAAAGCACTTGGTCTACGGCGCCATGCTTTAATCAGTTCTTCTTGACGCCGTAGACCGGTGTTCGGAAGTAGGGTATCCTGGTATTCTCAGAGTTAGCAACAACGGAAGTGTACAACAAAAAGAAAATTAAGAGAATTATTTTGAACGCTAAAATCGACTGAAAGAGTTAATTTAAAAGTGGAAAAAACAGGCCATAAGTCCAAGCTCAGAGTAATTGAAATCGGACTTGAATGGTTCGGTGTTGTTATTGTTGTTGTTTTTTTTTCAGCTGATGGGTTTTTGAACACCTGGATAAATTCGAAATTAGGCAGAAAAAGATCAGTCAGCTTCGTTTTTGAGCAGCAGACGAATCAGTCCCGGTTTACACACACGAATAAGAACACATAAGTAGCCTACGAAACTTTAAAGATTACAGACTTCGATTGTTCTCGAAACACTGAAGGCTGGTCTTTGCTTGAGACACAACACGAACCTCAGTGGCATGTAAACTGATAACCATAAAATAAGAGCCTTCCAAATAGAAACGAATAAAAGCAATTATAAGAACAAATCCATTCGTTGCTCTTTTCATATGTCTAAACATATACTAGAAATTACTACGACATAAGCCTAAGTGCGCGGAAAAGAAAATTTTTTGTCCCTTTTTTCAGCAGACATACCTATTGCACACGTCCTCATTCGAGCCCGTTTTCTCGGTAAAGGTTATAACGTTATAGTTAATTGCGCAATTTAACAAAACAGGCTCACTTCAACCACGCGAAAATACAATGCAATTTTTCAGATAAGAGAGATAGCTAATTTAAATGAATAAAAAATAACCAGTAGCAGAAAGAAAATTAAGAGGAGAAAGTTTCTGACATATAAATAGGAGTGTCGTACTTAATTATGACTAATCGATTCTGTTCCACAATTATAAAAGTTGCAGACCTCACTTCTGCTCAGAAGGTGAAAAAGCAACATTTAACTGGACTTACCACTTGCCTTAAAAATAACAGTTAAAAACGAGTTGCTTTGATCCGAAGGAAAGCAATCACGCAGCAAGATCCGTTGCGAAAATGGACTGATCACTTGAGAAAAGCAGTTGGAGCTATATATAGGTAACCTTACAACCTATAGTAAAAATCTGATACAAAGGATTTTGCAGTCTTATAACAACCTTCCACGCTTAACTCTAAAAGAAATTTGATAATATTCTTAAATTTCCTTTTAGCTCACTCAATCTGGGGGTGTTTTAATTATTTAATGGGCAAATGTCTCCTGCACTGAACTCGAACTGTACGTAAAACGACGCCGATACAAATTGCACGTTTTAACAACAGCTTGTGGAACAGTATCAGACGCAGACGTTTTCTGCCTCGTCATACAAACAATAAAAGCACTCAGTCTACGGCGTCATGCTTTAATCAGTTTTTCTTGTACTTGCGGGAGACCCTGATGAAACACGCGCCCTAGTGTTTGAAATATTACATTTAAAAGGCCTGCCAAGGAAAAGGTGTTCGAAAGAAGGGTATTCTCAGAGTTAACAATAACGGAAGTGTACAACAAAAAGAAAATTAAGAGAATTATTTTGAAAGCTAAAATCGACTGAAAGAATTAATTTAAAAGTGGAATAAACAGGCCATAAGTCCAAGCTCAGAGTAATTGAAATCGGACTTGAATGGTTCGGTGTTGTTATTGTTGTTGTTTTTTTTTTCAGCTGATGGGTTTTTGAACACCTGGATAAATTCGAAATTAGGCAGAAAAAGATCAGTCAGCTTCGTTTTTGAGCAGCAGACGAATCAGTTCCGGTTTACACACACGAATAAGAACACATAAGTAGCCTACGAAACTTTAAAGATTACAGACTTCGATTGTTCTCGAAACGCTGAAGGCTGGTCTTTGCTTGAGACACAACACGAACCACAGTGACCAGTAAACTGATCACCATAAAATAAGGGCCTTCCTAATAAAAACGAATGAAATTTAAGCAATTATAACAACACATTCATTCGTTGCTCTTTTCACAAGTCTAACCATTTACTACGACATAAGCCTAAGTGCGCAGAAAAGAAAATTTTCTGTCCCTTTTCAGTCTTGAGTGTACATCCCTATTGCACACGTCCTCAATCGAGCCCGTTTCCTCGGTAAAGGTTATAACGTTCTAATTAATTGCGCAATTTAACAAAACAGGCTCACTTCAACAACGCGAAAATACAATACAATTTTTCAGATAAGAGAGATAGCTAATTTAAATGAATAAAAATAACCAGTAGCAGAAAGAAAATTAAGAGGACGTATGGAGAAAGTTTCTGACATATAAATAGGAGCGTCGTACTTTAAAATTATAACTAATCGATTCTGTCCCACAATTATAAAAGTTGCAGACCAAATTTCTGCTCAGAAGGGGAAAAGCAACATTTGACTGGACTTACCACTTGCCTTAAAAACAACAGTTAAAAACGAGTTGGTTTGATCCGAAGGAAAGCAATCACGCAGCAAGATCCGTTGCAACATAGATTGATCACTTCAGAAATGCAGTTGGACCTATATATATGTAACCTTACAACCTATGCTAAAAACCTGATACAAAGGATTTTGCAGTCTTATAACAACCCTCCACGCTCAACTCTAAAAGAAATTTGATAATATTCTTAAATTTCCTTTTAGCTCGCTAAATCTGGGGATGTTTTAATTATTTAATGGGCAAATGTCTCGTAAAAGAATATCAACATCTCTGATCTGAGGTAACACTCATTAATAGAAATTGTCAACTTCCTATTAATGGTGTTGCAATTAAAATGCTTACGGATGTTGTGTGCTAATAATTACATCATCGTTAGTTTTAAGCGAATAGATTTTTAAAATTACGTACAAACCTTGATTGTCAACATTGACAACTTTACGATCCGAGCCTAAAACGCATTTGCATGACAAGCTTTGAAGTGCGAAAAAATGTTATGCAAATTAGCTGGCTGCACATTGAATGTGCAGCCAGCTAATTTACATAAGTAATTCAAAGCCAAGGTTTGACACCTCTCCGTCTCTTGAGGTTTAGCTGAACACACCAGGAAATCAGGCAAACGCCCACAAAAAAGTAATTCAAGCTTTCCCAAACTGAAATGAAAGTAACCACAATTTCCGGATTAATGAAGATACAACACTAATGTTGGTAAACTCAAGAATACGATTGTGTAACCGGTAATATTGAATTGAATAAATTATCCGCCCCGCTACCTGTAAGACCGGGAAAAAGGTTTTCAAAAAATGTGATGATTTTAGAGTCGTAATACAACTTAACATTCAATGTACATTAATTGTAAATGAAAACCTGGCAATCGGTTAATCTTTTGTTTTGTTTTGCTTCTTTTCTATTGCACAAATAACGGAATCTTCCAGGTATATGCATGCTACCTAAGGAAGACAGAATAAGCTCTAAATCAATGTTAGAAATTCCGCTTCCAGGTATATACTACCCAAGGAAGACAGAATAAGCTAAAGCGCGATGTTAGAAATTCCGCTTCCAGGTATACGCTACCCAAGGAAGACAGAATAAGCTATAAAGTGATGTTAGGCATTCCGCTTCCAGGTATATGCTACCCAAGGAAGACGGAATAAGCTAAAGCGCGATGTTAGAAATTCCGCTTCCAGGTATACGCTACCCAAGGAAGACAGAATAAGCTTTAAGGCGATGTTAGACATTCCGCTTCCAGGTATATGCTACCCAAGGAAGACAGAATAAACTAAAGCGCGATGTTAAAAGTAATGCTTCCAGGTATATCATACCCGAGGAAAACAAAGCGTAACGATAGCGATCAAGTTTCCAGGTACAGCATATTATGTGAGAAAATCAGAATAAAGCTAGAGCGCGATGCTAATATTTCGCCTTAACGTATACAAGTATTTAAAATTGTAATTCTTATTGCCACTTACCAAAGGTCTCTCGTCTCTTTTTGTCTCGATTCCATAGCTTCGTGGAGCGGTCGTCGTTAAGACGCGCGCGATTCTCAAAACCTCACATTTCCCGCCACCATTGTGTTACACGCAAAACACAAATTCAATATAATGTTTTGAAGAAAGCCTGGTATTACCCAAGCAGTCGCTACAAGTAGGTATTTAGGTTGGAAACCTTCTATACTTGGAATAAAGTAAGTAAAATATCAAAAGGAAACGCAATGACTCGCGGCTGGGAAAGGTTTAATACATGATACTAGTGTAGCTCGAATAAATTATAATCGAGTCGTGAAAGCGCCGCCACGTCCCGTGGGTCCTCTAACATACGTTTCTCCACATAAAAGTCAGTAGCCTAAAAATTTGATCGATGTCGGGTTCTTGCTCGACCTACATGCAAATCAGCAACGCAGCTTAGTAAAAACAACTATGAACTTTCAGTTTTCTAAGAAGCATCGAGGAGAATCTGCAGGTTTACGCAATGTTGAAATAAATTCCTGCCAGATAATTCTCATCCAAAATTAAAATTCTCTTTTTACAGCCTGACCAGGAAAATCTATTAAAATCGCAATTGCATGCATCAGCCGGTTTTAATTGTCACAAAGGACTATAGTGGCGGTCTAGCAAAGAAAATATACCATAAAACTGAAACGACGAACACATGTCGCACCACATCATTACAAACGGCGTGACAAGTCTGAATACTTCTCTGGGCCTGTTCTAGATTTCTTTTCCTGGCGTATGGTGACAAGTCGTGCGACCTAAACCCTTTGTGTTGCTGGAATTCGACAGAGCCAAAAGGAGGTTACCCGAAAAACAGACAAACTTACCTGAAAATCCACGCACTTGCGCTGACTGCGCTCGTTCTTTCCTGTAATAATTTTTACTTCACGGCGTGATCGCCTTTCTCATAATCTTAATGTAGGCATGCTGTTAAATAACCGCAAAGACACATACCGATCGCACGTGTTGATATAATTCTCTTCATTGCTGACAGAAATGATTGGCGTAAAATAACGCTTTTAATGAATGCATGCTGCGCATTTTTTTCATGGCCAAAGTTCCTCATGCGAAATGACTCAAATATTTATTTTTTTGTGTTCATGAAAGTCACAGTTAATTTATTCGTCAAACTTAATCCTTCAAATATGTGAAAACAATGATATTTGGCATAAAGCATCATCGTGTTAGTAGTAGCACGAAAAAACTACTATCACAAGACAATTACTTTAAAAAAATTCTGCAAAGAACGTCAGCCTTGTGGGCTTATTGGCCATAGCTGTTTTTGTCTCGTTGTTCCGTGACAGCAACGAGATTAGCCTGTTCCAGGCTCTCAGATAGTAGAAAAGAGAACGCGAAAATAAAGACGCGTGGGATCTGGAGAAAAGGGGGCGGTTGCGTGTTTTTCGCGCTCGTTTTCTCCATTTTCTCAATTCTCATGCAAGTGGAATGAATCGATAAGGCCGATAAGCACAAGCTCAGAGTAAGTGAAATCTGTCTTCAATGATTCGCTTTTCTTTTCCAGCTAACGGCTTTAATTAATACGTGGATAAAATTGACATTAGGCAAAAAACGATCAGTCAGCCGCTTTTTGTAGCAGCAGACGAATATTTCGGTTTGCACACACGACTAATAAGACACATAGACAACGACATACTTTATTTGTTAAAGCAGTTTAAAGAAGGCAGCCAAAGGCTGATGTGGACCTGCGATATCAATTCATTATAAATTTTAAGATTAAAGCGTATAAAATATGTAAGAATCTGAAACAGTAAAATAGTAAAATCGCGAACGATGGAAGCTAGAATTGTTACATAAATACCCTACGAAAAATAAAGATTACAGACTTGGTTCAAGTCTGGTTTTAGTCTGAGACACAACACGAACCTGCAAACTGATCAAGGCCTTCCTGATAAAAACGAATAAAAATTATACCTTCGTTGCTCTTTTTATTTGCCTAACTTTTTACTAGAATTACTACGACACAAGCGTAAGTGCGAGCCTGAAAGGAAAATTTAAAAACACGCTCACTTCATCAGCGCGAGGATTCAATACAAGTTTTGAGGCAACAATGATAGCTACTTTAAATTTACAAAACATAACCAATAACAGAAAGAAAATTAAGAGAAAGAACGGAGAAGTTTCTAACATATCGACAAGAGTATCGCACATAACTGTTTAACTAATCCATTCTGTTCCACAACTATAAAAGTAATGTTACAGACCAAATTTCTGCTCAGAAATTGAAAAAGCAACATTTGACTGGACCACTTGCTTTTAAAGTAACGGTTTTAGAACGAGTTGCTTTGATCCGAAGGGAAGCAATCACGCAGCAAGATCCGCTGCCAAAATAGACTGATCACTTCAGAAAAGCAGTTTGGGCTATATATAGGTAACCTTTGGCAACATTTGCTGAAAATCTTATATAAAGATTTTGCAGTCTTATAAGAACCTTCCACACTCAACTGCAAAGAAATTTGAAAACATTCTTAAATTTCCTTTTAGTTCACTCAATCGGGAAATAAAATAATTATTAAATGGACAAACGCCCCGTAATGGAAACAAATAAATATCCCTGATGCAATATTTATTAATAGGGAGCTTTACTTAGTTTTGAGCGAATAAGGATTTATTTCCTTTAAGCAATATACCACACGTTTCTATGGTTTATTGGCTCAATAAACCACGTGGGATGTTGGAAGAACACGGGAAGAGATTGTAAGTCACGTGCCGAAGGCGAGTGATTTTAAACAAGCTTTTCAAGTCTTATTCTAACATCCAAAGTGGTTTGTTGAGCCAATTAACCATAGAAATGTGTGGTATAGTGCTTTTTGCTGCATTTTCCATGTGATTTACTGGTATAATAATCAATAGGTATTGACCAATCACAGCGCGCGCATTATCTTCATTTATTGTATAAAAAACGTGGCTTATCCATCGAAAACTTTACATACATTTAGCGTAGAACTCATTTGGGGTGACTCAATGTCCATAAGCGTCTACCTTCAGTTAATCCTTTAAACTTAACTCCTCCAATATGTGAAAACATTTAAACGTTATTTTTTCGAATATGTGTAAATGATGATATTGGCACATAGCGCACAGCTAGGTGTCAGTACTAGCATGGAAAAACTACAGTCAAAGCTCTCCTTGTGACCAGTCTCGTAAGCGACCAGCTCTAGTTACGACCAGAATTGTGAAAACCCCGTTTGACTTGTCAATCAAACTCTGGAATGAAAAGCTCTTGTAAGCAACCGCTCCCGTTAGCGACCGCGACCACTTTTGTGGATTACCAAAGGGCTTTTTCCTTTGTTTTAAAGTTCCCGTAAGCGACCATTCGGTCAACACTTTAATAAAAGCACTTTAAAATGGCGCGCATACGAATTTTTTCCCAGAGGACGCGAAGGTCCGGAGTAACCTTAAAACTGCTAGCCTTCTATCCAGAAATTTGTTTTTTGAAGTAACTGTTTTGTGATACAGTCGAAGCTCTCGTAAACGACCAACTCAGGAATTCAGAAAAGTGGTCGCAACTAAAGCTGGTCACTTACGAGAATGGGCTCTGGTAAGCGAACACATGAGACAATAGAGGTGGTCGCTTACAAAAGCTTTTAGCGTAAAGCTTGGCATATGTTAATGGTTACTAACAGTTTTGTAGTAATAATATTGAATAGTTTTTTCTTGCCTATCACATGTTTTCCTTTAAAATGGCGCGCATACGAATTTTTCCCCGAGGACACCCTCGAAGGTCCGCAGTAACCTTAAAGCAGTCTTATTGGCTAATTGTTGTTATTATCCCGGTACAGTCAACTAGAACAATGTGATTCCATCGAAAAATTTTTGCTTTAGAAGATTTCCTTAGATTTGTTGTTTCGAGGGTGAAATTTGGGATTTGAAGTTGTGACTTTGCAACAGTGTGCGCAGTCTGCGCAATTTCGGTCTTTCGCGGACCAAACGGTTTATATTTCGCGTAGGAAGGCACAAGAGTTTTTAGCATAAAGCTTGGCATATGTTACCACCATTTTCACTACTACGCGACTTTTCTTTTCAAAACACCTCTGAGCACTTTGCAATACGCTTCCGTCAATCATACCTAATATGGGAAGTGTGTGATGTTACCGCAATAGCCCTTTTCACAGTTACCTTTTCTCATTTGCATTACAATGTTTTTGAACGTGGATGTGAGGCAATTTCGGGCAATTTTGTAGTTTCTGCCCGAAATTGCCTCACATCCACGTCCAAAAACATTGTAATGCAAATGAGAAAAGGTAACTGTGAAAAGGGCTATTGAATTGAGCTCGAAGGAATAAAGATGGCGGCAAATTATCCTGTAAATTTGCGCTGGCGAGTCATATATTGACTGGTAAGAGGTTTTAGAGTCGTTGATGTTGCAAGAATACTTCACGTTTGGGAGATATTTGTAAAGAAATTTCGACATTTCTTCAGAATTAAATACCTGCTCGGTGGATTATCCTATGCGGCGGATGGTAAGCTTGCTTTTAATCTCGTGAATAAGCTAAACCAAAGTGTGAAGTAAAAATTCTAGCTTTTCTGACCTGAAAATAGCACACGACATGTTATTCACCACGAGTATAAATCTGGCAGTATCCCGAAGTGTACGAGGACGAAATTCAGGAGTGGACAGAGTATGCAACGGGAAAACGAATCATGATCGGCGTGCGATCAACCGATTCGTGAAGAAAATGAGTTTTACAAGAAGAAAGGTACGTATGACTTCTTGCATTTTTTGGAAGGAACACTGCTAATTCTAATCACCTATCACCCGAGGAATGGAATGAAAAACAAAGCATAAGCGCTTTATAACGTTTATTGTTCTGCGTGAATGTTAACGCTGTGACATGATAGCAAGAAAAATCTGAAAAATCGCTATTTATAAAAACGGGAACGGGGAAATATCAAAGAAAATATTTAAGCACAGTTTCATGTTTACTTCTTCGTTTAATATAGCTCACTGTGATTACCAAAGAACGTGATAAGCGAAACAGGGAGATGTATCGTCGTAGGTCATCGCTAAATTTCACCGAGAACAGGTGCTATTTATAGATGAATCAAACTTCTCGGACTCATCAATATAAAATAGCAACTGTTCTCGGTGAAATTCAGCGATCCTACGACAATACATCGTCCTGTTTCCCTCATCACGTTCTTTGGCATTCGTCTTGAGTTATAACGAAGAAGTAAATTTGAAAGTAAGCTTAATAAAAAATCTGTTCCTCAATTCCCCGTTCCCGCTTGTAGAAATAACAATTTCCCTATCATGTCACAGCGTTATATGTTTACCTTCTCGAAACGTAGAACAACAAACGTTACAAGCGCATTGTAAGCTTATGCTTTATTTTGTTTTTTCAATTGATTCCGGAGGTGATAGGTGATTAGAACTGATTAGCAGTGTTCCTTCCAAAAAAATGTAACAAGTCATACGTACCTTTCTTCTTGTAAAATCCATTTTCGTCACGAATCAGTTGATCGCACGCCGATCATGATTTCCCGTTGCATACTCTATCCACTCCTGAATTTCGTCCTCGTAGACTTCGGGATACTGCCAGATTTATACTCGTGGTGAACAACATGTCGTGTGCTATTTTCAGGTCAGAAAAGCTAGAATTATTACTTCACACTTCGGTTTAGCTTATTCACGAGTTTAAACGCACGCTTACCATCCGCTGCATAGGATAATCCACCGAGCGGGTATTTAATTCTGAAGAAATGTCGAAATTTCTTTACAAATATCTGCCAAACGTGAAGTATTCTTGCAACATCAACGACTCTAAAGCCTCTTACTAGTCAATATATGACTCGCCAGCGCAAATTTACGGGATAATTTGGCGCCATCCTTATTCCTTCGAGCTCTAGTCAATTGCGGTAACATCACACACTTCCCATATAAGGTATGATTGACGGAAGCGTATTGCAAAGTGCTCAGAGATGTTTTGAAAAGAAAAGTCGCGTAGTAGTGAAAATGGTGGTAATGGTTACTAATAGTTTTGTAGTAATGATATTGAATAGTATTTTTTATTGCCTATCACAGAAGAGGTTCGCGTATGTACAAGTCAAGGAGCCATTAGCACTTGTGTTATGTATAACTCTAAATTTGAACAAGTGGAGTGCTTTTATTAAAGTGCTGACCGAGTGGTCGCTTACGAGAACTTAAGAACAAAGGAAAAATGTTGGTCGTAACTAGAGCTGATCGCTTAAGAGAGTGATCGGAAGGAGAGCTTTGTCTGTATATATTTGAAATAAAACGATAAGTTACTTTAATTTGCTGTTTTGTCGTTGCCTTTTTTTTTGTCTCAGACATAGCCTTTACACAATGGAATGTGTATATTTTATTTTCAGTCTTTTCGACATTTTCCTCGACAGGAGGTCACAGACACATTAATATTGCGTGACGACCCAAAGGTAGCTATCGCTGCTATGCAAGTGAAAAGACTTTTTCTTAAAAGAAACTACGTGTTTCAAATAAAGTGATAAATCACCCTTGTTGTTTTGTTCTTGTGGTATTTTTCAGACGCCCAGACTCCGTTCTTATCTTTTTGTTTTTGTTTTTTTTCCCTACCGGCGGACGCTTAATAATAATAATAACAATAATAATAATAATAATAATAATAATAATAATAATAATAATAATAATAATAATAATAATAAGGTTCTTATAGACGCATTTAAGATTCGCAACGCGCTTACAGTATAAACTAAGAATAAAAATGTGACATAACTAGCCTAAAGATGTAACTATAAGTAAACTATGTGACTAACTAAGACATAAACCTAAGGTTTGAAATGGTCACAAAAAAGAAATGTTTTAAGTTTCTTTTTAAAAATGGCTACAGTTTCAGCTTGTTTTCCCGGGGGGGTGCTCTCGTCAATTTAGGATAGGTGTGTGCCGCCAAGGTTCTCAAACCCTGACCCTATTTAAGGGTAGAAAATCGAGAATTGATACCCTTTTGAAGGCCCAAAACCAAGAAATGCAACCTATTTAAGGGAAACAAGATAACTCATAATTGTGTAACTGATAGGTCTTTTTATTTCTTTTCCTTTTAAAATCGCTTTGTTAAACTTTATAACGTGTATTTGGGCGTGTAGTACCGTTTTAACGGACCATATCTTTTTCGTTTTGCGCGTTGAGGTGAATACTGCAATTTAGTGACCCTATCTAAGGAACATCTAAGGATCACAATAGCAGAAAATACCAAAAAGGATACCCTATTTAAGGGCTGAGCACCTCAAAAACCCTACCCTATCGGGAGGCACATACCTATATAGCGTGTATAAGGGAGTACCCCCCGCCCCCCGGACTTGTTTTATAGTTTGTGGTAGAGTGTTCCAAAGTTTTGGGGCGCAGAAAGAGAAAGTCCTTTGACCACAGGTGGCAGTTGAGACGTTAGGAGCTTGTAAAAGTAGGCGATCAGAGGAGCGAAGCCAACGAACTGGTTTGTAGCCGGTTGATAAGCGAAGTTTAATAGGTAGGTGGGCGATTGTTTATTCAGAATTTTATAGGTTAAAAGTAAAATCTTAAAAACGATGAGAGATCTGACAGGAAGCCAATGTAAGTTCTTAAGCAATTGTTGTGTAGGTTCAATTCTAGTTGTTGCCATCCCCCCGGGAAAGTCCGGCCCCTCTTTTCTGAATACTACAATTCTTTCACTCACCCCAGCCTTCCGCTCCCTTGGCCACTGTTTTGGTTGAGTTGCCTGTCGTATGACTGGTACCTTCTGTATTTTGTTAAAAAACAAGCTATATTTCAGGATATATTGACAGTCTTTTCTTTCTGGTTATTACTAAAATATTATTATGGACTTTTTTGTTACAATAATTAGAACTCTAACTTGAGTTAAGAGGATGCTTTTCAGTTATTTATTGCAAAGTCTAGGTCTTCCTCGCCTAGCAAGAGTAAACTCGATTCCAGCCCACGGTATTTTTTTTGTTTGTTTTTTGGTCTTACTCCAACACTGTATTTGTTCATACAAGAGCAGAAAGCAAGTTTATCGTTATGTATTTGCTAATCTACGTATAATACCCGGCCACCAACAACCAATAGACGCTCAATGCCAGAACAATGAGTTCGAACCCGCGCCTTTGTGCGGTGACTTCGAAGAGACTTGCTCCGATTGGTCGTTTTGTTGCCACGGTTATTGGACAAAGAAGTTAGTTTCCCCGGCAAAGGATGCGGTGACTTCGCCATCTCCTGCTTCGCCGTTTAAAACTGACTGTTTACAGCATTTATTTTGTCTTTATGACAGGAAAAGGACTTGTAGACGTTTATTAAGTTATTTTTTTACGAAACGCCGTTTTGTTTTTCTTTTGACCGCAAGTATCCATCAACGATCGCTGTATTGAGAAGGCGCCATCCAAGATCAAATTGGCAACGATCGTTGTTGGTTTTGCAGCTGAACTAGCAACTCAGACCCTGGATTTTGATGGTAAAACGCTCCAATTGTTGTGACTAGCTTGGTGGAACCATTTCTAAGACTCCAGATACCTTTTACGAGATAATTAGAGGATTAATTGAGAAACGAATTATCACGTCAAATCATTTGTCGTGGAACGGAGAAATCAACAACTTGGGTCGATCTCATTGCCTTGCGGATCCCTTCAACAAGAACGATTGATTTCAACCCGTGGCTTTTGGATCAACCAGTTCCCTATACTTGATATTTGGAGAATCTTGTTTAAAAAGAAAGTTCTCCGTCAAGAAAACCGAGTTACAAAGGCAGTGGAAAGTCAACAGACTGCTGTCCACTTTGTCATGTAATTTTCACCGTGGAGCTTTAGCACAGTTTAACTTTACTTTTCCGTGGCATTTTATGTCTTGGTGGATCATCTTAATTTAATACAACGACGTGTTTGTCCTTCTCTTCAGATGAAGTAACTTTTACATTGTCAAACAATGTTAGAATGTACTAAATGACCCGGCTTGGAATTACAAATTTAATCAGGAGGGTTTCACTGCGTGAAATTGGATCACCGTGTAATTTGTTTTTATTGGAATAACATGGTCCTATTTGGTTATTCAATTTTTTAAACTGAAATTCAAAGTAAAGTAAATTGCTGTGTGTTGATGATGGATTTCAGAGCAACAACACGCATCTCATGATTTCAGTTTCAGAGATTTTCACATTTTATTAAAATATATTGAACCAGCCAGGAGAAAGAAATCATGAATTCAAGGTCACATTCAGAAAAAACTTTGTCAGCCAAGCTCAGTGGTATGCAGATAACCCATCAATCAAGTGGACTATCCAGAGCAAAAGCTACTCCGCCCGTTCTTAAAACACATTCAATATCTCCGCAAAAGTCCTTCAAGTTTATACCACACCCTCCTCAAAACCACAGGCCATTTGGAATTCAGTGGAGTTCAAGAGCTGAAGGGAAAGGTGTGAAGCCAGTACCACCCGGAGAACCAAAAGCAAAGAAAGGAGTGGTGAGGAAGTTTTATGATGTAAGAAAACAGGACAGTATAGTCGATGAGGGTAGAGTAAGTGGAGATGGAGAGTCTTTGGAAAATGAAGAGTATTACGAGAAGTCCAGATGTCCATCATGGGAGCGTATGCCAGGGGACGGCTGCATTTCTGACATTGCTGAGGAAGATGAAGATGCCGAAGATGAAAATTGTGACCTAGAAGAAAATGATAATGATGACGATGAAGAGTTTGTCGAAGGCAACGTAGATGATGAGTATGATGATTGTGATGAGTTGGATGAAGGTAAGGGGGCTCTAACTACTGAAGCTGTAATATTATCTTGGCAAATACTGGGATCCTCAAGATACTCTTCAGAATTTTTGGAAGAGTGTGTCACCTGGTTCTCCAAGTTAACTGGACCCTGTTATTCAGGGCTGTCATTAAGGGCCATAGCCCACAACTCCTGTTATGGATGAGTATGCTAATAAGGACAGTGCATCCTTTTGTTACTGCACATAAGTTCTGTGCATCTCGGGTCTGGTCCAAGATATTCGGGTTTCTTAAGGAATTTTCCTACTAATACAACAGTATTTTTGCACAGTTTATGACTATATGGAAAAAAGATGATATTGGCAAGGGCTATCAGAATTCAAAAAGAAAATTGGGGGTAAACAGACATTTTTTAGAGATAATTAAGCTACAATTTGGAAAGAAAATGCCATACACTCAGGGCTGTCCACTAAGTAGGCGGATAGTGATTATCGAGTGCCAAAGGTGATCCCTTCTAGGGGGGGTCTGGGGGCATGCCCCCCCCCCCAGGAAATTTTTACAAGTCCCCAGAAACGGAATTTCCTTGATTCTGAGCACAAATTTCCAATAATGTCACTTCCAAAAGTAATCGTAACTTTACAATTTTATTTGTATAAACTCATGCCTTTAGTGGTTTTCTACATGTAATTCCCAGAACTCAACGTAAGGAACTACTAATCGTGTATCTCTGTGCCAACCAGATTGTATTTAAGTCAATAAACCGCAATGGGAAATAAGTTTGATTTTCATACATCTATGTCAGTAAAGGAACAAATAATTTGTCTGTAAAAATACATATACATCACGAAAGTAGCTGGCACAAACAACCCAAGTAGCCAGTTAATTCTGCCGGCTGCCGGCTGCTAGGGACAACCCTGACATTCTTTGTATTTTAAGCTTTTTTTAAAATTAATATTGGTTACTTATTTATCTCTGAAAAATGTTGCTTACCCACACTTTTCTTTTTAGATGCCAATAGGTCTTGGTAAGATCTGCTTTTTCCCCATAGTCGTAACCTTTCCAAAAATGCCATGAGACCTGAGTGTAATGGGTGAACTTGCCTCTTGCTGATACAATTTACTTACATAGCAACAAGTTTGTTACGGGTGTAAAAATTGAGGCGAAAATATTATTGACTCAAAACCTAGCGAGAGCCCTGTTTTGGACCAAAACATGTCATTTCCCAATAACTGTTTTTGGGCCTCTCCTCCAAAATCCTTACCTACTTGACTGGAAATCCATAACAATATCAGACTTGCATCCCAAAAAGTTTACACATGCATGTAAATTCTGTACCCATTTTCAGACCAAAATAATTCAAAACCCACACCCCTTGGGGTGGGAATACCCAGCCCTGTTAAAATGTTTTGTAGTGGTAGGCAGGATAACAGAGGTAGTAGGCAGTAAAGGCTAAAAAGTGCATTTATTATTAGTCAGCATCACTGAACTCCAGTATGAACTAGGCAGCAAATAATTGACTGTAGGCGGCAAAATTGCTGGCTGCTGGCACATTTTGGCAGGGCTACATACCTATATCATTTATACAATGGAGTACCCCCAGCCCTCACTTCCCCCCCTGCCCCCTACGTGTGGGGATCCGTACAGACAAGGATCCCATGTTCCCAATCTCATGGCACATTAACTCGCAGTCAGCCCAGCACTCTGCTGTTATTGGGTTTGTATCTGACTTGATTTGAATCATAGAATTAACAATTATTGTTTATTAATATTCATATTCATATTATTAAAAGGACACTGACCCACTAAAATTTTTGGCTTAACTATAGAATATAGGGCCACTTATTTCCATGCCATTGCACAACAATACAAAAGGGGCTTATTGTAATATGCCTTGTTCTTCAACGTGTTTGACGCATGAAAGTGAGGTGGACTGAAGTGGCCCTGGATTCTACAATCACTCCCCAGTTTCCATGTTATGTTTACATAGCAACAGGTCACCAAATAAACATTAAAATTTAAAACATTTTTATTGAATTAAGTGAAGAAAAGGTGTCTACCTTTTCAGATCATCTTCTTCGGGTTCATAGAATCTTATTAAATTCTTGACAGAATTACAGTATAGATCACGCCAGATAGAAAAAATAATTATCAATTTTGGAGTTTATTGGTGCCATATGGTGCTCTCAATGTTCTGTCCTCAAGCCAAAATATTTCCCCATCCAGCAATAAGTCACTCAGTCACTTGGTGGTTCCTTCAAGAATGTTCTTCATCCACTACAGAGTGTTAAATTGTTCAAAAAATAAGCAGGTCATTTCATAAACAAAATTAACTGTGATCATTTTCAACACTTTTTGGCCCTGTTTTAAAGCTGGCTTCTCTGATAATAACGAAGATGAAGACGATGATGGTTCTCAGTCCTTAATAAGTACAGCTGCCTCCTCCCGTGTGTCTACTGCGAAGAGCAGAGCATCAAGTGCAAGATTAACAACCCTAAGCAGGACGTGGTCTGGGGCTGCAGTCTCGTCAAAGCCATCATCTTCTGTGTCCAGTAAGAAAACCAATGCTTGGGGATCATCAGCGGATGAAGAAAAACAGGAGAAGCTTCCAGCTCTGACACCAAGCTTATTTGCCCATGTGCCATCAACGGTATACTTTTTTGTAGAGGGTGAAAAAGGTACTTAGAGGCATGTTAATTTTATTTTCAAAAAATTTTGACCGTTTTGTGTAGGGATGGTGAAGCCCATTTTAAGTCTCCCAGTAACTCAGGTTAGAGCTCCCAACCAGTATGCAAAAGGTCCTGTGTTCAACCACCAGGCATCAGGGACTCAGATGATTATTTTTATTGGCAAATCAGTTTTAATTAATTTCCATGCCCTTGTTATGCAGAAAATTGTGTCAAATTATCAAAGCGGGGAGAAAGCGACCCTGTTAAAGTTAACATTTTTTCAACATGATGTAACTGAGTCACGCTATGGTCAAAATGATGCATCAAGAAGTCGCAGTTTTCGTTATGCAGGCTGGAACTGGCGCTAGACCAGGGTCGGTGAAAAGGGGTGGGAAGTCACAATGCTATCACAGAGTCATTATCATGGCGAGAAAGGTAGGGAAAGGATGTAAGAAGGAATGACAGCGAATACATCTAAGGTGCAATGAGTCACTAAGTCATATAAAAAAATTAGACTTGTATTTTGAGTGATGCTAACTTTTTTACCCTGGGGGTCGAATGGTGCACAACAGGCTGGATGTAATGACTCTTAAGGCATTAATTCTTTCCTTACTGAAAGCTGAAAACTGAAAACAGTTGCCTGTTAAAAGGAGAAGGGACATAAATTATGTAACGAATTTTGGGGAAGGGATCAAGAATATTGATTACAGAAATGGAATGTAGGTTTCTTTTAATAGCTGTAATTTCTTGAAAAAAACACTGATCAGCAAATGATTTTTTTTATTAATTTTTCAGTGGCTCAACTTCCTTCTGAAATACAGAAACTGCTCAGATGGAAAATGAGTTCCATAACACCAAATGTCATCAAACAGTGCATTGCAAGAGCAGGATTCAAACCAACCAAAAGTAAGCTCCTTTATCTCAGCTGAACCTATTAATTACAGAGTGACTGAAATCAATCGATCATTCAATAATAGTTGTGCACTACTTAATTGATGTTGATTGGTAAAGACCAACTGAGGATAAATCGATAGTGAAGTCAGTATGGTAAATTTCCCAGAATACTCAGCTTCCCCAGAAAAAAAAATTATACTCAGGCTTCCCCATAATACTCAGCTTTACTGGAAAGTACTGATAAGCATATATATTTACTGTCATAGACCACTGACAAGAAAATACAATGTAGCATCCCATTTTTCTTAAGTCTTTTTCCTTGATTTTGTTAAGTCTGCTTTAAATCTTGATTAATGAAATCAAGGGGCTCTGTGAACGAAGTTGTGAATACTGAGATAAATTAATTGAGATAAATTAGTATACCTGCTACGCCTGTAGTTCTATGTATGTAGAAATCTAACATGCCTCCAAAGAAACTGTAAGTCAGCCATGAAAGCTGAGAAAATACAGAACAAGACAAAGTGAGGCATTAAGTCGAACGACAGAAATTTAAAACAAAATCGGTTTTCTTAAGCACCAAGAAGACTCCAACAGTTTTATCCTTACTCACAATGTCCCTCTAAATGCTTTTCTCCAATATCTGTGCTTTGTTGCTTGAAATCTTAGTAGATTCTGTCTTTGCCTCCACATGCTCTTCATGGCAAAAATTTCTGCTCATTTTCCCTCTACCTGCCCTTATCAATTTGAAATTTCTTATTTGGGCTCCAACATGGTTATCACTACTGACACCACTACGCCTCAACTGATTTATATCCAGGATTACTGGTAGTTAATTTTCAGTATATAAACATTGTTGTTATTGATTTTATTTCTTTTTTTAATAAACTTACAGGAAATGACTGGTTGGGTTACTGGGGCAAGCACATGAAAGCAAATTGTTTCAAAAGTGTCAGGGAGTACCAAAAGGTGAGAGGACTTTTACCTGTTAAGTCCTGATATAAAAATGCATATTCTCCTTACTCTTATTCTCCATAAATTTTGTATGGAACTAGTAAGGAGAATTTGTCTAAATACCAAGACGTCTTATCCTTGGTGATCACTTTCTTTATTCTCATCATTTGAATGTTTGAACAAGTATAGTAAGAGTGATGATGTAAAGAGAAATTTCATTTTTGTCACTGTTGGGGCTTACGTAAAGGTTTAATGATCAGATAAAGCAGCACTCCAAGCTGCGACCGTTTTGGTCGTCATGGCGAGTAGAAAAAAAATTTGGCGACTAAAATTTCTGCAAAGGTCGCCAATTTGGCGACTTCTGTTCTGGCGGTAAGGAGCTAAGATGTTCTCTCTCTTATGTAACTGTTAATACAGACAAAATGAAGTTTGACCATGTAAACACAGTTTTTGTCAGTATCAGTTTCCGTCATACTTTCCTCAGTTCACTTGTTCTGGTTGCGTGAAGTCTTGAATGAATGCGTAGCATCACAATTTGATTTGGATGTAAGAGCGGCTATTCGTGAAAACAAAAATGTACATGAGAAGAAAGATCTAGAAATCTTAAGACTACAAGGCACAAAATCAACTTTTCTCCAGCCCTAGCCCCTAGTAGCTACATAGATACATGTAGTGCAAAGTTGTCTAGTATCAACATGGAGAAAAGTTTCCTTTTGCAACGTTCTTTTCCCCGGGTGATCGGGTTTCAAGTGAGAAGAAAACGAGACAGTGTGATATCAAATTTCATTCTACACAAAATTTGCATCACTCAGTCTATTAAAATGGGCAGAGCACTGAAAAACAACAAGTAATTCTGTTCAGGTTTGTTTTTCTTTTCAAATGAAAGATATTTTCATTCATGAAAACGAAATTTCCTTTCCAGACGTTGCAGTTTTTCTGAAGTTGAAAAACAAGTGCTTAATTAAATTACAATACAGACGCATTAAGCACGCAACAGTTTTGTAGAAAGTTTAAATTTTTGCAGGACATTACAGCTCCACATATGAGGAGAACGGTAATGATTTTCACTTAGGAATACTTCGTCCGCTTTCTGGTTTATTTCCACTTGATTTAAAACCTCAGAGAACAGTGAAACTGCTCAGACAATCTGTACAGGCTACAAATTTGTTGGATAAAAGAAAAGGTATCTTGTTTTTCAAGGCATTTAACAGAGCTTTTTTATTATTATGAATGTTTTACCAGTCCAAAATCACTAGCATTTAAACAACTACTGAAAATAAACATTGTGGATCGCAGAATTCAAGAAAAAATGCTTGTGTTATGGGTGCACGGTCACAATTTCGGGGTCTGAACTCAACAGGGTGTTTTTCGATTTGTATCATCTTTTATCATTGTTTTTGTTTTTGTTTTTGTTTTTTTGGATGACTTAAGTGCTCTTCTGAAAGACCATTGGTACAAAAAAAGTACATGTACTACAAGAAGTTATTCGTAGTAAATAAATTCAGGAATCGAGTCAAAACTACACACACTCTATTACTTAAATTAATCTTCTCCGGTACATCTTCCAATATTAGAAATAGAATGTAACGGAGACTTTTGATTACTTGGGTTACCACTTTTGCAACAAACTTGGGCGCAATTTAATGTCCTGTGATGCCAGAAAGACTCCACATTTGGTAGAGAAACATGGTGATGGAAAAAAGAATGTTTTAAAGCCAGGAATTAGCATAATTAAGTGTATATCAATGAGGAAAAAAACACTTTTTGGCGACCAAAATTTTGTATCTGGCGACCTTTTTACTGGTGCGAGTCGCCACAAGGCGACCTGGGAAAAAATTCAGCTTGGAGCACTGTAAAGTAAGGCATGGCACTGAGTAGGTTATGTTACCATACGTGCTCGGTAAGCGCCTTAACTATGGTGTAGATTTTTAGATTTTAATATATTTTTCATTGTAAATTAGTATACAATTCAGCCTCATACAGCTGCGATGTATTTTTAAATAAAGTATCTATCTATCTATCTACCAGCAATTAAGGTGAAATTGTTTGGTATGCACAAATTTATTTCCATCATTCTGTTTTCACAGGTTAATCATTTTCCTGGCACATTTCAAATTGGGAGAAAAGATCGACTGTGGAGGAACCTGTCTAGAATGCTAGTGCATCATGGAAAGAAGGTGAGTCCTTACAAACAAATTTATGTTAACCAAAAACTAGATTATTGTTTGGTGGTCCACAGGGTTTTTAATTCCAGTCTGTTCACATGAATGAAAAAATTCAAATCTAGTATGCACATCAGAACTTAATGATTTTCTTCTGACCAAAGTTTGACGATTCAGTTTCTTTGTCAATTCGCAAATTCAATCAGTCCTTTGTGAAAATTTCAGCGCCACGGTTCATTTTTTCGGCATTTCTTTTTTGTTCCCTGGCGTGTTGTTAAACTGAACGAGGAAGCGATACGTTCGAAAACAAAACCCGATTATTGAAGTTCAGACTCAAAGTAGATTGAACTGAAACTAGTGCCCAGGCCAGCGCAGAGTGACGAAAGAACGCCTTGTCGTTTTTATATCCGCTCGAGCGATCGATCAAGGAAAGCGAGGGATTTCTCGATTGTTTTGGAAGGTGAATAGCCTGGAAATAACCTAAAAAGTTTTTAGGAATCTTGGTAATCAATAGGATACCTGATTTAATTAAATGTTTAAGCAAATCTTTCAGTATTGCGCGGGATTTTGCAGGGTTTTGGGAATTGTGCGTTATTGTGCAGGTATGGAACGAATTGTGCGGCCCCGCACCCGCGCACCCTGTCAGAAGGCCTTCTTTATTAGTTGCAAAGAAATTGCCATACATTCCTTGTACTTTAATCTTTTTTAGAATTATGGTAACGTTGCTTAATTATCTCTGAAAAATGTGTGGTTACCCTTGCTAAGATCTACTTTTTCCCCATGGCCATAATCTTATTAGGAGGCACCGTCCTTAACCACAGTGTAGTTCCACTCTCCTTTGGCAGTCTGCTACCATCTAGAATGTTTTTAAAACTTAAAAATGGCCATTAGTGAGTATCTCAGTACCTTTTAAGGTTTATTAAGCCAGAAAAAGATGTTACAAGAACTGCAATACTCTTTAGAAAGGAATGGTATCTTTTACAAGTGCAAATGAATTAGAGCCATGCCCACAAAAATGAGACACTGATACCTTTCAAGGGTCCTTTTCAAACTTTTCAGTGATCACCCTTTTAGTTTAAATAGGAGGCCCCCCCCCTTTTCTTGTGTGATGTAAAAGCTACCAGTAACCATGTAGCAAGTGACCTGCTGTCTTTTAGAGTTCTCTTATTTGCAACTGAGAATGCTCCAAGAGTTGTCTCATTGTTTTTGTATCACTTTGTATGCATGCTTTTTTAATTCTGTTCATGTATTGCTATATTTAAATTTTTAGGATTATGGATTTGTGCCTCAAACGTACATTCTTCCCTATGATTTCAAACTACTGAAGAGAGCATGGGATGATGGAAACAGCAGACAAAAATGGATTCTTAAGCCGGTGATTTGATTCAGCCATTTATGTTTTCTTTCTTTACACCTGCCGTGTTCCAATGATTTTTACATATTATTGTTTTGTTACTCAGGGCACTGCTGTGACAGCCACACATGATGTATTTATTGAAACATGTCTATCTGATAATCTGATTTAGTCGGATGGTCCTAATTTATTCTTCTTTATTATATTTGATATTATCGCAATTTAGGGAATTATCTTGTGGTTCAATATTTATCACTGCAGTGAATTAATAACATATCTGTCATAATCTGTTTGCAGCCTGCATCGGCAAGAGGGATTGGAATCCGTGTCATTCACAAGTGGAATCAGATTCCAAGAAAGAGACCTGTTATTGTTCAAAGGTACTTCTTGTATACAATTTTATGCAGTATCTTCATTTTCATGCATGTACTGCACTTACATGTAAATTTAATTTTTCATTCAAAAACAGAAAAAATCAAATTTTTTTTAAAACATTCCTGTCTCACCAACTAATGTTGCTTGATAAATTCAGGAAAATTAAGTCACAAAGTTTCATGACATTAACTACCATAATGATAGGAAAAAATTAAAGTTACTGTAATAAAATGTTTTAAGCCTGTCCAGTTACATTCAGGCCCCGTATGCATCAGCTATTATCAGTATTTTAAAAATGTTTGTTTTTCCTCTTCAACTTAAGGTATCTTGCCAAGCCATACCTCATCAACAGCAGCAAGTTTGACCTTCGTATCTATGTATATGTCACTTCTTATGATCCTCTCAGAATTTATGTTTTTGAAGATGGACTTGTGAGATTTGCAACATGCAAGTAAGCAGTGTATTGTAGAACTTTATTTTCAAGACATATCTCATGTTACAGTGACCATTTTCATGTGTATGAAGTATTGGTTAATTAGTTTAGAGGTGCAGGTAGCAGCTGGTCTCGGATAGTGGGGTCTCGGATAGTGGTGTCCTTTGGAACCCCAGCTGTAGTCAGATGTACATAATTTATTTTCTAGATATTAAACATTTGTTACACCAGTGACCATCTCCGAGCACATGACATGTGCTCCGACCCCGAGTCCGTGAATCGAACCTGGGCCACATTGGTGGGAGGCGAGTGCTCTCACCAATGTAATATCTGACCAATTTTCGGTGTCTGACTGAAGTAGTGACACAGTTGTCCTTTCAAGAAAAAATTAATTGTAGCCATCTAATGTTTGATGTATCATTTTCATGGCACAGTGGTGAGAGCACTCGCTTCCCACCAATATGGCCCAAGTTCAATTCCCAGATGGGGCGTCAGATGTGGGTTGAGTTTGTTGTTGGTTCTCATTCTTTTTCTTTTTATTTATTCATTTATTTATTTATTTATTTATTATAGTTTATTATTTTCCTCCAAGGTATTCCTCTTCCATGAAGAGTTTAAACAACAAGTTCATGCATCTGACAAATTACAGCATCAACAAGAAGAATGAAGGAGCTTACCAGGCCAATTCCGATGAGACTGTCTGCCAGGGACACAAGTGGTATGTTGAACAGTGTCTAATTTCAATTAGAAATTCAGGGGCTTGGACTGGAAAAAGGGTGTAAACTAGGATTTGACCCTGAAATCTTAAGACGGAATCCATCAGGAAATTGAGTAATCGGTGGACAAAAACCTTGTACCAGAATAATTTAAAGTTTATCGCATTCTTTTTTACACTTTTTAAGAGCTATAGACATAATTAGTTATCTGTAATAACACCAAAGACAATTTCTTATGGGAGCCCGTGAAATTAAATTTCAAATTTCACAGGAATTGTGTAAACATGGGTAAAATAGGTAAATTTTGTGCGTAAAATTTCATTTGGTGAAATTTGAAATTTATTTTCTCCGGCTCCCATAAGAAATTGTCTTTGGGGTTATTACAGATAACAAATTACATCCATAGCTCTCAAAAGATGTAAAAAAGAATGCGATATGCTTTAAATTATTCTGGTAGGAGATTTTTGTCCACTGAAAATTAAAATTACTCAATTTCCTAATGGATTCCTTCTTAATTTGAGGAACAGTTTAGCTCAGCTTAGGCACACAGGCTACCACTGGTGTTCATGTAAGAAACATAGTTGTGCATTTATTTCTTGACCCGAGAGCTTAAATTCAAAGGATAAGCCTGTTACTTTTTCCAATTTCTTAAGTTCTGTGGTTTTGAATTAAAACAAAAAAATCAACCAAGCCTTAGCTCCACTGCTGCTTTATTTGCTTCAGTTTTAAGCAAAAGTAAGAGGCTAGTTCTTCAAGTTTAAGTCCTCAGTTCAAGAGATAAATACACAACTATGTGTCTCACTTGATGCGGGCAGTCTGAATGTCAAAGGAAGGGTGAAATTGATTTAATTTGGATTTCAAGGCCAAATCGTCACTTAACGCCTTTTTCAACCAAGCCCTTCAATAACAAGGTACAGCTGATTTGTCGTTTCACTCAGAAAACTGCTTGTTTCAGTAGATGATAAAATGATCAGAATCAGAAAACGTTAATTATGTCGTATTTGCCAGCTTGCAATACTATGGCATGGTGTTTGTGAGAATAACTAGCAGGTGGTAATGGTGACAAGTTGTAAATACACTTGTAAACTGTGTTGAATGTACCAGATAATCTGCATGTTAAGGTTAAGCGATCATAGCAAACACAATAATCATATGGAAACCAGCCTATATGGAAACTGCTCAGCGATCAAAGGCGCAACGACCGCTCAACTTTTTTGGTACTGTAGCAATTGTAGCGATCATATGGAAACCAGCCTTTATACGACAGGGTAGTCATTGATTCCTTTTTGTTATGTTATTTGTATCTTGCAGGAGTCTCAAGGCTCTGTGGGGGTACATGAAGCGTATCAACATTAACCACAACCACGTGTGGGAGACAATAAAAGATTTGGTGGTCAAAACAGTCATAGCGTAAGTACTTAATGTTGCGTAAGTACTTAATGTCATGGTCACCGATCAATTTTTATTAATTTAAAAGCAAATAAACTTTATTAATATTAAACGTTATGGTTCATGATTGCTTTCAGGTCTGATTCAGCAGTGAACACTATGGTGAAACAGAATGTCAGGAAAAGGTAACCTACAGCTAGAATTTGCATAATCATAGAAAAATGTTATTTCTCCACGAAATTATAATTGTAAATTTCTGTTAATTGAATTAAGTTCCAATAATTTTTTGGATCATCAATCTTTACAACACCACTTGCAAAGCTGTGGCTGTGGCACAGGTTACAAAAATATGCAAGAAATTTCAGATATATTTCCTATAATGACGTTTGAGAGAATTCATAATTTTTGGTTCATTTTCAGGTCATGTTGTCATGAGCTGTTTGGTTTTGATGTCATGCTTGATGAAAATCTGAAACCATGGCTCTTAGAAGTGAATATTTCACCAAGGTACAACAATTCAACCTAATCTGTTAAGTGTGTTCCTTCCATTACATGTAAGTTTGATCATAAAAGCATCCTTTGCTACTTACGATATACACGTACCAATCAAATGTTTTGCCAAAATTAGTTGCATTTCTGAAGTTCTCCACGTTGTTGAACTGATATTTGTAGTCACCATCATCATCATCATCATCATCATCATCATCATCATCATCATCATCATCATCATCATCATCATCATCATCATCATCATCATCATCAATTTTAGCACACTTGTGCAGTTTTTATGAGGTTCTTCCAGATAGAACATTGTTCCGATGACCCTGGAAGTGGCATCCGCAGCAACCCCATGTCAAGCCCTAGTTGGCCAGTTAGTGTAATAACTGTGGGATGTTTTCTCTGCAGCCTTCATTCTACTTCTCAGCTGGATCGTAACATCAAAGGACAAATGATCAAGGACCTGTTTAACCTTGCTGGTTTCCGTATTCCAGAAAACCTCATCACAACGTCTACATCAAGGTGCCTCTATGAATTTTGTCTAGAAATTAAATAAAATAGAATTTCCAGCGCTTGAACCCCCAGCAACTCAAACATCTCGTTTGCTCAAACCAAAAGTAGTGTCTCCTAAATTTCTCCCTATGACTCGAAACTCTTGATACCTCGAACAGTTTTGTTGTGCTTCCCCTGACTTAGAGTTCCAGGATTCTACTGTTATTGTGACCTTGTATTATTAACAGGTGGAAATGTCCATCAAAGCTTTTCCTTAACGTATTACATTTATCTTGCTTTTTTGTACTCTGGACCTGTGCTGGTTAATTCGTTTGAATTCGTAATTTATAATGTATCGCAAAGTACCTTGTCTAAAACAAGAAATGTTGGTTGATCATAGTATGAGTACCATGAACCAATTTGTTCAAGACAAGGGAGCCCCTGGTCTGTCAGCAGATGAGAGAGCAAAGGTAAGTTACACATTCTTTAACAGAAGCATTTTGTGTTAAGCTCCTATGAGGCCAAATTGCCTCCGAGTGAATATTCAGGGAGGCGCAGCTGGCTTGACCGTCGCTCAAATTTCATTGAAAACACCATAAAGGAATAATGCGTCCTACGCCCTGCGTCCTGCGTTTCCGACGCATAAAAGCGCGCGCCGTGCAAAGCTCGCCAAAGCCCGCCATTGCTATTTATGATAACAGGTGAAGCAAAAACAACAAAACAAAACAAAACAACAAAGTATGGGTTCAATCACTTGATAGATGGGACTCACTGGTTTTTCATGGGTACCTGGGACTCATTATTGTTCATGGGTTGAGTCCCAGGGACTCACTAATGGCAAATTGTATCAAAATCACTGCAAAACAACCATATTTATAAGGTCATGTTAAAAAAAGAATTTTTTCTTTTCAATGGTGATAAAGCTGTTTATATTCACATATTCACACGAAGCAATTAATGGGCATTTACTAGCGTTATAATCTGTTTACTAATGGTTTTATTTGTCACTAATTTTATTTCAAATCTCTGTTATTACAGCATGCATTCTATGTTCAACGTCACCTTGATGAGGTATGAGTTCCCGAATACATAAAAACCTTTACCACTGGTTGATGCTAAGAATTCAGAGGCCACTGATTAGTAAAACTTAACTTGTTGAGTACCGTTATAACTAATTTACAATCCAAGTCTGCACTCAGCTGTGAGTATTATAATAGGCGCGATTTTTTACCACCTGTTCTCATTCCGGATTCGTTAGAATGGTAGTTTATGCCATTCCATGTATTCTGCTATCTGGGGCAGAATGAATATAGAATCAGCATAATGAAATAGTTGTCAATAAAATGGCAATTACCAAATGACTGACCAAAACAACAGCGCATCCACGGTAAGCTAAATTCTCCCACCGAACCGGAGGAAAAAAAACCCGCGGTCAGTTTTCAGTCCATTCTTGGAACGATTTTTTTTTCTTGTTTCATGTTCCAATAGTTACTGATTATTCCCATTCTGCCTATTCTCATTTCAGAAGACACTAAGGGCGCGTTCTTTTGGGACTATTCCGGAATAGGAATACTCGGAATAGACGGTATTTGTTAGCCTGAGAAAACAGCCGACGTTTCGCGAGGTCGCCACTTGAACCCTCGCAAAACGACGTCTGAGTAACGAGCGCAGAAATTCCATACTGATGACGTGTCACTACCCAGATCTTGGTAGTGCTACTGATTGGTTGAAACGAAATTCCCTCGCCTTTCAACCAATCAGAAGCACTACCTAGATCTGGGTAGTGACACGTCATCAGTATGGAATTTCTGCGCTCGTTACTCAGACGTCGTTTCGCGAGGGCTCAAGTGGCCACCTCGCGAAAGGCTAGGTATTTGTGTTCTTTTGGGAGCTATTCCGTTTTCGGAATGAACGGAATATCATTCCGTTCATTCTGCTCCCGACAGCAGAGTGGACAGAATGAAAGAAATGCGGTTTACTCGGAAAAGACAGAATATGCGTTCTTTTGGGAAATTTTTGGTGGGAAATCCTACGCCGCCGCAGACATAGTAGTAGTTCTCAGGTCACCTCCGCCATGGGTATTCCGTTTTCAGAAGAACGTTCTTTTCGAAATTGAAATTCCGTGTATTCTGTTATTCCTAAACTAGAATAAGAATAGTCCCAAAAGAATCCACCCATAGTTTTCTACATATCCGTCTTATTTTATTGCAGCGCACCAAGCAGTCTATCCTAGATACATTGACACCCGATGACATAAGAATGCTTATGGAGACTGAAGACGAGGTAAACAAGAACATGTTTTCTAGTCTGCAAGCTTGCTGTCAATAGGAGTTGAGGTGCAACCATTCCTTGACTCGAATCTGGTCTTTCCGTGACGCTTACCAAGGGATGTTTAGTTGCAGTAAAAAAAGTCGTCAGTGCATTCAGCTTGAGAAAGCTGATTGCACTGACGACTTTTAACAGAAAAGTTCATTTGCACTAAAAACAACAAATTACACCAATTTCAAAGGAAATGGACAATAATTACTTTGTAGCTCAATGTGTAGCGGAAATATGTTGTGTGTTTTCCTATCAGTTATGTAATCAGTGAACTTTTTACACCCTTTTTTTCCTTTTCATATTGTAAAACTATTGTAATATTGTTTTAAGGTTTGTTAATTAATCGTATCCGTACTTCGTTTGCTGTATAATTTATCGTTAACATCGTTAAACTTGTAGCCGTGTGAATCAATAAAAAATAAAAAATAAAAATGCAGCTTGAGAAAGGCATGTTCTGCAATGGTTGATTCATGTGTGTTTTCTACTTAATTCTACAGAACAGCAGAAGAGGATGTTTTCAGAGAGTTTTTCCGTCAATGACATCCAATAAGTTCCTCAGATTCTTTGAATCACAGGTAAGGTTTCTTTATGATTATTCTACAAGTCTTTAAATTCAATCCAAAATACCACTCAGCTAATTCATTGAGCAATTTTTCCTCCAAAGTTACATGTACTGTATATTTTCGCCCGTGGATCTAAAGAAAGTTCAATAGCATTGTGTTTCTTGTTGCCTTTGATGTTGTTGTTGTTTGTTTGTTTGTTTGTTTGTTTTCTTAAACCACACTATTTTAACTGTAAAATGAATTGTGTGGTTGTAATTTCAGTCTTTTTTGGATCTGCAATTTGTAACTTTCATTTCTCCATATCTGTTCTATATTCTAGCGATACTACAACATCTTGTTGGATGAATGGACAAGGAAATACATGAGAGAAGGCCGTAGCACAGCGTTAGGTTTGTTAAAGTTCACAGCAGTTGTTCCCATTTAATATTTATTAGTCAACATACTTGTAGCTATAAGAAAAGATCATTATTGAAAGATTCACATACCTTGGTTACGTCCTCCGTAAAACACAGAATCAAGTCTTTTCAAGTTGGTGTTTTGCGGAGATGAGAGAGAAATGTACCAAGATGTACTTTGCACGTGCAGAACATTTGTAGTGCTAATTAAAGTTGTTTAGCGATGTTTACGCCGGCGTCGCCACTGCCGCTTTTTAGGGATTTGAAGCAACTACGTGATTATTCCAAATTGTTCAATTTGCATAATGTGACCTTACTTTTCAAGGGATGAATTCGTAAAACAGCGTTCAAATTCAAATAGAAAAACAAAATTCACGTTCGTATATTAACGTAACATATTAACGTAACATTTTCGTAAAACCTAAAAATTGGTCATTTTTCGTTGGTGCTCTGCGCGTGCGTTGTACAGGTATAGCGCACGTGCAGAGCAAATTGTCTACTCATTAGAGTTAACTGTTTTGAAACGAGAATTTTCAGAGCTGGAGCAAATTTTGGAAAAAGGCAATCCATCATTATTTCCACTTTGAGTGAACCTTTGTAGGACAACGTCTAAACAGATAATCCAAAAACAGATCGATTGAGGCACTATAACACCAATTATTCAGGTTTCAGGTTTTTGGTTTGTTCCAAAATGTAAACATGACGGACTACTTTGTTTGTTTGAAGGCCTCTGGACTTGCTGAACAGACATTTAAACCAGAATTTTTTTTGCATTTATTTATGGTATTTAATAAAGCACAAGAGAGTATTCATATTAAGAGTATGTTTCCTGGTACGTTATTCTAGGTGTAGCTGTTCTCCAGGGATATGCTGAAAAGAAACTTCATCTGGGACCTACTTCAGATCCTAGTCACCAGGTGGGTCAAAAAGTAAAAACAAAATAACTGAATATGTATGTCAGGTAATGATTAAATTGTGGTTGTCTATTAGAGAACTCCCAAATTGGCTCAATATCAGTTGCAGGGTCTGACAGATTATGCCAGCATAATTTCGAGCATGATGCTGTATCTGGAGCATCAGGCATATGGCCTACCACTCATATTTTGCA
Organism: Siderastrea siderea; assembly: GCA_964030785.1. Taxonomy (NCBI): domain Eukaryota; kingdom Metazoa; phylum Cnidaria; class Anthozoa; order Scleractinia; family Rhizangiidae; genus Siderastrea; species Siderastrea siderea. The sequence goes on from OZ034971.1 coordinate 11,433,145, forward strand.
GCATCATTGTTATGCTGCAGTTTTGAAAACCTTTGAATCGCCATAGTAACTGTATGCTGATTTTTCCAGCAACTTCAATGTAAAAAGTTGATAAAATGGAAAAATTTTCGGAACTGAGCACGCAATAAACGCACCCAGTGCGTTTTGGCATAGTCACCTTAGTGGGAGGCCCGGCTACATTATTATTTTAGGCTGCCAAGGTGGCCATTTCAGTTTGGCATAATTAGGAGCATAACCTCCAGCCGAGCATAACTCTCAGCATAATACTCTGGTTTCATGGGTGACGCCGGCAAATTACAAGCATAATACTCAACTTTACGAGCAAAATCCCGTCAGACCCTAGTCAGATGAGTGTTTGGGGATAGACTGGTTTTTAATCCCGTGAACCAATCAGAACACAAAGCAAATACGTGTAACCAGCGTCAAGCGCGGGAAATGCATGCGAGCCAATCACGATTGATTTTCGGCGGTTTGAGAAATTGGCGCAAGATTTTATAAAAAGTAGAAGCAAAGGAGCTTTACTTTCGATTCTCAACTGAAAAACGCTCTAGTACCTACAACCCTGGCCATTAGTCTTGGGACACTTCGCTCAAATCGCATCCCGTTAGCGTCATCTCAAAAATACTCTTGCCTCGCCCCCCTCCCCCCTGTACAATGTTGAAGTTTGGGTTTTGAAACTGATGACTGAACTTGAACATTGTTTGGGGAGGTGGGGAGGGGGGCACAGATAGTCATAACACTTGTGAAAGACTTCTAATTACAGTTTGGGGTACATTTTCTTATTTCTCATCTAAGTGTCCCAAGTTCTAATGGCCAGGATTGCAACCCTGGCCATAAGTGTTGGGACACTTCGCTCAAATCGCATCCCGTTAGCGTCATTTCAAAAATACTCTTGCCTCGCCCCCCTCCCCCCTGTACAATGTTGAAGTTTGGGTTTTGAAACTGATGACTGACCTTCAACATTGTTTGGGGAGGTGGGGAGGGGGGCAGAGATAGTCATAACACTTGTGAAAGACTTCTAATTACACTGTAGGGTACATTTTCTTATTTCTCATCTAAGTGTCCAAAGTTCTAATGGCCAGGATTGTAGTTTCTAATTCACTTACTGTTGCGTGTATTTTGTAACTGGGTGTTGATCAGTAGACATCACGGGGACAAGAATCACGAAATGTGTGGCTGAATGGTGATTGAGTGTTAGACAGATTACTAGACACATAAGTCAGTAAATGACTGTTTTTTTTTCCTGCTGCAGTGGGCCTGTCCACAGGGTATGACCTACAGATCATCTTCAGCCCCCGTTCTGGGTTTGGATCATGGTTTCGTCAAGTCAAGGTGAGAAAGTGTGACCTTCAATGGAAACAACATATACTAACGCTTATCCGTTAATCGGTTCAAAGCGTTTGTTAACCGCTTGATTACCGTTAAAACGGTTTGGGAGATCGTTAGAAACGTTAGAACAGCCGTTAGAGTTTTCTTCCCTGCTGTTGGAAGCCTTAGAACAGCTTTTAAAATATTTTTTAAGCCGTTCAAAACATGAAAAATTGTTAGTATTTTCTTTCTAAGGCTACCTTGCGTAGCTGGCGGGATTGTCCGCGCGCGAAGGTTAAGTTTTGGCGGCGTAAGCCGCGATAATGATCGATCTTGCTGCTTGTGGCTTCGCCGTTCAAACTTCGCCTTCGGGCAAATAATCCCGGAAGCTACAAGGGCTATTCTAAGGCGTTTGAAGCGTCACAAAAATCATTCAAAACGTGAGCAAACCTTTGTAAACCAGAGCTATTTCCAGAGTATTGATAATTAACGGTATTATAATGAACAATTTCATTTTGAAAAACTCTAACCCTGATGAACCGTCGATGTAAAAAATGGTAAATCAAATTTAACGTCATAGTGTGGGAGTAGTCGCCTAATCTCCCGAGCCAGGGGCTCATGAGTAAACACTTGACGTCCAAGTCAAATTGGAATTTGGAAATGTTGGTTTTTATGTGCCTAGTGACAAACAAAACAGAGTGAAATGCAAGTGACAATCCCGACTTTGCTACACTATGGCCGGTCACTGTCAAAGCTACTTACCTTTTGATTAAACTAAAAGTTATGAGGTCATCCTGGCTGCTTTCAAGTCTAAACTGTGTTAAGTTATGAGAGCTAAGCTGCAACCTTTCTTTAGTTATGTTAAGACAGCTGAGCGTCGCCTTTTTTTTTCAACCTTATATTTGTTCGTGACCTTTTGATGGATTTGTTGTATTTCTTTCTTTCTTCAAGCTCTAATCGTTCATATTTCTCCCTGACTGCCTTCAGTACCAGTCTTTCGAACAACCTCTGTCGTGGATAATTTGGATTTTCTTTCTCTCTTTAAACTCTAACCACTGTTTCTTGCAGGCTACGTTCAGCACCAGCCTCACGAACAAACCCGTGCCAGAACTCTAACAGTTCAACTTCATTTAGGTACTGACGTCTTTGCCATGCATGGTCATTCACGACATTGACGTTCAGACGCATAATTCAGCTCACGTTGTTTCTTCTCCTCTGAAAATGCTTTGCTCACAATCTTAACTTAACGCGGATACTTAAACTATCAACAGTGACGGCTATGTTTTATTCACACTTCTTGGTCGAGTAAATGATAGCATATTTCCTCTCTTTAGCTTTCAAAGCAAAGCGTCTCATTAAAGGAACGTTAACTCATTTGTCTAACTTCGCGTTTTTTTCCTTTTTCTCTCTCTACCACAGACCCTGCCTTCCTCTCTGCAAACCTAAACACTTTTCTTTTCATTTTTCTTCACACCGCGTCAATTTCGTTAACATTCGATTGAATTATTTATTTCTTTGACTGACAACGCTTTCAGGATTTAAAAAAAAAACGATTAAACAAATTTGTTGTGAGCTGACCAAACCAACTTAACATGTTTATTCTTGTTAATTTGTCCTTTTCTTTTCTAGACTATCTTCTGCTCCTTCTGTGTTGAGACTTAATACTCCTTGTAAATCTGCTAAGAGGTGGTTTTCTTTTAATCAGTTGTGTTATCAGTAAAAGACGTACCATTGGTGCGGACACAAAAAATCGTTTAACGCCTTTGTAGACTGCTGTTCGTTGCATGGTTTGCAGTTTAGCGTTACTTTTCAGGGAATCTATCTGCACCAGAATGGATATTGGCGCTGGGATACTTGGGTAGACGACCGTTTTACCTTTTTATTTGAACGGTCCGCTTGATAATCTTATCCACTGACTCAAACGTTAGCACCAGTCCAGTTTGTACGACAAGACAAACACTACTACAGGAAAGTACTGCTCAATAGCTTTCAAACTTTACGATTTCATCTACAGAATCAAAAGTTCTATACACCTTGTACAGCATAATAACAGCGCCACAGGAAAGTACTGATCAATAGCGTCATTTGAATGGTCACACCTTAGGATTTCATCCACGAACTCAAAAGCTAGCAATCAACCATGTTACCCAAACTAAAGACAGACTGAGTCTATTTCAGGTGTGGTCTACTAATTGATGGTATTTTTTGATAAAATCTTGGTGGTTCAGTTGTATTTTCCTTGTCTTATCCTTGTGCTCTTTAGGGACACTCCATCTTCTGCCTTAAACGTTTCTTCAAGAAGCAAATCAGCATTTACCAAGAGCAGGAGGTATTTATAGCCTCTCTGAGTCAAGTTGCCGTTCACCTGGATTACTTGTCGCCATTCGCTGTTCTGTGATTTGCTGGATGCTCTTGTACGGTCTTCCATCTTAAAACAGTCTTATGAAAAGTTAATGCTACTCATAATCCCACTACTGGCGTCGTTTAACGAGGGTAGTACTTAACAGTCCTGTGACTGCCAAGCCCGTGGCAATTGACTTTCAAAACGAAATGGTATTAAGAAATGTTCGTCGGGTGTTACGAGAGGCGGGGGGTGACTCGAAGCAAGAACGAGACGAGAACCAACTGCATACTCGACCCCTTGTGACGCCGAGTCCGGAATTCGAACCCGGGTCATAAAGCAAACAACTTTTCATAACCATGGTACTGCCTACCTTCAACATATGAAGAAACTATTCCTTCATTCCTGTAGACAGAGTGCAACAGGACTTGATATGACCTATCCGTGTTCAGTCTAAACTTGAGCCTGATCACTTACTGTTCTTTTGATTTTCTTTTTACTTCTCTCGTGTTCTCTCACTTATCAGGCGTACAAAGCAATGAATGCGTTAGACGTCTTTCTTAACTGTGGGTTCTCGTTTGAATTCTAGCCTTTTTCTTGTTCTTGTTCTTGTTCTTTTCTTTTCTTCACTGAGTAGCAAACCGCGCACCACACCCAGATCTAAGTCAGCTCCTGCTCGGAGACGTAAAAACACAGCGCGTCACGACAGATCTCAACCAGGGTAACGTACGTTCTGGTTTCCGCTATTCAGCTGCTTCTTATCTTTCTTGTGATTTTCACTTCCCTTGGGTAGTTTTCTATGGGGATCAACCGTTTCCGAATTCAACCACCGCTGAAGCCAGTTAAAACGGTTGAACATAATTATTGTGCAATAGGTATCAATCGTTGGTTTTAACCAAGAACGGTCGAGAAAGTGCAACCAAAACCGGTCGAAGTTGAAACCATAATTCTAACTTATTCCTTCTTTTGCGTTTTTAACTGCCGTTATCTCCCGAACATTTAGTTAGAGTCTGAAAAGTACAAACAACGAGAATCGACTAGTCTTTTGATATTTTTTGTTGAAAATGTTTGGCGACAAGTGAAAGCACATAGGTGATAAAGGGATAATATTTGTCAATCAATCCAGTATGTTCTCACTTAATGTGCAAGGAGGGACTGGGGATAGCCTGTTTACCAGTTGGGATTACCGTTCAATTATGGTAAGAGTTTTCCAAAATCAGCACACAAACCGAAGGAGATGGCGCTTGACATCTCCAACCCCGCGCGACATTTCTTGGGAAATGTGACAAAATTAATTAGCAGATTAATGGTACGGAATTTTCTAACATTCCGTTCTTAACGGGAAAAGAGAACTTTCTCTAGAGGTAGTCCAACATTTCCGATTTTTTCCGGAAAGCTTATGACCCATTTGACTTCCGACTGAAATTTCCGGATTTTTCTTGCACAGCAGATGAATGTTTAATACCGAACGAGAGAGGAACTTCTGTTTTCTAAAAGAACCTTTTGAAAATTACTTAGGCATTATATCTGGGGTGTATCATGGAACAAATTTGCTCATCTATTGTAATCACGCGAATTTTGCAGTGCCTCGGTACCAGTTCTCCTGCCGAAAATCAAGAAAAAGTCAACGAAGTCACACACATCCAAGGTAAGATGCCCCTTGAACTTCCTCTAAAGTTCTAATGAATCGCAGTGGACTTCCGCTGTCTCGTACTCACAAGGGAAACTGAAATAATGTTCAGAATTTCATTTTGTAAAATACTTGAATATAGATAGTACCATGTGAAATTACTGCTGACGAGGTTTCATTTCAATGGTCATGCCATAGGATTTCATCCACAGACTCAGTAGTTAGAATCACCTTAGGTCTCCGTAACTGACTCTGGGAGTGAAAGGGTTAAATACACTGCAACATTCTCCAAGGGAGACCAGTTTCGGTTCGAGATAGCGGAAATCTACTCTATTATTGAGTTGAGTATTTTTTTAATCTGTGTAGTACCGAATAAGGTCCAGGTAGAGAGAGAAAGCCCCAGCGAGATAGCGGAAATCTACTCTATTATTAAGTTGAGTATTTTTTTAATGTGTAGTACCGAATAAGGTCCAGCTAGATAGAGAAAGCCCCAGCGAGATAGCGGAAATCTACTCTATTATTAAGTTGAGTATTTTTTAATATGTGTAGTACCGAATAAGGTCCAGCTAGAGAGTGAAAGCCCCAGCAGGCGAATCACTGGTTCACTGCGGCTCAAAATTTAATGAATTTAAGTTGTTACTTTCATTGAAGGTAACTATCTTTTAACGTGTGTGTTGTTGGGCTTGAAATCGTCTTTATTCCTTCCTTGCTGCTATTTTGATTTGTTGCTGTTGTTGTTGTTTTCATTCATTCTGGTTGCTGTTTTCACTTGTTTCGTACTAGCTTGGGTTCCGCCTGCGTTTGCATTTGTTTCCGTGATTATGAACATTGCAACGCAAACGCAGACTTGCGCAGCGTGAGTTCTGCATGGTAATCTGTGCGCTTCGTTTGCTTTTGTCTGTATTTACCCTCGCTTTTCCTCCGCTTACATTCGCGTTTCGTTTGCTTTCGAGTTTTTTTTTGCTTTCGTTTTTATCCCACGTGTAAACCATTCCCATTTTTTTCATGTAAATCATATCCGCTGTAATCGATTGATCCAAAATAGTCACCTAACCCTTTAACTTCTAACAAGACGTTTGCCATAAACTCTAATTTTCACAGAGCAAAGAAATGGTGACCGTTATTAATTGTTAGTACAATTGTTATTTCAACGCTTCCACTGCTAACAACGATTGTCACTTTCATTGGGAAAAGACATGACCTTGTGGTTTGTAAGGCTCTGGAACTTGTAAGCCGAAGTCCTGGTTTGTAGTCTCACATCCTGTCGTCACTGTGGCCCCCAATTCAACTTATCCACACTTTTTAAACCCACCATATTATTGATCAAGGAACAATTTATTTTAACACAAACACTCGCACATCCGCAGTTATGGGCGCAGTCCTTTCATCTACATCTGCATTGATACTTAGCAATAGTTTCCCATCTCACCAAGAGTGTTGGTGTAGGCGTGTTATTTAAAAAATAAACATTCTCAGTCTACAGTGGTGTGCTTGGTGTCCTTACATATGGACAAGAAAATAAGAAAAAAGAACGATGATTTAAAATGAAAAGTGTGATGTGAAAGCACGTTCAAAACCCGTCCCTCTGTGGACCACAACCCACTAAAATTAACACGCGACAACCTTTTTTCGTTTCCTTCAGTTGTCCTCAAGCTCAGCGACATCCTCTGAGAAAGCAAGACAGATGCTGAGATCCCGGGTGAAATCAAACATCTGACTAGTGCAGGACAGGGGAGCGCTCACAGTGACAACAACGACTATCCCTCCCCTCCCTCGTCTTTATCAAAAGCCAGTGTGGGCCGAGACGGAGGAGTGCAGCGAGAATAAGCATGCTCATTGCACGATTGAGTCTTGTCATCAGAAGCGGTTTCTTCATGAGCTTTGGATTCATCTCAGTAGACTTAACTTGAGTGCCGACAGATACGTTTGATAATGACATTATTTATGTTTGATAGTTTTGTTATTTCTTTAGTTAATCTCCTGTTAAAGTACAATTTTTGTGATATGAGATTTGAGGCGTTGTTCTCCTTCCTTGCAAAATACAACCGCATAATGGCGGCCAGCAATATGTTTGTATTACTTTCTTGGCAAGCGCAGCCGCATCAGAAAGAAAAATTTTCTCTTGCCTGCCAAATCGGAACGATCTGTTTTTTTCCCTATAATTTTTTTTTGTCAAATTTGTCGCGACTTCATGAATTCAAGTTAGAGAAGTGAACAAGAATCAAAATTGTAAAATTCTGTACAGTTCATTGTATAGCATTGTATGTACCGTAATTTGTGAACTTCTATATTTTTTATCTTTATCAATATATTTGTATATTATTTATGTATTAAACAGAAACAAAACTCAGGGAAAAAAACCTGTGTGATGCAATGAAAGAATAATGATCTAATGTATGTGAAAGGATTCTATTCCGTGTGAATGCTTAATATAATTTGTATTATTTCAACATGTAATAAATGACAAAGAAAGTACCGAATCTAAGTTGTTGTTGAGTAAAGAGAAAAAAAGGCTAAACCATCACACTCGCAAGAGTTACAAAACCGAAGTTAAAGAAAGATACATACCTAGGTCACTCTTGAACGAAATGAACGTCATCGTTTTTGTGATCCATACCAGATAATAGACTTTCACATAGTCGTTCGTCGACGCGCGGTTTAGTTATGTCACGCACGAAGTCCCTCTTGCGACTTCGTCGCTTCGCTCGCCAATCCTAAGAGAGGGTGGAAGAGAAGCGACTTGGTGCAACTCTAACCAGATAACGTCGTAACTTTTTCCTTTCGTATTAAAACGTACGTATGATTGAACAAATCGTTTATTTTTTTGAAATACTCGGAAATAGCAGATTGCAAGATTGCTGAATCGATTGCAAGAATGCTTGTTACTGTACGATGATAAGTTTTCAGGGCCCGGTTGCATAAAGAAACTTAAGATTTTGTGGGAATTCCTGCAACTGTTCCCTGTTTTCCGGTGGCTTTTTTCCCACCGTCATTGTGTTTCCTACTCTCTTGAATCCGCCTTCGGCCGATTTATACATAACAGCGTGCAAGAAAATCCTCCGGAACACAGGGAATGGTTGCAGAAATTCCCACTTGATCTTAAGTTGCTTTATGCAACTGGGTCCTGTTCCCTTCGTTACTCACTCATGTCCAATACACACGAACCGAAACGATTTGTAAAAGCAGCATCACGATCCGTACCATTGGTAGCAATGGTAACTGGAGTAGTCGATCCCATTAACCATTCAGTAAATTGCATCTCATTAGTAGTGTAACCAACTGAGAGAGGGCTGAGTCAGTTTGTCCATTGGTACAAATGGTAAAAAACATTAGTCGATTTCTTAACCGTTGGTAAACTGCATCTCATTAGTGGGACAAATGGTATCCGTTGGTGTGTATTGGACAAGTCGTAACTCTCACTAAGTATGAATGACCAAAGTGGAAATCAGAAAAAAAATCCAAATTTGATTTTCGTAAAATATCTAAAAGAGAAAAACAGAAAAACAGCTAACACAACAGGAAAATAGACCCACGTTTTTTTTTTCAACTTTTGACGAGGACCAGTTGGCGAAAATTTATCGACACTACTAGAAACTGCCTTAAAATTAGTAAGTTTGCCAAGTTTGAGAGTGATATGTCAGAAACGAGAAGATATAGCTCCGTTTGTATGTGCCCCCACCATACAAACGTCTATAACATTTTGCGACTTTGCAGAGCCCTATCTTTGTTATTTTTCATCCTATCACTCTCAAACTTGGCAATTTTACTGATTTTACTGATTTTACTCTCAAACTTGGCAATTTTACAGCGGTGTCGATGGATTTTCGCTAACTGGTTCATGTGAAAAGCTGGAAAACCGTAGAAGGATTCTATGCTATTCTAGAGCTTCCAAGTAAACGGCACACTTTTTAATTAATCCACAAACAAAACGGCAAAGAAACACCTTTTACAAAATAAAATACAGCTCGTCCTGGGAGCACTGCTTTCACTTGTTGAGTGGACACGTAAGAATGTATCAACAAACATTTTGCGCTCTTAGAATAATTTTTGAATATAATGTCAACCAATAGGCAACTAACAACCGCGAAATTCGAATTAATATTAATCTTAATCGTGATCTGGTAACGTGTACATAAATCTTGTTTAAAAGAATCCTTTTTAGTGTCAAAATCACCACTTCTCATCGTTTCTTCCCCCAAGGGACAGCTTTCTACTCTGTTTTTTTGGCTTTTTGTCCATTTCTGAATTTCACCCTCCTGTTTTGGAACCATACTTTAATCTGATGCTCCGTAAGTCCAAGATACAGAGACAAGTGATATCTTTCGCGTTTGCTCAAGTAGTGTTGAAGTTGAAAGCGGTTTTCCAGGGTCGTTCGTTGGTGGTCAGTGAAAACTGGACGGGACCAGGGAAGGCATTGACGTCGTCGCCTGTTTGTACTGAGGGGAGTAGGGTAGGGAACATTAACGCGTCCACCGGGGAGCTCTGAAAAAAAAAACAGTGGTAAGTATCGCGTATCGCGTTTGTACTGTACCAGATACTCTCAAGGGACAATATTTTTGACCGCCGCAATGCGCGCCATTTTTTATTTGTTGATTTAGCCTCGCTTGGACGAACTCTTCCATGGAAGCGAGTCTACCCGAAGTTGTATCTTAAAAAAGACTTTTTAAAGATATCCCAGGCCCATTCCCTAGTCTCCCTCTTTGTTTATGGCTCTTGTAACGAGCCTATGGCACAACCCAGTTCCCCGGGTCCTTTCTCTTCCATCCTTCTCGGAAGAAGAAGAAAACTGGGAGCGGATTTGCCTTAATTGATGTAGCGAGTCCCCGATTTTTCACGCATGAGCAGAAAATCACTTAATGTTGCATTTTGTAAGTTAAGTGATATTTACAAAAGAGCGCTGGAGCAAGAGTCAAACCAGGGAGTGGGAACACGCCCCCAGCTAGAGAGAATCTCTTGAGTATATGCTCTCTATTCCTAACTCCAACAAAGAGTTATCCTTTCTTACAGGGTATAAGATATCACAAGATGTCACTACACGAGTGTCAAGAGATCTCACTTCATTAACTGAGTGCACTATAGTCAGTCACACGAGAGTCCATCGGTAGATTGGTGACCTCATCCCCATCGACCTTACAGATCCACATCTACGCATACGGTTTGCGCGTATCCTGCTGAGCCTGCAATGGCCAACACTCCATCCAGGGGGTACTAATTGTAAAATAATGCCTTCAATAGCCTGTGGTTAAATCACTGAAACCTCAAGTAGCTTGAAGTTCTTTCGTTGTCTCGATCTAAGTCAACCCCTCGACTCTATTAAAATAATTAGCATGCCAGCCTACTTCAAGTTGTGATTCTCAAATATCTTTCGTATATTAAGCTACATGCTACATGTGTGTATACAACCTTTAAACCTAACCGTGTACAAATAGTTCCTGATCTTTTTACCTTTTAACCTTTCCATTTTCCAGTTTTTCCTTGGAGGAAAATTTCAAAGATTCGAGGTAAGGGGGAAAGTGGGAGTTAAGGAACAAAAGGTCAACAGAGATATGGTAGCTTACGCTGTAAAACAAGCTAAAGAAAGTCTTACTGTGTGATAAAGTAAACTTATTTATTATAAATGCCTCGTATGGACAACAGTTCCATCGGAAGGCTTAAGGATTTAGTTGAAGTGTAGGAATTTTGCATATTTCGACTTCGAAGTACGAAAAGTATTATCTCTTATAGATAATACATTTTAGATGGATTAGATCATACATTTTTCTCGTTTTTGCTACTAACATGATGAAGTTCAAGCCTCGAAAAAGCTAGATTGAGTGCTTTCAGTTATGATCTGATGCGTAAAAAGTAAAATCCTAATAGAAAAATGCTGCAAATTTATAAAAAGAAATAGAGGACGGTGAAAAGTTTTTTGTCATAAAAATGTATAACGTGACTGGGTAGTTCAAAATATTGGTTTTGATTCAAGCTGTTCAAGAGATTAATCTCCTGGCTATCTTGGCTATTCGCAAAAGATGAGAACCAGCCATTTTATGGTTGCGTCATTTCATTAGGACAACCCAAAATCCTTTTGTGTTTTCTTTCCTAACATTTGCAATGAGGTTTAGAAAGCAAACAAAACTAGAAAGAAAAACCAAAAAACAACAACAACTAAAGGAGTCTTATAGTGATATTAAAATGGCGCCATCGTGAAAATGGTCCATCAGCTTCAAAACTCTTTATCTTCAAATCAAAGCAGTGCATTACTAGAGATTTATACAAAACTCAGCGTAAAGATTAGCTTAAAATATTTCCCGTTACAAGTAGAGCTTTATATCTTTATAATTTTATTATAATAAATCCGTTTATTGAACACACACCATTAATTCAAACAAGCTCTGAGGCCTGCAACATTGATTGACAGGTGCCAGTCAGTAGACCTGTGCTAATTAAAATCAGATAATCAAAAAGTTGGGAATACATTTGAAATCCCTACTCAAAAGTTCAAAGATGATGTCTGGTGCTAAATCCTCACGCAAGTTTTGGAACGTTTTCTGTTATTTTTATTATTTTCTTTACAATGGCAGGACCTTGGGGAAAAACAATGAAAAACAATGAAAAACTTGCCAAATGTTGTCGTTCACACGTTATTTATAAACAAAACTTTAAAAGAAATGTGAGAAGGAAAAATTGCTGCTCGTTTGCATAAGCAATCAGTTCGCTACTTGACAAGTTCCCTTGTTCAAGAAATGCCTTACCAGTTTTTAAGAAGGAGCATCGTAGAGGAAAAACTTAGCAAATGAAACGTTTTCAAGTGACACTGGTTTGTTTGCAACCAAAGTAAAAGACCAGCTTTGACCCTGGCTTTCTTTCACACAGGATCAAAGGTGCAGAACATTTTCATAGCATCTTTGACAGCCCTTTATCAAGCATCTCAGTAAAGCTTGGCGATATAATCGAAAGTGTCTTTTAACCAAAACAACATTTCAGGGTCCCAAAGGGGTTTAGGGCTCCCGGGCTCCAACACACAGAAAAATCGGGGCTTTGGGGCTCCATGGCCTTACTCTAGGACTCCTTTTAGCAAGAATCATCATTTTTGTCCGGGCTCCAAGTAGAGGCCGTTGGGCTTCGGGCTCCATGGCAAAACTTTCTGGGCTCCAGGGCTCCAAGGATTCGTCCCCCCCCCCCCCGCCTTTGAGACCCTGACATTTCAGAGAGTTCAAAGGCACACCAAAAGCGCTTCAACTTTAAAAACAAGCAAGCTTAGGGTGACCTTTTAATGCAGGTGTCAACCATTTTTCTAGCCAGTCCCCGCAGTCGTTTTTATGGGAGCCGTATTACCGGCCATTTTTCATGGTTCTGACTGAGGAAAATTTTACAGAGACAGCGCCGGAAACAACCGATGCGTTCAGTACCATTTTGCCGATGGTTGTGTTAGCTGCAAAAAGTTGTCAGATACAAAATTTAAGGTGGTTTTTGCCAAAAACTCAAAGCAAAACTTGTTTTTCCTTTTCATGTTGAGGGCGTACGCGATCGTTATCAGCAAATAAACAATGTCGATTGTGCCAATGAGATCCGTGTATTTGTCTTGAACCACGGTGAAAGTAGCCTCTGAATAGTCGTCCCCACCCCAGCCCGGAGGAAAAAAGGGGAGATATCCTCCCTCCTGTATTTATTTTGGCTACGGCTGCACCTAGGCTACCGTAGAATGGGGAGTGAACATGCACTCAAACATTTTATAATAGAAGCCTTGCCTCGTAAATCGGAGATAATGTATAACAACCTTATTGTAAAATAGTACATAGAAAAGGAATTATATAACGCGTGTGAGCAGTTCTTGGTAAGAGTTACGGTTAGTTCGGTTTCATATTTCGCGCAGTTGGTGTTATCCTTCGATAAACGTCGACAATCCAAGTCCAATCTAAGTACAATCGTGTCTCTCTCCTTCTACGCCACAAGGAAATGTTGTAAAATCGATGCAAAAGTTTCAACCAAATAGGTAAAGACATGCGCTCACTCAACCTCGTTTCCAACCTCGTTTCAACCTCGTTTCCAACCTGGCTTCAACCTCGTTTCCAAAATCGATGCAAAAGTTTCAACCAAATAGGTATAGTCATGCGCTCACTCAACCTCGTTTCCAGGGCGAGTTTGTCTCTCCAAGAGGGGGGATCGGAGGGGTACAACGTCTTGTGTCACTGATTGTATTACGATGTAAATGATCAACCGGAATCCTTGGAGTCCTGTTAGACTACGAGCAGCTTTCTCTTTCCGCTCTAGGATAGTCGAGCGAAAAGAAAACACGAGCGAGCGCAGGATAGGAGCCCATGTTTGTTCGTAGTGTAGAATAATTTCAAATCAGACAAACATCAATCTTTCTAGATCCCAAATATGATCCCTCCACGCGCGCGCGTCTCGCGGACTACTCGCGTAGGATCCACTTCCCCTTTTTTTCATATTTTCAATTTTAACGTACGCTTGTTTATGTCCTACGCCTGATAAGCATACCGGAAGTCCATGCGTCTTATTGTCGGTTTTCTAATTATAAACGATCACACACGCAGGAAAAATGCCACAACACTGACAAATGGACCAAAATACCATATTTTCCCGATTAAAATAAACGCCAGGTTCAAATAAACGCTGGGTCTACCAGGTCAAGTTTTGAATAAATTGAATAAACGTCCCCGGCGCCCGGCCCCGGCGTTTGATCAAGGTGCCGGCGTTTATTATTTTGAGGTCCGGTTATCATTTGAATCCGACCTTTATAAAATTCTTATTGATACAGGGTGTACTGAATGCATTCATCAACCACTACGGTACAACTGTAATGACTAGTTCATGGTCAGATATATATGACAGACAACACAGTTATTGAAGCCAAGACTATGCACCACAGCCCATAGACATAGGGAACATAGACTTCCTTTTGTTAAGACTTTTATCCTCAAGCGAAGTTAGTGCAATTTTGGTCTTGCTTTGTTGATGAAAAATTGGGGCTCTCAAAAACAGGCAAAAATGGCCATTGTTTGATAAACGCCAGGCCCCAACTAAACGCTGGGTCAAATGAAGTCACAATGCAAGGAAAAATTTGGGGCTAAATTGGAAAGTACATTTCAGAAAAGTTTTATGCCATTTCCGTTTTAAAAAGCTAACAAACCAACAGGAAAACAATGCGCAACTGCTTTCATTAAAATGATGACACATGCACGACTTTACCTTATGAAGAATAACAGAGTCACAGGAAAGGATCGAACTACCGCGGTAAAAATATCTTAAAATACATCTTTTATACCGCAGAGAAAAGACAGACTAACAAAACACAGCACGAATTTCAGAAAGTAACATTGATTTTGTCAATACACACGGTTTGAAATTTTTACATACCCTCTACAGGGACAGGATTATTTTGCTTTTCGTGTTGTTTTCCATTTATCTTTTGTTTTTTCTTTTTCGTTTAGAGTAAATTCTGTTCAAACTTGTTGAAGTCACTCTGCTCCTTATACTGAAGACATGTTGATTGGTACTTGACAATTTCCAGTTCCTTTTCCCTGTGTTCGTGGGTGTCTCAACTCGGTCGGCGTAGTCTATTGTCTGAATGAACAGTTTTTATAGCTAATTATAATCGAACTAAGAACACTTTAAGCCGTTAATGGCGATGAATCTTTGTGCAAACACCACCGTATAATGAAGAATAAATCTTTGCTCTACTCTTGTATGGAATCTACAATATTTAGACTATATCGGCACGACAGTCCGTAACGACATTTCTACCCTGTTATATAATGTTCCGATAATCAAATGCAGATTTTCAGTTTATTTTTAAATGCTACCATTATGCTCTATTGCACAATACTGTAAGACATCTTTGAAAACTGGCCAAGAGAGGATTAATTCTCTCGAGTGCAGTACATTAACGCTGTTGAGAACATCCGAAATTTAGTCGACCACGTGCCCACATGCATGCAAAACTGACCGGATTATAAGCCGGTAATAACACGTAACGAGTCGATGATGTATTGCAAAATAACTCGGCCTTTCAACTTTCTCAAATTTTAATATCAAAAAGTCTCTCTCTCACCTGTGTTTGAAGAACCGTAGAGAATGTTTTCGATTCCAAACTTGAGCTGCTCTGCCTTTCTCGGGCTAGCTTCTCTCACTACGGTTCCCGCTAGTTGCGGTTTATCCAACGCTTCATTTGAAGTAGTTGTGACTGTAGATGAACAAGATGAAACACTGGCACGTAAGGATAGAGAGGGGTATGATTCTGTCGTCGTCAAAAATCCGTTAATGGTAGTTGCTTGTTGAATTGTTCCGCAGAAGTTACAAGAGCAATAAATCATCGATGAGCTCATACTCCTGTCTTTTGCAAATACACTCCCTGCGTAACAGACCTCCCACGCCTGCAGATACGAGAGTTATATCCAGCTCCTTGAAGTGTGAACTAACCGCGACCGGACACTGTTGATACCTATCAACTTATCTCCCCATGCACCATGCAACAGTCTGAAACCACACTTACTACCCGACCTGGGTGTCAAAATGTCGGTGGATAGTTCTAGTTTTCGTGCAAGAACAACCTAAACAAAGTTTTAAACAGCTTTAAAATCCTATTCAGGAAGTGACCTCGCGACTTCAGTGTTGCTAATTTGGGGAAGTTATATCTTTTATGAAGTTCAGGTGCTTCTTGGGTAGCTTTCTGTCCTGTGTTCCGATCTGAACAAAAACCTATTGAAAGCAAATTACGTTCCTTCAGTTTTCCCAAGGTTAGGGGATGAAGCTTGAAAAGACGTCTGCAAAAGAGGGCGTCAATTCGTAAGCGGACTTTTTTCCGGATTTCGTGCAAGGAATCCTTTCATATCTGTTGTTAATTTTGTTTTCCTTTCACGAACAATGGTATTTTTCTTGCGATCCCAAATGAAGATAAGCCGAGGCAACGCCCTGGGGGTGAAAGTTCATGGTATTGTTCGTCACAAAAGGGGTGGTCCCTTCAGTAACTGGATTGGGTGATACTCTCCAGAATGTAAAACTTGTGGTCCCGCTAGTATTATTAAAATGCAAACAATTGAGGAATAATTTTGACCATCTCTGTACTCAAAGAAACAAAAAGGAAATAATTGTTGATATGTTCTTTCGCAAATTTCGGGATGGTGTCATTTGACTGCAGCTACCAGAATTAATTTTGTTTTCCCTTTCAAACTAAGAAAGGAAAAACGAAATAAATTCCGGTAGTTGTAGCCCATCGTGAGAATTTTTTTTTTATAAGAGATATCAATCACAGGGAGCCCGCAAAAACTATGTGACCGTAGTTTTAAGATATAAGGAAATCACTTCGGAATACCGAAACGTGCCTGTTAACGTCAAATGTCGCGAGGAATATTAACACGGAGTTCAAAATAAACGTTAACCTCCTCAGTCGTCGTGTTTTGTCGTTCTTGTGGTCTAAACGAGGCCGTCTACTGTACGTAAGTAAAGAAGGAAGCAAAAGTTCTCCTCTAAAGATGAGGGTCCCCAATAGGTTTTTCAAGATCCGGGATTTGGCTTATTTGTAGAACGGGATTCCGGATTTTAGAGAAAGGGGGAGCGAGATTCGGGATTGAAATTATGACCGGAATACGGGATTTAGCGGTTTTACGATGAGAGATTCGGGAAATACCGTTGTAAAGAACCGGTATCCGGTAACGAAAAGTAAAAAATCCTTTCATTTTGACAACACAAATTGCATGACCACATTTTCCTCGACCCTGGCACGTGCTTATTTTGACCGTACCACTTTTCTTATCCCACCATCTTCCAGTGGTTCACCGAAAATGAGGGAATCTGTAACATCTGTAAGGCAGTTTTTAAAACGTATGTTCGGGATCGGGATAAGCCAATAGAAACTGTCGGGATTACGGGATTGAGGGAGAATTTTGGTCGGGATGAGGGGATTGAAGAACCTTATTGGGGACCCTCAAAGATGGGCGCACGAAACCTAGTCTCCTTACGCATCCGTTCTTAGTGGCGTCACGCAACGCTCCCGTTGCGTGACGCCACTAAAAACGGCTGCGTAGGAGACTACACAAAACCCTGCAAAGTATGGAATATTTAGATTAGCAAAATCAATTATCGGTTAATCACTTTAGAGAAACAATCAGAATATGAGGCCAAAATAACTAGGAAATTCTGTGAGTTTTATTTCATTTATCGAGTCGTTTGACTACTGAATTTAAAAAAGTAATTTAAAGTCAGTCTAATTACTATTTACATCATTCCACATCATCGTTTCTATACTTATTTACAGTACGTAAATTCGTCTTTCATATTTTATATCTACTGCTATCGCAAAATATTTACCTTTCATTCGTTTGTTAAAATTGACATGTGTAAACTAGTCATGACACTAGAAAACCTCGAACGCTAGTACACGAGATTGTTCCGACCACGTTCCACGCAGAACGAGTGGAACGAAATTAAAGTGTACGTGGAAAAGTTACATGCGTGGAAATGAGCTCTTCCTTCTTGTTATTCACAATTTTCAAATTCACGCCACATTTTGAAACTCTATTTCCAGCTCTTAAGAATCGCCGGAACAGACCGCATATTTTTTATGTGTGCTGAGTAGTTGTGAGTGCCGGATTCAGAAGTAAGCCGCGCCTGTTATTTGCTTTGTTTTCTTCGTCACCTTCTATAAATTCAAAAATAAATTTACCCTTTTTGCTGGTTACTGGAAAAGGTCGGGCTGGTTCAAGTGACGTTCAAGAACGTACCAAGTACTCCCTTACAC
This sequence comes from Siderastrea siderea, assembly GCA_964030785.1. Taxonomy (NCBI): domain Eukaryota; kingdom Metazoa; phylum Cnidaria; class Anthozoa; order Scleractinia; family Rhizangiidae; genus Siderastrea; species Siderastrea siderea. The sequence continues at coordinate 11,451,163 of OZ034971.1, forward strand.
AAGTTATATAGGGTAGTTGTGCCCTAAGTAAGGACAAAACGACCCAATTGTGGCCTGAAATAGGATACCTTTTGTCTTCTGGTATAAAACAGGGCATAGATTGTTGTGGTTGGCTATTTGAATTTTAGAGTTCCGCTGTGAACTCGAGTACGAAAAATGGTATATTTTGATCTGAAAAACGGTTATGCTTAGAGCTATGGGCCACTACCCTCTTCCCAGAATACTTAGGGTGTGAACCAAACTCCAGGTTAACAGACAATCACATGTCATTAAACTCCGCATCCAGCCTTGGAAAGTTGATTTCCCAGAAGTTCTCACACCGACTGGTCCACTTCTAAAAGTTTGTCTTTCATCGGGAGTTATGAATTCCAACCTTTTACTGAGATGTAGTAATACTGAATTACAGGACCATGGATTTAAGTTCTCTTCACGTTTAATTTATTTTAAGAGATTCTTTGTCTTTTCTAGTTTAGTCTGTCATGTCTAAATCGACTCGTCAACTGCAGATTCTTTGTTCGTCGGGGAACAAATCTCATCGTTCTTCTCTTTCTCTTCGTTCTGACTTTTTATTTCTTGTTCCTGGTTACTCTTCGCCTTTTTCAACGCTTGTTCTTTTTGTTTTTCCTCTATTCTTGCCGCTTCGTGTCTCCACTTTGTCCTTCTGTTCTGAAACCAAACCTTAACCTGTGTTTCGGTCAATCCCAACATGGCGCCGATCTGGAGCCGCTCTCGTTTAGTGACGTATTTGGTTACCTGGAAACGCTTTTCTAGGCCTCTCCGCTGCAACTGCGTGAAGACTGGGCGACACCAAGGGCGAGTGGAAGTGCGCATGGGTGGGGTGAAGGGTTGATGGGCAATGAAACTCAGGTCTTGATTGGGTGGAAAATGATTGTGAACAACGCGGTGATCTGAAAGGATATAAGATAAAAGGTTTGCTGTGGCCTGCAACATAAGATGTATCTAATGGTTTGCTTTTAGTGCTGTCGCTAATCTTTCACTCCCAGAGTCAAACCTTGGGACAAACGTGTTTTAGAGACTGTGGATAAAATCCTAACTTGATTAAGACCACTGAAATGAAATCCAATTAAGCCTTATTTTTCGGTCCCGCTGTTGGTTTAAAAAACGTTTCTAACTAAAGTTGGAGACTCTCAGAAAGAGAAAGAATTGTCCCAAATCAAAGTCTCTTCTGGTCTGTTACAACAAACGGAAACAGGCATTGAAACAATCAGAACTCACAGCTTAGCGGGCAACTTGCAACCGGTGCAAAGCGCGGGAAAAATGCAACGGTTGCCAAGCGAGGAAAAATGTGCAACGCTGCAACAGGTGGCAAGCGCGTGGCCACGCGCTTAAGGAAGGACGTATGTTGGTTTTGTTTTCGTCATTCACTGTCTTTGAGAGAGTGCAGTATCAGTTTCCTCTGATTTGTTACATCAGGTTTAACAAGTTTTATTGGACAATTACAGAAGAGCTTAGCAACCGCAAAACCAAACAAACACAAATCGAAACCCGCTCTAGCCATATATCATTAGCTTTTAGTAGACTCCGGACGGCTTACACTAGGAATCCAAGAAAAGCTCAAGAAATGCCAGAGAATTAACTATTGAAATTAACTGACCCCTTAATCAGCACTAAAAAGCCATGGTTGACATGTTCCACTGGAATGAGTAACAATAAAACGCGATCAGTTGAATTTCATGGAGGAGATTTCTCTCAGTATAAAGCGACCGTCCCTCTGAAGCGACCACCTTAATAAAATCCCGTTTGAATCTTGTTTTGGCCATCTCCCTTGTAAACAAGCACGACCGAAGTCATCCTAAAAGGTCATGGCCGCTTCCTTGGTTTTATAATCCGTACTGACATCCAATAATGTCCAAGCTTGAAATAAAAAAAAAAAACTTCGGCAGAACACTGAATTTAGAATTCCATCAATTCATCCACTGCAGATTGAAAACTAGTACAGCGAACAGTACAGGTGCATAAGTGAAGATTTGAAACAAGTAGTAGAATAATCAGTTGAATAACATGACATCTCTGCAATAACTCGGCATTCAGTTGAAGCTTCTTTGTAAATTAATGTTCGCACGGTATTTAGAGGCCTTTTTCCATTTCAGAAGACCAACTCAGTGAATTTGCGAAAATCGCCTAAACATGGCGCGACCTTGCCTATGCCATTAACTGATTAAGCTGATTTTATTGATTTCCATGCAGTGCCTTTCAGTAGGTCACGGCTACTTCGATAGTTTTTAAATCCGCCCTGATATCCAATTATGCCTAAGTTTAAAACAACCAATTTGGCAGAACCCTGAATTTTCGAATTTCAGTCAGAACACTGGACCTAGAATTTCATCATTTCACCCAAATTGAGAAATTAGAGCACAGTACATGTACGTGAGTAAAGATTTCAAATCAGGCCGACATTGTCAGTTGCATCTCTGCAATGATTCAGCATTCAGTTCAAGCTTCTTTGTAATAAAAATGTTCGCACGGTAATTAGAGGTTTTTCTTTCATTTCAGATGACCAGTTTGAATTTAGTAAAACCTGTAAAAGCTCCTTAAAATGGCACGACCTCGCCTTTGTCACCAAAATAATCTACTTTTGATGATTTCTTATTTCCTACACGGTCCAACTTTACCATTTCTATGGCGATTCTTTGCAACGATTTTTTTTTTCAGATTAGCGACTGTTGCGAGTTAATCAGCTGTGGAAAAATTTATTAGTTATAAAAATTCTTTCGCGATAACCCCAGCTCTTTGTCGCATCTAATTAGAAACCGTCCAATTTATCATTTTCTGTTCGCAAAATGGAAAAAGTTATTTGACCAAACTTGTAAGGAAGCGCTGGGAAATGGTTCCATTCAATCTAAACTAGGATTTAGCGATATTTAACACTCTTTATTTCTCCTTGTCTCAGCAAAAAATGATGGAAAGATTTGTGGGCGTAAAATTAAGGTCATGCGTAAACAATTATTGCGTTCTTTCTCTTGCTTATAATGTTACGATGTTGTTTATATCATTGTTGTTTATTGCTTTCAAAAAGACGCCCACAACTTCAATACCACAAAATTTACGAATTTCTATTGATATTCCAAAGGATCATGCAGCTATCGATATCAAAGGACAAAATTTATTTTCCCATGAGAGATTTAGATAAAGCTGGCTTTTTTAGTTGACAAGTCGCGTAGAATAACAATGGTTTCTTGGTAAGGGGGTCAAGGCCTTTTGCCAGCTCATTAATTCTTCAGCAAGGTCATCAGGGCACTTACAGGGATTATAGCACAGAGCGTAAGACTCGATTCATTTCTTCGATTTCTTGTTGTTTTTGAAAGGGGCACAAGCCAGTTAGCCTGCCCTGTTTACTTAAGAAACATAACAAAATGTGCTATTTTTCAACGACAAACTTTTTGATAAGAAAGGACATCTGTGTTCAATTTATTGATATCGTGAAGAAATCAATGACATGAGATATATTGGCCCAAAAACCATGGATCTTTCCGATTACCATTAAATGTTTTAAACAGATTTCGCTTGAAAGACGGATTATATCAAGTATCACTTTGCAGTACATATTTAAACGTTTTTAACACGCAATTCTTGTTTCGGGGCGAGAAAGAGCTGTCGAAATAGGGGCGGGACTTAACGCGAAAGTCATTCACAAGAAGTGTACTGTTTCACGTTTTAGGCAAGTGATGTTCATCTTTAGTCTTTTATCTTGGTTATAAATCTATTTCGTGTCCATACCCAGATTCTTTTGCTGACGTTTGTTAAGTTTATTCACCATATCAGATAAAAACTCCATCGCGATGTCAATAATCTAAGTTAACTTCGCACTCAGTCACCAATCAACGTACAACAAAGTGTTTCAAATCAGCCGACGATATCATCGCAACAAAAAGCAACATTTCAACGTTCGACTGAAGAATAAGTCAACGTTTGAAGAAAAATAAAGCCATCGTGACTGTGTTATCGGAGAATCTCCGAATGTAGAACATTTTGATACACAATAATAAACACGGGCGGGCGTGGTTACGGATATATGGAGAAAGGTCGAGTGCTATTAAACGTTGCAAGGGCTGGCTATCTAGTTGAGACAATAGCTGCTTTTTATTTTGTAATTGAACTGAAACTAAACCAGTCAATAATTATGAAATGTTTTTCTTTCCACTTCGAAGCTGATGGTTCTGGATTTCGGTTGATTAAGGCGCATTATTTTTTGTTCTTTACGCGCATGATAAAATCGCATCTAACCCAAGTATTCAATGAAAACTTTGTAGAAACTGCATACGTTGATTGAAAACCAGTGTGTACCATATGATAAATCATCCCAAAATAGAACACTCTTTATGTTTCAGCCGACTTCAAAATATTGACCGTAGAACAATCAGGAACAGAGCTCAATAAAGTAAACTATAAAACATTCTTATGACAATTAGGTAGATTGAAATCGTCGCAATTATCCGGCCACACAATAAACCCCAAATCAATTTTACTTCTTTAAGTGTCATCATACCAAAGCGACGGATTGCCAAAGAATTAGCTGCTATCCGGTGTAGTTTTTCTTAGAACCTGTTTACTCGAAAACCTGTTTTGAAATAGCAGAGATATGGTATTGAGACTGAGGCTGGAAGTTAAAGCACTTGGTTTAGTTGCTTTAGGAGACAATTCACATGCTTAGCCTAGTTTTACCTTTTTCGCGTTCGGCCTTTCGTCATTTCATTCTGACGAAAGGCTGGTACTCTAAACATAAGCTGTTCTAAGCCCACAAAACAGAAATCAAATTTCATCTTCGTCTTTCGCGATTATTTTCCTGAAATCTAGTTCTCAACAAAGTTTTATCTGTAAAGTTGTCGGTAAATCGCTCGAACAATCATTTAGCAAAGAGAGGTTGTGGTTGTGGAGGGCCGATGTACATAAAAAGGGAATAACAGTAAATTCTTTTGTCGTGATCTCTGCGTGGTTCCTTGGATTGAATTTCGTGGATACATATTGTTTGTGATTTATAGCTATAATGCACTTAAAAATGCTAATACTATTAACACATTTTGTAGCTCAACATTATAAAACACTTAATGCATGCAGGGTATTTAGATATAGTTACACGAAATGGCTGGCTTACAGTTCTTGCTTACTTTGAAATTCATTCGATATGGAATTTCACGAAATGTTCTTTTGTGCGTCGTCTTTAAACGGAATTGTCTTTATAAGTGTATAAAAACAAATAAAATAATCATGAAATTTCAAGCCTTGTTTATACAAGAAACCGCGATATTAGATATAGCAAACATACCAGGAGCGAAAATTGTGTCTTCCACCCGGAGTGATTTTCATCTCAGTTGTTTCAACGTAATTCGAATATAATTTATCTTCTACACTTTACACTCCGTCTTACAAAAGTGCCTATAAACAAGTCAGACAAATTGACTGGAAATGTCTACTTAGATTTCGGGAAAAGAAAACTGTAACGAACTGTCCAGTTGCCAAGGAATTAAAGCAGTGCTTTTGAAATAGCTTGCAGGGAATTGGGGCTTCGTCATCAAAAGCTAGAACAACCATTTACAGTATAATAAACATCACCACAGGAAACTAAAGCTCCATACTTTTCATTTTAAATGGTCACACTTTTGGTTTTAATCAGTCCACAGCGTTAAAAGTCGGGAAAACCACAACACACGACTCAATATTTGCCTCCATTACCCACAACTGTTATCTGCAAGAGCCGTTTAGTGGAGCGGAACGCCATTAAGTTCTGTGTAATAAATCTGCACGGCTAATTTTGAAGTATCTGAACAGAGTGCAAAGGTAACTCTTAATTAAAGGCAAATAAACTAATGTTTTAAGAAGAAACTGAACTCGCAGGCTCCCCGACTTTCATTTGTACAACAAGGTAAAAACCTAAAAAATAATAGTTCAGTTGTCAAGCTCTATAATGTGTGCAGGCAAACTTTATAAGTAAGGGAAAATTTCTGCTCCTAGCAACAAGAACAAAAAAGGGGGAAATCTAGTTACTCGCCCATGATAATGTGAACTGGCTTATTTTAAAGCGAGTGTGTATGGAAATGGCTCCTGGTCTAGAAAACAATCTTATCAAATCAAGTGTCGGATACAAACGATGGTAGGTTGTACAAGCTAGATATGCGAATCTCTACAACTCCTGGTTGACTCTATTGAGCAGCAATTACTGATTTCTCTGGGCGTATGTCTGATCATGTCCATCTAGGAAAACAATATAGAGGGGGGGACTTCATAGAGCAACATGTTTAGCTCGACAAGGAGCGCAGCGCAATCTCCTGAGCAAGGAGAGACAAGGCATATTTTGATGCGCGTTTTGGCCCGAAGTGAAAGCTTGTCAAAGTGTCCTTGTACTCTGTGCAAAGATTACTGTCAACAACCGAATAACTTGCCAGCATTTCTTCAAAGGTTCCGAGAGCCAGGAGCCCAGCATGGCTTTGATTGCTAATCAAACTCCTCCAGATTTTATTTTACACCTTGTGATTCTTGTCAGCCACTCGAGGAATCAACACCTCTTGCGACCACAGATTGTGTTCAGTCTTAAGAGAATAGTTGGCGCAGACCATTACCAGTAGATGTAAAAAAGCGCAGCGTAAAACCATCAAATATGGAGAATTCTTAATAACGCAATTTGCAGCTCTCAAAGCTAGGAAACTTTTCTCTAAACTGTTGGGAGAAATAAGAAAAATTTCTGCGACTTCAGGAAGGGGACAGGCTCTTCTTCTAAGAGTCCTCCCTGCATTGCGCGCGTCGTTGTCCCAAAGCCTGACCGTTTCTTGTCTTCGACGCTTTGTCCAAGGAAATCAACGCCATTTTTAAGTCCCTCAACCGCCTGAAGCAATCATCAAATACAGCAAGAAAAATATTTCATAGGAATGGTAAACAGAAGTTTATCTTATCTTATCAAAGCTATGAGTTGTACGGGTGGATAAAAGATCGCGAGGAACATTGTCGAGGAAACCGCAGAGTTAAAAGAGCAAACAATCAGTGAATTAACAACGCAAATTGAAGTGTGTATCCGTATTGTAATAAGGAAATGTTCATTAATGATTCCCTGTACAATCCCATTTAAATAAAAGGTACTTTGACAATAAACCACGCTGATCGGCCAACAGTTAAATGAAATCGGCCGTGAGTCGTTTAGGAATTCCATCCGGTGTATATAAGATTCATTTGTCTGTGTTACTCTTTGAACAAAAGTCAATGAAACTGCGACTGATTTCCGCGACACAAATAGCAACTGGCACTGTGTACAACTTTAATAATGATAAGTCTTTGTTGATTCGCAATCCACCTACCTGGTTGTGACGGTGCTCCATATAGTATATTTTCAATTCCGAACTTAAGCCTACGACTCGCGCTTGGTTCGCTGTTTTCTCCTTCGCTGGTAAGGGCGCCGTGTGTGGCCAGACCATCTATAGATGTCCTATGTCCGGACGCTGGGGTACTAACGGGACAATTCCATGGCGAGTAAGCACCCGAGTAGTGAAGTAAAGGCACTGAAACGCAGTTACAATATATTAAGTGCGGCGAGGTAAACATGCTGTGTTGGACGTACGGTTGCAACTCAATGACATGGCAACTCTGACACCACGTAAGCCTTATGGTGCTCTACTTACAGACCTCCCATATTACGAGATAATGCCATGGCAAGATTGGCACTAAATTGCTCTTATCTTTAGTATCAACGTCTGCTTGAGGATATGAAAGTCTTAATTATTATGTCACGGAATTCCAAATGCGGCCTCGATAACCGGATTTGACAAGCGTGTTGAAGGAAACACGCGCGGCGGAAGCGGCCAGAAATAGACTCCTCCTCGCATTCAGTTTGCTTAAAGGTCCATTAAAAGAACTGTCAGAGGAAAAAGGTGATAAGATGTGGTTTTTGCGCGATCGAAACTCCGTTCTTTGGGCACCTGTCGTATGTAAAACTCGGATTCCGCTATCAGGACCCGCCCTGCTCAATCAATCGATAGCCCTTATTTCCCTGGTAAATGTCACATCCCAACCACTTTATTCATGTTTTCAAAGGGTCATATTTAATGAGTATCATATTTGGGTGTTGAAGAATCACTCCTGACTGCAATAAACCCAAGGACATTTCATTTCTGCGAACTCGTGTAATCTAATTTGGCTTGAAATCATTGCTTGATAACAATCAATTGAAAAACATTGCTCGTAATTGGCGCGTCGCGATATTTTCTTACTGAGATACTTAACAGTATTTCTAGCCATCGTTTAATACGTCATACATCGTATGTGGAAAACATGGCTAGTTCTACATCTATTTTGATTTCAAGTTTGATAAACACGGCGCCATCGTGACATCTAAGTCTCCTTCACATCTGACAAACACCATAGACCAGAATAAGTGCAATTCAAGAAGAAAGTTGACTCGTGGGTCTACGAGCAGTCCATCTGAACAAAAAAAGGAACACAAGCGCAGCCCAAATATCTTCCGCTTGCAAGCGTGTTAAAAAATATCAAACAATTCGTCTTAAAATAAGCTTATAAAATTGTACAGAGTGCAGAACAAGATACGCCAGACGATCCTCCCGGGATCCTTAACTTTTCAAGAACATTACAAGCCCAGAAATGTGTCTAAATTCTTCTCGTGCCTCCAAAGCCACGACTATGGTAATTGCGCGCAATGGAACTTATTGGATCATTGAAAGAAGTGTTTTCTCAAATAATGAATGCATGACAAGTCATGTGATCCCACTTGAATAGACTGAGAGGGAGAATTAAGACTGAACGGTTTTCTTAACCTACCGGACAGTATTTCCCTTTTTTTATAAGGAATTTGTATTAAACAAGTACATTCCATTTTGCCACGCGTCCTTTCAAGTTAAAAATGCCTAATGACGATGTGTGTGGCGAAAGCAAGCAAGTAGCCCACAAGATGTTTCGCTGAGATGTTTTACCACATCTTATCGTGTCATGTGATTCGTAACTGGGCCGATCCACGGAGAAATAGATCCTCCGCTACTTTCTGTGGAATAAGAGAGGAAAATATGCAGTTGATCTACAGCAACTGGAATGTTTTCATAAACTGACAAGAGCTTCCTTAAAATATGAATAGCGGGATAAAAGTTATGGGAACAATTTTTCTGAACTAATCTGTGTTGCATTTGAACATTTTTCGAAAACTATAATTGTCTCAAGTGGTTCTACTGCTAGCAATTCATGTTAGTTATGAGCTTATGCCTTCCCTGAAAGAGAAAGATAAACTTTTAGTCATGTAATGTGTTCGTCCGATTTGTGAGTCCATGCCTGAAATCCTAAGGTGTGACCATTCAAATGAAAGCTATTGGAGAAGCACTTTCCTAGGGTGCTGTTTATTATGCTGTACAAGGTGATTTTAACTTTTGAGTCTGGATGAAAACCTACATTGAAATGAAAGCTGTTGAGAGGTGTTGTGTTGTAGTGCTGATTATTTTGCCTCACAAAGTGGTCCTACCTAAGTTTAAGCCAGTATGGATGAAATCCTTAAATGTGACCATTCAAATGAAAGCTTCTGAGCTGTGTTTTCTTGTGGTACTGTTTATTGTTAAGGTGGTTCTCATCGTTTGAGTCAGTAGAAAAAAAACGCGTGGAGTGTAAGCATTCAAATGAGAGCCACTGAACAGTACCGTTACCTGAGGTACGGTTTAATTTTTTTTTAAACTAAAAAATAGAATAATTTCAAAGCCTGTTACTTCATTGGCACTGCTAGGAGATAAGGGTATGAGAATGGAGGGAAAATAAGCAGATACCACAGCGTAAAAGTAGCCGCAAAATCATACCAGTCGGACAGATCTTCAGAAATTATTGCAGATATAACCAGAATCAAGACATTTCCCAATAGTAACCACAAAGAGAATTCAACATAAACGCGCCTCGAGATTAAAAAAACACTAAATTTGTCTACGTGCTCTCTTAATTAAGTCTGGTCTCCTTCTTTAGACTGTAACAAGACAGCTTTGTGCTGTTTTAACTTACTAGTAGATAATGCTCTTTTAAGGTCAGGAAAAAGACGTTAAATTGTTGTGAAAACTCAATTCTTGTATGAGCCGCACGCTGTGAGTCGGAAAAGTCTGCGTATTTATTCTCTGCCAAATTTTGTGCGGGGGCGGGGAACGCATGTTCACTGTTAGGGCATTGTCTTTGAGGGAATCTGATCTTTTCTCAGTTTGCTTTAGATTCACATACATGCTGCTGGGTTGGTTAATACAAGATGTTGATTAAAAGAAACAAAAAGTTTAAATGGTAGACTGATTAAACTTATAGCAGAGAAAAGACAGCCAAAAACGGCGCCTAAAACAATATTTTTTATTTTGTTTTTGTCTGTCTTCTCTACGTTGTAAGGAGCGTTTCTGCGGATGGAGTATCCGATTTAATTTATTGTCATAAGGTTTTACCGATCTTAGACTGCAACAGATCCGACCAGCAACGTTAAGCCGGCACACTTCGTCGTTTTGTAACTTGGCTTGTTTTTATGGATTATGACAAATGATACCTGGGACTTGGTCGATGTCTTCCGGAGTTTTTTCTACCTGAATCGCTTTACTTTTCTCAAATAAAGAAAAGTTAAATCACTGAGCTTAAATGTTAGACATCGTAAACAAGCTTCATTGCAATTCAGGAAATACTTATCGTTAATTAATCTACTGGTACGAGCTTCAACATTCACTCTAACTTCCTGTCTGGAAGTCTCCCAGATAGTGAAGTTGGAGAGATCAGCACCTCCATTTAGCACCATGATGTAGCAGTGCACTCTTTAGCTCTTCCTCCTCATTAAGCTGCCATGAACCACCGATCAGCCCATGACGATCACTTTTATAGCACGGTGTGTCTACGTCTGTACATGGTATTGTCCACACTTTGTGGACTTTTGTCCATAGCGTATGACAGTCACCTTTCACGAGCCTAATGCACTTTCTTTCTTTTCTTTTCATTTTAGGATCGCTACATGTCTTTTATTATGATCAAACCTGTCGTGTTTAAAAGAGAACTTATGTGGGCATTAATTTACTAAACTGATTCGGTGTTCAGTAAGGCCATTCTTTCAATTTCTTCACGCGTGTCAGTGAGACTCGGCTCCAAGTCGCTAGTATTTTCTTGGGAACAGAAAAAGGTTTCCCTTGGGTAGAAAAGAGAGTATGTGTGTTCGTGTGTGGAGCGCGATTATGGAAAATACGTGGGCGGGATATTGGATGTGTTGCGCACGATACAAAACCAGAACCAGCCGCCATTTTGTTTCACGTGCGTGGACCGTGAGCAAGTCGATCACGCGTGCTGTATACCTATCGCGAAAACATCAAGATAAGTACAGTCACACGTGGGTTGTGCAGATCATACATAGGTCAAAAAAAGACTTTTCACAGGCAAACTGCCGACCATTACAGGAGAGATAACAAAAAAAAGACAACTTGAAATATGCTGTACAACTGGGGCGGCTGCATCGATACAACAAGTGCACTAAAAAACCCAACAGTGAACCGGGATCTATCTCGCTTTTGTCGCTCGTTTTTCTAGCAATAGTATCCTATAGATATTTGCCAATTCATAATAATCCGTCTCTTTATTGCCAATCGATGAAACGAGGCCAGTTCGAATTTGCACGCCATACAAAGCTCACTATACTCACTATTTAGCCCGTTTTCATCACTAGTTTATCTACCAAGAGTATTCCATACTTTGCCGTTTCATTTATCCGTCTATTTACAGCCACTCGATATCAAGAACCACGTTCGCATTCACACATACCGTGGACCTATATTAGAGTATGGAGAAATTTACAATCAACTATGCGAGGAACGTTTTTAACGATAATTTGTTTGATCTGGGTTACGACTAGATATTTCATGGTATCGTGCACATAGGCCTAGTTATTGAGAGTAATAATATAATACAAATATCATTAATCCCAGTGTCATTTTTTATTCAGCATTTTGTGGTCTGAAGAATGACCTCCAGATCCATGAGCTAATTTTCAAGTATTATTGTCCTCTTCTTTAGCCTTGCCCTAGAGGATTACTGCTAGTCACGTTTCACCCTTCAAGCTTGAGGAGTTGTCTGTCGTCTTGTGTAAATAAACAACTCCGTGGAAGAGAATCCCTTGCACTGGAAATGCACGCAATCTACCAGCTCTGGTCCTGTAGAAGACTGGCGTCTAGTTAAAATATTAGGCATAAAACCGAAGTTTTTGCGTAATATCCCCGCTTCCCGGGAGGGACGGTAGGGGGGGGAGTGCCGCTGGACAGGGTATGGTATTGGCTTCTGTGCCCTACACAAGGCATATAATTTTATGCAAATCTGTCCTAACAGGGTCCGAACATGTCCTAAGCAGGGTAGGGTTGCACGATTGTCCTCGTAAATACGCTTTATACAGTACTTAACAATCGGCTAGATTGGAGACGTTTGCACTTTAAAATTGTTTAAAGCAGGAAGGTGTATTTTGTCCTTTGTCCTAAACAGAGTCCTAAAAATAATTGGTGTTGTCAGGAGCCTATCCTGGTGTTGTCCTACACAGGGTAGGTACAAGTTCAGTTGTTTTGTTCTGTTTCTCCTTTTTTTAGCCCTAACCGGGTTCAGGATTTCAAACCCTCAGCGGCACCCCTGAACCCAAACATGGGTCAAATGCCCCCCCCCCCGGATCTTAGCGCTAAACTACTTTATTTGCGCCTTGCGTTGAGTGAAAGAAAGCATGTCTATCTACGACTTTCGGATCATAGTCATAGTTTAGGGTGTATGACCCTTTTACCCATAATAACGCCAAATTTCTATTAGCAAACTATTAAAAATAAAACAGAACAACAGGACGGTACTGCTGACTATAGATTTCAAGATTTCATTCACAGACTTAATAGAGTTAGAACCATCTTATTCAGCATAACAAATAGCGCCAAGAAAAATATTTGTTGATATTAGCTTTCATTTGAATGGTTACACTTAGGATTTCATCTATAGATTCAAAAGCTAGAACCACCTTGTACAGCATAATAAACATTGCAACAGGAATTTACTGCTCAGTAGCTTTAGTTGAGTGGTCACACTTTATTACTTCACCCATAGACTCTAAAGTTAGAACAACCTTGCACATTCTAATGAATAACACCACGTCAAAAAGTAGTATTTTAGTGAAAGCTATTAGAATGGCTTTTGTCAGCTTGGCGGTCACATATAAGACTCCAATAGCCACAGATTTGCACTACCTTGCACAGATTAATAGACAGAGCTCCTGGCGTATAACCACAGGAAACAAATGCTCAGAAGCTTCATTGACTTTAGCCACTTTTGGAACTTAATCCGCAGACTCAAAGGCTAGAAACACAGCTCTTGACTCAAAGGTACTCTAAGGGTAGGAACGTGCATTGTGTAGTCTTTGGCACTTAAGGCAAGTAAGCCTTAGGCAAACAAAGTAACTAATTTCCTCTGTGAAACAAAAGTTTCTTCATAATCCACTTGTATGGAAAAGTCAACTAAGCTGAAACGTCGCGACACTTGGAATTCAACTTCTCAGTCGTTAAAATTAAAAAAATGCCTCTAGATTAGCAGAACTGTCATGGCATGTTAATTTACTGAATTGTGTGGTATTGAACTCGCCCTCAGCAATCTTAGCATCTTTCGCAAGAGTCAAAAAGCTGGACAAATTCCAACCTGTAAGCGATGTTTAATCTGCGAATTTTTTTCCTTATAACTTTGCAAAACCTATTTGGGCGTCCTACACTTTAAACCGGTGTCTCAACATCGCTCTCAGACACGCAGGGTACTGACTAGCGTAAGATAACTAGGTTCAACTAGTGTCAATATGAAGCCTGGACTGAAAAAGATGTAACTGCCACGTCAGACAGAATAAAAATGGCACACGGAACTAAAGATTCTTACGCCGAAAACTTGATCAATACCCTGCATAATTTTCGGAAGGAACAACTCTACTGTGACGCAACGTTGGTAGTGGAAGGGAAGAAATTTTATGCACATCGCAATATTCTCTCTTCCAGTAGCACCTACTTCCACAAACATTTTTTACAGCGCGATTCCAAAAGAAAGAAATCGCACGTTTGCGTTGCGATTCCAGAAATCTCGCTGAGCGTCACTGAAGAACTTCTGCAGTATCTCTATACGGGTTTTGTAAAATTAACGACAGCAAACGTCAAGGGATTGATTCAAGCGGCTAACACCTTGGAACTCGCTCGACTCAAGCATAAAGGCTGCGAGTTTTTACAAAACGAACTTAATCTAGAAAACTGCATCAGCACCTTTCAATTTGCGGATAAAAACGAGTGTCCAAGCTTGAGAAGAGCTTCCAAGGAATTCATCAACGAAAGCTTCAGACTTGTGTCAAAGAAGGACGCCTTTTTGACTCTCAGTTCTTTGCAAGTGGAAGAGTTTACTTCCGATGATAACATTGTGATCCAGAATGAGGAAGAAGTTTACGAAGCGACGCTTAACTGGGTTAAACACGACATCAAATCTCGCAGCATCCACTTTCCTAGGCTTTTCCAACACGTTCGATTAACATCAGTGTCTAAATATTACTTACATACAAATGTAGGTGGAGAAGAGCTTGTCAAGGTTAACCGGCCCTGCATTGAGATTCTTCTCAATGCTATGAAGATGGTTTCGTTAATGCCTCCAGAAAGTGTAGCAGCGAGCCCGCCTTTCAAGCCAAGGAAGTGCCTTCAACAAGAGATAGAAATGGTTATAGCTTGTGGGGGACTCTATGAAGAAGAGACAATGTCTTCAACGCTATGCTTTGACACACTAAAACATATCTGGTATGAACTTGCGCCTGTTTCCACGGACGAACACCGTAAGCACTGGGGTCACGGCATGGCTGCGTGTAACGGCTTCCTTTATGTTATGGGTGGTTTCTACGACGATTCAAAGCAAGTTTTCAGCGACGCAACGTCTGCTGTTAAGAGATATGACGCGAAAACAAACTCGTGGTCAAGTGTGAAGAGTTTAAAGAAAGCAACATCATTGGCAGGGGTTGTGGCTCACCATGAATGTCTGTACCTTGTTGGTGGAAGTAACAGCGGCGCGTTGAAAGACGTTCAAAAATACGACCCTGAAAATGATGCTTGGGAACTAGTGGCGGGGCTTAACACTACCCGATGTGCGCCTTGCGCAGTCGCGAACGAAGATCACGTCTTCGCAATCGGCGGAATGCAGGAAAACGGCGAATTTCTTCACACAGCCGAGAGGTACGACCCCAAGAGAAACATATGGAGCGATATAGCTTCGATGAGCACCGCCAGAGCTTTCGCTTGCGGTGTTGCCATGGAAACTAAAGTATTTATTATCGGTGGGAGTACAGATGTTCTCGGGCAGAACGCACTAAACACATGTGAAATGTACGACACACGCACAGAGGTCTGGGCCCAGGTAGCCAGCATGTACGTCCCGAGATTCGCCGCGGGTGTAGCCAAGGTTCGCGACAAAGTTTTTGTGTTTGGAGGAGGTTTTGCCGGTGAGATTTACAAAAGTGTGGAAAGTTACTCAGTAGAAAGAAATGAGTGGAAAATGGAAGATGACATGCCACGAGCCGCTACACACATTCAGTGCTCAACTTTCAGGATCCCAATTACCAGCGTTCAAAGTGAATAGGCGTAAAACCGTAAGGATCAGTTTCGCCACAAAATCGTTTGCATTTAGTAGGAAAATAAGTAAAAATTCGTGAAATGTAGCAACATTCTTCAACACGAATAAACACTAAGTTTTTTTTTGCAAACAATGATCTCTAGTGCAGCCAACAAGAAAGATCACTGATGTAACATTACATAAACTGTAAACAAGTTTTAAATGGAAAGAGGGTTCTGGATTAGTGTTTGATTGTGTAGAAATACACTGAGGTCGACAGAGAATAAGAACAATAGATTACCTGGAACAAAGTCTTATTCATCAGCGTTCAAAAACAAAGATGACTAATATAGCCTTAAATCAGAATTGAACAGGAAAAGTTAGTGTGGAAGCAGTCAGTTAAACGTTACGAGTTTTATACTACCTGCTATGACTAACCGAAACCATCAGGGATCACTGATGCTAAACCTTAAAGGATATGTCATTTCTTGTTTATAGTCTTGCAATGTTCAGTTAGAAGTTATACTCATTAGAAACTGGATTTAGGAATTATGATGCATCATAACGTAGAGGCTAATTATTTTGTGTATGTAATTTTGAACACATCCGAAAGTTTTATTTCTAAGAAAATTTGTTGGGCGATATTTACATTAGGGATTGGTGATTTTTGAGATTTTGCGCAGATAAATTTTTGCAAATTAAAATACACTTTATCATGAGATTCACGGCTAACTTAATTTCGCAAATCGTAACCGACTGAATCCCCGGTTCAAATCACGGTCTCGCTAAGTGCAAAACTGATACAAGTTTAAATTTCCTATCTCCAATATTTTCCTTATTAGCACAGTGTGACATTCGTCTCGTTACAGTGACGGTCATCTCTTGGGATTTTTCTTTTTCTGTTGAGGTCACCAAAGAAAGGCAACTTCGCACACTTTCCAAAACTTTAATATCCTTAAAAATTCCACGCCATTCGATTCGCAATTTTGTCAGGCATGACAACGATTTCGGGTCTGGTCCTTGGAGAGTAAATTTTCTTTTTTTTTTCTTTGTGGACTTCTTTGTTTTAGTTTTTGCCTTTTCCCTTTTAAACTTTTTTTTAAATTTGTTTTTGTTTTTCTCCTTTTTTGGAGTTGATCGTCGTCTTCCCATTACAATCATTTTGTTCTTCACTACTCGTTGTCGTTTTCTGTGACAAACAGTCAACTTCGGTCGTAAGAAACGTAACTTCAACCAATCAAAGCGCGAGTTAGTGTCCATTCCCATCTTTCCTCGCGCACCGCTCAGTAGTTGCGTGACGTACCCGATCGTGTGACAAGCAGCAGGGACAACAACAAAGATGGCGGAGGGCTTAAAAGTCCTATTCTGTTCTGCATTTCGTGAAGAATAAGGTTCTACTTAAAGTGTTCTAAAGAGTTATTTGGTAGGTGAGTAAACCTTAAGTAAGTTGGGATAATCTGTGTTTGTTTTGTTGTAACCCTTTTCGAAAGAACAGAGCATTAAACGTTGTTACGAGGAGAAAATGTTTTAAAAAGCTCCGCCTGGTTAGTACCAGGTTAGTACATGAATGTTCTGCTTGAAAAAGTGCAAGCCTTACTGCTCGAGATCTGTTAGAGTTTATTTGTTATGTTTGTTTTCATTTCTTGTCCTCTCCACAACTTTTTAATCCTGTTCTATCTAAAAAAGCAAACTTAGAGTATGCGGTGTTGTACCCAGTGTCTTTTTAGGAGAGGTGTCTTTTTGTGGATGAATCCATACTTACAAGATTGACCATGAAAGCTACAGAACAGTACTTTCCCATGGTGCTGTTTATTATGCTGTACAAGATGGTTCTAAGTTTTGAGTCTGTGGACACAATCCTAAAGTGTGACCATTCAAATGAAAGCTACTGAGCAGTACTTTCCTGTGGTGCTGTTTATTATGCTGTACAAGATTGTTATAGCTTCAGAGTCTTTGGATGAAACCCCAAAGTGTGACCATTCAAAGGAAAGCTGTTGATGTGTACTTTCCTGTAGTACTGTACGACGTGGTTTCAACTTTTGTCTGTCGGTGGATTAAATCCGAAAGAGTGACCATTCAAATGAAACACAAAAATTTGGATCTATCAATTTAGTTGATAAGGTAAATAGGCCACTGTAGAAAAAGTGAAAGCTGACATTTCGAGCGTTAGCCCGACAAATTCGCTCTGATGAATGGCTAACCCTCGAAACCTCAGCTTTAATTCTTCTACGGTGGCCAATTTGCCTTATCAACTCAGTCAAATTTTTGTTTTTCACTTTGCCACTGACGCAGTACCACAGTTTTTTTAGAAACTAACCCCTCATTCAAATGGAAGGTTGAGCAGTACTTTCCTAAAGTACTGTTTATTTTGCTGTACGAGGGGATTCTACCTTTTGTGTCTGTGGATAAAATGCTGAAGTGTGAGCATTCAAATGAAAGCTATTGAGGAGTACCTTTCTGTGGTGCTGTTTATTGTTCTGTACAAGATGGTTATATCTTTCGAGTCTCTGGATGAAAGCTGTGGAGCAATACTTTCTAGTGGCCCCATTGATTGTGCTTTGCCAAGTGTTTCTTGTTGAGTATGTGGATGAAATGGTTTCCTAAAGTTTGCACCATGACATGTAGTGAGGAATACGTGCATTTTTTCATCAGTATAGAATGACCTTAATGTTATAGTCAGTAGTGGTGTGATCATCACATCAAATTTTAAATCTGCTGCCATTTTGATTTTTACTAATGATGTCATGCTATGATGGAGGGGCCTAGAACTCAGATGCTCCCAATTGGAATAGGAGGTCTGGGACCAAGAAGTCATTGGTATCTCTCAGAACCTCTTCAGTTATTGGTTTGGTCGGTTGGGGGTGGGGGGGGGGGGGACAATGGGACAGGAACCCGGGAGAAAAGAGGATGGGAGGATTGGAAGGGGTTGGAAGTGGGAAGTGGGAAATGGTAAAAGCAAAAGTGGAGAAAGAGAAAGTGGGAAGCAGGGTTGTCACGTGGTGGGACAAGGGAGGAAAATTGAAAATTGTAAAAGTTAAAATAGGACAAAGAGGCAGGAGCCAACGAAAAAAGGAAAGGGAACTGGGATCAGCAAGTACAGGCTGTGCTTGTAGAAATGCCCAAAGGCTCCCAATCAGGAAATCTCTGGTAACCAGTCCTCGAGCTTTATGCAAAAGATAAGATTTTCTAGTCAACGAGAGACAAAAGCTAAGGGCCTGGGGCCCCTGGGTATGGGAAGTGGGAGGTTTGGATTCCATGTTCCCCCACTTATCAGTCACACAGACCTCTCAGTTTCTTTGTTCCTGATCATGGGCTTGCTGAACGCATAGTTGTAAAGTGTTGCTCCAGAAAATATCCAAACTCCCCCCATGGAGGATGTTTTGGTTTGAACCCTTACACTCCTCTGGAAATTCCAGTTTAGCTTCATACTTTCCTTTAAAATTTTTGGTGTTAAACACCCCCTCCCCCTTGGAATTTCCAATGACCCCCTGGGGGAGGGTATGGATACTTTCTGGAACCAGACAAAATATTTGCAATGACTGTCAATTGAGCAAAGACGTGCTTCATCAGCTTGACAATTTCAAGAGAGTCTCCTTGGGCAGTTTAATCTTCAGGTGTTGATGTTTGTTGCTACGTTTTTTCAACCTTATCAGGGAAAAATGGCGGCACCTCCAAGACATAGCAAACAATATGGTCGCCCAGTGGCGGGATCTAAAACTGAGGCTCGGGGAAAATTTGCTGGTGCTCATATCAGCCAAGAAGTGAAAGATTTATGTAAGGTCATTCTACAAATGGGTGACGAACAGCCAGACGGCACTGTTGCAGTCACTTTTGGTCGCTTGTTTGAAAGGTACACAAGAATTTCCAACAAAGCTGTTGGGATGCTACTCAGGGCTCGAAAGCAGAATTTAGTCGATTTTGAGGGTGAAATGTTGTTCCAAAGAAGAGATGACGATGTTGTTATTACTCTACTGCGCATGCCTGAAGATGTTCAAAATGACAGTGATGAATACTGGAACATCCGTGCGAAGTGAATAATTTATGTGATAATATATTTGACAAATTTATACACTGCAGTGTCATAGCTGTACTGTTGCCACTTGACAAAGTACTTTGTTAGTTTCTGACAACTTTGTAACATGTAACTGAATACTTAAGACGGATTCCGCTCAACGTTCGTGCAATAAGTGCAAAAAAATATTTACTAAAAAAACTACTCATAGCACGGTAACATTTTCAATGCTATTTGAAACATCACACTCTAATTCACTTCTCCAAGTGACCCCGCGATGAAATTCTGAAACATTCTCAAGAAAAGTAATGTCAAATCTCGTAAAAATATGCTAAAAACGGGCGCCATTTTGTTTTGAACTGACATGAAGCGTCTTTTTAAATAAAATATGGATAACTTCAAATCCAATTTTCTCTCGCGGGGTCAGCCTGGGAGCAAAAGTATCGATGACTTCTTATCTGTTCTGCAAGTGTTTGTACAGGAAATTTTGCAACAAGTCAGGGAAATTCTTTATTATACCTCAAATTTATTGAAAATTCGGGAATTTTATTTTTGGATTGTCACTAGGTTTCAACTTTGGTAAGCTGATAACGATTTTTTCTTGTTCAGTTGGCAAGGTAACGTTGTTTCAAGGTAGGTCCAAACATTAGACAGAAATCACTCAAACCTTCAGTCGTTTTTGCACTCAAATCATCAGTGTTGTTCTAAATCCCTGTTTCGTAGCCAGTCAGACTTCGAATGCAAGATATTCTGATAGAGCACCGTTGACACAGTCCGCAGATAAGCATAGGTAGCAATGGCCGGGGGCTGAGGTTATGTTTTGGGAGTTAGTACTAGTATTACTGACCAGACCGGTTGCCAGACCGGTTGGGCCTAAACGGCCGTGTATTGGGGGTATTTTCAACAATAAAGTAATATATTTTCAGTGTTAATAGTTTTGTGAAACTAAAGATTGATTGATTGATTGATTAAAAAATCGTTGCATGTAAAGGCTGATTTTCTCCGTTGCGTCATTTTTACTTGCGAAGTTCAACTTTTTTGCTTTTACGCAAGTCACTCTTCATCTCTATTTTTATTTGCACACGTCAAGGCCAAGTAACCGTGGCAACATTTTCCTACAACTCTTCGCGCAAAAGATGTTGCGTTGCAGCAAGTCAATATTGTTTATTGCGCTTCATTACCACCTCCTCGCGCAACAATTTTTCGTGTTGCAGAAAGGGAACGTCCCTTCTACTTTTGAAACATGAAAATTTTGTTGAGGGTGAATGTGGTAACTACGCACACAAGCAATCTCAAATTGCAGCGCAACATCGTTGCGCGACAAATGCGCGAAAATGTTGCCTGTATTACTTGGCCTTGAAGCAATTTAAATTTACCTCCATAAAGACCTAAAAATTACTGACAGTATAGAAGTCTACGATGCATAAACGGCCTCTGTAAATGTGAAAAAATGTGAAGGAAGATTTCAAAAGCCGCGTAAATTTACGTGCGTGCGGACTGAATTTCGCAAATGAACTTTAGACGATGTATGAACGGATTTTGAAACGATAAAGTTGGCACGGACGTGAAATTAAGTGGCTTTACCAATTATAGTCAGGCGCTTCGAAGTGCGTGAATAAAATTGGATTCGATGTAAAACGGCTCCCGTGAACGTAAAAAGTTGAGCGCTGTTCAAGTTTTGACGTTTAATACTAAAGCTGCCTTGACAAAATTACGCCCATATGCCCACGTAAAAACGTCAGCGTACCCAAATTAAAATTCGTGGGAAAATTTCTATCTATATAATTAAATTGAAAACGCCAGTACACTCTTCCGAGCAAAGCTAAATCTTTTGCAGCCAGTATCCTATAAAAGACTAAATAGTTCAGAGATCATATTGTTGAAATTGTTGGTTTTTCCATACAAACCGCTGTGTTTTGCTCAATGTTCCCTTTCTTATCTAAATGTCTGAAAAGAGGAATCTGGTCCATTGGTTATACTTGAGAGTCTGACTGGTGGATAAAAGAACACCCCTGACAACATAAGGAAAATTAGAAGTACGTCGGAAACATTAAAGGCCAATTTTATGGTAGTGTTGTATTGTAGTGTCTTTCGAAACCTGCCGTCAAACCATTACTTTTACTGGTTTTCTCCTCATTGACTGTTCAATTACCTGTTTTTAGTGGACGAAATGTTACAGGTACTGAATTTAAACCAATTCGAGCGGCAAAACGCGTGTGTTGTTTTAGACTGTTACCTTTGTGTAGCATCTCGTATTTATATTTGATATTTTTGCTTGCTGTTTGCCGTGACCTCAAATTCTTTCGTCGTCTTTTGCTCCAATTCAAGTGCATCGGAGGAAAAAAGATTGAAACCCTCAAACGATCGAAGGCTAAAAACAGCAATCATCGAAAGCAAATTTGCGCGTGAGGTACTCGACGATTAAACAATGAGACGAAAAGAAGATTATTGACTAGCTGCCAGCTCTTTCAGATTATTTGAAGGTAAGTGGACGGATTATTTTTCTTATTTTTGCGTGGTTTTGTTTTTCAGAATTTCTGAGAAGTTAGAAAGATCGAGAGAAAAAAAATAATTGCTCCACGGGAGACCTAGATTTTTGAAAAAAAAAAGAGGAAATTAACCCTTGAAGTTGGCTGATTTTCTAAGAAGCTTGTTCTGAGGTCAATACCGTTAAGTGTATTTGCGAAGCCGTTTGACCGCACACTGAGTCATGAGGCTGCATTGTTGTTCACAGCTAGACAATCAATCTTGCCCCACAAACTGGAAACATGCGGGACAGACCCTAAATTGTGGTTTTCGCGAGCAAAGCCCTCACAAACAGAGCGCTTTTTTTACACCATCTATAATTTCTATTTTAACTGCGGGCGTTTCCCACTCTCGTGTAGTTTTCACGAGGCAAGCGCAAGCAGGCCTTTTTCGCCTGCGTCGTAAGAGAAGTCAAGACATGAAGGCTGATCAGTGGCAGGCAAGAACGCGTGGAGACCCTCTGAAAAATAAATGGGGGAGGGGTATGCTGGCGAAAGAAAGGGGAGGAAAACAGCTGTTCATGCCTCCAATTTCGCGGTTATACTCATAAGACTCGTAAAACTTCTAACCCAACTACTGAGGTGTAGCGTGACCATTGCTTTCGATGACGGGAGGGGAGAAACGGGGGAGGGGTGGTGCTGGCTGCCTTATCAATTTAGAATTAAGCCTTAGGTTTCCCAGAATTGTTAACAACTGACTTTTTTCTTACCATGCCAGCAGACATTGCAGAATGCTTCTTGAGCGATATTACCGTCGCCGCCGTTGGATTGTGGGTTGCGTAGCAGTAATCATTGCGGTGGTGGTCATGTTACTGACCCCTCCCTCCAGGATGGTGAGTATCAATCTTCTCGTTATACCACCATTTCATAAAGACTGCTCCACCCAGTCACGTGATTTGGCAGCCAATGTCGTCGTCTGCAAAAAATAAATAAATAAATAAATAATAATTTTACGCAATTTACAGGCCAAAGAAAATTAAATTTCAGCTCCTGTAAT
Organism: Siderastrea siderea; assembly: GCA_964030785.1. Lineage (NCBI taxonomy): Eukaryota > Metazoa > Cnidaria > Anthozoa > Scleractinia > Rhizangiidae > Siderastrea > Siderastrea siderea. The sequence goes on from OZ034971.1 coordinate 11,474,270, forward strand.
TACTTATTTTTACAACTTATGAATTCCAAGTTCGATTCAAAGCTTCTTGAAACCGGGTTTATTTCATTAGTAAAAACACTAGTTCGCGCTACGTTTGTCTTCATTTTAAACATGTGGCCCATTTTAACCAAAACTGAAAATTAAAGTCTGTTCTACATAAGGTGCTTTAATTAATACATAAAAACGTACAACCTTTATGGAGAAATGTTGCAATCTTCAAATACATTATCTTTTTATTAGGTACATTTGTTCTTGAACGAGAATGTTTATTGGACGAGAAGAAGTAGTGAAGAAACTATGGGTAGGTGCAAACAAGAAGTGGGTTAGTGCATATCCCTTCCTTTCTATTATATTGCCAACTCACCATTCGACTTTTCCTTCTTCCTCATTTTTTTGTTGACTTTTTAATATTTTGGCAACCACGAAGTTCGTTTTATGCTAGTCGTTCCATGTATACCAGAATAACGTAAGCTCCCATCCATCCATCCATCCATCCATTCGTTCGTCGGTCCGTCCGTACGGCAATCCATTCATCCACCCGTTCGTCCGTTTGTTCAAGGTCCTGTTCAATCAATCAATCAATCAATCAATCAATCAATCAATCAATCAATCAATCAATCAATCAATCAATCAATCAATCAACCAACCAACCAATCAATCGGTCAATCAATCAGTCAGTCAGTCAATCTGAGTGCTCCTGTAACAGCGAAGACTGCCTGCTTCTTATCAATTTAGCAAAAGCTGAAAACATTTTTTTTTAAAAACAGGTCTCCAGTACACAACTGTCCCTGCCACGGAATCCATAGAAGTCGCAAATGTCGTTGTGAAGACCTCACCTTCACCCAGTCCTCCTCTGCCAACACCAAGCGTATTTACATATGTCGAGGAACCTCCCTCTGGAAACGAGTATAAAAGGCTCATGAGGGCTCTCTCAACTCAGGGGGCCGTGTGCTCGGACCTACGCCGTATCGGGGGCCTGCCAAGAGGTCCTCATGGGGCCCCTCGTCCTTATGGCCCCGATGGCATGTGGTATGTCTGTTTTGACGAGGAAGTTCAGTTACATCCGGAATCTTGTGTCGTCTACTCCTTTGGGTGAGAAAATGAAAACGTTCATAAGCATGCATATGCTGTGGTTCAATTTTATCTTTGGTTCAATTTTTACTTTTCTTTGTTTTATGCTCATTATCATACATTACCATACACAAAAACAAAGGAAAATAAAAATTGAAACAAGGATAAAATTGAACCACAACACATACGCAGTTGAAAGCTGTCCCTGTGCTGGCAATCTAGTTTCATCATGCATTTAAGTAAAATATAATATAAAGATGAATTGAAATCTTACAGTGGAATCTCCACAGAGTGGATTTTCGAGTTTTCGTCCACTGATTCCAGATCGAATTTGGAAATGTTCGTTTTAGTGGAAGGAGGAAAGCCAGTCAACCTGGCGAAAAACCGTCGGAGCAAGGACGAGAACTAACAACAAACTCAGCCCACATATGACGCGGGACCGGAAATCGAACCGAGTGCTCTCACCACTACGCCATCCCTGCTCCCTTCCTGGTTCCCAGGTTACGTTTAATGATGATTATCAAAATATATTTGCAAGTTTCCTCTATGAACGAGAGCATCTGCTGGCAAGTTTTACAAGAAATTTGCAAGACAAACGGGAGTCGTCTGAATATTTGATTAACTCGTTTTTCTAGCTTGTAAAATTGGATTTGTGGAAAAGTCAATGGAAAGTAACTTACCAAATCGCTTTCTTTCGATTCTTTCAACGCTAAAAAATGTATTTAAACTTTATCTATCTTTTTTGTAGTGGTCAGATGGTGGGGTGGGTTGAAGGGGAACAGGGATGTCTAAACATTTCGTTTCCGTAGTGTTTGTTTCCCTTTCCCTGCGCTTCCTTAGGTGGATTCCACTAAGGAATCACGGATTACGGTTCTTTTCGTGGGTCCTTTTTCAAATTATTAGACAATATTAGCATTTTCACACTGTTTCTCCCGCTTTCTGCCACCTTGAAAATGTCATCTTATCCAGGTTTGTCCCCCCCCCCTTTTTTTTCCCAGCCACCTGCCCCCATCCTCCTCCACCTGTCCCTTCGGGCTGCCTCCGCTTTTCACTCAAGATTTCGTCTTCAGTTTTTCAACTTTCACTTCCTGCAGGATAGGCGACGACTTTTCATTTGATGAGAAAATGGCGGACTATGGTTGTAACGTATTTGCGTTCGATCCTTCCATGGGAGAAGACGACCACAATCACAGCGCAAGAGTTATGTTTTATAACCTTGGTCTGTCAGCTGTCAATCAAGAGCGAGCTACAAACGTTTCAGACCCGCTGGCAAAGAGCGCATGGAAAACTAGGACGCTGGCGACAATTATCAGGGAACTAGGACATTCTAAGGTGATGCACAAATGCACTTTATGTACTTAATATTCAGTCAATAGAGAAAGAAAATTCTCTGTTATTCAGACAATCATTATCCTTCAGCTAGTTTGTCCGTCACTCAGTTTGTCAGTCGGCCTGCCAGTGGGTAGACTTGGAGTAGTCTCTAATATTGGCGTCGGCGATTGTAGGGCGGGCAAAAAACACACGCGCGTGAAATGACGACGAGATGCGACGCGAGGGGAGCGCCAAAAACATTTCGCCGCTCCCTCGCGTCACGTCTCCTCGGAATTTTGCACGCGCGTGTGTGTATTTCGCCCGCCCCACAATCGCCATCGCCAAAGTTAGAGACTACTCGCAGTCTAGTCAGTGGGTTAGGGGATAAGTGATTGAGACAGCAATGAGTTAAGGAAGGTGCCTCCTAAGCCAAAATGATCCTATTTTTGAAATGTTAATGACTGTGGAGAAAAACCAGATCAAGGGTTATTGGAATCCAAAAAGAAAATTTGCCGGGCTAACAACGCATTTTTCAGAGATAATTAGTCGACCATAACTCTAACTGAAAAAGCTTCAAAATACAAACAACGTATGGCATTTTCTTTCCAAATTTAAGCTTAATTATATCTGAAAAATGCATGGTTACTCCCAATTTTCTTTCTGGATTGCTAAGATCTGCTTTTTCCACATAGTCATAAGCCACGCAAAACACCTTTGTATTAGTTGCCACCTTCCTTAAGTAACCCGAGTATCTCGGACCAGGGGCCCGTTTCTCGAAAGTCCCGATAACTTTTCGGGCCCGGAAAACTATTTTATGTGCGCGATGTTTACATTAAAGACTCAAATTTTGTTGGTTTTAAAAGCTGAGCAATAAAATTCTAAGTTGATTAAACAAGTCGGGCTGATGTGCAGGCTAACAACTACGCCAACGTACTATAGATTTTGATTTTAAAATATAGCTCCTGGCCCGAAAAGTTACCGGGACTTTCCAGAAACGGGCCCCAGGGGCCAGTTTCTCGAAACTCCCGATAACTTTCCGGGCCCGGTAAGTATTTTTTCGAGCTCATTTGTTTGTCAGCTAATGGTAATTATTGGCGCAAACTTAGCGATATGCTTCGCAAAATTATAAAGATTAAAATTTGGCTTTCAAAATCAATAAAAGTTGTATAGCTACTGGAGAATATTGTGCACCTAAAATATCTTTCGGGACCGAAAAGTTATCGGGAGTTTCGAGAAACGAACGTTTTGGGCCGGAAAGCTTATTTTATGAGGGCGAGGTTTACCTTACAGATTTAAATTTTGTTGGCTTTTAAAGCTAAGGTGAAAAATTAAGTTGACGGAACAAGTCGAGGTGGTTTGAGGTCCAAAGCTGCACTGAGTGACAATTCTATTGATTTTGATTTGAAAATTTAGCTCCGGGCCCGCAAAGTTACCGGGGCTTTCGAGAAACGTATCCCAGAACCGAGATGCGAAGAAGGTATGTGCAGTAACAAAAGAGGCACAAGTCCTTAATTGGTTGTAATAGACAGTCAGTTATTAAAACAGGCCTTTGATCAGTCAATCCTTCGGTCTTTCAATCTGTCTTTAGCCGGGTAGGCATTTAACTAATCCGGTTGGTTAGTCATCTCGATGATTCGGTCATTTACTTCGTCAGCTGCATGGTCAGTCAGTGCGACTAAGACATCGAAGGGGTTGGGCGATCGCGATTGGTCAGTCAGTCAGTCAGTCAGTCAGTCAGTCAGTCAGTCAGTCAGTCAGCTAGCCAGTCATTCAGTCCGTCAGTCAGTCATTCAGTCAGTCAGTCAGCGAGTCAGTCTGTCAGTCAGTCAGTCAGCCAGCCAGCCAGCCAGCCAGCCAGTCAGTCAGTCAGTCAGTCAGTCAGTCAGTCAGCCAGTCAGTCAATCAGTTAATCTCAATCAGTCAAGTAGTTAATTATATTACGAAAGCTCACATTTGATACGTTTTTCCCCTTAGAGAAAAATTGACATTTTGAAAATGGATATCGAGTCAGATGAATGGAAGTGCTTACGTCACATGCTGGCCGACGGAACTTTAAAAAGTTACGTGAGACAACTTGATGTAGAGTATCACGTGATCATAGAAACGCCAGAAGCTCTAAGACAGTACTATAGCATAGCACGGTGGCTTGAAAGACAGGGCTTCAGGATATTTCATTCCAGGAGAAATCCATACTGTCCACAGTGTTGGGAAATGTCGTATATTAACTCCAACCTAGTGGATTTACCTTTAAATTAAGAGTTTCACAAGAGCACAGGATCAAAAGTGGAGCCACGGTATTTCAACCAAAGCGAATTTAATTTTTTCTTCGAAAAATCTTAGTGTCTATGTTTTTCAGTTTGTCGTTTTCCTATGTTGAAAACTTCACTGGCCTGGATCCTCTAGTTTGTTTTGTTTGCGGCTCGTATTCAAATATAGCCTGATTCTCAGACGGTACGAGGTCGTTCGCCCAAACTCCCTGCCTCGTACCGTCTGCGAATGAGGCTAATTCAAATAGTACCTTATAACTTAAAGCAGCAATGTATTGTGGCAGCAATTATTCTATTTTGCAGGTTGCGTAAAAAAAATACAAAAAAAAAACAAAACAGAAGAAGGAGAATGTTGTGTCCTAGCACATGAAAACGTGTATAAGTTCAATTTGAGTCGCAAATATTATAAATAACTAATTTTGAAGAAGAAACATTCCTTGCTTTGTAATTGTGTTCTTGCGTTACACTTCTTCTATCTCATTTTCCTTTAATCAAGAATAAGGATATAGTTCAATAAAGAAATTTGTTGTTTATCTCTGTTTCTTTTTATTTCCCGATTATGCTCATTTTCTCAAGTGCTGAAATCTGCTGTTTTTTGCCTTAGCGAAATCTTTGCAAAATCGTAAAGATGAAATGCTCACGAAATACACCTTTTCCAAAATCGCAAAATCCAAGCCCATAGCTACCTAAGGTAAACATTTTATGGGAATACAGGCACCTCTTACGCTCGTGGCCTCTAGAGGCGTTGCCGGTATTGCTGCATAGTACGTATATGATATATGTACATTTCTTGGTTGTAAAATCCAGCCAAAGTTTGCATTTTTTACTGCCGCCTCCCATGATTACGATGACAGTCAAGTGACCGTGGGAAAAAGAAACCGGCAAATTTTAAAAGTATGAAAATCCGCCAATCATGGATTCTCTCATGATAGGTTCCTGCTTTGTTATCCTGACTTATATCTAAGCAGAAGTAAGCAAGACCTCCCCAAAATGTTCGTGTTCTGAACTTCTGTTCTAACTGAGGTAACCGCCTTGGTGATTGCTCTTTTACATACGCAGCAAGAAAACGGTGGAATGATTTTACGTTGGATATTAGGAATGAGAACAGCTGTTTTCCTTTCTAGACCAAACTTTAACAGTCTTCGCTATTTTATCAAAGCCCGAGCAACTATATATTTTTTCTTTTAGAATTTTACTTGTGAACTTTATTGTCTTGGTATTTTATTTGTCTCTGTCAGTTCTTGCTTTTTTGCTCAGCAGTTATCAGCCTGTAAACAGCAAGGGTTGTATAATTGGCTAGCCTGTGAATAGGCTCCTTATTGGGAGAATAAAGGGTGTAGGAAAAATTTGCGAGTGTAGACAGTAGTTCGGGGCCTGGGAAGAGGGCGACGCTTTCTCGTCCCCAGAGCCTCAGCTCCTTTTCCTCTTAGCCGGTAGGGCCTTCGCACTAGGACCGGGACCAGAGACAGGAGACTCTGGGAAGGAGAATGAGGGCGAAGGCAATTGTACCTCGCCCCAGTCTGCACTGGACTTACTCTCCCCGCTGTTGTTGTTGTTGTTGTAGTTGTTGTTGTTTTCTTTTTTGCGCCCTATCTCTAATTAAGTAGCCTATTTACAGGCTAGCCTTTAACTGTGGAGATATTTATTGCGTCCCTATTCCCTTCTTAACCTTCCATTACACCTCTGTTAGCCTCAATTATCCTTTATGGCGTCCACTACGTGGCCAAGCTATCCAAGTGTAAAATACGTGACAAAAGTCCCCCGGCCGATATTCTTAAAAGTTAGCTAGTTTTGAAGGATCATTCTATCTAGAGGAAAGAAATGTTACTCGGTACACGACGTGCTGCTTTCAATAGTTCCGATTGGCAGTTTCTTTCTAGTTATCTTTTTGGCTTCTGAAATGGTTCAACGTTGATCTTCGATAGTATCTCCTATTCAGTTATTAGTCCTGTAGTGCTGCTTTGGTGAAGTAGTGAAGTAGTGAAAAACGTACTGATATGAAATCCATTGAGTTGATATAAAGTAAATTGGCCACCATAAAGAGATTCAAAAGTCGACGTTGCGAGGTATCACCTCCTCAGACCGCTCTCCAGAAGGGTTTACGCTCTGACGAAGCGCAAAACGTCGATTGGCTTTTGAAGCTCTCTAAGGTTGGCTTGCCTAGAGAAGGCGTTGGAGCGATATTTTTGGTTTGGATATAGATGTCACAGTGAGTGCATTTTCAACAGTAGTCTCCCTTTATGTAAAATCACCAGTCATCTCTAGCCAAATCTGTTTCCTATGAATGATGAATGTTGTTTGTAAGATGGTCGTCTTTCTACACATGGCCATAGAACCAGAGGCTTGTTTAATAACGTTATGTTTGCCGGTAACCTCAACTTACCGGTATTCAGTTACAGGCAGAAGAAGTATTTTAACAATTCAAGATTTTCGTCTTATGCGCACAGCTAGGAGGTATCAAAGATTTTATTTTTCGCACTTTTACAAACTTAAGCTCATTTTATATTCCAAAGGTTTTGTCCTAACGACAGATGTTGATACCTATACGCTTCCTTTTCGGGTACGAAGAGTGCGATTACGATCGATCTTTTCAGTCCAAACAGACTGAAATCTAATTTTACATCAAACAAACAACTTGTTTTGTTACCTGTAATTATTTGACCAACATAGTGAGAGTTAATCGTACTTTCTTCAGTCAACAGTGGGTTAGTGCAAAACATAGCGAACGTCGAAAGTGATCTTTCAGCGTGTGGCCAATGCAATGAAAAGATGGTTGTAAACTACATCCCTGCTGTCTAGCTTTATTTTTGAAGGTAAGCGGCCGAATTACTATTGAGTTTGAAGTGCGTACTGAAAACTTAGTTGGGGAAACAAATAAGCAAAGTTAACGCCGCAAGTGGCGAGTTCTGAAGGAACCACAGCCGTCTCGAACCCCGGCCATCTCTGATTGAATCTGTTTCTCTTGGGTGACGTTGGGAAGTTATTTCCTAAAGGGTTTCTCGAATCTCCGTTATCTGGAACAATTTGTTTCCCTTACCTAATCAAGATAACGGGGCTTTACTGTATTTAATAGAGTCCTTCAGATGGCTCTACGAGTGCGAGTTTGAGTACGAGGCCGACTTTTCAATGTCTCATCGAAGGCTTGTGTCTATAACACACCAATATCGTTGCTACCTCTTTAATGGTCAGCAACAATGAGGAACGAGGTCTCTGCTAACGTAGTTAGTATGAAATTAGACTGCTAGCAGTCCCTTTCTGCGGGATAGTCGCTCTAATCTTGCAGCGCTGTTGAAAGCTCGTGCTCTCAGGTTCGCACGGCTATTTCGCGCGCCCTCTCGACTGTCCAGAGAGGGACTGCTAGCAGTCTAGTATGAAATTCTGTACTCGTACTCATTTTCGTAGTTCTAGTCTGAACCGAAGGTCGATATAATCTTATGTCAGAATGACCATTTACGCGACAAAACTAGAACGACGGTTTCTGTTTTTTTTTTTTTCGTGTAAATGATAGTTCCTCAAGTTTTCCCCGTGCTGATCGTGGACCACTGAGGCTTTCTAGTGGACTAACACTACAGGAATACAAACACAGGACTAACACCAGACGACTAACACCACAGGAAAATTGGGTCCAGAACATGACGGATCATGATATATTAGTTCCATTTTATTGTAAATTTTATTCATTCTTTATTGAATCGAAATTGTAAGGCACAGTCCCATTTTCAAATAATGTAATCTTCTTTAATTATTTTTGCCATTTTTTGTAGTAGTTTCGCAATTTGCTTTTTAGTGCGATGATTTTACCAATGAACTATCACTTTAACTATCTCTTTAAATCGGTAAAAGCAGCAAATATGGAAAACTTTCCAAAAGTAGCGATACCCCAGATGTACCAATAAATTTGGTCGATTTTTCAAAACTTTTTGGCCCTTTGAAGATATTTTTCATTCGACAACAACAAAAAAAAGCGTCCTCTCGAGAATTCCTCCCCTATCAAGTCCGCCTTGCTAAAGGACTTTTAAAAGTAACCATAGTAACGCGGGGAGCTATGTTAGTGTATGTGAGCTGTTTTTAGTAACACTTTTAAAAGCCAGTAAAAGTCGCATTTATTTAAAGAAAACCTAACAATGGCTGTCCATGTTTTTTAGAGACACAACGCTAGCGTAAGCAAACTATTAGTAGGTGTCTTTGGGCACGAATGGCCAAGAAGGAAATGAATTACGGCCAAAGATTCCAAATTCTGCAATTGTGTCTCTAAAAATCGTTTAAAAACTACAAGGGTTTGCTCTCTTTACGAAAATTTACTTGACTTGTTGTCTTCCTCAACATTTCGTGTTGAGGCGAAAGCACTTAATGGGAATTTCAGCACAGTTTTGGCAAAACGCCGGCAAAATCCTCTTGACATCGTCCCTTTACCGTAAGCAGACAGTATAAAGAGTGTCGTTCGTTTGACTAAATTCAGAAACTTACACAATGTATTTTGGCATAGCTGTAATGCCACACTGATTTTTAATTAATTAGTCAATTTAATGACATATTGTTTGCTCGATTGATTGATTGATTGTTTGATTGGTTGGTTGATTAAGTAACTATTAGTGAAATAGAAAAATATGACTACCACTACCACTACCACTACCACTATACCACTACCGCTACCGCTACCGCTACCACCACCACCACCACCACCACTACTACTACTACTACTACTACTACTACTACTACTACTACTACTACTACTGCTGCTGCTGCTGCTGCTACAATGTACTACTGCTGCTGCTGCTGCTGCTACTACTACTACTATAATATTAACAAATAATACTGCCTTAGAAAAACTCATAATTCTGATTTTTATACAATATATAAAATGGACATCGTTCAGTCACTCAATGTCATACTTTTTCGACCTTGCCGCTGTTAACTGGCTTACGCCACCGTTCTTTGTTACAGTTTCGGCATTTCAGAAATCATGCCTTCACCGAATTTTTTTCGCAATACTCTTACGTTTCTTCGCTCAGCGAACACTGTATCGCTTGCTTCAACAACCCCAATCTTTCTTCGACGCTGAGCGGTGTTTTTCATCTTTCCTTGATCGAAGGCATTTTTGGCTGGACAGGTGAATGGTTGTTCCATCTCTTTATTACTGCCATTACTGTTTGAACTGATTTTTCCTTGCCTTGCCTTCGGATCTTCCAAAGTGGAAACGTCATCCATTAGGCAAATTTCTATACCTTCAAGATTCAATGAAGGAACTGCATTCGAAGGGCACATCTCAATAAAACTACTGCCGTTTTTGTCCTCGTTTTTTTCTTCTGTCATCTGCTGATTTTGAGTGGTGAGACTCGAGGCCGACCCCATTTCGTTTGAATCTGTGCCTTAAACTCATGCAATTCTCCAAAGCAAAAAATTCTGACCATAAAATCTGACCTAAGTATGCCAAAACTTCCTTTTAATAGTTTTGAAGGTAAAAATTATGACGCAATTTGTGGAAGGCTAAAAGAAGGGTATTTTGCCCCACCAATCAGTGAACAGTAGTCGCATCCTTATACTAATACCTTATTGGCCGGTTGTTTTTTCTCGGCTTCTGAAATCTGAATGTAAAATGTAATTTTGAGTTTGAACATTAACTGACAAGAATTACGTAGCAAAATACTACTCTGAACCAAGCAGAGGAAAAAAGAGAAGAAAAATTTAAATCAACCAACAATGCAAAAAAAAAAATCGAGTGGCTAAATGGGGAAAAAATTAATCCCGAGCGGGACACTAGAAACAGCGGGGAACCAGTGAAAAGAGAAAACAAAACAAAACAAACATACAAATAACACCCTGAATATAGTGGTCAAAGGAAACACCAAAATAAAAGAAAAGAAAAGATTGCCCAAAAGAAAGATCGAGAACCAAGATGGTCGAAAATGAAATCTCATGCACACAGCAAAACAAATAACAATAGTTCTGCACTATTACAAAAAACAACAACATAACTTAACTATTCAGAAGACAGCAACTACAACAACTTTGAAAAATTTGAAAATAAGAGCAAGTTTGCTCTGAAAAATTCAATAAGAAAACATATAACAACTCTGCATCATAAAGAAAAAAGGGAAACAAACAAAAACCATGGATAAAGAGGCCAAAAGGAACAGTAAAGGAAGATCCAATATGGTAAAAAATAAATTAATTAAAAATAGCTTATCCGTACAACAAAACAGACAACAACAACTCTGAACTGATTCAAACACAACAAAAACTCTGAACCAATCAGAAGGAAGCAAGAACAATAAAAAACTTTGAGTAATTTGATAAACAAAAACAAGATAGCTCTGAACCATTTAGAAAAATTACAACAGCAACTTCGCGTCACCAAGGAAACAACAAAAAACATAGCTTATGACGATACCAGCTCCTGCTTTGATCCTTTCAGAACAAACACCCAAAGCTTTAAGCCAATTTTGACATTTAGGAAACATAACACTACTAGCATTGAAACACTCAGGAAAAACAACGATTACAGTAACACAAATATAAAAAACAATCATTCGGGAAAGGCAAACGAGACAACAATAACAAAAAAAACTGATTCGGGAAAACAACAAAATAAGGCTGTGAACTACTTAGGCCCCGTTCGAAAAACGTCGCACTTTACACCGCCGAACCTAATGCAAAGGAGCAAAATCTATTGTTTTGCTTATTTTCATCAGATTCGGCACATGCAAAGTTCGACGTTTGAACCAGGCCTTTGCGCCTTGGAAAGACGATATAGCAACATGTTTCAGAAAATATTCTGAACCATGTAGAAAAAAAACTCACAAATTCTGGACTTGTCCAAAAACAACAACAACAACAACACCTTTGAATAATTCAGCTCGAAAATCGAAAAACAACAAATAATTCTGGTATCTAGAAAAACTTACGACTGGCAGCAACAATAACTCGAAACCATTTGGCCAAATTAACAATTCTGAAACTAGATACTACGAAATTAGTAATTTTAACTTAACCACGACTAATAAGCAACAAAACAAAAATTCAGTGCCAAACGTTCCTCACAGGGTACATGAACTCGAAAACAAGAAGCAAACTCGATTTGAACCAAGCCGATAAAAAAAATACAGTTGACTTCCGATAACTAGAGCCTTTAAGGGAAATCAAAAGACGTTCGAGTTATCGGGAGTTCGAATTATCGAGGGTAAAATTATAAATAAAAATAAACTGAAGGGCAAAAACAAACATTCACTCCGAGTTACCGGGAGTCAACAATACCTTGAATCCTAACCATACGACATGATGCGCTTCTTTAACGTAAAACGGTCGACTTCTTTCAGGTGCAAGTAAATTAAGATTGAATGACTTTTGTAGATCACAGTCCAGTTTTCGAACCGAGATGTTAATGAACTTAAGCGTCAATTTCCCATATAAATTAGAAAGTAGAAAAGGAGAGATCATAATTAAGGACACGGTTACAATACGTTTTGTCTTCATCTTGCTATTTATCTTGCAGAATGTGTAGAGCGCGATGTCGTCGCCTCCGTTGGATTGTGGGAAGCGTCGTGTTGACCATAGCAGTGGTCATTATGATCCATTATACAACTATTCTTACTGTAGGATCCAGACCTTTTCTGCCAACACCAAGCATATTTACCTATGTTGAAGAACCTCAAACTAGGAACGAATTTAAAAGGCTCATAAGGGCTCTTTCGACCAAGCGGGCCGTTTGCTCGGACTTACGTCCCATAGGGGGCTCGACAAGAGAGCTCCGCCGGAACCCTCCTCTTTTTGGACCTGATGGCATGTGGTATGTCTGTTTTGACCAGGAGGTCCAATTAAATCCGAGATCTTGCGTCGTCTATTCTTTTGGGTGAGAAAACAAGCAAATAAAGTGTATGGTTGATAATAGTCATAGACTGTGTTTAGAGTTCTACAGACTATTGTATACAACAGTAGCGCAAGCCTGAACCTCAGTCAAATTTATCGATAATGCAATTAATATAATCAAACCAGGCAACCATTGTTAAACGCGGGACAACACATAACCGACCCCAAGTGCGGAAAAACATATTAACGGGGCCAAGGGCGGTAAAACCTGGCGCCAAGCGCAAAAAACGTGCAAACAGTTGCACCTTTTTCCGCGCATGACGCAAGGCGCAACTGTTTGGAAATAGTCCAGGCGCTGAAGAAACATACAGTCGGTGCCAAGCACAAATGCTGACAAGTTTTCGATGATAATCGAATATCTGCTTTTATTTAGAGCTCTATTTCAAAACATGCTCAAGTAGCGGCTAATTTCGGGCGTTGGGGGAATATTCGTTCAGGCTTCAAACGGGGACCATCGGCCTAAGGTTCAAACCCTTGCCCTTTACAAAAACTAATCGTACGCTAGAAAAAAACTCAGCCGAACCCTGTGATATACCTAAGGGATAAGGCAAAAACAGTAGACTAGGGGTCGTACGGCTCGACTCCTGTCCAGACTTTACAAGTACACAAGCGTTTTTCCCGAATATTTAACCACTCAAAGGTTTTAAGCTTTCGTGCATTTTCGCGCAATCATTTTTCTGCCAAAATCCTGGCAACCCTCAGTTTCATGCTTAGATTTATTTGCTGTAGCTCTACCTTTAAGTACGTTTGGGCTACCGTCTAAATTTGTTTCCCTACCCTTTCGTCAGTATAATGTGAGCGTAAAAAGGTACCCCCGCCCCCACCCGAGCGAAGCCTTCCGGCTGATACTCCACTATATGGAGTACCCGAAGGCTCTAAACAGCAACCCTCCAAGCAGAGGCATCTTGGTTACTCTACATTTCTCGACGATATACGTTGTATATGGCGGCAAAAAAGGGCAAGAGCAACTGCTTAGTTTCCCGGCTAGGTACTGGTCGCCTCGGTTTGTTCCGGCTAGATATATTCGCTTTGCATTTTGATTTGTTCATTGCTTTTGCTTCGTTTTTGGTTGGCTACTGTGTGCAAAAATCGCGTACAAACCGATCATAGGTCTGAGCTCTTCCCTGTTGCCGACGTGTTGCATTTTATTATAGGATCGGTGACGACTTTACATTTGACGAAAAGATGGCGGAATATGGTTGCACAGTGTTTGCATTTGATCCTACCATGGACAAAGAAGACCACATTCACAGTGAAAGAGTGATGTTCTATAATCTTGGTCTGTCAGACGTGAATCAGGAGCGACCTCGACAGCCTCGCCCTTGGGATAAGTTTGACAAAAATGGATGGAAAACAAGGACACTGGAGACGATAATACTGGAACTGGGACACTATGAGGTGATACGCTGGCAGACTTACTTCATTAATCTTTCTTTGGCTTAGCAGAAGTTAGTTTGCGTTTCGAATGTTTTTGAGCTCAAGTTAGTGGTCATGTATCCCCTAAACAGTGAGTTGGTCAATTAGGCAGTCATTCAGCCATTGCACCAACCAACTTGCCAGCCAGGCCGTCCGTCAGTCAGTCAGTCATTTGAGATAGTCAGTCGGTCAGTCAGTCAGTCAGTCAGTCAGTCAGTCAGTCAGTCAGTCAATCAGGTCAGTCAGTCAGTCACTCAGTCAGTCATTGAATGGGTCAGTCTGTCGGTCGGTGGAAGTAAGTAGTTAGTCAGTCAGTCATTCAGACCAGGACTGAATCAGGACTGAGGAAGTCATTTGGTCAGCTGGTCACTTTGTAGCCAGCCTGTCAAACGGTCAGTAAATCAATCTATCGGCCTGTCACTCGGACAATCAGTGAGTCAACCTGTCACTCGGTTATAAGTTGCTTAGTAATCAGTCAGCCAGTCAGCCAGTTTTATTCAATTTGTTAACAGATGCGAAAGTCAGTTAACATACAAAGTGGTTGATATATAAAGGCAGTTCTTTACCCTTCCGCATATTTATTTTTCTTCTGCAGAGAGAAATTGACATTTTAAAAATGGATATCGAGTCAGGTGAATGGAAATGCTTACGTCACATGCTGGCCGACGGAACTATAAAAAGTCACGTGAGGCAGCTGAATGTAGAGTATCACTTGACCAACACACCACAAGCTCTTAGACAGTACTACAGCATAGCGAGATGGATTGAAAGGCAAGGTTTCAGGATTTTCCATTCCAGAAAAAATCCCTTCTGTAAAAAATGCTGGGAAATGTCTTACATCACCTCCAATCTAGTGAACTTATCTTTAATTTAAAGATACGTTTTCACAAGGTTGTCTGGTGAAAATAGCATTCTTCCATTTCTTTAGTCAGCAGCTGAAAATGTACGTAATGAGTCGAGGCAGCTCGAACCACTGGCAGTCACCTCTGCGCTAAGCAACGAATTTTCAGAGAACTTTTTCCCTTGCGTTTAAGTAATTTTTCCCGCTCAAATGCTAATAAGTTGCCCATTTTCAACTTTCAAGACAAAAATTGACACATAACGTCTTCTTTTATATGAAAGGTTATTTATGGACCTTGATATTAAGTAGTTAAGTTTTTTTTTTTTTCATACAGTACTTTTATATTGTTCTCATTTTATTGTAAATTGAATTGAAACACCCCTGACGCTCGGCCCAAGTTGTGGAAATCAGCATTAGGGACGGACCATTAGAAAAGTGATGGGGGGGGGGGGGGGAACAAAAAAAATTAATGCAAGGGAAAATGTCCGAAAAAAAAATTCATGCACAAGATGGGCCTCATTTTGATATGAAACCATAATTCGTTTTGCCAAAGTGCTCAAGTAGTGTCTCCAGCGTTTAAAGAATTGGAAATTTTCTGGGGTTCTGCCAGGATGCTATAAAATATTGTTTTCATAATTAATATTTCTTTTGCCGGGCGGGGGATACCTTCGCCTGGAACAGATTTTTAGTTGTTTTTATAGTCATAGGGGAAACAACAAAAGTTTTACACTGTAAATAGCGGGAGTTCAAAATAACCGATAGTAAATGAGTGAAGGGCAAATCCAAGCCGAAGGGAAGTTGGTTTTAAGTTGGGAGTAGCAAGGAGCGACAGGCCTGCACGACTTCTAACAATGGAAACATTTAGACAATGTAGCCTCTTAATATTTTTGCACTGACAAGTATGTGATTTTTAAGAAAGGATATGAACAGTGACTCGTAAGATTTGTCGTTGCAATGACTGTCGTGGTTTTATAAAGTGCCATTAAAACGTGTTTGAGCTTTGGCACCGTTTGTTGACATTGAGTTCAGTCAAATGTGTAACAAATTAGCCCCTTTCGAAACTGTGAGTTTCGTGCCTATGGAGCTTGATATGTTTCCTCCTTTTGTAAGCAAGTCTTTCGACTGCCGATTTGTACAGGCAAGAGCATGGTTTCGACCCTCCACATGGGTCTCATCAGTTGCCGGGATTGGTTTTGCGAGTTGCTCTTATGCAACCTCGTGTACGTTTTGAGAATGGCAAGGCATTCTGTTTGGCAAACGTTTCCCGTTGTGTATTTATACCCACTGTGTGGATCAAAAATTCAGGATTTCTATTGGTTAATCAAAGGTGGCCAACTGTCAAATGTGCTTTTCTATCCTTATCCGTTTGAAGCTTACGTGCATGTTTGTATATGTTGCGTTTTTCACATTTTAGCACTCTCCCACACAGTAATTTTCAAAGAGTTATTTTAACTCCTGTAGTGGAGTTAAACTAACTCCTTAAGGTGGAGTTATTTTTTTGGGAGTTATTTTAACTCCAAAAGGAGTTATTTTAACTCCGAAAAGGAGTTACTGTATTCTTTAGGGGAGTTAAGTTAACCCCTAAAGTGGAGTTACGCTGGTGGGAGTTATTATAACTCCAATTTGGAGTTAAATTGTACTCCTCTGGAGTTAAATTTAACTCTTTTTTGGAGTTAAATTTCAGTTTAACTCTGCAAGGAGAGTTAAAATAGCTCCTTTTTCGGGGTCATTTTGGAGGAGTTAGTTCAACTCCCCTTAGGGAGTAATTAGGGAGTGATTTTAACCCTCTAACAAGGGTTAAAATAACTATCTTTTGGGAGTTATTTTCGTGGACTTATTTAACTCCTTTTAGAGAGTAGTTCTGGAGTGACTTTGATGGAGTCGTTTTGGAGGAGTTGGGATAACTCCCTATCAGAGTCATTACTTTATTATTGTATTTTTTAGAACAATATCAGTAGAGGACCGCAAACGAAAATGCTGTACGTGTACGTAGGATCTAGTAGACCAGACCTGATCAGCCAAAGAAATACTCAAATGACAAACATAACAGCAAGGCTGATCTGACTACGTAGAAAGATTTGACTCTGCAAGACATCAACTCGACACTAATAGAACTTCAACAGAGCAGGGTTGCAGCCGTAGACAGCTGTTTCGCTCTTCTTCTTTTGTATTTTTTATTCTGCTACATGCAGGGACTCGTGTATCATTTCTATGATAAATTTCGATCTCAATTTAATTATGAATGCATTTTTTGGAAATAAAGCAACTAAAATAAAAGATATTGTGGTAATTCATCCACTGAAATCAAAAGTTTGGTAAGTTCCTGTCTAAAATGGCGTGGATATTTCAATTCAAGAGCCCGAAATCAATGCGCCTGCATTCACTGGTCAGCAGTTGTCAATATTGAGTCGGTAGGTACGTGGTGTAACTATCATATAGTGGTTTGACTTAATCCAATATAGGCACAAACATAGCAAGCAATATACATAGCTATACACAGCCATACACAGCCATACATGGCTATACACAGATATACATAGCCATACATAGCTATACACAGCTATACATAGCTATACATGGCTATACACAGCTCTACATGACTATACATGGCTATACATGGCTGTACATGGCTATACACAGCTATACACAGCCATACATGCTATACACACTTATACATAGCCATACATAGCTCTACACAACTATACACGGCTATACATGTCTATACACGGCTATACATGGCTATACACAGATATACATAGCCATACATAGCTATACACAGCTATACATGGCTATACACAGCTATACACAGCTATACATGGCTATACACAGCTATACATGACTATACACAGCTATACATGGCTATACACAGCTATACACAGCTATACATGGCTATACACAGATATACATAGCCATACATAGCTATACACAGCTATACACAGCTATACATGGCTATACACAGTTATACATGACTATACACAGCTATACATGGCTATACACAGCTATACACAGCTATACACAGGTATACATGTCTATACACAAATATACATAGCCATACATAGCTATACACAGCTATACATAACTATACACAGCTATACACAGCTATACACAGCTATACACAGCTATACACAGCTATACACAGCCATACACGACTATACACAGCTATACATGGGTATACACAGCTATACATAACTATACACCGCCATACATGGCTGTACACAGCTATACATAGCTATACACAGTCGTACATAGCTATACACAGCTATACATGCCTATACACAGCTATACATGGCTATACACAGCTATACATGGCTATACACAGATATACATAGACATACATAGCTATACACAGCTATACACAGCTATACATACCTATACATGGCTATACACAGCTATACATGGCTATACACAGCTATACATGGCTATACACAGATATACATAGCCATACATAGCTATACTCAGCTTTACATAGCTATACATGGCTATACACAGCTATACATGGCAATACACAGCTATACATAACTATACACAGCTATACACAGCTATACACAGCAATACACAGCAATACACAGCTATACATGACTATACACAGCTATACATGGCTATACACAGCTATACACAGCTATACATAACTATACATAGCTATACACAGCTATACACAGCTATACATGGCTATACACAGCTACACATCACTATACACAGCTATAGATGGCTATACACAGCTATGCACAGCTATACATGGCTATACACAGATATACATAGCCATACATAGCTATACACAGCTATACACAGCTATACATGGCTATACACAGCTATACATGGCTATACATGGCTATACATGGCTGTACATGGCTATACATGGCTGTACATGGCTATACACAGCTATACACAGCTATACACAGCCATACATGGCTATACACAGATATACATAGCCATACATATCTATACACAACTATACACAGCTATACATGGCTATACACAGATATACATAGCCATACATAGCTATACTCAGCTTTACATTGCTATACATGACTATACACAGCTATACATGGCTATACACAGCTAAACATGGCTATACATGGGTATACACGGCTGTACACGGCTATACATGGCTATACACAGCTATACATGGCTATACATGACTATACACAGCTATACATGGCTATACACAGCTATACACAGCTATACACAGCTATACACAGCTATACACAGATATACATAGCCATACATAGCTATACACAGCTATACACAGCTATACATGGCTATACACAGCTAAACATGGCTATACATGGCTATACATGGCTGTACACGGCTATACATGGCTATACACAGCTATACATGGCTATACATGGCTATACACAGTTATACATAGACATACATAGCTATACACAACTATACACAGCTATACATGGGTATACACAGCTATACATGGCTATACACAGATATACATAGCCATACATAGCTATACACGGCTATACACAGCTATACATGGCTATACACAGATATACATAGCCATACTTAGCTATACACAGCTTTACATAGCTATACATGGCTATACACAGCTATACATGGCTATACATGGCTATACATGGCTGTACATGGCTATACACAGCTATACACAGCTATACATGGCTATACACAGATATACATAGCCATACATAGCTATACACAACTATACACAGCTATACATGGCTATACACAGATATACATAGCCATACATGGCTAAACACAGCTATACATGGCTATATACAGCTATACATAGCTATACATGGCTATTTATTGCTCTACATGGCTATACACAGCTATACATGGCTATACATGGGTATACACAGCTATACACAGCTATACATGGCTATACAAAGTTATACATGGCTATACACAGCTATACATAGCTATACATGGCTATACACAGCTATACATAGCTATACATGGCTATACATGGATATACATAGCTATACACAGCTATACATGGCTATACATGGCTATATACAGTTGTACATAGACATACAAAGCTATACACAACTATACATAGCTATACATGGCTATACACAGATATATATAGCTATACACAGCTATACATGGCTATACATGGCTATACACAGTTATACATAGGCATACATAGCTATACACAACTATACATAGCTATACATGGCTATACACAGCTATACATGGCTATACATGGATATACATGGATATACATGACTATACACAGCTATACACAGCTGTACATGGCTATTCACAGATATACATAGCCATACATATATATAGACAGCTATACACAGCTATACATGGCTATACACAGATATACATAGCCATACATAGCTATACACAGCTATACACAGGTATACATGTCTATACACAGATATACATAGCCATACATAGCTATACACAGCTATACATAACTATACACAGCTATACACAGCTATACACAGCTATACACAGCTATACACAGCAATACACAGCCATACACGACTATACACAGCTATACATGGGTATACACAGCTATACATAACTATACACCGCCATACATGGCTGTACACAGCTATACATAGCTATACACAGTCGTACATAGCTATACACAGCTATACATGCCTATACACAGCTATACATGGCTATACACAGCTATACATGGCTATACACAGATATACATAGACATACATAGCTATACACAGCTATACACAGCTATACATAGCTATACATGGCTATACACAGCTATACATGGCTATACACAGATATACATAGCCATACATAGCTATACACAGCTATACGTAGCTATACCTGGCTATACACAGCTATACATGGCTATACATGGCTATACATGGCTGTACATGGCTATACACAGTTATACATGGCTATACACAGATATACATAGCCATACATAGCTATACACAGCTATACACAGCTATACATGGTTATACACAGCTGAACATGGCTATACATGGCTATACATGGCTATACACAGCTATACACAGGTATACACGGCTATACTGACACAGCTATACATATCTGTATACAGCTATATATGGCTACACACAGCTATATATGGCTGTACAAAGTCATATATGGCTATACACAGCTATACATGGCTATACATGGTGGGTGCTATCGAGGTTAACAAATCACAGGCAAAAATGATAAGCAAATCCACCGTACGTTTCATTCTACATCAGACTTCAGTTGTTTTTGTTGTTGTTATTGGTTAATAAAGTTGTATTTTGCTGCTTCTTTGTGTCATGTCATATATCAATCATAAAAAAAGTAATTTCATGGGTCCGCGTTTTGAAATTTTTAGGTGTCCTCATTTGGTTAATAAAAGTTTGACTGACGTATGTACATACCATTACCATACAATTGTTACTCTGAGTTCGAACCAGTAATTTTAATGAAGACAGGTGAAGTCAGTGACGTGCACAAAGTGCAGAAAACCATTATTAGTCACAGAATTGGTACAAAGTGTTGCAACTTCTTGACAGTGTACCAAAATGACTCGCACTCGGACTCTTATTGAACGAATGGATTCCATTTGGACGTGCGTGTGTACTCTGATAATGAACACACAGATGACTTCAAAATGTGGTAAAAACACAGAAGTACGCTAGGAGCCGTGTGTACTGTAATAACAAACTCCTCTAGTTAAAAGAGAGAGGTTTTCGTAATTACGAAAACGAAGACCCCCTCTTTTTTAACTAGAGGAGTTTGTTTTTACAAATATTACACACGGCTCCTAGCAATTCGAATTCTTCATTGTGCGGACTTTTAAAAAGTCTACATCTGGTAATCATGGGGTTCTTGTTTTTGTTTTCTTCATTTGAAAATCAGTCATATAAAAAAACAAATTGAAGGCGAGTGAATCCACAACTCTTTACTTCCTGTGCGAATTACAGCGGTAAACGGAAGCTTAACCACACAGTTTTGTGTTACTTTCAAATGCCCGTTTAGATATCTTCTTGCCATTATATTACTCTGTCTGTTTTTCGTTTCCCTCTGGTTAAAAATGAGGGGGTTTCGTTTTCGTAATGGGTCTTCGTTTTCGAAAGGGGTCTTCGTTTTCGTAAGGGTCTTCGTTTTCGTAATGGATCTTCGATTTCGTAAGGGTCTCCGTTTTCGTAATGGGTCTTCGGGTCTTCGTTTTCGGGGTCTTCGTTTTCAAAACTAACGACGACAGTTGCTGCTGTGATTCCTATTGTTCAGCTCAGCTTGCCCCACCAAGCACTACGGCGTCTTTGATGTTGTTGTCGATTTTCAAAGTTTTTGCGAACTTGCGAAAAATTAGGGTCGCACTAGGAAAATTACGCTGTTGATAGATTTTAACTGCAAAGCCAGTGAACTTTCGCAAAAATTTGCCAAGTGCGACCCATGGCTGATAAAATAATATCACCGGGTACATAAGTGAACGTTTGTTGTCGATAGATCTCAGGCAAGGAAGATCAACTTACCTTTGATTGACGTATCCACTACTCTCACAATTTCAGGAATTTCCTGCCCAGGCACTCAGGCCCACTTTGTGGATGAATCTGGACAAGATTTGTTGCAGAGCAGATTTTGACTCGCCTTGTGAAATTATTCCAAGCGATTCCACCGTAATCGTTAAAACCACCTGTATATCTCGTCGCGGAAAAACCGTTTCGCGTCACTTAAATGGATTGACCGTGAAGGCCTGGGAAAAAGCCACACAGAAACTAGGCAAGGAAAAAGCCACCGGGACTCTACATTCAACCGACAGGTGCTCCTGGTTGGCAACAGCCTTCAAGGCACCTATGCATGCCTGCCCTATGTGGAAGTCTGATCAAAAGAGGGCGACGCGTTTGGTATGTGGCCAGCTAAGGAGTTTGCGCAAGGCTGCAGCTATGTATAGCCAGGAGCCCACAAGGGTTGTGGGCTCCTGGTATAGCTGTGTATAGCTATGTATAGCTGTGTATGGCCATATGCAGCTGTGTATAATTGCATCATCATCATCATCATCATCATCATCATCATCATCATCATAATAATAATAATAATAATAATATAATAGTAATAACAATGTATTTATTCATCGGATGAAAATAGGTATCAGATGTTACAATAGAAATTATTTAAAAAATTATTTATATGCGCAATAGTACAATATATAAATGAACTAAATTAGGAACTAACTAGGTTATACTTAAAAAGGAATCTATTAAAAAAGCTATCTTTACATTGTAAAACGTTCTGTACTTATAGGAAGGTCTTATACTGGATCTATTTCTACGGCGCTCCAATGAATCTTTATATCTAGGAAGCAGACTATGTGACGGATGGTCATTACGTTAAAGTTTGTCAAAAAGGCGGCGGTTACGACTTTCCAAGAGCTCAAAGATGCTTGTGGCATCTTTTTAAAAAGCTTTGCACAGCGGTGAGGTCAGAAGCACTAGCTGCAAAAACTGAAAGGCCATACAGTATTTTAGGGAGCACAATCGCATTAAAAACGCTGATCTAATTCGCCCTGTGTGTATCCTTCCTTACACAGGCCTGTAATTATAAATAAACATTTGCTGGCTCGTGAAGCTTTGCCTTAACATGCAAGCTAAACTAACAATTACTTTGTATTGTGACTCCCAGTATAGAGATACAACTATACTGCATAATATCATAATGGGCTCCTGGTTATACTGTATAACACTGGATAGGCTGTAGGGTTGCCTTTCTTATGCAAGAGTAATTGCATTTACTAGTGTTACAGTGCACACTATTTGCGTGAGTCCAATCCATAAATTTAATCAATGCAATGCCCGATACATCAGGTAAATCTCTAGAGATCGTAACTAAGATTGTAGAATCATCTGCATATTTAAATAAAGATATCTCTTCGTGTCCAACTATTTCCAAGTCATTCAGGAATAAGTTGAAAAGGTATGGGCCACTAATACTACCCTGAGTTGTACCTTTTTACCCCTGTATAGCTATGTATAGCTGTGAGTGTGGAAGCGAACGAAATGAGGGTGGTACATGCACTGTCTGTGAAGAATGTGCTGAAATTTTAGTTTGTGCTAGGGATCAGAGAAACTTACAGATGTTTTACTTAGAATTTTAAAGCCTTCATTATTCTGGATATCCTGACTAATAATTGCTTAAAAGCTGACTGAGCTAACACAAAATAACAAGCGGTGACCCGTCGTCACTACATGATTCTAGATTAATTTTCTGAGCGAGCACTGACCAAAAAAGTTGTTTCAAACCGGTTAACTGGGGCAGCTAAATAGACAGGGACCGTGCGGCCTATTTTAGAGTAGGGGGCTAATTGGTGATCGCTCGTGTAAAGCAGGTGGGGGGAAATCTCACGCAAAAACTTTCTCTTTTCAAGTAATTAGCAATGTATCTAGAGCAGCCAAGTGTGATAAAAGTTGTCAGTTAATGCTCCTTGACAGGTTCTTTGGTCGGCTCTACTCGAAAGATGAAACCGGCAAGCTATGAACCTTATCGTATTCGCATTTTTAAAGATCTCAACCATGAAAACATTTTCCTTTAAAAAAACTTGTACAAGCAGACCTGTAGAATATTAAATCACTACTGAGTTTAGTATCATGAAACGTACATTTCTACCAAAGTCAGTCCGTAGCGGCCTAATTAAGGACTGGACGCCTTATTTCTTATCGATAGAACTGAGGAAATGACATCTTTTGGCAACTATATATCCTAGACGAAACGTTTACATTTGTAGATTAGCTTGATAAAGTAACGGTCCTAATGTATAATGCCCGAACAACACAAGAACAAAAGTCAACTGAAGTCTAAACTCTTCAACAACAGGAAAGAGTCGATGACAGTACGCGCAGAGTTAATGGCCCGACAAGAGCGAGAGCGACAGTTTCAACTTCCATCGATTCAAGTGACTTGAAAAAGTCTGAACAGGTCCAGACTCTTCGAGATTCCCCAAGAGCGCGTGAGAATTTCAAATAATCAAGCCAAATGAAGGAAAGGCGATTTCAACACGGAGTTGTAGTATTCAGTTCCTGTTTGGTCTAAATTAAAAATTATATTTAACTGGTAAACCGAAAACTGATTAACTCTGAAACAAAGAAATTGTAAAACTTTTTCATTTATTTTTTAATGGCACCAAAAAAGGGAAAGGGGGTAAAAGCCCCCTCAGCCCACCCCTCGCGCGGTCCCTGATAGAAAGACCGCAAACAATAAATAAATTATTACAAAGAACAGCAGATTTCAAGAGAAGGGATAGGGAAAACAAACGCAGTGTATAGCTGTGTATAGCCATATATAGCTGGGTATAGCCACGTATGGCCGTATATATCCATGTATAGCTGTTAATAGCTGTGTATAGCCATGTATGGATGTGTAGAGCTAAGTATACCTCTGTATAGCCATGTATAGCTGTTTATAGCTATGTATGTCTGTGTATAGCCATGTATAGCTGTGTATAGCCATGTATATCTGTGTATAGCTATGTATAGCTGTATATAGCGAGGTGTATAGTGTGTATAGTCATGTATAGCTGTGTATAGCTCTATATAGCTGTGTATATTCATTTATACCTCTGTATAGCCATTTATGGCTATGTGTAGTCGCGTATAGCAATGTATAGCTATTTTTAGCCATGTATAGCCATGTATAGCTGTGTATAGCTATGTATAGCTGTGTATAGTCACGTACAACCATGTATAGCTGTCTATATCTATGTATGGCCATGTATAGCTGTGTATAGCTGTGTATAGCCAGGTATATCTATGTATAGCTGTGTATAGCTATGTATGGCTATGTATATCTGTGTATAGCCATGTATAGCTATGTATAGCTATGTATAGCTATGTATATCTGTGTATAGCCATGTATAGCCATGTATAACCATTTATAGCCATGTATAGCTGTGTATAGCCATGTATAGCTGTGTACAGCTGTGTTTAGCTATATATGGGTATGTATACCTGTGTATAGCCATGTATAGCTGTGTATGACTGTATACAGACATGCATGCCCATGTATAGCCATGTATAGCCATGTATATCTGTGTATAGCCATGTATAGCTGTGTATAGCTGTGTATAGTCATGTATATCCATGTATAGCCATGTATAGCCATGTATAGCTGTGTATAGCCATGTGTAGCTGTGTATAGCTGTGTATAGATATGTATGGCTATGTATATCTGTGTATAGCCATGTATATCTGTGTATGGCTGTGTATAGCCATGTATAGCTGTGTATAGCCATGTACAGCTATGTATAGCTGTGTACAGCTATGTATGTCTATGTATAACTGTGTATAGCCATGTATAGCTATGTATAGCTGTGTATAGCGGTGTATAGCTGTGTATAGCCATGTATAGCCATGTATAGCCATGTATAGTCATGTATAGCCATGTATAGCTGTGTATAGCTGTGTATAGCTATGTATAGCCGTGTATAGCTGTGTATAGCTATATATGTCTATGTATGGCTATGTATACCTGTGTATAGCCATGTATAGCTGTGTATAGCCATGTATAGCTATGTATAGCTGTGTATTGCTGTGTATAGCCATGTATAGCTGTGTATAGCCTTGTATAGCTATGTATAGCTGTGTATAGCCGTGTATAGCTGTGTATAGCTATATATGTCTATGTATGGCTATGTATACCTGTGTATAGCCATGTATAGCTCTGTATAGCCATGTATAGCTATGTATAGCTGTGTATAGCTGTGTATAGCCATGTATAGCTGTGTATAGCCATGTATAGCTATGTATAGCTGTGTATAGCTGTGTATAGCTATATATGTCTATGTACATCTATGTATAGCCATGTATAGCTAGGTATAGCTGTGTAGAGCTATGTATGGCTATGTATATCTGTGTATAGCCATGTATAGCTAGGTATAGCTATGTATAGCTATGTATACTGTGTATAGCCATGTATAGCCATATATAGTCATGTATAACCATTTATAGCCATGTATAGCTGTGTATAGCCATGTATAGCTGTGTTTAGCTATGTATGGCTATGTATATCTGTGTATAGCCAGGTATAGCTGTGTATAGCTGTGTATAGTCATGTATAGCTATGTATAGCCATGTATAGCCATGTATAGCTGTGTATAGCCATGTATAGCTATGTATAGCTGTGTATAGCTATGTATGGCTATGTATATCTGTGTATAGCCATGTATAGCTGTGTATAGCTGTGTATAGTTATGTACAGCCATGTATAGCCATGTATGGCTGTGTATTGCCATGTATAGCTATGTATAGCTGTGTATACTATGTATGGCTATGTATATCTGTGTATAGCCATGTATAGCTGTGTATAGCTGTGTATAGTTATGTAGAGCCATGTATAGCCATGTATAGCCATGTATAGCTGTGTATAGCTGTGTATATCAATGTATAGCCATGTCTAGCCATGTATAGCCATGTCTAGCCATGTATAGCCATGTATAGCTCAGTATAGCGATGTATAGCTGTGTATAGCTGTGTATAGCAATGTATAGCCATGGATAGTCATGTATAGCCATGTATAGCCATGTATAGCTGTGTATAGCTGTGTATAGCCATGTATAGCTGTGTATATCAATGTATACCCATGTATAGCCATGAACAGCCATGTATAGCCATGTATAGTCATGTATAGCCATGTATAGCCATGTATAGCTGTGTATAGCTGTGTATAGCTTTGTATGGCTATGTATATCGTTGTATAGCCATGTATAGCTGTGTATAGCTGTGTATAGTTATGTACAGCCATGTATAGGGATGTATAGCCATGTATAGCTGTGTATAGTTTTGTATAGCTGTGTATATCAATGTATACCCATGTATAGCCATGTATAGCCATGTATAGCCATGTATAGCTGTGTATAGCCATGTATAGCTGTGTATAGCTGTGTATAGGTATGTACGGCTATGTATATCTGTGTATAGCCATGTATAGCTGTGTATAGCTGTGTATAGCTATGTACAGCCATGTATAGCCATGTATGGCTGTGTATAGCCATGTATAGCTATGTATAGCTGTGTATAGCTGTGTATAGCTATGTATGGCTATGTATATCTGTGTATAGCCATGTATAGCTGTGTATAGCTGTGTATAGTTATGTAGAGCCATGTATAGCCATGTATAGCTGTGTATAGCTGTGTATAGCTGTGTATATCAATGTATACCCATGTATAGCCATGTATAGCCATGTATAGCCATGTATAGCTGTGTATAGCCATGTATAGCTGTGTATAGCTGTGTATAGCAATGTATGGCTATGTATATCTGTGTATAGCCATGTATAGCTGTGTATAGCTGTGTATAGTTATGTACAGGAATGTATATCCATGTATGGCTGTGTATAGCCATGTATAGCTATGTATAGCTGTGTATAGCTGTGTATAGCTATGTATGGCTATGTATATCTGTGTATAGCCATGTATAGCTGTGTATAGCTGTGTATAGTTATGTAGAGCCATGTATAGCCATGTATAGCCATGTATAGCCATGTATAGCTGATATAGCTGTGTATAGCAATGTATAGCCATGTACAGCCATGTATACCCATGTATAGCTGTGTATAGCCATGTATAGCTGTGTATAGCCATGTATAGCCATGTATAGCTGTGTATGTCTGTGTGTAGCCATGTATAGCTGTGTATAGCCATGTATAGCTATGTATAGCTGTGTATAGCCATGTATAGCTATGTATAGCCGTGTATAGCTGTGTATAGCTATATATGTCTATGTATGGCTATGTATACCTGTGTATAGCCATGTATAGCTGTGTATAGCCATGTATAGCTATGTATAGCTGTGTATAGCTGTGTATAGCCATGTATAGCTGTGTATAGCCATGTAAAGCTATGTATAGCTGTGTATAGCTGTGTATAGCTATGTATAGCCGTGTATAGCTGTGTATAGCTATATATGTCTATGTATGGCTATGTATACCTGTGTATAGCCATGTATAGCTGTGTATAGCCATGTATAGCTATGTATAGCTGTGTATTGCTGTGTATAGCCATGTATAGCTGTGTATAGCCATGTATAGCTGTGTAGAGCTGTGTTTAGCTATATATGGGTATGTATACCTGTGTATAGCCATGTATAGCTGTGTATGACTGTATACAGACATGCATGCCCATGTATAGCCATGTATAGCCATGTATAGCTGTGTATAGCTGTGTATAGTCATGTATATCCATGTATAGCCATGTATAGCCATGTATAGCTGTGTATAGCCATGTATAGCTATGTATAGCCGTGTATAGCTGTGTATAGCTATATATGTCTATGTATGGCTATGTATACCTGTGTATAGCCATGTATAGCTGTGTATAGCCATGTATAGCTATGTATAGCTGTGTATAGCTGTGTATAGCCATGTATAGCTGTGTATAGCCATGTATAGCTATGTATAGCCATGTATAGCTGTGTATAGCTGTGTATAGTCATGTATATCTATGTATAGCCATGTATAGCCATGTATAGCTGTGTATAGCCATGTATAGCTATGTATAGCCGTGTATAGCTGTGTATAGCTATATATGTCTATGTATGGCTATGTATACCTGTGTATAGCCATGTATAGCTGTGTATAGCCATGTATAGCTATGTATAGCTGTGTATTGCTGTGTATAGCCATGTATAGCTGTGTATAGCCTTGTATACCTATGTATAGCTGTGTATAGCCGTGTATAGCTGTGTATAGCTATATATGTCTATGTATGGCTATGTATACCTGTGTATAGCCATGTATAGCTCTGTATAGTCATGTATAGCTATGTATAGCTGTGTATAGCTGTGTATAGCCATGTATAGCTGTGTATAGCCATGTATAGCTATGTATAGCTGTGTATAGCTGTGTATAGCTATATATGTCTATGTACATCTATGTATAGCCATGTATAGCCATGTATAGCCATGTATAGCCATGTATAGCTGTGTATAGCTATGTATATTGCTTCCTATGTTTATGCCTATATTGGATTAAGTCAAACCACTATATGATAGTTACACCACGTATCTACGATTGAGTCATAGGCGCCATTTTGAAAGTGACGGTTGCTCGACGGAAGCAAGATTCATTTAGCTAGCACTTGTTCGTAGTTCAGTGTTCTCACCAGGCCGCGGCCTTGCGGGATTCCCGCAAAAAAAATTGAGATGGCGCACCAAAAGCCAAGAAGATGCGCCCGTTAGGGCGCAGGAGCAAGCTTCGAGTCAAACGGACTTTTGAATGTTTATGAGTAGTTTAATGGTCAATCGAACACCCCAGCATTTTGCTTGTTCAAATGAATAAAAACATTTATCGAAAGATTTAAAGCCTTTAATTTTATTGCCTTTACCCTCGTTGGTCACACGTACGTGGTGAAGGTTTGCGTAAGCATCGTTATCAAATCGTAAACATCTTGTCCGCCATGTTGGATCAGGTAGGTACTTCATGTAACAGACCTTTTGGAGTGCGGGCTCAGATTATTCGTACCGCGTGGTTTTTGTTGACGAACAACAGCTGATTACACCATGGCACAGCGAAAATTAGATTGCTTCTTTCGTCCTAAAGTACCCAGGCTTGAGGAAAGAGTACAAGATGATGGAAATTCTGGTGAAGATGACGAAGAGGAAAACGTAGCAAATAAAGATCAAGGAGCTGTTCCATCGAAGAAAGAACGTGTGTTCCAGAGTGCATGGCAGTCGAAATACACATGGCTAGCCTATGATGCCGATAAGAAAATAATGACATGCAAGATTTGTATTCAGGCAAGGAAGTCAAATGCATTTACCCAGGGAAATTCAAATTTTCGAACAAGCACTTTGAGTAGACATGCTGCAAGTTCTGATCACCAGGCTGCATTAGTAGGCAAGTCGATGGAAAGCAGTTTTACGAAGGCCATCGAGTCTTCTGTAAAAGCGAAAGAAAAAGGAGTCGAAGTTGCCCTCAAGAGCATATACTGGCTTGCCAAAGAAGGTATTTCTACACACAAGTACTCGAGTTTGTTGTCATTTCTAGAAATTTTGGACTGCCCAAATGTTCAAGAACTGCACTGCGGTGCTAATGCCACATATCGTACTGATGTTATTGCTAACGAGTTGCAAGATTCAATTGCTCAGGTTATAAGAGAAGACATTGACAAAGAAGCAGAGCAGTCAAGCTGCATCAGCATTCTGGCTGATGAAAGCACTGACATAAGTGTTACTCAAATGCTTGTGGTGTATATGAGACTTATCAGTTTAACTGATTTCAAACCAGTTACTCATTTCCTGACCAATGTTCATGTATTGGATGGCAAGGCAGCAACTGTAACAGAGGCTATTCTAAAAGCACTGAAAGAAAGGAAAATACCCATCAGCAAGGTTACTGGTTTCGGAAGTGATGGTGCCTCTGCTATGTCTAGCAACAAGGAAGGAGTGGCAGGAAAGTTAAAGAGACTAAACCCAAATATAATAAGTGTACATTGCATTGCACACAAACTGCAACTTTGTGTTTCTCAAGCTGCAGAGAAAGTCAAGTTCTTAAAAGAGTTTCAAGAAATGCTTACAAGTATGTTTTACCACTTCAAGAAATCTGCCTTGAGAACTGAGAAGTTAAAGGCTGTACAAGAAGTCTTAAATGAGCCTCAGTTAAAGTATAAAGAAATTCATCAAGTGAGGTGGTTGTCCTTCTACAAGGCATTGGAAACCCTGTACCTGACTTGGGACTCTCTTGTTACCTACTTTGAACAGGAAGTGGAAAACAAGCAAGACAAAGATGGAA
The DNA here is from genome assembly GCA_964030785.1 of Siderastrea siderea. Lineage (NCBI taxonomy): Eukaryota > Metazoa > Cnidaria > Anthozoa > Scleractinia > Rhizangiidae > Siderastrea > Siderastrea siderea. The sequence continues at coordinate 11,505,717 of OZ034971.1, forward strand.
AACTGAAAGGTTACATCAAGAAACTAACCCAATTTGACTTTGTGGCAACTATCCACATGTTCATGGATGTCCTACCACATGTTATGGAACTGACACTCATTTTTCAGAAGAAGGACCTTGACTGCAGCATTGTACCTCCTGCTATCGCAACATGTGTGAATGAACTGACTAGGTATAAGCTGAACCAAACAAGCCCAGCAAAACCTTCCTTTCTTAAAAAATTTGAAGATGAGGTCAAGTTCAGCAGTGAGAGTCCTCCGACCTGCCAGTTCAAATCTCACAAGCTGTCAGCAGGCTCACAATCAAGGGAAAGATTCCAAAAAATCAAAGAGGAATTTCTTGTTAAACTGATAAATAACTTGAACAAACGCTTCCCAAAGGAAACTCAAGACATCATAACTGCTTGTAGTGTGCTGGCAATGAGGCCTTTATCATTTGTACCAAGCAGCGATCTCCAGACCTGGGGAAATCAAGAACTGGAGGTCTTGCTAACCCATTTTGATAGGAATCCTGCTGATGGTGAGGGAAGGTTTCTTGATTCTGAAGCAGCAAGGCGTGAATGGTCACTTGTCAAGCACCTAGTTCTTCAAGAGAAATATCCCCGTGACAACATGGGAACTCTTTGGAGCATCATTTACAAGTTTCACAAGGATTCATTTCCTAATCTTCTTAAACTTGCTGCTGTGGCATTGACTTTGCCCATTCATACTGCAGACTGTGAAAGGGGTTTTAGCCTTCAAAACAACCTGAAAAACTGTCAGAGAAATAGGCTCCTATCAGAGAGGTTGGACACACTCATGGTAATTTCAGCAGAAGGGCCACCTTTGCAAGAGTTTCAATTTGAACGTGCTTTGATGAAATGGAAGGCTGAGAAATCACGAAAGATTTTTTCCACGTCCGTTAAGGACCGCGAGTAACTTTGTCCCTCTAATACTCTTACAGGGCCCCTATTTTTCAGCAGAGGGGGCCCTGCGACTCCTCAAGGCAAAATCCTGGTGAGAACACTGGTAGTTTGAGAACAAAAAAGCATCTCTCAAGTTAAAACAAAGGTGGATGATTGCATCTTTTGCATTGGATTACGTGCCGAGAAATGTTTTCGAGCCTTGCATGTGGATTTTTGGATCGAAGTGAACAAATGAAATCAAAGTTGTGAACATAAGCTTAAGTTCTTATTAACAACAGTGGATCAACGACTGTTTTGGCAGGTTGTGGAATTCGCAAAAGGCCAAACGTAGGAAATATGGACGTTTTGCCGGTAAGCTTAAGCTTGGAACTTCAATTTACTCTCAGCCTAAAGGCTTCCCTTCCAGTTTGTCATTCAAAGGAGATGTTACTAGCTAGGAAGCTTAAGGTGAATTCAAAAGGGTAGCTGTAAAGCTGTATGCCTGCATCTTCGTGTTCAGTTCTTTTGACACTGTTTAGTTGCAATAATTGTTAGCAATATAAAGTCTGGGGATTGCCATTTAAAACTGTAGCATTTAAATGTAAAGAGTTCAACAATTCTTTAGTGAAAATATTCTTGTTTGAAAGATATTATTGGAAGGTAAACAATCTTAAATGACCTCCATGTTTTAGCCTTTTTTTACTCGATGAAAACTAATTTACGTTGCAAGAAAATGGAATGATATCATTGTGTTTTTGTAACAATGTTTTATAGGCTGTTGGAAACTATGTTGTTGTTGACCACATCTAAGGGCCTGTTTCTCTGCAGATGTCAAGCATTTGAGAAAATGGATGATACCATGTTTGACTAAAAGTCATTCCTTTTTTTTATTAATTGGCTGTGGTGGTCATTTAGGGATTGTGTTCATGCATGTAGGTGCAAGTTCAAGAAGCCAACTTTGACTTTTGGTGGATGTCAATTCATGAAAGCTGTGTTGGTAATATGATGAACAATTTTACCAGTCCTTATACTTTAAGGCCCACCTTCACCCAAATGGCCTTGCGACCATTTGTTATTGTTTTCAAATGGCTTTATTGTCCTTGTCGCGATCTGATTGGTTGCCAGAAAATTTCTGCGACCGAGAAAATCGTCACATATTTTTAAAACAAATCGAAACGGCGAACTCGTAGCGATTTGCACCAATCTACATGAACGACCTCAATCTGCAAGTCTTTTGGCTTCCATGAAATGCATTTACTCCCCAAAACGTTGGAATTATGTGTAGTTCGCCTCATGAAAGTTTCAATGAAATAGAAAGCGAGAACTCAGTTTATGTTTGCATTTCTAAGTGCCAGCAAGCGACTAACATTTACTTCGACATTCGATTGTTTTTGTTTGCAAGTTGCAATCTTATTGTCTTATACAGTAACAGTGATTTTGAAGGTCTTTCCAAGTCATTATAGAGGTTGCACTGAAGGGGAACACATGTAAACAGCGTATACAACTGGATAGCAACTCACTGATTATCGCTCGCAAAATAGCACTTGTCTGGTGACTCCTGCATTACACTGTTGTAACCTTTGAAAGCCAGCCATATATATGTACTAATCTTCGATCAAATCTACCTGAACCTATGGCTAACTAAGAAAACTATTATTGAATTCAATCCTATGATGATAGACACAGAGGAAGAAAAAGAAAACAGTTCTGCAAAACCATTCATTTATTACACAGTCGCGAGCCGTTTTGTTTACATCCCGCAAATAAAATCGAATGGTACGAATCAAACTTACTTGCGAAGGTCCCACATTCAATACAATCAGATCACTACAAGAGATTCATTAAATCTTTTTTTTTTTTTGCTTCATAACACAAGCCCCTCTGAGACAAATACTGACAATATTTTCCTTCGGGATAACCATACAGCATCCTCAACTGCGAGGTATCTTTGGCAGCAAAGATACATCGCATTGATACCTCGTATTGGACAATGTAGGAGTGAAAAAAATACGTATGGCCGGCACAGTCACAAAATAATTCCTGGAAACAACAGCTTGATAATTGAAGAATAAATTCCTGCATGCTTATGGACGATTTTCAACAAGATGACTCTGAAGGAAACGGATTTTCAAAGAAAACCTGCTCAGAAACAATTTCGCATTACATGAAATTCATAAACAGCAACTGCGGTGTGCATAGCCTGCGTAGCAGGTGAAGTGGGGAAGGAGGAAGGGGAGCAAGCACGGGAGAAAAACGGGTGTCTGGGGGCTAAACCCCCGTTTTTCTCCCGCGCTCGCTCCCCTTCCCCACTTCACCTGCTATGCAGGCTACGGTGTGCAAGGCCTTTTGGGTGAAGGTGGGCCTTAAATGAAAATTAAAATTTAATTTGGTTGTAATTTTGTAAAAGGTTTGGACCCATGAGTCATATCATAAGTTGGTAAAGTATGATTGTCTGGGTGAGTGTAGTCCAGAGAAGGAATGTTTGTGGTGACATTGACTGACGTTTCCACAACCTGAGCGAATTCATCATCAGGGTCGAGCCGGCTGGCTCTGATGATGTCAATGTCAGTCACAAACAGTCCTTCTCAGGAGTACACTCCCCTTCACAGACTTATGGTTATAATTTTAAAGAAAAGATGGAGTTGTGTTTGAACAAACATGCACTGAATTTTGCTTTATTCTCATTTCAATTCCAGCTTTCTTCAAATTTGAATTCATAAAATTTTGACTTTCTTACCTGGGAAGATTGTTCATCATTTGGCTCCCGACCAGTGCAATCAATTTTAATTTTAATTGAATTTTCCAAAATTCACATGGGTGATCATGTGATTAGCAACCACTGTAGCTGATATTTGTTTATATCGCAAGGGGCAAAAATGAAATCTGTAACCATGCATTTCTGCAAATTAATAGTTGGAGGTGATATAGCACATTTGTGTTTCTGAAGGCACATTTTAAAAATTATTGTATCCTGTTTGTTGCAGCCTTACTTATAAAGTTCTTTATGCTCCATACATGCCTGCATACCTGCAGCTGAAGGTAGTGATATTGAAGAACAATCATTAATTTTGAAGTTTTTTTGAAATATAAAATACAGAAAAAAGTTAGAGTGATTTTACTTAACCCGTGAAACAATATCTAACAATTAGAGTCTAATAGGCAAAGCTGAACAAAAGAAAACAATGGAATTAGTGTGTAATAGTGCGCAATAGTTAAGTATCTATTTCACGGGTTAATTCAAATCACTCTAGGAGAATTGTTAATACATGTATATATTTTAAAATCATGTTTTAAAGTGCACCTAACCCCAAAATATTTTTTTCGCTAAAATAACTCTTTGCACCTGTTCGAAAAGCATTACGCCTTTTTTTTTATGAAATCCCCCTCAGTCTTGACTTTTTATAGGCTATAAAAGTTGCGAAATCTAGCCATCATCTGGTACACGACCGAGCTAGTGAGGGCATGGGTCTATTCTGGATTTGACATCACAAACTGATTTGCATCTCCTTAAGTCTTTGTAAACATGCATGCAAAGCAGTTTGTGACGTCAAATCAAGAATAGACCCATGCCCCTTCTAACTCGGTCGTGCGACAAATGGTGCTTAGTTTGTCGTAAGTTTTGAAGCCCATAAAAAAGTCAAAAACTGCAAATAATGGCGAAATGTTTTTAAAATAGGTGCAAAGATTTATATTAGCGTAAAAAATATTTTGGGGTTAGGTGCACTTTAATTGTAAATCACTTGTACTTTATTTTCATTTTAGCTGTATGTAATCTAATTGCAATACTGTTGTCTTATCAACTCAATTGATACATACATGTATCTGACAATGTAATTTCCATGGTTAATGAATTCCTATTTGGCTTTGTTCTGTTCTCTTTTTTTCATTGTTCTATGACAACATTATTGCAATTAGGTGTATACCAGTATTTATAGTGACTTAAAACCCTCAATGCTCCTTAAGGGGGAAAAAGCTTAAAGTGGTTTTAAAGCACACAAAAGAAATTTTTTGTTCCTGTTCCAGATAATAATTTAAGAAAATTGAATTTTGAGCCAGTTATAATTATTTTAAACAAAAGATAGTGTTGTTGAATTTTCCTATCTTGTCATTTGAATTCCAACTTTCTTCAAATTCAAATTCATAAAGTTTTGGCTTTCTTACCTGGGAAGATTGTTCATTAGGACTTCACCAGAGTTCTTCCGGTTTTTCAGTCAAAATTTGAAACAATTTGGAAAGGTTTTAATTAACCATGTATTTTCTGTAGATTGAATGATCAGAGGTTCTAAAGGACACCAGTCTTTCTAAAGGGTATTTCACAAAACTATCCAGCCTTAATTATAAAGTTCTTCTTTTTATGCTCCATGGATGCATGCAGATGGAGGTAGTAATATTGAAGAACAACTACATTTATGACATTTTTTGGAAATATAAAATACAGAAAAATTTAAAGTGAATTTAATATACACAGTATATATTTTGAAATCATGTTTTATTTATACATACTTGTACATGCTTTATTTCATTTATATAATTATATACTTATATGATTATAGTGTCCTCGAAATTTACATTGTTACTGTTAATTCAAATTCTGTAAGAAGCTGTTGTTCATATAAGAAAATGAAATAGGATTGAATTAAAAATGTTGTACCTTTTATAGGGACAGTCAATTTGTGTGATGTTGCTTTTTATCTAAGAAACTAATAGGGTGAATGTACCGGAGTTAATTTTACTCTGATTTCAGAGTAACTACAACTCTGATTATGGAGTTAAAATAACTCTAGTCTTTGATGGAGGAGAGTTCAAATAACCCTAGTCTTTGATGGAGTAGAGTTAAAGTGACTCCATCGTTGGAGTTATTATAACTCGGAAATTGGAGTTAAATTTGGGAGTTAAAATGACCCCCACAACAGAGTTATTTTTAACCTAAAGTTTTTACTCCACTTTTGGAGTTATAGTAACTCCCATATGGAGTTTAAATAACTCCTTTTATAGAGTTAAAGTGACTCCCCCACTGGAGTTATTATAACCCCGAAATTGGAGTTAAATTAAGGAGTTAAAATAACCCCAAAAAAGGGGTTATTTTTAACCTAAAATTTTGACTCCAGTTTTGGAGTTAAAATAACTCTTTGAAAATTACTGTGCAGTACTGTGTCTACATCCTCAAAAAGCTGTTACATTAAAACAGCAAAGGTTTGGAAGGTACCAGTGTTAGTATTTTATATCAAAAGTTTTAAAGGCAAATTTATGAGCTACGTTTTTGAAAAGAATTGTTTTTAAATTAAGGAAATAACAGTGTATGTACTGTATATTTCATAAATTAATCTTTCTGGACACCACTGTTTGTATCAAATCATTTCATATGAATACGTCTTTTATAAAAAATCCATACACTGATGTATATCAATAATATTACACAATTTTTCACCATAAATCGTTATTTACCTTTGAAACCTCCTTCAGTAAATTAAATTTTAAAGCGAACATTATTAAAAAGTGTTTTGTAATGAAATAAACTTAAAAATGTAAAGTAACGTAATAGTACAAGCTATTTATTGTTTTTAATTAATTCAATAACAAATTGTGCATAAGGAAAATATTTTCTCAAAAAAAACAAAAATTTATGCATAGGGCTGTAGCCAAAAAAAAATTCTTGCACAGGAAATGGGCCAAAAAAAAAAATTCTGGAAGGCTAAAAATCCCCCCCCCCCCCCCATGACGTTTCTAATGGTCCGTCCCTTAGCTGATGGGGTTATCGTGTTTCAACACTGAGTTATTGACCTGTGTACCTGCCTACTTCCAGTTGTTAACGGGGCAGGGGGGGGGAGCTTCTTGAAAGGACACCGATCGGGGGTACACTGTAGGGTTTAACTTCAACTTTAATTGGCGTTCAATTTCAAATGACCACTGTTATTTTTGCCATAAGGAATAAAACTGATGATCTCAAGCAGCGTCCATTTGACAATTTTTTGGTACCAAAATCCAAACAAATTATATTATTTGTCTGTTTTATATTTGTGGTTTCCGCTTTCGTTATTTTCGCACATTGGCTTGATCCGCTTCAATTAATCTACAAGGCCCGGTTGCATAATTGTGTTCTTGTATTACATTTTTTCCATCTTGTTTTCCGTCAATCAAGGATAAGGATATGGTTCAATAAAAAAAAATTGTTCTTTGGCTTGCATCATTCAAGGGAAACATAATAAAGCAAAGTTTGACTAAGCTCGTAGATAAGGCTTGTCCAAACAGTTATTTTCTCTTTCAGTACGTAAGGGCAGTTAGTAGTACTTCACGATGTATTTAATATTTAACATCGTAATAATGAGACACATTATTATTTTTCTAGATTATTCATCCTACGTAAAGAGTATAGTTTTTTTAGAATATATCTGATAATATAGTATTTCTTTCAGTTCTTTTAGAGTATTTTTTCACAATGTCCCCAATTAGTGAATATGGAAAATCCGCGAGTGAAGCGAGTAGTGCGAGGCCTGGAGAGAGGGCAACGGCCCTTGTACCTCGCCCCACTTCGCACTCTCATTACTTTCCTCGTTTTTTTTTCTGTGTAGTTCCTAGAAAGTAACTAAGAAAATATAGGAATTAAGAACACGATTACTGTTCGTTGTTCTCTTCTCCTCGCTATCTCTCTTGCAGAATGTACAGAGAACTATATTGACGCCCCCGTTGGATTGTGGGTATCGTCGTGCTGACCAAAGCAGTGGTCATTATGATTCATTATACAACTGTTCTATAGGATCCTGGGCTCCTGATCCAGACCTTTTCTGCCAACACCAAGCATATTTACCTATGTTGATGAAGCTCCCACAACGAACGAATTTAAAAGGCTCATAAGGGTTCATTCGACCAAGGGGACCGTTTGCTCGGACTTACGTCCTATAAGGGGGCTCGACAAGAGAACTCCTCCCGAACCCTCCTCTTTTTGGGCCTGATGGCATGTACTACGTTTGTTTTGACAAGGAGGTCCAATTAAATCCGGGATCTTGCGTTGTCTATTCTTCCTTGCTAGTCTGCTAGCAGGGAATGTCTATTCATTTGGGTGAGAAAACAATAAGTAATATGATGGACAAAGTCAGGTTGATAACCGTCATACATTGTGTCTCCTCATCTTTCCCTGCACGTTTGGTAGTCAGTCCTATACACTATATAGTACAGCAGTAACCCAACTAGCCACAATCACAATATAATCCTCAATAATGCAAATCTGATCGGATTTGGGAAAAAAACTGTACTGGTCACGTTTCGCTTCATTCTGGACGCAGACATGAAGCGGCCGGCCAAAAGTCAGGGAGGCCAGCGTCACAGAGCACATCGCCAGAGTCTAGGCGTGGATTCTAACCCAGACCACATTGCTGCTGCTGTGCTTGGCCTGCCCACTTCAAATCCGGCTCATGATGAGGGAGATCATTTCCTCTCTATTCATTGACAACGATTTTCAACCGGAGTTATCCAGTTCGAAACTCCTACTTCGATTCGCCAAGTTCTTAGAATCAGGACGTGGAGCGGCATTTAAGGAAAAAAAATTGGGGGCGCAATAGGGTATGAATTAATTCAGCTGAGCCATGGCGGGAAGTGGGAGAACTTTTTGTCAGGTGAAAGGTCGGAAAGAATTGAAGGCTTTATTGGCAAGCAGGATGTAATTACAAAGACCATATGTGGATTGGAACTCGGGATGAGGGGAATCTGTCCCCTTTCCGTGGAATTATGGGCCGGGCGGAACTCGTTTTTCCCGGATGCGGGCGGGAATGATCATGTGATCATATTGGTGCGATTCATTGAAAAAGCGAAACGCAAACGGTTACACGAATCATTTCAAAATGGCCGAGAAAGGGAGACTTTATGCGACGTGGACAGGAGAAAAAATCTACCATTTTGCCCTGAGCATGTTTGCATCTGTTCTTTACGATCTCTTCTTGGTCATGTTTCAGGTTTTCGAACCTTACATTCAAGAATGTTGCCCGGCATTTATGTATTCGGCTCTTTCGATGATGCTAGTATCGGGAAGCGGTTTCCTACAGACTCTTGTTTCGGAAACCGGTTATTTACACCCAGAGTCACCTGTGGATGAAAGTGGAACGTCTTCTGTTTGTAGTGGACGAAGGAAAAATCATGGCGAGTTGGTGTTCGTTGGTGACAGGGCGCCGATCGAATGTACTGCCGATGACGTTGTACATTTCAATAATCATCTGGCCCTTCTTCAAGATAAACTCTATCTTCTTGGAAAAAATTTTCGAGGTATAGCTTCGCAGGTAGCAAACTATAAAAGCGACAGCTTGGAAATTACAGCTGCTGGAAGAGCGGAAACAAGTTCCATTTTACAGGGCTTAGGTAAGTCTCATAATATTTTGGTTTCGTCGAATTGAATGGACCGAACAAAATGAATTTCATTTGTAAAACTTCTGTATTCCAAGCGAATAGGTTTCTGATTTTAATGCTTTTCTCGCTTCCTTTTTACTGTTTAGCGTTACCGTCATTTTGTCGCACTGGTGAGTCAAGGATTTTGCCCGGGAATGGAACGGATGTCGACGATTGCAGGTAAGAGAGAAATCTTTGTACGTTTCAGCTGTTCTGTAGAAGCTCGTTGCATGGTCCACGCGTCTAGACCATTACGTTAATATCTCAAGATAGCTGTTTTGATACTACGAGATATCACATGTCTCAAGTAAAACGCTATGATTCCGGTAAACAAATGTCAGAAAAGCACAGTACTGATAGCTTTTTTTTCGTTAGCTTGTAAGGAACGGGAAACATTTTTTCCGCATTATTATTCTAGGTAGTTTATAGAAGAATGCATGCATTATTTTGTTAAGGAATTTTAGTGGGAATCTCCCTTGATGTAATGCCTTCCGCATATGACTGGTTGTCCAGAAAATGAAATTTCATAGTTAAATTTTGAGGAGTGTAGACGGACTTGGAAAATTGCGTTAATCTGGTGTGAATTTTTCGATGTATTATATTTTTCAACTTAATGAGTTTCATATGTGGCGCGATTTAGGGACAGAGTATTGCTGTAGGGCTGCTCATAGGGCCCAACAAGCCCTACAAGATGGCTGGCAGTACTTAAAGATACAGTTGCTAAAAGCATCATATACGTACCTCCATGCAAGTTTTGCTGTAGGGCTGCTCCTAGGGCCCAACAAGCCCTACAAGATGGCTGGCAGTACTTAAAGATACAGTTGCTAAAAGCATCATATACGTACCTTCATGCACACTTAGGTTTGGAAAGTTATTTGCTGATGGCTGGTAGTAGTTGAAAATACATAAAAAACTACAAGCCCTACACGTTTTACAAGCCCAACAAGCCCTACATGTCCTACAAGCCCAACAAGCCCTACATGCCCTACAAGCCCTACAATCCCTTCATGTCCTACAAGCCCAACATGCCCAACAAGTCCTACACGTCCTAAAAGCCCAACAAGCCCTACATGTCCTACAAGCCCTACAAGTCCTACAAGCCCTACATGTCCTACAAGCCCTACATGTCTTACAAGCCCAACAAGCCCTACATGTCCTGCAAGCCCTACATGTCCTACAAGCCCAACAAGTCCTACAAGCCCAACAAGCCCTACATGTCCTACAAGTCCTACAAGCCCTACAAGTCCTACAAGCCCAACAAGCCCTACATGTCCTACAAGCCTTACAAGTCCTACAAGCCCTACACTTCCTACAAGGCCAAAAAGTCCTACAAGCCCTACATGTCCTACATATCCTGCAAGTCCAACAAGCCCAACCAGCCCTACAAGCCCTACAAGCCCTACATGTCCTACAAGCCGGACATGTCCTACATGTCCTACAAGTCCTACAAGCCCTACACTTCCTACAAGGTCAACAAGTCCTACATGTCCTACATATCCTACAAGCCCAACAAGCCCTGCAACAAAAGCCTTCAAGCACTACAAGCCCTACAAGCAAGCCCTACAACCCTTCAAGCAAATAAATAAATAAATAAATAAATAAAAAGAAATTAATAAATGGGAATTTGCAGTGGCATTTCCACAGGGTGGTTCATCATCCACTGTTCACTGATAGAATTGGAATTTGGAAGTGTTGGTTTTAGCCTAGAGATTTTACCTCAGTGTAAGGGTAATGTTCATTTTCTGCCATAATAATCCTAATAACACTTTATTGACAATAATTTTTATTGCATGCAAGGTTTGCTGTTCTTGTGGTTGGTTTAATGTGAGACTTTAAGACATAGCTCCTTTAATTCAAATACAAATAATTATTTCAAATGATATGTGCTGTGGAATGCACAAGTATTAGAATTTAATTTGTTATAACTACAGTATAACTAACATTGAGTTACCGATCATTTAGATTTTATTATTTTCATAAAAATGGATACAATACCATGGTACCTTAATATATAAAATTTAGAGCTACAGAGATATAATTTCATTTGGTCCTTGTGCTTCTACCGGTATCACTTACTATTATGTAACTATTGTTAGTGGAATAAATACAGATTTTGAGATGGACCTGCCAAGAAACCTTGACTATAAACAAAATGTTAACACTTTGTTCCCTGTTATTAATATGGTTTATTGTTGAATCTAATTTCACTGATGAATTTGTTTGCTGAGGTCTATAGATAATTAAGATTAATTTGTAGAATGTAATAAAGTTAATAAATAAAATTATAATATTATGTAATAAAGTTCTACCAGAGTAAAATGAAATATTATAAAATACTCAAGATCCATAATTATTACTCTGATCTCTCTACATAGAGCTTCAAATGTAACTCATCAGACAGGCTCTGCACGTGTACTACAGGAAATATAAGCTTTAACTCCTCTGTCTGGTATTTTCATTTTATGCATAAGATTTGTATAGCTTACTAGGTTAGGCTTGTAGGACATGTAGGGCTTGTTGGGCTTGTAGGAAATGTAGGACTTGTAGGGCTTGTAGGACATGTAAGGCTTGTAGGACGTGTAGGGCTTGTAGGAAATGTTGGGCTTGTAGGGTTTGTTGGACATGTAGGGCTTATATTGCTTGTAGAACATGTAGGGCTTGTGGAATTGTTGGCCTTGTAGTACATGTAGGACTTGTAGGGCTTGTAGCACAAGTAGGGCTTCTAGGACATGTCGGGCTTGTAGGACTTGTAGGGCTTGTAACACATGTCGGGCTTGTAGGACATGTAGGACTTGTAGGACATGTCGGGCTTGTAGCACATGTAGGGCTTGTAGGACATGTAGGACTTGTAGGGCTTGTAGGACTTGTAGGACTTGTAGGACTTGTAGCACATGTCGGGCTTGTAGGACATGTAGGGCTTGTAGGACTTGTAGCACATGTCGGGCTTGTAGGACTTGTAGCACATGTAGGACATGTCGGGCTTGTAGGACTTGTAGGGCTTGTAGGACTTGTAGGGCTTGTAGCACATGTAGGGCTTGTAGGACTTGTAGGGCTTGTAGCACATGTCGGGCTTGTAGGACTTGTAGGGCTTGTAGCACATGTCGGGCTTGTCGGACATGTAGGACTTGTAGGGCTTGTAGGACTTGTAGCACATGTCGGGCTTGTAGGACTTGTAGGGCTTGTAGCACATGTCGGGCTTGTAGGACATGTAAGGCTTGTAGGGCTTGTAGCACATGTCGGGCTTGTAGGGCTTGTAGCACATGTCGGGCTTGTAGGACTTGTAGGACTTGTAGGGCTTGTAGCACATGTCGGGCTTGTAGCACATGTAGGGCTTGTAGCACATGTCGGGCTTGTAGGACTTGTAGGACTTGTAGCACATTTCGGGCTTGCAGGACTTGTAGGGCTTGTAGCACATGTCGGGCTTGTAGGACTTGTAGGGCTTGTAGCACATGTAGGACTTGTAGGACTTGTAGGGCTTGTAGCACATGTCGGGCATGTAGCACATGTAGGGCTTGTAGGGCTTGTAGGACTTGTAGGGCTTGAAGGACTTGTAAGGCTTGTAGCACAAGTAGGGCTTGTAGGACATGTAGGGCTTGTAGGACATGTAGGGCTTGCTTGTTAAGGGCTTGTTGGATGGAGCTTGTAGGGCTTTTTTATGTATTTTCAACTACTGCCCCCGATCAGCACAGGTGTCGGACTTATCAACCTAACTGTGCATGAAGGTACGTATAATGATGCTTTTAGCAACTGTATCTTTAAGTACTGCCAGCCATCTTGTAGGGCTTGTTGGGCCCTACAAACAGCCCTACAGAAAAACCCGTCCCTAAATCGTGCCAGGTATAATGAGTTTTATTGCAGAAAAATGCTTTGAAAACTTTAAGATATTCCTGGAGGCTAATTTGGACATTTTTGCCACTTATTTTTATGTCCCAATTCTGTAGAAATATTTGTTCAAACTTGGTCATATTAACACAGACAGGACAACATTATGTGTAGATTCATTAAAAATGGTTTTATTCTGAAAGTATGTAAAGAATTCCAGTAATCTGATACTTTTGGGTGTGGTCAAAATATTCTTGGTTCTCCATTTTTTTAATATAACTCAAAGAGAATTCATTCAACTTCAAAAAGCTTTTTCCAATCTAGTATGTCACCGAAAACTTAAATCTTGTGGCAGTACGTCACAGAAAAGGCAAATCGAAAAATGTTATGCCACAAAATTCAATTTCGCTCACTTATAGAATTCTTGAAGTCATCGCGGGACTGATATTTGACAACATTTGACGTGCTGCCAAAGAAAACATCGTACACACATCTAGTTTATGTCCTGCAAATTTCAAGTCCGCTCGATCAGGGTTGGACATTGGCGCTCGCCCGCTCGCCCAGACGAGTGTAAAAATTGTCGGGCAAGTACAAATCATGGATCACTTGCCCAGTTTGGCGAGTACAATTTTCATCTTCAGAATATATTATTCAAAATAAGCGTAACTTTTGACTTCCCACTTTAAAGTAATCTCACTGTCCACAAGCCAATAGCTTACCAACATTTTGAAATCTCCAACAAACCTGATTCATAAACAGACAAAAATGGCTTCCACTTGGTGATTGTTACATGATGGATGTACTTGTACGAAGTAATACCTCTGGTCATTAAATACGCTTAGTCGTCCACCAAGTTTGAACAAATATTCATCTTGCCGTATTTCCCGCCGCTTTTTCTGTACAATTTCGACACTTTACTTGAAAACTACAGGAATTTAGGAATATGTATCAATAAAACTGCGTTTCAACCATAGGAAGCCCAAGCATAATATTTGAATATCATTAAAAATGGCGTTTCAAAATATAAGACTTTGTATGGGATTTCGAAGCGAACATTTTGAGCAATACATAACAACGAACTAACTGAATAAAGTTCATGAAACATTACATGGTGTTGTTTGCTATCCTTACAAACCATTTTGAGCAATTTTAGGTCCATTTACTTAACTGTGTTAGTACGTGTATAATACATTGACAAGGAAGGAGTCATTTGGCCCGATTTAGCCACTATCACCGCTCGACACGTTTCGGAATTCGCTGGAATTTACCCACAAATATAGTTCAGGCTCCCATTCTGACTTAGCGACTTGACAAAAGGAAGACCTACAAGTGATTTTCTCAAAACCAATTGCACATACCTCATGTCCCAAAAGAATTATCCACTGCACAAAATCGTAATAGCATCTCAAAATAGGCCGCCATGGATCCGTGAGGATCCCGATAGTCCTATTTGACCGATAGTCCCGATAGTCCAAATTATGCCCTTATGGGGAGGGCCACGCTCGTTTTGGTCGTGTTACAATAATATTATTGTAGTAACTATGACCTGGTGAGGACACAAATTGTCCAACATAGTCTAGTTCGCGCGAGAAAGGTGGAATCGCTGCACGGGACTCTGTGACCTTATGGAAAGAATTAAGTTATCGAAAGAAATTAAAACGGTCTTGGCCGTTAGAAAATGAAAACGTACGAGTCAAGAAAAAAAGAAAGTGAACCGTGTTTCTCCTTCCTCCTATATTTCTATTCATGCGTGGTAAATTCAACATATTTACGTTCATGTACAAAACATTTGTAATACAGGTCAGTCTACTGCGTAAATTTTAAATACGTACTCTGCGTGAATTGAATGTGTTCAATGACTCCTTCCTTGTCAATGTATTCTACATGTACTAATACACAGTAAAGTAAATGGACTTAAAATTGCTCAAAATGCGTTGTAAGGATAGCAAACAATACCATGTAATGTTTCATGAACTTTATTCAGTTAGTTTGCTGTTACGTATTGCTCAAAATGTTCGCTTCAAAATCCCATACAAAGTCTTATATTTTGAAACGCCATTTTTAATAATATTCAAATATTATGCTTGGGTGTCCTGTGGTTTCAACATTTGAAGTAAGCGTGTTCGTTTTTTATTGTGGAGTTAAGGTCTATTTTAGGGGATTTTTCATTGAAGAAATAAACTACAGTCTGTATTGCGATCGACTGCCACGACGGCTCGGTGCACTGAGTTCAGAGCCTGAGATGTCCGAAGAATCTGTGCTAAAATACCTTGAAAATGAACTGCAGAGAAACTCGACACAGATACAGTAGATGAATACTGGGAACCTTCCTTAAATTAGCTACGCTTAAACTAAGGAACAGTATCAAACGTGATTAAAAATTAAAGTTGTACATATTTTATTATTCGTGGGGGGAGCCTTTTTTTTTATGGGCGAGTGCAATTTGAAGGTCACTCGCCCAGTGGCGAGTGCTCCAAAATTTTAGTTTCCAACCCTGTCGATGAACCAAAGAATAAATACTGTAATAAAATAAATCCCCACCTTTGATGAAACTCGTATTTATTAGCCCAAAATCGCACTGGAATCGAAAGAAAATCGGTCTACGGCTTTCCTCCAAAGTGTTTTCCATGGCAGCCATGTTATTGAGCTTTTCAGTCAAGTTTTCCAGTGGAAAAATGCAAAATAGTGCCCTTTTTTGGTCCCACTTTCCTTTTAAGGTGGGCTATTTTTCCCGTGAAACCAATCAGAAGCGCCAGCATAAACAATGACCCCTTTCCTTGGCAACTGATCTCGTGGAGCGTGGCGTTGACAGATTAACTTGTTCGCGTCGCAAATATCAGAGTAATTCCACGAAGTACTAAAGAACGTCTGCTCTTTATGATAAAATGAAACTTCCACAGATATTTTTAAATACTATGTTGTATTTGCAAAGGACAAGAATGCGATTTCAGTGACCTGTAGTAAGAAGTTGTCTTCGATAACTCTGGCCGATGGCTAGTATTTCAATGTCACGGACAAAACTTGTGTTGCTCTGTCATCGTAGAAGAAAAGTACATTTCTACCGCCGAAGTACTATTAATTTTCATTTCATGAGCGAAAGGTAACTTGTAATATTCCATTTAAACTAGCGTGAATAAGACGTATTAAGCGAAGAGTCTGTGACTTGTGGTAATTTCACAATCGAAACTCGAGATCATAATCTGTCAAATCCGCGTGCCGTAGGGGATGTTTTCGTAAACCGCAATTACATTTTTTAGCCGTCTACTTTGGTGATTTTCCCGCAAAATTTTCCTTGGAGACGGAACTTCAGTTGCTTATATCTCGCTATATACGAATTCTCTTGAACTGAAAATTTGCAAACTAACTCATCTTGTGACAAACTTAAAGCTGCTGGAAAGTCAACCGATTTGAAAAGGGTCACTTCAGCCTCCAGGAATACCTTAAAATTGCTCATTTCGCTGAACATCTTGCACTTAGTACATGTTTTAGAAGACTCCACTGCCAGTATTTCAATAACATTTGTTTAAAGAAATTATGTAAACACGAAGTTCTGGTATAAAAGGGCTTTGGCATGGTCACTGGCAGCTCAGTTGTCAATCATCCTCAGTGGAATAAAGATGTGAAAGATCATCGCAGTTATGTTCGCAACTTAAGCAGTTGCGAAGAAGGCCCGGGGGGGGGGGGGGGGGGTACTTCCCGAAGAATTGGGTAGGGGTGTGCAGCGTGCTTCTGGAAACCCTTACCCTATTTCAGACCAAAATAATTATGTGATTTTCCATACCCTATTTCAGACCTGACCCAAAATTTGATACCCTATTTCAGACCAGACGCTAAACCTATTTCGTTTGCGTAAACTTTTGAGAAGGGCTTCAACTTCCCAACATTAATCAAACCTTGGTCCTTTGGAGAAGAAAATTAACGAAAAGATAGCTTCTTCTAAGAACTATACCAGATCCCATATTAGATTGTGCAAACCTCACCCTATTTCAGACCAAAATGGGCAAAACCTATACCCTACTTCAGACCAAAAAGGCTCAAAAACCACACCCTTCGGCGCCACACATACCCATATAGCTTATATAAGGGAGTACCCCCCCTGCCCCCGGGGAAGAAGGAAACCTGAAAAAATTCACGCTTGTACGGGAACCCATGACCCTGTGATTACTGGTGCAGTGCTCTACCAAATGAGCTAGCAAGCCAACTGGGAGCTGGTACAAGCCTGAATTTTTTTTCTAGTTTCCTTCTTCGCAACTGCTTAAGTTGCGAACATAACTGCAATAATCTTTCACATCTTTAGTCTTTCTCCTGCAATTCAAATATGTATGATTTTCATATATTCACATTCATTCAACCTCAGTGGAGTACCAGGGCCCGAAATAATATTGCGCCTGATACAGGTGCCAATGCGCCTAAATTTCCCACGTTGGCGACCAAATCCTGAAAATTAGTCGCCAAATTGGCAACTAGAATTCTTCATCACACCCTGCCTGAAGACCTTGTGAATTTTTGAAAGAGTAAATTTAAATCCATAGCAGTGATGGGCATTCAAGCATGCTAGTTTCAGAAAATCGGCACTTGATCCATGAAGAAAATATGTCGCTAGACGCCATCTTGGATTTCTAGGAGTTACGTTGTATATGGCCCCTTCTAGTGTCCCTTCTCCACAGATGGAAAAGTGAAAGTGCAATGAGTTACAATGGCCTGCCACTTATCACAACCATAGTTAGTCACAAAGGTGAAGAAAGCATTAAGAAATACGAAACAAAATTGCTTGTGCGTTTTGTGGGAGGCAATTTTGGAATACTATCAGAAGAGAAGTCAATATTGAGGAGCATTTTTTTCTCGATTTGAAAGGAAAGGCCTTCACGATTCTTCGATTTATACTTGATGAAAATGAAACGGAATTTTGAACCATACATTCACTTTACTTTGAGGCGGACGTTTTGAGAGGATATACTTTACACGAGGGGGCAAGAGTACTGAAGTGTTTTTGCAGCTGTTTGAGAACCTGTTTGAATGAATTAAAGCGGGCTGTTTTGGTACAATCTTTCTTGATAAAATTCTTTTTGTTAATGTTTCAAGTTAAGCTTACTTTTCTTTAATTTGGATGTTTGTAATGCACCACGGAGGGTCTAACTCTTCAAAATGACACAATAAAACCAATTTTTTTTGTTTTCTAAAAACTGGCGACTAACTTTTTGGTATTGGCGACTACTTTGAAAGATTTAGAAGCCAAGTGGCTCCTTGACAAAAAAGTTAATTTCGTGCCCCGAGTACACATCTCTGATACTTGACAACGCGGGTGACAACATAGTCATTGGCATGAGATGAGACTCACAAGCACAAAGAACATAGAATTCTTGTTCACTTTATAAAGGTTTTCCTTCACTGACAGAACAAGTACAAGAAACTTGAACCTAGTTTGATCTGGTAAAAAATTGAAACAGGTACAAATTTGCATTTGACGCCTGTATGGTAATTACAAAGCACGTGCACCAAGTGCAAAAAATAATTGTTACAATACATGTCTCAAGATGGCAGCAATTTCAAACTGCACTTTAGGTTCACTAGGAAAATTTAGCATTTTAGGCACCTGTTTCTAGGCAAATAGGCAAGAGAATAAGTCGCAATAGATAAAAAAAAACGACAAGGGACATGATGGAAATAAAGAAGGTGGAAGTGTTCTTTATTTCGCCCATTTGTACCCCATATATATAACTTTGACGTCGTCCACCATTTACTTCAAAAATCTCAATTCCAGAGTGCAATAAGGAGTGACATGGGGAGAGGCTTGTCCTTTTATGTACCGAAACTTTGAGTTTAATAGGCATTGATTTCCACATAGTATTACATGTGCTGCAAATACTGTGATTACATGACAAAATAGAAATGGTAACTTTTGGTGGCTTGGTTTCTCCACCGGGCAAAGTTTTTTTAATAAATAAGAAATCTTCATGTAAGTGTGCTTTTTTGTTTATCCTTACAGCGGAAATTTCTCTGTATCATTACCTGAAAAGGCGCTTAAGATACCTAAGGAGCATGACTGGGTCTTCTCTGCCATTCAAGATGCGACAAGTGTCCACGAAAAAGGTCCATCAGATGCTGGAGCATCAGAAGGTAAAACAGAGGCTTCAAATCAGAATGGAGGCCAAAAGGCCTCATGTGAGGGGATTCCAGCAGCGGGGGTCTGCAAAAGCGGGAACGGAGGACGACCAAACAGCAGTGGCAGCAGTGGCAGTGGAGGTGATGATGGTGGTGATGATAGGAGGCCGAATGTTCCTGCAGGTGGATGTCGCAGTGATAGTCCATGCGATGTGAATGAGAAAAAGGAAGGTTGTGAAAAAGACCAAGAGGAACAGAAGCTCTCAGATAGTGATGATGATGGTCATAAAAAGGATGACGATGTTGATGATCAGGGAGAGAAAGAGAAGTGCAGTCCTCCGGAAGGAATTGGTATGTGGATCCTCATGCTAGCATTGGCTGCCATACATGTATAAAACTCAACTGTCCCTGACAATAAGTTCAACTTAGCTACATGTACAACTGTAGTGACATGTCTGTACAACAATAAGCTCGAGTCAAGTATTAATGATTTGCCTCAAATATTTTGTGACATTGATCTGTTTTTGATTTAAGCATTGTGCTTTAAAGGTAGTAGGAAGTCCTGACTTTTACTAGATAATTTTGGAAGGAAATTCCTCAAATTTAAGAAAACTGGCCAAAAAAGTGATGTCCAAGGTGACAATTTTCACACCTTAGCTGGCAAATCCCACCTGAATTACTTGCTTGAAAATGAGAGTCTGGCATTTTACAGCTCAACCTTTCAGGATATATTTTAAAACAATGTAGGAGTTTATTCCCTAGCAGATTAGCCAAAAAAAGCGGGAGCCCAGAGTGCAGCTCTGATTCTTTCCTTAGACATCAGCTTTTATATTTAAAAAAAAAACATGTTATTGTATGTTTTTAAGCAGCTGTTATATCAATTAAAGGGCTGTTTTTGTTTTGGGCTCTTGTGAGGAGTTTCCTGCTCTCCACTTCAAAAAGCTACCTTAATTTCACTCAGATGTGCTATTTAGATTACACTGTACATCTTAACTTTTTAAACCACAGTATATTTCATGTGGTCTGTGCCACCTTTGAAATTTTTTTTGTCAAAATTTCTTCAAAAGCTGAACATGATTGACCACTATTTTCAATTTGATCTTCTCATACAACTGTTGTTCAAAGAATTTGTGTTAAAAAAGGGCTGATTATAGGTCAGAGAATACTAAAAATCCACGATCTTTCCCATCTATTTTTTGGTCTTTAGAACTCAATATGGTTTCATAAACAATCAGCAACGCATATACTATATTATAGCAATGTAAAAGTTTAAACTGGAAACCAGAGACAAGTATCAGCTGATGGGTAAAGTCTAAAGTGTTCTCTAGAGCACTCCCCCACTCCCCATGGCTTGTTACTGGTACTCAAATTTGAGATTTTGGCAACCCTTTCACTCCCAGAGTCAGTTATGGAGACATTTAAAGTGGTTCTAGCTTTTGAGTTTGGGGATGATTTCCTTTGGGGTGACCATTCAAATAAACCTCTTAAGCAGACTTTCACACAGTTCTATTTATATTAAATTATTTGACAACATAAAATTGATATTTGTCTTGAATTGTCACTTTGGGCACTCTTGGGAGTGAAAGGAGTAAGCAAGTATCTCAATAATTTTATCTTTCACTGGCCCTATTGCTCCAATGTTCATTTCTCCTTCCCTCATTTTTGATAGCTGTTGTAGGTGATGCTCAGGTAGTCAACAAGCAGACAACTAGTATCAGCAGTGAGTCTTCTGAATGCACTAGTTCCTCAACGTGCTTTGTGCCAGAAAGCTGTATAACTTCAGGCAATGGATCAGAACATCAAATCCACAGGGATCCTAGCAACCCTTTTGCAGTATTGTCTGTTGATGGTGCTAAGAAGCCAACTGACCAGGTTGGTTAAGCTGAGTCAAAGTGCTGAAAATGAGGTTTCAACTATTTGCTGTACAATGTTTACTATGCGGCTACTCAACCCAGGCTAGTTGGAAGAAAATTGACCGATCACATCACTAATTGAGAACAAAAGATAAAGCAAAGGTTTTTCATGGATAACCAACAATGTTGAAGCATCCAAACAATACCTGTTCAAAAACATTTGATATCATGACCTGACTGCTCTGGAAACTGCCATGTCTACAATTGATTACTTTCAATCCTAAATTTCAGTTGAGCAGAACATTCAGATGTCAAATTCGCAGTTGATAAATAATAAAACTTTCACCCGTATCTAAAATGAACCTTTTTCAATACTTTCACTTCAATCAGCAGTACAGCTAATGCCTGAGTTTGTTTCTAGAACAAACCTTTTCTGAAATGAAATTCGATAACATGACAAACTTGCTTGATCCTGAGAAGCGTTCGTTCAGAATCAACATTTGCCCTCTTTAATTGTTCAAAAGTAAAAATGGAAGTTCTCCATTGCAATAATCGAGCTGTCAGATTGCAGTGTCGTGGCCACCACATTTTGGCTGCCATTCCAGTGATATCCTGTGTTAAGTTGGTATAGTACACTTTTATTTACATTTAGTTTCATTCACATTTTGAACAGCTGTCTTTGTTAAATCATTTTAGGGCCTCAAGCTTGATGTGAACAGAGCCAGGAGATTGTCTCAAGCTGCAGCTTGTCAACCCTTCCTTGGTGACCAGGTACGTTCAATTCAGAGTGATTTTGTACTACCAATACTCATACATAATAGCAAATTTAGCTTGTTGATACTGGAACCTGGTCATAACGTGGGTACCATTGGACTGTTTAGGCAATGCAACAAATTGCTGGGAGGGGGGGAAGGGGAGAACACTCCAGTGGACCACCCCTCCATTCAGGGGAAGAGCATTGCCAGCTGTACATGTAGCTGGCCACCACAAAATAAAGGTACAATGTAAGTGCCATCAGTTCTACTGTAAATGTGCCAGTTGCAGTTTACTGCAGTTCTTTAAGTACACAAGTTTCACTTGTCTGATCTGGAACCATTTCTTTTTTTTTTCTAGTTAACCTGTTGTTATCCAGGCAACACTGAGATCAGCAGTGAAGCAGAAGTGCACTTACAGAAAGCTTTTACGTGCCGCCACAACACAACAGCATGGGAACAGTGCAATGATGCCTCCTGCCAAAAGATCCAACAGTGCCTCAGTCACACCCAGAACTGTCATCTGCATGTTCTTGGAGGGTGTAAGCAATGCATTCAATACAAAGGCATGCTTCTTTCCCATGCTTCAAGATGTAAGCTACCAAGAGGAAACTGTCACGTGGAAAAATGCGATGACATCAGGAAGTACATGGAGGCAAACAGTTTGCCAGACAACAGGCACTGGAAACACAAACTTGATGACTTGTTCTTTGGCCCCAACCCACCAAGGACACCCACCTTATCAGGACAGTGTCACTCATCTGGGATGGGTGAATCAGATGACCTGATGCAGTCCTTCTTTGGACTAAATACAGAACAAGGTTCCCACTGTGTGTTCAGTGATGACAGCATGACACCTGTTACTGAAAGCTCCTTGTCCTGTAATGCATCAGGAGTGTGGAACCAGTATCACATTGACAGGCCGCCAGAACTCACCCCAGATGTCTTAACCAATAGTCACCAGTTGCCTGACCAACCATCGTACCTACCAGCAACAAGCCACACTCCAGATCTCACAGTTACCCGTGGACCTACTGCTGATAGCCAAGGCAGTCTTCAGCAACATACTGAGGAAGAGCAAGCTTCACCTGCCACACCCTTTAGTGCTGTGTGTGCACCTGATACTACGTATAGCCAGGTTTCAGGGGACGGCGCCATCAGACAAGACGTCATTTGGCCTTTAAACATGGTAAGGAAGTGCGATAATTATAGTATGTATGTGGAAGTGCCAAGTGTGTGTAGCATAATGAGGTTGATTGTGGGGGAGGGAAATCAGGTTAGATTTCACATAAAATAGAAGTCACCTTATGTTAAAACTAGTTAATTTTTATTGTGGTCACTCATACATGTACAATTGAACTTTGTACAGTCAGGCATTTTCAGGGCAATGAAAAGCACTACTTGCACAAGATCTGTAACTCTAAAGAAACATTGAAAAATTGGGTTAAAATAGAGAAAACCACTTGTGAAAAAAGAACTTGAAATTATGCAGTCATTCAACTTTTGCTCCTTCTTACACAGCAATTTTTTGTTTTGCCAAACCACCTCTGTGACCAAAATGTTGAAAGCAATTATAATATACAATTTTTAATATATATATATACATATATACATGTGTATATATATATATATTTTGGAAATAGAAAAAACTACACTTTCATCCCGACAAGCTTGTTTCGTGATGAAAGTGTAGTTTTTTCTATTTCCAAAATATATATTACGCTCTACTTTAACGTATCGAGCGCTGTACTTCGGAAAAATCGAAACACAAAATTTCTATATATATATATATTTATTAAAAACTGGACGAGGTATATTGGATTTCTACCATTCTGATTGGCTGAACGGAGCCAGGCTATCAGCTCATATACCTGCTGTGACCAAATATGGACAATGAACACTCAACAACAAAATGAACAAAGTGAGCTGGAAGTTTTTTCCTCGCCAGCAACCCGGCGAGAAAAATAGACAAGAAAAATCACTTGGCAGCGAATTTGAATTAAGCAGAAATTCCAACAGCGTCACTAACAGCGTCGTCTAACACAAGTCAAAATTGTTTGAAGAAACTGTGCAGAAAAAGAAATTAGAAATTTAAGCATTGAGCGTTGTGTTTACAATTAATTTCTTTCATCGATCGTCACGTCGATCATTAAAATTGAACAAACGGTAGGTTTTATCAGGAAGCCTTTCCACTTCAAAATATCAAGACAAGACAAAATAAAACAGTGAAATGGAGCAGAAGCATTTAATAACAACTGTCACACATTCATGACGATTCGGTGCGAAAATCATGAAGCAGTCTAAACAAGTAAACAAACAACAGCTGCAAACTACCAAGAAGGCCGCAGGAAGGGCGAAAATGTTTATTCTTTTGTTTTCGCGTTGTGAAGACAAAAGATGTATATATGTATATATATTTTTCAAGTTGCAATGTTTTTGAAAACAGGTGTATATATCTATCTATCTATCTATCTATCTATATATATATATTATGTTGTCTGTAACTCATTCCCCTTACTGTCTTGAACCATCTCAATTGTACAACGAACCCTACAAATCCAAGCTTGTCTCACCCAGTGCTTCAATTTTTTTTTAGGATCGCTTGAGTGTTGGAAAGGATGGGTGCTATCTTGAACATATCCATTGGGGACGTAAAACGTACATCGGAGGAGGGTCATGTGGCAGGGTTTCTCTTTGTACTGATAGTCAGACTGGGTTTTTGTTTGCTGTTAAATTGGTAAGGGTGCAAAACTTGTAATTCCTTTAGTATGACATTTATTCTATTCACATTAGGGGAAAGAAGAAATCCACTCTAAAAACGTTAATTTTTATATGGGGAACATCATAGTTCTGTTATGAAGCGGTTAAATCTAGTATGCAACTTTCTTAATCAATGGTCATGCAGGGTTCACACAGTCATGGAAAGGCCACGGAAAGTCATGGAATTTGAAATTTTGCATTCCAGCCCTGGAAAAGTCATAGAAATTAGAAAAACTTGAGGTGTCCATTATAATTGCAATTATGTTTGCAAATGAAATGCTGCTATTAAGTATTATATAGAAGGCCTGTATGTAAATACCCGTACGAAAATTTATGGCCTGACACAAGCGAAATTCCAGCCAGACAAATGTCCCGCTAAACAGAGAGAATTGAGCGAGAAAAAACTCAGCGAAAATTAGGCTGACACGAGCGGGAAAAATGAACAAGAATGGAACGAGACATTTGTACCGCCGCGAAATTGGAGTGCCTTTATGAGTGGTAATCGGGCGAGATTCAGGCCCGATTCACGGTAGGAAAAATCCCGCTGGCGAGCGAGACGACAACAGCGGTTTTAGTGGTTCGAGTAGCTCTATATCTCTATATATAACTAGTACAATGAACAACAATTTCAAAATACATGTGTTAGGTTTATTTTGTAACCTTTGTACACAATAAAATTGCATTAGTGGTGTAAGACACTAAACTAGCAGCACGTTGTAATAAAGGTAA
Source organism: Siderastrea siderea (assembly GCA_964030785.1). Lineage (NCBI taxonomy): Eukaryota > Metazoa > Cnidaria > Anthozoa > Scleractinia > Rhizangiidae > Siderastrea > Siderastrea siderea. The sequence continues at coordinate 11,530,991 of OZ034971.1, forward strand.
GACCCACAACATTTTTTATAGCTAGGCAAAGGTTAACCTGGAATTGATATTTTTAAAGTACGGAGCTCGAAGGAAACTACAATTATTTCTCATGATCAATGTCGAACTCGGCAGTATAAAATGTAGATAATCATGTGCCACTGATAATTATAATTTTCAAGGACACTTTGCTCACCTCAGTATTAATTGTGGTCAGTTCTTCCATATTCTTTCCCTTGTGGAAAAATGGACTTCAATACAATTCGAGAGTGACTTCAATTTGCAGCAATTTGCAGCAGATCAAAGAACCTAAATTTATCGTGGCGAACATTATCCTTTGGAGCCAATCCAACCAAGCAGACATTTACAAAACGGCTTCAGATCTTTGCTCCAGGAAAGCGAAACATTAAAATCGTTTCCCAACTGAACTGCATAGTAAGTACTTCACGCTAAAACTGTCCACGCTTTTCTACGTTGTAAGTCAAATTACCAGCGGTCGAGAATGCTTTCACATCAATATTGTAATGCGATCGGGCAGGATAATAAGAAAACAATCGTTTCACAAAAGTTGGCCAATTACATTTATGCCTCAGCTGTCCCAAGGGAACTTTGCGATAAAATCCGACACATGCCCGTCACGAAATGTGGAGTAATGGTGCTTTATTTGCCGAAACTGTTCAGAATCTTCCACTTGGAAAAATATTTTTTCAGTGCATTGTCATAAAATAAAACACACATAAATTATAACGGATAGCCGTTGGCACAAAAACGGACCTTAATATGAAACCAGTGAGACTGAATCGTTCCAGATCAGTCGGATAACTACAAAATCTAAGCTTAAATCGTGGTGAGTTTTGGCTCGTGTTCAGTCTTTTATATGTTGCATTGAGAAAGATATAATGAAGTAATGAATCCTAATTAATTTAAGGTTTGACTTCGTAAACAAAACACATTAGATGTTGGGCTTTTGTTACGTTTCTCACTAATTCAGGCTAGAGTTAGGCTTGAACAAGACTTTGTCAAGCCAGACATTTTCGTACGGGAAGCACTCAGACCAGATATATAATCAACAAAAATTTCTCTTTATCTTTGTCTCGTTGATTCTGGCCGCATTCTCGCTCATAATACAGCCAGACAAATGTCTCATTGAGTTTTACGTAGCTTTTCAATAATGATAAGTTCAGTCTCGCCCTGTCACGTTCAAATCTAGCCAAATTCCCTCTCGGACAGTGGCAAGACAAATGTCTCGTTCTCGTTGCAAAGCGAGACAAATTTCGTGTCTCTCTTTGTCCCGTTCCATTCTCGCCGCGAAAAAGGCTTTCTGGCCAGAATCAGGCTGGATTCTTGCCGTGTCTGGCTGTAAATTTTCGTACGGGTATGACCTCGCTTGAAATGAGTTTCCCAGTAGCTCAGTGGTTAGAGCGCCCGTCTGGTGTACGGGAGGTCATGGGTTTGATTCCCGTAGGGGACTCAGATTTTTTCTTTGTCCCACGCTTGTGACAACTGAATGTTCAATCTTTCTCATTAATTTCTTTCCAAGCTTAAAATTTACCATCTTCCTTTCTTTATTATCACACACGGTGCTCTCAACATTGCTGGTCCTAGCAGTATGCAGGATGCGTGTCACAAACGAACTCAGTAAATATGACCTTGCTCGCCACGAGTCTCCCAGTAACTCAGTGGTTAGTTATATTCCGACCGGTGTACGGGAGGTCATGAGTTTGATTCCCGTCGGGGACTTGGATTTTTTCTTTGTCCCCTCCTCGTTACATCTGAATATTCCATCTTTCTTGATGGGTGTTGTTTCAAGTCCAGGTGGGGGCTACTGTTTATTTCCTTTTCCCTTATTTTTTGTTCTTTTTCCCTTTTCTATTAGTTCTGTTTTTTTTTTGTTGAAGAAACACGTACACAAAGTTCTCAATTTCGCACTGATTGGTTCACTGACTCATGGCACATGTGGTGTGTGAGATTTCTGAGCAAACTGACTTGCATAAAACACCTGTAGCCTATTGTGGATTTTATGTACGTTTTTATAGAGCCCGTAGCTTAAAGATGATTGACAAGCCTAAAATACCATAAGAGAACATGAGAAAATCCTCTGGTGTGCATATACCACAAACACCCGTGTATAAGCTGTACCTGTAGATAAGCCGCACCCCAATTCAGGGAGCTCAAAATTGGAGCAAAAGAATATTGGACCAGGAAGGTTGAAGTTCCAGTGAGCTTCCGATAGTAAACAAATGAGTTCGGTTTCAAAACACTTTTAGACTATTTATTTCTTTAGAAAGCGATATAAAACTTGCCATACCTTCTTTTTCTAGCGAATAAACCATATCTCAAACTAAAGGAAATCTGTTGGTTCAATTTTTTTCTGGATCACCTCTTCAAAACACATAGAACAAAAATGAATAAGCAACAGCCTAGCAGCCAAGCTTTTGCATGTAGAGAGAAGTCTGGTCACCACACAATGTAAATCTGCCATTTTCTTCAAGAGTACTCATGAAAATGTGGTATTTTCTTTCGTGTGGAGGAAAAATCAGCATTAAAGTGACTGGCCGCAGGCAATATAATTATATAAACCTGTTTGCAGAGGAAGAGTTTCCCTGTCATTTGAGGTGAAGTTGTTCAAGTAGAGAGAAAATAAATCATTGTGGTCGCTTATGAGAACTTTTAATTATAGCGTTTAAGTGACAATTTGAAAGGGGTTTTGCAATGCTGGTCGCAACTAGAGCTGGTCACTTATGAGAGTGGTTGCAAGGAGAGCTTCGACTGTATTTATTAGGTTGTTAACAACCCGAGTTACGGATGGTCCCGTAGATAAGCGGCACCCCAGATTTTGAACCCAAATTTTGAGCAAAAAGGTGTGGCTTATAGAGGGGTGTTTACGGTTGGCACCAGTTTCACAAAGCATCCACTTAAGCTGTGAGTGTTTTGTGTAACAAAAGCCTACTGCCAACCTGTCCAGCATATAGTTAAAAATGTGTTGGGAGAAAACATCCCCATTGGCATGACTCATGGAAGCCCCTTAATGCTGTCAAGGTGGACACAGACAATCATTGATGTTAGTGCACGTTTTTCTTTTTAAAAAATCTTCTGAGTGTAGTCTCATAAACTTATTTTTAGATCCCTGAAGACAAGTTTGAGGAAGTTGAAATAAAGGTTTGGGGAAAACTCTCAGGGCAACACCCCAATATTCTGGAGCTTTATGGGGCTGTAAAAAGCCAAGGAAAAGTTACCATTTTTATGGAATTTATGGAAGGTAAGATTACTGTAACTTAATGTGTGGTTTGAGAGAGAAGTATCTACAAAAAAGTAGTTTACTGACAGAATTACCACCCGAAGTTCAAACCCTTAATTACCCTTTTATGTACAGTGTCCTAGTTTCCATTGAAATGGTACCCTTTTGTAATAAAATAATAGTCATGTAAGCTAGCCAACAACAGTAGCTGATCAAGAGCTTTTGGTTGCTTGATGGATCCAAGTTTTGTGTATTTTTGGATCATGATTTCTGCCCAAATTTACAAGGCTTTTCAGTAGTAAAAGAAAAAAAAATTAATAACAAAAATGATAAACCATTTCTAGTGTATGTTTTCTAAGAAAATATTCAAACACGCATTACATAATACTAAAAGGAAAATAACTAAAATACAGCTGAGTGAAAATTCATAAAAAGGAAAACTGATAAATTAAGTAAGCGATGTAAACAATTCTGCAAAATTTTCAAAGGAAGGTTTTATTACAGTCAGTGGGAAAATTGGAGAATTGTGCTCATTGTTTTCATTTTCTGTTGCTTAGAATAAATTTAATCTAAATGATAAACAATTAAACATGCAAATAGTTTGCAGTAGCTGACTTATTGTAATAATCAATGTAGTAATGTCTTTTAAATGCTCTGAGTTGCAATTTTCTGTTATTGGTGTACTTAACCTCACTTTGTAGACACTGGTTATCTGTCTGTATATGTAAAGGTTATAAATTATGTCCAATACGAAAAAATGAATGTACAATGTAGCTTCAAGTGGAACATTATTTGCAAAATTCAGGATTCAGTTTGTCAAATGGACCATGTATATGATATGCAGGTTTGAAACAAGAACTGAACATTATTTTTATTATTTTACTGCAACAGATACATTGTACATGTATGACCATTGAACAAGCACGAGTGTTCTTTAGTTTGAACTAAAGTTGTATGTATGCAGAGACATTAGAGTTTGTTCTGTTACTTATAAATTGCATGTTGATTCCATAACCCTGATAATACTACATCTACATCTACATCTACATTTATTAAGTTGATAACATCGTTTAAGACATCACATCAACTATATAAAAAATAGATACAAAATAAAAATGTAAATAAGATATAAAAATAAAATGTAAATAAGATATGACTGTATCTGATATAAGACTGTATAAGATATAAGACATAAGATATAAGACTGTATCTGTGTGTACCATTCAAATACTTAAAAAAAACAAATGAACAATCAAATTCCCCTACCCTTTAGAATACTGCAAGCACAAAAAGGTACTCCTTTCAGTGGAGCCTCCCCTTGTAGCCCACTACAGGGAGTACACTGTAACCGTGGAGACAGATGGGAATTTCAAAAGAAATAGTTTCAAGGAAATCAACTGATTCAATAAAAATGTGTTGGTGCTTGTTTTAGGGGGCTCTGTGAAAGATGTTGGGCAAATGCATGAAGTATTAGCCTGTCATATTTTTGGTAAAGTTCTATCTGCTGTGGACTTTATGCACTCTCAAGGAATTGTCCATCGAGACATCAAAGGTGAGTTAACGTTGCATGTTTCACTTGTTACGTGAACATTTCACCTCATGGCTTACCTGTAATTCAGAGCAACTGATCAAATGTCATAATTTTAACTTACCGGTAAAATTTAACTCAAAAATATTTTTATTTGTTGTCACCAATGCAGCTGTAGAAGCAAATCTCAGGTAATTGCGTGCAGCTTTTCTAATAAAAATGCTGCTTAACTGTTCCTGCAGGTGCGAATATTCTCCTAGGTAATGAAGGCCAAATTGTAAAGCTAGCTGACTTTGGCACAAGCATCTGGCTTTCTAATGGGTACCAACAAGATGACAGTCCACGAGGAACAGAGCCCTTTATGGCACCTGAGGTAAATAATTTGTCTTATTCACCATGTCTATTGAGCACTTTCCACTCGTACATGTAGGACAGAGGCTTAAAATTTGCTTTTTGCATTCTGTTTAGAAGGCAGAGTTTGATCTCTGCATTGTGGTTTTTCAAGTTGCTTCTCAGCCACATACAGTGTCAATCCAGGCATTTCTGTACTTGCACATGTAAAATACTGCAACGTTTGAATACATTGCTTGAAGCACGTTTTGACCTGTTTGCTTTGAAACTTGGCACAATGACTAGATTTTGCACGCTTTAGACAATTGCGATATTACATGTATTTCCTAATCGCACGAATTTCTAAATGCGAAATGTACACAGTGATGTAAACAGTGATGGTCCTTTATAAACAAGTTCTGGAAAATTGCTAGGGAGAGGGATTGCCTTCCAATGGAATGTATGTACATGTATGTTTGTATGTACAAATGTATGTATTTGGGGAGAGGAGCCATCCTCCTAAATGTAGTCACTTTATGACACAAAAACCATAAAATTGGTGCCAGCCAACTCATGGTTATACATGATAATGGATAATAATTATCCATTATTATCCATTAAAATGTTGACATTCAACAGGTTTGTCGAAGTCACCCTCACTCGTTCAGTGTTGATATTTGGAGCCTGATGTGTGTTCTGTATGAGATGTTGAAGGGGACCCCACCATGGGAACTATTCCATCATTGCCGATTATCCTTGCTGTACCAGGTACCACTATGATTTAAGTATTCCCTTTTGATCATTTGGAAACAAAGCAAGAGCACATCCTCAGGAGAGATTTCCTCATCACTTGAGCTTTCATTTGAATGATCAGGCTTCAGGATTTAATCCAGAGACTATAGAGTTACAACCATGTTAGTACCACAGGAGAGTAATGCTCAGTAGCTTATTTAAAACTCACACTTAAAAATTCATCCATAAACTCAGAAGTTAGAACTAGCATTTACAGCATAATAAATGGCAAACAGGAAAGTACTCAGTAGCTTTCATTTGAATGGTCACTCTTAAGGATTTCATCCACAGACTCAAATGTTAGAAGCAACTTGTAAAGCTTAATAAAAGTACCACAGAAAAGTACTTCTTAATAGCTTTCATTTAGGATCACTGTCACACTTTAGGTTTAAGCTAAAATTGCACTGCATTAATTATTATGGTTTACCTTTGGGAGAAAAGTTGACATCAGCAAACATTATTTGATGGTGCCTTGTAATACAGAGGCATTTTTGCACTGTTTGTGACTGTGCGGGAAAAATAGATGTTAGCAAGGATTCTTGGGATCCAAAAAGAAAATTGTAGGTACAACCTCATATTTTTCAGAGATAATTAAGCCACCATAATTCTAAAAAAGCTTTCAAATACATAACAATATACAGTGTTCAATCTAGGCGTGTCTTTGCATCATTGACGTGGTAAATTCTGGGTTGATGCAAAATGAAAATTATTGTGGTGTCATATTGACACAAGAATACGACCATGGCCGAGAACAAGTTATCTCGTGCATATAGCAGTCAAGAAGTAAAAGTAAAAAGGCCCGTTCTTACTAGTAATTTTATGTCAGGTATTCCACGCAACAAAGAGAGAGAGTAGAGCCCACATTTTGACATTCTGCACACGTTGCTTTGCCCATCAATGTTATTTATGCTTTGTTTGTTCTACTTTGTAAATGTTATGCTTTTACAGTGTACGCCAAAAATTAACACAAAACGAAAACCGGCAACAAACACAAGTCTAAAACAATTCCATCCTGTGTGGCAAAAGATATTTCTTTGGCTCCAGTATGACAAAAAAGCCTGACATCATGCTCAGTTTGCATGGAACATGAAAAGAAGAACTCATTTACTAAGGGAACAATAAGATATTCTATGCTCGAAGAACACGTAGCTCACCATGATTGATACTTTTAAGGGACTCTCGCATAAAACTGTCTAAATGCAAGTGCTGATAAGTTAATTATAATACATGTTATCTACGAATTTATTTACAGTCTACGCCACCAAAATGTGCGAAAGTTTAAAAAAATTAAGGTATAGAACATTTCAAAATAATGTCCAAAATTTAAAAAAATATTTTGTTAAGTTAACAAACTCAGCATTTTACAAAGAATAAAAGAAAGCAATGCCTTTACAAGTTGCTGAAAAATGTCATCATATTTGAGAAAGAGACATAAATTCACCAAGATGTAAGTTGCAGATTATTCCCAGAAACTCGAACAGATTCGTTTTTCTCGCAAATTTTGCTCATGTCGTTTTGTAAAAATTTGTCATTTTTATTCATCACTAGCTTAAGTTAGCATGTAGACAGTTTTTCTCCTAAGAGCGCCAGTCCCTTAAAAGTAATGATAGCCAATAGTTTGGATGAGTCCAGTTTGCCACAGTTTTGATATCACAGTTTGAACAAGACCATCTTTGAGATGACGCACTTTAAAATGTCATGTGGGTCATGTGACCCACTTTAACTCATTTCTAGATTGGGCACTGAATGTATGGCATTTTCTTTCAAAATTGAAACTCAATTATCTCAAAAAAAATGCACAGCTACTCCCCAATTTTCTCCCTGGATTTCAACAGCCCTTGCTTAGGTCTGCTTTTTCCATGTAGTTATAGACCATGCAAAAATACATACACCTTTGTACTACATGTAGTACTGTAGGTACCATCCTTGAGAAATCTGTGTTTTTCGGACCATCCCGAGATGCATATCAAACATATGCGCAAATTCAAGAATTATGCTCGTCTTTGGATTTTCTCTTTGTAGATTGCAACTGCCAAACAGCCGCCGCCTACTCCCCCATGTAGCCCGGATGTTGAAGACCTCTTCAGCCAAGGATTTCAGCTACAGCCAGCTGATCGGCCTACAGCGAGGAAACTGCTTAACCACAGAGTATTTGTGGGAGGTGTGAGATAATCACAATTCATTTGCAATAAAAGCTTATTGGTTTGCCCCCATGGGGCCGTTTAATGTATTTGGTGTTTCAAAAATAAGTTTTTCTTCACATGAAGAAAATTGTTATGATATTTCTTTGTTGATGGCAGTAAGGTATGTTGCACAGTGTACTGTAACCGGTCAGGACACACTTGGCGACAGGTTGCAGGGACATTATGTTGGGACAGGTCATATACCCATTTTAATGAAAATCCTTGTCACTGCCACAGAATTTTGTCCCACATACAGGTCGTATAAATTTAAACTAGTTTCACATTGTGCATCATGTCACAGGGACAAAATGACACAAGTTTTCACTGTTGCTAAATGTACTTGTGCATTGCTCATGAACATACCAGTCACCATGACAACATTAAAATCAACCAGTGGGGAAACGTTATTTATTCTAGTGCCCAGGCACCCCCATCAAAATCTAGGATTCCCTACTTAAAAATCCTTTGTGTGCACTAGGCAAGCATCTTGTCTCAGCAAAATGTCTGTCACGGTGACCTGTTGCATAGTGTGAATATTCTTACCTTGCAACTACCATGTGATGCATAATCTTACTATCTACTACATTTATATGCATTTAGCATGAAATTTTTGTGAAAGTTTTATTTTGCCAGTTGTTCATTTGCAGATTCAGAATGATGTTTTGTCAGATTTTTTTGGTTTCAGTAAAAATTTGGCAGCTAAATTCTGACTTGTTTGAAAAGAAACAACTGAATTTCACAAAATACAGAACTGCAAAAGTGTCTTTTCAAATGAAGTCAATAGCCTCAAGGTTATTTTAAAGGTTGCTTATTGCCTGAGAGACTGGAATTGCAAATTTTTAAACGATATTTACTTGGAAATTTCTATAGTGGAAAACTTTTTTGCAGGAAACCTTTTTTGGAGGTAACAATCTTTTGCATATATAAACATCTGCTTAATTTAAACCCTTAAAATCTCTTGCCATGTAAGTTTCGTTAAATATGAGAGTAATTTTTTGATGAGATAAGTAGCTTCTCCTCTGTGCGACCTCACTGTAGCAATGTACATGTGACTTTAACACAGAAAAAAAATTATTCATTTGTATCACTTGCATTTATACATTAAATATTAATTATTGCAGATCCTGATGTCTCGAACTTGGCACTTCCCATTTATTCTCCCGGCTACGACCCTGAATATGAAAGCAGCCTTAGCTCGTTAATAAGTGGTGCTACTGAGTCAGTTGTATCAGGTGGAGATAACGGTGATGATGATGATGGTGATGGTGATGGTGATGGCGATGGCGATGGCGATGACGATGACGATGTTGATGCTGATGCTGATGCTGATGGTGATGGTGATGGTGATGGTGATGATGATGACGATGATGGTGATGGTGGTGGTGGTGATGGTAATGGTGATGGTGATGATGGTGATGGGCCAGGTGGAGCATATGAGGAGCCACAAACATACATGGCCATAGCTGGATCACTGCAAGGGCAGCAACAACCAGACCTTGAAGCTTTGTCAGCGGAAGAGCAGCTGCAGTCATTGCAAAGTGGTACGTACAAAGAAATCCTTGTGATCTGTACTTTTGCTCCATCTCACATGCATAACTTACTTTTGCATCATTGATGACATTTTCCTCTTTTGTTTACCAGATTTGTTCTACAATCTGTCTGGTGAAGAACTGGAGAGGATGATAATCACTGAAATCTCTGAGAACTCTGACTTGAGTGACAATGACATCAACTTATTCAGTAGTCAGGAAGATTTTGATGTCCAGTTCCTGTTAGGTGAGGACTTAATTCGATGGTTACTTTTTGCTGTATCAGAGTGCAATTCCTTTAATTTCTGATTTCTTTATCAAATTTTAGATCAAATGAACTTGGAGGCAGATATGCAAGGAGCAGCTGAATGGTCATATTCCATGTCAGGTACATAACTTCAGTTTTCATCCTCAAGTCTTTCGGTGACATTAGTTTATAAGTTAATTATCATAGTGGTGAGAGACACAAAAAAGATTCCGACCCTCCTTTTACAGTCAGTTCACCTACCCTTCCAGGAAACATGCACACTTCAGACCACTACACCGAGGACTACATTTTGTACGTTCCCGTACTGTTTTCAAGCAGTCTTTAAATTAAGTTCCTCTACTAATGTATAATATAAAAATCTACAGGGGATGACGCCCACTTCACATCCCTGCCCAGTAATCATTAATGTGATTTTGATCATGATCTGAAACAAGGTGTTGTGAACCGCCACCATTAGGGTTCCAAAGCCAGGACGATTTCAACGCCAAGAACAAGTTTTCCAAATCGTGTATTTGTCTGCTGTGGCTGAACGGAGCTAAACTTATAGGACGGTGTTCACATTGTGTTTAATTTCTCTCTAAAATCCAGAATTATTTCAATTGGTTATTTCTCATTGTTTTGTAGAGAAGGTTAAAGAAATGATAAGTCTGTGTTTAAGAAAGACTTTTCATAACTAAACTTGAAAATTTGTGGTTTATCCAAGATGGGCTTGTGGTATCGTCTGAGGCCAGTGGTTGTTTGATGTAGTCGTAGTTACTCGAGGGACTGGTTATGAAACCCTGCATTAGTTTTAAAGGCCATAACAAAGTTGAAAGTGCTACGACCGCGCACAATCTTTCGTTTTACGTCAGTTGCTCATGCAAAATTCAAAACCTGTTGTTTGTGCACGGTCAAGGCTAAACACAGTAACAAAAACATAAAACAAAGGACGTTGCTGAGCTTGATAGCCAGTTTCTTTTATTAACTTTGTCATGGCTATCGTGGCTACTTACAGCTGATTTTACTGCTGTGCGCAGTCTGGGATTGGTTGATGATTCACCAGTTGTGTTTGGTGTTGTGACCTGCCCTTAATCCTGTCAAACTGGTATGGAAATTAGAAGATCTGCTTCAATATGATTGTTTATATTTTAGGAAGTTAGTATTTCGTCTGTAAACTCATTTCATCTCAAATTTCCGAGAGTATTTTGTGACCATTTGCGTTTCGTGGTAGGTATATCGTAGCCAACGTGATTCGCCAGGAATCAGCATGTGTTCCAATGCTGCATATAAAATGAGTTATTGAACAAAATACGTCTGGAGATATAAACAATCATAAACCAACTGAGCTAATTTTGCAGCATCTTATACATTTTTTAATCTCAGAGTACTAAATGAAATATCCACGTGACAGAGTAACAAAATTTGAGACTATCCCCCCCCCAAAAAAAAGAAATGGTGCCTTGTGCATGGCTTGCGTTTATACATCTGCTTTTGACTCTAATGAAAACTAAACCATCGTAACGGTGAATTAATATTTAAGCTGAAGGATCCTACGATTTTCTCCTCAGATTTGACCAAGCTTCATATAAAGGACAGTGACGGGAACTTATTGTACACCGTCCGTGAAAGACCAACGACTTCGTTTGGTATCTTGGGGAAGGAACATCATGGAAATGTAAGACTGCTGAAAATAAAACTTTGGAAACTTTTGTTAAGTCGAAAAATAAACAGACCACAGGAAAGCACTGCTCGATCAGTAGCTTTCATTTGAATGTTCACACTAGAGACTCAAAAGGTAGAACCACTTCGTACAGCATAATAAACAGTACCATAGGAAAGTACTGCTCAGTAGCTTTCTTTTGAATGGGTACACCTTAGGATTTCATCCACGGACTCAAAAGTTAGAACCACCTTGTAAAGCATAATAAACTGTACCACTGGGAAGTACTGCTCGATAACTTTCCTTTCAATGATCACACTTTTGATGCATAATTAACAGTACTGTTCACTTCAATCAAATAGTCGCACTTAGGATTTTATCCACAAACTCCAAAGTTAGACTGAATTAGCGTGTGCATCTTAATAATTAGCACTGCAAGAAAAAGCTCACTAGCTTTCAATGGAATTGTCACACACAAGGTTTTCAGTGATCCACAGACTCAATTTTTTAACTAAAGGACATCAATAACAACACCACATTACTTACAACGCTACTTTCTACTTTAAGTACAACACTACTTACACGCACTAGCTTCATATAGTACTCACTTTTTCTTTTAATTTTGCATTTAACACGTACAAAGAAGAAACACACAACCCAGTAAGCATTTCACACAGAATTGGAGGCGGGGGGGAGGGGGTGGGTGTCTGGTTGGCAGGTCACATAATTAACAGCACCTTCGAAAAGTACTGTGTAATAAACGTCCATTTGAATGGTCACACTTTAAAAGGACGTTATCCTTCGACTCAAAAGTTAGCACCGTCTAGTACAACATAAGGGAAGTACTGCTCAGTATTTTGCATATGAATTGGCACACTTTGGGATTTCTTCAGACTCAAAAGCTAAAGCCACCTTCTACATGACTTAAAGTAAAGCCCTAACCTATCATGTACATGAAAGCGATTAAGAAGTCAGAGTTTAAAGATCAAACATTCTCATGAGATGGTGCCTTGTTTATCTCTACAGATTGCATCTTTGCTCCGTATAGACGCATTTACGTTCACTCGTGATGACGGCTCCCCGCTGGACGTCCACGCGGAGATCGGTGGAGACGAGCAATCTGTGAGAGTCGTCCGTGCGCATGACACGGACAACTGGCAGGCTTACCGCTGGAGGGTAGACGTTCACGGGCTCGTGGAGCAGACCACTCGGTTTTGAGTCGATCATCTTTCTCCTATGATCGGCAAACGTTGCTTAGTTCTATACTTAGTTAATGGTGACGCATCTTGGTAGTCTCCCGTGGTCTCAAGCTTAACCTCTTTGGTCCACAGCTTTTCAAATCACAATGAGTTTTCATTCGCATGCAAATACAAGTAATTTTCGAGCAAAAGGTTGTGCACCTAGCCTCGCTTTGATAGTGAGGCAAAAGACAATTCGGAAATGGCCAATCGTAAATGACTGTACATGTGCAACAGTATCCAGTGGAATCAGGACTATTTTGAGCTTGCGGGAGGTTTGAACTCCGGATAGTGCTAATCACACCAAAAATTGACGTGTTTTTGTAATTCCAACGTAGGGAATGTTCTGCTCGATAGCTTTTAGTTGAATGGTAATGGTGAAACTGAAGCCTTTCATCCACAGATACAAAAGGTAAAACCACAATACATGGTAGAAGAATGAATTGACCACGTATTTTCTATACTTTTGATTAATACTACAACTTCCTATTTTTTTTAATGTCCTGGTTTTAAATGATTAGAATAATTTCGTAGGACCAGCTATTTTAATTTCTTATTGTTAGCGGAGCTTAACGTACAGTGCGTTTTCATATGACGTCACGGCAGCCATATTGGTTTACCAAAAACAATGAAACGGCGGCCACATTGGTGTACTAAACCAATCCTGTGGGAGTTGAAGTCTTTTCTTATGTAAACGCTTTCTTTTGTTCCAATAAATCTACATAGCTGCTGGTCACGTGAGTGAAAACGCTCTATAAAATGTATTTTAAGTACCGGACAAATTAATAGAGTTAATGTAATGTTATTATAGGTTGAAAAGTAGCTTTAGCTTCAAAAGTGGTAAAAAAGCTGTATAAAATAGGTAATCAAATTACCTCTAAATTTTGTAGTTCTTGTGTCAAACACTATAATAAACTTCTTTATTCTAGGTAGTGCGGTTTTGTAATTTTTGTCGGACCAGTCACAACGAAAAAAAAAATAACTCAACGAACCAATCAGAGCTCGAAGCAGAATCTCGCGGCTGTTGCGCTGAAAAGCATCGGTTCCAAGCGCGGGAAATTGATGCAACCGCCAACCGGTACGAGCGCGGGAAAAATAAGTCAAGGCATGAAATTCGTGATTGGTTCAGTTTTGTGCCTAACTGGTTGAAACACAGCATGTTCGTTGTGCTCGTAATGGTTACAAACACGAGACTTTTGTTAACTACGGTATCTGAAATGTTCCGCAAACACAAGTGTTAAAATATTTCACTTTCGACGGTCAGACCCAACACCGCTCTGTTATTTAGCCACAGGGCCCAGAGAAACTATGTATCTTGAAAAATCGCCTCAAATCGTTTGTTTCCTTTGCGTCACAACATACATACCGCAAGGCAAATTACTGTGGGCTCGCAATTCACGAAAATCGACAAAGCCAGGGGCGACGAAATTCTTCGGAAAGCGGGACTTCCGAAGAAATTTGTTACCCCTCGGGTAATGGGTATTGCGTTTAAAGTTGTAAACAACTTTCAAAACCACGTACGAGTCTGCCATTTGAGTGACGAGATTAAAGGATAGGAAAATTAAGAGTGTCTTCTACGATCAAGCTGAATTTCTCCGGACCCTGTGATTTAGCCCATGAAAGACATCACATAGAATTTTGTCTAATTTAATTTGCTATTTCAAAAAAAAAAAATTCTACCTCAGTATTTTGTAAATGTGAGTGAGTGGAATGAAATTGATTGTAATTTATAATTAAAAAGTGATGTCTGGTTCTAACATCAAGAAGCAACAAGCCAGGGAGTGTTATATCAAGACACTAATATTATAAATTCTGCGTCAAACCTGGTGACGGAAAAACAGGGATTGTTGTTTTTATTTTCGACTCGCCACAAGGTTTGACAGAGATGTTTTCTGATGAGAGAGACAGTATCGTTTCAAGTATCTAGGAAGGTATTCCTTTTTTTTACTTTTCCATCCAACGGTCAGGGAAAATTGGTTTGTGGTCAGTTCCAAATTGAGACATTTTATTTATCATAGCCTGAGAAAACAGCCGACGTTTCACGAGGTCGCCACTTGAGCCCTCGCAAAACGACGTCTGAGTAAAGAGCGCAGAAATTCCATACTGATGACGTGCACTACCCAGATCTTGGTAGTGCGTCTGATTGGCTGCAATTTTCTTTCAACCAATCAGAAGCACTACCAAGATCTGGGTAGTGAAACCTCATCAGTATGGAATTTCTGCGCTCGTTACTCAGACGTCGTTTTGCGAGGGCTCAAGTGGCGACCCCGTGAAACGTCGGCTGTTTTCTCGGGCTATGTTTATCCTGGTTGGTGATAGCCTCCTTCGTAGTCGTTTTTAGGGGAGTCGTACAATATGACTCCCCCAAAAGATGGGTTGCAACTGACTTGTTTTTCTCCGGAGTACAAGAGATCTTGTTTGGCCAGAGGATTCCTACCGCCGAATGAAATTATGTTTTTGTCCTGTGAGAGCAAATTTTAAAGCTAGCTAGTAGGCATTTTATTTTTGGAGAAGAAACTAAAATAATGATAGTGAACACGGTTTGAATTGTGCAATCAATCAACCAATTGGTCATCTTAGCTTTCTACCCACGTAACCTTTATCAGAGCTGAAAGGCTTGTTTAAAATACATACGTGCATCCGTCTAAAAATTAAAAACTATGAAAACAATTTACACACTACAACAACCAGGTTCTATGAGGTACCAAACTTCACTGATATACAACAAACTTAAAAAAAGAAGAAGAAGAAAAGAAAAAAATTACTCTTAATTCCCCGCGCTGTCAATCGGTCAACCAATCAATCGTGGCCACCGCGTCTACCGTGGACCAAAGCACTCGAAGCCTTATATAACTCTAATTCTTTGACTGTCGTGAAAACTACTGTTGAATTGTCAAAACTCAGCACTGCATCAGGGGGGCTCTCAGTGCTCTGGCCAATTGCACACTTCTTTCTCTTCCGTTCTTTTTCACTTTGACGTACTTCACGCCTCTTTCCAAACATTCCTTTGACGGCTTTTTTAATTTGCGGAGTTCGGAAGCTGTATATTAGGGGATTTATGGCCGAGTTAAGAAATTCCATCATAATAAAAATTTCGGAGACTTGATATGGAGTCTTGTAGTAGCAGGCTCGACAGAAAAAACTTGTAATAACGAGCAGTGACCAAGGGAGCCGACAAAGGACAAAACAGAACACTATTATTAAGGTTGTTTTGGCTGCACAAAGTAGTCCCAAAGCATGTTTTTGTTATGCGTCAGTTGCTGAAGAGCTTTCATTCTGTGCTTCATTTGACTCGTTATGCCTTTTTCCAGCTGGAAGCGGACTGAGGTGGAATTCCTGTGGTTCGGTAGTGGCGGCGTCTTCAATGTTTTCATTTTTAGTCGATTGTGAGTGTAAAACTCAATTAATCAATCAATCAATCAATCAATCAATCATTCAATCAATCAATCAATCAATCGATCGATCGATCGATCAATCAATCGACTGATCAATTGATCCACAATAAACAGAAAGAGGAACACAGTACGCCATCCCCGCGTTATGGCCAGCACCTTATGCATACGCACAGTCGTATCACATCTAGGCTCAGTCTCCAGCCGTGAGTGTCTCGATGCGCTCGCGATTCTCGCTACCTTCACGGCTGGGCGCACAGGTTTGGTTATTGTTTAGACTGACCAATCAGAGACAAGCCCCCTGAAATTTGCGGGGCAGAATGCGCGACATAATTTAGCGGGATTTCGTCTTTCTCTTGAAATTCACACTTTCAGGAGGACGTTTCAGGCATACTTTCGCATTTCGCTTTTTTTCAAGACGATAAAAGAAAAACAGATAAAATTTAAGCAAATGACGTGTGGATTGTCTGCATAATTATTAAAATTGTAATGACGTCACGGACATGCAACCAAAGCCGTGCGCCCAGCCGTGAAGGTGGCGAGAATCGCGGGCGCATCGAGACACTCACGGCTGGAGACTGAGCCTATATCACATCCGGCTTCCACTGCCCAGGTGATATGGCTGTGCGCATGCGTAAGGTACTGGCCATATCGCGGGGATCGCGGGGACTATCGCGGGTATGGCATTCTCGTCCCCAGAGCCAGGCGGCTTTTTTTAAAATTACGTCACGTGTAGCTCTGGTAACGGTTGGCCGATTCAAACTGTGCAATAAGGTTAAGCACGAAAGGATGCACCTGCGAAATTTAAAGTGTTAGAGATTGTCGCTAAATGTCAGGGATTCTTTTCTCGCTACATTATTTTCTACAGAACTTCAGCCTGTCCATAAATAAACTTACATGTAACTGTCTCATCAACTTTTGTAATGACGTTTAAAAACGTGGGCACCAAATGCTTCTGGATTTCAATTTTCGATGTGGTGAAACGTAATATACAGTGTAGCGTTTAGTGGCTAAATGATAAGTACACAGTTGACATTCTCACACAACAGAAACCAGACGAATGTAATAAAATGACTGTGCAATTCAGTGTAGCGTAAACGCAATACCTTTATTCAAGCAAGATACAAATCCAAACCCCGGCGTGAGCAAACTGCAGAGACAATCGTTCTTCTGAACAAAAACAGCACGAAAGACAGTTCCTTGAGTTTGTTACTTTTAAAACTCCTGGTTTTCCGCTAATTGCAGGAGATTTAGAGTCCCAATCAGCTTTTAGTCGATCTAACACCATGACTCGATCGATAGGAATTCAAATTTCTCGGCGGTTGCCAGAATTGTCATGCCCAGAGCTCCACAGTGAAGAGAATAGAGCAGGCCATTATCGATCCTTGGCGCAGACCAAAAGGATCGTGGGCTCTGTGGATGAGAATGAGAGCAGGCGCAACAGCACCTTATCGAATTAGACATGTGCTACAGGATGTCGTGGATTTCACGACATCCGGTAATGGTTGATACCAGAGTTCTGCGATCCCTCCGCTGACCGAACAGATCGTAGGCTCTGGGAACGAAAATGCGGGGATGGTGTAGTGTGTGCCTCTTGCTGTTTATTGTTGGTTATTTATGCGTGTTGGGCACACCTATCAGCAAAAATGCTGATCCAATTCCCCATACGCATGCCGCGAGCGGACTGTCCCCAGCCAACAGTTACCACATGTTTAAGGTGGAGCAGTGTTTTGCACCTCTCCTTGGCAGTAAAGGAGTTAGTACGTAGGACTTTCGGGTATTACTTAAATGACATCAGGTCAAGCGAAATTTGATGAGAAAAATTGGGCAACTAAGAGAATTCAAAATAGTACTTGTGGTTACCTCCTGAACTATCCAGGACGTCAAGGGTCTTGCTGAACTACTTAGATAACAACAACGGGATAAATTTAATATTAATTGAAAAGGTAAGTTATTTATCTTACCTATATTTAGGGCAACAGGCTGGTTTTTTCGTGAAAATGAATGTCGAACTTTTATGGCGAGGTGGTATATTCTGTAGCGCATGAAGCTAGCGGCCAACACCGGGACCAGAAAATGTATTACTGATATCAAAAGTGAGTATTCCCAATTAAAGTAACAAAAACCATTTATGAGATTCTTTGGCACAGCTTTCCAACCAAGGACCGGAGCAAGTGCGAACAAGAGTGAGTCTGAACCCACAGAGCAATGATGATAACAGTGGCGCGCCTGCGAGTCATCAGCAGTGATACCTTGAAACGATCAAAGGAGTATTTCAGCGTGAAGTATCGATGAACGCTCAAAGGCAACAAGCTTAGTACAGAAGTAGGAGCCATGAGATGGTATGCATTGGTCCACAAGTTACACATAATCTCGCAGTGCCTCCACCTTTCTTCGAAGACAATTCGTTCCAAATCAAAGGGTGTGACCAAACACGTGGTCAGGAGATCGGAAACTGCTAGTGAGAGGACGAAACGCGTGTCAATGGATTCTCGCAGAGACCTGGTGCCCAATATGACCAAACACACCGCGGTTCCAAAGCGATGCAACGATAATAAGAACATAAAATACGGAGAGGAAGATCCAGGATTTACTGTCATACGAAGGATATGTCGAGTTAGCCGTCGAATTGCCAATTTCTGAATCATTCATGATGAAGTCTGTAAAAGAGGAAGGAATAGATCAAGTAGAAACAAAGTTTCAAATCTAACTCGCTTATGGCTTGCGCCATGCTTTTTACATTAGTCGAGTGTCTTTGTGTTTTATGACAATAAAACACAGAGTTTGGCTCCTTAATTTGTTACCTTGACTATTTCTTCAGCCCATGACATTCAATTCTACAGAAAAAAAATTTTTTTTGAGGTTTCTATCCAATGTGTATTGCATTAAAGATGCTTTGAAACCACCACTGAGAATTTCTGCGGAAATAAACATGGCCAATAAAATAATGAACAGCTCTTGCCAGTTAACAATCACATCTTCGAACCATAAGGCCTAATGCACCACAACTCTGGACTTTCAAATATATGCCTACATGCCTACTTTGGAATCGTTTACAAGCATACGGTAACCCTTTAATTGTTTTCTGGGAGACCTTGAAGTATAAAAGAATGTTTCTTCAACAGCGCCGACGATCCGGCTATAACATATGTTGCGCTAACTTTCATTCCATCCCAACCTCAAGTAACAGAGTCCGTAGATCAACAAAACTACTTACTATTTCCTGAAGGAAAACCCAATTCGCCAAAAAATGTCTTTCAATACTTTTTGTCAAGATCAAAAGGCCTTACCTTCGAAATGAAAAATAGACAACTTCTTGGAGCTTGACTTTCCACTTCTAGGTTTCTCACTAACGAAGAACTGATTATGTTTCCTTTAAGACATGTATACATAGGGGGCTGCAAACAGCTGCAAACGACAGGTGAAGGATAAGTTGGAAACGTGATCTTTCGGCATAAATTACCCTACATTTAGGTGGACTTATTTTTAACTCGTTCATGCTGTCTCCAAACACAAAGTTTGTTATATATATGACCATTGGAAGATTCCAATTTTTCTCTCCTTCTTTTTCTTTTTAATTATATGTCCTGACTTGTAGATGGATATTTGACTTTTATTACGTAAATTACGCAACTTAGCAGCGTTTTACTTATTTCGTTCTAATTAACTATTTACTCAGGTTTTAATTCTCCCACTAACGTTAATGTCATGACATCCTACGAGGTAAATGTGTGTTCGTTGGTTGGCCATTATAGACACGAACTCGTCAAAATGGATGAAAATGGGAACATTCAAGCTCAGGCTGCCGGTTATGGCTCAAGCACGTCTGTGTTTAAGATGACTGGGGAATAAACCCCCCCCCCCCCCCAAATTCGCACATAGAGTGCGCTGGATAGCATTTGAATGTATTTGGCTAATTTTAAAGACTTAAGTTATTCTCCATGCACCAAAATGGGTCTCCGCCTCATATAACGCAAACAAAGTTTCCCCACGAGAGGGAAACGGGCCTTTCAACTGCATTTATACGGATTGTAACAATCTGTCCCCTGCGCGGGCGGACCGGTGCGGGTGGGAGCTCTACAGAGGCTCTGCTCCAGACACTGCCTACCTGCCATTGAGAAGGTAGAGAGGGACAAATTCACGGACGGCCTTTTTTGGCAATTTTATTTTTCGTTTTCTACAATGTCACGACGAAGTTATCAAAACATGTTTCATAAAAGCTGTCAAAAACAAACGTGTTCAAATCTGGGAGGCATTTTCAAAACATGTTACAATGATATATCAGGACTGATATAAGTTGACAGGATTTAAGTTCCCTAATACGTAGCACTAGTCCAGTCAGTTAGCGTCGAAAATTACGAAAATCGTGACAAATCGCGTAAAAGCACCAAATTTGGCATACATGTCCTTGAGGGCATACCAAAAAAATTTAGAAGGGGTGCCACGTGATCCGGGTATCCGGTGGGCCACAGCACTCAAATAAATTTTTCTTCATGGTCACAGGACTCCCACGCTCATGAAAAGGCCACTCAGTGGCAAACGAAAAGGATTTGATGGGCCTTTTTAACTGGCCTTGTCAGCGAACGACAGAAAATGACAACAAACAGCCGTTAAAGTAAAGAGAGGAAATCGTTGCCTGCTACAACTATTCAAACACTGCTTGTTTTGGGTTATTTTCGTCATGCGTTCAGGAACATGTACGTCGACCCATTTAGAACTGACTTCCGTTATTAATTGTTTTGAATTACGTTTCTTCACAGCCTCCCCCCATAAAGATCCTCTAGACAATAAAAGCAAGTTGGGTTGAGGAAAATCCGGCAAATATCAGGGGGTTCATTAGCCTGCGAACTATGCGAAGAGGCAGGCGAAGAGAAACGACAGCCGGAAATACGTCTGCGTTCGCAGGCTAGGGGTTCATTCAAGTCTTATTTCAAGTGTACTATTGCGAAAACCATACCAGGAGAGACATTTTAGGGCCACTGACATATCTGTGTTTACTTTAAACGTCAGCCAGTTAAATAAAAATACACTGACTGATGAAACAAAATTGGTAACGTTCAGTTCAATCTGCCGTGAGTCCTACGTCACCAGCGAGTACCATAAGAAGCAAGCACGCTTGCTGAGCTCTCTTTCACGGTAGTCAACCAGCTCCAGCGATTAGTCACCCCTTTTGCCAGCATCGTACGTTTTTCTTCCTTTTTTGTTTTGCACTTGTTAATTCAGTACACCGCATCGGTTACTTAAGATCGCTAATACCGATAACATAAATCGAATTTCTCCCTCTCAGAAAAGACGCCGAAGTCTAAAGAACAGGATTTTATTGTATGTTTCAGGCGAGCGTTCGCCTGAAAAACGCGTTAAACATTAATTAGGTTAAATTACTTGTGCCCACTAGATTCCGAACACAACGCATAAACGGAGAGCGAAAAGGCCTAGATACGGCGACGAGCTGCTCAACCTTTCGCCCTAGAATAACGAGGGACGTAAATAATTACCGTCTAAGAGTTTCAGTGTTTGTCTTTTGAATAATGCGTAGATCATGCATAGGGGACACTTAGTGTAACAGGCCGGAGTCTTCTGTGACAACATCACATGTTCTTCAAGATTAACGTAAAAAAAGCTACTGCTTCGTTACATGTATTTGTTTTTCCTCTGAATGTAGCATTTTTTAAAATTAGAAATGTCTTTATCATAAGAACGCTTGAACTAAGACTTAAATAAGCTGCTTAACCCGTTTGGGATAAGCTTATTTTTTTCCTTAGTCCGGCTTGTTTTTGGTGTGCACATCACGGCCAGTAATCTATTTGACCACAGGATACCCAGGCTCATGAGCAGATCTCCTGGTAGAAAAATATACATAATATATGGATTTGATGTGGCAAGTAACTCTAATCACTGTTTATTACCATTTTTCCGTTCGCTGATGAGACCAGTTAAAAAGTTCCCTAGAATAATTCTATTTTGCCATTAGTGATTTGTTAGAGTGAGCCTGGTTGTCCTGTGACCAAGTTATTGAAAATAGATTTGCGTTCCACGGCCCCCCGGATACTCGGATCACATGGCACTCGTTCTGAATTTGTTTTACATGGCCTCAAGAATATGTGTGCCAAATTTGATGCTTTTACCAGATTTGTCACGATTTTTCCCTTAACTAACCGGACTACACAGTGCGAAATAGTCAATAACTGAAATGCGTAAGGAGTTTAACACTCCCACCCACCCATTTTGATAGGTAGAAATGATATTTGTAAAAAAATATGTATGTTATATAACAACTTCCTCTTGGGCATAAATGAAATTTTACTATACCGTATTATACCGAAGGCGATTATTCGAGGAAACAGTTAATCGGGAAAAAAGGTCAAATTAAATGAATATCGCGCGGAAATACGTTTCATTTGCACAGAAAACGTGTAGAACCGGCCTTTTTTTCATCTCTAATCTATTCTGAGCCCTCGTTTTATCAGAACATGGAGGCTCAAGTCCACTTTTTTGCGTTTTTTCGGAGGAAGTAATTTACCAAGCGAGGTAATTAACTGCAGGTTACGGACATAGAATTAGCTCCACTCAGAAGCAAACACACCGTGGTATTTTTAATTTTCTATGTTTGCCACATCAGAAGATCACAATTTAAAATCTTAACGAATAAGTTTGGTCGAATCGCAACGCTAGGTAGACCTAGGTACTGTACCTTGGTTCTACGGACGACAGGGGATGGAAAAGTTGAAAACGTGATGTTTTTTAGGCCGCCTTCAAACGTCGAACTTAACATGTGCCAAAGCTAATAATTAGGTTTGGCACATGTAAAGTTCATGTTTGAACCAGGCCTTATTTGGCATTCATGAAGATTAATTTTTAATTTGGCGCCGTTTAAGCTGTCTCCGGACCCATAGCTTGGTATGATCATTGGAAATCTTCATTCTTTTCCTTCCCTTCCTTTTTAACAATATGCCCTGCCTTTTAGTAAGATATCTGACCAATATCTGTATCTAGACTACTGCTCAAGATTTACTTAGCGAGTTACTTTTTTCCTTCTTATTGACTGTTTTACTTAAGTGTTCTTTTTTGTTTCTGGAGTTTTACTAATTTTAGTCATCAGTCCATTTTGATAGTTAAACAAATTGACAGGAGCCATGTCATAACTACTATTACTTAAACTTAATTAAGGTTTTATTATCCCATGTTACATCCAAAAGCAATTATTTGATGGAGACATAAATTAAATGGTTTCCTCAAAGAAATACAGTTCTCAGTTGTGGCGCACAGTAAACATGTAGAACCGTCATGTATCTCAACTCTAATGTATTCTGGGTCATTGTTTATAGAGAATCAGGCCCACTTAGCTACATTCTTCAGTGTAAGTATGTTTCTTTACAAGGGAAATTGAAATATGGCCTGATCAAAGGCATTTACTATATTTCACGTTGCGGAATCAAAGCCAGTCTAGCGATCTTTTCTTGTCGGTGAAATAAAAGAAAATAATGCAAGTTCTTTTGTCAGTTTTTTATCTCCGTTTCTCTGCCTTTAAGTTTCTCTTGTGTTTTATTTTCGTTCCACATCGTTAAGGCCCCCTCAAACGAGAAAAAAATTGTTTCTTGGCCGCACAAACAAGTGGAAAACAATGTTTTCCTTCCCGGGTAAACCAAGAAACATTTCACTGGAAAACAAACGTTTGCGCATGCCCAGTTTAGGAAATGCAGCCCGCACTTAAACCCGCACGACTCTGAGATCTAGTCAACATTGTTTCTTCCGCGTGTGGAAATGTTTATGAAAAAAAGAAACATTTTTTGTTTCTTGGAAGCAAAAACTGTTTCCATAGCAAATGCTTCGTGTGCGCGCCAAACGGGGAAACATCTGGGAAAACATATTTCCGCAACACTTTTAACGAGACGCTACCAGTCAGATGTGACATGTCTTAACTGCTACTTAGACACAAATTAGGTTTTATCATACCATATTATACCGAAAGCAATTATTTGAGGACGACAGTAGTTCGAAGAAAGTTTAAATTAAATGGTTTTCCCGAGAAAATACGCCTTTCAGTTGCGCACGGCAGTGAATTGAACTTGTAGAACCGGTGTCAGTAATTAAACAGTGAATCAAGCCTACTGAGCAGTGTCTTGCTATGTTTTTCAGTGGAAGTATGTTTTCAAAGGAAATGAAAATATGGCCTGATCGCGGGCTTTTAATTTCACGTTACGGAATTAGCATCATATAGTTTAGCAAACACATCGAGGTATTTTTAATTCTCTCTCTTTGTGGCATTCAGACGATCACAGTCCAGCGATCTTAGTTGTCAGTGAAATAAAAGGAAAATAATGCAAGGTCTTCTTTCAGTTGTTATCTCAGTTTCTCTGCCTTTTAAAAATTCTCTCTTGTGTTGTATTTTCGTTCCACATCGTTAAGGCCCCTGCAAACGAGGAAGCATTCAGTTTCTTGGCCGTACAAACAAGTGGAAAACAATGTTTTCCTTGCCGGGTAAACCAAGAAACATTTCACTGGAAAACAAACGTTTGCGCATGCCCAATTTAGGAAATGCAGCCCGCACTTAAGCCCGCACGACTCTAGTCACGCTCGACTCTAGTCAACATTGTTTCCTCGGCGCGTGGAAATGTTTGTGAATAAAAAAACAGAAACATTTTTTGTTTCTTGGAAGCAAAAACTGTTTTCATAGCAAATGTTTCTTGTGCGCGCTTAACGGGGAAATATCTAGGAAAACATATTTCCGCAACAATGTTAACGAGATGCTTCCAGATGCGACATGTCGTAACTGCTACTTAGGCACAAATTAGGTTTTATCATACCATATTATACTAAAAGCAAGTATTTGAGGAAGACAGAAGTTCGAAGGAAGTTTAAATTAAAGTGTATATGACACGAAAATTTTTTCTTCGGTTTTTGATTGTCTTATGTGTATAAAAACCGATTCTAAGCTTTAAACCGGCATCAAACTTTTCAAACGTACTTTTTTCGCGGTGAAAATAGCGCAAATTTGACTTCAAAAGTGTCGCCGTCTCGCGCGGCCAAAATATCACGTGATCAGCTAGTGTGACGTCAATCAACTTGATAACAAAACCAACATGGCGTCAAAGTGGAAGGAACTTGGGAGAGTTGGCAAAGGTTTCTCGTAGCTGAAGCGCCCAATAAGCGGTGGTTTGCGTATTCCTTTTGACGAAGTGGAGGTAAAGTACTCAGTATTCCTCGGATCCAGCATTTTGGGACAAGAGAATCGAAATAATTCTGTTGAAGGAGATGCAATGTCGAAGCACTCAGGTACATACGAGTGACCACGAGTGACCACGAGTGACCACGAGGGACCACGAGTAGACCACGAGTGACCACGAGTGACCACGAGTGACTACGAGTGACCACGAGTCAGAATGCATCAAAATATTTTGCTGATGTCATGATGACGTCATCATCACATCATTAGTAAGTAAAGCCTTTATTTAAAGAGGGTAAAACACATAATAGTATATACATACTAATAAACTTGTGGCCCCCTGTACTAAAACTATATAATATTAAAAATACATATATATATACACGTAACTATTACAATTTATAATACTGAGTAGAACGAATTTAAAAATATAAATAAATAAATAATCAAGAAAAATAAGTAAATAAAGAAACAAATAATTAATAAGTAAATAAATAAAATAAATAAATGAATAAACAAATAAACTAAAAGAATAAAAAAATTATAAGAATAAAATTATGGACAAAGATGGCGCAAAAATTTCTGGCCTGCTAAAAACCGTTTCCTAAGACTATTTCTTATATCTTGTCATTATGTAAGACTATTTCTTACATTTTATCAAATAATCACTATTTAACGGCAAACTGACCGTTTCTTGAGACCTTATTACCTGGATTCGACATTTCCGCCATTTCTGACTGAATTGGGGAGGGGCTAAGGAACGGACAGGGAGGGGGGCTGGGGGGTACAAACTTCCCGCCACCCGCATCCTTTAATCTCGGTCGCCGCCACTTTTCTTAACTTTTTCTTCCCGCCTTTTTTACCGCCTTCAAGAAACGGTCTCAAGAAACGGTCAGTTTGCCGTTAATAGTGATTATTTGATAAAATGATGTGATGATGACGTCATCATGACATCAGCAAAATATTTTGATGCATTCTGACTCGTGGTCACTCGTAGTCACTCGTGGTCACTCGTGGTCACTCGTGGTCATTCGTGGTCACTCGTGGTCACTCGTGGTCACTCGTGTGTACTTTTAGACACGACCAAGCACTCAGGCTACTCGAGATTTTGATGTTTGCTATGTTTTTAACTTGAAGATATGGCTACGAACGAGCATTGTTTTATAAGGATTTGTCTCGGATATGCAAAGAGGTTTTACTGCAAAGCCCAGAGATGCTTTTCATTCGCAAAGCAGGACAGGTACGATAGCGTGGTCTGACTTTCGATTGTATAGGCGAACAGAGCTACCAGTACGGTCTTAAATGAAATTTGTTTTTGTTCTTCTCTGGACTTCAGTAAGACATTATGATATCAATATAATTTCAACGACGATCGCCTGCGCATAACATTTTTACACTGGACTGTGCATACACTGTCTTAACCTGACTGCACTGGATGAAGGGTTTTAACTTAAATAATTCACCTTTTTAGCAAGACAAGAGTTCAGGATTTTGTTTGACTCTTCCTGTGAGGAGGCTGTAAATGCCTCGTTGTTAGAGAGTGAAAATAGAAAGAAAACCAAGATGTTGCTGAAAGAATTCCAGGAAAATGTCTTACTCGGTTATATTTGTTTATGAAGACAAACATTTTCTAGGGATTTGTTTAATCCTTAGTCTACGTATCAAGGTTTTTACCAATCAGGCTGAAATAAACTCCCTTGCCTTTTCACTGATGACCATGAACTGACCTGACCTGCTTTACATCAGCTTGCCAACAACCAAAATCCCTGTTAATACCAACAGCTGTAACTAAGCTAGACCCATCCAGGCCTCGAGTGATCTAGATTGGGTGGTTGTTGATACTGATAAGGGCATTTAGCCCCACCGCCCTTGCTTTTTGGTCAGATGAAGTAAACATGGAATCATTATCTCTTGTTGCTTTATGTTTGGTGGTGGTTCTGATAAATCAATAAATATCAACTATCAAAATTGAAGATCAAGTGATGATGACAGAACGACATTCCTTCTGTTCCAATGATTGACCTTTTGTCAACAAGAACAATACATTACATTGTATTTAATAATTTACTCTTTTAGAAACTTCCCATATAGGAATACTTAGATAAATTGTTGTTGTTGTTGAGCTGCCACTCTTTGTTGGCTGTGACGAAACAGGTACACTATGACATGATGTTACAAACACAATAGTTATTCCTAAGTAAAAATTGACTGGTGATTTACAATGTTGTTAAGGATGCCACAAATGCCCCAAACTTTAGCTCTGTCTCCAGTTATTAGGAACTATGGCATTAATTTAGGTGCTCCATACAGGGCTTCCACCTCTCTCCATCAGAATCAGGCTTAAGCAGATTAAGCTTGCGGGGCCAGCCCTGAGTGTCAGGAACCTGTATTGTGTGCGTGTGTGTGTGTGTGTGGGGGGGGGGGGTGGGGGGGGGAGTGAGCTGCTGTAAATAATATCTACAAGTATCTACAAGGGATGTATGGATCCTCATCACTGTGTCTGAGTGATACATATGCTTTGGTAATCGACCAGTTAATAATTAACAATTATTCTACGAGGGCGCGCTGGATATCGAATGATAGATAACCAACGAGGCGCGTAGCGCCGAGTTGGTTATAATCATTTGATATCCAGCAAGCCCGAGTAGAATAACTGTTTTATTAAAAACTTAACCACTATTAAAAAAAAAATCAGAAAGAACGGGAAAAAGGAGAAAAGAAATTTAAGCGGAACAAGAATCGATCACATGACTGAACGAAAAAGGCGCCAAAACCTTGCGAAGTGTTGCAGCGTTTCATTGCAAAGCTGAATGAATCAATGAAAACTGCTCGAAAGTGAACAAAGTAGCACACGTTTTGGAAAAAAATCTTCTAATTATTGGCTCTGAAATATGGTACATGTTTGATTTTTCCTGAACATTGTTGTAATCATCGTTCAAAGCGGATTGAAGCTGTACAATTTCACCATATAGCTGCTGGAGTTGAAACTGAACAAGTTTGTAATCTGTTCGCACAACGGAGCCATCATGTGCGTGTTTGATCGAACTGAAGACAGAACAAATTTGAACAGTTGAACTTGAAGAGGTATTTTCTGTGCAGCTCAGAAGCAAGATTACTGTAGCGAGGAACATTAGAATTCACCATCATAGTTTGTTAAACGCAAAGCGCAAAATGCAGTTGTTCCCGGTTTAGAGGTTGCGGACGGAATGGTAAAAACAACATTCAAACAACTGGAAAAGCGATTCAACTCCGTTTACATGGCATCCAATTTCTATCTGAGCATTTGGACCTGTTGGAACACAGAGCTACAACAAGTGCAGGTAAACCAGTGTCCTGATTTTGCGTGTTAAAGCCGAAAAACAATCTCGCCCTTCCTTCCTTCTTGGTAATTTGCAGCTGTAATTTTTTTAGCACTTGTTTAGACTGCTTCATGATTTTCGCACCGACTCGCCATGAATGCTCCAGCCCCATTTCATTGTGTTTTATTTATGTTTTGTCTTGATATTTTGAAGTGGAAATCCTTTCTGATAATACCTACCGTTTGCTCAATTTCAATGATCGACGTGACGATCGATGAAAGAAATTAATCGTAAACACAACGTTTAATGCTTAAATTTCTTTTTCTGCACAGTTTCTTCAAACAATTTTGACTTGTGTTAGACGACGCTGTTGGTGATGCTTGTTGGTGACGTTGTTGGAATTTCTGCTTAATTTAAATTTGCTGCAAGTGATTTTTCTCGTCCATTTTTCTCGCCGGGTTGCTCGCGAGGAAAAAACTTTTCAGCTCACTTTGTTGTTGAGTGTTCATTGACCATATTTGGTCGCAGCAGGTATATGAGCTGATAGCCTAGCTCCGTTGAGCCAATCAAAATGCTAGAAATCCAATATACCTAGTCCAGTTTTTAATAATGATTATTATTGACGAAGATAATGATTATTATTGATGAATGTCGATGTTGATTTCCACTGTGTTCATAGGAAAATTGTTTGAGAAGGAGTCAACATGGAGACCCACTGTTGATTTGCAAATTTACTTGTCAATTGTCAATTCCTGTTGGTTTATTTATAAATAACTGTTAGTTTTTAGAAGAGTTTGATGTGCTGCGCTCCCCTTCTGTGGTATTACAAACACCAAAAGCTATTTAAGAAACTCAAGGACACCAGTTATTTTAAAAGCTAACCAACATGGTTATGATTCAATAACAGTTCTACAATATTGGAAAACCATACCCACGGCAAAACAAAACAAAATGAACTGTATTTTAATGCGAAATGTGACATTGCCTTAGCTTCATGGTACTGAGTTGTTTGAAAAATTAATGAGCCAAGATTAGTGTTAATATCCTAATACTGATACTCTAGCTAGATAGCAACAGTCTTAAGCTGCTATATTTGCTGAATCAGCAAGTGACATGGTTAGTAGCATGCGAGCCGAAGTCAGTTTAAATGCCGTTTTTAAAGTAAAGCGTATATAGATTCTAATTGCAGGATAACACGACAGTGGAAATAAATGTCTCTTCTGGCCTGGAAGTACATTGCGTATGGCCATATTATGTCAACAAAACGATTTCGTTATTCGTTTTCCTCTACATTCTGTAAAAACACTTTTGTTTGCTGCAGAAACCACTGAAACTAAGGCCAGGCTGGGAATAAACTCTGGGAACTCGTTCTTAAATCGACATGAATCGAAAATCCAGCGCACTCTCTATAAGAACGACGACATTCTTGCGGTATTAAAACATCAAAACAATCGGCACTTTCGGTTCTCCTTAGGTTGATGGAAACAGAAAGCTATTTATGTGAACACAATGGCTTTGATGTTCTTAATAAACCCTGGAAGAACTCAGCAAGGAAATCTCACAACTGAGGTGCTTCTATTGATGTACAGTCAGGATAAATCATGGACTTTGAGATCAACATCCTCACCAAAGTACGAAAGGAGAGAAGACACCGCGAATGCTCGTCGTTGTCTGGTTTGAAAAGACCTAAAACAGCTCTATTTTTTCTACTATTTGTTCTTTCTCGCTATAGGTCTTGGAAGTTTCGAAGAGATCCCCGAAAGTGCGGAACAATGTCAACATTTTGCAGCGATTTGTAACAAGAACACTGCTTTCGCGGGAACGCAATCAAGTCAACTGACGTCACTATGCGGTAAATTCGGTCCCAGTCCCTGGGACAGTTTTGAAGTGAAAAATAGGGTCTTTTGGCCGCGAAAAAAGAGGTTTTTAAAAATTTTAGACAGGTTTTAAGTTTAGAATCGTTTGTTATACACATCGGACTCTCGAAAACCGAAGAAAAAAATTTCGTGTCATATACACTTTAAATGGTTTCCCCGAGGAAATACGCCTTTCAGTTGCGCACAGTGAACTTTGTAGAGCTGGCGTCAGTATTTAAATAGAGAATCAGGCCAACTGAGCAGCGTCTTGGTACGTTTTTCAGTGGAGGTATTTTTCCAGAGGAAATGAAAATATGACCTGATCGCGGGTATTTAATTTCACGTTACGGAATTAGCATCATACAGTTTGGAAAACACATCGTGGCATTTTTAACTGCCTCTCTTTGTGACATTCGACGATCACACTGACTCCAGCGATCTCATGGTGTCATTGAAATAAAAGGAAAATAGTGCAAGTTCTTTTTTCAGTTTTCACCTCAGTTTCTTTACCCTAAAGTTTCTCTTGTATATTATTGTTTCCCAAGTGGGAAACAATGTTTCCTTGCAGGGTACTGACCAAGAAACATTTCATTGATGAAAACAAACGTGTGCGCATGCTCAATTTATGAAAGCCCGCAAGACCCTGGGATCTAGTCAACATTGTTTAAAATGTTTGCCACGGAAACAAAATGTTGAAAAAAAAAATAAATCGTGTGTGCGCCAAACGGGGAAACATTTAGCAAAACATTTTTCGGCAACAATGTTACCGTTTCCTTAAAAATTGCAATGTTTCCTCCTTAGCAGGGGATCAAATCGTAACGCTAGATTCTGTGCAAACGACAGGTTAAGGGAAGTTGAAAAAGTGATGTTCCGGGTAAAAATTACCCTGCATTTATGTAGGCTAATTTTAGGATCCTTTCAAGCTGTCGGGCAGACATACAGCTTGTTATGATTATTGAAAGATTCCATTAAATTTTTCTTTCTTTCTCTTCCTTTTTTTCCTACCTTGTAGCTTGACATCTTACTAACATCTTTCAGTAAATAACTGCTGATAATTTGCTTAACCGTTTACTTGTTTTCTTTTTGAAGGCAATTTACCCTATTTCTAGAAGTCCACTAACTTCAAAGTCACGATATCGTAGGACGTATGTGCGCAATAATTTTGGGGGGGGGGGGGGTCAACTTAGGTGAGATCGCAATGCTAAATACTCACAAAGGAACTTAAGCAAAGAGGTTATTGCCGATCCACGCACGGCAACCGGAAGTCGAATGTTCTCTCTCTTGGTTCATCATGATCAAAGGCTGGAATACTCTTGTTTTGGTGTCCGTTGGCTTGTCATCATATACATTATGGCATCAAAATGGATGTAAAGGAAAACATAGGAACTCTCCGCTTGCCGACAGTGCAAATCAGTCAGCAACTGAAATGCGTAAGGAGTTTTAATTCTTGTCACATTCAGGACCATCACAGGCTAGCGATATTATCTTGTTATAAGTAAAAGAAAAATAATGCCAGTTCTTAATAAGTTTTTCTCAGTATTTTGCCTTAATTTTTCCGTTGGGATTTATTTTCGTTTCGGATCGTCAAGGGTGCAAAACAAAAACCTCTTGGGATCAACTTTGGGATTAACTTATCAATCGCGACGCTTGATACTTTGCAAAACGGTAGGTGAAGGAGAAGTTGAAATGATAAACGTGATTTTTCTGCACATTTTATAATTACTCGGCATTTATGTAGAGTGCTTTTTGGCGCCTTTTAAGCAGTCTACACACGTGGCTTCTTATGATCATTGGAAGATTCTATGAATTGTTGTTTCGTTCTATTCCTTTTAATTATTCACCAGCTCCTTGCCTTGCATTACCCTTCATTTATATGGACTAATTTTGGGCGCCTTTCAAGCTGTCACCAGACGCATAGCTCATTATAATCATTAGAGGATACCATGAGTTTTTCTTTCTTTCTTTCTTTCTTTTGCTTTTTAATTAAGATTATATGCCGTGCCTTAATTTGCAGCTGGATAGCTGACTAATATCTGTATATAGATTACCGCTGAATATTTACTTAGCGGTTTACTTTTTCGTTCTTATTGACTACGTTACTCAAGTATTCTTCTTTTTATTTGTGGTAGTTCAATAATTTTAGTCTATTTTAGTCCCTAAGTTTAGTCGAAGTATATGCGGAACGAAAACATTTTTTAGGATTAACTTTGGTGGAATCGCAATGAGTGACCAAAGGAAGTAATGTTCCCTCTGCTGGCTTGTTTATGCTCCTCACCGAAGGTGGAGAAACTCTTGTTTTGGCGTCCGTTGGCTTGCTATTGTCGACATGATGCGTCATAATGGACGTAAAGGGAAACAATCAATTTCCCGCTGCCGGCTGTTGCTAACGGGATGTCTACGGCACTCGGTACAGCCGGTACACTCGGTACACTCGGTACAGTCGGTACAACCGGTACAACTGGTACACTCAGTACACTCGGTACAGCCGGTACACTCGGTACACTCGGTACGCTCGGTACAGCCGGTACACTTGGTACACTCGGTACACTCGGTACAGCCCGTACACTCTGTACACTCGGTACACTTGGTACAACCGGTACAACCGGTACAACCGGTACACTCGGTACACTCGGTACAGCCGGTACACTCGGTACACTTGGCACAGCCCGTACACTCTGTACACTCGGTACACTTGGTACCACCGGTACAACCGGTACACTCAGTACACTCGGTACACTCGGTGCAGCCGCTACACTCGGTACACTCGATACACTCGGTACACTCGGTACACTCGGTACACTCGGTACACTCGGTACACTCGGTACACTCGGTACACTCGGTACACTCGGTACACTCGGTACACTCGATACGCTCGGTACACTCGGTACACTCGGTACACTTGGTACACTCGGTACACTCGGTACACTCGGTACACTCGATACACTCGGTACACTCGGTACACTTGGTACACTCGGTACACTCGGTACACTCGGTACACTCGATACACTCGGTACAGCCGATACAGTCGGTACACTCGGTACAGCCGATACACTCGGTACACTCGGTACACTCGGTACACTCGGTACACTCGGTACACTCGGTACAGCCGATACAGTCGGTACACTCGGTACAGCCGATACACTCGGTACACTCGGTACACTCGGTACACTCGGTACACTCGGAACAGGTCTCCCTGCACCAATCGAAAGCGGCACTATGACTCGCTTGTCAGCGAGAAGAATAGGATACTTTGCACGAAATGATGTGATATATGAAGAAGGGGACCTAATAGCTGGTTTACTTTCAAAACAAAGAAGTCGACTTCAAAGCCAATGTGGAATAATCAACGACACACTGAAGTGTACCACATCATTTCGTGAAAAAATATTCTATTGTTCTCGCTAACTAGCCAATCACAGAGCCGCTTTGGATCGGTGCAGGCCTGCTCGATGTCTATGCTTATAGTTAAACAATTCAGTGCCAGGTCATAGCCGCTGCTTGGGCACAAATTACTTTTTTAATACAGTATTCAAAACAGTTACTTGAAGGAGATACTGAATTTTGAAGGAACTTAAATTAAATGGTTTCCTCGAGGAAATACGGGTTTTTGCAAATAGCGTTCTTGTTAGAACTGGTGTTTCTTTCAACTCTCATGTATTTTGGTCTTTCTTTTACTAGCTGGATTCCAAATTTTTGGAGGGAATTATTTTACCAAGTGAACTAAAAATATGGCCTGGTCACAGGTTATTACACGTAAATACCAAGAGAAAATAAGGGGACAGAGAGGGATTCTGAGGGCGTTGGCTGGGATATGTCAATTCCACAAAAGTTATTTATAGACTGGCTTTTGAACGGAAGCCTGTTTCCCGAAACGTCCGCATCAATACCATTTCCCTTGTTTTTCGAAGTCGTTTTCATCGACAAAACGTAAGACCACTTGGTCCGCCATTACAAGCAAAATTTTGAATGGTACTTCAAACAACAGATCGAGGTTGCCTTTATGTGGACGTCCTGAATTCAGACTTCCGTTGCAAATGGCCGTCTAAAAATAACTTTTCCGAACTTGACATATCCCAAAGCCTGGTCTGGCAGTGTCCCTCTCTGTCCCCTTATTTTCTCTTGTAAATACAGATTAAGAACTTAAGCATCAGCATCATACAGATTAGCAAACATACTGTGGCATCTGGGTCAGTCATTTTTGCTGTTTTCGCATCGCTAAAGTCTGGAGAAAGTTGACAAAACCCGTGAAAATTAACAAAGGTTTAAGTCGCACACGGGCCAACGAGGCCCATACGGTCGGAGCTTATCCCGGTTTCTGTAGCATGAAGCAGCAGAGAGTATTGGTAAACCCCTTGAATGGTGTGTTAGTCCATCGCAGGATTCCAGCAGTATGTCGGCAGTACCCATTTATACACCTGGGTGGAGAGAGACAATATGAGGTAAAGTGTCTTGTCTAAGGAAATGACAACACGATGGCAGGGACTGGGCGTCAAATCACCCACCTTCAGATCTGAAGTCCACCGCGCTAACCACTACACCACTGCCACCCCCACTCCAAAGGCAGGAAGAAAATATAAAAGTTTCAGTCGCTGAATTGGCCGAACGCTAACATAGAATTGTGACAGCAGCAATACGGATAGCTATATATGCAGGGACAGAAGATAAAAATTTGGCTTGAGAACGGCCTTTAAAGATCTTTTTCGTTAGCTCGGATCCACGGGAATATTGAGCTTTCATTTATTCTGCGTCAATAAAGCCTAAAACCTGCTATACTTAATTTAATTCAGTCAGTTTGCATATAATTTGATATTATGTTGTAAAAAAATAAAGCCGTCGCGCGCGTGTCGAGGTCCTCGTCGACGCTTTGTGTTAGCTACACGCATTAGCATCCAACGAGCGTGTCCGAAATAACCACTCTCCCTCGCCATGAATTATTTTTGCCTTCTTTGACACGCGCACTTGTTTTCTCTTGACCGAGACAGGTATTTCTTACGTGTGATTACACTTTGCTAGGAAGTTCGACATCAGGTTTTTTTGTCAAGTAGTCGACCTTTTGTTAAATGATTTCACGTCCAAACATTTCTCACGAAAACGCAATTGGAAACCTCCGATTTACATTGGCTGATGCGCACCCTGCTCTGGAGGAATGCTGGGATAACTGCTGATTCAGCTTCATGCGCAATGAGCGCGCGCAAAAGCATTCCAATGAAAGACTCAGATTTCGATTCCACCATTTACCTAAACCATAATTGCTACCAACTATGCCTAAACCCAAACGGATAGCATTTTAACCGAATCAACCTTTTTTCTTGAATTCGTGGTGAGCAGAACTCCTTATTTTCAGTGACTCTAACTTCTGTTGACAGGCAAACAACAAAACACGCGTAGGTGCTCGTGCCTGAATTCCAACAATGACAAATTTATGATTATGACGTCAAATGACGTTAATTCACAATTGAAATGAAAAACTTTCTTGAAAGCATCAAGACGGTTATCTCTACTATATGGAACAGCTACATACTTTTTTCTAAAGGTGCATTTCCACAACTTATAAGCTGCTGGACTGCTTATAAGTTCTGGAGATGAGATTTTGGAAAATATTACTATGCCGTGACCAATATAACACTTCTGCAAAGGTAAAGTAATTTTTTTACAGCTTTCCTTCAAGCACAAAAACGCGTAGCGTACCGCTTTCTGAATCGACAAATTTCTCACTTGTATTTAGATTTTAATAATGAAGAGTGTCGTTTAGATTTGAGGTTGAAAAAATTTCTAAATTCTGGACCGTGAGTGTTGCCTGACAATTTGTCATATAGCTTTATTTTGTATAAGTAGTAGGTATATCAACATACTGCGGAAGGCAAACGAAACTAAAAGTAAATGAAATTCAGAGGCATCCAACGAGAGAATTTTAGCAAAATACTTGAAATATCATTT
Source organism: Siderastrea siderea (assembly GCA_964030785.1). NCBI lineage: Eukaryota > Metazoa > Cnidaria > Anthozoa > Scleractinia > Rhizangiidae > Siderastrea > Siderastrea siderea. The sequence goes on from OZ034971.1 coordinate 11,567,362, forward strand.
TCTGCTTTCTTAGACTGTTTGAAAGCTTTTTTAAGGCATATTTGTGTAAGCTAATACAAGTTAATCTGTTCGGCTGTTTTAACTGAAACTTAAGGCCGCAGAAAATGTTAGGAAATGGAATCCTATCCGCCGAATTTCCAAGCTGCTAACGGCTGTCTGAAAATGCTAGCTGACCTTATTTTACACTCTAAACGACATATTTGTCCCTCTGAAAACAATAGGAATTAATCAGTCTCCTTGCTACAAAAGTCTGAGGTGAACTTTCGCCAAAGAAATCTCTAGTTTTCGCTACAATGAAATCCGAATATTTCAGGCGATTAGGCCAACCGAACAGCTATTCCGCCCAAACGAACCGCTGGGTGCCCTTGAAAATTCTAGCACTATTCACACTGCATACATTAAAGCAACGCATATAAGATTAGTGCACATGAATAAATTATCACTTTGGCTCAACTGCCGTACGGTGCGGATCGTTCTTTTCCGTTCCTCGTGTTTCCTTCTTTTCTCATTTAATGGCGGACGTACAGTATCCTGCAGGACAAGGAGCCCCTGCTCAAGCCGCTCCACCGGTTGCCCAAGGAATTCAGCCAGCCGACGAACTAGCAGCTCAAGCGGCCGGTGGTCAAGTAGCTCAAGTAGTTCAACAAGTTGTTGGACAGGACGCTTTGCCGGCGGCCGAACACGTGGCTCAGGAAATTCAACAAGCCGCGGCTCAAGTACCTCAACAAGCTGTGGGACAAGCTCAACCCGGAGAGTTGGAGGTAGAATATGTTTACTTTTGTCGTTTATGTGTCCTTTTTTTTATAAATTACGAGCAGGGACAAGGACAGCAACCCTTTATTTGTCTTCTTCTTTGCTTGTGTTCGGCTTTCCCGCTTATTCATTGCTCGCGCTTTAGTCATTTTTTTTTGTTTGTTTGTTGTTATTAAGCTTATCGGTAATTCGAGTGTATTTCGGATCTTGGCGTGTTTTTTATGGGTGACTATATGTTGTTAACGTCGGTAGCGTGTATATTTTCTCGTGGATATGGGAATGTTTGTTATCGGCTCGGTTATTATTCTTTTGTTGTGTTGTTGTTATTGATGTTCAAAACTGTTAGCGGCGGCGTACCGCTGGTAGTTGTTTGACGTTTCTATAGAATGTTGAAAATTTACCAAAGCAAAACAATAGCTGTAAGATGGTGTCAAACTTCACCTTTGAGTGACAAAATGTATATGTATTATAAAGGCAATGGGGTGAGTGTTCACCAGGAACAGTTAAAATGGGTGAGAGTTCACCACGGAAAAGTGCAATGGGGTGAGAGTTCACCATAGTAAAGATAAAGAGCAATGGGTGAGAGTTCACCATAAAAATAAAAAAATAAAAAAAAATTGAGCAATGGGGGTGAGAGTTCACCATAGTAAAGATAAAGAGCAATGGGTGAGAGTTCACCATGAAAAGAGCAATGGGGTGAGAGTTCACCATAGTAAAAATAAAGAGCAATGGGTGAGAGTTCACCATAAAAAAATTTTTTTTTGAGCAATGGGGGTGAGAGTTCACCATAGTAAAGATAAAGAGCAATGGGTGAGAGTTCACCGTGGGAAAAAAATATTTTGAACAATGGGGGTGAGGGTTCACCATAGTAAAGATAAAGAGCAATGGGTGAGAGGTCACCATGAGAAAACAGTAATGGAGTGAGAGTTCACCATAAAAAGAGATGCGAGTTCACTATGTACAGGCAATAGGTAATAGTTCCCCAGGGTAACAAGAAAAGCAATGGGGTGAGAGTTCACCACAGAATGGCACGGTTTTGCTTTATTTTGGGGTTGTTAAGGACCTGTGAGGGTGATGTTGTACATTAAGTCAATTTTCCCCTTCTTTTTTTTTTATTATTCTAGACTCTAAAGAAAAACTTTGCTGTCCTCCAAAAGTCTCTTGATGAACTGACAAGGCTCTCAGTGGCTGCCGTAATAAGGAAGATGTTGGACTATGCAGCACGGCTGCTCTCTGAGTTCAATAAGTTTGAGGCGATAGACATCCTAGAAACCCTCCAGAATACATCCCGCGATAATCAGGATGAGAAACGTGAATTTTACCGTTTGGTGTACCAGACAGCTAGAGGAAAAGTGGACCTTCCAAAAGAGCACTTCCGGGCTCTGATTCTACGCCTTCTAGGGGATAAAGATCACACTAAAGTGTATGAAGCTGTCGCAAAGGTGGAAAAAGCGATGGGCACAGGGGGCCCATGGTCTGGTTCGTCTCACCGTGGGCGCAGTAGTGATGTTCCGTACAGGGGGCGTGGCATGGGAAGTAGTGCCCCAGTCCAATGCTATTTTTGTGGAAAGTTCGGCCACATTATGGCAAGGTGTTACGCGAGAAGAGATATGCAGCAAAAGCCCCCGGCGACCCGTGGTCGCGCTAGGGACAATAAGCAATAGAGAATCTGGAATTAAATAGAAGCAAGGCGTGTTTTTTCCTTTTGTTCCACAAATACGTATATATTCTTTTCTTGATTGTAACAAGTACAATTAAATGGATCTTGGAGTTGATTGTTGTTTGATTTAATCCGATGCGAGGCGTTGTGTCAAGTTAATAAAGTTTTACATGAGGGTTTTCAAGTGAGCAACTAAACATCACAGAGGAGTGAAATAAATATATGCTTCTATACCTACTTAAACCCAATACCCCTCTTTTCTCCCTTTTTTTTTTCTTGGGATTTGCCCTTGGTGCGAATATCCCTTCCTTTTCACTTTCCGGTATTTTACTTCGACTGTACTCTGGTCACAGAGAGTTGAGAGTTTTGAAAACGGGGTATCTCAACACCCTCCCGGTCATACTGGGTCAAAGCTGTCCTCTCTCTGCTGACTTGTACGGGGTCTTTGTACATGTAAATAAGATTCCTCTTTTTTTTTTTTCCTTTCCTTTTTCCCTTTAGGCGATATTCTGGTCATGGGAAAAAGATGATAACTTTGACAACCTTATCAGTAATGCTGATGTTTGCGCAGGTGCGATACAGTGGGTAGACATAAGGGGAAACCCCGTATCGGTCAGCAGTGAGTGGACAGGAAATGACCGGTTGGGGCAGAAAGCCCGTCTAGTTGAAAAGGGAGAGGTTGTTGGGCACGTAGATGAGCTACTGTTCCGAGATCCTGATCATTTTATGGCAGGGGAGCTCCACAAACATGCAGCTAATTGGGCAGAAATCGCAAAATTAGCTCCTTCTTTACAACAGGAAGAGGTGTTGTCGTGGATTGGGAATAAGGTGTCAATATTCCCATATTTCAGACATCTTAAAGGAACGTTTAAGGGGGAGCGTTACGATTCTGATCAGCCACCCCACAGGTTGTTTAAGAATAACGTATCGTGCAAACAGTTCGGAGAATTTGTTAGAACAACGCTACTAAGTCGCCTGAAATCCGGTGCGATTTCTCTGGTGGGCAAGGTTGGTCAAGTAAGTCCACCTCATATCGTTTTACCGTTAACAGTTGAGCCTACGAAGTCGAGACTGTGTCACGATGCGCGATATTTAAACCTGTGGATGCTGGAGAAGCCTTTCTCGTTGGACAAAGTGACCGACTTACCCCGGTATGTCTTCAAGGATTCCTATCAGACAGTTCTAGACGACAAGTCAGGATATGACCACCTCTTGCTTTCTGAAGAAAGCCGCACGTATTTTGGTATCCAGTGGGGCGGTTGGTTTTTTACCTATAATACACTACCATTTGGTTGGAAAATCTCACCTTATGTATATCACTCGACGGGCCTTATGGCGTCAAATTTTCTACGCTCCTTAGGTGTTCCGTGTCTCTTGTATATCGATGATAGACATAATGGCCAGCTCCAGGTGTCGCTTGACAAGGGACAATATGACACTTTAGATTCTATTGATGAGCGCAACCTCGCGGCTGCTAAATCAGCAGTGTTTCTCGTAGCATTTCATTTGGTACGCTTAGGGTATTTCCTTGCTTTATCAAAGTCAATTTTAATTCCTCAGAAGATGGTCCCTTATCTCGGTTTCTTGATAGACTCCGGTAGCGAAGTTTTCCGCCTGATCCCAGAGAAGAAGCGCAAGTTTGTAGGGCTCATCCGGGAAACGTTAAGCTCACGTTATGTATCGGTCAAGACGCTCCAGAGATTGGTGGGTAAATGTGTCTCCTTCTCCCTTGCGGTTCCGGCGGCCCGTCTGTTCACCAGGGAGATGTCAGCGGCAATTTCTATCGGTATGCGCACGTTGAAACCAATTGCGGTCCAGGGTGCTCTGCGCGATGAAATTGCCCATTGGCTTTTTCTAGAAGAGTGGGACGACCCCCTTCCTTGGCGTGAAGAGAGACATCTTCAGATTGAGTTAGCTACGGATGCCTCCCAAACTGGATCGGGAGGGGTCATTTCCACACCTGTGAAGCAGGAAACATCTGATTATTGGTCAAAGGATGAGATGATGTTGGACATTGCGACTAGGGAGGCCATTGCTGTGAATAAGGTCTTACATGTATTTAAGGACCTTGTCAAGGATTGTCGCGTCGATGTAATGATTGACAACCTGGCAGTCATGTATGCATGGAATAATCAAGGAGGTAAAGGTCGTGACTTGAACAATGCTATAAAGGCTTTGTTCTTTACTACTATGGATCTGAACATCCTACTGCACATGTTGTACGTTCCGTCTCAAGAAAATCCAGCGGACGCCCCTTCTCGCAGATTGTCATCTTTAGACTATACACTCACATTGGAGATCTGGAATGAAGTACAACTGAGGTTCGGTGGTGGACAGGGCCACACGTGTGATCTGATGGCCCTCGATTCCAACGCCATGCTTGATATGCTGGGGCGTCCTCTCCCCCATTTCACGCCATTTCCTTCGCCTGGTTCGATAGGTGTGAACTTCTTAGCGCAAGATTTGACTCAGTTTTCAACAGTGATGCAGCGTCCGTATGTTTTTCCGCCAAATGTTTTAGTCGGCCCAGTCTTGCGCTTCCTTCAGTCCTATAGGCAACCATGCACAGTTGTGGTCCTGGATACATACCCGAGAAAGTACTGGTGGCCTCTTTTACAACGGTTTTCTAGAAAAGCGCAGAAGCTGGCAGGTGCAGGTGATTCTCAAGCCTTGTTATCACCCTCTAAGAAAGGTTGGAGTGGAGAAAGCGGGATCCCAGCGGACTTGTGGGCTTTCCAGATAGATTTTCCTTTAGAGTTCTGAGTTTGTCTGTGTCAGTAGCAATCTTTCAGAAACACTAGCAATATATTAAATTGACGTTAAAAAAAAAAACTGGAATTTGGGATCCCTTAGTCAGAATAAGAAATTTTTCTCCCTCCCTTGTATAATCCTGGGGTATGCAAATACGAGATTTGATATTAAAGGAGAATAAAGAGTGTTTTTGATAGACTACAAGCCTCTCGTCCTTTCTCTACTTAGGATCTCCCCATCGTTGCCAAGCTGTTTACACCTTCTGTTAGATGTCCAAAATGCTCACATGCGAATGACCAGGATTTTAGATTCTGCCAACGTTGTGGTTATAACCGACAAATCGTGACACCGTTTCATATTGACAAGACTGACATCGATCTGAAGAGCATCGACCAGCGCTTACGTCAATTAATGGACTTTGATCGTGCTACCAGCTATGCTAAACAGAAGGACTCGCTAAGAAAGGAGTTTGAAACCTTTCTTGCTTCACTTCCCGGCCATATCACACTAGCCACTGTGACTCCACGGGATATTTGCCGGTTCCTTGTCTTTAAAGACAAGTATGGAAAAACTCAGATTCACCGTAATGGCTGTAAGTACATTGGCCAAGCGGGACGTTATACTTGTGGATGTCCTGTACGTCTATCTTATAAGACGGTAGACTCTTATGTCGGGAAGCTTCGAGCTATTCTCCATTCCATTGGACGAGACGGCGAGTGGGACAAGCGTCTAGGCTTGGGCAACCCAGCCTCTGACAAGTCGGTGAAGGATTTCTTGAGGCTGGTAACCGCGGAACAATTACAGGCACGGGTAACACCAAGGCAGGCCACCCCTTTCTTCGTTGATAAGCTAACACAATTATGTTCTCACCTAGACAAAAAATTGCGAGACTCTGACAGAGCGATTGATAGATTTGTGATAGCCCGCGATCAGGCGTATTTTAAACTAGTTTTCTTCAGTGGAGATCGACCTGGGGACTTGGGACAGATTAAGGTCCTTGAAATCCTACGTTTCCCCAATAACGACGGTTTGCTCTTCAATCACATTTGGGGAAAGACGTTAAGGGATGGGGACGAGAATGTGTTTGGAGTGAGGAGAAATGCGCAAGCGGAAATCTGTCCTGTTCGAGGCATTGAGCGTTATATGGAGGTGACGCGTGATATAAGGGTGGATTTAACGCGCGGTTACTTATTTCGTCCAATCACACCTGATTTGGGCATAAAAGACGCCCCTTTTACTTCCTCTGCAGCTGAATCACGCTTAAAGGGTTACCTTAAGGAGATGAATGCAGATAACGGTGAGACGCTCCAGGGTTTCCGCTCCGGCTGTGCGATCACTTTAGCTCTTACAGGTGCGGACCTGGCCGAGATCATGGATCATGTTGGCTGGACTAGGCGTCACACAGCCCTATACTACATGCAATTAGCGAAAGTCTTAAATCCGGCTGGAGCCTCTGCTCGGCTAGCCTCAAACATCGGTACGGAACCGTCCTGTTCATGGCAGGATATTAACCAGCTGAAACGGTTTGTGTGTGCATTCCCTGCAGTCGACCGTGGGAAGAGATCTTATGAACAAGAGCAACTGTAAGGTTAGGCGAAGAATCCCTTTGCCAGACTTGGAGAGCTGGGTTTCGGTTTAGTTTTGGGGAATTATGACTTGGTCTGGGGGGCCTGACTTCTTGGAGAATCTAACGATGGTCTCCTTTAATAGGTAGTGGTTAGTATTGGGGAGGAGTCCATCGTTAGCCTGGTCAACGAGAACAAACTGAGTGACACCATAACGAACGGGAGCCAAATTTATCCCCAATCTTATTGCGGTGTGACAATGGATGCAGTGTGGAATAGTTTACTATTCACACTGCATACATTAAAGCAACGCATATAAGATTAGTGCACATGAATAAATTATCACTTTGGCTCAACTGCCGTACGGTGCGGGGATCGTACAGGTACGGGACGATTGGTGCTTGCGGGGAGGCCCCGGGGATTCAATGCTAGTTTTTTTTGTCTTCCCCACCCTCCCACCCTCCAGTCTCACACTGTGACCGTTGTCGGATTGCCAAATTTATCCCAAATCTTATTGCGGTGTGACAATGGATGCAGTGTGGAATAGTTTACTAGTCTTCGCCGGCATTTTCGAAGAGAGGAAATATTGTTATTTCATATTCGCGCATATTTTCAGCTCAAAAAACTATCAACTGAAAGAATGTAGGAAAACAACGCAAGTCAACTGGAAATGGTGAGAGGAACACATACACAGAAGAGCTAATATTGCATTTCTTTACAAGGCTAAAAGACATATTGGCCGTCCGAACGGAAACCTAAAAATAATAATTTAGTTTTGTTTTAAATTTCTTTACTAGTTTTCTAAACTAACTTAGAACACGAGACTTTTTAAATTGAGTTATTTGAAGTGTTCAGTAAGCGCAAATTTAACACAAAAGCAATATATTACTTTCGACTGTCAAGCCAAAACCGCTGTACGGCTATAGGGCCCAGAAAAACAATGCGCGGTAAACGTGATGGGTGACCGGTGCCAAGCGCGGGAAATTAACACGGGAACAAGCCAAGTCATTAAACTCGTGATTGGTTCGGTTTTGTTTCTAGCTTGTTGCAAAACAGCATGTTTGTTGTGAGTGGATTCAAACTTAGAACACAAGATTTTTTTAATGGCGGTATTTGAAGTGTTTAGCAAATGCAAAACTAACACTATTAAAGTAAGGGTTATTTACTTGGAACGAGGGGTTATGCCATATATTCACCTGGTCCCACTCCAAGGGCGTAGCCCGAGGAGCGGTACCAGGTGAATATATCACATACCCAGATAGATAGATAGATAGATAGATAGATAGATAGATAGATAGATAGATAGATAGATAGATAGATAGATAGATAGGTAGATAGGAACTTTATTAAAATACTTTGCAGCTCATAGAACTGAATTGCGTATTCTACATTCTATGATACAAATTTACAAAATTTAAAATTTAAAAATTATAATATCTAAAATCTAATAATAATAATAATAATTATAAATTTAATAATAGTAAAAATTATAATTATAATATCTAAAAACTATATCGCTAATAATGATAGCATTAAAAACCTAGTTATTCACTTTTGCATTCACCAGAGAGCATGACGCCTTAATAAAACTGTTTTTAAATCTGTTTGTCTTACACCGCGGCAAGTTAAAGGTGCGCGCGTGCCTTAAATTGTACTTACAATCATATAAGGGTGGCAAAAGTTTCTTAAGTTTGTGGCCCCTGTCGTTTCAGATATTCTGAAAGGTGTGCTTGCAAATATCATTGTGATGCTTCGCTACAGTTGGAAGGTTCACTAGCGCTAGAGCATGCTGATACTCAATGCCGGGGCAGATGATTCGCATCGCCCTCCTCAGAACGCGCTCTAATTCGTGCGTTAAGTAAGCCGGCAGAGAATAATGGACGACAGGTGCGGCATAATCAATAACGGAACGCACACATGTGACGTAGAAAAGACAGAGATCTTTCTGAGAAACTCGGGCTCTTTTGAGCTGGATAAGAAAATAGAGCCTTTTGGCTGCCTTCTTTATCACTTCTGTGATATGCGCGTTCCAAGATAGGTCACTTGAAATGGTTACCCCTGTTAGCGTCGCTAACAGCCTTTATACACTCTCCTCCGATAACTACAGGAGGGAACTCGCGACTGACTGAGGCAAACGAAAAACGTAGCTCTCCCCAGGGGATAGGTAAATAACACGGTTATTTTTCAGTTGCTGAGGTTTTACATAATTTCTAATGCAGCAATGGGACAGATTTTTGAGCCATAACATTCCACTGTATGTGAATCACAGTCCAGTCCATCTGCAAGGCCTGCAGTATTCGCACGTGATGGAGCCGAACAGTAAACTTGTTTGCTCCGGTTTGAAATTTGCGTGATACGCTTTGCCTCACTGCGAAAAGCAGAACGGAGAGGGAAAATTACGAAGCATAGCATTCATGGACTTTTCATAGAATATAACCTTGTCGTCATATCTAAAAGAATGAAGCGGATGACAGTGTGTTGCAAAGGAAAAGGAAAAAACATTTAGTTCAATAGTAAGGTGAGATGTATATTTTAAGACTAGAAATGTAAATCGAGGTATGATTCTTTAGAATGTTTCTTTGTATTTGCTAGTGGACGCGAGCAATTAAGTTCTTTAAGAATGCGTTTGGTGAAGTTCCCTATTTCAGTTTACTTTCTATAAACGATTTGGATTTATTTTCGCTTATTGATGTTAACTGTACTCATTCTTTGGGATTAAGTCGAGGGGAATATGTTGAGGGGAATACATTCTATTATTACCCCGCCGTCAGGACGGGGTCTAGTAATACCATTTTTGGCGGGGTGGTACTTGCCCCAGACTTCCCTCGACCAAACAAATTTGCGTTACAAACTTTCGGTCAACATTACCATTATCTTCAGTCGTTTAGGATCGATTCACCAAAATCTTCATGAAAGACGGTATAGAAAATTACTAGGGATACAATGGCATAAAAATCTCTTCGACGAGAGCAAGGGCGAGGATGCTAGCAAGCTTTGAAAGGCGCCGATTCCATCGGTACCTTTCACTACCTCCGACTGAAGAAAGCCGGAAAATGTCATTCAAGCGAGCCAGGACAAACAGGGAAGCATTGAGCTGAAGGTAGGCAGGCTTTATTTCAAGATATCTCGATTATTTTATTACCGGTTAGTCCGTTATAAATCTCTGCAACCTTAGGCTTAACGGCTCCTATATAAACAGCGACGCTATCAAGCGATTGCGTAAGAGAACGTTTCAAGATTGACCGGAATATAATTAAACAGTCAGGACACAATAAGTAGACAATACCGCAGAGGTAAACGAGATTTATTTCGATCTATGACATATATTTTCACCCTTTTTCTATTTTTAAATAAATTTCACATACAACGCGTCTGGGCTGCCTGTGGTCGTGCAATATGACTCCCCCAAAAGATAGGTTACGACTCACTTGTTTTTCTCCGGGGTACAAGAGATCTTGTTTGGCCAGAGGATTCCTACCCCGAAATGAAATTATGGTTTTGTCCCGTGAGAGCAAATTTTAAAGCTAGCTAGTTGACATTTTATTTTTGGAGAGGAAACTAAAATAATGATAATGAACGTGGTTCGAATTGTTCAATCAATCAGTCAATCAATCAATCAATTAGTCGTTTTTTTACACACGTAAACTCTATGAGCTGAAAGGCTCGTTCAAAATAGTGCATCTTAAAAACTATGAAAAAGCTATTTAAAACTATAACAACTTGGTTCAATGAGGTATCAAACTTCACTGATATACAACAAACTTAAAACAAAAGAAGAAGAAGAAGAAGAAGAAGAAGAAGAAGAAGAAGAAGAAGAAGAAGAAAAGAAAAATAATTACTCTTAATTCCCTGCGCTGTCAATCGGTCAACCAATCAATTATTTACGCCTGGCCACCGCGCCTACTGTGGACCAAAGCACTCGAAGCATTATAGTACTTTAATTCTTTGACTGTCGTTAAAACTACTGCTGAATTGTCAAAACTCAGCACTGCATCAAGGGGGGGGGGGGGGGGGTCTCAGTGCTCTGGCCAATTGCACAGTTCTTTCTCTTCCGTTCTTTTCCACTTTGACGCACTTCACCGCTCTTTCCAAACATTCCTTTGACGGCTTTTTTGAATCGCGGAGTTCGGAAGCTGTATATTAGGGGATTTATGGCTGAGTTAAGAAATTCCATCATAACAAAAATTTCGGAGACTTGGTATGGAGTCTTGTAGAAGCAGGCTCGACAGAAAAACCCGATTGTAACGAGCAGTGACCAAGGGAGCCAACAAAAGACGAACCAGTGACACGATTATAAACGTTGTTTTGGCTGCACGAAATAGTCTCAAGGCATGTTTTTGTTGTGCGTCAGTTGCTCTAGAGCTTTGATTCTGCTCTTGATTTGATCTCGTTATGCCTTTTTTCAGCTGGAAGCAAACTGAGGTGCAGTTCCTGTGGTTGGGTAGTGGCGGCGTCTTCATTGTTTTCATGTTTAGTCGATGCTGAGTGTAAAAACCAATCAATCAATCAATCAATCAGTCAGCCAGTCAGTCAGTCAGTCAGTCAGTCAGTCAGTCAGTCGGTCAATCAATCAATCAATCAATCAATCGATCGATCGATCGATAGACAATAAACAGCAAGAGGAACACACTACACCATCCCCGCGGTATGGCCGGTACCGTGACGTATACGCACAGCCGTATCACATCCGGCTGCCACTGCCCAGGTGATGTGGTTGTGCGCATGTGTAAGGTATTGGCCATACCGCAGGGATGGTGTAGTGTGTGTGTCTTGCTGTTTGTTGCTGGATATTTATACGTTTGGGCACACCTATCGCAAAAATGCTGAGCCACTTCCCCATACGCATGCCTAGGGAGGACTGTTTAACGGTCTCCAGCCGACAGCTACCACATGTTTAAGGTGGTCTTATACCCAAAAAGGGAATTTAACCAGCCTTCTAAGTAAAAAATAGGAGTGTTCATTGTAAGCACGATATCTAACTAATGCACGGTTGGATAAGTATGAAATCAACTTAGATCTGTCCACAGATGAATTCTTTAGGAGGTAAACCTCGAAAATTAAGAGCTTGCTCTCTTTCGAATTTATTTAAATTTTTTTTTACCAGAAAGTAAGGTAGAAGGAAATAAAAAAGAGGGCAAGGATTCACTTACTGAGAAGCAGTTCAAGATCGTGAGCATTTTTTAGATTTATGTCCTAGGAAATTAAGTCCTTTAATCTTGCCGAAAATTTCAGAACACTAGGCTACAATGCGCCGGAGATATCGTGCTCAAAAGTTCATTCAGTTCGAGAAATTCTGTTATTGGAGAAAAACAGTTTTAAAGATAAGGGAACGGATTCTAGACAGCTTATCCGTCGCTCATTATCCTAAAACTATTGTCAAATTCAAGTTGCCACACTAAAATACAAAATGAACGGTAATTTGATGCAAAAACCATCGTTTCTGTAAGATTTGGGTCATGTTTTGTCGGTTAAAACTCGGACCTCAGGACTCTCTACTCAGTCAGGTGTTTCTCCACAGTAGTACCAGATGTCATTTTACAGAGGGGCGGGGGGGAGGGGTAACGTTCTTACTGGGGCTTGTTTGTGAGCATTTAATAAATGTAAACAATTGTTGCTATGGCCGTTGCTATGGAAAAAAGTCGCATACTGCTGATAGATTTCTTAAATCTCGCTGCTTTAATGCTGGAAATCGAGTGAGATTATTTCAAGACAGCATTCCCAAGTGTTTAAAGTTTATAATTTTGCTATTTAAAAAGAAGTGACTTTTGCAACCTAACATCACCTTTTTTGAGTATAAGACCACCTTAAGGTGGAGCGGTGTTTTGCACCTCTCCTTGGCAGTAAAGGGTAAGTACGTCGGACTTTCGGGTAACGATTAAATGACACCAGATCAAGCGAAATTTGAAAAGAAAAATTGGGCAAATAAGAGAATTCAAAATAATACTTGTGGTTACCTTCTGAACTATCCAGGACGTCAAGGATCTTGCTGAACTACGTCAGGGATAACAACAACGGGATAAATTAAATATTAAGTAAACAGGTAAGTTATTTCACATATCTCCCCTATATTTGGGGCAACAGGCTGGTTTTTTCGTGGAAATGAATGTCGAGCTTTTATGGCGAGGTGGTATATTCTGTAGTGTATGAGGCAAGCGGCCAACATTGGGACCAGAAAATTTATTACGGAGATCAAAAGTGAGTAAATCCAAGGATTGTTAAAGTAACAAAATCCATTTATGAGACTTTTTGGCACAGCTTTCCAACCAAGGACTGGAGCAAGTGCAAACAAGAATGAATAAACCCATAGAGCAGTGATGATAGCAATGGCGCGCCTGCGAGACATCAGCGGTGATATCTTGAAACGATCAACGGGGTATTTCAGTGTGAAGTATCGATGAACGCTCAAAGCCAACAAGCTAAGTATAGAAGTAGGAGCCATGAGATGGTATGCAGTGGTCCACAAGTTACACATGATCTCGCCGTGCCTCCACCTTCTTTCGAGGATAATTCGTTCCAAATCAAAGGGTGTGACCAAACACGTGGTCAGGATATGGGAAACTGCTAGTGACAGGACGAAACACGTGTCAATGGATTGTCGCAGAGACCTGGTGCCCAACATGACCAAACACACTACCGAGTTTCCCAAAAGCGATGCAATGATAATAAGAACATAAAATACGGAGAGGAAGGTCTTGAATTTCATGTCATGTGATGTATACGTCGTGTTGGCCGTCAAATTGTCATTTTCCGAATCACTCATCATAGACTCTGTGAAAAAGGAGGAAAGAAATCCAGTGAAAACATTTCAAATAAAAAAAAAAATTCGCTTACGGCCTGCGCAGTGCTTTCTACAATAGTCTAATGTTCTTTTGTTTTATAGCAATAAATACAGGGTTTGGCTCCATTATACCATGATTTTTTTCGTGACCTAACATTTCTTCTCTAAAAGAGTAATTAGGTTTCTATCCAATCTGCAACCCAAAAAAGATGTTCTGAAACCATGCTAAAGTTCTGCAGAAATAGGCATGGCTCCTGAATTTTCTGGAAATTACGAACGCGCGAAAATTAGCAAGAATAAGGTACTGACATCTTAGCTTTCTAACGTGGCCCTTGTACCGCAACTCAGAACTTCAAAGTATATCCCTACTAAGCTTTAAAATTTTTCAGGAGCTTAATAACGTTAACCGTCTTTAATTATTTTCCGGGAGACCTGAAGCATAAAAGAGTGTTTGCTAAATAGCGACGTCCACGTAGTTTATGTCCGCTTAACTTTTATTCGATCACATCTTCAGTTGAAAAAGTCCGTGGATAAGCAATACTATTTACTCTTTCCCGAAGAAAAACCTAATTCGCCAAAAAAAGTCTTTTAGGACTTTTATTAACATAAAAGGGCCTTACCTTAGAAACGTAAAATAGGCAACTTCTTGGAGCTCGGCTTTCTCAGAGTTCTAGGCTTCTCACTAACGAAGAACTGATTCTGTATTCTTACAGTTGGTCCACGTCACGCGTGAACGGAAACCTGAACACGTGATCCGAGTCTTCAAATGAACAAGCTACAATCAGTGACGTAACGGAAATCACAAAGGAAATATTGAAGATCTCATTGAAATTTGCGAAAATGGATTCTATCTTTGTAGAAGCAAGAGGTTGTGAGGGGACAAATCTTTGTTTTATCGAGAGACCGCGTTATTTTCTGGGTTCGCTTCTCATCAGTAGTTCAAAAACGTTTTAGACGTAGAAGTAGGTGAAATTATGTCAATTAGTTTGCTGATGCGGGATTCCTGTAGGGTAATATGACTCCCCTAAAAACGACTGCGTGGGCTATGTTTCAACCAAACGAGAACAAACCTTGGAGCTGAACGCTTGTGTAAGAACGGTAGCTCCGAAGGAAGTGGACGAAAACCAAGATACATGTGCCGTGTCAAGCAATTACTGATGACAGTTTTTCCTAGCTGCGAGGTTGATTAAAGACTAAGGGGCCGTTCACATGATACCGGAATGACTTTCATTCCAGAACGAGTTCATTCCATCCCCATATATTTCTCTGTATCTGTTTACATGATACCAAGACGAAAGTTAGGTCCCGCACAAGTCATTCCGGAATGAGTTCATTCCGGTTTTCAATCCGAATGAAATTCTCGTTCTGGTATGACATTTCATTCTGGTATCATGTAAACTGAAAACGGACTCCGTTCCGTGATGAAAACGCAAACCGCGTAGTCTGGGGCGAGTGGCGCATGCGTATCGTTTTCAAGATGGTGGATAAAACAGTCGTTTTCAAGATGGCTGAGACGGTCGATTTTGTCATGTAAATGCAGTACGAACTTCATTCTGGAACGAGACTCATTCCGGAATGAAACTCATTCTGGTATCATGTGAACAGCCCCTAAGCCGACGCTTCGTCCACAGTTAACCAAAGCGTAATATGAGAGTTGTTTGTCTGGAGGTGAAATTCGATCCAAGATGTAAATGGCCAGTTTTCCGTGCAAAATACCTAAAAAGCGAAATAGAGTTTGAAGACCATTACCTGTTGTGTGTTTGCTGTGTTTTTGCCCCTTTTCCGAGCTTCTGGACGCCGTTTTGGGGCGATTTTCTGTTTAACGGTCGATGCGATTCGCGACATCATGTCAAAGTAAAGCCAGTACGTGACAAGGAGTCGCATCGACCGTTAAACAGAGTATAGCCCAAAACGGCCTCCAGAAGTTCGGAAAAGCGGTAAAGACACAGCAAACACACAACAGGTAAGGTTTTTCAAACTCTGTTTTGATTTTAGGTATTTTCCACGGAAAACTGCCGATTATTTTCAATCGAATTTCAGCTCCATACAAACAACTCTCATATTTAATACACTTTGGTGACCTGTGCTTCGTCTATTGCATAACCTATTGGTCTACAATCTTTGGCGATTTTCCCATCCATATATCCTAGGTTTCGCTACTTTGAACAATTCAATAGATTCTAGAAGGTCGTCTGAAAGTTTAGAAGGATAATTTCGTCCCCCTTGAGCGAACGCCTCACGTGTACTGAACGTTTTATGATGTCGAATGATTCAATAAACAGCGCCAGGAGTTGCACGAGCTGCTGTGGAGATCGCTGTCGGTCCCTCACCAGTCAAATAACGATCAATTATCCGTCTTCTCGTTTCCTTGTGGAGAGGCCTGCATGGCCTGTTCTTCCGACCAAAGGTATTAACATAACCAGGTCTGAACATTTCGAAACCTCTGTGACAGATTCGGAATCTCCTTTCGATTTTCGAAATCTCAGAAAACACAAGGCGAATGCCCAAATATGGAGAACGTGACTCATCACGTTGTTTTGAATTTTAGAGTTTCCGTTCACGCGTGACGTGGATCAACTGTAAAGACATGTATTCAACCTCGTCCCCAGGGCCTTCTCCTCGTTCAAAATGGCGGTCGAAGAAACCCCTGGCCAAGGCTGCCAAAGTGGCTCCAAAAGTTCGTTAGAATTTCGTCACGCAAATACGATGAAATGCCTTCGTTTTGTTTGAATAAAGGTTTCCGATTGCAGAAAACAAACAGGGCCGCCAGACGCTGGAAACCGGCAACCTCCGAAAAAGTCATTTTATCATGTGTCACGTGACATAATACTCCACGATTCGTGGAGTATTTCAGCAGCCTTGGCCAGGGGTTTCTCCGACCGCCATTTTGATCGAGGAGAAGGCCCTGGGGACGAGGTTGGTATTCATAGGGAGACTGCAAACAGCTGCAAACGACAGGTGAAACTAGACGTTAGAAACGAGATCTTTCGGCACAAATTACGCCGCACGGTGGATCGACTAATTTTTGGCGCCTTCTTGCTGTCTCCAGACACAAAGCTTGCTATGAACATTGGAAGATTCCATTAAATTTTTCTCTCCTTCTTTTTCTTTTTAATTATATGCCCTGCATATAATTAAACTGCTTCTAAGGCACAAATTAGGTTTTATTACACTGTATTACACCGAGAGCAAGTATTCAAGAGGGAGTAATTCGAAGAAATTTAAGTTTTAGGTTTCCTCGAGGAAATACAGTGTCTTGCGCACAGTCAACTTGTAGAAATGGCGTGTATTTCAACTGTGATGTATCCTGGATCCTTATTTACTAGAGAAACAGCGCCACATTTTTGGGAAGGGGGGGGGGAGGTATTTTGCAAAGTTAAATAACAATATAGCCTGATCTCAGGTCATTAACATTTCAATTAGCCTCATACAGATTAGCAAACACACCGTGGCATTTTCAATTTTCTTTCCTTGTCACATTCAGACGACCACCGCTAAACAAACTTATCTGGTTATAAATAAAAGAAAAATAATACAAGAAGTTTTTATTTCAGTTTCACCTCAGTTTCGCTGTCTTAAAGTTTGCCTTGGGTTTTATTTTCGTTATTTTCGCATCGTTTAATGTTCGAGAAAGTTAAAAAAACCGCAAAACGTAATACTGTCAGAAATAAAATGTTCTAGTGTCACTCGCTCCTTATTGCTTGAACACTAATATAGAGCTGAGACAGCAACAGCAGTAGTAGCAGTGATGCAGATAAAATTTGGTTCAAAAAACTTTTGAAGGGGAGTTTCATTGCGTGTTTCTCGAATTACGTTAAATCTGCGTATGAACAGGTGTAGAGTTCTACGAGGAGAGCTTCCATTTATTTTACATTGATAAAGCATAAAACACCTCTCACACTTAATTTAGCTCAGTCATTTTGCATACATGTTGCGCATTGTTAAATATTTCTGATGTTGTAACAAATAAAGGAGTCGTGTCGAGTTTCTTGTCGATGCTTTGTGATATCTATCAGCTATGCAGTAGCATCCAAATAACCACTCGCCATGGCCTCACGCGTAAAGCCTCATGCATTGAGATGGCTACAGGGATTGCGCATGACTTCACGCTTTCCATTTGAATCAAGCGGCGCAATTCTACTGTGCGACGACCCGCAGGCCGGTTGGTTACCTAGAGTGCTGGCGAATCAAACTAATGTAAAGGTACCGTGGAATGAAGATATCGTTAGTATCGAAGCGAAGTAGGCTCAGGGGCTCGGACGATCATGGTAGATTTAACAGGCGCAAGTCGACTGAGTCTACAGAACGCTTTTAGACATACCATGGGTTCTAGTGCGGTGTGGAGAGAAGGGACTGATAAAGTCTGTATAATCATGATATAGATTTAAAACTGAATATGAATATATGAAATAATCATATATTTGAACTGCGGATAAAGATAGAATTATATGAATATCATCGCAGTGAAGCTGTTTCAACTTAAGCAGTTGAAAAGAAGAAACCTGAAAAAATTCAGGCTTGAACGGGAATCGAACCCATGACCTCTGCGATACCGGTGCAGCGCTCTAACCAATTGAGCTATCAAGCCAACTGGGAGCTGGTCAAATGTGAGTTCGTATTTATCCCGTAGATGGAGAAATGAATATGAATATATGAAATAATCATATATTTGAACTGCGGATAAAGATAGAATTATATGAAGATCATCGCAGTGAAGGTGTTTCAACTTAAGCAGTTGAAAAGAAGAAACCTGAAAAAATTCAGGCTTGAACGGGAATCGAACCCATGACCTCTGTGATACCGGTGCAGCGCTCTAATCAATTGAGCTATCAAGCCGACTGGGAGCTGGTCAATTCCCGTTCAAGCCTGAATTTTTTTAGGTTTCTTCTTTTCAACTGCTTAAGTTGAAACAGCTTCACTGCGATGATCTTGATATAATTCTGGATTTAAAACTATAGCACATTATTGTACTACACTAAATTTTGACGTGCTCCGATTGGTCGAAATCGATCACGTGACGTGATTGTGACTCTCCTCGGCGGGCGCTTTTCAGCGCATAGTGCCCATTTTTGGCGATTTTCGCTGAAAATTTTGCGTTGCACAATAAAAACAATAGAGTCCTTCTGTCTCAGGCCCTATGCGTGATAGGATCCCTCGGAAATTTGATGTTAAAACTTCATATAAGCCGTCGAACTACGTTCCCGGGCTAATATTTGTTGTGAACATCAAATTTCCCCGGGCAATCTATCACACGATAGTGCCTTAGACAGAAGAACTCTATTGTTTAAATAACGTTTTTCCTGCGCAGCACTCACCGCGCCCTGCAGTCAAAAGGAAACATTCATAATTGAAAAAAAAAACTGTATCGCTGAAGTGCTGAGAACTGAATTAAAAAAACAGTCAGAAGTTTCAGGGATAACCCCTTCATCGGTGTTTGCCGTTGCCAGCGACAAACACTCGTGCTCTCGCTAAATACGTCGACGTGTGCATTCTGTTTAAAACAAAGCCGATAAATATTACTGACGTAAATTTGCAAACGCCTAACGCGCGTAAATATGACGTTGAATGAAAAGAGATTGGAAAGATAATGTGGACTCATGGCAAATTTTTGTAACTTGGAATCTTGGAACTTTTAAGTTCCAAAAGTCAATGTTAATGCAATGAGGTACCAAGGTCTTGTGGCGGAACTACGTCACTGATGGTTAAAAATCTTTCGAATGTATATCACGACAATGTGTTCAATTTATTTAAAAGCTTTCAAGAAAGCGCGAATGGAAACCTCCCATAAACTTACGGGCATTTTGTTTTGGGTTGAATTTTGCCAGAATTTTACCCCCACTATGGAGAAACACTGGGCCAATTGCTGATTCAATTTCAAGTAAATTTATAACCCTTATAAATTTAAGTTAATGTGACAACCAAGACAGTTTACACTGTGTGACATACTATCCGGGCAAGCTTTGCTGTCACGCTCAATGGTCATCCTATGCTCAGGTGCAAACAACATCCTATTTCACACTCGGCCAATCACATGCGGGCCTTCACCACTTAGCCTGCTACAAAATTCCCCTCCCTCCCTACCCTTGCTGGTCCTTTGGTAGCATGTGACATAGTAAAGGATTTCATTGGAGATGTTATATATATTATTGCTATTTATGATCTACATTTACAATAATATAGGTACCTTTACCAAGTGCCATATTAATATAGATAGCATTTGATTCCAAGCATTGTTATTGTTCAGTTGAGCCGGACTTATTCAGTTTTGAGCATTTACTAGGCTACAAAGCACCCCACTTTGCGGGGCTTTACTTCATTGCTATCCACGTATATGGATGTATAACCATTGTTATTCTTCAGTTAGAGAACGTTAAAATCAGGTTGCAAACTGTGTACTCAGTCTGCGCATTTAGACACTGTTACTCATGTGATGTACATTTCTTCATGTTACAAGCTGTTATAGCCTCGATATGTCATTGTCAGTTAAAGATTTCTATAATTTCAATAAAACACGGGTTCTGAATGAAGTGCTCCCAAACAGGTCACCCTTTGCCCCATAGACTCACGTGTTTCTTCTATTCTGGGGATTGAGCTCCAATCCAGCTTTCTAACATTGTTACCATAGCAACTAGGTGAAAATCTTTTAGGATAAGGACCTCTTCCATTGGGGATCTTGACCCCTTGGAGAGGGTTGGGGGATTTTGACCCCCTGGCTGGAGAGAATTGTGACCTACCTCTCCTTTAGCTCCCTAACTCTGATAGGATAAGGACTTCTCTAGTGGGGGATTACATGGCCCCCCAGAGAGGGTTGGGGGATTATGTCCCTCTGCCAGAGAGGATTGTTGACCTCTCGGTGCTATGAAGTGTTAGTTCATAGTCTTGACCTGTATATGCATTTTGGAGCACTTGATCCTCAACCCCTTTATCCCACAAACGTGGTAGTGTGTGTCATTTTCTTGGTCGCGGGTTGGGAACATTAACGGACAATTAGTGCGCGCACAAGCATTCTAAGGAGTCGGATTTCGATTTCACCAGTTACCTAATCCGAAGGTGCTACCATGCTACCAGATGGTACTTTAACCCAATCATCCTTTTTCTTGAATTCGTGGTGAGCAGAACTCCTTATTTTCAGTGACTCTAAATTCTGTTGACAGATAAACAACAAAACACGCGCTCGTGCCCAATTTCCACCAATGACAAATTTATGATTATGACGTCAAATGACACTAATTCACAATTGAAGTGAAAAACTTTCTTGCCAAGCATCAAGATGGTTATCTCTACTTTATGGAACAGCTACATACTTTTTTTTTTCTAAAAGTGCATTTCCACAACTTATAAGCTATTGGGCAGCTTATAGGTTCTGGAGATGAGCTTTTGGAAAATATTACTATGCAGTGACCAAATATAACACTTCTGCAAAGGTAAAGTAAATTTTTACAGCTTTCCTTCAAGCACAAAAACGGGCAGCGTACGGCTTCCTGATCGACAAATTTCTCACTTGTACTTAGATTTTAACACGGAAGAGTGTCGTTCAGATTTGAGGTTGAAAAGACCGAGATGAATAGATTTCTAAATTCTGGACTGGGAGTGTTGCCTGACCGTGATTTGTCATGTAGCTTTATTTTGTATAAGTAGTAGGCATATCAACATACCGCGGAAGGTAAACTGGAAACGAAAAGTAAATAAAATTCGGAGCACCCAACGAGAAAATTTTAGCAAAATACTTGAACGTCATTTTCTGCTTTCTTAGATCGTTTGAAAGCTTTTTAAAGGCATGTTTGTGTAAGCTAATACAAGTTAATCTGTTCGGCTGTTTTAACTGAAACTTAAGGTCGCAGGAAATGTTAGGAAACGGAATCCTATCTGCCTGTAGTTTGACCCGGGCTATTCTACAAAACAAAGACCTCATCGATTTCGCATCTCTTGACGTCTGAAAAATCGTTTGCACAGATTTCCTGTCTTTTGGCGTCTAACCGAAGCGTATAAGCGAGGGTCTTCGTTTTCTAGTTTGACCCGGCCTTTTCTACAAAACGAAGACCCCTCATCAATTTCGCGTCTCTTGCCACCTGAAAAAGCGCTTAGGTCTAACTTCTGGCCATGGGTCTTCGTTGTTAGGTCTTAGGTCTTAGGTCTTCGTTTTATAGATACCCGAATTTCCGAGCTGCTAATGGCTGTCCGAAAATGCTAACTGACCTTTTTTTACACTCTGAACGACATATTTGTCCCTCCGAAAACAATAGGAATTAATCAGTCCCCTTGTTAGGAAAGTCTGAGGTGATGTTTCGCCAAAGAAATCTCTAGTTTTCGCTGCAATTTAATCCGAATATTTCAGGCGATTTAGGCCAACCGAACCGGATATTCCGCCGAAATGAACCGTTGGGTGCCCCTGGAAATTCTAGCACTAGTCTTGGCCGGTATTTTGGAAGAGAGAAAACCCTCTCTTGGTTATTTTATATTCGCGCACATTTTCAGCTCGAAAAACTATTAACTGAAAGAATGTAGAAAAACAAGTCAACTGGAAATGGTGAGAGGAACACATACACAGAAGAGCTAATGTTGCAAGACTTAAATTTCGTCCTTATGAAAGCTATGAAGGTGCTATGTCACCAATGTTTAGTATTTCTTTACAAGGCTAAAAGACATATTGGCCGTCTAACGGAAACCTAAAAATAATAATTTAGTTTTGTTTTGGATTTCTCTGCTAGTTTTCTAAACTAACTTAGAACACGAGAGTTTTCAAATTGAGTTAATTGAAGTGTTCAGCAAATGCAAATTTGACACAAAAGCAAGATACCTTATTCTCACTTAATTTCGCGAGTACTAAATTTCGCGATATTCGCGATTTTGAAAAAGTCGCGAAATATAGAACACGGGAAGATTAAAATCGCGAAATTTAATAATGAAATTCAAGCTGTTGCTTTATTACTGTTATTCCAACATGTCTCAGCTTCAATTGTTTAGGAGTTTTTTTTTTGTTTGATTTTGTCCATCAGTTATCTTCCACTGCATGACTCTCGCTGTCCGAACTGTCCTCTGCCGCTAAGTTACCTATCGGATATTTAGACTGTGGAATACCTTATGCTTTGTTATGTTTAGCTTGTTATGTTTGCTATTGTTTACGATGACGATCATATTAATTATGTTGTTACAGTTCTGAGGTCAAAGCTACATATTGAAGAATAGAAAAAAATCGCGAAATTTAATACGCTCCAATTCTAATTTCCTCTCAAAATCGCGAAATCTAATACTCACGAAATATGGCTCTTGATTTTTCGCGAAATTCAATACTCGCGAAATTTAGTGAGAATAAGGTTTTACTGTCGGCTGTCAAGCCAAAACCGCTGTACGGCTATAGGGTCCAGAGAAACAATGCGCGCGAAAACATGATGGTGCCAAGCGCGGGAAACCGTGCTGACCGGTGGGACAAGGGGTTATGTGATATATTCACCTGGTCCCACCCCAAGGGCGTAGCCCGCTGTGCGGTACCAGGTGAATATATCATATACCCCCAAGGGATTTGCATTATACGCTTTGCCTCACTGCGAAAAGCAGAACGGAGAGGGAAAATTACAAAGCATAGCATTCATGGACTTTTCATAGAATATAACCTTGTCGTCATATCTGAAAGAATGAAGCGGATGACAGTGTCTTCCAAAGGAAAAGGAAAAAACATTTAGTTCAATAGTAAGGTGAGATGTATAGTTTAAGACTGAAATGCAAATCGAAGTATGATTCTTTGGAATGTTTCTTTGTATTTGTTAGTGGATGCGAGCAATTAAGTGGCAATGTCTGTAAGAGTGGTCCACTGCATTTCGGGTCAGAAAAAAGTTTTCCCTCAAACTTTGCCCAGAAAACCACCTTGGGTCACAAGTAAATGAAACGAGTTTCGTTTTGGGAATTACGTTAAATTAATTTTTTTAGAGCCCACAACAGTAATGCGCCGATCAATTCGAAACTTCAACATCCCCCCCGGGCATACCCCGGGCATTTGACTGTGCATCGTGCCAAGGCAGGGGGGAATTTGAACGTTGCGTTGAAAGGGTGGGGAATTTGAACCGGATTTATCTCTTGTTCTGACGAAATACGCCCGAGAGTTTTTTCGGTTTTTGCAGGGTATGACGGATTTCCAAGATAGAGTTCCGCCTTTGTTAGTTAATAACTATTTCAAAAGAAGTTTGAAGGTGTCATTACGGCATATCTCACTCTGAAAAGCGTGAACAGTGTTTGGTTGAAGACGAAATCTGTCTTTGAAGAGAGTTATTTCAGTACTAGTTGGTGGGGCATTTGAACGGCCTTTTTGCCCCGCGGGGAGGGAATTTGAACAAGCCAATCTTCAAAAGTTCAAATGTCCGGGGGGTTGCCGGGGGGGATGTTGAACTTTCGAATTGATCGGCGCATAAGAGCGGCAAAAGGCGTAAATTGGTGCCTGACTAGACACGAAAATTGCATAAGTTTGCGACCTCACTGCTCAAAAACCACAACACGCAGCAAAGAAGTGCTATTATTTTTAAGTTAAGAGGTCCTTCAAGGGTGTAAAGCGTATGTTAAATTCAATTTGTTTTGAAGTGGAAGCTCGTGATAATTGATATATTAACACACATCTGAGCGCTTTCTGAAAACTCGCAAAAGTACCGTGTCTTCGTCGGCCTTTATTTCCCGAGTCCAGACCGAGTCCCACACCCTGAGACAAAAGCGCCAAAAGTTCAAAGGTGCTGTGGAAAAGGAAAGATCAAAACAGCAAAATGAAGGCATAAAAAATCAAAACCCGACTACAAAAAAGTAGAGATTCATTTTTATCCACCAGACCAGAATAACTGTAACAAGCTCTCCATGAATTTCATTGCAAACAGAGTTATACAAATGACACATATTAGAAGTCAGTACTGTAACTAGCTGAATTCATCGTCAACGTTTTCTACCTACAGTGCAGTACAGTCTTAACATTTCTTTAATATTCAATTAAAACAAAAGTGGGATCCAAACAGTTAAAAAGGTTTTTTGCAACGGTTACCGGTACGGACCAAGTTTTGCAGACAACCTAATTTGCATAATGCGAGTCACGCAATTCTCCGGATTAGCATCCGAAGATCAGGACTCAGTAATTCGTTTATTTCATCACTTTGAACAGTTGGAAATTTCTATTTGTGCATGCCGTTCTGCATTTATGACTTGAAATGGAGAAATCTTAAAATCTAGAAGCTATTTAGTTCACACAATCTGAATTTGCTCAACAACCTAATTTGCATAATGCATGTGTCATATTCGTAAAAGTCACCAAAAGTTCGAAGCCACTGTGGTAAAAGAAGATAAAAAGCGCAAGGTATTTTTACATTTCTGTGTTCCCTGACATCTTATTAACGGATTTCAGTAGGAATTTAGAGCGACTCTGTCTGGACTCAGGAAATAAAGGCCCACGAAGATAGGGTACTTTTGCGAGTTTTCAGAAAGCGCTCAGATGTGTGTTAATATATCAATTATCACGAGCTTCCACTTCAAAAAAAATTGAATTTAACATACGCTTTACACCCTTGAAGGACCTCTTAACTTAAAAATAATAACACTTTTTCGCTGCGTGTTGTGGTTTTTGAGCAGTGAGGTCGCTAACTTATGCAATTTTCGTCTCTGGCCAGGCGCCAATTTACGCCTTTTGCCGCTCTTACTGTTGTGGGCTCTAAAAAAATTAATTTAACGTATGTCCCAAAACGAAACTCGCTTCATTCACTTGTGACCCAAGGTGGTTTTCTGGGCAAAGTTTGAGGGAGAACTTTTTTTTGACCCGAAATGCAGTGGACCGCTCTTACAGACATTGCCACTTAAGTTCTATAAGAATGTGATTGGTAAAGTTCCCTGTTTCAGTTTACTTTCTATAAACGATTTGGATTTATTTTCGCTTTTTGATGTTAACTGTAATCATTCTTTGGGATTAAGTCGAGGGGAATATGTTAAGGGGAATACATTGTATTATTACTCCGCCATCAGGACGGGGTCTGGTAATACCATTTAGCGGGGTGGTCACTTGCCCCAGACTTCCCTCGACCAAACAAATTTTCGTTACAAACTTTTGGTCAACATAAGCATTACCTTCAGTCGTTTAGGATCGATTCACCAAAATCTTCATGAAAGACGGTGTAGAAAACTTACTAGGGATACAATGGCATAAAAATCTCTTCGACGAGAGCAAAGGCGAGGATGCTAGCAAGCTTTGAAAGGCCCCGATTCCATCGGTACCTTTCACTACCTCCGATTGAAAAAAGCCTCAAAATGTCATTTAAACGAGCCAGGGCGAACAGGGGAGCACTGAGCTGAAGGTAGGCAGGCTTTATTTCAAGATATCTCGATTCTTTTATTACCGCGGTTAGTCCGTTATAAATCTCTGCAAACCTTAGGCTTAGCGGCTCCTATATAAGCAGCGACGCTATCAAGCGATTGCATAAGAGAACGGTGCAAGATTGACCGGAAATTAATTAAACAGTCAGGACACAATAAGTAGACAATAACGCATAGGTAAACAAGATTTATTTCGATCTGTGACATATATTTTCACCCTTTTTCTATTTTTTAATGAATTTCACATACAACGCGTCTGGGCTGCCTGTGGTGCGACTCACTTGTTTTTTTTCAGGGGTACAAGAGATCTTGTTTGGCCAGAGGATTCCTATCCCCAAATGAAATTATGGTTTTGTCTCGTGAGAGCAAATTTTAAAGCTAGCTTGTTGACATTTTATTTTTGGAGAAGACACTAAAATAATGATAATGAACACGGTTCGAATTGTTCAATCAATCAGTCAATCAATCAATCAATTAGTCGTTTTTTTACGCACGTAAACTCTATGAGCTGAAAGGCTCGTTCAAAATAGTGCATCTTAAAAACTATAAAAAAGCTATTTAAAACTATAACAACTTGGTTCTATGAGGTATCAAACTTCACTGATATACAACAAACTTAAAACAAAAGAAGAAGAAGAAGAAGAAGAAGAAGAAGAAGAAGAAGAAGAAAAAAAAAAAGAAAAATAATTACTCCTAATTCCCTGCGCTGTCAATCGGTCAACCAATCAATTATTTACGCCTGGCCACCGCGCCTACTGTGGACCAAAGCACTCGAAGCATTATATTACTTTAATTCTTTGACTGTCGTTAAAACTACTGCTGAATTGTCAAAACTCAGCACTGCATCAAGGGGGGTCTCAGTGCTCTGGCCAATTGCACACTTCTTTCTCTTCCGTTCTTTTCCACTTTGACGCACTTTACGCCTCTTTCCAAACATTCCTTTGGCGGCTTTTTTGAATCGCGGAGTTCGGAAGCTGTATATTAGGGGATTTATGGCTGAGTTAAGAAATTCTATCATAATAAAAATTTCGGAGACTTGATATGGAGTCTTGTAGAAGCAGGCTCGACAGAAAAACCCGATTGTAACGAGCAGTGACCAAGGGAGCCAACAAAAGACGAACCAGTGACACGATTATAAACGTTGTTTTGGCTGCACGAAATAGTCTCAAGGCATGTTTTTGTTGTGCGTCAGTTGCTGAAGAGCTTTGATTCTGCTCTTGATTTGACTCGTTATGCCTTTTTTCAGCTGGAAACGGACTGAGGTGTAGTTCCTGTGGTTGGGTAGTGGCGGCGTCTTCATTGTTTTCATGTTTAGCCGATGCTGAGTGTAAAAACCAATCAATCAATCAATCAGTCAGTCAGTCAGTCAGTCAATCAATCAATCAATCAATCAATCAATCAATCAATCGATCGATCGATCGATAGACAATAAACATCAAGAGGAACACACTACACCATCCCCGCGGTATGGCCGGTACCATGACGCATACGCACAACCATATCACATCCGGCTGCCACTGCCCAGGTGATATGGTTGTGCGCATGTGTAAGGTATTGGCCATACCGCAGGGATGATGTAGTGTGTGTGTCTTGCTGTTTGTTGCTGGTTATTTATACGTTTGGGCACACCTATCGCAAAAATGCTGATCCACTTCCCCATACGCATGCCTAGGGAGGACTGTTTAGCGGTCCCCAGCCGACAGCTACCACATGTTTAAGGTGGAGCGGTGTTTTGCACCTCTCCTTGGCAGTAAAGGGGAAGTACGTAGGACTTTCGGGTAACACTTAAATGACATCAGATCAAGCGAAATTTGATGAGAAATATTGGGCAAATAAGAGAATTCAAGATAATCCTTGTGGTTATCTCCTGAACTATCCAGGACGTCAAGGATCTTGCTGAAC
Source organism: Siderastrea siderea (assembly GCA_964030785.1). Lineage (NCBI taxonomy): Eukaryota > Metazoa > Cnidaria > Anthozoa > Scleractinia > Rhizangiidae > Siderastrea > Siderastrea siderea. The sequence continues at coordinate 11,595,101 of OZ034971.1, forward strand.
TATATCAGGGACAACAACAACGGGATAAATTAAATATTAAGTAAACAGATAAGTTATTTCACATCTCACCTTTATTTGGGGCAACAGGCTGGTTTTTTCGTGGAAATGAACGTCGAGCTTTTATGGCGAGGTGGTATATTCTGCAGTGTATGAAGCTAGCGGCCAACACTGGGACCAGAAAATTTATTACGGAGATCAAAAGTGAGTATTCCCAAGTATTGTTAAAAGAACAAACTCCGTTTCGGACACTTTTTGGCCTACGTTTCCAACCAAGGACTGGAGCAAGTGCGAACAAGAGTGAGTAAACCCACAGAGCAATGATGACAGCAATGGCGCGCCTGCGAGTCATCAGCGGTGATACCTTGAAACGATCAAAGGGGTATTTCAGTGTGAAGTATCGATGAACGCTCAAAGCCAACAAGCTTAGTATGGAAGTAGGAGCCATGAGATGGTATGCCGTGGTCCACAAGTTACACAGGATCTCGCCGTGCCTCCACCTTCCTCCAAGGATAATTCGTTCCAAATCAAAGGGTGTGACCAAACACGTGGTCAGGAGATCGGAAACTGCTAGTGAGAGGACGAAACACGTGTCAATGGATTGTCGCAGAGACCTGGTGCCCAACATGACCAAACACACCACCGAGTTTCCCAAAAGCGATGCAATGATAATAAGAACATAAAATACGGAGAAAAAGGTCTTGAATTTCATGTGATGTGATGTATACGTCGCGTTGGCCGTCAAATTGCCATTTTTCGAACCATTCATGATAGACGCTGTGAAAAAGGGGGAAAGAAATCCAGTGAAAACATTTCAAAAAACAAAAACAAAAACAACTCGCCTATGGCCTGCGCCTTGCTTTTCTTCTAATGTACTTTTTTTAAAACAATAAATACAGGGTTTGGCTCCATTATAAAATACCATGATTTTTTGTGTGACGTAACATTCAGTTCTCTAAAATAGTAGATTAGGTTTCTATCCAATCTGCAACACAATAGAGATGTTCTGAAACCATGCTTAAGTTCTGCAGAAATAGGTCTGGCCACTAAAAATAATTAAAAGATCTTGCTTGTTAATAATTACCTTATTAACCGGTTTATAAATTGGGCCCCGGTTTTTGGGTCATAATAGGGCGTCTTCCAGTACATTCAATGCATGCAATTCACAAATTAAAAAAGGTGCAATCTAACTAGGCTATTTTGTTTGTTCGTTTTAGAGACAGAGGGCAGTTGATCAAACTATTCAGAAAAGACCTTCCCTTGTGGGTATGAAGGCAAAAGTAACCGAGACTGAAAGCTCAAAATGGTACTCTGATCTCACGTTTCCCTAAACTCACATCTTCTGTAAATCAGTAAGAACTAAGACTTACCATCAGGATTATTGTCTGCGCTGAACACTGCCTTTACCAACAAAAGAAGGGCAACCCACTTCATGTTGTTCTCTCTGTTCAGTGCGACTGACTGAGAGTAGAGTCTATCACGTCTGCACCAAGTACAACATTCGCAGTTTCTGGGTAACACTTATATACATTAGTGTCGGGTGTTGTTATATTAATCTAGCGAAATCGAAAGTACGTTGAATACTCGCTTTGGCCATCCGTCGGCACGACTACGCCTTAGAAACTAAACGAGGCTGTCACTTAACTGTCGTCACTAATTGGACATATAATTAGCGACTGGCATATAAAATGTCAGCAGTTGTTCGCTAGTACAACCAAACAATGATAGTGGTACTCTGTGTTAAAGCTAAATAATTTTTTAAACAAATCACCATGCCGTCGCATTATGTTGTTTTACCAGCAATATTCAATCTCTTTTTGGAGATTTCGGTTTATTGCTTCTCCGTTTTTCGCACTCATGTTATTTCCGAATGTGGTTTCAAATTATTTTTTTTATATAAGCCACTATTGCCTGTTACGTAACCACACAATCTAGATAGCTACATTTTTAACCCTCGTTACCTTGGTAAACCACACAAAATGTATCACAGTATAATTAAACTACTTGAGATCGGAATTAGCTTCAACGTCGAAACGGCAACACTATTCGTTAAATCTTGTTTCTGACTAAGCTTAATATCATCAATATCCAAACTCTTCCCAGTTGTTTGATTAATAGAATAATTATCAGATTTAATGGGTTATGAAGGCCATGTGATGGCCCTAGCTACTGAAAACTCTGCCAACAACAACAACAAAAACATAGAAACCTAATGGAATGGCAGCGCAGTGTGTTTAAGACGCGGTGCCATGGACAAATATGGTAGAATAATGTTGAAAGCATAGGATATTAGACCATTACGTCACATTTAGATGTACACGAACTGGAAGATAAAGTGTTTCCAATTGTGGTTTTAAAAGGAATCAGTATGCAAAATGCGAATTGGTTTCCGTTTTGCACTGAAGGAAGGGACAGATGAGTACTAGTGAAAAAACCTCTTGTGTCTTGTTATCAGTTTTGATATACTTGAAGTACTGCGGATCTGGATCATCAACCAAGTCTTTTTTTCCATCAACGTAAACACTAGTATAGCCGAGGTTAACTTAAATCATAGGTGTGGTTGGATTAAGCTGCCGAACGTCAGATCAGTAGTGCCTCTTTTCTTCGCCTGTCGAGTAGAGGAGGGCCTTGTTCAAAAGGCGGTAACTCCGGGTCTTACGGTCTTAGGCGGTTTTTTCAATTGTGCCTGTTTATGATGGGTTTTGACCCATGCATGAAGAATGGTTTAACTGCATTTGAGTGGTAAATTGTTTTCCCCTTGATGAGTGAGCGCCCGACGTGTAGAGACGCTCAGGGAACAAACTTAGCGATTAGGTTATTCCTTGTTTGCTCCTGTATACATCTGTTTGTGGAGGACCACCCGTACAGCCAGAGCCGAATCAGCACCTTGCCCGGGGAAGTAAAGTAAATGAAATAAAAATAACTTCAGCTACAAAATACTTAAACTACCATCTAAACCAGTTATCAGTCCAGAGCATTTCCACTTTTGGAAATGTTTTGATCGGCGGACCAAAACAAACAATTATCCAATCAAAGCGCGATTTTGGAGTCACCTGATGCGAGGTCTGTTTTCATGAGATTTCATAATAGTTGATGAAGTTCTCAGATTTGAATGGAACAATCCAGCAATATTTACAGTCAGTATCTACGTTTATTACTACCTGGGATTGGCTGCTTGCAGAAACATGGTTTAAACATCTTTTAGCCAGGAATAAGTTGGGATGAGCGCTTGTCAAGCGCTTGTATGAAGCTTATTTTTCTTCTGGTTGCGCAGCGGGCTGCGGTTTGTAACAGATCGGGTCGTCTGTTTCAGATGAATAAAAGGAAACTATGCGAAGGCAATTCTATTTACGTTTATTTCTGGCCTGGATAAGTTGCGTGCAAAAAGAGAACCATGGATTCGATATTCTTTAGCCAGGAATGAATTGCGAATAGCGCTTGAATTTCGCTTCAGTGGTCGCGCAATAGTACAAATATTAGGACACATTTGCCGCCATATGAAATGATTAACACAAGTAAAACAGAGTAAGCTTACCTTTTTATTAACCCATGAACAGCTTTACAGATCCATATTTCGCAGCTCACTTCTTTGTCTTAAACAGTTTCATCGATTTGCCCTCAACCGATGGTAGATATAAACACAAAATAAAGCATATAACACTGAAGGTCATATCAAGGTCATATCTGATCATTTTCTGGATTCCTGCGGCTTTGGTGTGATTGTTCCGATTGTGTCTGCTGAGCGACTCAAGTATTTTTTTTTTATGCCGTTCGTGGCATATTAGGTAAGTTATAGGACCTTGATAGGTTTTTCAGCTTGTCGTGAACGAATTTCCGACGATAAAGGATAAAAATATTATCTGCACCGCTAGATTATTGTTTGAAACGCCGGGCCCAGCTTGTCGTGATACTGCTGCAAGATGGTGTGTTTCGCGTCACGGAGTTTGATCCATACAACCCTTTAGTCAAGAAATTGAAATTGTAGCTTCTTTACAGCTATGCAACCTGCCACACAAAGGGCTGAACGCTGCTTTAGTCAAACATGTATTAGTAAGCCTCTCTAGAAGATTCATATGTTTCCTTCTGTCGTTAGCAAGTCTTAGCAAATCTATAGACTGGCTGGATTTCGGCCGAGTCTTTTCCGATATCGAAGTTCCATACAGCCTTGGACTCTGACTCAAACAAAGAAACCTCGCATGTTCTCTTATCAATATATACCAGTCCAGCACATATCCTGCAACGATCTCTGATATGCATCCTGAAACGAAGGAAAAGACTCGGCGCCCAAATAGACTGTAGTTCAGAGCAGTGGCATTTGGTCCCACAAATTGATTCACAAAACAAAGCGCGGCCGGCCCACCAAAAGCGCGGCCCATCGCCAGGTTTCGCACTAAACAACTAGAATACCTATAGAATGTCTCTGAATTTTTTTCAAAGCCTAAAAAAATTTTTCACGAGAGATATAGTAAATTGAAGATGAACAAGCGCTCGAGAAAACAAGCAAAATTGACGTGTGTATCGAAAGTAAAACCTCACCTAAACACATATTTCGCCACCATTTACCACAATATCCTGCACAACACTTCTTCAATGCTGTCTTGGTCGTTGTGTTACTAATAGACGGGCAAAGCAGGCTGGGAAGGCTTGAAAAAATGCAAATTAAAGCTTTCAGTTGAATCTACTCGTGGATATTTCAAAGCCGCCATGTTGTGACGTCACACTATTGTTTCGCACATTTCCAAAAGTGGAAATGCTCTGGACTGGTTATGTTACGTTATGGCTTGTTTTTACTTTTTTGCCTACCTTAGCAAACAGAGCTACAACTAGTTTGAAGGATTAAAAAATAAATAAATAAATAACAAAACGTTTAAGATGAACATAAAATATGGCTTTTTTAGGTTCAAACATAGCATCTGTTATCATTATTTCAATTGAATTCGTATCCCCTTTCATCACAGCAGATGAGGAAATCCACAATTGATCCATTGATTGAGCAGAAATGTGTTCATCAATCGCAAATGACTTTACTCAAATGGAATAGACATTTCGCTAAGAACTATTTTGCTCAATATCAGTAACCCGTGGTCAAATATTCGTTTATTTAACCCTATTCAGACCGGATTTTTGGGACCGGGGGACGGGGGGAGGGGGGGTGGTAACTCCCTTCTTAACTCCAACTTGCTATGCCAAATTGTTTCCAGATAAATTTTAGGAAAAGTCACCAAGTTTGGTGACATTTGCTGGCTTCTAAAAAAAGCTATAAACGACTAAAGTACATGCAGGCAGAATCCCCCCTCCCCCCCCCCTAGCCCCAGCATGAATAGGATTAATGAGTCACTCATTGTTTTGAACAAAGATTACTTATTTTGCTATAAATAATTCCAAGGAAAGGTGTTGAAAAACCACACCAAAATAATAACCAGGAAAGGTGTTCAGATTTGAAGTGCTTTTTGACAAAACAGCCTCGTTAAGGTTCGTAAGTAGCGGTGATTATTCCAGCGGAGAAATTTTGGGTATCTAATACTGTGTGCCTGACTTCATTGAATAAGTAAGTTTGTAAATACGAGCTGTATATAAATCAGAAGTACGTTCTTTTTTCACACTTGTTGCCTTCGATACTCTAAAACATTATTTCTTCCATTCCTTTAAAAGTGAACAAAAAACTCATTTCCGCTTCGTATTTGACCTCGTGGAATGCTATTTCAGTGAGCCATGTAATGTAGGAGCAGATTTTACACGTCGTTGAAATACCACTGACGGACGGGATATGCGCACGGGAACCAAGGCGGATATATTTTGAGAACCACAAACAAAACTTTTGCTTTCCTGCATTACCATATTTTTATCTGACCTTAATGTGACCTGTATACCTAAGGAGTTTGAGTGACATTTGCTTCTTTTGTTTACACATTTCCTTCCTAAATCACTTAAAAAGTGAACCAAAACACACAATTTTGTTTTAACTGCCGTCTGGCCTATAAAGGGCACTCCACGAAATGCCTTTAAAGCTAACTATTAGAGAGAATAGCCCAGAGATATGTTGAATGGTCGCGTGCCATCTTTGAAAAATGTTGGTCGTATTCATTTCTTTCAATATCCTCCAATACAAGGCGAGCAAGCTTTGTTCAATATTGATCAATGGATTACGAATCCTCTCTTTATAAGTTGAGTACAAAGAAAATTTAAAATTGCATCAGTTCAGGGAAAGCAATCCATGAGTGGTATTGCAAAGTTTGGGCCGCTCAGATCTAATTCTCTTTTCTACAATCATCGACCAGTGTGGACAATTTCTCCAATCCTTTCCGTTTAACTACCGCAGTCTTAGTTTGGGAGATTTGCACTATAATAATATGTTCAGGTGTATACATCTTTAGTTAGACTCCACAAGTGAATAGAGTGTTGAGAGTATCATTTGCTATTTACTGCATTTGAGGGAAGCAGCTGTCATATCACGCAAGCTTTTTCCCATTTTTTTTATGGAAACCAAAATACCTTTTAAGGGCTGGCTATTGACACTTCTGTTAATAGCCAGCTCTCAAACATTCAGTCACTTCCACTGTGATGAAGAGTGGTTGATATCTGCCTCCACTTCCTTGAATAACTGTCGAATATACCTATCAAAAGATAGGTGACACGAGGAAGAGATATTTTGGGTGGTTATAATTTTAGAGCTAAGCTGTATTCGCTTGTTTCCTATACGAAAAGTTGTCAGGTGTGTTTTATTTTTAGGTTGAATCGCAAAACTTCCTGATGACGAAATTGTGAAATGCTTTTCAAGAAGTAAATCAGCTTTGCAACTTCATGGGTGTTACTATACAAGTTTTTCAATTGAACTGAAAACAGCCGTGCCAAGGACGTCATCTTGTGGTTGTGGTTTTTATTGACTTCATAGTTTGGGCAATTTGTGAGAGTCTTTCGTCTCCATGACAACCTTTTTGTTGCGGTCTGATGGGTGACTAGTGAACGAGAGACTGCGTTGATCTGGCTTCATATGAACTTGCTCCGGGATAACAAAGACAATGTATGATTTTTTCAAATTTTATTGTAATTCAGTAATGTTTAATAATGGGGTATGATTTTAAGGATTTGCCATGTTTCCATCAATGGCGTTGCTCCACTATTCAATATATAAGCCACATACTACCCACAATTCCTTGATTCATTCTGACGAAGGGCTCACTTTCGAAACACCAGGTTTCTGTACGGAAGCCAATTTACCTTATCAACTCAGTTGATAAAATTTTCCAAAGTTTTGTGTTTCACTTCCCCACCGACGCAGCACCACAGTTTCTTTAGGAACTAACCGCTTTATTACGACAGTGATTACTATTGCGCATCGTACAATCTCTTACCCGCTGCACGTGACCGGGCAGCAGTCCAAACAGTTGTTTTATTCAAGCTGAACCTAATCGAGTCTAGCAACTAACAGAACTGTTTTCTTTAATAGTTTGAGCTTTAAAATCAAAATATCAAAGGCGCACGGGATCACTCAACAAAATCTTCGATCACGTCACAAAATGCTTATATTCGCATGCGGGCGCGGTAGTTTCGAAATTTTATGACGTCACTTACACGCAAACCGAGAAAAACGCGCTTATTTTCTCGTTTCCTTTGCCAAAAATTCAAGAAAATTTCTATGCTACAAGACACGGATGCTTACTCCTAAATACAATTTTTTTTTTCAAAATTTCTATCTGAGGATTTTTTATCATTAAAATTACTAAATTTTATTATATCTTCGAAATCAGCAGAAAAACTTTTATTTTATTTTTTCACTTAAAATGTTTACCAAAACAGTTTTCACAAAACTAGGAGGTTAGTTTCTAAAGAAACTGTGGTGCTGCGTCGGTGGGGACGTGAAACACAAAATTTTGGATTTATCAACTGAGTTGATAAGGTAGATTGGCCACCGTAAAGAGATTGAAAGCTGACGTTTCGAGCGTTAGCCCTTAGTCAGAGCGAATCAAGGAATTGTGTGTTGCACTTCGCTTATATGGGGAGTGGTGGAGCTACGCTATTGGTGGGTACATGGAAACGTGAAAAACGAGAATAAATAAAAAAAACCTATTCACAAGGTTAAAAAAAGTTTAAAAAAAGGAAAACCAAACGTTTTCGACTAATTAAGTCATCTTCAGGGTAAAAAGACCGTCCGCTGCGTGCATATTTTTATATGTTTTAAGTGATTCCGATGGGAACAGTTTCGCAACGTACTTGCGGTATGGGAAACCCTTTATCTCCAGTCCTCGCAAATATCTTCATGGCTAACTAGAGTCCGACGTTGTCCGACCCTATAACCCACCTTTTTACGATCGGTACGTTGATGATTGTTTCTCCGAGAAGAAGAAAGGAGCCCCTGATGACCTGCTTGAGCGTCTAAACAGTTACCATCCTAACATCGTTTTCACTGTCGAAGAACACCCCGACCATTTCCTCGACACTGCATTTACTTATGATGACAAGTTCAACTGCAGAGTCTACAAGAAACCAGGAAAATTACCAATGCATTGGAAATCAGAAATCCCTACTAAATGGAAAAGAAATTGTATTACTGGTGCTCTTCCAATTTTGACAGCGAGTTGAAAACCCTGCAAACAACCTTTCTAAATGCTGGATACTCCAAACGTTTTATTTCTCACACAGCCGGTGAAAAGTTTTCTGGAAGATTCATCCGTAGGCGACAACTTAATTCCGAGTTTCCTTTTTGAAGAGCGCAAGAAGATTTTCATCAAGCTACCTTACTGTAACAGAAATGAAAGACTCAGCAAAACATTTATCTGCAAGCTGAACAAGTTCACCGGTTTCAACTACATTTTCATCGTCCTTTGGCAAACAAGACAAATTAAAAGTCTTTTCAATTTGAAAGACAAAAACATACACAGATCGCATGTTGTCTACAAAGGGGAATGTTCTTGTGGCGACAATTACATCGGTGAGACCACTAGGAATGTGTCAGTGCGAATTCATGAACACTCAAACCCTTGTAATGACTCTGAACCTACCCGTCACCTACGCGAGAATCCATCTCATTCTTTTAGTTGGCGAATTCTTTGTACAGCCCATTCTTTTCACAAGCGCAGAATTATTGAAGGCCTAATGATCCAACAATGGAGCCCCAGTTTGAACAAACACGTTCATTCTTACGTTGCGAAACTGTTCCCAACGGGAATCACTTAAAACATATAAAAATATGCACACAGCGGACGGTCTTTTTACCCTGAAGATGACTTAATTAGTCGAGAACGTTTGGTTTTCCTTTTTTTAAACGTTTTTCAGCCTTATTTTTTTTTTTAATCATAAGCGATTATTATGGATAAGAATAAACTAGTTGAATTTTAAATCATAAATCATAAATCATAAACAGGCGGGTGTTGCGCCTCATACAGTTCGATGTAACATAGACAGTACTGATCACAAAATTTAAGATCGCACTTAACATTTTTATCCATCTGAACTGGCGAGTGTCGCGCCTCATACAGTTCGATGTAACATAAACAGTATAGCAGTACTGATCACAAAATTCAAGATCGCACCACAGGCAGCCCAAACTCACGTTTCGAGGTGTAATGTAATTTACATTCTTTATAAGCGCCTTCCCCCTATGGGGGCCCCTACCACTATGGCCTTCGGTGAGGCGGAACGTGACCTTTGAGCGAGCCGGTATCGCGTTACAGGCGACCGTTAAAAGAGACGTTGTATGAGAATTAAAATACTGAGGTCTGCGAGCACTAAATAAAGATAAATTTGAACTTTTGTTCAATACAATGAATGAAAAATACTTACCTTTGATGTATTCCTTTGTGTTTTGCCGTGTATTCATCGTTTTAGTGGATTTTAGGCTTCATTGCTTAGCAAAGGGAGTTACAGTGGTTAAAATATCGCCACTAATGACCGTAACAAGTGTTTCGTTTGTGTTATTTTTTTAGACCTTTTTTACCTTTTCTTGTCCAGGTTTAAGTGAAAGGTAAAAATTGACAAAGATTGTTTGCTACGATATTCTGCCTTTTCTCGGTCCTGCTTTTTTTGGAAGACAACCTACTGAGTATTTAAATGAAATGGTGGTTGTTCAAGTTGTGGCGAGGTAAGCGCCTCTTGGTTTTGATCTGGAGGTCGGTGTTTCCTTAGAAACAATCGTTTTCTCCACATTGTTTCTCTACATCCAGCTGTATATAAATGGGTTGTGTCCTTAGACAAGGCTAGGGGCACAAAGCTCCTGCAAGATCGGTCCAGTTATGAGGTATGCAAAATTGAAATGTAACAAAAGATTTATAAATTAAAGTGGACTCACCTGACTTACAGTTCATTTCAAACCTTTCAGCGTCTTTATATTACTTGCTTTCAGTACATTTCTGCTCGGAAATGTTTTTTTTTTTCGAAGGAAGGCATTCCTGCTCGCACTCTTTTCATAATATATATCAACAAAATTTATGACGCCGAATACCTCGTTTTTGACGACCGCCGTTACATTACCGTCTGCTGGTGTTGCCATACTGACTAGACTAACTATAGCTGATTATAGCTGCTCCAACAAATGCTCAATGGAAAGGGGTGGAAAAGTTGAGAACGCAGCCAAGGCCAAGAAATGCAACACGACATGTGACTTGTGACCTCTCCGAAATCAACACAAAACATCACAAAAGGACTCATAATAACTTGACATGCAGGCTACTCTTCCTTGATCAATTCATTACTTGAAAGCCGACACACTTCATTCACATTTCTATCAGGCTATGCTGGTCGGATCATGCAGTCTCGTAAAAAATTAAATACCGTATCCCGCTACTTCCCCCTTGCGATTCTCGCATCCCGACCCTTAAAAACGCAAAATCCCGCTCCCGCTCTCAATTGAAATTCCCGCTTCCCGCTCCTGTTTTCAGCTCCCATCCCGAATATCGCCACAAAGATTAGCCAAATCCCGCATCCCGCTAAACCTATTATGGACCCTCTTGTTCTGCCTCAAGACGAAGAGAATGCGCTCGTCATCTAGCTGCCTTCCAACGTTTGCGCCATTCATTTATACGACCGTCTATTTTTTTGCTCACGCACTTAAAAAATACTTGATAGCTAAAATCCACTCGCCTCTAGAGTAAATCCTTCAGCGATATTTCGCAAGCACCGTGAAAAGTTGACATGTGACGGATGGATTTGTTATACCAGAGAACACACGAGAATCCAACTGTGTGCCCTGTCAAGTGTTGACACGTGACTGACGATTAACATTCGTTTAGTAGAGGCCAGAGGAGAATCCGACTGTGTGCTCTGTCAACGGCTCCTATTGTCTTCTAGCTGGTAGGGATCAAAGTTCATTTCTGATGACCGAACTTTCCGTTTCTAAGGCCTGAGGGTTCTCATGATATGGTATCCAATTTCGCTTGTTTAATATTCGCTCTCTTTTTTTCGCGAGTATTAATTTTCGCCATTTTTTTAAATCGCGAAAAACGCGCGAAGATTAGTAAGAACAAGAAAGCCCAATGGGCATCTTAACCGGCTGTTTTGAGCCCCCCCCCCCCCCCCCCTCTCCCCCAACCAGGTTAACAGATGTTAGCGCGTTCTCCTATTTATACGAACTCTCGTGACGAAAAGTGTGACTGTGTGACACAATATTTTGACCATAGCGTTACTGGATGACGTAATGTTTTAATCCTGATGACTCAGCTTATCTTTGTTACCGCTTTGTATTTATTCTGCTGAAAAAAGCAAATTTAACTCAAACGTTGAACGTAGTCAGGTACACAGAAGTTTTTACAGAAGCCCAAAATGTGACACCCGCGGGCATTTTTGTCTGATGTTTGGTAACTTAGCCATTTTTACTAACTCGAGTACGCTGATTTCGAAAATCATTGTTGCCAAGCTCAATTCTTGTGTTAAGATGGTATTTTGGGGCATTTAATTATGACATCATTGTCCAAATAAGGAGTTTTCTTTCCTTTAGTAATTTTAAGTTTAATAGATTCAGAAATTCTCTCAAAGCGTTATTAGTGTACTGTAAAGATGATTCTAAGAATTTCTGACAGTTTTGCGCTGTTTCTATGAATATGGATCCTTCCCGTGACAATTGACCACGCCCTCTCATATAAAATTCACCTTATCACGGATATAACTTTGCCTTTTTTTTAAAAGTCGAATGTAATTCTTGTTGCAAAAGTTGCAATTGAAAACTTGCAACCATTTCAATATCGTCAATGGCACTAGTTCTTGGCAATTGGAAAACCCCTCCGTGCCTACCCTAATTAAGGTAAGGTAAAAAATTTTTACGGCTAATTCAAAGGTGAAAACTAATGAAAAGACAGAGGGTGCATTTATTTGAAGTGTATGCGTATTGCTGTCGCATTTTCCCGTTGGAATTTTTTTATTGTTTTGAAGATTAAAAACAATATTAAATTCCAATGTGCAAACGCCAGAATTAGAAGCGGAGTGCGACTGGAAAGAAAGGTGGCGGCATTGCTGGTATCACAAAGACACCCTCAGCGGTTAGCAGATGGGCTTTATCCCACAACCTGCGTTGCCACATTGCTACGCAAACATCAGCGATGTTTGACATACACCACGACGACAGCTTGATCCACAAAGAGAGTGCTAAGGACAGACAGAAGCAAGATAATGAAGCTGAGAATGCTCTACATTCTACACAACAAAAATTTGGGGTGTTCTCGTCACTGGCAAATGGGACGCTGCAGAACATTGCCACAAAAGATCTTGCGACTCCAGAAATTGAACAGTCTCTCGTCCAAGCTCGTTAATTCTTTGGGACAGACCCAGCTTGAAAGATTCGTGGAACGGAGGCTGCTGTCTGCAGACAGAGAAGAAGAAGAAGAACGGGTACGGGAAGAAGGGTCGGGGGAAAACTTTCTTGACTCTATTCCCAAGAATAATCCGCCTACATTTGCCTACCGTTATGAAGTTAACAGTGCTGCAACTAGCTCCGAGAAGAGAAAGATTCTGCATGGGGACCGGAGTATCTTATGTCGTCTAGTGACAGCGAATGAAGCCATGCCAGACGCGAGGTAAACATACAAGCCATATTCCAGCATGAGCTAACGCAGATATAAGCCACGCGAACGTTAAACAAGTCTATATTGGCAGACGTTCTGATAGAAAAGTTCAAGCGCCCGGAGTCAGTTACAGTTCAAGGAAATGCTGCTTTGTTCATCGATGGCTTTACTCTGGTGGCAGCTATTGGAAAACCAGAAAAAACAAAGACTTTCGGTGGCTTTGTGGACTGCTACGTGGACGCTGTGTTACGGAAAGGTTCGGGATACCAGAGGATCGACGTGTTTTTCGATCATTATTGCAGGCACGCCATCAAAGCAACGACAAGAAGTCAACGCTCCAAGAACATGGCGCGGCCTGTGCGTAGAGTTATTGAAGGAAGAGAGGTTCCGTTGCCGATGAAGTGGTAAGCATTTCTGGCACTAGGAGACAACAAAGCGCACGGTTTGCACTTATCGTGCAAGCACCTGCTGACACTACATGGTGGTGTTGTTCAAACGAAGAGGATGCTCTCGGCCATTTTGAGATCCAACCACAAAGAAGCCGATACGAGGTTTGTTCTTGATGAAGTCGGACATATCGACAACGTTGTAGTTTCCGCTCGAGACACAGGCTTGCTGCTACTTCTCCTAGCGCATCGCGTTAAGCTCTCATCAAAGGTGTGGACATGGGCAGGAACTTAAAAGAAGCCAAAGTACATACCTTTGGAGGAGGTCTCAGCAAATCTTCCTCGTAACTCGTCAAGTGCATTGTTACAATTTCACGCCATCACCTGCTGTGACAGCACCTCGTTCACTGATCTGTGGACATTCAAAGAAGACTGCGTGGACGGTTTTCACAGAGCACTTTGATCTTCTCTCGGTGGGCGAAGACGTCCTCGATGCTGGCACCATCGCATCCGTAGAAAAGTTTGCTTGTCGAATGTATGAGACATCGGAGGACTCATTTGACTTGGCTTGTGTCGTGCTACTTGGCAACATCAGTAGCCCAGAAAAGCTACCACCGACCAGCGACGCGTTCAAGCAACACTTGGAGAGACGACACTACCAAACCGCGGTGTGGGGCCAGGCGCGCATTCAGAAACCGGTGCTTCCGAACCCAGAGGAGACAGACTGGACGCTAGCAGAAGATCTATTAGTCCCTGTATTTATGACACTAGATCCAATCCCGAAGGCCTGTTTAGAGATGGTTTCATACCGATGCACCACTGGCTGCGTGACTCTTGGCTGTAAATGCAGAGTCGCATGTCGTGTGCACTGGACTGTGTGGATGCACCAAGACCGACGCAAATTGCTGAATCAACCAGCTCTAAAATGCATTAAAGACGCTTGAATAAAAAGTAATATTGGTTCAGTGTTTTTGCAAGAGTTTAGTAGATTTATTAGTAATATTTACAATAATGATTAACAATATTATAGACAGATTTAAACCTAAGAGTAACAAGCAACGTCCTGTTAATTTGATTTCGTTAATTTGACATGAATTCAACCAAAGTCACCATCATGAGCCCGTGACAGACAAAGTACATTGTGAAATGGCTTAGATTCAGCAATATACAAGACGAACAATAAAGTTTTATCTCCAGGTGTAACAACGATGATGTCATCTCCATTTTCCCACTATAAAGCTGAAATTATGGAAAACTCGATACATGGGCATTGTTTATTTATTTATTTATTTATTTATTTTTTATTTATTTCAACAATATTTAGACAGAGGTGCCCAGTTCATCGAGGCTGGTTTGAATGGGGCTCATGACGTTGTGACGTGTCATGACGTCGTTCTTGATGCTTGCTAGCTCGTGGATTCAGCGTGGCATGCGGGATTTGGCTAATTTTTGTGGCGATATTCGGGATGGGAGCTGAAAACAGGAGCGGGAAGCGGGAATTTCAATTGAGAGCGGGAGCGGGATTTTGCGTTTTTAAGGGTCGGGATGCGAGAATCGCAAGGGGGAAGTAGCGGGATACGGTATTTAATTTTTTACGAGACTGCATGATCCGACCAGCATAGCCTGATAGAAATGTGAATGAAGTGTGTCGGCTTTCAAGTAATGAATTGATCAAGGAAGAGTAGCCTGCATGTCAAGCTATTATGAGTCCTTTTGTGATGTTTTGTGTTGATTTCGGAGAGGTCACAAGTCACATGTCGTGTTGCATTTCTTGGCCTTGGCTGCGTTCTCAACTTTTCCACCCCTTTCCATTGAGCATTTGTTGGAGCAGCTATAATCAGCTATAGTTAGTCTAGCCAGTATGGCAACACCAGCAGACGGTAATGTAACGGCGGTCGTCAAAAACGAGGTATTCGGCGTCATAAATTTTGTTGATATATATTATGAAAAGAGTGCGAGCAGGAATGCCTTCCTTCGAAAAAAAAAACATTTCCGAGCAGAAATGTACTGAAAGCAAGTAATATAAAGACGCTGAAAGGTTTAAAATAAACTCTAAGTTAGGTGAGTCCACTTTAATTTATAAATCTTTTGTTACATTTCATTTTTGCATACCTCATAACTGGACCGATCTTGCAGGAGCTTTGTGCCCCTAGCCTTGTCTAAGGACACAACCCACTTATATGCAGCTGGATGTAGAGAAGCAATGTGGAGAAAACGATTGTTTCTAAGGAAACGCCGACCTACAGATCAAAACCAAGAGGCGCTTACCTCGCCACAACTTGAACAACCACCATTTCATTTACATACTTAGTAGGCTTTCTTCCAAAAAAAGCAGGACCGAGAAAAGGCAGAATATCGTAGCAAACAATCTTTGTCAATTTTTACCTTTCACTTATACCTGGACAAGAAAAGGTAAAAAAGGTCTAAAAAAGAAAATAACACAAACGAAACACTTGTTACGGTCATTAGTGGCGATATTTTTATATGACTTGAGACCATCGACCATAAAACGTGTTTACTTGTCTTCTATCCTGATTGCATAAAGGTATGCGAGGTTTTCATCATGAAAGTAGAAAACTATTTAAAAATTTAAGCGGGATCGGGATTTCGACGTAAAGACGGGCGGGATGGCGAGATTAACAGGAAAAAATAGGCGGGATGGCGGGATAACGGGATTAACAGGAAAAAATAGGCGGGATGGCGGGATAACGGGATTAACAGGAAAAAATAGGCGGGATGGCGGGATAACGGGATTAACAGGAAAAAATAGGCGGGATGGCGGGATAACGGGATTAACAGGAAAAAATAGGCGGGATGGCGGGATCTAAGAACCCTATTGTGGACCCTCGAACAACATCCGAGCGCAAGAGCCGCTTCGCTTCGTTCTTATTACGTGTGGTTCAGCTTTTCGATACTTCGCCTCCGCTTCTTCAGACATGCCGTACTGAGCCGAATAATTTTAAATAGGCAGGCGAGGGGAGTAAACAAGACAGACAATTCAACACGCAGTCAGTCTGCAAAAATAAAAACTCCCACGTTTTATTTTTCGGTTCGAAAAGTTGGGGAGGGGCGCTAAGTGGGAGGGTGTACTAATTGTTGTACATGCAAGCATGAGACGACCTGGACTTGACGTTTTCTGTCACTTACTGCAATGTTCTAGTAATGCATTTGGCTGAATTGGAAAATATATATATATTCTCATACCTATCATAATTATGCTTCATTCATTTTTGTTTATCATAAGAAATTAGTAAGGGTAGGGTGAGTTGACGTTTTTTATTGTCAGGAAGCAAGAGAGGTTCTTCACTTCCGTTTTCTCGAGAGAATTCCGAGTCTGGGTTTTTGTCGAGGGTCGAGGGTCGAGGGTTCCATGTCGAGGGTCGAGGGTACTATGTCGAGGGTCGAGGGTACCATGTCGAGGGTATTTAAAAAATAAAATAAGATAAAAATAAAAGGAAAGAAAAATTAATTAAAAAATAATTTCATAAAATATGATTTCTAAAAAATAAAATTTAAAAAACCAATTGAACACAACTAAAATTACGATAACTTTATGGTGATGTCATTGACGTCAATTATCGAAACATCTTCGGAAAACCATTCGGGAAATCAACTTTGGCGCGCAGCCTGTTTTGCAGTGAAACCAAAGGTTTATTTATATCTTATATCGACAACCATGCCAATGGGGTCTCAGATTAAACAAAAAGCCTTTCACAGATTGGGGCAGATTTGTTACTTTTGATTTACCGACGGAATATGTCGACAAGTCACGCTGCTCAGTAGCTACAGAAAGTTCCATTTATTGCAATAGAACGTAAGCCAGTAGCGCTTTGACGTACATATGCCGTAACAAAACATGTGATTGGCGCGGCAAATTACGAAACAAATCTAGGGGAGTGGCGAGTTTTTAAAATAGAATACCTGGTCGCGATTTCCGGTGTAGTGAACAGCTCAATTGTTTCAGTGAAACAGCATAAAATCGATATCTGCCTTCGATTTCCTTTGTTGACTGTACGAAACAACTTTGTTGACTGTACGAAAGAGGTCTTGGCCGATTTACAAGCTAAAGAAAACGGTAATCAGAGAAAGGGTGCTAGTCGAAAACAAGACGGGAAGAAGCTTTCGCTTGTTTAAATTTCGCCCAAGCTCTTTTCACGCGAAGAATAAGAATAAGGTAGAAACAATCATAGTGGTATTGCAGGAGTTCCTTTTCCCTGCCCCTTAGCATTCGTTGGCGCCTTGAGATCTCTCCCTGCCCCTCGCGCTTAGCGCTCGATCTTCCCTTCTTCTTCGTGACCCGGTGTTTTTTTTAACGCCAAAACGTTTGAAAATAATAGAAAGTTGAGTGCTCTAAGAATATAACTCTGCAAAATAAAACTTCGCGATACAATTAAAACAAGTTTAATCAGTTCAGTGCGCGTTTGCGAAAACTAGCCTACGTGACAGGCGTTCAAAAGGAAGGAGGGGAAAATAGTCGCGCGCGAGGCCCTACGTGTGCGCGCGCGCGCCAATTGAGAGAGGAATTTAGCGCATAGTGCACGGTCACGTCCACATCGCCCCCCTTTGTTTTTATAACACCAAAACGTTTCAAAATAATAGAAAGTTAAGTGTTCTAAGAATATTACTTTGCAAATTAAAACTTCAGATCGCGATAAACCAAGTTTCATCAATTATTACACTTTGTGCCTCTGTTCATTGTCTATTTGGACTTTGCAAATTAGTAAATGTCTGCAAATTAGTGAGTTAGTATAAAAAGCTCGCGATGAGAGAGAAACTTGTCCGAGAATGCGTGATCTCGCATTTTCGCGCAGCAAAGTCATCGATCGTATAAATCGGAACAAAAAACTGTCGCACAATGACTGGCAATTTACGCATGCCTCAGTTGCCCTCAAGTACCGCTTGGACCCCTCAAGTTCCTTCGAGTCAATTTTCGACAACGATGAACAATCTTCTATTTAGCATATCTCCAGTGACAAGAGACCCAGAAAATATGTCTAAAGGCATTCCAACAAATAAAACCGCAAATAAAACGCAGTCAAAACGGACTCACCCAAACACGCTTGTCCTCCTTTTTAGACATGCCGCTGAATCCTGCTGTTGGATTCGAAGCTTCATCATCACTTGAACTATCCACCTACAAAAACAGGGATCAGTGTTATTTTGTATTTGCACACTGAAAAGCCATCCTTAACACAACAGATTATCCTTCACTGGATTTGCCCTAAAATAAAGCACGTCTAGGCCAGACAACTATGACGACAGTTACCTTAACAATTGCTCGTGATTTTTCCATGGCAATTAACACTGCCTTCTCCTCGTCCTCTTCCTGGTATCTCCTCCACCATGTATTTGAGGCCTGTCCTTTCACGGCCTCTGCGTATGACTTCGAAGGGGAATCCATATTCTCTAATATAACTAAACCGCGAATGAAACTACTGTCCTTGCAATGTGGGAAATCGAAGGCAGATATCGATTTTATGCTGTTTCACTGAAACAATTGAGCTGTTCACTAACACCGGAAATCGCGACCAGGTATTCTATTTTAAAAACTCGCCACTCCCCTAGATCTGTTTCGCAATTTGCCGTGCCAATCACATGTTGTGTTACGGCATATGTATGTCAAAGCACTACTGGCTTACGTTCTATTGAAATAAATGGAACTTTCTGTAGCTACTGTGCAGCGTGACTTGTCGACATATTCCGTCGGTAAATCAAAAGTAACAAATCTGCCCCAATCTGTGAAAGGCTTTTTGTTTAATCTGAGACCCATTGGCATAGTTGTCGATATAAGATATAAATAAACCTTTGGTTTCACTGCAAAACAGTCTGCGCACCAAAGTTGATTTCCTGAATGGTTTTCCGAAGATGTTTCGATAATTGACGTCTATGATATCATCATAAAGCTATCGTAATTTTAGTTGTGTTCAA
Source organism: Siderastrea siderea (assembly GCA_964030785.1). Taxonomy (NCBI): domain Eukaryota; kingdom Metazoa; phylum Cnidaria; class Anthozoa; order Scleractinia; family Rhizangiidae; genus Siderastrea; species Siderastrea siderea. The sequence continues at coordinate 11,614,401 of OZ034971.1, forward strand.
TTGGTTTTTTAAATTTTATTTTTTAGAAATCATATTTTATGAAATTATTTTTTAATTATTTTTTCTTTTATTTTATTTTTATCTTATTTTATTTTTTAAATACCCTCGACATGGTACCCTCGACCCTCGACATAGTACCCTCGACCCTCGACATGGGACCCTCGACCCTCGACCCTCGACTCTCGACAAAAACCCAGACTCGAGAATTCCTCTCTGTGGACCAAGTGTTGAAAACGTGTATGATTAGTACTGTTTGTGTTTCATTGAACTGTATGAGGCGAACACACCCGCCAGTTCAGATGGATAAAAATATTAAGTGCGATCACAGGCGGCCCAAACTCACGTTACGAGGTGTAATGTAATTTACATTCTTTATAAGCGCCTTCGGTGAGGCGGAACGTGACCTTTGAGCGAGCCGGTATCGCGTTACAGGCGACCGTTAAAAGAGACGTTGTATGAGAATTAAAATACTGAGGTCTGCGAGCGCTAAATAAAGATAAGTTTGAACTTTTGTTCAATACAATGAATGAAAAATACTTACCTTTGATGTATTCCTTTGTGTTTTGCCGTGTATGCATCGTTTTAGTGGATTTTAGGCTTCAATACGTAACCACTGTAACTCCCTTGGCTAAGCAATGAAGCCTAAAATCCACTAAAACGATGAATACACGGCAAAACACAAAGGAATGCATCAAAGGTAAGTATTTTTCATTCATTGTATTGAACAAAAGTTCAAATTTATCTTTATTTAGGGAAGGTACTTTTTTCTTGGGGGGGGGGGGGAGGGCTGGGGCCTCAGAGGGGAGGGTCATCAGTGAAAGTGAGCACCAAAAGGGGAGGGCCATACCTCATGTGAGCTATTCAAGGGAGGGTCACACATCTTTTCCAGAATTTTAATGAGAATTTTTGTGATGTTGCTTTCCATTTTTCTTACAGATTAGGTTTTTCTTTTCACCTACTTTGATTTAATTTGGTGTTTTATTATAGGTACTAGGTTACATTTTTACATGTATATTATGCCATGGCACATAGTTTTTCTCGGAGGACTCGTGTCCTTTTCCTTCCGTATCGAGAAGTACTTGACTCAGGTATCGTTTCTTCAACTTCTTGCTGTTGGCTATCCGCTGCCTGATCTCCTGAGTCGTTTAGTTCTGAAGAGTTACTAGCAGATCCAACAACGCGCTCTACCCTTTCGGAAATGTCGGAAATATTTGTTTTTGAGAGGCAGATTTCGCATGCTAATCAACTAAACCTTTCTGTTAAAATAGCCAACAGCAATGCCGGCTAGTCGGAGAAAGAAGCACGTGTATTTTCCCTTAGATTTTTTATGTTCAAAACTTTTATAATACTCAAATACTCCCATATTCAAACTTCAGCTATAAAACGTAAATATCCCACACTGATTGTTCGCATTTTCCTTGTTTCAGCACGCACACATTCAATATCGAGAATATATTCATATTCAAACACTTTGCGTTCACAAGAGAAACGTTCTGAGGTTTCTACAGCATGGAACATACCATGTTGTAGTGAGGGGAGGGTCGCGCTTTTGTCAGTCTCCTAAAGGTAGGGGGTCAGGAGTTTTTTTATTAAAACGCAAGGGAGGGCCAACACTTTTTTGGGAAAAAAATACCAAAACTCCCCAGCCCTCCCCCCCCAAGAAAAAACGTGCCTTCCCTTAGTGCTCGCAGACCTCAGTATTTTAATTCTCATACAACGTCTCTTTTAACGGTCGCCTGTAACGCGATACCGGCTCGCTCAAAGGTCACGTTCCGCCTCACCGAAGGCGCTTATGAAGAATGTAAATTACATTACACCTCGAAACGTGAGTTTGGGCTGCCTGTGGTGCGATCTTGAATTTTGTGCTCAGTACTGCTATACTGTTTATGTTACATCGAACTGTATGAGGCGCGACACCCGCCAGTTCAGATGGATAAAAATGTTAAGTGCGATCTTAAATTTTGTGATCAGTACTGTTTATGTTACATCGAACTGTATGAGGCGCAACACCCGCCAGTTCAGGTGGATAAAAATATTAAGTGCGCTCCTAAATTCTGATTAGTACTATTTATGTTACATCGAACTGTATGAGGCGCAACACCCGCCAGTTCAGATGGATAAAAGTATTAAGTGCGATCTTAAATTTTGTGATCAGTACTGTTTATGTTACATCGAACTGTAAGGGCATATCCTAAAAGCTGGACTGGACCCTGGACTCTGGACTCTGGACTCTGGACTCTGGACTCTGGACTTTTCCTCCCAAAACTTTACCCCCCCCCCCCTCCGAAGAAACCTCTCTATCTCCCCCCATAAAACTTCCTCCTTCCCCCAGATAAACAATTCAACTACATCGGATTTTTTTCGAATAAACAAGATACAAGTGTGCGAGATTTCAAACAAACAACGTTATCCCCCCCACCCACCTCCCCGAAAAAACCTTTATGTCTCCCCCTTAAAACTGCCCCCTTCCAAAAAGTCCCCCTCCCCTCCCCCAATTAAAAAAATACAACTACATCGGATTTCTTATTGAAAGTGATTGAACAAGCTTGTCGTCTCAATGTTCTTGCACAAATGGGCATTGAAATCACCAACGCCATCGAACGACCCGACCCCAATCCTTAAAAAAAATATTTGGCGTGCAAACGTGATTGCATTACACAATAATAAGCAAAGATCAGATAAAATTGTCTATTCATTGATGTAACGTGTGCAAGCTCTTATCAGCTGCCAGTGACATGGGGTTTACCTAAGGTGTTACATTTACTCTTGTTTTCCGTCAAGCATTAAGTATTGTGTGTCCTCGAAATAAATTGCACTTTTTTAGAACGTTACTTGTTCGATGGTCATACTAAAGCTTGTTAATTGCAGCCGCTCAGAGGCTCTTTTTGCGCGCAGATAGGTTCTTTTCAGCGACACGTGCAAGGCCTTGCGTACTTTTATCAACTAATCTGATAACAAGCTTTTGACGTGTGCGCGCGGTGTCCGTTTTCTTTGTCTCATTAACAAAAGATTTTTAAAAAGCATACGCGTAATTAACTGTCCAGACAGAGACATTGGTGTCTCAGTTGACCAAGTTTAGGTGCTGTGGTTTTAATTATTTATTAGCAAAAAAACCCCTCTTCTGCAGGTCATATAAAATACATATGACATCAGGTGATTTGCCGAAACACACGTACAAAAATATTTTAACGGATAGTACGGATAGCATTCTTCTTCGAGTAACAAAACAACTTCTCAACCTAAGAAAAGTGACGTTCCTGTGTCAGTACTCCCTAATTCATTTGTTCATACAAATTAAATTCGCAATCAATTCGCCTATTTTATTTATTTTAGAAGTTTAGTTCCGGGGGAGGTTTACTCCCCTATCAAAATGACGGGGTCCTGTTATACCTGTTAGACGGTAAATTTGTGGATTGGTAACGCTTAGGGTGCTTGAGTTTAAAAAAGACTGTCGTTAAAGCTTCCGCGGTATCTTAAAAAAATTGATGGGATGTATTTGTTACTTTGCCTGTTAGGGGTTAAAATGAATGTAAGCCACGCCCACAAAGCGAGGCTCTGGTACCTTTTAGGGGTGTTTTAGAAATTTGTCCAGAAGCACTCTTTTTCATTTTTATAGGAGAGTACCTCCATCGAGATTTGTTCGCTGTCAAAAATTTCACGATAGGCGATTTATTTATTTGGGAAAATTTTACCCTAACGAAAGATATTGCCGATCACTTTCTCCCAGCGCACTTTGCATCCGGACCTTAAACTGCTTGAGAGTAAAATATATAATCGTTTCAGTAAAAGGTCATCCTAAGCAGAGAAATGAAGGGAGTTTAGCAAGAATTGCTTATGAAGTGGCGTCAGCTACTGGCGCACGTCGAAGTTAACAAAAAGAAGTGACGGCATGTAATGTGCCTAAGACAGTGTAACGCACGTAACGATATACATGTACTTGCCTCTTTTTTCCTCTTTCTCGGATTCAGACGAGCCTTTCAGTAAGAAAAGAAACAGCAATTTTACTTCGTTTACTTGCTCTACCGCAATACTGGTCTTACACACATTGCTTTACAATGTATTGCGATAACGATACTTACTTCCAATAACCACTTAGGCGTAACTACGGGTTCTTTTTTCCATTTCTCAGCTCTCAGAAGATTTCACAGCACCTAAACTTGGTCAACTGAGACACCAATGTCTCTGTTTGGACAGTTAATTACGCGCATGCTTTTTAAAAATCTTTTGTTAATGATACAAAGAAAACGGACACCGCGCGCACACGTCAAAAGCTTGTTATCAGATTAGTTGATAAAAGTACGCAAGACCTTGCACGTGTCGGTGAATAGAACCTATCTGCGCGCAAAGAGAGCCTCTGAGCGGCTGCAATTAACAAGCTTTAGTATGACTATCGAACAAGTAACGTTCTAAAAAATACAATTTATTTCGAGGACACACAATACTTAATGCTTGACGGAAAACAAGAGTAAATGTAACACCTTAGGTAAACAACATTGTCACTGGCAGCTGATAAGAGCATGCACACGTTGCATCAATGAATAGACAATTTTATCTGATCTTTGCTTATTATTGTGTAATGCAATCACGTTTGCACGCCAAATATTTTTTTTAAGGATTGGGGTCGGGTCGTTCGATGGCGTTCGTGATTTCAATGCCCATTTGTGCAAGAACATGGAGACGACAAGCTTGTTCCATCGCTTTCAATCAGAAATCCGATGTAGTTGTATTTTTTTAATTGGGGGAGGGGAGGGGGACTTTTTGGGAGGGCGCAGTTTTAAGGGAGAGACATAAAGGTTTTTTCGGGGAGGTGGGTGGGGGGGAATAACGTTGTTTGTTTGAAATCTCGTACACTTCTAACTTGTTTAGTTTATTAGAAAAAAAATTCGATGTAATTGAATTTTTTATTTGGAGGAAGGAATTTTTTTTGGGGGGGAGGGAAGTTTTATGGGGGGAGATATAGAGGTTTTTTCGGAGGGGGGTAAAGTTTTGGGAGGAAAAGTCCAGAGTCCAGAGTCCAGAGTCCAGAGTCTAGAGTCCAGAGTCCAGAGTCCAGAGTCCAGAGTCCAGAGTCCAGAGTCCAGAGTCCAGAGTCCAGAGTCCAGAGTCCAGAGTCCAGAGTCCAGAGTCCAGAGTCCAGAGTCCAGGGTCCAGGGTCCAGTCCAGCTTTTAGGATATGCCAACTGTAAGAGGGTTTCGAATGCTGCCGGATGTATGTTTTCGGGCCGCAATTCAAACTCCAACTGCGAGCGTTGAAAACGGCAATTAAGATCAAATTCCCTTACACTCTATGATTGGTTTAAACGATGGACACACTTAATGAGATTTTCGAGCATTTAATTAGGTCAATGTTAGCGTCCTTAACAACTAAGGCTTCCAACAGCGAGCCAAAAAATACTCTATGAGGATTCTCATGATATAAGAAAAGAATACATGAATATTAAATGTTGAGAGTCACGGGCTTTTTGGAAATTGCTCTGAATTAAAACTGTAAGTTTCTGCGCTTCACTGATACGTGTTTTCTGGGCTGGTTTTAGACTTGCACTCTTCAGCTCTTCCTCCATTTCACTGTTTTTTCCGGGTGTTTTAAGCTTTTTTTGTAATTTCCAGAAGCTAGTACCCTCAAAATGTAATTTCTTCTTATTCTGCATGTATAATTTACTTGTAAAAAATTTCCGGTAAAACGGGGCCGTCAGGTCAGGGTTTGGGACACTAAAGCAATGGCAAAACCGTGAAATTAAATACACTTATATTCACTTTGTTCCTGGAATCGGAAAAATTAATACTCGCGAAATACTGCTCCTGAATTTTCGCGAAATTAAGTACGCGCGAAAATTAGCCCCTGTGGCCCTTGTACCGCAACTCAGAACTTCAGAGTATATCTCTACTTAGCTTTAGAGATTTTTCACGAGCTTATATTAACTATCCTTAATTATTTTCTGGGAGACCTGAAGCCGATAAAACAGTGTTCGCTAAATAGCGACGACCATATAGCTTATGTTCGCTTAACTTTCATTCGATCACATCTTCAAGTGAAAAAGGCCGTGGATAAGCGACACTATTCACTCTTTCCTGATGAAAAACCTAATTCGCCAAAAAAAATCAGACCCCGTACCTCTCATGTGCCGTACCAAGTAGTACTAGTACGTAGTTATTTGGCAGTGGTACCGTGTCCAAATCAGTTTTTTTCGACAGATTTCAATTAGGCAAGACAAAATCTCAGGGTACGGCAAAGCTTGCCGCTTAATACGACCTAGGAGCGAAAATGTATTTGGTAAGGCACATGAGAGGTACGGCGTCTGAACTGGGCCTAAGACTTTTTATCAAGATAAAAAGGCCTTACCTTAGAAATGCAAAATAGACAACTTCTTGGAGCTCGACTTTCTACTTCTAGGTTTCTCCCTATCGAAGAACTTAAGACTGACATGTATACGTATAGTTAAAATGGGACTGTAAACAGCTGCAGTCGACAGGTGAACGGGAATTTAAAAACGTGATGTTTCCACAAAAATTACCCGCTGTTTACGTAAACCAATTTTTGGTGCCTTTTCAAGCTTTCACCAGACCCATAGCTTGTTATGTTCATTAAATTTTTCTTCGTTTCTTTTTCTTTTTAGTTGTATGCCCTGCCTTGTAGATGGATATCTGACCAATATCTGTAGGCTATTAATTGCCGAAGATGTACTTATCGTTTCACTTGTTTCTCTCTCTCAGTTGACTTCTTACCTAAGTATCTTTCTTTTTATTTGTGGAAGTCTACTAACTTCAGTGTCATGACACCCCGCGAAGTATGTGCGCAATAAAAACTCAACTCAACTTTGGTCGAATCGCAACTAAAGGCTAGATACTCAACACAGCGTGTATACGGTGCGAATTCGACAACAGTTGAAGAGCGTAATGAATTTAGCCTTGAGGCCCACACATTTGATAGTGAAAAAAGACATGTCTTAACTGCTTCCAAGAGACAGTAAATTCGGAGAAAGTTTTATATTAAATGGTTTCCTCGAGGAAATACAGCGTCCTGCGCACAGTGAACTTGAACGTCGTGTATTTCAACTGTGATGTATCCTGGGTCCTTACTTGTTCTGGAGAAACAGGGCCACGTTTTTGCGTGGGCGGGGAGAGAGAGTAATTTACAAAGCAAAATAAGCACATGGCCTGGTTACAGGTCATTGATTTCAAGTTAAGGACTTAGCGTCATGCAGATTAACAAAAACACTGCGGTGTTTTTAATTTTCTCTCATTGTGTTAAAAACAAAAGAAAAATAATACAAGTTTTTATTTCAGTTTTACCTCAGTTTCTCTTCCTTAAATTTTCTTTAGCGTTTTATTTATGTTTTGTATTGTTATGTGTGCAAGTATAACAACTTTTATGGTATCAAGGTTGGTCGAATTATATACTATATACGCTATATACTTTACAAACGACAGGTGACGGAGAAGTTGAAAACGTAATGTTTCCACAACTGCCGTGCATTTATATATGGCGCTTTTCAAGCTGTCGACTTAAATTGTTTTTCCTCGTTCTTACTGATAATTTACTCATGTATTCTTCTTTTTATAAGATATGACCACAATCAAGATCCTGCTGTTTTTAAAGTAACTGAAATAAACTATAATGAAAACACAGCGAAGAAAAAACGACGAGCGAGTTAATTTTCCCGATATTTCGGACAGTCAAGCCGTCCTTCTTCGGGGGATTTAATGAAAATACGCATAGTCGTTACAATATGTCGTAAAACGGTTACAGTAGACTGATATATGATACAATTGTTTGGAATTTAAAATTTAAACAAGCCAATGGGGACGAAATAAAATAACCATGAATAAACAAAGAGAACTGTTAAAAAAAGAAGAGTAATAGTCATCTTCTCTGTTTATACCATGTGGTTGCATAGTTTTGGCCTTATCTATATAAAATCAGTGATTCTCGAGCTTTACGTATGGATTCTCTTTTAGAATTAATGAGCTCGAGTGGAATAAGTTCGATGTCCGTGAGTTTGTGTCCCTTTTGATTAAGGTGCTGCGGTACTGCACAGGTGGCTCTACGGTGCTCTCCAATTCTGTCACGTAGGGCGCGTTTTGTCTGTCCAATGTATTCTGCTGGAGCATTTGAAGTATTTTTTGCATTTTCGGCATTGGATCATGTAGATGAGGTTTTTCAATGCACACGTGATTGTTTGCTTGATATGATGTAGTTGGCCTGTGTTTTTTAATGTACATGATGACAAACCGCCTTGAATGAAGGAGCAGGTTTTACATTTTTTGAGTTACATTTGTTGACTCTTGGCGGGCTTGTTTGTGTCTGTGTATTTTATACTTTTGCTTTTACGAGAAAATCGCGGAGGTTGCGTGGGCGTCTGTATGCGATGAACGATTTTTCAGAAAAAAACTTCTTTGCAATGGGTTTGAAGACTGAAGAATGGGAAAGTGTTTAGAAATGATCTTGTTAAGGTTTGGAGAAGCTGGATTGTAGGTGACTACGAACGGGATGCCCTGGTTGCATTTGTTTTTTGGGACGCTTGGTTTTAGTGCTTGATCTCGCGGAACTTGTCTAGCTATGTTGATCTCACGCTGGATTAGTTTTTGCTTGTAACCTCTTTTCTTTGAGTGTTCGGCGAGTTCATCACGGCGTTTGTTAATTACGGTGTCATCTGAACAAATGCGGCGGAGGCGTAATGCAAGACTGTAGGGGATTGATCTTTTTGTATGATATGGGTGGCAAGATGAGCTGAGGAGGTATCGGTTGGTGTCAGTTGGCTTCACATAGAGATCTGTTGAAATTTTACCGTCTTTGATGGATACGGTAGTGTCAAGGAAAGCAACTGAAGCCAGGTGATGATTGCTCTGAAGTAAACTTGAATGTCGGATGTAAATTGTTTAAATATTCAATACATTCTCTAAGTTCATCCTCATTCCCAGTCCATATCATAAAAATATTATCGAGGTAACGCCACCAGACATAGGGTTTTTTTGGCTCCTTTCAAGGCTTGTTTTTCAAACCTTTCCACGAAGAGGTTCGCGTATGCCGGGGCCATCTTGGTTCCCATAGCCGTCCCATGTTTTTGTACATAGAATTCGTCATTGAATTCAAATGTATTCATCGTCAGGATCATGCGTATCACGCATGTCACAAAGTCTTTCTGTGGGTATTAGTTTCTCTGTGCGTTGGTTTAGGGCGTCCCTGCATGCCTGTATCCCGTCTTTGTGCGGTATGTTAGCACCAGTTGGGATACCTTTGAGTGAATTGATTAGAAGTTTAAGCTTTTAAACTGTTGTTAATGTTCTCCGTGGTTTATGTCAAACCCATAACTCATTTGTCACTGGCTTTGTTATCTCAAGGTTTCAGTTATTGGGCAATAGTCTGGGGGCAATGTCTAACCGGAAGTAGTTATTCTGTTACTCTCTAAACCTGTATGACAAAGCTCCCAGTATTTTTCCTTTCACGCTTCCATGTGATCTCGGCATGCAATCACCAGTTAGTAAAATCCCCTTGTCTTGTGACCCTCTCTCAGTTGTAAGCTACTCTTCAAGCTAGGTTGTTCTTTGCTTTCCCTCCCTGTATTGGTAGCTTTGTCATTCCTCATCTTCTTAATTGTGAATTTGGAACTACCATTCACAAGTAAGCAAGGAGCCCTTAATTAAGATTATGTTATCTACTTGGAGCTTTTTCATTTATTACTGTTGTCAGTTAACCTTGTTGGTTAGTTAATAAAGTTTTTGGTGGCAGGGAAGTGCACCCTAGGCTGCACTTTTCCCACAGTAAGTGCTATAGCCACCCTGGGAAATAGGTCCGGATCTCTTCCAGGATGGTACCGTCGTACCATCTGACCTATTGTTCTCCCAGAAGGGCACCCCTCTTCTGGTCCATCCTATGTTACACCCTAACATGGGTTACCCTAGAGACACCGCTACTCTAGGGGAGATAGGCTCTGCCTTTCCTGCCACCCAAGGTTTGCCACAACAATCAATTTTTCTCATTGTTTTCCTGTGTCCACCCAGCATGGGGAGTAAAGTCCAATATTCCCCCCCCCCCACCCTGAAGTGCAACCAAGGGATTTTAATCATAGTTGCGAACATCATCAAATCTGCTTCCCCCTCTATGTTTTTGGCGTGAATTCCTTACAGTACAAACCGCAGGGACTCATTAAGTTTGGTTAAGAAGTGGTTAGTGTCTTTAATGTGCGATGGTTTGGGAGCTTCAGGGTTCAGGTGGAAGTCGACAAATTCCGATATTCTCTCAGAGGGGTGATCGTTAGCAGAAACAGTTGGGTGTCCAGGGTTTCCCTGCTTGTGGATGATATAGAATCGCGATGGGCGCGGTTCTTTGATGATGAGATAGTCATGGGTCTTCTCGTCGATAAAATCGTCAAGTAGTAATCAAAGCGTCCACATAGCGTTTTACTTGTTTGCATACTTTCGGGGTCCTATCTTCGTTTGTTTTTTCGTAAAAGTTCGTATTTTCAAGTTGACGGTAGCATTCACGTAAGTACCACTCTCTGTCCATAACAACCGTTGCTGAGCCTTTGTCTGCTGGTTTAATAATAATGTGTGTGCGGGACATGAGATTGTGGAGTGCTTCTTTTTCTTGAAAATTGAGGTTTGAGCCGATCTTGTATGGTGTGATATTTTTTATATCTTCTTCAACAGCCTTATTGAAGGCTTCCAGTGCAATTTCTCTATTATGAGGCGGGGTCCAAGATGACTTGTTACGGAAACGTCGTACAAATATTCTTGTAGGCGTAGACGGCGGATGAAATCAGCTAAATCGGCTCGTAATTCTGTGTGGTTGAGCTTGACTTGACTTGACTTACGTGACTTGACTTACGTGACTTACGTGACTTGACTTACGTGACCTGCGTGGTCTTTGATTGGAAGAATTATTATTGTTATTATTGGCGTCACTAACTCGATGGTCATTATCAGATGGAAGGTCAGGTACTGGATTATTGTTGTTCGTAGATATACTTTGTTTGTGTCTTAATAATAACTCCTCTTCTGTTGTTGTTCTGGGGTCGTATGGAATCATGTGGCCATCAATCTCTACGTAAAATTCATTTGCTTCGAATCCATATTCATCTTTAAGCACAGGAAAGGCTGAGAAGGCTTGCTCGCGTTGTTGGTCATTGGTATTTTTATTAGGAAGGGGCTGTCCGATGCATTCGACCGAGAGTTAGAGGAAGACTGTGATAGTGGCGAACTGGTGTTAAGAGTGTCATTTAATGTGCGTGTTTCAAGTTGTGTAGATTTTGTCTTCTGAATTTGTCGTTCAGTTTTTTTAGTATTCTTTCAAGATTCCTCTCTCTTCTGCTTCCTAGCTCCTTAAGGTTACATTGCCATTCAGTCGAAAAGTAGATATTTGGATTTCCCATTGCTGGGTTTAACTTCGGAATGAGGCCTTTTGGAAAAGTGTTATTTAACTGATGATATGCAAGACTTTCAAGGTGATGCTTTTGTCGTAAAAGTCTTTGTTTTGAACGGCAAAGGGAGTTGAACAGCTGGCGTTGGTTGTCATCAGGGGCTGTGACTGGTGATGGACCCGGGTTCGTTTTTACATCCATACAAAGAAGGAAAAAGCTTGGGAGGGTTTTTTACATTTGATGTCACAGGCTTGACGTTTGGCTTGATCAAGCTAGACAGCAAGATGGTTGTCGATGGCAGTTGAAGTGCATCTACTGCCGGACTCATTGTACTATCTTAGCGTAAGGTAGGTAGATATGAAAAGCAAACTAATCACAAGTGCATAGCAAATGCATAATGTTGTAAGGAAATGAAGTCTTGGCTTGCGTTGTCGTTCATCAGCAGTAGTGCAGCGAAAATCGCCGTGTTGTTGTGAGATCTTGCTAAATTGGCGGAATTTTCTTGTGAGATATCCTATCCGTACGGATTCTCCATGTGACGGTATCGATCCCCATGTCTCGCTGAGGCCAGCCTTTCTTCAACAAACTTGATGTTCAGGTCAAATAACAAATGTAAACGTTGAAACTTCCATAAGATATGACCATAATCAAGATCCTGCTGTTTTTAAAGTAATTAAAATAAACTATAATGAAAAAACAGCAAAGAAAAAATTAATACACAGAAAATACACATACACAAACACAAACAAGCCCGCCAAGAGTCAACAAATGTAACTAAAAAAAATGTACAACCTGCTCCTTCTTTCAAGATGGTTTGTCATCATGTACATTCCTAAACACAGGCCAAGTACATCATATCAAGCAAACAATCACATGTACATCGAAAAACCTCATCTACATGATCCAATACCGAAAATGCAAAAACACTCCAAATGCTCTAGCAGAATACATCGGGCAGACAAAACGCGCGCTACGTGACAGAATTGGAGAGCACCGTAGAGCCATACAAAACAAGACCACCGATGCAATACCGCAGCACTTTAATCAAAAGGGACACAAACTCACGGACATCGAACTTATTCCACTAGAGCTCATTAATTCTAAAAGAGAATCCATATCTAGAGCTCGAGAATCATTTTATACAGATAAGGCCAAAACTATGCATAAACAGAGAAGATGACTATTACTCCTCTTTTTTAAAATATATCTACTATAACCGTTTTACTACATATTGTAACGACTATCCGTATTTTCATTAAATCACCCGAAGAAGGACGGCTTGGCTGTCCGAAATATTGGGAAAACCAACTCGCTCGTCGTTTTTTCTTTGCTGTTTTTTCATTTTAGTTTATTCTTCTTTTTATTTGTGGAAGTTCACTAAATTTAGTCCTACGAACTATGTCCGCAATAAAAGCACTTTTTGGGATCAACTTTGGTCGAATCGCAACGCTAAATGCTCAGCAAAGGAACTTAGCACAGACATTCCTGTCCACGCACAGAAACTACGCACGGCAACCAGAAGTCAAATGTCCCTTCTGTTGGTTTGTTTTTGCTTCTCTCGTAAGGCTGGAAAACTCTTGTTTTGGTGTCCGTTGGCTTGCCATTTTAGACACGAGGGCGTCAAAATGGATGTAAAGGGAAACATTCAACTTCAGTGACTCACGGACATCTGTGCTTAACCCTTTAAGCCCTGATATGAAAAGTCATATTCTCCTTACTGTTCTCTATACATTTTGAATGGAGGTAGTGAGGAGAATTTGTCTAAATATCAAGGCATCTTATCTTTGGTGATTGTTTCCTTTATTCTCATCACTTGAATGTTTAAACAAGCAGTAACCATGTAAGGAGAAATTTCATTTTTGTCACTAGTAATACAGCGTACGATGCAAATTCTTTAGCAATTAAAGTGCGTAAGGAGTAAAACATTCAGGCCTGCTCATTTTGAAAGTTAATAAATACTGGTATAACTGCTTCATAGTCACAAATTAGGTTTTACTATACTGAATTACACCGAGAGCATTTATAAAGCAATTATGAAGGAGGGTATTTTGCAAAGTGACATAAAAATATCGCCTGGTCTCAGGTAATTTAAAGTTTCAATTAGCGTCATACGCATGGTTAGCAAACACACCGTAGTATTTTTAATTTTCTCTCCTTGTCACATTCAGACGACCACCGCTGAGCGAACTTATCTGGTTATAAATAAAAGAAAAATAATACAAGAAGTTTTTATTCCAGTTTTACTACAGTTTCGCTGTCTTAAAGTTTGCCTTGGGTTTTATTTCGTTATTTTTGTATCGTTTAACGTTCGGGCAAGTTAAAAAAACCGCGAATATTAATACTGGCAGAAATAAAATGTAAAAGTGTCACTGGCTCGCTCCTGATTGCCCGAACGCTAATAATGAATTGTGACAGCAACAGGGAACAGTAGTAGTAGCAGTGACTGCAGATAACTAATTTGGTTCAAAAAACTTTTTAAGGGTTTTTTTCTTTTCTTGAATTACGTTAGAGCTTCGTATGAACAGGTATAGAGGGCTACGAGGTGAGCTTTATTTTATTTTTCATTGATAAAGCATAAAACACCTGTCACTCTTAATTTAGCCCAGTCATTTTGCATACCTGTTGCGCATTGTTAAATACCTCTTCTGTTGTAACAAATAAAGGAGTCGTGTCGTGTCTCTTGTCGATCGTTTGTGATACCTATCAGCTATGCAGTAACATCCAACGAGCGGGTCCGAAATAACCACGCGCCCTGCCCTCATGCATAAAGACTCGCGCATTGAGATGGGGCATGCGCACGAACTTCACGCTTTCCATTTGAGTCAAACGTTGCAATAGCTATTATTACGATCATCAGCGGTTTTGACAAACAAACGAAGCTAGTGAGTCATTCTGCCTTTTACCGTACCCAAATTGTGAATTAGCCAATCAGAAGCCTTGTTTACTGTCATGATTTTCTACGATATCAAGTCACTGACCTGATATCCTACGATATCATGGACAGTTTGTGAAACTTGCATTTTTTTGCAGACTTTAGAGGCGAAAATTACAACAGAAATACAACGAAACGTAAAACTATTACATTTATTAAACGAGAAAGTAATTTGTTTAACGGTAAGAGAGAAAAAAAATACAATTTCGCGCCAAAATTGGAAGCGGCTACACTGGCGGGCGCTCGAGTGAACTTTACGGACAGCGCTGAAACTTTTTTGGTTTCAAAATGGAGCCGGATTTTCCAAATTTCTTTCTTAACTTGGACTTCCAAGATTCAGAAAATGAAACTCCAAACAAAAGAATTAAATAAAATGGCAGATGAGGAGTTGGAGAAGAGTATTGACGACCAGAGAAGTGTAAATACGTGTCGCTCTACAACGCCTGACTGATCACGGTAACTAATTTGGGAACGAATCTGGGTACGGTAAATACCTAATCGCACCTTTTTTAGTACGCTTCGGCAGCATATCAAGCTCGTTTGGTCTCACCATGGGTATTTTGGCTCGACTACGTCTCGCCAAAATACGAACCACGGCTCGACCAAACTCGCCTGATATGCTGCCGAAGCGTACCAAAAAGGTACGATTAGGTATAAGTATCGCACAGTATTGACCCACTAGCCTCGTTTGCATGCCTTTTTTTTAATTAAAGGATAATTGATCGCAGGCTCAACTGTAAAAACAGCCGTTCTACCGTGCGAAGAACCGCAGGCCGGTTGGTTACCTAGAGTGCTGGTGAGTTCAATAGCGTAAACGTACCGTGGAATGAAGATATCGTTGGTATCGAAAGGAAGTAGGCTCAGGGGCTTGGCCGATCATGGTGGATCTCTTGACAAGCGCCAAATGGCAAGTGTACTGAGTCTACAGAACACTTTTAGACATACCATGGGTTCTAGTACCGTGCGGAGAGGACTGAGAAAGTCTGTATAATCATGATATAGATTTGAAACTATAACACAATATAGTACAACGCTAGAATTGGCGTGCTCCCATTGGTCGAAATCGATCATGTGACGTGATAGTGACTCTCCTCAGCGGGCGGCTATCAGCGCATAATGCCCGTTTTTGGCAATTTTAGCTCAAAATTTAGCGTTTTACAATAAAAACAGTATATGTAAAGTCCTTCCGTCTCAGGCCCTACGTGTGATAGGCTTCCTCGGAAATTTGATGTTCGAACTTCATATAAGTCCTCGAACTACGTTCTCCGGCAAATATTTGTTGTGAGCATCAAATTTCCTCGGGCAACCTATCACACGATAGTGCCTTCGATAAACTTAGGCAGTTTGTTTTGGGTTGCGTTTTGCCACAATTTTACCCCCATTATGGAGAAACGCTGGGATAATTGCTGATTCAATTTCACGGACAATTAGCGCGCGCACAAGCATTCTAAAGAATCTGATATCGATTTCACCATTTACCTAATACGTAAATACTACCATGCCTGCACCCAACCGGATGGCATTTTAACCCAACCATCCTTTTTCTTGAATTCGTGGTGAGCGGAACTCCTTATTTTTAGTGACTCTGAATTCTGTTGACAGGCAAACAACAAAACACGAGCACGTGCGCATGCCCAATCCACCAATGACAAATTTATGATTATGACGTCAAATGACGTTAATTTACAATTGAAGTGAAAAACTTTCTTGAAAGCATCAAGATGGTTATCTCTACTTTGTGGTGCAGCTACATACTTTTCTTCCAAAAGTGCATTTCCTCAACTTATAAGCTGTTTGGCAGCTTATAAGTTCTGGAGATGAGCTTTTGGAAAATATTACTATGTAGTGACCAAATATAACACTTCTGCAAAGGTAAAGTAAATTTTTACAGCTTTCCTTCAGGCACAAAAACACGCAGCGTACGGCTTTCTGATCGACAAATTTCTCACTTGTACTTAGATTTTAATACTGAAAAGTGTCGTTCAGATTTGAGGTTGAAATAGATTTCTAAATTCTGGACTGGGAGTGTTGCCTGACCGTGATTTGTCATGTAGCTTTATTTTGTATAAGTAGTAGGTATATCAACATGCTGCGGAAGGTAAACTGGAAACGAAAAGTAAATAAAATTCGGGGCACCCAACGAGAAAATTTTAGCAAAATACTTGAAACGTCATTTCTGCTTTCTTAGATCGTTTGAAAGCTTTTTAAAGGCATGTTTGTGTAAGCTAATACACGTCAATTTGTTCCGCTGTTTTAACTGAAACTTAAGGTCGCAGAAAATGTTAGGAAACGGAATCCTATCTGCCTGTAGTTTGACCCGGCCTTTTCTACAAAACAAAGACCTCATCGATTTCGCATCTCTTGACGTCTGAAAAAGCGTTTGTGCAGATTTCCTGTCTTTTGCCGTCTAACCGAAGCGAGGTGTTCGTTTTCTAGTTTGATCCGGCCTTTTCTACAAAACGAAGACCCCTCATCGATTTCGCGTCTCTTGCCGCCTGATAAAGCGCTTAGGTCTAACTTCTGGCCATGGGTCTTCGTTGTTAGGTCTTAAGTCTTAGGTCTTCGTTTTATAGATGCCCGAATTTCCGAGCTGCTAATGGCTGTCCGAAAATGCTAACTGACCTTTTTTTACACTCTGAACGACATATTTGTCCCTCCGAAAACAATAGGAATTAATCAGTCCCCTTGTTAGGAAAGTCTGAGGTGATGTTTCGCCAAAGAAATCTCTAGTTTTCGCTGCAATTTAATCCGAATATTTCAGGCGATTTAGGCCAACCGAACCGGATATTCCGCCGAAACGAACCGTTGGGTGCCCCTGGAAATTCTAGCACTAGTCTTGGTCGGTATTTTGGAAGAGAGAAAACCCTCTCTTGGTTATTTTATATTCGCGCACATTTTCAGCTCGAAAAACTATTAACTGAAAGAATGTAGAAAAGCAAGTCAACTGGAAATGGTGAGAGGAATACATACACAGAAGAGCTAATGTTGCAAGACTTAAATTTCGTCCTTATGAAAGCTATGAAGGTGCTATGTCACCAATGTTTAGTATTTCTTTACAAGGCTAAAAGACATACTGGCCGTCTAACGGAAACCTAAAAATAATAATTTAGTTTTGTTTTAGATTTCTCTACTAGTTTTCTAAACTAACTTAGAACACGAGAGTTTTTAAATTGAGTTAATTGAAGTGTTCAGCAAATGCAAATTTGACACAAAAGCAAGATACCTTATTCTCACTTAATTTCGCGAGTACTAAATTTCGCGATATTCGCGATTTTGAAAAAGTCGCGAAATATAGAACACGCGAAGATTAAAATCGCGAAATTTAATAATGAAATTCAAGCTGTTGCTTTATTACTGTTATTCCAACATGTCTCAGCTTCAATTGTTTAGGAGTTTTTTTTTTGTTTGATTTTGTCCATCAGTTATCTTCCACTGCATGACTCTCGCTGTCCGACTCGCTGTCCTCTGCCGCTAAGTTACCTATCGGATATTTAGACTGTGGAATACCTTATGCTTTGTTATGTTTAGCTTGTTATGTTTGCTATTGTTTACGATGACGATCATATTAATTACGTTGTTACAGTTCTGAGGTCAAAGCTACATATTGAAGAATAGAAAAAAATCGCGAAATTTAATAACTCCAATTCTAGTTTCCTCTCAAAATCGCGAAATCTAATACTCACGAAATATGGCTCTTGATTTTTCGCGAAATTCAATACTCGCGAAATTTAGTGAGAATAAGGTTTTACTGTCGGCTGTCAAGCCAAAACCGCTGTACGGCTATAGGGTCCAGAAAAACAATGCGCGGGAAAACATGATGGTGCCAAGCGCGGGAAACCGTGCTGACCGGTGGGACAAGGGGTTGTGTGATATATTCACCTGGTCCCACGCCAAGGGCGTAGCCCGCTGTGCGGCACCAGGTGAATATATCACATACCCTCAAGGGATTTGCATTATACGCTTTGTCTCACTGCGAAAAGCAGAACGGAGAGGGACTCATGGACTTTTCATAGAATATAACCTTGTCGTCATATCTGAAAGAATGAAGCGGATGACAGTGTGTTCCAAAGGAAAAGGAAAACACATTTAGTTCAATAGTAAGGTGAGATGTATAATCGAGGTATGATTCTTTGGAATGTTTCTTTGTATTTGTTAGTGGATGCGAGCAATTAAGTGGCAATGTCTGTAAGAGTGGTCCACTGCATTTCGGGTCAGAAAAAGGTTTTCCCTCAAACTTTGCCCAGAAAACCACCTTCGGGTCACAACACAAGTAAATGAAACGAGTTTCGTTTTGGGAAATACGTTAAATTAATTTTTTTAGAGCCCACAACAGCAATGCGCCGATCAATTCGAAACTTCAACATCCCCCCCGGGCATACCCCGGACATTTGACTGTGCATCGTGCCAAGGCAGGGGGGAATTTGAACGTTGCGTTGAAAGGGTGAGGAATTTGAACCGGATTATTTTATCTCTTGTTCTGACGAAATACGCCCGAGAGGTTTTTCGGTTTTTGCAGGGTATGACGGATTTCCAAGATAGTATTTCGCCTTTGTCAGTTAATAACTATTTCAAAAGAAGTTTGAAGGTGTCATTACGGCATATCTCACTCTGAAAAGCGTGAACAGTGTTTGGTTGAAGACGAAATTTGTCTTTGCGGAGAGTTGTTTCAGTACTAGTTGGTGGGGCATTTGAACGGCATTTTTGCCCCGAGGGGAGCGAATTTGAACAAGCCAATCTTCAAAAGTTCAAATGCCCGGGAGGTTGCCGGGGGGGGGGGGGGATGTTGAACTTTCGAATTGATCGGCGCATAAGAGCGGCAAAATGCGTAAATTGGCGCCTGGCCAGACACGAAAATTGCATAAGTTGGCGACCTCACTGCTCAAAAACCACAAAATGCAGCAGAGAAGTGCTATTATTTTTAAGTTAAGAGGTCCTTCAAGGGTGTAAAGCGTATGTTAAATTTAATTTGTTTTGAAGTGGAGCTTGTGATAATTGACATATTAACACACATCTGAGCGCTTTCTGAAAACTCGCAAAAGTACCCTGTCTTCGTCGACCTTTATTTCCCGAGTCCAGACCGAGTCCCACACCCTAAGACAAAAGCGCCAAAAGTTCAAAGGTGCTGTGGAAAAGGAAGATCAAAACAGCAAAATGAAGGCATAAAAAATCAAAACCCGATTACAAAAAAGTAGAGATTCATTTTTATCCTCCAGACCAGAATAACTGTTACAAGCTCTCCATGAATTTCATTGCAAACAGAGTTATACAAATGACACATATTAGAAGTCAGTACTGTAACTAGCTGAATTCATCGTCAACGTTTTCTACCTACAGTGCAGTACAGTCTTAACATTTCTTTAATATTCAATTAAAACAAAAGTGGGATCCAAACAGTTAAAAAGGTTTTGCAACGGTTACCGCAACTTCGTCCCCAGGGTCTTCTCGCTTTTCAAAATGGCGGCGGCTCGGGAGAAGACCCTGGCACACAGCAGATCACGTGTCTCCAACGAGGATGGAGATGTATTCAAAATGGCGGCTACGGCGAAAAGGGTGAGAAGAACTGGGTACGAGATGCTAAGGTGAAGATAAACAAAACGGCGGAAAAAGCTGAAGTTCAGTTCAAGAAAAAATAGGAAAAACAGACACGTTTTGCAAGTAAGAGTCTGAGGAATACGGCAAAGTGTTAGAGGTCTTGTTTTTGCTGTTCATTGTTTCTTTTTTGTTATTTTGAAGTTAAGAATAATGGGTTTGAGCGTACTCGACTGCCGAACTCCGTAACCGCTAGTTGATTCAATGTTGCTCAAATGAACATATTATATTTTTGATTCATGAGGCTTTAGGCAATAAATTGTCTTATCGTTACATTGTTACAAATCTGTCCTTCTTAAATATTGTTATAAATCCGTCCTTCTTAAAATTATTTGCTTCAGCTTTAGACTTTTAAAATATATCAGGCTCAGATTAAGCTTGAAACATAAATCTTATGGAGTGAGCTTAGGCCTTAAATAAAACTAGTGCTTCAAAATATTTATTCTACATGGCTTACATCTCTGTGAGTTCAGTGGAAATGACTCATTTATTGAAATGACTCATTAATTTTTGATCTGGCATGTTCCAGGTGCTGCTTTGGAGGCAGTGATAATCATTTTGAGTTTGTTGAATTTATTTGTGCCCATTCTTTGCGCTACAGTTTTGCTTGTACAGTTGTAGATCTCCAGGGCTTTGTCACTTTCAATATTGTTTTTTACACTTTAGCTTCAGTACATTAAACACTAGAACTGAGGAGATTGTGAGACTGTAAACAATGGAAAAATAAAGCATTTTAACAGTTCTGGGGATAATATTTCCAGGTTTGAAAAAATTTTCTGCTCAACAAAACAATCAATTGAGTAACCTGCAGCTGGGTGAAGTTTGAAAGTGTTTCAAAAATAGAAATGGGAAAGAGAGGATTGAACTCACCTGAGGGAGTAATCCACAAGTGCTGGAATAGTACAACTAACGGAGTAATAAACAACTGACGGAATTATCATCCAACTGACTGAGTGTAACACAACTGACCGAGTCTGAGACAACTGACTGGGTAATACACAACTGATCGAGTAATGCACAACTGACAGAGAAGTACACAACTGACCGAGTAATGCACAACTGATGGGGAAGTACATAACTGACTGAGTAATACAAAACTGACAGCATTATCATGCAACCCACTGAATGACACAGAACTGGCAGAAAAATGCACAACTGACCAAGTGATGCCCAACTTCCAACTGCAACTTGCAACTGACAGAAAGGTTACACAAGCGACCAAGTAATGCAAAACTGATGGGGTAATACACAACTGATAGAATTATCGTACAACTGACCGAGTGATACACACAGGACCTTTGCATCAAATTCCCTACTCCTCGGGCAAGGAAAATACATGTAGCCAAATGTCTGAGGTATGCTCAGAGGGAAGTTGAAGATTCGAATTGATCAGCAGATATCCTTAAGTTACAAAATTTAGGATGACTCGTTATTTCTTTGAACCTCTGTTGTAACTTTTAGTGGATTTGTGTGGTGTTCTAATTGGATCTGCAAACCCTTTTTATTTGGCTTAGGTCGACATGAGAATAGTTTTAAAGTAGAGACATGAGATGGGAAATCATTCTAAGAGACCATCAAAAACTGATATCCACATAAGAGCACCCCAGATTGATAGCAGTCAATTATGATATTCCTTTCCTTGTTCTTAACTTTAAGCCCCGATATCAACAAACATGTTCTCCTCACTATTCTCCGTAAATGTCTTATGGTACTACTTGAGAGAATTCACATAAACATCCAGACATTTTATTTTTGGTGATCATTTCCTTTATTCTCAGGGCCTGTATGTTTGAACAAGTAGTGATATTGTAGGGAGAAATTAGATGTTTGTTTGTCACTACTGGGGCTTAAAGGCCTAACTACAAATTCCAATGTCAAAACTTCATGAAATCTTTTTCTCTCCTTTTTTTTCCCTGAAATCCTCTCTTTCCCATCGATTTAAATTTTTCAAACACTTTCAAACTTCACCCAGATAACTCAATTGATTGAAGTTGTTAAGCAGAAAATTTTTCAAACCTGGGAATATTATCCCTAGAACTGGTCGAACATGCAAAGAGGACTTTATCTATCCACTGTTAAAATGCTTTATTTGTCCATTATTTACAGTCTCACAATCTCCTCAGTTCTAGTATTTAATGAGACTTACTGAAACTAAAGTGCAGAAAACAATATTGAAAGCGACAAAGCCTGGAGATCTGCAACTGTACAAGGAAAACTGTAGCACAACGAAATGGCACAAATAAATTCAAGAAAGCCAAAATGATTATCACTGCCTCCAAAGCAGCACCTGGAATATGCCAGATCAAAACTTAGTTTAACCAGTCCATACAACACTGCTCTTTTCCCATTCCCTTGCACTTCGTTAAATCGAGGTTGCACTGTAAATAAGCTTAAATCAATAAGTAAATAAATAAATAAATAAATAAATGAGTCATTTTCTATTAAAGGCCTAAGCTCACTCCATAATATTTATATTTCAAGCTTAATCTGAGCCTGATATATTCGAAAAGTCTTAAGAGAAGGACGGATTTATAACAATATTTAAGAAGGACAGATTTGTAACAATGTAACGATGAGACAATTTATTGCCTAAAGCCTCGTGAATCAAAAATATAATATGTTCACTTGAGCAACATTGAATCAAATAGCGGTACGGAGTTCCGCAGTACAGTACGCTCAAAACCACTACTCCTAACTTTAAAATAACAAAAAAGAAACAATGAACAGCAAAAACAAGACCTCTAACACTTTGCCGTATTCCTCAGACTCTTACATGCAAAACGTGCCTGTTTTTCCTATTTTTTCTTGAACTGAACTTCAGCTTTTTCCGCCATTTTGTTTATCTTCACCTTAGCATCTCGTACCCAGTTCTTCTCACCCTTTTCGCCGTAGCCGCCATTTTGAATACATCTCCATCCTCGTTGGAGACACGTGATCTGCTGTGTGCCAGGGTCTTCTCCCGAGCCGCCGCCATTTTGAAAAGCGAGAAGACCCTGGGGACGAGGTTGCGGTTACCGGTACGGACCAAGTTTTGCAGACAACCTAATTTGCATAATGCGAGTCACGCAATTCTCCGGATTAGCATCCAAAGATCAGGACTCAGTAATTCGTTTATTTCATCACTTTGAACAGTTGGAAACTTCTATTTGTGCATGCTGTTCTGCATTTATGACTTGAAATGGAGAAATCTTAAAATCTAGAAGCTATTTAGTTCACACAATCTGAATTATGCTCAACAACCTAATTTACATAATGCATGTGTCATATTCGTAAAAGTCACCAAAAGTTCGAAGCCACTGTGGAAAAAGAAGATAAAAAGCGCAAGGTATTTTTACATTTCTGTGTTCCCTGACATCTCGTTAACGGATTTCAATAGGAATTTAAAGCGACTCGGTCTGGACTCAGGAAATAAAGGCCCACGAAGATAGGGTACTTTTGCGAGTTTTCAGAAAGCGCTCAGATGTGTGTTAATATATCAATTATCACGAGCTTCCACTTCAAAAAAAATTAAATTTAACATACGCTTTACACCCTTGAAGGACCTCTTAACTTAAAAATAATAACACTTTTTCGCTGCGTGTTGTGGTTTTTGAGCAGTGAGGTCGCCAACTTATGCAATTTTCGTCTCTGGCCAGGCGCCAATTTACGCCTTTTGCCGCTCTTACTGTTGTGGGCTCTAAAAAAATTAATTTAACGTATGTCCCAAAACGAAACTCGCTTCATTCACTTGTGACCCAAGGTGGTTTTCTGGGCAAAGTTTGAGGGAGAACTTTTTTTTGACCCTAAATGCAGTGGACCGCTCTTACAGACATTGCTACTTAAGTTCTATAAGAATGTGATTGGTAAAGTTCCCTATTTCAGTTTACTTTCTATAAACGATTTGGATTTATTTTCGCTTTTTGATGTTAACTGTAATCATTCTTTGGGATTAAGTCGAGGGGAATATGTTAAGGGGAATACATTGTATTATTACTCCGCCGTCAGGACGGGGTCTAGTAATACCATTTGGCGGGGTGGTCACTTGCCCCAGACTTCCCTCGACCAAACAAATTTTCGTTACAAACTTTTGGTCAACATAAGCATTATCTTCAGTCGTTTAGGATCGATTCACCAAAATCTTCATGAAAGACGGTATAGAAGACTTACTAGGGATACAATGGCATAAAAATCTCTTCGACGAGAGCAAGGGCGAGGATGCTAGCAAGCTTTGAAGGGCCCCGATTCCATCGGTACCTTTCACTACCTCCGATTGAAAAAAGCCTCAAAATGTCATTTAAACGAGCCAGGACGAACAGGGGAGCACTGAGCTGAAGGTAGGCAGGCTTTATTTCAAGATATCTCGATCCTTTTATTACCGCGGTTAGTCCGTTGTAAATCTCTGCAAACCTTAGGCTTAACGGCTCCTATATAAGCAGCGACGCTATCAAGCGATTGCATAAGAGAACGGTGCAAGATTGACCGGAAATTAATTAAACAGTCAGGACACAATAAGTGGACAATAACGCATAGGTAAACAAGATTTATTTCGATCTATGACATATATTTTCACCCTTTTTCTATTTTTAAATGAATTTCACATACAACGCGTCTGGGCTGCCTGTGGTGCGACTCACTTGTTTTTTTCCGGGGTACAAGAGATCTTGTTTGGCCAGAGGATTCCTACCCCCAAATGAAATTATGGTTTTGTCTCGTGAGAGCAAATTTTAAAGCTAGCTAGTTGACATTTTATTTTTGGAGAAGAAACTAAAATAATGATAATGAACACGGTTCGAATTGTTCAATCAATCAGTCAATAAATCAATCAATTAGTCGTTTTTCTACGCACGTAACCTCTATGAGCTGAAAGGCTCGTTCAAAATAGTGCATCTTAAAAACTATAAAAAAACTATTTAAAACTATAACAATCTGGTTCTATGACGTATCAAACTTCACTGATATACAACAAACTTAAAAAAAAAAGAAGAAGAAGAAGAGGAAAAGAAAAAAATTACTCTTAATTCCCCGCGCTGTCAATCGGTCAACCAATCAATTATTTACGTCTGGCCACCGTGCCTACTGTGGACCAAAGCACTCGAAGCATTATATTACTTTAATTCTTTGACTGTCGTTAAACTACTCCTGAATTGTCAAAACTCAGCACTGCATCAGGGGGGCTCTCAGTGCTCTGGCCAATTGCACACTTCTTTCTCTTCCGTTCTTTTCCACTTTGTCGCACTTCACGCCTCTTTCCAAACATTCCTTTGACGGCTTTTTTGAATCGCGGAGTTCGGAAGCTGTATATTAGGGGATTTATGGCCGAGTTAAGAAATTCCATCATGATAAAAATTTCGGAGACTTGATATGGAGTCTTGTAGTAGCAGGCTCGACAGAAAAAACTGATAGTAACGAACAGTGACCAAGGGAGCCAACAAAGGACAAAACAGAACACTATTATAAAGGTTGTTTTGGCTGCACGAAATAGTCCCAAAGCATGTTTTTGTTGTGCGTCAGTTACTGAAGAGCTTCCATTCTGTGCTTGATTTAACTCATGCCTTTTTTCAGCTGGAAGTGGACTGAGCTGCAGTTCCTGTGGTGGGGGAGTGGCGGCGTCTGCAAGGTTTTCATTTTTAGTCGATGCTGAGTGTAAAAATCAATCAATCAGTCAATCAATCCATCAATCAATCGATTGATCGATCGACAATAAACAGAAAGAGGAACACAGTACGCCATCCCCGCGTTATGGCCAGTACCTTATGTATACGCACAGCCACATCACATCCGGCTTCCACTGCCCAGGTGATATGGCTGTGTGCATGCGTAAGGTACTGGCCATATTGCGGGTGTGGCATTCTCATCCCCAGAACCAAGCGGCTTGTTTAAAATTACGTCTTGTGTAGCTCTTGATTGGCCGATTCAAACTGCGCAATAAGGTTAAGCACGAAAGGATGCACCTGCGAAATTTAAAGTGTTTGAGATTGTCGCTAAATGTCAGGGATTCTTTTCTCGCTACATTATTTTCTAGAGAACTTCAGCCTGTCCATAAATAAACTTACATGTATCTGTTTCATCGACTTTTGTAATGCCGTATAAAAACGTGGGTACCAAATGCTTCTGGATTTCAATTTTCGATCTGGTGGAACGTAATACAGTGTACCGTTTGGTGGCGAAATGAGAGTCCCGATCAGCTTTTAGTCGATCTAACACCATGACTCGATCGCTAGGAATTCAAATTTCTCAGTTGTTGCCAGAATTGCCATGCCCAGAGCTCCATATAAGAGAATAGAGCAGGCCATTATCGATCCTTGGCGCCGACCAATAGGATCGTGGGCTCTGGGGACGAGAATGAGAGCAGGCGCAATAGCACCTTAAAAAATTAGACATGCGCTACCGGATGTCGCGGATTCCACGACATCCGGTAATGGCTGATACCAGAGCCATGCAATCCCTCCGCTGACCGAACAGATCGTAGGCTCTGGGAACGAGAATGCGGGAGTGGTGTAGTGTGTCCCTCTTGCTGTTTATTGTTGGTTATTTATACGTGTTGGGCACACCTATCAGCAAAAATGCTGACCCACTTCCCCATACGCATACCTTGGGAGGACTGTTTAACGGTCCCCAGCCGACAGCTACCTCATGTTTAAGGTGGAGCGGTGTTTTGCACCTCTCCTTGGCAGTAAAGGGTAAGTACGTAGGACTTTCGGGTATTACTTAAACGATATCAGGTCAAGCAAAATTTGATGAGAAAAATTGGGCAAACAAAAGAATTCAAAATAATACTTACGGTTACCTCCTGAACTACCCAGGACGTCAAGGATCTTGCTGAACTACGTCAGGGACAACAACAACGGGATAAATTAAATATTAAGTAAACAGGTAAGTTATTTCACATATCTCACCTATATTTGGGGCAACAGGCTGGTTTTTTCGTGGAAATGAATGACAAGCTTTTATGGCGAGGTGGTATATTCTGTAGTGCACGAAGCTAGCGGCCAACACTGGGACAAGGAAATTTATTACGGAGATCAAAAGTGAGTATTCCCACGTATTGATAAAGTAACAAACCCCGTTTCGGACACTTTTTTGCCTAGCTTTCCAGCCAAGGACTGGAGCAAGTGCAAACAAGAGTGAGTAAACCCATAGAGCAATGATGATAGCAATGGCGCGTCTGCGAGTCATCAGCGGTGACACCTTGAAACGATCAAAGGGGTATTTCAGCGTGAAGTATCGATGAACGCTCAAAGCCAACAAGCTTAGTATGGAAGTAGGAGCCATAAGATGGTATGCAGTGGTCCACAAGTTACACATGATCTCGCCGTGCCTCCACCTTCCTTCGGGGATAATTCGTTCCAAATCAAAGGGTGTGACCAAACACGTGGTCAGGATATCGGAAACTGCTAGTGAGAGGACGAAACACGTGTCAATGGATTGTCGCAGAGACCTGGTGCCCAACATGACCAAACACACCACCGAGTTTCCCAAAAGCGATGCAATGATAATAAGAACATAAAATACGGAGAGGAAGGTCTTGAATTTCATGTCATGTGATGTATACGTCGTGTTGGCCGTCAAATTGTCATTTTCTGAATCATTCATGATAGACTCTGTGAAAAAGGAGGGAAGAAATCCAGTGAAAACATTTCAAATAAAAAAAAAATTCGCTTACGGCCTGCGCAGTGCTTTCTACAATAGTCTAATGTTCTTTTGTTTTATAGCAATAAATACAGGGTTTGGCTCCATTATACCATGATTTTTTTCGTGACGTAACATTCAGTTCTCTAAAACAGTGATTAGGTTTCTATCCAATCTGCAACACAAAAAAGATGTTCTGAAACCATGCTAAAGTTCTGCAGAAATAGGCATGGCCACTAAAAATAATTAAAAGATCTTGCTTGTTGACAATAACCTTATTCTTACTAATCTTCGCGCGTACGATATTTCGCGATTTGAAAAAAATTGCAAAAATTAATACTCGCGAGAAAAAGAAAGAGCGAAAATTAAACAAGCGAAGTTGAATACGATATTATATAAGAAAAGAATACATGAATATTAAATGTTGTGAGTCACGGGCTTTTTTGGAAATTGCTCTGAATTAAAACTGTATCTTCCTGCGCTTACCTGATAGGTATTTTCTGGGCCGGTTTTAGACTAGCACTCTCATCTCATTTCATTCCATTTCCCTTTTTTTCCGGGCGTTTCAAGCTTTTTTCTAATTTCCAGAAGCTAGTAGCCTCGAAATATAATTTCTTCTTATTCTGTATAATTAACTTGTGAAAATTTCCGGTAAAACGGGGCTTTCAGGTCAGGGTTTGGGACACTAAAGCAATGGCAAAACCGCGAAATTAAATACACTTTTGTTCACTTTGTTCCTGGAATGGCGAAAATTAATACTCACGAAATACAGCTCCTGAATTTTCTGGAAATTACGAACGCGCGAAAATTAACAAGAGTAAGGTACTGACAACTTAGCTTTCTAGCATGGCCCTTGTACCGCAACTCAGAACTTCAAAGTATATCCCTGCTAAGCTTTAAAATTTTTCAGGAGCTTAATACAACCCTCTTTAATTGTTTTCCGGGAGACCTGAGGCATAAAAGAGTGTTTGCTAAATAGCGACGTCCACGTAGTTTATGTCCGCTTAACTTTTATTCGATCATCACATCTTCAATTAAAAAAGTCCGTGGATAAGCAACACTATTTACTCTTCCCGAAGAAAAACCTAATTCGCCAAAAAAAAAGTCTTTTAAGACTTTTATTAACATAAAAAGGCCTTACCTTAGAAACGTAAAATAGGCAACTTCTTGGAGCTCGGCTTTCTCAGAGTTCTAGGCTTCTCACTAACGAAGAACTGATTCTGTATTCTTAAAGACATGTATTCATAGGGAGACTGCAAACAGCTGCAAATGATAGGTGAAACTAGACGTTGGAAACGAGATCTTTCGGCACAAATTACGCCGCACGGTGGATCGACTAATTTTTGGCGCCTTCTTGCTGTCTCCAGACACAAAGCTTGTTATGAACATTGGAAGATTCCATTCAATTTTTCTCTCCTTCCTTTTCTTTTTAATTATATGCCCTACATACAATTAAACTGCTTCTAAGGCACAAATTAGGTTTTATTACACTGTATTACACCGAGAGCAATTATTCAAGAGAGAGTAATTCGAAGAAATTTAAGTTTTAGGTTTCCTCGAGGAAATACAGTGTCTTGCGCACAGTCAACTTGTAGAAACGGCGTGTATTTCAACTGTGATATATCCTGGGTCCTTATTTACTAGAGAAACAGGGCCACACTTTTGGGAGTGGGGGGAGTATTTTGCAAAGTTTAATAACAATATAGCCTGGTCTCAGGTCATTAAGATTTCAATTAGCCTCATACAGATTAGCAAACACACCGTGGCATTTTCAATTTTCTTTCCTTGTCACATTCAGACGACCACCGCTAAACAAACTTATCTGGTTATGAATAAAAGAAAAATAATACAAGAAGTTTTTATTTCAGTTTCACCTCAGTTTCGCTGTCTTAAAGTTTGCCTTGGGTTTTATTTTCGTTATTTTCACATCGTTTAACGTTCGAGAAAGTTAAAATAAACGCATAACGTAATACTGTCAGAAATGAAATGTTACAGTGTCACTCGCTCCTTATTGCTTGAACACTAATATAGAGCTGAGACAGCAACAGCAGTAGTAGCAGTGATGCAGATAAAATTTGGTTCAAAAAACTTTTGAAGGGGAGTTTCATTGCGTGTTTCTCGAATTACGTTAAATCTGCGTATGAACAGGTGTAGAATTCTACGAGGAGAGCTTCCATTTATTTTACATTGATGAAGCATAAAACACCTGTCACACTTAATTTAGCTCAGTCATTTTGCATACATGTTACGCATTGTTAAATATTTCTGATGTTGTAACAAATAAAGGAGTCGTGTCGAGTTTCTTGTCGATGCTTTGTGATATCTATCAGCTATGCAGTAGCATCCAAATAACCACTCGCCATGGCCTCACGCGTAATTATAAAGCCTCATGCATTGAGATGGCTACAGGGCTTGCGCATGACTTCACGCTTTCCATTTGAATCAAGCGGCGCAATTCTACTGTGCGACGAACCGCAGGCCGGTTGATTACCTAGAGTGCTGGCGAATCAAAATAATGTAAAGGTACCGTGGAATGAAGATATCGTTGGTATCGAAGTGAAGTAGGCTTAGGGGTTCGGACGATCATGGTAGATTTAACAGGCGCAAGTGGCAAGTGTACTGAGTCTACAGAACGCTTTTAGACATACCATGGGTCCTAGTGCGGTGTGGAGAGAAGGGACTGACAAAGTCTGTATAATCATGATATAGATTTAAAACTATAGCACATTATTGTACTACACTAAATTTTGGCGTCCTCCCATTGGTCGAAATCGATCACGTGACGTGATAGTGACTCTCCTCGGTGGGCGCTTTTCAGCGCATAGTGCCCATTTTTGGCGATTTTCGCTGAAAATTTTGCGTTGCACAATAAATACAATAGAGTCCTTCTGTCTCAGGCCCTATGCGTGATAGGATCCCTCGAAAATTTGATGTTAAAACTTCATATAAGCCCTCGAACTACGTTCGCCGGCTAATATTTGTTGTGAACATCAAATTTCCCCGGGCAATCTATCACACGATAGTGCCTTCGACAGAAGAACTCTATTGTTTAAATAATCGCTAGAGAGCTGAAAACTGCAAAAAAAAAAAAAAAAAAAAGAACACAGTCATACGTTTCAGGTATGACCCCTTCATCGGTGTTTGCCGTTGCCAGTGACAAACACTCGTGCTCTCGCTAAATATGTCAACGCGTGCATTCTGTTAAAACAACACCGGCAGTTATTACGTACATTTGCAAACGCCTAACGCACGTAAATGTGACAGAGAGTGGAAAGAGATTGAAAAGATAATGTGGACTCATAGCAAATTTTGAAACTTGGAATCTTAGAACTTTAAGTCAAAGTTAAGGCCACGAGTTTATACCAAGCTCTTGTGGCGGAACTACGTCACTGATGGTTAAAAATCTTTCGAATGTATATAACGACAATGGGTTCAATTATTTAAAAGCTTGCAAGAAAGCGCGAATGGAAACCTCCGATAAACTTAGGCAGTTTGTTTTCGGTTGAATTTTGCCAGAATTTTACCCCCACTATGGAGAAACACTGGGATAATTGCTGATTCAATTTCACGGACAATTAGCGCGCGCACAAGCATTCTAAGGGGTCGGATCCCGATTTTCACCATTTACCTAATCCGTAGGTGCCACTATGCTACCAGATGGCATTTTAACCCAATCATCCTTTCTCTTGAATTCGTGGTGAGCAGAACTCCTTATTTTCAGGGACTCTAAATTCTGTTGACAGGCAAACAACAAAACACGAGCATGTGCTCGTACCTAATTTCCACCAAAGACAAATTTATGTTTATGACGTCAAATGACGTTAGTTCACAATTGAAGTGAAAAACGTTCTTGAAAGCATCAAGACGGTTATCTCTACTTTGTGGTGCAGCTACATACTTTTTTCCAAAAGTGCATTTCCACAACTTATAAGCTGTTGGGCAGCTTATAAGTTCTGGAGATGAGCTTTTGGAAAATATTACTATGCAGTGACCAAATATAACACTTCTGCAAAGGTAAAGTAAATTTTTACAGCTTTCCTTCAAGCACAAAAACGGGCAGCGTACGGCTTTCTGATCGACAGATTTCTCACTTGTACTTAGATTTTAATACTGAAAAGTGTCGTTCAGATTTGAGGTTGAAAAGATTTAGCTGAATAGATTTCTAAATTCTGGACTGTGAGTGTTGCCTGATAATTTGTCATATAGCTTTATTTTGTATAAGTAGTAGGTATATCAACATACTGCGGAAAGTAAACGAAACGAAACGAAAGGAAATTCAGGGGCATACAACGAGAAAATTTTAGAGAAAATACTTGAAATATCATTTTCTGCTTTCTTAGATTGTTTGAAAACTTTTTTAAGGCATATTTGTGTAACCTAATACAGGTTAATCTGTTCGGCTGTTTTAACTGAAACTTAAGGCCGCAGAAAATGTTAGGAAACCGAATCCTATCCGGCGAATTTCCGAGCTGCTAATGGCCGTCCGAAAATGCTAGCTGACCTTATTTTACACTCTAAACGACATATTTGTCCCTCCGGAAACAATAGGAATTTTAAATCAGTCCCCTTGTTACGAAAGTCTGAGGTGATGTTTCGCCAAAGAAATTTCTAGTTTTCACTGCAATTAATCCGAATATTTCGGGCGATTTAGGCCAACCGAACCGATTTTCCGCCGAAACGAAACCTTTGGGTGCCCTTGAAAATTCTAGCACGAGTCTTCGCCGACATTTTGGAAGAGAGCAAACATTGTCATTCTCGTCCCCAGAGCTACGCGGATTTTTTTAAATTACGTCTCTTGTAGCTCTGGTAACGGCCAAAAATTTATTTTTTTTGATTGGCTGATTCAAACTGTATGCGCAATAACGTTAAAAGTTTTTGGCTTCTACGCATAACGTTTTATTTCCGGTTGAATTAATCAGGGCATTAATTAATATATTGACTTGATCAATTTGCACGCAAAGAATGTGGCTTAGGGCAGATTAAGCGACCACATTTTGCTGTTTGGTTAAGCACATAAGAATTCAAAGCGTTAGAGATTGTCGCTAAATGCCAGCGATTCTTTTCTCGCTA
Organism: Siderastrea siderea; assembly: GCA_964030785.1. Classification (NCBI taxonomy): domain Eukaryota; kingdom Metazoa; phylum Cnidaria; class Anthozoa; order Scleractinia; family Rhizangiidae; genus Siderastrea; species Siderastrea siderea. The sequence goes on from OZ034971.1 coordinate 11,646,957, forward strand.
ATGCATTTTCTACAAAACTACAACTTTGCCATAAATAAACTTACGTGTAACTGTCTCATCAACTTTTGTAATGACCTCTTGATGTCGATGTTTAAAAACTTGGGCACCAAATTCTTCTGGAAATTTTCGATGGGGTAAAACGTAATACAATGTAGCATTTAGTGGCGAAACGATAAGTACACAATTGACATTCTCACACATCAGAAACCAGACGAATGTAATAAAATAACTGTACAATTCAGTATAACGCAAATGCAATACCTTTATTCAGGGAAGATACAAATCCAAACCTCGTGAGCAAAATGCAGGGACAATCGTTCTTCTGAACAACTACGGCACGAAAGGCAGCTTTTTAAGTTTGCTCCTTTTAAAGCTCCAGGTTTTCCGCTAATTGCGGGAGATTTAGAGGGTTCCGAACAGCTTTTCCATGACTCGATCGAAGTTGAACGGTAATCATGTTTGCTCAGTTTGAAAATTTGCATTATACGCTTTGCCTCACTGCGAAAAGTGGGGCAGAGAAGAGAAAATTTAAGAAGCATAGCATTCATGGAGTTTTCACGGAATAATCTTGTCGTCATGGCAAGAATGAAGACGGGTGACAGCGTGGTTTGCAGGGAAAGAGGAAAAAACGTCAAGTTCACTAGAAAGGCGAGACGTATAGCAGAAATGCATGTTAACCGAGGTATGATTCTTTCGAATGTTTCTTTGTATTTGCTAGTGGTCGCGACCAATTTAGTCCTATAAGAATGCGATTGGTGAAGATTCCCTGTTTCAGTATACCGGATATGCATTTATTTTTCGCTTTTCGACACAGGAGGCCCAAGCATAATATTTGAATATTATTAAAAATGGCCTTTCTAAATGTAACACCTTGTATGGGATTTCGAACCGAACATTTTGAGTAATACATAACAGCGAACTAACTGAATAAAGTTCATGAAACATTACATGGTGTTGTCAGTTGCTGTCCTTACAGCGGATTTTGAGCAAATTTAGGTCCATTTATTTTGCTGTGTATTAGTACATGTATAATGTGATAACAAGGAAGGAGTCATTTGGCCCGATTTAACCACTTTCACCGGCCGACACGTTTCGGAATTTGCTCAAATTTACGCACAAATCTGACTTAGCGACGTGATAAAAGGATGACAAACAAATGATTTTCTCAAAACTAGTTGCACATTCCTCGTGTTCCCAAAGAATTAGCCACTGCACAAAATCATAATAGCATCTCAAAATAGGCCGCCATGTATCCTTGAGGATCAGAATAGTCCCGTTTGTCCACGGTCGACACTGGACACCAGTCAAATTATGCCCTTATGGGGAGGGCCACGCTCGTTTTGGTCGTGTTACAATTGTAGCAACTATGACCCGGTGCGGACACAAATTGGCGCTCCAACACAGTCCGAGAACTAAAGCAAAAATATTTTAATTTCGACGGTCAAAACAAAACCACTCTGTTGTTTAGTCACAGGGTCCAGAGAAACGATGTATTTTGAAAAAGAAAAACGCAGCAAATCATTTGTCTTTTGTTGCGCTAGGGAGCATTTACAGAAACTTGTTGGGGGGGGGGGCACAGATGAGAAACTGGGAGGTGTCTGAAAATTTTGTGGTGTAAAAAGTAAAAGGGGGGTTTCTGAAAAATTTAACTCGTACCAGGGGGGGTACTTGCAAAAAGAAGAAAATGCAACACAAAACTAGCCATTGAATAGTGGACTGCAACGTGTTTCAACATCAATAGCATTTAATAAATTGAATTTGTTTAACATTAGTCGCTATAACTATTAAAACTGGAACCTTTATGACAACGTTAGCATTAACTTATATGAATTAACATCACAACTAAATATTAACTGTTTATAGTGCAGCATTTTGGCTACTCCAACCAAGGTCATCTGAATAGAGACTACAGAAACAATATTTATTTTTCTTTTTATTGCTCTGACACTGGAGATCAATTGTACCTAATTTTCTTTGCTGGCCTTGGTCAGTTTAGTCATACTACAATAAAAACTTCAACATGTTGTGCCTTAAGACTATCAATAATAGCTGCCTTTTTAACAAGAAATTATATAGAAAACATGTATCATATAATGTATGATATATATGTATCTACATCACTATAGCTGCACTATCCTGTTTTTTTTTTTTTTAAATAAAACACAGGTGTCAAACAGTTATGCATCAACGTGCCACAAATGGTGTGTCTCAGATTGAATGTCTGAATCGCTAATTTTCTTGGGTGGATAAGTACTGGCAACAAAGGAAGAATGGAGAGTGACTAGCTGTTCTACTAACATGTACAAAAGGTGAATTAAGAATCGAAACGGTTCGAATGACAAGATTAAAGGATATGAAAATTAAGAATGTTTTGTAAGACAAACTGAACTCCCCTGCACGGATCTAGTGATTTTGCTTATGAATGCCATTACATCGAATTTTGTCTAATTAAATTTTTTGAAAAAATGCTATTGTCTTAAAATTAATGTGGTTTTAAGTGCAAGGCAATTTGATTGTTACTTGGTCCTTGTAATTGTTTGTAATTTCAATCGATGTCTGGTTCAAACATCAAGAGGAAACAAACTAGTTTTTTGCCAGTCCTAAAGACAAGCCGGGAAAATTCTAAATTCTGTGTCAAAGGTCCGTGAATGTCAGGGAATTCTTTTCGGCTTGTCACAAGTTTGATCTGCGGCGATGTTTTCTAGGCCATAACTATAAATGAATTGTGTTTCTGGCTTTTCCGTCCATCGGTCAGAGAGAAACTGGTCAGTGAAGAGATAAGGAGATCATTACGTATGTAGGTGATTACTCCCTCCCCTGCAAGTTGTTTTTAGGGGAGTCGTATTACCCTCTTTGGGGAGGATGGTAATACAACTCCCCTAAAAACGAATACCAAGGAGGCTAGCTGAGTGCTAGCCTGTGTGTGGGCTCCTTGCTGACGATTAAAGCGCAAGAAAGTGCGCCGAGAGTAGCGGGCGGTGCGAGACTCGGGGAGGGGGCTTCCCTCCCCAGGGGCGCGTTTCTCGAAAAGCCATTCGTAAATAGGAACCACTCATTCTTCAAAGCTGTTATTTTAACATGTCATTAAGACTAATAGCAAAGTTTTACGTTTAGAAACTTTTTTGTTTACAAGATACTGTGTGAATTATCGTGCCCGAAATCTACCCGAAAAGTTTCGGGGCTTCGAGAAACGTACGCCTGTCCGCACTAGGTTAAATATCTCTCCACCGAACGATTTTTACAAATACAATTATATACAATTTATATAGCGCCTTTTCTGAGGGCATCTATAAGCGCTTTACATGTATGTTATCAAATCTTAAAAAAACTACAAGTGCATAGTCACTAAAAATAAATGTTCAATAAAGAGCTTTCTATTAAAAAAAAAATACTTCTTAAGTCTCTTCTTAAAGACGTCTTCTGAGGGATCGTAATAAATTTTTCTGTGCCCTATATCTGCCGAACGGTTAATAAATAAAACGTCAAGGTTGTTTTTGTCCCATAAGAGCAGATTTTAATGACAGTAGTAATGACATTGTTTGGGGTGAAAAGTCACTGAAAAATTGGTAACGAACACTGTTTGATTAGTTCGTTTGCTACAATATTAACCAGCGCTGTCAGTCAGTCAGTCAGTCAGTCAGTCAGTCAGTCAGTCAGTCAGTTAGTCAGTCAGTCAGTCAGTCAATCGATCAATCAATCAATCAATCAATCAAGGACAGAGCATTAAATTAGTTTAATCTTTGAACGACGTTAAAACGACTCCTAAGTTATCAAAACTCAGCATTGAATTAGGAAGGTTCTCTCTGCGTGGGGAAATTCGAGACTTCTCTCTCTTCAATTCTTTTTCATTTTTACACGCTTTGTGCTTCTTTGCCAACATTCTTTTGAAGGCTTCCTTGAACCGTGGAGTTCGGAAGCTGTATATTATGGGATTGATGGCCGAATTAAGATATCCCATCATGAGGAAAATGTCGAAGACTGGCTGTGGAATCTTCAAGTAACAGGCAACACAAAAGGTGGTGATTATACTCAGTAACGTGAATGGGAGCCAACAAAATACAAACGAGAACACGATAATAAACGTTGTATTGGCTGCACGAGAGATTCTCAAAGAATGTTTTTGTTGTGCTTCTGTTGCCGAAGAGCTTTCATTTGCTGCTTGGTTTGACTCGTTATGCCTCTTTCCAGCTGGAAGCGGACTGAGCTGCAGTTCCTGTGGTTGGGTAGTGGCGGCTTCTTCCGTGTTTTCATGGTGAGTCGATGCTGTGTATCAATCAGTCAGTCAATCAATCAATAACAATCAATCAATCAATCAATCAATCAATCAGTCAGTCAATCAATCAGTCAATCAGTCAGTCATGCGCATGGCCCAATTTTTGCGCCGCCAAACAACAAAAAATGCCTCGCCGAAAAACCTACAGAAACGCTTGCTACGCAGGCTAGTTTTTCCCAGTCCCATTGGCAGTTCGCAAAATCGACGTTCCTCTGTATGATTATATTGTGTGCTATGGTATAGCCTTGCTGCATTGCTCTGCCATGCTGATGAGTCATAGAAAACAAAATCGCATTGCACTGGCTGGCACTCATGGCTAGTGAAATGGAATGGTTAGGGACCTCAAGCAACCAGAACGTCACTTATTTATGTATTGATTTTTGTACCCCCTCTAGGCCTTTATAGATTGTGCCAGTAAATTAAGTCAAAGTTGCTCCCAGAAATGGTCAAAAGTTGCTCAAAAGTTTCAAATAATCGACAAAGTTGCCCTCAGAATTTAAAAAGTTGCTTGTAAAAGTGAACTATTTTATTCTGAATAACATCTTAAAACAACATGCAGAAATTGTTTTATGTGTCATATAACATAAGTTTTTCTTTCCAGTGCTGCCATTAGTGAAATAACAATATGGCGAATCCAGTTCTTTAAATAACCGCTAGAAATTTGGTGCGTTGTTCGTGGGAGATATTAAATTAATAACTGCTGACCCGTTTGTGGGCGCACATCAATTCTTACTGAGTTTACACGTCTATAGCATTTCTAGTATCAACCAAAACAACTGCAAATTTTAGTTCATTTATGTTTTTATACCTCAGATGACTCATTTGTTGCCCAAAAGTTGCTTTGGGAGGCAAAAGTTGCTCTAAGTTGCTGGTAGCACAAAAAGTTGCTCAAAACTCTAAAAGTTGCCAAAAAGTTGCCAAGCACAATCTATTTAGGCCTAACCCCCTCCTTAACTCTGAAAATGTAAACGTTATGACAACGAAACTTAGAGGGCAGATAGTACGTCCAAATATGTTTCCTTTGAGGTCCACAACATGAGCTGATGACGTCGCATGGTGTAGGAACTACGTCATGTTCTTCAACGGCGGCCATCTTGGACTTGCTATCTTGGATTTTTGTAATGTTTCCAAAATCTCCGAAAAGCACCAGAATTGACCAAAGCAATCAAAATCAATATAGCAACATTAAATGATCTAAAAACTGGTAAAAGTTACCTCATAATAGCTCAAAAACCAGCCTGTCAAAATATGGTTGTCATGGTAACTTCAAATTTGACGAACTGTGGTATGTTACTCCAAATTGTTCCTAGGTAATTTTTTTTGGGAAAGTCACCAAGTTTGGTGGCTTTAATTTAGAACGCACGTTAAAAAAAAAAAAAACTTATAAACGTCTAAGGTCCGCGCGGGCAGATTCCGTCCCCCACCCTCGATCTGAATAGGGTTAAGATCTCGGTAACAACAATGGATGAGACAATTAAATAATTAAGTTATTCATACATCCAACTCACCCCTGTTTGTGGGAACAGGCTGGTTTTCACCAGGGCGATCAACTCGTGGTAATGAATGTCGAGACTTTCTGACGAGGTGGTATATTCTACAGTGTATGAAGGAAGCAGCCAATAGTGGAATCAGGAAGTTTACTACGGAGCTCAAAACTGAATAAATCCGAGAAATGTTAAAAAGGCAAACTTCGCTTACGACACTTTTTGAGTAAGTCTTCCAGCCAAAAACTGGAACGAGTGAGAACAAGATTGAGTAAAACCATAGACCAACGATGATGGCAATAGCTCGCCTGCGAGTCATCAGCGGCGATACCTTAAAACGATCAAAGGGGTATTTGAGCGTTAAGTATCGATGGACGCTCAAAGCTGACAAGCTTAGTATAGAAGTAGGAACCGCGAGAAGATAAGCTGTGGTCCACACGGTACACATGATCTCGCCCTGCCTCCACTTTCCCTGTAAAATAATTTGTTCTAGATCAAAGGGTGTGACCAAACACGTGGTCAGGAGATCGGAAACTGCAAGCGACAGGACGAAGCACGTGTCAGTGGATTCTCGCAGAGACCTGGTGCCTAATATAACCAAACACACCACCGTGTTTCCCAGAAGCGATGCAGTGATGATAAGAACGTAAAATATGGAGAGGAAGATCTTGAATTTAATGTCATGCGATGTATATGAGTATGTATACGTGTATGTCGTGTTGGCCGTCGAGTTGCCATTTTCTGAATCATTCATGATAAACTCTGTGAAAGAAGAAAGAAAAATCGAGTTTAAATGTAAAAAAAAAACCTTGCTTACGGCTTGCGCCGTGCTTTTTACATTAAGTCGATGGTTTGGCTCCTTGATATGTTACCACGATTATTTCTTCATCCACGCCATTCAATTCTACAAACTAGAAGTTAGGTTGCTATCCAATGTGCATCACAATAAAGACGTTCTAAAACCATGCAGTTTTTCTGCGGAAAGAGGCATGTCTTATGAAAATAACGGAAAGATCTCGCATGATAACATAGCACCCTAACGTGGCCCTTGTACCGGAAGCCTGGACATTGAAAGTATCGTCTACTTTGGAATCTTTTACTATCATACGGTAAACCTCTCATTATTTTCCCGGAGACATCTAGCTTATGTTGTGCTTAATTTTCACTACACCACAACTTTAAGTAAAAAGTCCTGAGGTTAAACACTACTATTTCCTATATCCTGACAAAAAAACTTAGACTGCAGTTCGCCAAGAAAAAACTCTTAATAAAAACGCCTTACCTTAAAGATGCAAAACAGGCAACTTCTTGGCGGTATACTTGTTAGTTTCTGGCTTTCCCACTAACGAAAGCTGTATATAGTGACTGCAAACAGCTGCAAACGACAGGTGAAAGGGTAGTTAAAAACTACACTGCACTTAAGGTGCATTTATTTTTGTCGCCTTTCAAGCTGTAACCAGTCACATAGCTAGATATGATCTTTGGAAGATTCGATTAAATTTTTCTTTCTTACTTTACGTTTTCAATTGTACGCCCTGCTTTGTAGTGTATATCAGACTAATATCTGTATGTAAATTACTGCTGAAGATTTACTTACCGTTTTACCAGAAACTCATAAGGGGTTGCAACCCCTTATGGGTTTCTGGTTTTACTTAATAATAACACATTCAGCTGGGTTGCTTTTCAAATAGTCGTTAGTAGAAAGAATTAAGTGCTAGATCAAGAAACGAATACGTCTACAAAATCTGCATCTTATCTATATAACAATCGATCAAAACTAACCATAGTTTAGCACTAAAATATTGACGAAGTGAAATAACAGTTACATAATCAACGGTTTTAAAACTGAGTGCAAACGTCAGTCTGTAAGCGATTCTCACCACTATAGCTGACGCTCTTTTCGAGTCACTCACTTGCTTAGAAAGCTTATGTGACTTGCACTTCTCGCAAGGCCGTAACTAGTTACATTGTTTGGCAACACTTAGTAAACATAGCCACGAAGTATTTAGATATTCTTTTTACTTCTGAAAGTCATCTAACATTAGTTTTATTACATCATACGAAGTATGCGCGCAATGATGGTTAAATAAGACGTAATGATTGCTTCTTAGGCTCACAAATTAGGTTTTATTACACCGTATTGCACCAAAAGCAATAATTTGAAGGAGACAGTAATTTGAAGAAAGTTTCAGTATTAAATGGTTTCCTCGAGAAAATAAGTTCAATTTCTATGGACAGAGAACTTGTAGAACCTGTTTCGTTTTCAACGCTCATCTATTCTGAGCCGTCGTTTAATTAATAGAGAATCAGGAACCATTTTTTTCATATTTCGGGGAAGTGTCATTACCAAGCGAAATGAAAATATGGCTTGATCACTCAGGGACTTAAGGCAGCATTAGCGTCATACAGATTAGCAAACACACTGTGGTATTTTTAATTTTCTCTTTTTGTCCGCCATTCAGACGACTGCCGCTTAGCGATTTTATCTGGTTATCAATAAAAGAAAAATAGGACAAGTTTTTATTCCAGCTTTTCCCCAGTTTATCTTCCTTAAATTTTGTCTTGGGTTTTATTTTCGTGATTTTCGCATCGTTAAAGGTTCGGGAAGATTTTAAAAAAACTGAAAACACCGCAAAAATTAAGGCAGAAATATAGATTGAAATGCCACTCGCTTACTTGCCCGAATGCACGGGGGGTGACAACTCTAACAAACGCTGTTTGAGCAATACTAGGTCTTAACGTAAGTCGTCCCGGAAATTTGGAACATAGTCCCGAATTTTTGGGATACATTCCCGGAAAATTTTAGAATTCCCGGCATTCTGACAAAGTTTAACACAGCGTATATATTCGAACATTTGCCTTTTTTATTACTTGTGTAACTTAAATATTACATGTTCTGCATGTTTAGAATTATTTTAACCACGATTAGGGTCTTAACAGCAAAACACTTCAATTTTAATTAGCATAGAAACAGAACATCTTTAAACTGACCGTATTTCCTTGTATACTGAAATTTATGCTCTTCTAATAAACGAATCTCTTAATTGAGAGAAATAAAACAAGTTAAACGAAACAAAATAAATAAATAACTGAAACTGACTTCCGTTAGGCACATATAAAACTATATAAGCGATGTCACTGTATCCTTTCTACGTCTTTCTCTCTCATTTCGGACGGTTAACTGTGAGCTGAGGTTAACGCAGTGGCAACTAGCACAGTTCCTTTTTGTCAACATAAACATGACAACAAGACAGTAAGACACTACCTCTCTGGAACCTCTTTTTTCATTCGCCCGCTGTAAACACTACCTCTATTGTTATTCAGGGATAGTGGCATTGTTATGACCTGTTATCTATTGTTTTAAGAACCAATGAAGTAACTCGTTCCGAGAGGTAGTGGGCGACCCCAACAAGAGCGAGCGTCCTTAACTGGAAACCACTGTTTTCGTCAACTATAGATTCATTTAACATAGAAACAGAACATCTCTAAACTGACCGTATTTTCGTTGTTTACTGAAATTTATGCTCTTTTAATAAGCGAATCATTTAATTGAGAAAAAATGAAACAAGAAAACGAAACAATATACATAAACTGATTTCCGTTAAGCACATAAATAAACATAAAAATGTAAACAATGTCACTGTATCCTTTCTACGTCTTTCTCTTCCATTTCGGACAGTAAACTGTAAGCGAGGTTAACGCAGTGGCAACTAGCACAGTTCTTTTATGTTAACATAAACATGACAACATGATCATGAATTAAGTGCTGAGATAAAGTGCACATTAACAAGAGCTAACGTCCTTGACTGGAAACACTGTTTTTATCACTTGGACCAGAAATCATATGAATGACCTACTTATTTTCGGCTTGTTACACGGCTGTAATGCAATTTGATCATACTTTGTTTGTATAAGCCGGTAATACCTTATTATAGGAATAAAACGAAGCATTTTAACAACGCGAAAAAAGTCGAATTTGATGTTTATACGTAATAATTTATATAACAGCTTGCACTTTTAACAAAACAAAACAACGTCCAACAGCTGACCTCAAGGCTAAATACCGCTAAACCGTATTCCAACTAGTAATACCAACAAAAGTATTTTTAAAAAGTAACTACCAAGTCAGATAATGACCTTTAATACATTGATGAATCTAAGGACGTTTGAAATCAATGGAAGTGAAGGTGTCTTCAAATAAAAATTAAAAATGAAATGTAGGTGACTAAAATTAAAATTAAATTCGCCTTAATAAAATGCATCGTTAATTTCCTATAATAAGGTAGTAGTCGTGCTAACGTGAACGAGAAAAGAAGCCTGAAGTGTTCCGTTGACTACGATGAGCAACGAGAAGCCCTCTGCCGTCTTGTGTATGCCGCTACAAGAGTGAGATCCACATTTTCTCTTGGTATCCACATTCCGGCACTGTCAGGCTCTTGTGTGCCCTTCAATAGGTACTCCACGCCGTCTTTGGTTACTCGATGACCAACCACCACCACACTTTTCTCGCTGGCTTCGGATGATCGCTCAGTAGACACACCTGGTTCTTTGCCTTTAGCCCTTTCTACTCTTTTTCCTTCAGTTTGTTTTGTCACAGAATCCAACCACTGCATCAAAGGAGCGCTTTCTTGATCGTGCAGTGTCACAGCGGCTTTTGGTTGACGGCAGTACAAAGGAAGGGAGCCTGGCCTCTGCTTGTAGATTTGTCGCACTCCACTAACTTTAACACCCTTTCCGTACACCCGACAAAAGTCACGCATTTCCAATGCTTCTTTCTTTATCCGCGAACTTTCCTTAATAAAAGTACGATCATCTTTCCGCTTTTTGTAGAGTAATGGCATTTGGCAGTCGTCTCTGTGTTCATAACGAGTCTCTCTCTTGCTCTTGAATCCAAGCCCCATAGCGGATTTCATTGCGCATTCCAGTGCACTGCGAGAGGAAAGATACTTGAATTCAAGTGCAGATGGAACCGCCTGATCTCGGTTGTAAACTCCAAACATGCCTTCTGTACGAAGCGTTGTAACAGAAGTAAACTGAAAATCATTTAGTCTACTTTCAAGGCCATGTTCTCTTAGAAGCCCTTCGATGCCTCTCTTCCCTTCTGAGGATATCCTTGTATTCTCCATGGTTTTTGTTGCGGGGTACCATACTTTCCCATGCTGGCGGTCTTCTTTCCCGGTAACCTTTCGGCGACTTCATTTTGCCACTCTCCAAAGTAGCTGCTTCTTTGCTCCAGAGCTTTAATCTTTGACGGGTAGTCCATAGCTCTGACTTTACATTTATAATTCTCACCAAGTCTCTTTTCAGTTAGACCGTAAGCTTCGTGGCCGTTGCGGAGGGTCTCCATCCAATTCTGAAACTCTTGCGTTGGTGTGTATAGACGAAGCCTGCCACCATCAGCAATAAAACACGCCGACCCAACACTCCAAAGGCTATTGAGACATGAAAGCTTTGATGAAGCAGCTGACCCGTCTTCATAACTGTGGGTGGGGTGTGGGCGATGACCAGCCACCTCCTCCAATACAGCTGACGAATTTCTGCCATCTTTACTTGCATTCAGTGTTACTTTCATTTTGTATAGCATGCTGGTGCTTGATGCAAGGAAAACGGCACTCCCAACCCCTTGAAAAGATGACACATGTACTGGCGATATCTCATTGGGCAAATTGACAACTAACAGTCCGTCCCCGTTTTTGGCAAAAAAGACAAGCGCGCACTCTGAAGAATCACAAACAGCTACAACATCTAAGACTGGCAAGAAGGCTATTCCTGTTGGTTCTTTAAATTTGTGCTCGATGATCTTTGTCTTACCGCCCTCCAGATTGAAAACAACAACTGTCTTCTTCCCACAGTTGGTAATCCAAACTTGTTTTCTTTCACGAACAAGGTCTGCTTTAAACGGTCGACCGATATCTTTGAGTACTGGGCGAGAGGTTGTGCTGCTTGACAAATAAAATCTACCAATTCCAAGGGTATCACAGATGAGAAGATGCTGGGGCTTTTCTCGAATGAAGATGACATCTGTCGGGTTCTTAAATGTCTTGGAGATAACCTCGACTGTAGGTGGATTAGCTATGTTTGCTTCGTAAATAAGATTCTTTTCACCATCGGTTAGAAAAACACGACTCTCTTCGGTAATACAACATGCTGTCAGCCTTCCAAATGGCTCTCCGTCAATCTTTCTTCTCTTGTTTCCTTCTTCTCCATAACGTACATTTGAAGCAACGGTAACCACAACGGGACCAGCATCCCTAATGGCCTCTTGTAAGCGAGATGATACATGTGCCATGAACGTTTCGTTGGACATTCTGTCAATCCGGGAGAGAGCTTCTTGAGTGATAGCATCTTTCACAGGCTTGTTGATAGTAGCATCAGGATGCGAACGCAAGACTTGTATGATTTTTGTCGAAAAAACGTCTCCGTTCTTTATTTGCCAGTAATTGTCGTGCTCAGCGACGATGTTCTTGTCTGTATGTGAGTCATCTGGCGATGGAATTATCAGAATTTCTCCAGTGTTCTTGTCTACCAGTTTAGCGTCTCTTGTTTCAGAAGAGGTACGCTTCTCTTCTAGCTGGCGGAGGATCTTTTTCTGTTTTTCAAGGCAGTCACTTGCTAACACACAGACAACAACACGTTTGCATGACACCTGACTTTCGACGCAAGAAAAGCACGGCCTTGTTATAGACTTCCACTGATCTGATGAAAGATTCAGTGCTTTACACCTTTCACACAGCTGGCGGTCAGTCGTACATTGTTCACATACGAACTTGCAAGCTCCTAACTCTGCCACACCCGTTTCCACCTGTTCCATACATCTATCACAACACTGTAACACCTCCACCGCGTTTGAAATAAGCATCCAAAGTTCTTCGGATGATCCAGTATCATTGACAAGATAGTGGCCCATTGGAAGTGCTAATTTGCTGTCAAGACTTTCTGCAATGAATTCTAAAGCTTCTTTTGCGAAAGGTAGGCCGGCCACCTTCTTTCTTCTTTCTTCGTCGCCCAGATTACGAATTTCTTTCATTTCTTCGTACGCCATCGGGCCACTTGATAAACCAATGACTGAGTGGTGATGCCGACAGTATTCTAGAGCTGGTTTAAGTTTTAGTCCGTCATACTGCAAGCAACAAGGGAAAATACTTGCATTGTGCTTTTCAATAGACATGACTTTGTTGTGGACGAAGCACTGAATTAACAGTCGTACTTGCGACTTCGAGATCCCATCAGTCACTGAATATGCTGGGGAATATCTTTGCAATGTACGCCTACCAGGAATAAGAAGGAACTTTCCTTGAAAACTGAAAACAACATCGTCTCCCTCTGCTCTATCCAGCTTGAAACCTTCTCCTGACAGGTGGTCTATGAAATCATCTCCAAACCTTAGATAACCTCTAAGAGCCCAGAAGAGTATTTCGGGGTGTTTTCCCCAGACGATCTTCTTTTGAGGCCCATGTCTTCCAGCTTCTATCACGAGGTGCTGAATTTTATGAAAAAAATCGTCTTCAGAAAGTTTTCCTTCACGATATAACTCTGCACAACCGAGAATGATTTCTTTGCCTGGATGGTTTTCGTCGCAGTAGATTCCCTTCTCTTCTATGGAGTTTAGTATCTCTTGAACATTGTTGGACTTAAACTTATTCACTGAAACTCCATTTTTCTCTTCTAAACACAAACGACGGAATGCAATTCGTGAGGCAGGCTCCCTCAAGATATCTCTACAGCGGTCACACATATGATCACTTGTGAATGAAAGACCTGTACATTGGCTACTCTGTACACTGTTCATGGCTTGTTTACCATTAACCATTATGTCCACTTCACCGGATTTGACTTTTATGTTCCTGTAAACAATGTACTGCCTCGCTTTTAATGATTCCGCCTTCAAGTCCTCTACCATCCCAACGTGTTTGTGTTTTATATCCGCGAAGGACCGTAAGTAATCTTTTGAACCACAAATATAACAAGCTTCTTTGTCAATGTTTTTTCTCCACAGGGCATCTGCACTTTCATGAACAGCTTCAGATTGACGATACAAATCACGGGAAGAAAAAGGATGACGCATGCACCACAATTCAAAGGACCTAACACAGTCTTTTAGTCCACATAGAACACAGACATTTTTGGGGTCATGCAGCCGATTCTTATAGAGAATACCAGGTGGAGTGCATCCTCCATTGCTATTCCAAAGGCACTTCAGTTCTTCGCTGTAATTATGCGCACAAGGTACAGCATCTTCTAAAAATGATTTAAATGTAGGGACATCTAGTCAGGAGAGGAGGTTTTCAGCAAATGCGAAGTCATCACTTTCTTGAGAATCTTCTTCGTCGCTTTCCTCAACAAGATTTTCACCTTCATCGTCATATGTACTGGGCATTTTTTCCTTCGTCGCTTTCTTCGGAATCAGTCTTTTCCTCATTTTCGTCTGAAATTTCCTCACACATTTCGTCGTCACCACTCTGTTCTTCGTTTTCGATCTCATCTTCATACTGCACTTGGTTATTGAGAGCCACTGGAAGCACTTCTGCTGGCGTTGCGTCGCTTTGGCTTGAACTCTGTACATCTTCGCACCATGTCTCGTGTTGGTATCCAATTTGGCCATTTCGTGGATTTTCTTGCTGGAGCTTTCCGTCATCTTCGTGTAAACGTTTTGAGAACATGTCGTCACCACGTCCCTCTCCCCTCGCGTTAATTTCATCGTTTACTACGTCATCGTTCTGGAAACTATTCCATTCACCTCTACTGTTTTGCTCTTCTCCGTGTTCGGCCGTTTCGGCCGGGAACGAGCTTTGAATGGGCATCTGACTATCCTGAATATTTTCACTCCCTGCTTGGCCATTACTTATCCGTGCCTTTTTGTGGGTAACCGGAGACACTAGTCCTTCATGTGTTTGGTCGGTCACTTTCAATTTCTTCGGCCCCCTCTTATTTCTATTTAAGTCTGGTTTACCTTGTTTTGTCCTCTTTCTTTTTGACATTGTATGCACTTTCAGGAAATTTCTTTGCCAAACGTTTCTGCACTTTTATTTGATTCGCTTGTGCGGACATTGTGCCAGTGGTAAGGATATCGTAGCTCTGTTTAGAACGATAAAATAAGTCATGTAAGCTTTAAAACATTCAGCATTCAATGTTTTGAATGATCATTGAATTTATTGCCATAATTAGTGAACGTCTGTCACATCTTACTACAGTATCTACTAGCTCTTTATACGATTGCTACGTCTACAAGGTTATTACCTGTTGTGATTCTTAAAGATAGTTTTTAGGTATTTAAGGGAAATATGAAATGCTCTCGGGGCTACTAAGCATAATATCATTTGTTCTTATTGATTTACTCCACCTGTGATGCTAGCTGTACAAAGCGTTTACCCACATACAAGAGGACCCAACATAACACTTCATTTTCATACTATTTTCATGCTTCACAGTTACTTTATGTTTGATTATGAAGGGTATTAACAATACCTTTTGTGAGCATGTCGTCTAGAATCAGTGGAACTCTTTTGAGGTCCTTGTTCGCATCTTGAATTAACCGAACGACTCGCTTGGATAGACACTCTTTGCTTTTCGTCGCATGAAGAGGAGGTCTTCTCCTGGTTGGATTTCCTGTGATACATGGTAAGTGTATGTTAGCACATCTAATCATCGCTCCTATTTTACATGTATATTGATTTTATTATAAAGAGTAAGCGGTATACCTTTTTTGTGCGCGACGTGCTTCAGCTTGGCCTGTAGCTTGAGGCTCTCTTTTGCGTTTTAAATACGCTTCTTTACACCAAGAAGCAAGCTGCACTTCGTTCTGAGTAAGTTGTATATCTAAAGAATCCCAAAAGAGTGTCCATTAGCTTTACACAGGTTGACCGGTTACCAATTAAAATGTCTTATGATTCCACATTTGACGTCATGGTTATGGAAAAAAAAATTATGCTGAATTGACCAGAAATGTTTAAGAATTTAGAAAAAGAGTAGTAAAGGACGCTCGTATGGCCCAAATGCTGGCTTCTGATTGGTCTAGAGCGATCACGTGACCAGAGGAACTTCCGGTGACGTCATAAATCACTTCCGGTGGAAAAAACCGCTGACCAGGTGGAAAAAGGGATCGTGGGCTCATAGAACCGGAAGTCACGTGGTTTTGAATGGGAAACCGCTGACTAGTGTGAAAAATCGATCGTGGGCTCAAGGGGAAGTAAAAACCACTGAGAAAACGCGGGCTCAAAGTCCAAAGTCCAATTTTTGGAAGAGGGGTAACCGGAAACAACACAAAAAATGAAGAAAATACTTTTTATTGATTTGTTTACAAGAACGGAGAAAAAAATAGTAGGAGGGTTCCTTTGAGTTCCTCTTTGATATGAGGGTTCCTTTTGATGAGTGTTCAGTTACTGGTATCCATAGGGGTAAGTGTTGAAGGTGTGGGGATGAATGACTCTTTTGTCATACACCAGCTTGTACCATTTGTGTTGGGGTTGAGTGAGCAAGGTGTAGTTTGTCGGTTCCCGGACAATGTGGTGACTTTTGGTGACTTGGATTTCCCGTGGTTTGGGAAGGGGTCTTTGTATTTCATCTTGGACATTCTGACGCATGACGTCAAAATTCAACTGGGTGTGTCCTTCACTGTTGAGTCGGAAGCCTCTGACCTTGCATTCCACGTTTCCTTTATTCGTAGTATACCCGTAGTTCTTGGGTCCTCCACTGACAAATTCTTGAATGTATTCATCATCAGCTAATTCGGAGGCGAAGTCCCCTAGATAGGAACCCAAGGTAGGTTGGAATTGAGTGGGTGTTTCCTCCAGGTAGATGATGGAGTCAGTGTCAAAGTAAAGGACTCTTTCCCCTAAGGCTTCGAGGGCGTCATACAATTTAAGGCGGGCGTGGCAGGTGGTGAAGCAGGCCACAAAAATGTTGAGGTTGGGTGAGACGCGGATGTCCTCTTTTTGGTTTTGGTAGTGGACCTCCACCATGTTGTGGTTGATCACGGACACGTGACGTACGTCCAAGGAATCATTGTCCAAAAACTGGTGGAAGGCATGAGGATCATCAAAGGCTTGAATTTGGGTCTTGTTGAGGCGTTGTCCAAACTTGCCCCACATGGAGTTTAACATCAGCTTAGCTAGGGTACGGAGGCCCGGGTTGTATTCGATCTTGTGGTAGTCCAACTGGATGCCTTCATGCAGGAGGTACTGTTCGATGTAACGTTGCTTTTCTTCTTCTGTCATGTCATCCTTAGGCCACCCACTAGCTTCTTGTTTGATTTTCAACCAGGTGTTGACATAATCGGCGAAGAGGCCCTCACAGGTCTCGTCAAAATGCCAGACTTCATAGATGTATTGGACTTGGTACCCCAATTGGATAGCTTTTTCCAGTTCTGGGGTACACCAGGTACTGGTGAGGGCGCGTTGTTCGTCGGTGTGAGGGCAATGATAGGATCTGTCCAAAAGAGGTTTGTCCATTTCTTCTTCCACACAACGGGCACAGAGTGGAAAGAGCAGTTTGTCGTCATGACGGTAAGGCAGCACGGGATGGTACAATTCACGGGGAGGCAGGGGATTTTGCATTGGATGAGGCCAAAGTACTGGTGTATGTCAGTGTGACCCGGTTGAGAATAGATGGTGGGATGTCCTTTGGGGTAGGTGGACTTCTTGTTGACCCACGGGTACAAGGAGGTGACATCGATGTAGTGAATTTTTTGGCCTGGGGTGATATGATGGTAGAGTTTGATGGCATTGGTACGACCTCCACAGAAAGCATCCCGAGGTTCAAGAGGTTGGATAAAGTCGAGTTCCCGGACGAAGGAGTCGATCTCTGGTTGGGTGTCTCGGAGGTGGTCCCATTGACATCCCCACATTTGAATGACGTTGTACCCTTGTTTGGTAAGCTTTTGGACTTTGTCTTGGGTGACGTCATAGAGGTCCTGCATGGTTCGATCATAGTTGCGGGGATGTTTTTCGTGGCGATGGGGATAACAGGTAGGGCATCCGTGGGTGAAACAGCCTTGAAATTCGTAGACGGTGTGGGTGTCGGGGCAATAACCATCCACATAGATCTGGGTCCCGGGGATCTTATACTCGCCTTCATTTCGGACATGTTGGATGTATTGGTAATGATGAGGCTCTGGATTGGCACTGGTCAGTAGATCGTCGGGGTTGAGATCTTGGAGGGCGCGTTGACGTAGTTGGTGATCGCACCACGTTAACCATTGAAGGGCTGGGATGGACTGGTTGATGTTGTTTCTCCATCCCTTATGACCGGCGGGTTCGCTGGCAATACTGTTGGGGATCATCCGGTTCATACGTAAATCTCGATTACAAGCGGAGGCAATGGTGACGTGATCGAAGGGATTGAAGCCTGTTAAGTCTTCAAACATGCGTTTGAAAGTCAGACATCCTTGTTTCAAGAGTCGTACATCGGAGCTGCAATAGGCCAACAACTCTTGTTGAAAATGAAACACCACACCCTGGTCGCGTTGTTGTTGATGCCAGGTTTCGAAAGCTTGTCTTCCTTGGAGTGACATGCTCTCAGGCATGTAGTAATCGCGTGAGGGGAGGATGCCCACGTAGTGTTGATACTCATCCTCGGGCCGGTTGAACTTGTGGGGGAAGTAACCTTTGCAGAGTTCTGTCAAACCAAAGGTTTTGGGAAACGCGGAGAGGGGCATCTGGAAGAAACTCATGGAATCAATGAACCGGATGTGGTCATGTTTGATCTCTAAGAGTTTACACCCGTTGCGGAGTTGTTGGACGATGCGGTTGTCCCCATAGTATTCTTGGATGATAAAGTACCCATCGTACCCTTGAAAATTATGAGCGATGACATTGACTTGTCTTGTGTCATAGTTGGTCAAGGTATCCAACCATTCCAGAAAGTCACGGATACAAGTGGGACCTGGGAAAGGCTTGGGTTCATCCTTGTCTTCGGTTTCGGCCACGACGAGATTGGCAATGTGTTTTTCCTGGGGTTGCATGGCTTCGATATCAAAGAAGACGTGTAAGGGAGGCAGGTCTTCCTCCTCGTCCTCGGAGGAGGCATGGGGTTCCGCGGCGGCGGCGGCACCTCGTTTGGCGCGAGGACCTTTTTGACGGGTCCTCTTTCTCTTCTTTTCGTCTTGAGGTTTGGGGGCTTTTTGTATAAAACAACGGTGTTTGTCGGCGTGGACGTACTGATGACAAGAAGGGCAATCCACGTGGTAACAACGGTGACGTTGAATGCGGGACAAGCCCACATTTTGTTGATAACAGTCAGGGCATCGGTGTCGTTGAGAGCACACGGAGGCCTGGAGGTCCGTGGCGGGTTTGCCAGCATGGGTCTTGCTGGCATGGGCTTCCAAACACGCGGATCCGAAAAAGTCCCGATGACACGACTCGCAACGTTGAGTGGCTTTGAGGTGTCGGGGGTAAGCATGTTGAAAGTCTGGACAATCTTTCTGTCGACAGGCTCCGCACAACTTGGTTTTGGTGCATCGATGCTTTTCCGCATGGTCATAGGGTTTCAAACAATCCGCACACACATAACTGGACCCGAAAAACCCCGGCAATTTGGTGATCACGTCGTAATGGTCTTGGTTGTGCAACAGGATCAGTTGTTTGTCTCGTAGGGGTCCAAACGTCGTGATGTGGAACGATCGCTGCGCATCGACCAACAGGATCTGGTAACCGGTGAGGGATGGGGCTTTGCTGAAAGCCGTTAAGGTGTCATAGCTGCAAGGACCGAAGGGTACCTTGGCTTCATTCTGGAGGTCCCAAGCTAGGGTTCTCTGCAGGGGCCTTCCTTGTCGAATGGCTTTCTCTTTTGGGTGCTGGTCCACGTGAGCTTTGGCGACCACGAGGGCTCTGGCACAACAGAGTTCGTCATCGTTTCTAATTGTTATGACAGACCGTTTGTTACTTGTTAACATGGTCATGGTAGGATGCCCTGGTTTTCCGCGTCGTGGTCTGCCGGTGCCTTGAGGAGCATGATGAACTTGAGTGATGGAGACTTGAAAGGAATCGTCCATTTCAAATTGTTCGTTGCTGTTGAGGGCTTGGGCTAAACGTTGGAACAGGGCCTCCACACGCTCTGTGTCTCGACGCCATTCACCTGCACGTAATCCCCACCCCTGAAAATTATTGTGCAGGCGATCGGATGCTATTGTAAAGTAGAGTCGATCTTGATCGTGGAGGTCGGGGGTGGTGGTTAACACTTGATCGACGGCTCGACGTAATCCATCTTGGAGAGCTTGGGTTATATTTTGACCTGGAATGAAGTTCCCCCTTTGACGTAACTGGGTCTTGAAATGACGTTCTTGTACCCCCATGCGATCACTCTTCCGATTCACAAAAGGTTCGAGTTCAAAGTCGAAGGCACCCTCTTCACTGGTATCCAATCCTCCGCCACTTTGTTGAAGGAGTTGGGTTTGAAACGCATGTTGCCGTTCCAAATGAT
Organism: Siderastrea siderea; assembly: GCA_964030785.1. NCBI lineage: Eukaryota > Metazoa > Cnidaria > Anthozoa > Scleractinia > Rhizangiidae > Siderastrea > Siderastrea siderea. The sequence goes on from OZ034971.1 coordinate 11,667,129, forward strand.
CCATCAAATCATGATAGTCTTGATCATCATCATCCAGGATTTCGTGGCAGATCAAATCATCCTCGTCACTGTCCGCCATGTTTTCGGTGCAAATCCAAGATCCCACACAGGAATGTGTGTCGTCTTTGTCAGAAGACATGATCAGATGAACTCACTGGAGATCGGGGCTCTGTTTTTATAGAGAACTAAAAATGTCACGTGGGAGGGGAAGGAGCCAATCACTAAAACAGGGTGCCCCCCTAGAGAGGGGGTGCCCTAGGGAGGGGTGGGACGGGGTGGGGGGACCCCCCTCCCCCCTCTCTAGTTAGGACCCCTGGTGCATCACGGGAACGAATGAGAGACTATAAAACAGATCGCCCCTCGAGGTCAGTCATCTCAAAATGGACTCTAGTCTAGAGAAGCTGTTGAACAAGTTCGAGAAGTTTGAAGTGGACGAAATTTTAAATGAGGTTAAGGAGTGGGCAGTCGACGACGGAGACATCCGGGAGTTTGGGGAAGCGCTGCTTGAGGAAAGGAGGAAGAGGAGGCAGCTCGCCCAAGCAGCCCAAGCAGCACGCCACACCTACGTGCAACAGCACTGGAACCCGGGCTGCTACCCACAATTTACCACCGCGTGGTACATCCGGGGCCTCGACTTCTGCTGGACCAACTGGCACCACCAATTCAAGAGGCCCCGGACACCCCCACCAGCGCCTCATGGGTGGCCCCGGACATCCCCACCAGCACCGCCCCCCTCGCCTGATGTCCAACGAAAGAGAGGGCCTCCGCCGCCGCAGTCACCGTCGCAGACCCCCAGTGAACTACAAAGAAAACAACGACGACGATGATGACCTTAACGACGACGATGACCTTAACGACAGCGACTCCAACGACGATGACATCCTGGCAGAATTAGCAGAGCTCAGGGCGAAACAAGAGCGACGACGGGCGCAGCAAAAGGCTAGCAGAGCCAGGTGCAAGGCCAGAAAGGCAAAAGGTAGTGAGACCCCCCTGGTAAGCGTTGAGGACGACGACGACGACGTTTACAAGGAAGTGGCCAAGCTCCGTGCCAAAGAAGCCCGACGACGGGCGCAGCGACGGGCTGAGAAAGCTAGGTACCGGGCTAAATATGCCGACCGAATAGCAGCCTACCAGAAACAGTACTATGCCCTGAATGTAGAACGACTCCGGGTCTATAAAAGAGAATACTACCGTTCGAAAGCAGGTCAGCAGTGGCAGCAACAATACATGGCGAAAAAGCGTGAGGCCGCTGCCCTCGCAAGGGCCATGGTTCGAAAGAGAACATTGGATAAAATCCAGGCGTTAGGGCCACTAAAACTAACGGTCACGTTGGAGGATTTTATGTCGGACTTTTGCAATACCCTGTCGCCCAGCCCTGAGGATGCCATGGATCAATCTAGTACCCTCATGGACATGGATTCAGGGGTCCTTCATCCCCTGGATCATTCTGTATGGGACGATGGGAAAGGATTTTTAGACAATTTACTGGATGACTTGTCGTCGTCATCGGACGATTCTTTGTTTGACTTTTTAAATGACATGATGCTCCAGGAGGATCCTTCATTTGATTTGGATGACTTTGTCCGTTAAACCCCCCTCGTCTTTGTATGTTTTGGCAGAATCGTCTCAGTCTTTGGAAGAACATCCGTCTCAGTATTTGGCAGAACAATGAACTTGACAACTCATGAACAAAATGAGACAGTGCTTTGACATTTTCATTTGCTTTTATTTTTACTCAACATGTGATGATTTGTTATTAAATGTTTACAATTTTAAACGTTTCTTGGCTTGCATAATTTTCTTGACCACCCGTTCCGTCTTGTTTTTCTTGCCGGGTAATCGATCAATGGCTTGGATCATCTTGGTATCGGCTTTCCATTTATCTTGCAAATTCTTGGCACGGCTGTAATCAATGTCGTGTTGCTTAGCAATCTGGTCCAAGCGATTGATCCCGGGATCCCCACGTTTCAGACGTTTAGCCAAATGGGTGCCAGGGCCCATGTACTGATAACCGGGCCAATGAAATTCTTTGCCCGTTTTCGCAATCCATTTTTGAACATCCAAGGCCCCTCCTCGTTGGGGGCGTTTCCGTTTGATACCCCTTCTCCTCCTCTTGGCGGGCATGTTTTATTCACTGTCGTATTGCAAACGTCTCCGTCGGGACTGTTTGGTTTTGGTCCAATCTTCCCAACCGGGTAAAGGTTTTAATCGTTGCACTTCACGGGAGACGCCTTTGCCTTTGCCTTTGCCTTTGCCTTTACCACTCTCAGCTAACTTTTTTTCCAAAGCCTTGCGCTGTTCTCGAATGACTTGTAAACGCGTCCGGGTATCCCCTCGACTGGTGGAAGGTATCTCTTCTCCTCGACTGGTAGAAGGTCTCTGTTCTCTTGCGCCTTCCCTGGTAGCAGGGGTAATGGGGGGTTTGGGAGCCGACGGACCTCCTTTTATCATGCGCTTCAACCATTGTTCGACGGGTCCCGTCACCAAATCCCCGGCTTCTTCTTCTTCGCCTGGTGGACCACCCGGGGCACCCGGGGCACCAACCCCCACCCCGCCAGGAAATTGACGAATGCGTTTGGTTAACTTGATTAATTCTTGACTCAACGGTTTGGTTTGAGCATTGACCAGGGCGGGGGGTAATTGGGGATTGGCTAACAAGACATGTTTTTTGGCGGCGAGCGTTGTGGCTTTGTTCAACAAGGCATTTTCGGTGAGTTCTCCTTTGTAATATTGAATGAGTTGTTCCAAGTCCTTTTGGGGAATCATGTAGACCTCGTCCATGGTCGTTGACTACAGTCGGGGCAAAGTTCCCCGTCTTCCTGGTCACGGCAACTCTTACAAAGACGGGCCCTCAAGATGTGTTGGTACTCTCGATACAACAGGTGATATTTATGCTTCCAATAATGACACTCGTCTTTCCACTTGTCGGTGGCCCGATTAGCCTCTTGTAATAGAGTCATCCACGTGGCAAGGGTTAACGAACACATTGACATAACACCTCGTGAAGTCCTTGAAACAACCCTTGTCCTTTTTGTCGGACTAACCACTGACGACGTTTTTTGACGGAATGTTGACGACGCCCCAAATCACGTAGTACCTTTTTATAGGGTTGAAGTTTAGCCAGCATGGGTGGGGTGACAGGAATCTTGTTTTTTAAAAAGTTCAACACCAGTTCACTCACAGCATTGATTTGATCGGCATTGGCATGTTGTAACAACTCTTGACGTTTGGAACCATTGGCTTCTTGTAACATGGACCGTAAAAACGGTAATTGACGTCGAAGACGTTGCATCCTTTATCGGTGACGACGACGATACCGTTGATTGGCTTTTTGAATCGTGCGTTTTATACGTTTATCCGTTTCCAAGGCCACGGCTTTCCCCAATCCTACCATAGCGGGCACCAATAGATTTAAAAAACCGCCTCGTTGACGACGGCGTCGTCTTCTCCTCCTCACCATGGTCGACCCGTCAATAGACGTTGAAGGGCTTTGTCTTGTTTGATGGCATCCCGCGTCTCTTTATAGCCTTGACGGGTATTGCGTTTGAAATCTTGCCACCAACCCCCACCTCGTTGTCGTCGGTAATGTTGTACATTATCGGTAATGCCTTTCAAGGCTTGACCGCCTAATTTGCCTAAAGCCAGTCCAAACCCAGGCGCTGGGCCTGATAGAAACATACTCATGCCATGGGCAATTTTATCCACCAAACGGGGTTTGCGACGCATTAAAGCCCCTCCTCTTTGTTTCCTTTTTCTGCGTCGTCGTCGTCGTCGTTGGACGGCCATGGTTCTAAGAGTGTGGGACTAGGAGGGAGCGGCTTTTTATGGATCCAATACTCTTTAGGTCTCAAGGGACGAGGACATCCATCTACATAGCATAGGCCTTCCAAGGGTTGGTACACAAAATGACCATGGTAATCTTGGAGACATCGTTTAGGTAACGGAGGGGTGAAATCCACAATGGTATCATCCAAGGTTTGCATCTTGATTAAAAATCGTTCCAGATCCTCCAAGGGAATACCCCGCACATGGGTTTTCAATTCGGTCAAGGCTTTGGCATAGGTGGTAAACGCAAATCGACTCATGGTCACTTTAAATCGGTATTGTTTAAAATCATTCCATCCTTTGACCACGGTCCCCACCGCCGCCAAACAGGCTACCAACGTACTGTTTTCCAAAAGGGGGCCCGCAATCATACCGGCAGCCATCAGGAGTAAGGCCATACCATTGAACAAGGCATTGATACACCTGTAATGATTCAACATTTTTCGATAACACCACCATTGTTGATGATAAAAGGCATACAAGGAATCCATGCGTTGTAATAATTCTGGGGGGAAGGGAAGACCATGCTGTTTGGATCCATTCAATAACGACACGACGGTTTTCATCTTTACGGCGAAACACGGGACGACGAGGTTTGTACGCTCGGTGCTCCTCCTTGTTTATAACTGGTGACAATGCTATTGGTCATGGTGACATTAGCAATTTCACGTCCTTGGGCCAACTGTTCTTGATCTTGTAACAGCATACGTAAACGTCGTTGTAAATCCGCTTGACGCAAGGTACGAGGGGGTGGAGTCCGAGATCCTCGAGGAGTGGAGGGACTGGAGGAAGGTGTCCTAGGTGAACCGGGGAAAAGTCGTCGTCGTCGTCTACCACGTCGACCACCACGACGGCCACCACCACCGCCACCGCCACCACCACCACCTCCACCTGCTCCACCACCAGCTCCACCTGCTCAACCGCCAGCACCACCAGCACCACCAGCAGCACCACCACCAGCTCCACCTGCTCCACCACCAGCACCACCAGCACCAGCTCCACTTGCTCCACCACCAGCACCCCCAGCACCAGCTCCACCTGCTCCACCACCTGCTCCACCATCACCAGCTCCACCAGCACCACCAGCACCACCAGCACCACGTCCACCACCTCTAGTCCTAGGACCACGGCGTCCCCCACGTCCATCACCACTTCCCCCACGTCCATTACCCCCTGCACCCGCTGCTGTCCGAGCACCTGCCACTGTTCTTCTTCTTCGTGGATCGGGCGACACCCGTGCGCTTCCCCAAGTAAGGGGGCTGTCCACGGAAGACGGTGGGGTGGTCTGTATACTACCGAATGATTGACTTCCTGCACTTCCTACCCCAGCTGGGGAAGAGGCCTGGGCAGGGGGCGCACCATCTCCACCGATAGGGGGGATGGACTCCATAAAGTCCCAGAGGGGATCAGGGTGCATTTCCTCCATGGCGACGTCGAGAAGGCCTTGGTCTCCCGTGAAATACAAATCTTGCCAGGCGCTTGTGGACATTTGATTGCCGCTGGCCGCCCCCACCCCCGCCGGGGACACGGTATCGTACGATTGCGGAGGTTGACGGTCATCATCATCATCGGCCATGGTTTGCTTTCTCTTTTTACCTGTTCCAAGGGGGTGCCTTTATAGTTGTTTTTGATAGGTGCGAGTCCATCCTTCGTCTTTTAAGAGGTGACTCAATACACGTTGTTGATCGGACGAGGCCGGATGTAAATCCAAGACCAAATACCCATACGGTCGTGTGGTGGCTTGATGAAACGTCTCCAACGTGTCTTTCCAAGTGGTCGGAAACGATTGAAGCATGACATTGCGTACCCCTAATTGATCTCGGGGGTTCTTGAACGCCACGATGTAATGGGCATTGCGGGATATACTTTTTGCATAGCGGCCCACGGGAAACATGTCTTGGCACAAGTATAGGACGGTCACCCCTTGATGATGCGAATGTTTGGTGAATAAATCCAACACGCGTTTATCGTGACTGCCTTCATCCATTAAATCATCCAAGACCAGGACCCCATGTCCTTCAGGAAACCATTGGACCAATGCCTCATGATCGGGAATCCCTTCGTGAAACACCACCCCTTGATCTTGCATGCCTTGAAATCGATCTTGCCAGGCCCCATAACAATAATGCATTTGGGTCGGTGGACTTTCAAACAACTCCGGGTTGTCTACCAAGAGTTTTTCCGTAAACACAGTTTTACCACATCCCGAAGGACCCACCACCAAGATAGAGGAAGGAGTATGAAAACGAAACGGTTTCCCCGTTTGCATGATGACGAACTACCCTTAGAAAAAAAAAGGCACCTTTTTATTGGAATCGGTGGGACTCGAACCCACGCACGACCCTCCTCATGTATTCGAGGGGGGATCCAAAGGCTCTACCCACTGAGCTACGACTCCGACACCACTTTTTTCCAACAAATTTTATTTAACCATTACATTGATGATACGGATGACAACACAGTTGATACCATCTGGCTTCTTGGCCTACAATCAATTGTTGAAGGCGTTGACCGGCTTGATGGTCATTACTAACATAATCATGATCCGAAAACTCATTTAAAAACTCTTGCAAGGTCCGTCCACGGGCTTTGGCTTTCAAATACAATAAGGCGTAATCACCACAACTCTTGCTTGAAATGGCTTGGAGGGACTTGCCATTGGTCACCACATACTTCCAATGTTGGACGATCCAATCTCGTAACGGGGTAGCTTGCACGTACGTATCCAATGGCAAAGCATAACTGTCCAGGACTTCACACACCTTTCCATCCGTCCACACCGCTAACCAATGTTGTCCCGGTTGATCGTGTGGGTCGGTATTCACAATGTACCCTTGGGGTTGGGTCTTGACAGGACTCTTGGGTAAACGATCACAGGCCACGGTTCCGTAAAAGACAGGGTTCAATTGGGGGTCGTCTCGGGCTAAATAATCCAATTGCACATTATTCAAGGCCACATGTTCCATTTCTTCAGTGCTGGTAAATGTTATACAACACGGCTCCGTTCCTGTCAATCTCCAGCAAATTCTCAAATTCTCCATACACGAGTACGGTTATATTGACACCGGGGGCGGCTCCAAATTCCAACACCAGTTGTAAATCACCCGTTTGCTTGGGGTTGAGGTTTTGACTGTCAGCACATCCATTGGCCACATTGTCAAACATGTACAAGGTACAATTTTTAGCTTGGCCCCAATCCAGCAGTTCTACCATGTTGCCTTTCTTTTTACACCAAGCACCACTGGCTTGCAGAAAACGGAAGTAGCCTAGATTATCTCGGGTGCCATTGTTGTGCACTAACTGGAGGGTTTCATAAGGGTACTCTTCTCCTTTGACAATCTGTTTAATGGAGGTCAGACCAAATTTCTGGAAACAGAAAGGATCTCGGGTCACATCTCCATTGAAGGCACGGCTGTCCAGTAACCCCACAATCAATCGGTCAGGTATTCTGTTTTGAAACAGGTTCGGGATATCAAAGCGGACCAGGTTGTTTTGCATGCTAAAGGTCCGGATTTCACTGCGGACGGTCGGGTAAGCAGCCACTTCTCCTTCATTGTGTCTTTTGCTAGATATACTCTGGTAGATGGCGTCATTCAAACGCAGTTGACAGAGATGAAACCGTAGTTTCACATCCCCTTCCATCAATCGGCCGGCTAGAGCTACTCCATTCAAAAACAGGCTGGGGCCATTGAAATGAAATTTCATCTTGATTTCGATACCAGGCACCAACAGTTTGCCAGTGTGAAAGACTTCCAAGTGCAGGGTAAACACTAGACTGTGGGTGGCACCTCCAGCATACTTGGCCACTTCAGCTACCATGGCGTTAAAGGCCCCTTTGTGATTGGCAGGCAGATCTTGCCAATGTTGATGGTTTCCTGCTTTGTCTGTGTTGGTGGCGGTCCATTGGGGTGGGAAATCCACTTGATTGAACCATCCTTGGGGTCCTAACACGGTCTTGCCATCTTCTCGGTCATAATTCAGCAAGGTTTCTAGGTAAGCTTTGTAATGATACGTGTCGGATTGAGGACTGATCAACGTGCCATTCAACTGCAAGTCAATTTGTTTGATGATGGAATGGGCCAAATTATTAACGGGCCACAATTTCTGCGCGGCCACCAAGTTCCCGGCATCATCCTTTTTCAAACTCAATTCCATGGTAAAGTAACTGCGTCCCAAATCCACAAAATCGTCCAATCCCGGAATGATGAATTCCATGGGATTGATACCCGTGGTGGTGGGTTGAATGGTGACCATGCGATAGGCATTGATGCTAATGTCGGTCGGTGGCACCTTGAAAATCCGTAATGCAGGGTTGACGGTCCCTTCGGAACGCTCGTGAGCCGGGGCGGTTTGTGTACTCACGTCAGGCATGTTTAACGTCGTCGAGTGGTACCCCGTCGTCGTCGTGAGGGGTTTTTATAGCGTCGTCGTGCTAAACGTTGTCTCAAATCAAACCCGGGGACTCTCATCACCTCGGGACTTAACCAGCCACCACGTTGTCGTCGTCGCATGAGTTTCCAAAACGGATACAGTCCACCCCATTGAGACAACCCTCGATCACTACGAATTCGTCGAGGTCGTGAATGCACGGGTTCCATGTTTTCACACTCCCAAAATATCACGTGCACGTTTGGTTTGTTTGGGAAATAAGGCAGTGGCTACACGCACGGCGTCTTTCACGTTCTTATGACTCAACGCTTTCTTGGCTTGTTTGGTGATTTCCTTTTTAAGGACGTCTTCGGCTTTGCGTTTGATACCTCGTGTCAAACCCGTTTCCAAGCCTCTCTTGATATTACTAGGCAATTTTAAAGGATTTCGCGTCCTTATAAGACCTTGCAACCCCCCACGCATCAGATCCGTCATCACTCCTTTGCCTTGTTGATCATACCACTCGTCGGTTCGAAATCGTGTCAAACTTCCCCCACGCATGGTGCCTTCTTCACCAGGGATAAACGTTTTGTCTGTGCTTCACGTGACCCCCTTTTTATACCGTCATCATCGTCGCCGCTTTTTCCGAAAAGCGGCTTCCAACCCTTTTTTAGCCCCGTAACTCGCGGCACCACTTGCGGCACCCAACGCCACAGCTTTTCCTCCAGCGATCAAGGCTGGAATGAGGGCCGCCAGGGGCAAGAGACCCCCTCGTTGCCTTCTTCGTCTCCTTCGACGCACTCTTGTCTTGGGCATCTTTGTTTGTTTTCACAACTCTTGTTTTCTTTTTATACTCACATGAGGTTGCACGTAAACGATTCCCCCGCCCACCGTTTGCGTTTCCCACTTCGCATTTCTTCCATACGTTTCTTCGTTGATCTTAGGTAATTCTTTTTGGCTAACTTTTCTACCCCTTTGGTGATGGACCAAGCGGCCTTAGGAATCCCGGCAATCACCGCGTTGACCCCTTCCCCCGCTTGTGGACGCTGTGGTCGTCGTCGTCGTCGTCGTCGTCGTCGTTTCGGAGGCATGATTGATTTGGGTTCCCTTCTCGTCTCTCTTTTTTATGTCTTTTTGAAGTGTAACGTGACAATGGTATGACCTTCACCAAACTTGACCAAGTCTCCTCCTCTACCAATGGTTTCAGCCACTTGAACGTGAATCATTTCCACCACCTCGTTACGAAGAGACATGTATTGAATGTGTAACGGTTCAAAATACAGGTTGCCGCGTGCTTCACGCTTGTACTGAATTTCACGTAACAAATCAGTCACGCGATTGCCCACCACCGTGCTGCCTGCCACGTCGGAGTACACGTGCAACGATCGTGTGGGTTCACCCACCACTGAACGAAACGCCACATTCAAGTTGGTGAAACGCCACCCACAACTCATACTCAATTGTAAATAATCCGGTAAAATAGAACGCACCGTCCAAAAGACCGCGTTCCCCTGACCGTCGGTGACATCGTTCCAATCATTGTCAGCGGGTTTTGTCATGTTGGGGATTTGATCCCCCATGAATTCTTGTTGTAAGTTCGGTCCCAAAATCAACCCACTGCTAATTTTACGTAACCATCCCATCTTGAGCGCTAACTTGGTGTAGATGGTCAGGGCTGGCGTGTCGGTGCCACAATGACAGATATTGGTGTTGTCGATGAGCAGATCCTCGCCTTCCCACTTGAACTTGACGTAGGTGTGTTTGCCTTGATCATTGGTAAACCGACCCCCTTGAACGGCCGTTTCCATACGTTGTTGTTCCAAGTGAGCAATGATGGCTTTCATGAAACTCACGCCATCCACCACCCAATCCAAATCTTTCACGTCATTGATGATGCTTCGCGCGGTGTCTACTCGCGAGGTCATTTCCCCGTCTTTTGCACCCGGTTTGGGATAGGTTTGGGCCCAGGACACCCCCATGACGTACCCATTTTTCTTCACCAACTCATACAAATTGACGCGAGCATCTGGTAAGGAAATGGCACTCAACCCCACTTGCCAACCACCTCCCGTGAGCTGTAACGGTTGAGGTAAACGAATCTTGAAGGAATTGGGTTGGTTGTTGGGAAATTCACGTCGGTTGGCATGACTCGGTAACGTCACGTAGAACGACATGTTGTCTTTGTTCTTCACACCACCACTTCCCTTTTAAAGTGAAGGGTCAGGAGGGCATGGCCTTCACCAAATTTCACCAGATCCCCATTGGTTTCGGCCATCTGGGTTTCCACGATTTCCACCACTTCGTTGCGTACTGGGATATATTGAATATGTCGAGGTTCAAAGTGGGTGGTGTTTTGAGGCTGGTACTTGATTTCTCTTAAGAGATCGGTGATACGACCCCCTACCATGCTGCTGGTGCCTACATCACAATACACATGCAAAGGACGCGTGGAGGGAAATTCCAACGAGGGACGAAAGGTCTGGTTCACATTCACAAACCGCCAATTACACGTCATACTCAATTTCAGATAATCCCCCTCCACTTTCCAAAAGATGGGGTTGTTGGCGGCATCGCGGATATCCGTCGGGGTGGGAATGGAGTCCGAATGAAATTCTTGCAAGAGATTCGGACCCACTCGATACTGGCCGGGGGACACTTGTTCAATCCATCCCATTCTCAGGGCCAAGGATCTGCCCCATGACACGTGTGCTACTTGTCGTGTGTAATCGACATTGACGGTATTCAACAACAAATCCCCTTCGGAGGTCCATTCAAACGTCGGGTATAATTTGACGCCATTGTCCTCGGCCCATTTGTTTTTGGGTTCGGTTTGTTTGGCACGGCTTTGCTCGTAACGGTACACCAGTTGATGAAAAAAGTGCGATCCCGTCGACGAGGCCAATTCCTTTCTCATATCTCGCCCGTAGACAGTGAGTTCGCGACGTTGATGCCACCATCGATCGTTGCCTTGATCGTCTTGGGCATACACCCGTTCGTGCCATCGTACGTACAACAGAGGATGGGAATCACCCACGCCTCCTTCTTCCGCTATCACGGGAATGGTGGGTAAGGATAAACTCACCATACCCACCATCCATCCTCGTCCCACAAATCGGATGGGTTTAGGCAATCGGTTTCTGAAATGATGACTCTTGTTCCCAGGAAACTCTTTGGTACTCGCATGACTCATCAACGTCACGTAAAACGAAGAGTTGGGCACCAACGTCATTGTTTTAGCGGCGTCGTCGTCGTTTGCGGGGTCGAAGGGATGTCACGTCTCCACGAGCAATCCAACTATTGTACTTGTCGGGCCACCCTTTCCACTTGACCAACCAACGCCCTTTTTGTCGCTTAAGTACCTTCTCGATCCGAAACACCTCGGACACATGGACTTTTTGTAAATCCTCTTCATAAAACGTGCCTTGGACGGGGGTCTCATCCCATTCGCGAATCTTATACGTGGGGACAGGGCCAGGGACCACACGATGCACCACAAACACTTCTTCGGTCCAACCGGGTAAATACCCTTTTTCAAAGGTACGATGAATCGTATTGAGACGGACATGATCTCCCACCTTCAATTGGGGTTTTTTGTAACCTTTCAGTCGTTTGGCATACAATCGTTTCCACACGGCTTCTTCGTTGTCCCACGTCACGTTTTCGGGGGGCATACCAATACTTCGATGACGGGTGGCATTATACCCCTGCACCAACTCGGGTAAGACATCGTCAAATTTCAACGTGTTGGCCGCGGTCAAATAACGGTACAACCGTTCTTTCAAGGTGCGGTTAAATCGTTCCACCACACTGGCTTTGGCATCCCCTTCGGTCGAAAAATGATTGATGTCTTGCTCGTCGACCCATCGTTGAAAGGTCCGATTATAAAATTCTTTCCCTCGATCCGTTTGCAATCGATTCGGGTGACGTCCTCCTTGTCTCACAATCTTCTCAAAGGCTTTCACGAGGGCCACGCCGGTTTTGGTTTTCAACGGTTCGACCCACGCGTACTTCGACAACACATCCACGACGGTCAACAAGTAGCGTATACCCCGATTATGTTTGGCCAAACGTTGCACTTCCACTAAATCCGCGGCCCATTGATCATCCAACCCCCCTACGATCACGGGTAAGGTAGCAAAACGACGACGTCGGGGTTTATGCAAGGTGTAACCCACATCCTGTTCCAACACCCGTTGGGCTTTTTTCAAAGGGAGACCCTGGGCTTTAGCAAATCGTTGCACCCCACCTAAACTCCCCGGGGCACGAGGATCATGGTAACGCTTCAACCATTGTTGCGAGACATTGGCCTTCTTCTTCGTTGACGACACAGGGCGTTTGGTTTTCTTCAACCATGAGGACGACGAACTCCAGCGTTGGGTTCTCTTTCGAGGGGCCATACTTTTTGGCATTCATCCCATAAGGTCGATATGGTGGGGACCGTGTGGGGATGCGCCTTTTGAATGATTCGATACCATCGCCATGCCTCTGGGTGAGCTTTTAACCATAAGACAAACACCACCCATCGATATAGGTTGCGGTCCACATGGGTTTCTTCAAAGAGGTGGAGAGGATGCGTGTCCTCGGGACATGGGGGTATGGGGATTTGGGTGCCGGGTTGATGATCATATAAGACTTGACAAAGGGTTTGATGACATTGCCATTGCCCCAGGGACAACACAGACTCCCACGCATCACACACAGACTCCATGGTGACATTGATAAAAAATTTTATTCGTTCTCTCATTTAAAAGAGACCTAGACGGCCGCAACTGATGGTCTCTAGACCTTTCTGCCAGTTCTCCACACTGTCACTGTACTTGGGGGGTGGTGGTGCCGGGGCTACCATCATTTCTTGACGGTTCTTGAGATCTTGAATTTCTCGTAACATTTGTTTCTCATAGTCTGTCAAGGGTCGATCCTCTTTCCTTCTGACTGGAGGGCCAGGGATGTCATAGCCCCTCTTGGGATATCCTTGAGCATCACGGGTGGGTGCTTCAGCTTGTTGGTCGGCTTTTTTGGGAGGGTTGTCATGAAACCACGTCCAGTACTTGGGACCCAAGGGTTGATCGGCCCATCGGAAGAAGCCACACGTTTTCTTGGAACAAGTCAGAAACAACCGATCGGGGTTCTGGGTCGAATGACTCTGTTGAAGCGTGGCGGGTTCACGGCAAAAGCATTGTAAACCACCCCACATGTCCAACACTTCTACATGAGGTTGACTATACACGGCTTTCATATACTCCAGAACTTGATCTTGACCACAAAACAGCAAACACGGTTGCATGGGACATTTCACATACTTCCATCCCTTTTGAGATTCTCGGGCCTCCAAACGCACCTCATGGTAAGGACATACCATAGTGTCCACTGAACTGGGAGGATCATACACGGTCGTCAAGGTGAATTGAGGTGATGGGGGTGATTGCTCCACCATGTCATTCAATTCTTTCATCATATCTTCCACAGCAGCTCGGGTGTCTTCCACCACGTCGCACACCACAGGATCACAGTCCACGGGCGTCATATGTTGAATGCTCTTCTTCTTCTTCTTCCCCTCTGGGGGATGGGTTGATTTTCTCTTCCGATCGACAGACATCGTACTCAAAGGTTGATGTCACCCCTACCGACCATGCCTTTTTATACCTTAGACCCTTGACTGTCATTGGTCAGCTTATCCTACCCATATAAGGACTTGTTATCTTCCCATTGGTCAGCTTGTTCAATCCAAATAAGGTCCTCTTGTCTTCCCATTGGTCAACTGTCCCTATTTAAGGAGCTCCCTGGGTCCTCCGACTCGTCATTCCAAGTAGATGGACTACTACCAAGATCTCAACCGAGACGACTTTGCTTCCACCGAAGACTATTTGGCTGAACGGGTCAAACGAGGTCTAGCAGCGGGATTCACGTTCAAACAGTGCCGACAGCACCACGTCATTGATTTCGGTTTGGCCTTAGAGTTGACTCCCACGGAGATTCTAGCTATTGTAGGCCCAGACACCGGCTACGTATTTAAATGCCCCCCAACATCGACATGATTGGAGAACACGATGTGGATGCCTTGGAACTCCAAATTGGCCATGGCCATGTGGTCTACACAGGGGGGAGCCAAAGGTACGGATGCCCTCGTGGAAGAACATGCCAAACAATTTGGGATGCAACTAGAAGTCCTGGTCCCCCCGAACCATCCTCGAGCCACTTTCATCACCCCTTCTACCGTGGAAGTCCTGATGCTGGCCAACCCCCATCTTCACCAGGCAGCGGAGAAACTAGGCAAACAAATGCCCAGTCATTTTTACACCCTGCAATTGCTGCAACGCAATTATCAAATTGCCAAAAAAGCCCATACCATCTATGCCTTTGGCATCTTGGAACCGGATCATAAACGCGTGAAAGGAGGCACTGGTTGGACTGTGCAATTGGCTATGGATCAAGGCAAACCCGTCTACCTGTTTGATATACCCAGTCAATCATGGTACCGCTCGGACCATTACTACCAAGTCAATGAGAATGCCGCCACCCTGGTGACTGGCAGTCAATTTGTCCCTTGGGGACCTAAAAAGCCCACCCTTCATCAAAGCAGTGCTATTGTGGGATCCCGGGATGTGGACGAGAAAACCCGAGCCGAAATTCAAGCCTTATTCAACCGCACCTTCTGTCTACCCGAGAACATTGATCAATTACGCATGGAACTGGAAGACTTTCATTTGTAATTTTTTAGTTTTCATTTTTTCAATCTGTACATAGCTTTCTTTTTTAATTTTTTTAATTTTTATTTTTTCCAATTGTACATATCCATTTTTACTTTTTATTTTTTCAAATTGTAGATAGCTTTTTTTTTCAATTGTAAATAGGAGCGCCCCACCCAGCGTGGCAAAGAATACAGACCACCATTTGTAACATCAACTCTTTTTTAATTACAAAATAAAAAAACTTTACTTACAAAATGTACTCTGGTTCTTGACTCACATAATTAAATGTTCCAACAAAATGTTCCAGTCTATTAACAAATGTTCAAAACTCCAAACAACGTCGGACCGACTCCATCGCATCTCTCTCCATCTCATCCAACCGACGCCACCGCTCCTGCTCCTTCTTCATCTCTTCAAAAAAATAAATAATGTTCTGCCAGCGAAAGCCCGCATGAATACTAGGGGCATGGTTGACCAAATAATTGTCCAATTCCCGAAAGTGTTCTACACTGATGGGCCACTGGCTCTCGTCCCTGGTCCAGCTACGGTTCATGTTGATCCACGGGATGACTCTATGGACCAACGCTTTGTTCAACATTTTGCATGACGCCCTGGTTTGATAACCGTGACGGTGGGCATTTTCCATGTACACCACAGACAACAAATAAAGTTCAATGAACGCCGCCACGCGCCGCCGGTTCAAGGGCCTCCATGTCTCCTCTCTCCTTTCGTGCATTCTCCAGGCTACTCTCTCAGTATGTGTTCGCTCCCGTGGCACTCTACTCCTTAAACTCTTCTCACCCCCCACGTTCACAGCACTGGCTAAGGAGCCCAAGTGCCTTCTCGTTTCGGACATGTTCGCATCAACTGACATAACTCACACAGACCGAACTCAAAGCTAGGAATGGCGTCCTGTGGCCTCCCTTGACTTATATACCCCGATCCGCGCAATGCACCATGGTCTATCTAAGGAGGGGGGAGGGGGGTCCCCCCACCTCTTCCCCTCCCAAAGCATGATGGGGCCTTTCTCTCATTGGTCCCTTCCCTCCCACGTGACCCTTTGATTTCTCTATAAAAACCACCGTCCCATTTCATGTTTTCACACTCATCGATGATCTGATTACTCCTTTGGTCTAATGGATCTGGTTGATCCTTTGGTCTCATGGCCCTGGTTGATCCTTGGGTCTGTTGACTCAACCCCACACCATTGATGTTTACTTGACATTCTTGCTTGACTGCTTGCTTGCTTGACTGCTTCCTGGCTTGCTTGGATCTCCTCCTCCAATTCGATGGCTTTCTTTAATTCGGGAGTACACCTCGTGCTCGTTAAGACCAAAATCTCTTCAGTGGTCAGTCCTAGGAGTTGAAGGGACACGTGGCGGGAAAGACCACTGGGAACACTCATATTATCAAAAAGGAACTCATCAAAAAGGAACACTCGTATTATCAAAAGGAACACTCATATTATTAAATAGGAACTCATATTATCAAAAGGAACTCATCAAAAAGGAACACTCATATTATCAAAAGGAACACTCATATTATCACAAGGAACTCATCAAAAAGGAACTCATCAAAAAGGAACACTCATATTATCAAAAAGGAACTCATCAAAAGGAACACTCATATTATCAAAAGGAACACTCATATTATTAAATAGGAACTCGTCAAAAAGGAACCCTTCAGCCCGCGACCCTTTTTTCTCCAAGTTGTCCCCTCCATTGCGGTACCATTTGTATTGGGGGCTTTGACCTAATGGCTTTGGTTGATCCTTTGGTATGCTGACTCAATCCAAGCCATTGACTTCATGTGTGAAAGGACTTCGCTTGGGGTGTGGCCCCACGATCTTGTTGGGGCTTTCACTGGTAGCCATAGGGGTAGGTGTTGAAGGTACCGGGATCGATGACTCTTTTGTTGGAGACTAACTGATAGAACACCATGTTTGTAAACAAATCAATAAAAAGTATTTTCTTCATTTTTTGTGTTGTTTCCGGTTACCCCTCTTCCAAAAATTGGACTTTGGACTTTGAGCCCGCGTTTTCTCAGTGGTTTTTACTTCCCCTTGAGCCCACGATCGATTTTTCACACTAGTCAGCGGTTTCCCATTCAAAACCACGTGACTTCCGGTTCTATGAGCCCACGATCCCTTTTTCCACCTGGTCAGCGGTTTTTTCCACCGGAAGTGATTTATGACGTCACCGGAAGTTCCTCTGGTCACGTGATCGCTCTAGACCAATCAGAAGCCAGCATTTGGGCCATACGAGCGTCCTTTACTACTAAAAAGGACAAAGAAAACTAACCTCTATCTGCGGCAAGCAGTTTTATGTGCTGCTTACTGAATACATGCTTTTCAATCGCCCCGACTCTCATGACCTCTCTACAATGAAATTTGCAGTCGCAAAGATCACAATGGACAGTCCATTCGTCTAGAGCCTTGACGTGCATCCCTGCCTTGTACTGAACGATACAAAGCTTTCCCAATGCCACATTCAGTGTAAGGTCCCTAACGCGAGCCTTGAATTTCTGAAGCCGTTTTGTTTCTTCAGCGTCTCGGGGGATAAAGGAGCCCCTTCCTTCAAAGCACTCTTTCTTCAGCCACCGGCGGTAGATGTCGCCGCCATCCGTGACTCTATTTGATGCTGTGCCCTTAAGAAAGCGCGGCCTACCGTGATATCTTGGATCTGAAAATTAAGACAAACATAATATGTCGTATTTACTTGTAGAAGACGTTAGAAGCAAAAGTGCAAAAACCTTTCAGCACCGACCTTATTTCATATTTAAAATGTAGTCGCTCCACCCATAACAAAACGTGGCAAGCAAGCTTTAAATTGTTACATTTAAAATTCAAAATTATTATTATCGTGCTTGAATTCCCGGTAAAATATTAGCACGAGACTACGTGCTGGAAAATAAGTTCATAATATTACGTGGCATAACTACTGACCTGACTTCTTTTCACTTGTTCTTTGCTTTGTCTGTTGATTCTTATCAATCTGAACAAGAAATCGTCCAATGGGCCCTGTAACGGTTGCTGCTGGTTTCTTCGCCCGGCGTTGATTTTCAATCTCGGAGTGGACCAGGTCTGATATTTTGTTTCTATCCCCTACGAACCGGAAGTAAATACGAACCGGAAGTAAACACCCGCTAAACCGAGTAAATTGATCATTTCTGGGATCATTTTGGTTCATTCTCGTCCCCATAGCCCTTTTCGTTTCTCTTAGCCGGCAGGGCCTTGGCACGAGAAACGAAGGGCTCTGGGGACACAGGATTTCCAGTCCTAGATTCTAGGACTTCCAGACTTCATGTATGCAGTCACGATATTTCAAAAGAACGTATGAGAAAGTCATGGCGTCTTTTTACTTCCGCTCAAGATTTCTTTGTTTCAAACGGCCAATCAAAAAAATTCGAATTAATTCAAAAATCCCATGTCCCCAGAGCCCTTCGTTTCTCGTGCCAAGGCCCTGCCGGCTAAGAGAAACGAAAAGGGCTATGGGGACGAGAATGATTTTGGTTATGTTGCTGTGAAGTTTCCAAGCTGAAAATTGTGGTGTATTTATCCTGACACTTGCATAATAACATTTTGTTACGTATTTTTCCAGATTGTTTTGTAGGTGATAAACTACGCGCACTGCCACGACACTAGTTGTCAGAAAAATATTGATGAAATAAACTAATACTTGGGCGACTTTTGAAGCCTGTTTTCCTCGCTAATTTGTATGGGTATAACGGTGTTGCAGTGTGGGCAAAATAAATAAATAACGTAAACAAATTACTTATAATCAAATAAATAAATAAATAAATAAATATTAAATAACAAAGACGTATGAACACCTTAATGGTGGATCGCCGCTCTCATTAATTCAGTTTTACATTAGAGCAATCATTGCAATCATCCCTTTGAGTCTGAGTGTCACTGAGCGTTTTCTGATCATTGTTTAGTTTTATGTCAACACTTTCATTTATCGGATCTTATTTCAACCCGGGGTTTTTCATATCCAAAGTTTGTTAATCCGTTGTTAATGTTCAGTAAATTATCAACAACTTTTTGCAGCATCAAGATAACTGTTTTTCTGATAAGATTTTATAATAAGAATTTCATTAGAACTGACGAAGAACTAAAGTAGAAAATGAGAACTCTTACCAAGAGCCTTTACTCCGATTTCTTTGAGGTCCGCTTTTAATGTTCCATCCTTTAGCGAGGAAAGCAGTGTGCTTCCACGCACTTTATTTTCCCTAAAACATCCACAATGTTCCCCTAACATGTTTTGCGTTAGCCAGGCGCATATATCCTCGATTTCCCATTTCTCAAATGACTTCCCAGCTGTTATAAAAAGCAAAAAAAGTACGTTTGCTAAGCAGTAAACACAGTAGTAAACGTAGAATACACGTGGAGTTGGAAAGCATCCGGATAATATTTACTTCAAACTGTTTTACTTACATTGTATTGATCGCGCCATCGTCGCTATAGCGTAAGCTTGCTCTTTTCGCCTACAGCATCCACACTTGTTTCCTAACTGGACTTCACTGATGCTCGCAAAGCGAGGAAAAAATTAAAAACCGTCGCTAACCATACATGCAGTGTCCTGGAACGGATCTGGACGTGACTGCTGTGGAACCCAACTGTGTGCTCACAAAGTCGGGCGCGTTTCTGATTGGTTTGCGTAAACCACAAGCCGCGGCGTTGCACGCGCTGTTTGAATGTTCTCATTACGTTTCTCATTTATGGACGATTTCGTGACATTAACCGAAAAAAAAATCGGTGTCCCGATTTTTTTCGGCAATGTCCCGGAATTATCGCGTGTTTCCCGGAAAAATTGCCAAGTGTCCCGATTCCCGGAAAAATCTCCAGATTCCCGGAACAATTTTAGCTATGTCCCGAAACAGCGTTTGTTAGAGTTGTCACCCCCCGTCGAATGCTAATATAGAATTGTGACAGCAGCAGTGACTTCAGATAAAATTTGGGTCAAAAAAGGTGTTGGCGCTAGAGTGTTAGCGCATTCAATAGTATACCTATAGTAGTGCACCCCCTTTGTTGAATTCGTGTTAGCAGAGCTCTTCATTTTCAGTGACTCTAAACTCTGTCGACAGGCGATAAACAAAACACGAGCACGCGCTCCGTTCCAAATTCGATCCACAAATGACGAATTTATGATTATGACTTTATGTTAACAATTGAAGTGAAAAACATGCTTTTTTTTCCAAGAGTGCATTTCCACAACTAATAAGCTGCTTGGCAGCTTATAAGTTCTGGAGATGTGCTTTAGGAAAATATTACTCTGCAGTGACGAATCTGTAAAGGTTATGTTCAAGTAAAGTAAAGGTAGCGTTGTCTGAATCAACAAATTTCTTACTTGTACTTGGATTTTAATTTGAGCATCGTTCAGTTTTAAGTTTAAAAATATTTAGATGAATGTTATGAAAGTTGTGGTTGCTATTCATCGTGGTTTAATTAACATAATAGTTTTTTTATCATTTTTTCTTAAGATATTGTCATTTGATGAGGATTGAGACGTTTCGACCGCTTACTGCTGGTCTTCATCAGGCGATGGTGTCGACTGGGCGTGTGTCACAATATGTAGCACCATAGCTGTTTGCGATTGGTGCATTTCGTAAAGTCTATATTGGGGAAACAGGAAGGTCTATGCATGAAGGGATTAAGGAACATGACTGAGACATACGGCTTTTTCGTACTCAGACCTCAGCTGTTTCAGAATATGCTAACGCAACCGGACACTATCCGCCTTGAGACAAGGGGTCAATTTAATAAAGAAACTACACTTGTAGTTTTTACACGTGTAATTTACACGTGTAAAGTTTAACTTGTAAATACAAGAATTTAATAAAATAATTTTCTTCTCTGGAAGTCACACGTGTAGCACGAGTCAGATACAAGAGTAAATTACAATTGTAGCCCTAAAATTGTAAACTCCGCTTTAATGTACTAATGTAGGTTACAAGTGTACAAACCAATCTCTCTGCTTTAATCTATGCTAATGTCTACTCTAATCGCAGGTTTATTAATTCCAAAAGATGAGTGAACGCGTCCTCAGGGAGACAAAAATTCACCCGAAATTCCCTTGGACTTTCCGTGTCTAACAGCCGCCTTTCCTCGAAATTCCTAGCTTGCCGGATATAAGATGCCTCAGCAGCTCGTCGAGTTCATCTTTGCTAGAGGAAAACATATTTTGTCACAAAAATACGCTTTTTATAAGATGTACCCAATGTCTACAAGTGACATGCCACTTGTAATTTGCACTTGTGATTCACAAGTTGGACTCAGTAAAAATACAAGTCGGACTCTTGAAAACGTTTTATTAAATTTGATACAAGTTACAAGTCGGACACTTGTAACTTGGACTTGTAACGATGTTTATTAAACTCGTTTTCGTCTGCGCTTGTAAAAACAATTGTCCGACTTGTAAATTACAAGTCTAAAAGTTTTATTAAATTGACCCAAGGTTAAGATTGTTGACCATGACCCACATTGGTATAGCCTGCGTGCAGACGTCTCCTGCACGCAAGCTAACATTGGTACACCAGCAGAGTTAACAAAAGAGGCAATTCAAAAAAGACTTCATGCTAATAACATCAATAGGGATAACGGAATTGAAATTCCAGAAGTGTGGATGCCCACGATCGAAAAACACAGCAGCGGATTGGTACCACAGCAAATGACAGAGGGAACAGCGTCTAATCGGAATAATAGAGATCGAACAACTAGGCTCTTCCCACATGACAAAATATGGTTGTCGTGGCAACGTCAGATTTGATGAAACGCGGGCACTTTGTACCCCTGCCCCAGGCTGAATAGGGTTAATGAAAAAAAAAGTAATAAAGAGAGTGACGATACAATTTCACAAAGCAATTGGTAAAGTTTCGGAAAACTGTCAAGGGCACACCCTGCCAGGGAAACTAAATTCTACCCCAGGGATTAATAAAATCACCCAAGACCAAGGAAGTTCAAATTCACTAGGGTGGGAAAAATGTTTCATCGGATTGGGTTTCACCAGGTCTGTAGCAGAGGGTTATCATATTTGTTTTTAAAAGTGGTAGTCGCACTCAATCTCAGGGATCCCAAGCTCATTCATTTCCGATAAAAAGGAAAAACGAAGCACTCTGATTCGAGCTGGACGGTTCTGCTATAATGATGTGGAGAACCTATGCAAGTAGAACAAGTATGAGAAATGCAGGGGGAGGGGGGAGGAAGGATTTACCACTTGACGTATACACACGACAAAAACTCTACTTCGCTACAAGAAAAATAAATCAATAACGAGAAAGTTATTTTAATTATTTGGGGTGAATTGTGTTATCTACCAGCTAAAGAGAATAGCATTGCGTCAATAAAAATGAATATACTTGAACGCTATTTTGTTTTGAAACATAAACATGTGGTCGCAATATGTATTACATACCTTGTCATAAAAAAGCGATTTGTGCTATATCACGCCGTAATTATGTTAGACTGTGCGTATAATTTATAGCTTTAAAATTAAACAGAATATACAAGTGATGAAAAATTACTGAACTAGCTGAACTTAATTTGTTGACGGTCAACAAAAATTTTGAGTAAAACTGAACGAAAACAAATGGTTCCCCTCAGTGTTTTAAGATAGATAACAAATACCAAAAATTCTACCTTAACTGAAAAGAAATTAATGAAATTAAAATTGAATATTGTGGAAAATTTATCGAAATAGTTGGCCTGATGTTAACGTCACACTTCGTATAAAGAAAACCTGCACGACAACAATTTTTAGACAATGTTTGTAAGATTTACAATAACGTCTCAAATGCCTACCTTACTAGAAAAGAAAACCCAATTAATTATTGAATCAAGTTGCTGGACTTTTACGACATTGTGTATTAAAGTTAAATGTTAAGTAAACTTACTGACGGAACAAAATTTTTGTACGCCGTTGGCATGTGTGACAATAATCAGTTACGAAACTTCAAACAAAGACTGCTTTTTGTAGTACTTTTATGATAATCGGAAACTAAGTGATCAGATATCACCTACTTCCTTTGTATTAACGAATGACTGTATACGATACGACGCAACAACAAATTACAAAATGTCTAACAGACTAAAGTTTATAAGATTAAGTTCGAGAAGATCCTAATTAATCTAAAGAACTCGTTTGCTCTTTTCCTTGTCACTCGTGACGCCAGCTCATCCTTTCAGATTACTTTTTAATTTTGTGGCAGACATTGCCTGAGTAGATGACATTAACATATTTCCCTTTCTCCTACTTGATAATGAACTTCACTTTTACGTTACATTCAGGACACTTGCATTCCGCACCTCCTCTAAAGAAAGGCGCGGAGTGCATCTTACGAGAATTTGCTGATATTACGTGATTATTTTTATATCGTAGGCTGCACCAAGGATTGGTTTGCTTCACTTTGTTGCTAAAGATCCTGGTCCAGTCTCCACCCAGCAGTCGGCCACCGCTGGGAAAGCTCTTTATAGGGATCCTTTCCCAGTCCTTTCGTGACAGTTTGAATGTCGCTGTTGTATTATCAGTGTTCTTGCGAAAGAAATTCTCTTCCTTCT
Source organism: Siderastrea siderea (assembly GCA_964030785.1). Classification (NCBI taxonomy): domain Eukaryota; kingdom Metazoa; phylum Cnidaria; class Anthozoa; order Scleractinia; family Rhizangiidae; genus Siderastrea; species Siderastrea siderea. The sequence continues at coordinate 11,690,568 of OZ034971.1, forward strand.
CGGAGTCATCTGAGTCGGACTCCCCTTCATTCTATAAAAAAATGCAATTCAATACGATCTTAAACTTTTTTAGTGAAAATAACGAATGGTTTTACTGTTGTGACCAACTCCAGGTTTAATTCTCAAGCATCCCAGATCATCGCTGGCAGCTATAACCCGTGGTCACGATTTGACCAATACCATCAATGAAATCGGCTTCACTTTTGTATTACAACTGGTAGGAAATAACTTAGAGCAGTTCGTATAAAAAAAAGCACGATTTTTATTTCATTAAAAAAAACACCATACTTTATTTTATGAATCATAACTGGCGAAACATGTTAAAAACCCGGCTTCGAGTGAACACACAAATCTGGCAAAGAGAGAATTAAGGTTATAAGTCATACTTGCATTATATGTGGCTCACCCGGCGGCGCTAACTCCGGTTTAACTCTATTCTGCCTGGGGGAAGGGGGGGGGGGCACATTGTGCCCGCGCTGACTTTAACGAATTATAACTTTTAAACAGCTTGACGAATAATCACCAAACCTTGTGACTTTTCCTAAAATTTATCAGAGAAAATTTTTTCTGTGTCAATGACGGGTCTATGATGATTGACGTTTCCATAACAATCGTTTATTCAGAAGAGTATTTTTTACTATTTTCTCTCTTTTTTCAGTCTTTTTTCAGTTTTTTTCCCCTTCGTTTGTAAGACGACCACTATGTACTATGTATACTATGTATGTTTCTTAGAACAATATCATATATTTTTTGGTGAAGTCATTGTCAGCTGTGTGACTGCATTTTCGGGATTCAAGATGGCGGCCCAAACTTCAAAATGGCTGCTTTGTGACGTCATTGTGACGTTATGAAACGTCAGAATCGAGATGTCATAAACCCAATCTGTTAAGCTAGTGACGTGCTATAAACGTGCCAAGTTTCATCACAAAAGCGTAAATATTTTTCGAGATCTATAGGGGGGGCACTTTGTCCCCCTCCCCCCCCCCCAAGGCTCAGAAACGTAAAAAAAGCCAACGCGAAATAGGGTTAAGTCATACTCGCATTATGTGTGGCTCATACGGGGTCGCTAATTCCGGTTTAATCAGGAAGAAATAACTGGAAGACTTTCTTCTTTCTTCGGACATTAGCATGAGATGAATAACCGGCCTGAAAGGTGTAACTGGCATAGTAATGTAAATTTTCCAAATGTTCCGATCCTCCCGAAGCCGTGTTGGGTTTGGTAACTCTATGGATTACACGAAGTGTTTTTATTTTCATTAAAAAAATGCATGAATGTTCTCCTCAAGTACGCACCATTCTTTTGTCGATTCTCTGTCCAATACCAGGCGACTTCAATGGTTTGTTAAAATGTCCTTCGATCTGTAAAAAAAGTTTTTGAATTTTAGACAGTACGTTTTACGTACAACGTCTACTCATTTGTTTTTACTGTCATATTATTCCACTGTTACTATTGCACATATCAGAAATTTGCAGGGCTTAAAACTACTGTATTTCAGGCTGGAATTTCCCCTTTTTTATTTAACCCTCTCTGTACTTTTTTCTTCTTCTAATAACCTTTTTCTTTAAGGTTTAAAAAAATAAACGAAATCAATAAGCCCCGTTCCATTATTTTTAATAGCTCGCCTCCTCTCACTCTCAGTTACTTGTGCCTGAAACTTTGAAAAAAACGTTGTCGTTACATGTAATTTTCCGTAATCCACCCTTCTTATTACTCAGATCTTACTTATTTTGTGCCTGAAATTTCAAGTAAGAGTCATCTTACTCGCAGTTTGTCGAACGGTTTGTCTATCGTATAATGCAAGACAAGTTGTGTTGACAGCACGTTGATTTCAGTCAGTATTGTTCTTCCTAAATGGTTCAGACAGAATCTTCAACCTAGACAAATATACTTAAGCCTCTGCCTCTAAATAAGCCCCCATCCCCCACTCCCCAAGTAACCCTTTTATGTAGCTTAAAAGACCACTAGCTTAATAGAGGAAACAAGTTATAAGAGTACCCTTACCTGCAACGGCAGATGGGTAACAGTTGAAGCGCCTGACTTTTCACGGTTCACGGGCGCCATGATCACACAAGGGCGCTGGTATTTCTCATCAAGAACATGAGAACAAGCCCTTTGAGGTGGCGCATGACAACCACACTGACAACCGCTGGTGCAGCTATAGTAATGTGGCACAGTGACATTCCCCGGTACATTAAATAAACGCAGTTGGTGGTGCTGGGGGCCCTGTAAATGGCAACCACCACTGCAAGGAAACAAGGGTTGGGAGACCTCTTGAGAGTTTGCCATCTGTACCAGCTGGGAACTCAGTTTGTAAGACGCCAATGAGGCTTGTAAAGGTACATGCCTTGATGCAGCGTTGTGACCTCTGGAGTCGTCTTTAGAGGTGATTTGGTAGGGTGACCAAGTGCCCAGCTTAGGAATATCAACCTGTTAAGCAGACATTGACATCGATCGATTAGAATTCAAGACGAAAGTGGTTATAACAGGCTCGCTACGAGATGTCTTGCGATCAGTAGGATAGGATATAGAGGTGTGTGATGGCGACTCAAAACCCGCAGGAGCGGCAGCCGTATTTAGGGATCGGGTGTGGGGACGTTTGACACGTTTAGGGGATCAGAAATCAGATATTTTTGCATAAAATCGATCAATGAAAGAAAAATGTGCCTCGTTACATTATGAGAATGCTGTTACAACTATCACATGACTTAAAATTTCCGTGGCTTGTAAATTTTTTGCGAACTATAAGAAAGAAAAGAAGGAAAGACAAAAATTCTACCTGTAGAATTTTTGGCACAAGTTAATACTCCTGTCCGAACATTTTTATATGCATGCCACCAGAAGTACTTCTGGTGCCACCTAAATACCAGAATTTGGTGATTAAAAAAAAGGAAAAGAAAAGAAAAAAGTACAAACCGAAGAAACAAATCTCTTTGAACAAATTCTTCCCACGGAGCCCTCTGGTGGGGCAAATTTGGCGCTTAGTCCCAGGCTTGACTGTTAGTTTTGACCCTCTTTTTGGTACGACGCCTGTATAAATTGCAGAGGCTTCGAAAAGTGAGCTTGTGTTTAACGCAAGACTGTTCTTCGAGAGATGGACTCATTGGCGAATGAATCACAGAAATGTAAGAGATTTATCCTTATTGAAATGTGTTGAGGTTTAAAAGCGCTGGCTAGGGTCTAAGTCGACTTTTAGCGAGTAGTTCGAGCGGGACCTCGAATGTCGGTTGGCTGCTAAATTCAGCAAATTTGAATTTCCAGCTTTCCCACCTTGTCTTCTCTTGACGGCGATCGGCGTTAAGCGGAAAATCACCCAAAATGGCCTCCAGAAGCTCGGAAAAGAGGTAAAAACACAGCAAACACACAACAGGTAAGGTTTTTCAAACTTTATTTTGGTTTTCTTTTCTATTTTTAACGGAAAACTGCCGATTATTTTCGATCGAATTTCAGGTCCACACAAAAACTCTCGTGTGGGGAAACATGACCGAACGTTGTTTCAAGCAAACAGCGCTGAAAGATGTCGAAACTTCAATAAATTTATCACCTTACTAACCTTACCGTGTTGTCTTGTGCCTTTTTTTTTCCACATGTTCTTCTGCAAATATCCCTGTTTCCCTCCGATTCTTGAGTGAGTTTGATTTTCGCCCGCCATTTTGAAAAACCACTCGGTCCCAGTAGTGCGTTTTCAATAGGCAGTGTAGAACTGGGACTGAGTGGTTTTTCAAAATGGCGGGCGACATCAGACTCACTCAAGAATCGGAAAGAAGCAGGGATATTTGCAGAAACACATGTGGAAATCAAAGACACAAGACAACAGAACTGACGGTAAGGTGATAAACTTATTGAAGTGTCGACATATTTCAGCACTGTTTGCTTAAAATAGCGTTCGATGAGAACTCGAACAACATGTTCCTAAAGAAAAATCCACCAACCAGCAGTCGCCATCGTGGATCTGCGATCCACAATTTAAAATTAGTGTAATAAAGATAATCAAATAAGATAAAAAGACGTTGACATTGCGTAGTAACGAACTGGCAGACACCTTCCCATCCTCCCCTTCTTAATGTAATAACTGTCTGCACAGGGTAATGACGCAAGACATAAGAATCTTATTTAGATGAGATGAAGTGAGAAGAGATGTGGTGAGGTGAGATGAGATGAGATGACAGAGATGAGATGACATGACATGAGCCATTGACATAAGATGCGGTGAGATTTTAAGAAATACAGAGATGCAATATGAACCCAGCAAATTAATCGAGTAAGATCATCGCTGTACATTGCACTGTACATGCACTTTGATTTATTGCACCTTGATTGTTTCCATTGGGTACATTGCTGGTGCATCACGATGCCTGTGGTTATCAATATGAGCACCAAAAGGGTCCCCGTGGAAACCTTGAGGGAATGATCCATGGACGTCACTTATCTCAATATTGCTCAAGAGGTCTGCACATGAGCTTGATTCCATTGTCAGTGGTCCAATTGTCTGCTGGTAATCAATGGCAGTGAATAATGGCTCCGGTGCTCTTTCCTGCTTCACAGTCATCTCGCTTGTAAAGACCAGTGGATAGCTTTTCTCATTGTAAGTGGGTTCTCCTTCCATCTTCCAACTGCTTTTGATTAACTCATTCAACGAGAACATCAGAATCTTTGCGTCTGTTTAGTTTTTATGTTTTCAGTGGTACACAGAAAGCCGCGCTAAATGGCAAGCAAATCTGCAAAACAGAAAAAAGAAGAAAAACTGAAAGGATGTCTTGCTGGACTGTCTGGTATCCGTCTATTAATTATTATCTTCAAATTTAGAATTTGAATCACCTTCAAGTCCTCAATTTTCTCTTTCCACCATAACATCCTTAATCCCCCTTTTTTTCTTTCTTTTTTAACGTTTTAAAACTTCGTCAAAAATTCTCAAACATTTGATACGGCATGAACTACAAATTAGTGGGGGCGTTGGTGAATCGAATTAAATCTCTTTGAGATAAAAAAGTGCTGAAACTTCCAAAAAAAAGCGTGGCGTTTGCCCATAATTCTTCCATATTGGGCGGAGTCGCATCCAACACCGTCCATATTTAACAATCATTCGGCGAAGGCGAAGTGAATATTATGGAATAATGTCAAGGGGATTATTCCACAATATTCGCTGAGCCTGAGGACAATAATTGCTTTAGTGATTATCAGAGCAAATGCATTTTCTTTTTTCTTTTCTCCAGAAACATCAAAAATCGCGCAGTGGCCATTTTGAAAATTGGTACTTCAGTATTATAATCACCTGCCGCGGTGTGACTATAGTAAGAAATGACGTAGTCCTCGACCAATCAGTGCGCTCGCTTCTCTATAATCATCTGGCCCCGGTTCCTGGAAAGCCAATTAAACTATCCCCCGATTAGCAGTTAATCCACGTTTAAATTCCTTATCCCTAGAATAACTAATTCAGGGATAAAAAGGTGTTCCTGAAAAGCAGTTTTATCCCTTGGTTAACTAATCTTGGATTAGTGTCAGAATAAACCAGTTAAACCAGTTTTTTTAATTCATGGCGCGAAAAACGAAGGTTGAGCGCGAACGTGCCGGAAAAAATTCGGCAAGAAAATGGTGGAGAATGATGTAGTAGAAATTGAGCCAAAGGCGAGGAAAAGGAAACCAAATTTTTCCGTCAGCGAAATTGCCATTATTACAGAATATGTGGGGAAAAATCTTCACATAATTCAGTCAAAACTGACGAATAATATAACGAACAAAGCAAAAAAGGAAATGTGGGAGGAAATCACAAGAGAAGTAAACGCGGTGGGCCAGGCGAGTCGTTCCGTACAAGAAGTCAAAGATAAATGGAAGAATCTTCACTCCGACGCTAAAAAGGAATTCAACACTTTCCGATGAGAGTCCAAAAAAACTGGCGGCGGACCACCGCCAAAGCCACCCTCACAGTCTAGTGAGAAATTAATTGAGCTTTTGGAAGGTACGCCTGCATTTTCCGGGCTGGAGGGATTTGAGGCTGGTGGCGAGGACGGAGGGGCGGGTGAGTACATAATTGTTTTATTGATAAAGGTCATGTGATGGTTGTCCGCCATGTTATTGTTGCTTTTTGCATGCAGCCGTGGAGCATGATACGGATCGACAGTGGAGTGCAGTAGTGGTTTCTTTCTCAGGCTGTATTCATGCCTGTGTATGCTATATACATGTAATTTTGTCAAGATTCACTTTATACCGGTACTCTCTTTTCTTTTCTTTTCTTTTCTTTTCTTTTCTGTGAGGATACATTGAATTTATTAGATTTTATTTGAAAAGGCACAATTTGTTCTTTACAATGAACTATTAACTTGGAATATGGAACTTGTGTATATAAACATATGGAAAAATATTTAATGATTGCCTCTTAAATTTGAATAATTTTCTTTCACTTAAAGAGGATTAACAATGCTGTGAACAGAGTCAATGAACTGTGAACAAAATACTAAAAGTGCCCACTTCATTTGCACCCCTTCCTCATGTGTACAGCTTATTCTCATGTCAGAACTTTGGGGATTAGCCTAGACCTAATGTATCCTGAGGCATTTTGCACTAGTAATCTTGGCTTCACTACTGGTGATAAGTTCAGCAAAGCTTGCTTTGTTGAGGTCAAAAGAGGATATAAAGGTGTTTGTATGGTAGCTGTTATGGTGTTCAGAAACAATAGAAATCAATAACATTAAATAATATAGTTTTCTTCCTAAAGACTCTAGAGGATGAAAAATTCATTGCTTTGAATCCCACCATAGCCACCGTGCAAACCACCAACGAAATTTTACTTAGGGAAAGCACTTCTCAATTCTTTAGATACTTTCATATGAGCCAGAATTTGACACTTTTGTCCCACATTGATCATTTGAGTTTTTTCCTTTTGCAAAATGCTAATGCCTCAGACTGGAAGGGGGAAAGTTGGGGTAGGGGTGGGGGAGAGGGGTGGGCATACTTAGGTGAAAGCATACTTGTTTATTTTGGTGGCAATAATGAATTACTGATAACTTTTTTTTAAAATCTGCATCAAGGGAAATTTAAAAAAGGGTGTTACATATATGGTCTCTGATGGCCTTTCCATTTTCAGGGCCACAATATGCAGCAACGTCTGGCTGGTCATTGACGTCTCGTGCATCACAATCAACGGGCTCATTTCTCTGTATTGCAATGTTATGAAGTACAGCACATGCACCTATCACTATGCAAGTCTTTTCAGGTTTCATCCGTACTTCAGAGTGAAGCACATGAAACCTGCGTTTCCGCCAGCCAAAGGCTAGTTCAATGGCCACCCTGTTAGTTGTATGGGCCTTGTTGTATGCTTCTTGTTTCGCTGTTGCTGGGTTGAGGTAGGGGGTCATCAGATACGGCTAACAAGGGTACCCACTATCTCCCAGGAGTAAACCCTTTTCCAGTGAGAAAGACTGAGCCTCCAGCCTCTGTCCAATTCGGGAGTTATTGAACACAAAACTATCATGTGTGCTTCCATGCCATCTAGCTACGATGTTGGTAAACATCCCTGAAAAAACATACAGCAAATTTAAATTTAGAAAACGTGCTATATAATTTCTTACCAATTACCAATATCTGACTTTCGAAAACAAACCCGTGTACGACAAAAAAACAACCCCGTGCAGACGAGAAGAATAAGTCAACTTCGCTGTTTCCGCTGCGGTCCGCATTGTGTTTTTGTTGTTTTTTTTTTTGTGTGCGTGTGTGCGCCTTTATGTGTTTTTGCCTACAAGTTTTCCCTGACCTTTCATGAGTCAAAAAATCCAAGCAGCCAGTGGCAAGGTCAGCATTATGCCGCTCTCCCACTTAAGCTTTGGAGAAGACCTTGATAGTTGCCGATTTATTGTTTAACATTTCACAGCTATGGAAGCAGGAGCTCATTAAATGGCGCTTTGTTTTCCTACCTTTGTGGTTGCACACTGCTTGGACGTTTATCGAATGATATCTCTTTCTATTGACGTGATCATTTTCATTCCTGTTTGGCCCCTGAATCCTGACATGGGTCCCGTCGATGCATCTAACAACTCCTGGGAAGCCTCCTTTATCGAAAAAACCTCTCTTCACTTCGTGCATTTCGATGGGGTCTGACGGCCACACGATAAATTCGCTCTGCTTGTGGGCAAGAGCCAGGGTCACATCCGTTACTATTCTCGAAACGGTAGACTTTGGAAGACCAAAGGTGTCACCAATGACCTGTAAGAAGCTCCCACTGGCAAGAAAACGTAGGGCGACAAGAATTTGCAGTGTCGGAGTGATTGCGTGATTACGCTTCGTCTGTCGCTGCAGGTCATCTCCGATAATATTTCTGTTAAATATTCTATAGATTGGCTGCCAAAACGATATCTGGAGCGAAGTTCTTCGTCAGAAAATTCGTCAAGGGAAAATTCTTGTTGACGAAACCTTCTTTCGCGCATTTGCGGTACAATTAATGGGAACAATAAGTCCGCCATTTTGTTTGTTTTGATCACGGTTTTCCCCCGATTAGTGAGTTAATCGACCTCGCTAGGTGGATTAAATTTAACCCGTCGTTTATCCCCAGATTAATGCTAATCGTGCTTTCAGGAACAGAATCTAACCGAAGGATAAATTTTTATCCTCGATTAGCGAGATTTAACTCTCGATTAGCGCTAATCGCCTTTCCAGGAACCGGGGCCTGAGCTCTTGTATACTAAAACGCATTATTGCCGTCGGAAAATTGCAATTGGTTTTGTACCACGATTCAATCGTTTCTCCGGTAAAAGCTAAACTGAAAATTTATGGCACTACTTAGAAGATAAATTATTGCACGTCGTGGAGAGTACGAATGTTTGTACGCGTAATCAACTTTTTGCCTGGCAGAAAAGTTACTAAAAGTAATGTTTAGAGGCAGAACATTACCTACATGCAACAAGGACCCTTTACACTTGCGCACAGCCTATCACCCGTGCATATCCCTGGGCATTCTCATCCCCAGAGCTCCGCGGCTTTTTAAAATTACGTCTCGCTTAGCTCTGGGCCAAGATTTTATTTTTTTGATTGGCCGACTCAAACGTGTATGCGAAATAACGTTAAAATTTTTTGGCTTCTACGCATAACGTTTTATTTCCGATTGAATTAATCAGGGCATCAATAAATATATTGACTTGATCAATTTCCACTCAAAGAATGTGGCTTAGGGCAGATTAAGCGACCAAATTTTGCTGTTTGGTTAAGTACGTAAGACTGCACCTGCTAAATTTCAAAGTGTTAGAGATTGTCGCTAAATGTCAGCGATTCTTTCTCGCAACAATGTTTTCTACAAAACTTCAGCCTGTCCATAAATAAACTTACATGCAACTGTCTCATAAACTTTTGTAATGACCTCTTGATGTCGATGTTTAAAAACCTGGGGCGCCAAATGCTACTGGATTTCAATCTTCGATGTGGTGAAACGTAATACAATGTAGCGTTTAGTGGCGAGATGATAAGTACGCAGTTGACATTCTCGCAAAACATTCTCACGCAACATTCTCACACAACCAGAGGAATACATTGTAGGAATGTAATAACATAACTATACAATTCATTATTACGCATATGTAATACCTTTATTCAAGCAAGATACAAATCCAAAACCCGTGAGCAAAATGCAGGGACAATCGTTCTTCTGAACAACTACGGCACGAAAGGTTTTCCGCTAATTGCAGGAGATTTAGGCCCCGTTTATATGGTCTCGGGTACCCGAGACAACCCTCACCCCCCCCCCCCCCCGAGTTACCCTAGGCGAGTTAATTTTTCACCAGTTTCTTTGAAAAGTACAACGGAACTGTTTACATGAGGATCACCAACTCGTCTCGGGGAGGCGAGTCAACTCGGGGGGCAAGTTGTCTCACCTGGCAGGCGGGACAACTTTTTCTAATATAAACACTTTGTCTCGCCTACCCGGGACGACTTTTTGCGTGCCAGGTGTCATGTAACGCGTGGCCTTTGGTCTAAAAACGTCTAAATCAACAAAATGTATACTGAAGAAGAGAAATTTAGACAAACAGAGGTTACAGTGATCGAATCAACGAAAAATTCTAAAGGAAAAGGGCGTATCTAGGTCATGAATATCAAAGTAAGATTTCGGAATAATTAAGTAGGGTCAACTTTATCTCGGTCAGCTGGGACAAATTCTTATCATATAAACGCTCGGTAAAGTTCTCTCGGGGGGTAGGGTTGTCTCGGGTACCCGAGACCATATAAACGGGGCCTTGGAAAGTTCCAAACAGCTTTACACCATGATTTCATACCAGAATTGTCATGCCCAGAGCTCCACGGTCGAGAATAGAGCAGGCGCAATAGCACCTTAACAAAATAGACTTACGCTACCGGATGTCGCGGATTTCACGACATCCGGTAATGGCTGATACCAGGAGCCATAATCGGGGAAGGAGACCGTAAGCGTGGGGTCCATGCGGCCCCATCGAAAAAGACAAATGTGCTATTTTTAGAAAAAATTGCGCCACCCTCAACGTCATAAACGCGCGTGGCTACACGCAAATTTGAGTACAACGAGGGCGTGCTGGATATGACCAAGATGGTTATAATTATTTGATATCCGGTATGCCCGAGTACACAATTGTTTTTATTATTAAAAACGCAATCACTAATTGCTATAAAATCAAGAAAGAGAAAAAAAGAGAGAGAAACTCCGAGATAAAAGGGAACAAGAATCGATCGCGATCACATAACTGACCGAAAAAGGCGCCAAAACCTTGCGAAGTGTTGCAGCGTTTCTTTACGGAGCTGAATGAATCAATGAAACTGCTCCGAAGTGAACGTACAAGCACAAGGTCTGGGAAAAATCTCCCAATTATGGGCTCTGAAATGTGGTACGTGTTTGATTTTTCCTGAAAATTGTTGTAATCGTCGTTCAAAGTGGATTGAAGCTGTACGATCTCACCGTTATGGCTGCGGGAGTTCAAATGAACGAGTTTGAAATCGCTCCGTTCGCACAACGCTGACAACGGAGCCATCATGTGTTTGTTTGATCGAACTGAAGACAGGATTTATAATTAAACTTGAACGATAATTACTATGCAGCTCACGGAAACAAGACTACGGAGGTGAGGAACATTAGAATTCACCATCTTACTTTTTAAACGCAAACCACAAAACGCAGTTTTTCTTAGTTTAGAGCCCGCCGACGGAATGGTGAAAATAACACTCAAACAACTGTGAAAGCGATTCAAATGACGTATTTTACATGGCATCCTACTTGTGTCTAAATGTCTGGAGCTGCGCTCAAGGGAACACAGATAGAGCCACAACGAGTACAGGTAAACCAGTGTCAATTTTGTGTGGTATAGCCAAAAAAATGTCGCCTTTTCTGGTACTGGATTTGTCTAATGCTTGTCGTTCAGACTGTTGCATGATTTTTGTACTGACTCGCCATAAAAAGTGTGACAATTTTTATTAAATGTTTCTTTCCAATTTTACTGTGCTTTATTTTGTCTTGTCTCGATATTTCGAAGTCAAAGCCTTCCGTATGAAACCTGCTGTTTGTGAAATTTTAAGAACAAGTGATTGACTGGACGATGAAAGAAATGGTAAACAAAGCGCTAAATGCTTAAAATTCTATTTCTACAGTTTCTTTTCGTCCTAAGAAATCAAGCACTCTGAAACAACTTAGATTTGTGTCTCAGTGACGTTCAGTCGTAATGTCTTCTTAATTTTGCTTCGATACAAAGTGATTTTTCTCGCCGGGTTGCTGGCAGAGAAAAATAATTAAGCTCACTCTGTCGTTGAAACCCTTGCCACATCCACTGCGCTATGTATCCCTTCTAGGTTCGTAAATTGCCCAGAAAGTAATATTAAGTACTAGGGCAGCATGGAGTTTCACTTCATCTTTCTCCTTCTCGTCGACGGAAGTAGTTTTTTTTCTCTTGGTGTTTTTCCAGTTCTCTATTTTGTCGACGATTGATAACGCACCACAAGAGCATTTGATTGAAAACAAGGCGCGCTTTTCACTATTCTTGGTCTTCATTATAAACATTTCGGCCATTTCGGTAAAGGCGGGCATTATTTCGGAAAACATACGCTGAGAAATCTCGACAGACATTTTCTTTGCTGACTCGGTATTTGAATATATGTTACTATTTTTCTTGCAGTGAAAAAATTAAAAAGTGACAACGATTTATCAGTGCGTTACTCATTTTACAGTCTTTGCGGCTGCCCTTCAATCTCTGTACGTCCTCAGAGGAATATATATTCGAGATGTATTTTCCCTTTTTCTGCCTGATTCGCCTTCAACTGATTTTTTCGTAGTTCGACGCCATTTTTGCCCGTAAAACGTTTCTTCCGTCTAACGGGGAAGTCCTCGTCCGACATGGCCGACACATCTTCGCCACAGGATTTTTCTAAAATATTCTCACTGCTATCATCGGAATCACTTGTATAATCCTCATATCCAGAGTCACTCTCCAGAAAGTTCTCCCCAAGGGCTTGCCTCAAATTAGGAAGTGACACTGATGACAGAAATTGAATTTATTCATCTCCAACAAAGGTAATTTCCGACGCCATTTTGTTTGTTTTTCTCTGCGCGGAGTCCTCGCAACACACACTCGCGTGTGTCACGCGCGATGGCGCAATTTTTTCTAAAAATAGCACATTTGTCTTTTTCGATGGGGCCAACGCCAATACTGAAAATGGCAGTTAGTTACGGTCTCCATCCCCGATTATGGCTCCTGCTGATACCAGAGCCCTACAATCCCACCGCTGACCGAACAGATCGTAGGCTCTTTGAACGAGAGTGATCCTTGGGCGGCCTAGTGTTTAGTGCATGTACGTGAGTGTTTGCTCTGTCTTGTCACCAGGCTTTCCTCGCCACAAATCGAAGCTTGAAACAAAATGAATTCGAAATTGTATCTTTATGTAGTTTTCTTAAGTAACAGACGTCGACAAAACAGGTGAATAACGCAAACTCTTCAGAATTTTCGTTCAAAACTCTTTCCAGACTTGATCATGATTGCGTGATTTTTGTTTAGAACAGGAGGAACCTAGCAAAAAGGGGAGAAGAAATTTTCAACCAATCACAGGTTCACTTGTGACAAGAAATTGCGTAGTTAGATTGACGTCTCAAAAGCAATCGAAAGAAACAGAGAATCGTGCTACAAATTTGGCGTGAGTCAAATACTACACTGTGTTACATACTGCGCTGCCTATTGTGCACTCTTGATGTCGGCTCGCCTGATTCGACGGATTGCAAGCTTTTGGCATGTGGAACTCGGAAACGAATCGGTTTAGGGAAGGTACTTTTTTCTTGGGGGGGGGAGGGCTGGGACCTCAGAGGGGAGGGTCATCAGTGAAAGTGAGCACCAAAAGGAGAGGGCCATACCTCATGTGAGCTATTCAAGGGAGGGTCACACATCTTTTCCAGAATTTTAATGAGAATTTTTGTGATGTTGCTTTCCATTTTTCTTACAGATTAGGTTTTTCTTTTCACCTACTTTGATTTAATTTGGTGTTTTATTATAGGTACTAGGTTACATTTTTACATGTATATTATGCCATGGCACATAGTTTTTTTCGGAGGACTCGTGTCCTTTTCCGTCCGTATCGAGAAGTACTTGACTCAGGTATCGTTTCTTCAACTTCTTGCTGTTGGCTATCCGCTGCCTGATCTCCTGAGTCGTTTAGTTCTCAAGAGTTACTAGCAGATCCAACAACGCGCTCTACCCTTTCGGAAATGTCGGAAATATTTGTTTTTGAGAGGCAGATTTCGCATGCTAATCAACTAAACCTTTCTGTTAAAATAGCCAACAGCAATGCCGGCTAGTCGGAGAAAGAAGCACGTGTATTTTCCCTTAGATTTTTTATGTTCAAAACTTTTATAATACTCAAATACTCCCATATTCAAACTTCAGCTAGAAAACGTAAATATCCCACACTGATTGTTCGCATTTTCCTTGTTTCAGCACGCACACATTCAATATCGAGAATATATTCATATTCAAACACTTTGCGTTCACAAGAGAAACGTTCTGAGGTTTCTACAGCATGGAACATACCATGTTGTAGTGAGGGGAGGGTCGCGCTTTTGTCAGTCACCTAAAGGTAGGGGGTCAGGAGTTTTTTTATTAAAACGCAAGGGAGGGCCAACACTTTTTTGGGAAAAAAATACCAAAATTCCCCAGCCCTCCCCCCCCCAAGAAAAAACGTGCCTTCCCTTAGTGTCAACGAATCCAGTTACCAGACATGTGTAACTTCGGAATCAGCCATACAACAACTGGCGACTTTGTTCAACATTTGATGAAGTCAGCCTTGATTTATCAACGGATCATGATCAGTGGAAATGCGAAAGCCAACTTCAATCTCCTTCTTCGCAAAGGTTACGACCGCCTTTCTACAGCTAATGCGACGTAAGTGATGTTTCCCTTGTTTTCCTTTATGTGCTCAAATTTTCAAGCTTACTTTTGACGGCAAAAGACTGTCAAATCGAACGCGTTCTTTCTCTACTGCACCCTGTCATTTCTCTTTCTTATTTTAAGCCCATTGTCATTGTTTATTTACTTTTTAAACCGCTGAGACGATGACCAGAAACATTTTAATTTCGTAGTAAATGAAAAATTTACGTTATTTTTATTTAATTATCTGCTTTAGGAGAACAGTGGATGGTTCAAACTCCGATCAGTGTTTTGATGATCACATTTGAGGAGTTCTAATGTTGTAAATTATCGAAAGCCGTGAAGTGACGTCGCGGGCGCATCGCTAAGACCCGGCTGAAGAGAATCACAAATTATTCACTGGCAAAAGTAAAAAACAAGTAAAACGAAAACGATTTCCGATAGAAACTTTTTTAATTTAAAAGGAAAAAGTCAAAGTTCACCTCTCTCCATCATAAAAGTCACTCAGCACCGCACCCAACGAGACGTTTCAAACGCCGTGCTACTGTCGTGCCGAACTCAATTCATAAATTATAAATACATCAGAATACATTAAATATTTGGATTTATTCCTACAACCACTGGCCAGCGTTTTGTTTTCGGCAACAGCTGTTTTATTCGAATGAATTAATTAAGTTCGACATCTGAAACCAAGTTGTGCTACAGTCGTGCTACAGTCAAGCCAGCTTGGCACGGCAATAGCACGACGTTTGAAACTGGCCTTACTGTTTTCTCGGATTTTTAACTAACGGCCTTAGAAATATTTGTGTGAGCTCAAAACAGGTTGATCTTAAAAAAAGTTGTCCTTGTTCCTCACAAAATTGTTTTCCCAAGCCTAGATGATTTACGTGCTGTAAAATGGCATCCGTTTATGGCAACAATGAAAGGTCAAGCTAAAAGTTGACAGCTAAAGCAGACAAAACTGAGAACGATTAACTTTAATCCCACGTCAGAAATTATGACAAATTAGTAACGCAGTCTTCTTTTATCTTAGAAAATTTTCATGCGTCCCTTCAATAGATCCACAACTGCTGTAAATCCCTAGAGCTTTGAATCGGAGAAAAAATGAATGTATGGATTAATGAATCCAACTGGAAATTGTTTATTGCGATAGGATACTGTATTTTGGTTTTGTGTGGGGTGTAAGTATTTGGAAATCAGCGACAAACCTTGCCACACTGAATTTCAAATGAGGAGGCCTTCCTGATTTTATTTATTTAAAGATTGTTTCTTGGATCTAGGACCAAGCTAGATAGACTGAAATCGGTTCCTGCTACTAATTTATAGCTTTAGTGTTCCTCTGAATATCACGGCCTAGTCAGAGGAATTTTGTGTCACTGTATTTTTTTCTCTCGTAATTGGTATTTTTCTTTCCAATAATCGAATTATTTACTTTGATTCTACGGGGCGTAAGTCCTATACACCATATGTGAGAAGCTATTTTACATGAATATCTTCTGATATCTAACTGAAAGAAATCGGGGTACAAAATATGGAAACGAAATTACACCATATGGAAAAGATTGCCGCTGTACAGCTTAGCTTCATTCGAGTGACTACTATAGAATTTCATTCACCATAAAGACTGTAAACACAAGCTGCAACAGCTGTGTTTAATGACCGAATATCACTAAAAAAAAAAGGTACGATTGCCTAACGACATTGCACCCATGGTGTGCACTAAGCGTTCTTGAAAACATTGCATTTGCTAGTTGGATAAGAAATGCTTTCTGTTTCAGTCAGAAATAATAGCTGATCTGTGAATAAGTTTTCCACCTGAAATGTTGTGCGACATAATGTGTATGTACAAGGATATAAACGTCTGTGTATCAGTTGGGATAGATTGAGTCCACCAAGAAACGAGGTATTGTGTTTCTGCTGGCGTGTTTTCGATAATCAATATCTTTAGCTAGTAGGGCAGTTAAACCTTATTAGAGAAAACGTTTTCTGTTGAATTCAAAATTGTAACAACAGTAACACATTTTGCAAATACACTTCGATGAGTCAGCCCTGAATGAGTGAGTTTTCTGATCTGAGATCGAAGTTAGTGGAATTACGCCGAGAGAGACCACGCTGCGTCTGCAGTGATGCATGCATGCTTTAATTCGTTCAAAGCCTGAGCCTCTCGCTTCGTTCACGATAAATAGCAAAAGAAGAACACCTATTTAACGTTAATTGGACGGAGAGGAGCACATAGTTCGAAAAATGGAAAACAAACGAGGTAAAAGTTGAGCAATCGCAAAACGCTTGGTAACATGATTGAAGTACTAGTATGTTGCTTTTAGAGCCCAGTTCGTTACACTGCATGATACGTCCAAGACTGAGAGGATTTAGGCTCATGGAGGCGAACATTTTATTTCCGTTATGCATAATTAAGTTATGCAGTAGTACTGAAGCGAAATTTCGTTTCTTTTTCGATTCCTTTTATTTGATTTATTTTTACCAGTTTGTGTTTGCTGTAACTTCTTATGCTGGGAGACGTACTCATAACCATTCAAAGAGGTTCAAACCGATTTTACTGCTTTAACAAACTAGTTGGCTTAGTCAGGCTGTCATCCAGGCTGTCATCCAGGCTGGTCTTCTCATGCGGATTGGACCGAAGTTTCGATTTTGACTCCAATTAGTACAAGTATACACAGTTTTTTTTTTCACGTCGCTTGAATGCAAAGTCAGTGGAATGATTGTCAGTCTTACCGCGATGGCATGCATTATAAAGATTTACGGTCATCTATCATGCTGACATTTAGTAATTTTGGTAGGAGATGAGATTTACGACGTTTCAAACAGTTGAATCAACAGCGCAGCCATTTTGCAGGCATATTTTGATAGCATTAAGAGAGCAGACACGTCATTTGAGTAAGGAATGACAAAGTGACGTAAACCATCACGTTTACGTTTTGTCAGTACAAAGTTATTCGGGAAGCAAAAATATTAGATGGCGGACGATGACCATTGCAACATGTATTAGTACACTGGCATAATTGTCACGGTAATAAGAAATGCAGAGATGGACCTCGGCATTGATCGCTTGCAACTACGTGCATACATGCAAAGTCACTGAAAATTTGTCCTTCAACCACTTATAGCGTTGCCCACAAGATTAAAAATATTCATTTCAGCCTGGGATAGTAGATCAGTAGAAGAGCCATTTTAACTTATCTCAAACGCAAATGAGCACATGAACACAAGGTTAGTTAGAGGGCAAAGCGCGGATGTAAAACGATGATGGTTGCTTGTTATGAACAACTTTTTATGACTAGCAAAGAGGGTTAGTGGACAATAAGCTTTTTTCTTGTTAGGGATGCTAAAAATAATATTTTCAGTAATTGCAATGGTGAACTTCATAAGTACAAAGCAGGTTCAAGTAAAATATTGCTTTATTGAAGGGAATATTATGGGGAATAGTGCCACAAAGGACTTGACACAAATGCAGCTGCAGTTCGGTTGATGGGTATGCCCATATAATTTTTATTTTCGTGTACTGATTACTTCAGTCCCATTTGGTTGATCAATTTTTGCCAGTCTTGTTTGCTGACACTGCCTGCCTTCAAATGTATTCAACTGAGTTTGTAGTTTACAAAACTGGTCACATACAACATTCAGTTTGAGGTCTTAAATTTAAGTCGAGTCACTCTGTCCATGCGATAAGAACCGTGATGAGTTTTCAGGTCAGTGAGTCTTTTGGTTTCGTTATTTTTCTTGGTTCCAAGCGAGCATCCGACAACATTTCATGCTGTAGAGTGTATATGAAACTAATTCTCTTATGGTCCCCATCTGTCGTTGCTATTCTAAACTATACGACGGCCAGTAGTATCACGCGGGCTTTGGTACATAACCGATTGAACAGCAGAAGGGGCATTACAATTTTCCAGTGGACAAATGTAGTTTTGAAGCTGTCGACCAAATCCAATAAGCTTTTTTCCTTTTTTTTTTTTTTTGGTATTTGGGGGAGTACGTTCAACGTTTTACTGTGGCGAAGAAATCAGTTCCATAGATGTGTTGACTTAGTGTTACCGATAAACAATAATTGGTCGATGATTGCTCCAAAGTTCTAGTATTTTCCGATTTGTCTTTATTTTCTGATTAGGTACACAGTATTTAGCTTTTGCCACAGTTTACTTTGCTGTGATTTCACCCTTAGAAGCCCATCAATGATCAAATAAAGAGCGTTAATTCCTCAAAAATGCCGTGGCACTCCGTGGCACAATTTTTACACAATGTCTCGCTACATAAGCAGAAACAGGGTAGCAAAACAACACGCTCAACAAAATGGCGCTTTAGGTCAAGGCATTAGCTTTTATGGCCATGAAGCAGGTCTGATTATCAGGCCAGCTAGGGTTCGCCAGGAAAACTAGCATTAAATCCTGTTTTACAAACGAGATGAACTGCAAGAAGACCAGCTGTTCCTGATTTACGCGCCAGACTTGGAGATACTAGGTGAAAAGTCATGATCAGTTGTGATTTCGTTCTTCCCGCCTTTACAAGGTGGGAAATTCAGTAGAACTGTAACCGTTTTAAGCTCAATCGTTTGTTTTTAATTTCACCATACAGCGTGAAAGAAAATGCCAGTTGTCCTTCGAAACGCAGTGAATTTTCATTGTTTTCAGCTCCCGGCCCAGGTTGCTTCATGTACACTTCGAAGGCACTCTTTTAAGTTAAGTTTTGGATCCAGATCAGGAGTTCGCATACATGTTCTAACGTGCATTGTCCCCAGTCAAGGTTTTGTAAAATTGCTGGGAATTTTACAGAACCATCATGAACAGAGGAAAACAGAACAGATAGGGAGATAAGAGAGTTAACGCAAAGTTACCGCGATATCATCCCTAGTCCTGAGCCCTGAACGCGAAAAACGTTGTTAATTCTTTAAGAGTGCTCGCAGAGAACATACTGGACAATAATTCACTACATGCGGATGCAAAATATTTTGAGGCAAACGTTAACAGCAACACCAAACGGAGCGGGCATTTGTGAAGTGGAAAATAAAAAGCTTTTAGTTGAGTGTTCGGAAAGCAGAATTCAATCAGTCAAGTAACGCTGAGGGTGATTAAACCGTCGTACCATTGTGCTCAGCTGTGATTGCTTCTGCTTGGCTCCAAAGCAAAATTTCATGCGCTACTGATATGAATTACCCTTAGTGCTAGAGGTTTCCTGTGTACTGAGGTTATGAGAATAAACTGCTCAGAATTTTTGGCGCTTGAATAAGACAACACTTGTATTATTAATTTAATACATCGCCTCAGTCTTAGAGGGTTCATCAGGGAGCTGGAACTCTTGTAGAGAAAGAATTGTCTACAGAAGCTTTGAAATATAAACGTCTTTAGCGGGGTAGCTGAAGGTGCAATGAGGGCGTAACCTCGCCTATGTGTGCTGGCCATGCCTGCTCTTCTTCTATCGCGTGTACCACTTATTTCCAATCCATCAGCAGTGATCAGTCAGTTCGTAACGCTAGTTTGGAATCGAATCTTGCGAATATGTTTTGTGGCTGTAAATGTTAGGTTTGCCTACTGTGTTATACTGGGCGAGTAAAGCTGGGTTATCTAGTAGGGTCATTGTATTGTTTTCTAGTCTCAAATCTGCAAGCCATCAAAGGGTTTATATCGATCGATGGCTGCGTTTGATTCTCAGAGTGTCTATTCACCATAAATACACGTTCTGTTTTGGTCAAAGATTTGTGGAAGGATGACTGATCATGAAAATATTTCCATCTTTGTCTATCTTGTCCTCTCTGGCTGCACTGAAAATGAGGAGCGAAACTCATTACGCTGTCAACAGTAGGCTTTTTTTTTTGTTTTTGTTGTGTGTGTGTGTGTGTGTGTTTTTTTTTTCCCAATTTCTTTTGCACTTTCCAGAGAGAACTGCAAGACTGAGCTGTCATTCTGAGGCCTTGTATCTCTCTCGGCTTACATATTTACACCCGGGTATTCGAGATTAATTTAACTCTAACCTTTTGTATCCTTAGTGAAGCAAGATCACAATGTCCTCGAGAAAAGCTTTGTTCGCTGAATGAATCTATTTGCTCTTACGTCAGTTTTTCAAGAGCTGAAATGCTTTAGAGTTGCACGTGTCGGTTTACACAAACACGAAGCATCGCACAACATGTATGTCAACTCTAAACAGCGTAGTTGCATGTTCAGAATTAGTTCAACCCAGGGAATCAAAATCTAGACAATCTAGAGTCATTGCCTGAGAATAATTATTAACATGTCTAATTTCTTATTTTTATTTTCTGCAAAACCATGGACTGGCGAAGTCTTGTTTTAAATATCTTTTCTTATTTATTCAACTGAACCTAAGATCTTCCTGCTGAAATATCTTCCCGAGTGACATATTTTGTCTACCAGATCTTCCAAACGGATTTCAGAGGTCATATGATCTCGCGTTTTAAGTAGAACAAAGAAAGCGCTGTAATCTCGGCAATCGATTTTTTAAATGAAGTTGATGGGGGCACGCAGGCAAGGACGAAGTGTTTAGTCGAGTCTTCCTGGTAAGTCGTGAAAAGTTTATGATGTTTCAACCCCAGGGGAGGGGTACTCATTATAAGGAAGGCTTCGCACCGAGGTTCAAACCTTATCCTTTCACTCCCATAGTCAGTTATGGAGACATTTAAAGTAGTTCTAACTTTTGAGTCTGTGGATGAAATCCTGTCGTGTGACCACTCAAATGAAACCTTTTTAGCAGTACTTTCACATGGTACTATTTATATTTTAGTATTTTACAAAATTAAATTTGGAATTCGTTTTGAATTTTGATTTTAGGCACTTTTGGGAGTGAAAGGGTTAACACACTACTCCGTATCGAAATGGTGCTTCCATATACCTCATAGCACAATATGGCATCTCTTTTATACCTATGAAATAAGCCCAAAACAGTATCTTCGCGAGATTTCAGTCGTTCAAAGGCTTCAATCCTCTAAGTTGCGTTGTGATTTCTGCCAAAACAGTTTTAGTACTTAGACTTTTAATTTACGCCCTTGAACGTAGTAAAACAGTAAATTCCACTACCTTTCATATACGTTAAGTACAAAAGAGGCACCCCTTTCTGGTGGACTGGCTCCCCATATAGCCCACTACGGGGAGTACCGACCCGGATTCCAACCGATACCGTAAATTCCAATGATAAGCCCTGGGCTTATATCTGTTCAAAAGGTTTTTTCTGTAGGATTAGTTTCGGTGGGGGGGGGGGGGGGGGGCAGGGGTCTGGACACGGAGTTTTGGTTCAAAAAGTTAACTTTCCTTTGTCAAGAGTATTTTTGTCAGTTGCTGCTTGCTTGTAGTGCCTGGACACATGTTGTTTAAGTTTTTGTAAGAATTGTTGATTGGTGTCCAGCATAATGTATGATGGGAAGTTTGAGGTCATGCTAAATGTCTTAATAGAAAGGTTGTTTTCACTATCAAATTCACCCTACTTTCCAGTAAAAACGTTTAAAGGATTACTAACGAGAAGCAGTAGTATTAAGTGTACAAAACCTGCGATTTGTGCAGAGTTCTGAGTAAATGAGCAAATTTTGGTTAAAAGGTAATTTTGGTAAAAAGTCTAAAAACACCACCACTTTGACAAGGCATTGCACGTGAATTCCTTAACTCATATTATAACCTATCGCTGTAAATGGCTCGATTAAATTTTTTACGTTGTCATTGGCAGAAACACATCACGTGGTATCTTTCGGCCGATTTTATTTCGACCACAACAAAAACAAGCAAGTCAAAGTTCGGGACAAGCTTTTTAATTTTACGTGGAAGAAAAAGAAAATCGTTTGCAGAAGCCAGTGTCAGCGAAATTAAAATGCTAGTTATAGATGCGGTCCCACGAAACACGAAAAAATCCACCAAATATACCGTAAACGACTTTCAAGGTAAGAGAAACTTACGAGCCAAGTTTGGTTTTAGCCTATCATAATTTTATCCAATCACAGTGTTAATAAAAACATGTAAACCAATCAAATCGTGTCTGTTTACGTCACCCACAAATACGCCATGATCACCAATGGCTTTTTTTCTTCTTTAGCACGACAAAAACGCGTTGTAAAAGTTAATGGGAAGGTGTTAAACAAGGTATTGTCCTCTAAATTTTACATTGCCTTCGAAGCTCATTTTTCAGATAATCTTTCAGCCTGGGGCATTATCCTCCGATATACCGGCAGCCGAAGGGGCCTATTTCCCAGATATTCAAACTTTCTAAAATAATATCCATCCAGGGGAGGAATGGAGAGTTGGATAAAATAAAATAATTGAAGAAGCGTTCTCAAGTCGATTTTTACTCAAGAAATTACGAGTTCTCCCAATGGGAGTTTCATTTCTCGTTTTTCTCATTATTGAGCCTACAGTCTGGTAGGACATCACTTTGCTCAGCATAAATATAATCCTCAGTCCCTTCATGGAAGGACATCCGACCAGGCTAATTTTCTTTTTGCGCCCATTGCGTTTTCAGATTTAAAACAGGGTCTGGAAGGGGGGTCCTGATCCCGCATTCCCGCTCCTTTTTCACGAGAATCCCGCATCCCGCACTTTTTTCATCGCTATCCCGAATTTCGTTTCTTTTTTTTCTTAAAAATACATTCGCTTTTGCCGCTATAACGTTTTTTTTGGGGAGGTCGTGACGATTCCCCGAATTCCCGACAGACAGGCAACAAAATCCCGCATCCCGTGCCCAAATTTTGGTCAATCCCGCTTCCCTGGTAGCAGTCAAATCCCGAATCTCGTCAAGATATTTTTGGTTTTTCCGAATCCCGCACCATATTTTGGTCAAATCCCGGATCCCGAGAATACCCTTCCAGACCCTGTTAAAAGTGTCGAACATTCAAAATTAAACATTGTTTTACTGTTTGGCTTCAGAAATAGGTCGCAATTTATGTTTAGAGAAATAGTATTTGGTTGATAGTTGTTAGAAAAGGACCAGTGTTGAGGTTATGCAAGGTGTCACAATCTACACGTTAAAAAATATGGCTAGTTCGAGAAATTAACATTTCGGTCGTGTAAGTATAGAGAATCAGCAGAGAATTGGTTTGAAATCAACCAGTTATTGAATTGATTGAATTAATTAAAGTTTAGACAGAGTTTAACAACTATATAGATCTAAACTGAGTTTAAACTGGTCCGGAATTCTTCAATGGGATTCGAACTATAGAACCAATGACACTGTGATAGCCACCCTGCGAGAGCTTGCTGGCAAGCTACCTTTGCGATTTCTGGTGTAAACCCTCTACCACAGAGCTATGAAGCCACACCTCAATCGGAATCGTTTCCAGGGCCTTTACCTTTTTTAACAAGGTTGGAGAGGCTTCGCGCGGGAAGGAAAATTAACTGTCTTTCATATTACAAAGTCACCAAAATACACCTTAAATTGGAAGAGAGAGCCGAGCTAAGCCTAATTTTGGCAGAAGTCACAAAGCATCTTAGAGCGTTCGAGTGACGAAAATCCCGACATGGTATCGTTTTTGGCTTAATTTTGAGGTCTGGAAGCCATATGCAATATTTGTTCTACAATCTCGGGCCGAACAACATGGAACAGAAACCCCACTACCCCCCCCCCCCCCCCCAATCAATGATGAAGTCGCGCGAAGGGAAAAACGCGCCATATTTCCATTCTTGATTTGGGGGGAGGGGTGGTCTAAGTGTTCCATTTAAAATGTCCAAGATTGCAATCTCGGTCGGAATAACATGGAACAGACACCCCGCTACCCCCCAAAATCAATGATGAAGTCGCGCGAAGGGAAAAATGCGCCATTTTTCCATCCTTGATTTGGCGGGAGGGTTGGTCTAAGGTTTCCATTTAAAATGACCAAGATAATCATTGTAGGTATAGGGAAGGGATACCATTTCTATTAAGATTAAAATACAGTATCAGGAACCCATAACCCGGATCGTGCAACTCCTGACAGTACTGACAATGAATCTCGGGGCGGAGCCTCCTCGTGCGAAACTATATGAGTGCCCCCCCCCCCCCCCTTGCCCAGGTTGAGGTATTATGCACTGTTCATGACTTGCCAGGAAGACTGCACACTTAGTCCTGCGTGCCCCCATCAATCTCATTCAAAGAATCGAATGCCGAGATCACAGCGCTTTCTTTGTTCTACTTAAACCCGAGATCATATGACCTCTGAGATCCATTTGGGCGATCTGTTAGACAAAATATGTCAAGCGGCAAGACATTTTATCGGGAAGATCTTGACTCAATTGCAAAAATAAGTCGAATAGATATTTATACTTCACCACTCCACGGTTATCCACAACATAAAAATTAAAAATTAGACATTTTAGTAATTACTCTCATGCAATGGCTCCAGATTTTGATTACCTGGATGGTGACTTAGTGTGAACACCCAAGTGCCACACTGTTTTGAGTTGAAATGCACGTGCTATGCTGCATGTTTGTGTTAACGGACACGTGCCACTCTGAAGCATTTCATATCAGCTCTTGAAAAACCGACGCATGTGAAAATAGATCCATTCAGCAAACAAAGCTTTCCTCGCGAATACAAGGAATATTTTTGGTTCTTCTCTACGGGTGACAAAAGGTTAGAATTGAGTGGATCATGACTATCAGTCGGGTGTAAATGTGTAAGCCTAAAGAGATACGACGTTTTCATCTGTCTTGCTCAGTCTTGCAGTTCTCGCCAGAAAGTGCAAAAAAAAAAGGAAAAAACCTGCTGTTGACATCGTAATTAGTTTAGCTCCTCAGTTTTCAGCATAACCAGCGAGGACAAGATAGACATTGCAATTTTTCCAATGATCGTTCCACATATCTTCGACCAAAGCAGGACATGGTTCTGTTTTCGACCAAAACAGAACCTTCTGGGATTCAAACGCAACTATCTATCGAAACAAATGCGAGATCTGCAGACGTTAGGCAAGAAAACAATACAATGCCCTATCTAAATAACCCAACTTTGCTCGGCCACTGTTTATAAACCAATAGATAAACCTAATAATTACATCGACAGAACGTATTCACATGATTAACAAGAAAACTAATCCCGAACTGTTATCGGCAGTGGCAATGAGCGGTACACACGGTAGAATAAGAGAGCAGGCATGCCCAATACATGTTTATACGGTTACGCCCCCATTGTACTATCGCCCCACCTAGCTTCAGCTACCTCGCCAAAGACGTTTTATATTTGAAGCTTTTCTAGATAATCCTTCTCTACAATCGGACCTGAGCTCAATGAACTATCAAAGAGTAAAAAGCAATGAAGTTAAATATAATTGAGTCTCTTCACAAAGTCATTTATATTTTTTAATAATACAAGTGTTGTTATTGAACCACTAAAACGTCTGAGCAGTACTCTTTCACCGGACTTTGGTACACGCGAAACCTCTAGCTCTCGTCAGTGATTCATATCAGCAGAAGCAATCACAGTTGGACACACAATGGTACGGATCAGTGTCACTCGACCGATGGAATTCTGATTGAAACTAAAATCTTTTATTAAATTGCATGTTCATAAATGCTCACTCCGTTTGGTGTTGCCCTTCGCTTCCAAATATTCAATTGCACCCGCATGTAGTGAAACTTTGGCTGCATGTTCTCTGCGAGCACTCTTAAAGAATTAACTGCAGCGTGCGATCATTGAAAGGCGCCTATACACTCAGTCAGATGATTTTACAAGCAGGCTTACGTTATATCTTCTTCTATCTTGTCTCCCCCTCTATTTTCCTCTGCTCATCATGGTTCTGTATTTAAATGTGCCCAGCAATTTTACAGAAGCACAATGGTGACAACGCACATATTAGAACATGTATGCGAACTCTGGATTCGAGACTCAAGTGTCGTCGCACGGTGCGTTTAGAAACCTGGTACGCGTTTCTCGAAACCCCGACAACTATTCGGCCCCGAAAAGTTTGTAAATACAGAACCACTCACAAGTTCCACAAAGCTGATACATCCACATGTCTTTGAACTAAGAAATGTTGAACTTACAACAGAAACGTTTCATGCTTAGAAACATCTTTGTTTGGAAGATACGGTATGAATTAGCGTGCCCGAAATCATCCCGTAATTAACGCACCCCTCAGCCGGAAGGTGCAAGCAACAACAAAAAAAATGCAGCGGGTTGCGAGGAACAACTGAAGATTTTCTTTCACGCTGGTGAAATTAAAATCCAGTGATTTAGCTTAAAACGGCTACAGTTCCACCGAATCTGCATCCTTGTAAACGCAGAGAAACAGTTAAAATTACAACTAATCATGACTTGACCTAGTATCTCCAAGTCCGGCGCGCAAATCAGCGCAACTGGTCTTCCTCCAGGTCATCCTGGTTGTAAAAGAGGATTTCAGTAATGCTGAGTTTTCCTGGCGAGCCCTAGTTAGCATGAGAATCAGACCTGCTTCATGGCCACGGAAGGTATGCCTTGACCTGAAGCGCTTTTTTTGTTGAGTGTGTTGTTTTGCTACTCAGTTTGTGCTTGTGTAGTAAAACAATGCGACATGTGCTATAGCATTCTTAAAGAATTGCTGTTCTTCAGTTGAGCATCCACAGGCGTCTACGGGTGAAATCACAGGCAAGTAATAAAGGTAAATACTCAAGAAAATTTCGAAAATACCAGCGATTTTGGAGAAATCATGCACAGATTATTGTTAATCGATAATACCAGGTCCAAATAATGGAACTGACTTCTTTGCCAAATTAAAGTGAAGTATTATTCAGTAATGACATAGTTTATACATAATTTGTTACAGGACAACTAGGCCTTCTTTGTTCGGTTTCCCTAAGACACGTCTAATGGTGACTTTTTGGAACATGAAAACAAGTCTTCAATTTAAACAATTTGTTCAAGTGACATCGTAGCTGTCTCCGTTCTGAAGACGCGTTCCCCACGTTCGAAGAATATTTGCCTCTCCTCTTGGAATAATCATAAACAGGGGCATCCAAAGGATAGTTTATGTGCAATAGATATCTGTTCGGGAGACATTAAACGCCTCAGAAATTAGTGAAATTAATTGCAATGAAAACCTAGAGTTTTCTTTGGCGAAATTTCGTAACCGGTGGATAAATTAACTTCATTTGTTTATGAAGGGACAACTGATATGTCGTTTGGGATCAGCTTGGACTTTCAGAAAAAAGAAAGCAGTTAGGAAATTTAGGAGGAATAAGACTCCGCTTCCATAACATTTTCTGCGACTTACATATTCCAGATTTTCAGCTAAAGAAACCGACTGATATCAACCTGTGATAGCTTACAAACTATCCTTTTTAATGGTCCTGAAAAAACTAAGAACTCTGAGCAACGTTTTATGTATTTTGCTAACGTTTTTGTCTTGGCTGCCTCTGAATACAATTTCCATGTACAGCGTTCAAAGTCTTAACTTTTTTTCCTTCGACGGTAGCGTAAATTTCGTCCGCTAGTTCCTAATCGCAGTACACGCACGCAACGCATATCCGCTTCCTGTGATCCTGTTTGTTTTTCCAGTTATCTAACAAGGAAGTCATCCTTGGTCAGTAACAAGGCGATCCAAAATGTTTATCTATCGCGAGAAGACTTGATTCTGCAATCACACTTGCACGGAGTACTGGCCGGATCTGCGAAGACAACTGACATGACGACATGAACCTCAGTACAATTAGGCACGTAGTGGCTGCAGAAATAAGAGTGAGGTATACCTCACAACTGGCTGCAAACTCTAGGAACAATGAAGTAGCGCAAGTATACAAACCTGGGAGAAATCGCATAGGTATAGCAGTCCGCAGCGACGATCGAAGATCACACTTTAAGTTTAGTCGCCACTTTTATCAGTTTTGGCTAGTGCATCGGATCGTCAGTTCTCTTTATCTACAGCGTAGAAAAAAGCAAATCATCTGTACTCAGGAAATTTACCACTGTTGTTCCATGCAACATCATGCAGTTACACAAAGAAACGTCACTGTTGTTCGAACGACTCCTAACGCTAGAAAACTAGTATATCCCTCCTTCCACTTGAATTCCATGCTGCTGTAAAACAGCCGACGTTTCGCGAGGTCGCCACTTGAGCCCTCGCCAAACGACGCCTGAGTAACGAGCGCAGAAATTCCAACTGATGACGTGCTCTACCCAGATCTTGGTAGTGCTTCTGATTGGTTGTACCGTGCCGGAAATTATTCGTCCAAAATATGACGTCCGAGCTTAAACGCTTCCGAAAGTTTTGGGGTTTTGAATAATACTCACTACGGCGGGAGAGCCATCGATGTACTAAAACGATTTAAGTTTTCCGTTGCCATGACAACGTATAGTTAAAGAGTGTAACATGTTATTAAGACAACGTACATCGTACACAAATTGGTACACTGAGATGACAGCATTTGCAAAACTCTGCGAAAAACAAAGGAATCCATGAATACTAATAAATCGTGGTTTCCATGGTAACGGGCGCAATTCCAGCTTGGCGCTATATCCGAAAATGTTTGTCTTGATGACCACTATGAGTGTGCCAAATTTCATGCTTGTATAAAAAGGTGCACAATTCGCCTGAAATTTTGAGCTATGCCGCTGGACTAGAAGGAAAAAAATCAAATGTCAGAAAAATACTCGCCTACTGCTCGCGCCATGCTTTTTACATTAGTCCAGGCTTCTTGATTTGTTACCATGGTTATTTCTTCATCCCATGGCATTAGTCTACAAGCAGTCTCTCCCTCCGCTCAGGGACAGTCGAGCGAAAAGAACACGCTAACGAGCGTGAAAATCGCCTGCCGCGTGGAAACGCGACGCGCGTATGATAAGCCGCTGGGCTCACAAATTGACTCACGGCGGCTCATTACGCGCGTCACGTTTCCATGCGGCAGGAGTTTTCGGGCTTGCTTGCTAGTCTCTTCGTAGTCCACATGATATTCATTTCTACAAAATAGTAGTTAGGTTTCTATCCAATGTGATCACAATAACGATGTTCTGAAATCATGCAGAATTTCTGCTGAAATAGGCATGGCAACTGAAAATAATGGAAAGATCTCGCATGTTAACATCACACCTTAGCACCCGAACGTGACTCCTTGTACCGCAAGTCTGGCTTCAAAGTATATGCCTACTTTGGAATCTTTTACTAGCATACGGTAAACCTCTAATTATTTTCTCGGGGACTTGCAGGTTAAAGAATTTTTACTTAATAGCGGCGACCATCTAGCTTATATTGGGCTTAACTTTCCCTTCACCAGAACTTCGCGTTAAAAATCTTCCGTGGTTTAACACAGCTGTATATTCTTCCCATATCCTAAAAAATTAATTAAAATGCGCCACTTTAAAAACTTTTAATAAAAACGCCTTACCTTAAAAATGCAAAACCCAGCAAAACGGTAACTTCTTGGAGCTCAGTAATTTCTAGTTTCTAGCTTTCCCACTAGCGAAAGATTTATGTGTTGACTGCAAACAGCTGCAAACGACAAGTGAAAAAGAAGTTTAAAACGAGATGTTTCGGCAAAAATTACCCTGTACTTATGCACATTAATTTTTGTTGCCTTTCAAACTGTAACCAGTCACGGAGCTTGATATGATCACTTGAAGACTCCATTAAATTTTTCTTTCTTTCTTTACTTTTTCAATTGTATGCCCTGCCTTGTAGTGGATGCCTGACTAATATCTGTATGTAAATTACTGCTGAAGATTTACTTACCGTTTAACTTAATTAATAATACACTCAGGTGGGTTGCTTTTTAAGTAGTCGTGAGTAGAATTTAGTGCTATACAGATCAAGGAACAAACACGTCTACTAAATCTGCATCTTATCTATATAACAATCGATCAAAACTTACCATAATTTAGCACTAAAACATTGACGAAGTGAAATTGCAGATACCTGCTGCAGCTATGAAATTGTACCGGCAAGGAGCTATAGGGGGTGTTCTTGACGTCAGTCTTTAAGTGATTCCAATATATACATGCACTGAGCATTCAGGACAGTGTATGAAATAACTTTTGTGACTCATCCTTTGACCATAACTAGTTGTATGGGAACACTTAGCAAATATAGCCACAAAGTATTAAGGAATTCTTTTTAGTTCTGGAAGTCATATAGAATCGGTGTTGTTACATTCTACAAAGTATGTGCCCAACGATAGTTAAATAAGAAATGTCATGATTGCCTCTCAGGCACAAATTAGGTTATATCAGATACCGTATTACATCGAGAGCAATAATTTCAAGGAGACTATAATTCCGAAAATGGTTTAGTATTGAATGGTTTCCCCGAGGAAATAAGTTCTATTTTTATGGACAGAGGACTTGTAGAATAGGCGTCTATTTTAACGCTCATCTATTCTGAGCCGTCGTTTAATTAGTAGAGGATCAGGCGCAATTTATTTTTTCGTTTTTCAAGGGAAGTATCATCACCAAGCGAAATGAAAACATAGCGTCCGATCACAGGAAATTAATTTCAGATTAAGGACTTTAGGCAACATTATTAGAGACATACAGATTAGCAAACACACTGTGGCATTTTTAATTTTCTCTTTTTGTCTCATTTAGATTAGACGACTACCGCTCAACGATTTTATCTGGTTATCAATAAAAGAAAAATAATACAAGTTTTTATTTCAGCTTTTCCCCAGTTTATCTTCCTTAAATTTTGTCTTGGGTTGTATATTCGTTATTTTCACATCGTTAACTGTTCGGGAAAGTTAAAAAAAGCCCTGTAAAAAACCGCGAAAATTAATGCAGGTAGAAATAAAGAAGTGCCACTCGCTTAATTGCCCGAACGATAATATAGAATTGTGACAGCAGCAGTACATCAGATAAAATTTGGTTAAAAAAGGTGTTGGAGTTAGCTGCATTCGAGAGTGTAAACGTACCGCGCCGATGAAGATATCGTTTGGATCAAAGCGAAGTAGGGTGTGGGGTTCGGCCGATAGTAGTTCTCTTGACAAACCCAAGTGTATTCTACACCAGAACTCTGCTCTACACAACGCTTTTTCACATGAGACCTACTCCTGTGCGGAGAGAAGGGAATGATGAAGTTTGTATAATATAGTTTTGAAGCCATGGTTGGCTGGAAAATATGTTTTATCAAGCGTAGAACTTGTTCGCTGTTACACGAGGAGGCAATTTCTCCTGCAACTTGCAACTCAAGTTATATGTAGCTTGGTTCACAAAAGGATAAGTTGTAGGAAAAACTGCATCGCGTAACAACATGCCTAGAATTTAGAATGTGAACTCAACTAGCGTGAACTAATATTAAGAGGATGTAAGTCAGCCAAACAAAGAGGAGTGGGCTTTATTGCTTTCGAAGCAATTGCGTTCTTTGTAATGTTATATGGCAGTTTCCTTATAGTATTACGTGCGTCTGTGGCATCGAAGAGAAATTTAAAGGCAATTTTGAGTGAATAATTTTTGCCTTCGTAGATTCGCGCGTGCTGTTTACCCTTGACCGGGACGAGGGTCAAGTGTGCGATTATACTCTGCCAGAAGCTCACCATGTGATTATCAGCTTCAGATTCGTCAAGTGGTCGACCTTTTGTAAAAATGACGTCATGTTCAAAAAGTTTTCAAGAATAGGCAAATAGAAGCCTCCGATATTGTTGTGGATTGAACTCTAACCCACTCTGTCAAATGGCGCTCTCTTGCAAGAGCACTTTACGAGTCAGATTTCGATTCCACCATTTACCTAAATCATATTGATGGCTTTTAAGACAAATCATCCCCTTTCTTTAATTCGTGGTAAGCAAAACTCTTCATTTTCGGTGACTCTAAACTCTGTCGACAAGAGATAAACAAAACACGAGCGCGCGCTGCGTTCCAAATTCGATCCACAAATGACGAATTTATGATTATGACGTTAAATGCTGTTACAATTGAAGTGAAAAACTTTCTTGAAAAGCATCAAGACGGTTATCTGTGCAGCAACATGCTTTTTTTTTCCAAAAGTGCATTTCCACAACTTATAAGCTGCTTGGCAGCTTATAAGTTCTGGAAATGACCTTTAGGAAAAAATACTCTACAGTGAGGAATACTTCTGTAAAGGTTATGTTAAAGTAAAGTAAACGTTGCGTTGTCTGAATCAACAAATTTCTCACTTGTGCTTGGATTTTAATTTGAGCGGCTTTCAGTTTTAAGTTTAAAAATATTTAGATGAATGTTATGAAAGTTGTGGTTGTTATTCATCGTGGTTTAATTAAAATAATAGCTTTTTTTATCGTTTTTTCTTAAGATATTGTCATTTGATGAGGATTGAGACGTTTCGACCGCTTACTGCTGGTCTTCAACAGGCGATGGTGTCGACTGGGCGTGTGTCACAATATGTAGCACCATAGCGGTTTGCGATTGGTGCATTTCGTATAGTCTATATTGGGGAAACAGGAAGGTCTATGCAGGAAGGGATTAAGGAACATGACTGAGACATACGGCTTTTTCGTAGTCAGACCTCAGCTGTTTCAGAATATGCTAATGCAACTGGACACTATCCGCTTTGAGACAAGGGGTCAATTTAATAAAGAAACTACACTTGTAGTTTTTACAAGTGTATTTTACACGTGTAAAGTCCAACTTGTAAATACACGAATTTAATAATTAAATAATTTTCTCTCTGGAACTCACACGTGTAGCACGAGTCAGATACAAGAGTAGTAAATTACAATTGTAGCCCTAAAATTGTAAACTCCGCTTTAATGCACTTGTAGGTTATAAGCGTACAATCCAATCTCTCTGCTTTAATCTATGCTAATGTCTACTCTAATCGCACGTTTATTAATTCCAAAAGATAAATGAACGCGTCCTCAGAGAGACAAAAATTCACCCGAAATTCTCTTGGATTTTCCGTGTCCAACAGCCGCCTTTCCTCGAAATTCCTAGCTTGTCCGATATTAGATGCCTCAGCAGCTCGTCGAGTTCTTCTTTGCTAGAGGAAAACATATTTTGTCACAAAAATACGCTTTTTACAAGATGTACCCAATGTCTACAAGTGACATGCCACTTGTAATTTGCACTTGTGATTTACAAGTTGGACTCAGTAAAAATACAAGTCGGACTCTTGTAAAAGTTTCATTAAATTTGATACTTACCACATTTTACACGCGTAGCGCTATACCTGTAATTACAAGTTGGACACTTGTAACTTGGACTTGTAACGATGTTTATTAAACTCGTTTTCGTCTGCGCTTGTAAATACAGTGGTCCGACTTGTAAGTCTAAAAGATTTATTAAATTGACTCAAGGTTAAGATTGTTGACCATGACCCACATTGGTACACCAGCAGAGTTAACAAAAAAGGCAATTCAAAAAAAAAATTAAATGCTAATAACATCAATAGGGATAACGGAATTGAAATTCCAGAAGTGTGGATGCCCACGATCGAAAAACACAACAGCGGATTGGTACCACAGCAGATGGCAGAGGGAACAGCGTCTAATCGGAATAATAGAGATCGAACAACCAGGCTCTTCCCACATGTCAAAATATGGTTGTCGTGGCAACGTCAGATTTGATGAAGCGCGGGCACTTTGTACCCCTGCCCCAGGCTGAATAGGGTTAATGAAAAAAAAAAAAGTAATAAAGAGAGTGACGATACAATTTCACAAAACAATTGGTAAAGTTTCGGAAAACTGTCAAGGGCACACCCTGCCAGGGAAACTAGATTCTACCCCAGGGATTACTAAAATCACCCAAGACCAAGGAAGTTCAAATTCACTAGGGTGGGAAAAATGTTTCATCGGATTGGGTTTCACCAGGTCTGTTGCAGAGGGTTATCATATTTGTTTTTAAAAGTGGTAGTCGCACTCAATCTCAGGGATCCCAAGCTCATTCATTTCCGATAAAAAGGAAAAACGAAGCACTCTGATTCGATCTGGTCGGTTCTGCTATAATGATGTGGAGAACCTATGCAAGTAGAACAAGTATGAGAAATGCAGGGGGAGGGGGGAGGAAGGATTTACCACTTGACGTATACACACGACAAAAACTCTACTTCGCTACAAGAAAAATAAATCAATAACGAGAAAGTTATTTTAATTATTTGGGGTGAATTGTGTTATCTACCAGCTAAAGAGAATAGCATTGCGTCAATAAAAATGAATATACTTGAACGCTATGTTTATGTTTTGAAACATAAACATGTGGTCGCAATACATATTACATACCTTGTCATAAAAAAGCGATTTGTGCTATATCACGCCTTAATTATGTTAGACTGTGCGTATAATTTATAGCTTTAAAATTAAACAGAATATACAAGTGATGAAAAATTACTGAACTAGCTGAACTTAATTTGTTGACGGTCAACAAAAATTTTGACATGTTTGAGTAAAACTGAACGAAAACAAAATGGTTCCACTCAGTTTTTTAAGATAGATAACAAATACCAAAAATTCTACCTTAACTGAAAAGAAATTAATGAAATTAAAATTGAATATTGTGGAAAATTTATCGAAATAGTTGGCCTGATGTTAACGTCACACTTCGTATAAAGAAAACCTGCACGACAACAATTTTTAGACAATGTTTGTAAGATTTACAATAACGTCTCAAATGCCTACCTTACTAGAAAAGAAAACCCAATTAATTATTGAATCAAGTTGCTGGACTTTTACGACATTGTGTATTAAAGTTAAATGTTAAGTAAACCTACTGACGGAACAAAATTTTTGTACGCCGTTGGCATGTGTGACAATAATCAGTTACGAAACTTCAAACTAAGCCTGCTTTTTGTAGTACTTTTATGATAATCGGAAACTTAGTGATCAGATATCACCTACTTCCTTTGTATTAACGAATGTATACGATACGACGCAACAACAAATTACAAAATGTCTAACAGACTAAAGTTTATAAGATTAAGTTCGAGAAGATCCTAATTAATCTAAAGAACTCGTTTGTTCTTTTCCTTGTCACTCGTGACGCCAGCTCATCCTTTCAGATTAATTTTTAATTTTGTGGCAGACATTGCCTGAGTAGATGACGTTAACATATTTCCCTTTCTCCTCCTTGATGATGAACTTCACTTTTACGTTACATTCAGGACACTTGCATTCCGCACCTCCTCTAAAGAAAGGCGCGGAGTGCATCTTACGAGAATTTGCTGATATTACGTGATTATTTTTATATCGTAGGCTGCACCAAGGATTGGTTTGCTTCACTTTGTTGCTAAAGATCCTGGTCCAGTCTCCACCCAGCAGTCGGCCACCGCTGGGAAAGCTCTTTATAGGGATCCTTTCCCAGTCCTTTCGTGACAGTTTGAATGTCGCTGTTGTATTATCAATGTTCTTGCGAAAGAAATTCTCTTCCTTCTCGGAGTCATCTGAGTCGGACTCCCCTTCATTCTATAAAAAAATGCAATTCAATACGATCTTAAACTTTTTTAGTGAAAATAACGAATGGTTTTACTGTTGTGACCAACTCCAGGTTTAATTCTCAAGCATCCCAGATCATCGCTGGCAGCTATAACCCGTGGTCACGATTTGACCAATACCATCAATGAAATCGGCTTCACTTTTGTATACAACTGGTAGGAAATAACTTAGAGTAGTTCGTATAAAAAAAAGCACGATTTTTATTTCATTAAAAAAACACCATACTTTATTTTATGAATCATAACTGGCGAAACATGTTAAAAACCCGGCTTCGAGTGAACACACAAATCTGGCAAAGAGAGAATTAAGGTTATAAGTCATACTCGCATTATATGTGGCTCACCCGGCGGCGCTAACTCCGGTTTAACCCTATTCTGCCTGGGGGAAGGGGGGGGGGCACATTGTGCCCGCGCTGACTTTAACGAATTATAACTTTTAAACAGCTTGACGAATAATCACCAAATCTTGTGACTTTTCCTAAAATTTATCAGAGAAAATTTTCCTGTGCCAATGACGGGTCTATGATGATTGACGTTTCCATAACAATCGTTTATTCAGAAGAGTATTTTTTACTATTTCTCTCTTTTTTCAGTCTTTTTTCAGTTTTTTCCCCTTCGTTTGTAAGACGACCACTATGTACTATGTATACTATGTATGTTTCTTAGAACAATATCATATATTTTTTGGTGAAGTCATTGTCAGCTGTGTGACTGCATTTTCGGGATTCAAGATGGCGGCCCAAACTTCAAAATGGCTGCTTTGTGACGTCATTGTGACGTTATGAAACGTCAGAATCGAGATGTCATAAACCCAATCTGTTAAGCTAGTGACGTGCTATAAACGTGTCCAGTTTCATCACAAAAGCGTAAATATTTTTCGAGATCTCTAGGGGGGGCACTTTGTCCCCCTCCCCCCCCCCCAAGGCTCAGAAACTTAAAAAAAGCCAAGGCGAAATAGGGTTAAGTCATACTCGCATTATGTGTGGCTCATACGGGGTCGCTAATTCCGGTTTAATCAGGAAGAAATAACTGGAAGACTTTCTTCTTTCCTCGGACATTAGCATGAGATGAATAACCGGCCTGAAAGGTGTAACTGGCATAGTAACGTAAATTTTCCAAATGTTCCGATCCTCCCGAGGCCGTGTTGGGTTTGGTAACTCTATGGATTACACTAAGTGTTTTTATTTTCATTAAAAAAATGCATGAATGTTCTCCTCAAGTACGCACCATTCTTTTGTCGATTCTCTGTCCAATACCAGGCGACTTCAAGGGTTTGTTAAAATGTCCTTCGATCTGTGAAAAAAGTTTTTGAATTTTAGACAGTACGTTTAACGTACAACGTCTACTCATTTGTTTTTACTGTCATATTATTCCACTGTTACTATTGCACATATCAGAAATTTGCAGGGCTTAAAACTACTGTATTTCAGGCTGGAATTTCCCGTTTTTTATTTAACCCTCTCTGTACTTTTTGCTTCTTCTAATAACCTTTTTCTTTAAGGTTTAAAAAAATAAACGAAATCAATAAGCCCCGTTCCATTATTTTTAATAGCTCGCCTCCTCCCACTCTCAGTTACTTGTGCCTGAAACTTTGAACAAAACTTTGTCGTTACATGTAATTTTCCGTAATCCACCCTTCTTATTACTCAGATCTTACTTATTTTGTGCCTGAAATTTCAAGTAAGAGTCATCTTACTCGCAGTTTGTCGAACGGTTTGTCTGTCGTATAATGCAAGACAAGTTGTGTTGACAGCACGTTGATTTCAATCAGTATTGTTCTTCCTAAATGGTTCAGACAGAATCTTCAACCTAGACAAATATACTTAAGCCTCTCCCTCTAAATAAGCCCCCATCCCCCACTCCCCAAGTAACCCTTTTATGTAGCTTAAAAGACCACTAGCTTAATAGAGGAAACAAGTTATAAGAGTACCCTTACCTGCAACGGCAGATGGGTAACAGTTGAAGCGCCTGACTTTTCACGGTTCACGGGTGCCATGATCACACAAGGGCGCTGGTATTTCTCATCAAGAACATGAGAACAAGCCCTTTGAGGTGGCGCATGACAACCACACTGACAACCGCTGGTGCAGCTGTAGTAATGTGGCACAGTGACATTCCCCGGTACATTAAATAAACGCAGTTGGTGGTGCTGGGGGCCCTGTAAATGGCAACCACCACTGCAAGGAAACAAGGGTTGGGAGACCTCTTGAGAGTTTGCCATCTGTACCAGCTGGGAACTCAGTTTGTAAGACGCCAATGAGGCTTGTAAAGGTACATGCCTTGATGCAGCGTTGTGACCTCTGGAGTCGTCTTTAGAGGTGATTTGGTAGGGTGACCAAGTGTCCAGGTTAGGAATATCAACCTGTTAAGCAGACATTGACATCGATCGATTAGAATTCAAGACGAAAGTGGTTATAACAGGCTCGCTACGAGATGTCTTGCGATCAGTAGGATAGGATATAGAGGTGTGTGATGGCGACTCAAAACCCGCAGGAGCGGCAGCCGTATTTAGGGATCGGGTGTGGGGACGTTTGACACGTTTAGGGGATCAGAAATCAGATATTTTTGCATAAAATCGATCAA
Source organism: Siderastrea siderea (assembly GCA_964030785.1). Classification (NCBI taxonomy): domain Eukaryota; kingdom Metazoa; phylum Cnidaria; class Anthozoa; order Scleractinia; family Rhizangiidae; genus Siderastrea; species Siderastrea siderea. The sequence goes on from OZ034971.1 coordinate 11,728,772, forward strand.
TGAAAGAAAAATGTACCTCGTTACATTATGAGAATGCTGTTACAACTATCACATGACTTAAAATTCCGTGGCTTGTAATTTTTTTGCGAACTATAAGAAAGAAAAGGAGGAAAAGACAAAAATTCTACCTGTAGAATTTTTGGCACAAGTTAATACTCCTGTCCGAACATTTTTATATGCATGCCACCAGAAGTACTTCTGGTGCCACCTAAATACCAGAATTTGGTGATTAAAAAAAAGGAAAAGAAAAGAAAAAGTACAAACCGAAGAAACAAATCTCCTTGAACAAATTCTTCCCACGGAGCCCTCTGGTGGGGCAAATTTGGCGCTTAGTCCCAGGCTTGACTGTTAGTTTTGACCCTCTTTTTGGTACGACACCTGTATAAATTGCAGAGGTTTCGAAAAGTGAGCTTGTGTTTAACGCAAGACTGTTCTTCGAGAGATGGACTCATTGGCGAATGAATGACAGAAATGTAAGAGATTTATCCTTATTGAAATGTGTTGAGGTTTAAAAGCGCTGGCTAGGGTCTAAGTCGACTTTTAGCGAGTAGTTCGAGCGAGACTTCGAATGTCGGTTGGCTGCTAAATTCAGCAAATTTGAATTTCCAGCTTTCCCACCTTGTCTTCTCTTGACGGCGATCGACGTTAAGCGGAAAATCACCCAAAATGGCCTCCAGAAGCTCGGAAAAGAGGTAAAAACACAGCAAACACACAACAGGTATGGTTTTTCAAACTTTATTTTGGTTTTCTTTTCTATTTTTAACGGAAAACTGCCGATTATTTTCGATCGAATTTCAGGTCCACACAAATTAACTCTCATGTGGGGAAACATGACCGAACGTTGTTTCAAGCAAACAGCGCTGAAAGATGTCGAAACTTCAATAAATTTATCACCTTACTAACCTTACCGTGTTGTCTTGTGCCTTTTTTTTCCACATGTTCTTCTGCGAATATCCCTGTTTCCCTCCGATTCTTGAGTGAGTTTAATTTTCGCCCGCCATTTTGAAAAACCACTGGGTCCCAGTAGTGCGTTTTCAATAGGCAGTGTAGAACTGGGACTGAGTGGTTTTTCAAAATGGCGGGCGACATCAAACTCACTCAAGAATCGGAGGGAAACAGGGATATTTGCAAAAAGACATGTGGAAATCAAAGACACAAGACAACAGAACTGACGGTAAGGTGATAAACTTATTGAAGTGTCGACAAATTTCAGCACTGTTTGCTTAAAATAGCGTTCGGTGAGAACTCGAACTACATGTTCCTAAAGAAAGATCCACCAACCCGCAGTCGCCATCGTGGATCTGCGATCCACAATTTAAAATTAGTGTAATAAAGATAATCAAATAAGATAAAAAGACGTTGACATTGCGTAGTAACGAACTGGCAGACACCTTCCCCTCCTCCCCTTCTTAATGTAATAACTGTCTGCACAGGGTAATGACGCAAGACATAAGAATCTTATGTAGATGAGATGAAGTGAGAAGAGATGTGGTGAGGTGAGATGAGATGAGATGACAGAGATGAGATGACATGACATGAGCCGTTGACATAACATGCGGTGAGATTTTAAGAAATACAGAGATGCAATATGAACCCAGCAAATTAATCGAGTAAGATAATCGCTGTACATTGCACTGTACATGCACTTTGATTTATTGCACCTTGATTGTTTCCATTGGGTACATTGCTGGCGCATCACGATGCCTGTGGTTATCAATATGAGCACCAAAAGGGTCCCCGTGGAAACCTTGAGGGAGTGATCCATGGACGTCACTTATCTCAATATTGCTCAAGAGGTCTGCACATGAGCTTGATTCCATTGTCAGTGGTCCAATTGTCTTCTGGTAATCAATGGCAGTGAATAATGGCTCCGGTGCTCTTTCCTGCTTCACAGGCATCTCGCTTGTAAAGACCAGTGGGTAGCTTTTCTCGTTGTAAGTGGGTTCTCCTTCCATCTTCCAACTGCTTTTGATTAACTCATTCAACGAGAACATCAGAATCTTTGCGTCTGTTTAGTTTTTATGTTTTCAGTGGTACACAGAAAGCCGCGCTAAATGGCAACCAAATCTGCAAAACAGAAAAAAGAAGAAAAACTGAAAGGATGTCTTGCTGGACTGTCTGGAATCCGTCTATTAATTATTATCTTCAAATTTAGAATTTGAATCACCTTCAAGTCCTCGATTTTCTCTTTCCACCATAACATCCTTAATCCCCCTTTTTTTCTTTCTTTTTTAACGTTTTAAAACTTCGTCAAAAATTCTCAAACATTGATACGGCATGAACTACAAATTAGTGGGGGCGTTGGTGAATCGAATTAAATCTCTTTGAGATAAAAAAGTGCTAAAACTTCCCCCAAAAAAAGCGTGGCGTTTGCCCATAATTCTTCCGTATTGGGCGGAGTCGCATCCAACACCGTCCATATTTAACAATTATTCGGCGAAGGCGAAGAATATTGTGGAATAATGTCGAGTGGACTATTCCACAATATTCGCTGAGCCTGAGGACAATAATTGTTTTAGTGATTATCAGAGCAAATGCATTTTCTTTTTTCTTTTCTCCAGAAACATCAAAAATCGCGCGGTGGCCAATTGAAAATTGGTACTTCAGTATTATAATCACCTCGCGCGGTGTGATTATAGCAAGAAATGACGTAATCCTCGACCAATCGGTGCGCGCGCTTCTCTATAATCATCTGAGCTCTTGTATACTAAAATGCATTATTGCCGTCGGAAAATTGCAATGGGGTTTGTACCACGATTCAATCGTTTCTCGGGTAAAAGCTAAACTGAAAATTTATGGCACTACTTAGAAGATAAATTATTGCAAGTCGTGGAGAGTACGAATGTTTGCACGCGTAATCAACTTTTTGCCTGGCAGAAAAGTCACTAAAAGTAATGTTTAGAGGCAGAACATTGCCTACATGCAACAAGGACCCTTTACACTTGCGCACAGCCTATCACCCGTGCATATCCTTGGGCATTCTCGTCCCCAGAGCTCCGCGGCTTTTTAAAATTACGTCTCGCTTAGCTCTGGGCCAAAATTTTATTTTTTTGATTGGCCGACTCAAACGTGTATGCGCAATAACGTTAAAATTTTTTGGCTTCTACGCATAACGTTTTATTTCCGATTGAATTAATCAGGGCATCAATAAATAAATTGACTTGATCAATTTCCACGCAAAGAATGTGGCTTAGGGCAGATTAAGCGACCAAATTTTGCTGTTTGGTTAAGCACGTAAGACTGCACCTGCTAAATTTCAAAAGTGTTAGGGATTGTCGCTAAATGTCAGCGATTCTTTTCTCGCTACAGCATTTTCTACAAAACTTCAGCCTGTCCATAAATAAACTTACATGTAACTGTCTCATCAACTTTTATAATGACCTCTTGATGTCGATGTTTAAAAACTTGGGCGCCAAATGCTACTGGATTTCAATCTTCGATGTGGTGAAACGTAATACAATGTAGCGTTTAGTGGCGAGATGATAAGTACGCAGTTGACATTCTCGCAAAACATTCTCACGCAACATTCTCACACAACCAGAGGAATACATTGTAGGAATGTAATAACATAACTATACAATTCATTATTACGCTTATGTAATACCTTTATTCAAGCAAGATACAAATCCAAAACCCGTGAGCAAAATGCAGGGACAATCGTTCTTCTGAACAACTACAGCACGAAAGGTTTTCCGCTAATTGCAGGAGATTTAGGCCCCGTTTATATGGTCTCGGGTACCCGAGACAACCCTCCCCCCCGAGTTACCCTGGGTGAGCTAATTTTTCACCAGTTTCTTTGAAAAGTACAACGAACTGTTTACATGAGGATCACCAACTCGTCTCGGGGAGGCGAGTCAACTCGGGGGGCGAGTTGTCTCACCTCGGCAGGTAGGGTAACCCTGGCAGGCGGGACAACTTTTTCTCATATAAACACTTTGTCTCGCCTACCCGGGACGACTTTTTGCGTGCCAGGTGTCACGTAACGTCTGGTTTTTGGTCTAAAAACGACTAAATCAACAAAATGTATACTGAAGAAGAAAAATTTAGACAAACAGAGGCTGCAGTGATCGAATCAACGAAAAATTCTAAAGGAAAAGGGCGTATTTAGGTCATGAATATCAAAGTAAGATTTCGGAATAATTAAGTAGGGTCAACTTTATCTCGGTCAGCTGGGACAAATTGTTATCATATAAACGCTCGATAAAGTTGTCTCGGGGGGTAGGGTTGTCTCGGGTACCCGAGACCAAATAAACGGGGCCTTAGAAAGTTTCAAACAGCTTTACACCATGACTCCATCGAGAGGATTTCATACCAGAATTGTCATGCCCAGAGCTCCACGGTCGAGAATAGAGCAGGCGCAATAGCACCTTAACAAAATAGACTTACGCTACCGGATGTCGCGGATTTCACGACATCCGGTAATGGCTGATACCAGAGCCCTACAATCCCACCGCTGACCGAACAGATCGTAGGCTCTTTGAACGAGAATGATCCTTGGGCGGCCTAGTGTTTAGTGCATGTACGTGATTGTTTGCTCTGTCTTGTCACCAGGCTTTCCTCGCCACAAATCGAAGCTTGAAACAAAATGAATTCGAAATTGTATCTTTATGTGGTTTTGTTAAGTTACAGACGTCGACAAAACAGGAGAATAACGCAAACTCTTCAGAAGTTTCGTTCAAAACTCTTTCCAGACTTGATCATGATTGCGTGATTTTTTGTTTGGAACAGGAGGAACCTAGCAAAAAGGGGAGAAGAAATTTTCAACCAATCACAGGTTCACTTTTGACAAGAAATTGCGTAGTTAGATTGACATCTCAAAAGCAATCGAAAGAAACAGAGAATCGTGCTACAGATTTGACGTGAGTCAAATACTACACTGTGTTACGTACTGCGCTGCCTATTGTGCACTCTTGATGTCGGCTCGCCTGATTCGACGGATTGCAAGCTTTTGGCCTGTGGAACTCGGAAACGAATCGGTTTAGTGTCAACGAATCCAGTTACCAGACATGTGTATTTAATATTCGGAATCAGCCATACAACAACTGGCGACTTTGTTAAACATTTGCTGAAGTCAGCCTTGATTTATCAACGGATCATGATCAGTGGAAATGCGAAAGCCAACTTCAATCTCCTTCTTCGCAAAGGTTACGACCGCCTTTCTACAACTAATGCGACGTAAGTAATGCTTCCCTTGTTTTCCTTTATGTGCTCAAATTTTTAAGCTTACTTTTGACGGCTATAGACTTTGTCAAATCGAACGGGTTCTTTCTCTACTGCGCCCTGTCATTTCTCTCTCTTATTTTAAGCCCATTGTTATTGTTTAATTGTTTATTTACGTTTTAGACCTCAAAGACGATGGCCAGAAACATTTTCGTAGTAAATGAAAAATTTACATTATTTTTATTTTTAAATGATCGGCTTTAGAAAGAACAGTGGATGATTCAAACTCCGATTAGTGATTTGATGATCACATTTGAAGAGTTCTAATGTTGTAAATTATCGAAAGCCGTGAAGTGACGTGACGATTTCCGATAGAAACTTTTTTTTAATTCAAAAGGAAAAGGTCAAATTCACTTCTCTCCATCCTAAAAGTCATTCAGCACCCAACGAGAAAATTTAGGCTGAACTGACTTTTAAAAAAATGTCATTGTTTTCTCAGATTTTTAATTAACGGCCCTTTAAAGAAATAGTTTTGTGAGCTAAACACAGGTTGATCTTAAATAAAGTTGTCCTTGTTACTCACAAAGTGTTTCCCCAAGCTTAGATGATTTACGTGCTGTAAAATGACATCCGTTTATGGCAACAATGAAAGGTCAAGCTAAAAGTTGACAGCAAAAGTAGACAAAACTGAGAACGATTAACTTTAATCCCATGTCAGAAATTATGACAAATTAGTAACGCAGTCTTCTTTTATCTTAGAAAATTTTCATGCGTCCCTTCAATAGATCCACAAGTTCTGTAAATCCCCAGAGCTTCGAATGGGAGAAAAAAAATGAATGTATGGATTAACGAATCCAATTGGAAATTGTGTATTGCAATAGGATACTGTATTTTGGTTTTGTGTGGAGTGAAAGTTTTGGAATTCAGCGACAAACCATGCCACACTGAATTTCTAATGAGGAGGCCCTCCTAATTTTAACTAAGAGTCATTCATTTTAAGTTATTTTTATTGCGTCTGGGATATTGCACCCGTGTACACAAAGCGTTCGTGAAAACACTGCATTTGCTAGTTGGATAAGAAATGCCTTCTGTTTCAGTCAGAAATACAATTTAATAGTTAGCTGATCTGTGAATAAGTTTTCCACCTGATTTAGGAAATGTTGTACGACATAATGTGTATGTATAAGGATATAAACGTCTGTGTATTTTGATAGATTGAGTACACCAAGAAACGATGTTTTCTCTTTCTGCTGGGCAGGCGTGTTTTCGATAATTAATATCTCTAGTAGGGCAGTTTGACCTTATTAAAGGAAACCTTTTCTGTTGAAGTCAAAAATTGTAACAACAGTAACACATTTTGCAGATACTATCCGATAAGTCAGTCCCGAATGAGTTAGTTTTCTGATCTGAGATCGAAGTTAGTGGAATTACGCCGAGAGAGACCACGATGCGTGTGCAGTGATGCATGCATGCTTTAATTCGTTCAAAGTCTGAGCCTCTCGCTTCACTCACGATAAATAGCAAAAGAAGAACACCTATTTAACGTTAATTGAACCGAGAGGAGCACACAGTTCGAAAAATGGAAAACAAAAGAGGTAAACGTTGAGCAATCGCAAAACGCTTGGTAACATGATTGAAGTACTAGAATGATGCGGTTAGAGCCCAGTTTGTTACACTGCCGATACGACTGAGAGGATTTAGGCTCATGGCTGCGAACCATTTATTTCAGTTATGCGTAATTAAGTTATACAGTAGTACTTCAAGCGAATTTTCAATTTTTTTTTAGTAGCTTTTATTTGATTTATTTTCACAAGTTTGTGTTTGCTATAACGTCTTGTGCTGGGACACGTACTCATAACCATTCAAAGAGGTTCAAACCGATTTTACTGCTTTAGCTGAACTAGCCGTCTTAGTCAGGCTGTCATCCAGGCTGTCATCCAGGCTGGTCTTCTCATGCGGCTTGGAGCGAAGTTTCGATTTTGCTCCCACAGTTTTCTCAGGATAATGATTGTTATCAGCGATGCGTGCTTTTCGTCTCTCGAATGCAAAGTCAGTGGAATAACTGTCTTACCGCGATGTTATGCTCACAGTTATAAAGATTTACGGTCATCTATCATGCCGACATTTAGTAGCTTTGGTAGGAGATGAGTTTTACGACGTTTCAAACAGTTGAGTCAACAGCGTAGCCATTTTGCAGGCATATTTTGATAGCATTAAGAGAGCAGACACGACATTTGAGTCAGGAATGACAATGTGTCGTAAACCATCATGTTTACGTTTTGTCAGTACAAAGTTATTCGGGAAGCAAAAATATTAGATAGCGGACGATGAGCTTTTCATGTGAGGAATTTTGGACATACCGTTGCAACATGTATTAGTACACTGGCATAATTGTCTCGGTAATAAGAATGCAGAGATGGACCTCGACATTGATCTCTTGCAACTACGTGCGTGCATGTAAAGTCACTGAAAATTTGTCCTTCAACCACTTATAGCGTTGCCCACTAGATTAAAATATTCAATTCAGCCCAGGATATAAGATCAGTAGAAGAGCCATTTTAACTTATCTCAAACGCAAGTGTGCACATGAACACAAAATTTGTTAGAGGGCAAAGCGCGGATGTGAAACGATGATGGTTGCTTGTTATAAACAACTTTGTATGACTAGCAAAGAGGGCGGCTCAGTCGCTTTCTGGGGGCTCGCGCGCAATGCTAAAAATAATATTTTCAGTAATTGCAATGGTGAACTTCATAAACACAAAGCAGGTTCAAGTAAAATATTACTTTATTGAAGGCAATATTATGTGGAATAGTGCCACAAAGGACTTGACACAAATGCAGCTGCAGTTCGGTTGATGGATATGCCCATATAATTTTTATTTTCTTGTACTGATTGCTTCAGTCCCATTTGGTTGATCAATTTTTGCCAGTCTTGTTTGCTGACGCTGCCTGCCTTCAAATGTATTGAACTGAGTTTGTAGTTTACAAAACTGGGCACATACAACATTCAGTTTGAGGTCTTAAATTTAAGAGGAGTCACTCTGTCCATGCGATAAGAACCGTGATGAGTTTTCAGGTCAGTGAGTCTTCTGGTTTCGTTATTTTTCTTGGTTCCAAGCGAGCATCCGACAACATTTCATGCGGTAGAGTGTGTATGAAACTGATTCTCTTATGGTCCCCATCTGTCGTTGCTATTCTAAACTATACGACGGCCATTAGTATCACGCGGGCTTTGGTACATAACTGATTGAACAGCGGAAGGGGCATTACAATTTTCCAGTGGACGAATGTAGTTTTGAAGCTGTCGACCAAATCCAATAAGCTTTTTTCTTTTTTTTTTTTTTTGGTATTTGGGGGAGTACGTTCAACGTTTCGCTTTGGCGAAGAAATCAGTTCCATGGATGTGTTGACTTAGTGTTACCGATAAACAATAATTGGTCGATGAGTGCTCCAAAGTTCTAGTATTTTCCAATTTGTCTTTATTTTCTGATTAGGTACACAGTATTTAGCTTTTGCCACAGTTTACTTTGCTGTGATTTCACCCTTAGAAGCCCATCAATGATCAAATAAAGAACGTTAATTCCTCAAAAATGCGGTGGCTCTCCCTGGCACAATTTTTACACAATGTTTCGCTACATAAGCAGAAACTGGGTAGCCGAGCAAAACAACACGCTCAACAAAATGGCGCTTTAGGTCAAGGCATTAGCTTCTATGGCCCTGAAGCGGGTCTGATTATCAGGCCAGCTAGTGTTCGCCAGGAAAACTAACATTAAATCCTGTTTTACAAACGGGATGAGCTGCAAGAAGACCAGCCGTGCCCTGATTTGCGCGCCAGACTTGGAGATACTAGGTGAAAAAAGTCATGATCAGTTGTGATCTCGTTTTTCCTGCCTTTACAAGGTGGGAAATTCAGTAGAACTGTAACCGTTTTAAGCTCAATCGTTTGCTTTTAATTTCACCATGCAGCATGAAAGAAAATGCTAGTTGTCCTTCGAAACGCAGTGAATTTTCATTGTTTTCAGCTCCCGGCCCAGGTTGCTTCATGTACACTGCGAAGGCACTCTTTTAAGTTAAGTTTTGGATCCAGATCAGGAGTTCGCATACATGTTCTAACGTGCATTGTCCCCAGTCAAGGTTTGTAAAATTGCTGGGCATTTTACAGAACCGTCATGAACAGAGGAAAACAGAGAGGAGATAAGAGAGTTAGCGCAAACTTACCGCGATATCATCCCTAGTCCTGAGCCCTGAACTGATCGCGTGAAAAACGTTGCTAATTCTTTAAGAGTGCTCGCATAGAACATACTGGACAATAATTCACTACATGCGGATGCAAAAAATATTTAGAGGCGAACGTTAACAGCAACACCAAACGGAGCGAGCATTTGTTACATGGAAAATAAAAAGGTTTTAGTTGAGTGTTCTGAAATCAGAATTCAATCATTCAAGTAACGCTGAGGGTGATTAAACCGTCCTTACCATTGTGCTTAGCTGTGATTGCTTCTGCTTGGCTCAAAAGCAAAACTTCGTGCGCTACTGATATGAATTACCCTTAGTGCTAGAGGTTTCGTGTGTACTGAGGTTATGAGAATAAACTGCTCAGAATATTTGGCGCTTGAATAACACAACACTTGTATTATTAATTTAATACATCGCCTTAGTCTTAGAGGGTTCATTGAGCGGGAACTCTTTTAGAGAAAGAATTATCTACAGAAGCTTTGAAATATTAACGTCTTTAGCGAGGTAGCTGAAGGTGCAATGAGGGCGTAACCTCGCCTATGTGTGCCGGCCATGCCTGCTCTTCTTCTATCGTGTGTACCACTCATTTCCAATCCATCAGCAGTGATCAGTCAGTTCGTAACAGTTTCGAATCGAATCTTGCCAATACGTATTGTGGCTGTAAATGTTAGGTTTGGCTACTGTGTTATACTGGGCGAGTAAAACTGGGTTATCCAGTAGGGTCATTGTATTGTTTTCTTGTCTCAGATCTGCAAGCCATCAAAGGGTTTATATCGATCGATGGCTGCGTTTGATACTCAGAGCGTCTATTCACTATAAATACACGTTTTGTTTTGGTCAAAGATTTGTGGAAGGATGACTGATCATGAAAATATTTCCATCTTTGTCTATCTTGTCTCTCTGGCTGCACTGAAAATGAGGAGCTAAACTCATTACGCTGTCAACAGCAGGCTTTATTTTTGTTGTTTTTGTTTTGTGTGTGTGTGTTTTTTCCCCAATTTCTTTTGCACTTTCCGGAGAGAACTACAAGACTGAACTGTCATTCCGAGGCCTTGTATCTCTCTCGGCTTACATATTTACACCCGGGTATTCGGGATTAATTTAACTCTAACCTTTTGTATCCTTAGTGAAGCAAGATCACAATGTCCTCGAGAAAAGCTTTGTTTGCTGAATGAATCTATTTGCTCTTACGTCAGTTTTTCAAGAGCTGAAATGCTTTAGAGTTGCACGTGTCGGTTTACACAAACACGAAGCATCGCCCGTGTATGTCAACTCAAAACAGCGTAGTTGCATGTTCAGAATTAGTTCAACCCAGGGAATCAAAATCTAGACAATCTAGAGTCATTGCCTGAGAATAATTATTAAAATGTCTAATTTCTTATTTTTATTTTCTGTAAAAGCCATGGACTGGCGAAGTCTTGTTTTAGATATCTTTTCTTGTTTATTCAACTAAACCTAAGATGTTCCTGAGGAAATGTCTTCCCGAGTGACATATTTTGTCTACCAGATCTTCAAAACGGATTTCAGAGGTCATATGATCTCAGGTTTTAAGTAGAACAAAGAAAGCGCTGTAATCTCGGCAATGGATTTTTTAAATGAAGTTGATGGGGGCACGCAGGCAAGGACGAAGTGTGTAGTCGAATCTTCCTGGTAAGTCGTGAAAAGTGTATGATGTTTCAACCCCAGGGGAGGGGGTACTCATTATAAGGGAGGCTTCGCCCCGTGGTTCAACCCTTACCCTTTAACACAGTATCTTCATGAGATCTCAGTCGCTCGAAGGCTTCAATCCTCTAAGTTGCGTTGTGATTTCTGCCAAAATTTTAAAAACAGTTACGCCCTTTAGCGTAGTAAAACAGTAAATTCCCCTACCTTTCATATACGTCAAGTAAAAAAGAGGCACCCCTTTGCGGTGGACTGGCTCCCCATAAAGCCCACTATGGGAAGTACTGACCCGGATTCCAACCGATACCGTAAAATTCCGATGATAAGCCCTGGGCTTATATCTGTTCAAAAGGATTTTTTGGTGGGCTTATTTTCGGGGGGGGGGGGGGGGGGCAGCGCCCTGGACACCGAATTTTGGTTCAGAAAGTTAACTGTCCTTTGTCAAGAGTATTTTTAATTTGTCAGTTGTTGTTTGTTTCTAGTGCCTGGACACATGTTGTTAAAGCTTTGTAAGAATTGTTGACTGTTGTCCAACATACTGTATGATGGGTAGTTTGAGGTTAACCAGCAGCTCCTGGGTTAACTTAAGTGTCTTAGTAGAAAGGTTGTTTTCTCTATCAAATCAATCCTACTTTCCAGTAAAAACGTTTAAAGGATAATTAACGAGAAGCAGTAGTATTTGATGTACAAACCCTGCGATTTCTGCACAGTTCTGGGTAAATGAGCAAATTTTGGTAAAAAGGGAATTTTGGTAAAAAGTCTAAAAAAACTACACCACTTTGACAAGGCATTGCACGTGAAATCCTTCATTCATATTATAACCCATCCCTGTAAATGGTTCGATTAACTGTTTTGCGCTCTCATTGGTAGAAACACATCATGTGGTATCTTTCGGCCGATTTTATTTCGACCACAACAAAACAAACAAGTTCGGGACAAACTTTTCAACTTTATACGTGGAAGAAAAAGAAAATCGTTTTGAAGAAGCCAGTGTCAGCGAAATTAAGATGCAGATGCGGTACCACGAAACACGAAAAAATCCACCAAATATACCGTAAACGACTTTGAAGGTAAGAAAAACTTACGAGCCAAGTTTGGTTTTAGCCTATCATAATTTTGTCAAATCAAATTGTTAATAAAGTCATGCAAACCAATCAAATCGTTTTTGTTAACATCACCCACAAATACGCCATGATCATCAATGGCTTTTTTTCTTCTTTAGCACGACAATAATGCGTTGTAAAAGTTAATCGGAGGGTGTTAAAACAAACAAGATATTGTCCTCTAAATTTTACATTGCCTTCGAAGCTCATTTTTCAGATAATCTTTCAGCCTCGGGCATTATCCTCGGATAGACCATCAGCCGAAGGGGTCTATTTCCTAAATATTCAAGCTTTCTAAAATAATATCCATCCCAAGGAGGAATGGAGAGTTGGATAAAATAAAATAAATGAAGCGTTCTCAAGTCGATTTTTACTCACGAAATTACGAGTTCTCCCAATGGGAGTTTAATTTAATTCTCGTTTTTCTCATTATTGAGCCTGCAGTCTGGTAGAACATCACTTTGCTCTGCATGAATCATCAGTCACTTCGTGGAAGGGCATCCGACCAGGCTAGTTTTCATTTTGTGCCCATTGCGTTTTCAGATTTAAAAGTGTCAAACATTCAAAATTAAACATTGTTTTACTGTTTGGCTAGTTGGACAAGAAATGCCTTCTGTTTCAGTCAGAAATACAATTTACCGGGTAATAGTTAGCTGATCTGTGAATAAGTTTTCCACCTGATTTAGGAAATGTTGTGCGACATAATGTGTATGTATAAGGATATAAACGTCTGAGTATTTTGATAGATTGAGTCCACCAAGAAAAGATGTTTTCTCTTTCTGCTGGCAGGCGTGTTTTCGATAATTAATATCTCTAGTAGGGCAGTTTGACCTTATTAAAGGAAACGTTTTCTGTTGAAGTCAAAAATTGTAACAACAGTAACACATTTTGCAGATGCTATCCGATAAGTCAGCCCCGAATGAGTTAGTTTTCTGATCTGAGATCGAAGTTAGTGGAATTACGCCGAGAGAGACCACGATGCGCGTGCAGTGATGCATGCATGCTTTAATTCGTTCAAAGCCTGAGCCTCTCGCTTCACTCACGATAAATAGCAAAAGAAGAACAACTATTTAACGTTAATTGAACCGAGAGGAGCACACAGTTCGAAAAATGGAAAACAAAAGAGGTAAACGTTGAGCAATCGCAAAACGCTTGGTAACATGATTGAAGTACTAGAATGTTGCGGTTAGAGCCCAGTTTGTTACACTACCGATACGACTGAGAGGATTTAGGCTCATGGCTGCGAACCATTTATTTCAGTTATGCGTAATTAAGTTATACAGTAGTACTTAGAGCGAATTTTCATGTTTTTTTTTTGAGTAGCTTTTATTTGATTTATTTTCACCAGTTTGTGTTTGCTATAACGTCTTGTGCTGGGACACGTACTCATAACCATTCAAAGAGGTTCAAACCGATTTTACTGCTTTAGCTGAACTAGCCGTCTTAGTCAGGCTGTCATCCAGGCTGTCATCCAGGCTGGTCTTCTCATGCGGCTTGGAGCGAAGTTTCGATTTTGCTCCCACAGTTTTCTCAGGATAATGATTGTTATCAGCGATGCGTGCTATACGTCTGTCGAAAGCAAAGTCAGTGGAATAATTGTCTTACCGCGGTGTTATGCTTACAGTTATAAAGATTTACGGTCATCTATCATGCTGACATTTAGTAGCTTTGGTAGGAGATGAGATTTACGACGTTTCAAACAGTTGAGTCAACAGTGTAGCCATTTTCCAGGCTTATTTGATAGCATTAAGAGAGCAGACACGACATTTGAGTCAGGAATGACAAAGTGTCGTAAGCCATCACGTTTACGTTTTGTCAGTACAAAGGTATTCGGGAAGCAAAAATATTAGATAGCGGACGATGAGCTTTTCTTGTGAGGAATTTTGGACATACCATTGCAACATGTATTAGTACACTGGCATAATTGTCTCGGTGATAAGAATGCAGAGAGGGACCTCGACATTGATCTCTTGCAACTACGTGCATGCATGTAAAGTCACTGAAAATTTGTCCTTCAACCACTTATAGCGTCGCCCACTAGATTAAAATATTCAATTCAGCCCAGGATAAAAGATCAGTAGAAGAGCCATTTTAACTTATCTCAAACGCAAGTGAGCACATGAACACAAGGTTAGTTAGAGGGCAAAGCGCGGATGTGAAACGATGATGGTTGCTTGTTATAAACAACTTTGTATGACTAGCAAAGAGGGCGGCTCAGTCGCTTTCTGGGGGCTCGCGCGCAATGCTAAAAATAATATTTTCAGTAATTGCAATGGTGAACTTCATAAACACAAAGCAGGCTCAAGTAAAATATTACTTTATTGAAGGCAATATTATGTGGAATAGTGCCACAAAGGACTTGACACAAATGCAGCTGCAGTTCGGTTGATGGATATGCCCATATAATTTTTATTTTCTGGGCACATACAACATTCAGTTTGAGGTCGTAGATTTAAGTCGAGTCACTCTGTCCATGCGATAAGAACCGTGATGAGTTTTCAGGTCAGTGAGTTTTTTGATTTCGTTATTTTCCTTGGTTCCAAGCGTGCATCCGACAACATTTCATGCGGTAGAGTGTATATGAAACTGATTCTCTTATGGTCCCCATCTGTCGTTGCTATCCTAAACTATACGACGGCCATTAGTATCACGCGGGCTTTGGTACATAACTGATTGAACAGCGGAAGGGGCATTACAATTTTCCAGTGGACGAATGTAGTTTTGAAGCTGTCGACCAAATCCTATAAGCTTTTTTCCTTTTTTTTTTTTTTTGGTATTTGGGGGAGTACGTTCAACGTTTCACTTTGGCGAAGAAATCAGTTCCATGGATGTGTTGACTTAGCGTTACCGATAAACAATAATTGGTCGATGAGTGCTCCAAAGTTCTAGTATTTTCCAATTTGTCTTTAATTTCTGATTAGGTACACAGTATTTAGCTTTTGCCACAGTTTACTTTGCTGTGATTTCACCCTTAGAAGCCCATCAATGATCAAATAAAGAACGTTAATTCCTCAAAAATGCCGTGGCACTCCCTGGCACAATTTTTAAACAATGTTTCGCTACATAAGCAGAAACTGGGTAGCCGAGCAAAACAACACGCTCAACAAAATGGCGCTTTAGGTCAAGGCATTAGCTTCTTTGGCCATGAAGCAGATCTGATTATCAGGCCAGCTAGGGTTCGCCAGGAATACTAACATTAAATCCTGTTTTACAAACGGGATGAGCTGCAAGAAGACCAGCCGTGCCCTGATTTGCGCACCATACTTGGAGATACTAGGTGAAAAAAGTCATGATCAGTTGTGATCTCGCTTTTCCTGCCTTTACAAGGTGGGAAATTCAGTAGAACTGTAACTGTTTTAAGCTCAATCGTTTGCTTTTAATTTCACTATGCAGCGTGAAAGAAAATGCTAGTTGTCCTTCGAAACGCAGTGAATTTTCATTGTTTCCAGCTCCCGGCCCAGGTTGCTTCATGTACACTGCGAAGGCACTCTTTTAAGTTAAGTTTTGGATCCAGATCAGGAGTTCGCATACATGTTCTAACGTGCATTGTCCCCAGTCAAGGTTTGTAAAATTGCTGGGCATTTTACAGAACCGTCATGAACAGAGGAAAACAGAGAGGAGATAAGAGAGTTAGCGCAAACTTACCGCGATTTCATCCCTAGTCCTGAGCCCTGAACTGATCGCGTGAAAAACGTTGCTAATTCTTTAAGAGTGCTCGCATAGAACATACTGGACAATAATTCACTACATGCGGATGCAAAAAATATTTAGAGGCGAACGTTAACAGCAACACCAAACGGAGCGAGCATTTGTGACATGGAAAATAAAAAGGTTTTAGTTGAGTGTTCGGAAATCAGAATTCAATCAGTCAAGTAACGCTGAGGGTGATTAAACCGTCCGTACCATTGTGCTTAGCTGTGATTGCTTCTGCTTGGCTCAAAAGCAAAACTTCGTGCGCTACTGATATGAATTACCCTTAGTGCTAGAGGTTTCGTGTGTACTGAGGTTATGAGAATAAACTGCTCAGAATTTTTGGCGCTTGAATAACACAACACTTGTATTATTAATTTAATACATCGCCTTAGTCTTAGAGGGTTCATTGAGCGGGAACTCTTGTAGAGAAAGAATTATCTACAGAAGCTTTGAAATATAAACGTCTTTAGCGAGGTAGCTGAAGGTGCAATGAGGGCGTAACCTCGCCTATGTGTGCCGGCCATGCCTGCTCTTCTTCTATCGTGTGTACCACTCATTTCCAATCCATCAGCAGTGATCAGTCAGTTCGTAACAGTTTGGAATCGAATCTTGCCAATACGTTTTGTGGCTGTAAATGTTAGGTTTTCTACTGTGTTATACTGGGCGAGTAAAACTGGGTTATCCAGTAGGGTCATTGTATTGTTTTCTTGTCTCAAATCTGCAAGCCATCAAAGGGTTTATATCGATCGATGGCTGCGTTTGATACTCAGAGCGTCTATTCACTATAAATACACGTTTTGTTTTGGTCAAAGATTTGTGGAAGGATGACTGATCATGAAAATATTTCCATCTTTGTCTATCTTGTCTCTCTGGCTGCACTGAAAATGAGGAGCTAAACTCATTACGCTGTCAACAGCAGGCTTTTTTTTTTGTTGTTTTTGTTTTGTGTGTGTGTGTGTGTTTTTCCCAATTTCTTTTGCACTTTCCAGAGAGAACTGCAAGACCGAGCTGTCATTCTGAGGCCTTGTATCTCTCTCGGCTTACATATTTACACCCGGGTATTCGGGATTAATTTAACTCTAACCTTTTGTATCCTTAGTGAAGCAAGATCACAATGTCCTCGAGAAAAGCTTTGTTTGCTGAATGAGTCTATTTGCTCTTACGTCAGTTTTTCAAGAGCTGAAATGCTTTAGAGTTGCACGTGTCGGTTTACACAAACACGAAGTATTGCACGTGTATGTCAACTCAAAACAGCGTAGTTGCATGTTCAGAATTAGTTCAACCCAGGGAATCAAAATCTAGACAATCTAGAGTCATTGCCTGAGAATAATTATTAAAATGTCTAATTTCTTATTTTTATTTTCTGTAAAAGCCATGGACTGGCGAAGTCTTGTTTTAGATATCTTTTCTTGTTTATTCAACTAAACCTAAGATGTTCCTGAGGAAATGTCTTCCCGAGTGACATATTTTGTCGACCAGATATTCAAAACGGATTTCAGAGGTCATATGATCTCGGGTTTTAAGTAGAACAAAGAAAGCGCTGTAATCTCGGCAATGGATTTTTTAAATGAAGTTGATGGGGGCACGCAGGCAAGGACGAAGTGTGTAGTCGAATCTTCCTGGTAAGTCGTGAAAAGTGTATGATGTTTCAACCCCAGGGGAGGGGGTACTCATTATAAGGGAGGCTTCGCCCCGTGGTTCAACCCTTACCCTTTAACACAGTATCTTCATGAGATTTCAGTCGCTCGAAGGCTTCAGTCCTCTAAGTTGCGTTGTGATTTCTGCCAAAATTTTAAAAACAGTTTTAGTACTTAGACTTTTTATTTACGCCCTTTAACGTAGTAAAACAGTAAATTCCCCTACCTTTCATATACGTTAAGTACAAAAGAGGCACCCCTTTCTGGTGGACTAGCTCCCCATATGGCCCACTATGGGGAGTACCGACCCGGATTCCAACCGATACCGTAAATTCCAATGATAAGCCCTGGGCTTATATCTGTTCAAAAGGATTTTTTGGTGGGCTTATTTTCGGGGGGGGGGGGGGTGCAGCGCCCTGGACATTAAATTTTGGTTCAGAAAGTTAACTGTCCTTTGTCAAGAGTATTTTTAATTTGTCAGTTGTTGTTTGTTTCCAGTGCCTGGACACATGTTGTTAAAGCTTTGTAAGAATTGTTGACTGTTGTCCAACATACTGTATGATGGGTAGTTAAGTGTCTTAGTAGAAAGGTTGTTTTCACTATCAGATCAATCCTACTTTCCAGTAAAAACGTTTAAAGGATAATTAACGAGGAGCAGTAGTATTTAATGTACAAACCCTGCGATTTGTGCACGGTTCTAGGTAAATGAGCAAATTTTGGTAAAAAGGGAATTTTGGTAAAAAGTCTAAAAAACTACACCACTTTGACAAGGCACTGCACGTGAAATCCTTCATTCATATTATAACCCATCGCTGTAAATGGTTCGATTAACTGTTTTGCGCTCTCATTGGTAGAAACACATCATGTGGTATCTTTCGGCCGATTTTATTTCGACCACAACAAAACAAACAAGTTCGGGACAAACTTTTCAATTTTATACGTGGAAGAAAAAGAAAATCGTTTTGAAGAAGCCAGTGTCAGCGAAATTAAGATGCTAGTTACAGATGCGGTACCACGAAACACGAAAAAATCGACCAAATATACCGTAAACGACTTTGAAGGTAAGAAAAACTTACGAGCCAAGTTTGGTTTTAGCCTATCATAATTTTGTCAAATCAAATTGTTAATAAAATCATGCAAACCAATCAAATCGTGTTTGTTAACGTCACCCACAAATACGCCATGATCATCAATGGCTTTTTTCTTCTTTAGCACGACAATAATGTGTTGTAAAAGTTAATCGGAGGGTGTTAAAACAAACAAGATATTGTCCTCTAAATTTTACATTGCCTTCGAAGCTCATTTTTCAGATAATCTTTCAGCCTCGGGCATTATCCTCGGATAGACTATCAGCCGAAGGGGTCTATTTCCTAAATATTCAAGCTTTCTAAAATAATATCCATCCCAAGGAGGAATGGAGAGTTGGATAAAATAAAATAAATGAAGCGTTCTCAAGTCGATTTTTACTCACGAAATTACGAGTTCTCCCAATGGGAGTTTAATTTAATTCTCGTTTTTCTCATTATTGAGCCTGCAGTCTGGTAGAACATCACTTTGCTCTGCATGAATCATCAGTCACTTCGTGGAAGGGCATCCGACCAGGCTAATTTTCATTTTGTGCCCATTGCGTTTTCAGATTTAAAAGTGTCAAACATTCAAAATTAAACATTGTTTTACTGTTTGGCTAGTTGGACAAGAAATGCCTTCTGTTTCAGTCAGAAATACAATTTACCGGGTAATAGTTAGCTGATCTGTGAATAAGTTTTCCACCTGATTTAGGAAATGTTGTGCGACATAATGTGTATGTATAAGGAAATAAACGTCTGTGTATTTTGATAGATTGAGTCCACCAAGAAAAGATGTTTTCTCTTTCTGCTGGCAGGCGTGTTTTCGATAATTAATATCTCTAGTAGGGCAGTTTGACCTTATTAAAGGAAACCTTTTCTGTTGAAGTCAAAAATTGTAACAACAGTAACACATTTTGCAGATACTATCCGATAAGTCAGTCCCGAATGAGTTAGTTTTCTGATCTGAGATCGAAGTTAGTGGAATTACGCCGAGAGAGACCACGATGCGTGTGCAGTGATGCATGCATGCTTTAATTCGTTCAAAGTCTGAGCCTCTCGCTTCACTCACGATAAATAGCAAAAGAAGAACACCTATTTAACGTTAATTGAACCGAGAGGAGCACACAGTTCGAAAAATGGAAAACAAAAGAGGTAAACGTTGAGCAATCGCAAAACGCTTGGTAACATGATTGAAGTACTAGAATGATGCGGTTAGAGCCCAGTTTGTTACACTGCCGATACGACTGAGAGGATTTAGGCTCATGGCTGCGAACCATTTATTTCAGTTATGCGTAATTAAGTTATACAGTAGTACTTAAAGCGAATTTTCAATTTTTTTTTAGTAGCTTTTATTTGATTTATTTTCACAAGTTTGTGTTTGCTATAACGTCTTGTGCTGGGACACGTACTCATAACCATTCAAAGAGGTTCAAACCGATTTTACTGCTTTAGCTGAACTAGCCGTCTTAGTCAGGCTGTCATCCAGGCTGTCATCCAGGCTGGTCTTCTCGTGCGGCTTGGAGCGAAGTTTCGATTTTGCTCCCACAGTTTTCTCAGGATAATGATTGTTATCAGCGATGCGTGCTTTTCGTCTCTCGAATGCAAAGTCAGTGGAATAACTGTCTTACCGCGATGTTATGCTCACAGTTATAAAGATTTACGGTCATCTATCATGCCGACATTTAGTAGCTTTGGTAGGAGATGAGTTTTACGACGTTTCAAACAGTTGAGTCAACAGCGTAGCCATTTTGCAGGCATATTTTGATAGCATTAAGAGAGCAGACACGACATTTGAGTCAGGAATGACAATGTGTCGTAAACCATCATGTTTACGTTTTGTCAGTACAAAGTTATTCGGGAAGCAAAAATATTAGATAGCGGACGATGAGCTTTTCATGTGAGGAATTTTGGACATACCGTTGCAACATGTATTAGTACACTGGCATAATTGTCTCGGTAATAAGAATGCAGAGATGGACCTCGACATTGATCTCTTGCAACTACGTGCGTGCATGTAAAGTCACTGAAAATTTGTCCTTCAACCACTTATAGCGTTGCCCACTAGATTAAAATATTCAATTCAGCCCAGGATATAAGATCAGTAGAAGAGCCATTTTAACTTATCTCAAACGCAAGTGTGCACATGAACACAAAATTTGTTAGAGGGCAAAGCGCGGATGTGAAACGATGATGGTTGCTTGTTATAAACAACTTTGTATGACTAGCAAAGAGGGCGGCTCAGTCGCTTTCTGGGGGCTCGCGCGCAATGCTAAAAATAATATTTTCAGTAATTGCAATGGTGAACTTCATAAACACAAAGCAGGTTCAAGTAAAATATTACTTTATTGAAGGCAATATTATGTGGAATAGTGCCACAAAGGACTTGACACAAATGCAGCTGCAGTTCGGTTGATGGATATGCCCATATAATTTTTATTTTCTTGTACTGATTGCTTCAGTCCCATTTGGTTGATCAATTTTTGCCAGTCTTGTTTGCTGACGCTGCCTGCCTTCAAATGTATTGAACTGAGTTTGTAGTTTACAAAACTGGGCACATACAACATTCAGTTTGAGGTCTTAAATTTAAGAGGAGTCACTCTGTCCATGCGATAAGAACCGTGATGAGTTTTCAGGTCAGTGAGTCTTCTGGTTTCGTTATTTTTCTTGGTTCCAAGCGAGCATCCGACAACATTTCATGCGGTAGAGTGTGTATGAAACTGATTCTCTTATGGTCCCCATCTGTCGTTGCTATTCTAAACTATACGACGGCCATTAGTATCACGCGGGCTTTGGTACATAACTGATTGAACAGCGGAAGGGGCATTACAATTTTCCAGTGGACGAATGTAGTTTTGAAGCTGTCGACCAAATCCAATAAGCTTTTTTCTTTTTTTTTTTTTTTGGTATTTGGGGGAGTACGTTCAACGTTTCGCTTTGGCGAAGAAATCAGTTCCATGGATGTGTTGACTTAGTGTTACCGATAAACAATAATTGGTCGATGAGTGCTCCAAAGTTCTAGTATTTTCCAATTTGTCTTTATTTTCTGATTAGGTACACAGTATTTAGCTTTTGCCACAGTTTACTTTGCTGTGATTTCACCCTTAGAAGCCCATCAATGATCAAATAAAGAACGTTAATTCCTCAAAAATGCGGTGGCTCTCCCTGGCACAATTTTTACACAATGTTTCGCTACATAAGCAGAAACTGGGTAGCCGAGCAAAACAACACGCTCAACAAAATGGCGCTTTAGGTCAAGGCATTAGCTTCTATGGCCCTGAAGCGGGTCTGATTATCAGGCCAGCTAGTGTTCGCCAGGAAAACTAACATTAAATCCTGTTTTACAAACGGGATGAGCTGCAAGAAGACCAGCCGTGCCCTGATTTGCGCGCCAGACTTGGAGATACTAGGTGAAAAAAGTCATGATCAGTTGTGATCTCGTTTTTCCTGCCTTTACAAGGTGGGAAATTCAGTAGAACTGTAACCGTTTTAAGCTCAATCGTTTGCTTTTAATTTCACCATGCAGCATGAAAGAAAATGCTAGTTGTCCTTCGAAACGCAGTGAATTTTCATTGTTTTCAGCTCCCGGCCCAGGTTGCTTCATGTACACTGCGAAGGCACTCTTTTAAGTTAAGTTTTGGATCCAGATCAGGAGTTCGCATACATGTTCTAACGTGCATTGTCCCCAGTCAAGGTTTGTAAAATTGCTGGGCATTTTACAGAACCGTCATGAACAGAGGAAAACAGAGAGGAGATAAGAGAGTTAGCGCAAACTTACCGCGATATCATCCCTAGTCCTGAGCCCTGAACTGATCGCGTGAAAAACGTTGCTAATTCTTTAAGAGTGCTCGCATAGAACATACTGGACAATAATTCACTACATGCGGATGCAAAAAATATTTAGAGGCGAACGTTAACAGCAACACCAAACGGAGCGAGCATTTGTTACATGGAAAATAAAAAGGTTTTAGTTGAGTGTTCTGAAATCAGAATTCAATCATTCAAGTAACGCTGAGGGTGATTAAACCGTCCTTACCATTGTGCTTAGCTGTGATTGCTTCTGCTTGGCTCAAAAGCAAAACTTCGTGCGCTACTGATATGAATTACCCTTAGTGCTAGAGGTTTCGTGTGTACTGAGGTTATGAGAATAAACTGCTCAGAATATTTGGCGCTTGAATAACACAACACTTGTATTATTAATTTAATACATCGCCTTAGTCTTAGAGGGTTCATTGAGCGGGAACTCTTTTAGAGAAAGAATTATCTACAGAAGCTTTGAAATATTAACGTCTTTAGCGAGGTAGCTGAAGGTGCAATGAGGGCGTAACCTCGCCTATGTGTGCCGGCCATGCCTGCTCTTCTTCTATCGTGTGTACCACTCATTTCCAATCCATCAGCAGTGATCAGTCAGTTCGTAACAGTTTCGAATCGAATCTTGCCAATACGTATTGTGGCTGTAAATGTTAGGTTTGGCTACTGTGTTATACTGGGCGAGTAAAACTGGGTTATCCAGTAGGGTCATTGTATTGTTTTCTTGTCTCAGATCTGCAAGCCATCAAAGGGTTTATATCGATCGATGGCTGCGTTTGATACTCAGAGCGTCTATTCACTATAAATACACGTTTTGTTTTGGTCAAAGATTTGTGGAAGGATGACTGATCATGAAAATATTTCCATCTTTGTCTATCTTGTCTCTCTGGCTGCACTGAAAATGAGGAGCTAAACTCATTACGCTGTCAACAGCAGGCTTTATTTTTGTTGTTTTTGTTTTGTGTGTGTGTGTTTTTTCCCCAATTTCTTTTGCACTTTCCGGAGAGAACTACAAGACTGAACTGTCATTCCGAGGCCTTGTATCTCTCTCGGCTTACATATTTACACCCGGGTATTCGGGATTAATTTAACTCTAACCTTTTGTATCCTTAGTGAAGCAAGATCACAATGTCCTCGAGAAAAGCTTTGTTTGCTGAATGAATCTATTTGCTCTTACGTCAGTTTTTCAAGAGCTGAAATGCTTTAGAGTTGCACGTGTCGGTTTACACAAACACGAAGCATCGCCCGTGTATGTCAACTCAAAACAGCGTAGTTGCATGTTCAGAATTAGTTCAACCCAGGGAATCAAAATCTAGACAATCTAGAGTCATTGCCTGAGAATAATTATTAAAATGTCTAATTTCTTATTTTTATTTTCTGTAAAAGCCATGGACTGGCGAAGTCTTGTTTTAGATATCTTTTCTTGTTTATTCAACTAAACCTAAGATGTTCCTGAGGAAATGTCTTCCCGAGTGACATATTTTGTCTACCAGATCTTCAAAACGGATTTCAGAGGTCATATGATCTCAGGTTTTAAGTAGAACAAAGAAAGCGCTGTAATCTCGGCAATGGATTTTTTAAATGAAGTTGATGGGGGCACGCAGGCAAGGACGAAGTGTGTAGTCGAATCTTCCTGGTAAGTCGTGAAAAGTGTATGATGTTTCAACCCCAGGGGAGGGGGTACTCATTATAAGGGAGGCTTCGCCCCGTGGTTCAACCCTTACCCTTTAACACAGTATCTTCATGAGATCTCAGTCGCTCGAAGGCTTCAATCCTCTAAGTTGCGTTGTGATTTCTGCCAAAATTTTAAAAACAGTTACGCCCTTTAGCGTAGTAAAACAGTAAATTCCCCTACCTTTCATATACGTCAAGTAAAAAAGAGGCACCCCTTTGCGGTGGACTGGCTCCCCATAAAGCCCACTATGGGAAGTACTGACCCGGATTCCAACCGATACCGTAAAATTCCGATGATAAGCCCTGGGCTTATATCTGTTCAAAAGGATTTTTTGGTGGGCTTATTTTCGGGGGGGGGGGGGGGGGGAGCGGTCTGGACACGGAGTTTTGGTTCAAAAAGTTAACTTTCCTTTGTCAAGAGTATTTTTAATTTGTCAGTTGTTGTTTGTTTCTAGTGCCTGGACACATGTTGTTAAAGCTTTGTAAGAATTGTTGACTGTTGTCCAACATACTGTATGATGGGTAGTTAAGTGTCTTAGTAGAAAGGTTGTTTTCACTATCAGATCAATCCTACTTTCCAGTAAAAACGTTTAAAGGATAATTAACGAGGAGCAGTAGTATTTAATGTACAAACCCTGCGATTTGTGCACAGTTCTGGGTAAATGAGCAAATTTTGGTAAAAAGGGAATTTTGGTAAAAAGTCTAAAAAACTACACCACTTTGACAAGGCATTGCACGTGAAATCCTTAATTCATATTATAACCCATCGCTGTAAATGGTTCGATTAACTGTTTTGCACTCTCATTGGTAGAAACACATCATGTGGTATCTTTCGGCAGATTTTATTTCGACCACAACAAAACAAACAAGTTCGGGACAAACTTTTCAATTTTATACGTGGAAGAAAAAGAAAATCGTTTTGCAGAAGCCAGTGTCAGCGAAATTAAGATGCTAGTTACAGATGCGGTACCACGAAACACGAAAAAATCCACCAAATATACCGTAAACGACTTTGAAGGTAAGAAGAACTTACGAGCCAAGTTTGGTTTTAGCCTATCATAATTTTGTCAAATCAAAGTGTTAATAAAGTCATGCAAACCAATCAAATCGTGTTTGTTAACGTCACCCACAAATACGCCATGATCATCAATGGCGTTTTTTTTTCTTCTTTAGCGCGACAAAAATGCGTTGTAAAAGTTAATCGGAGGGTGTTAAAACAAACAAGATATTGTCCTCTAAATTTTACATTGCCTTCGAAGCTCATTTTTCAGATAATCTTCCAGCCTCGGGCATTATCCTCCGATACACCATCAGCCGAAGGGGTCTATTTTCTAAATATTCAAGCTTTCTAAAATAATATCCATCCGGAGGAGGAATGGAGAGTTGGATGAAATAAAATAAATGAAGCGTTCTCAAATCGATTTTTACTCACGAAATCATGAGTTCTCCCAATGGGAATTTAATTTCTCGTTTTTCTCATTATTGAGCCTGCAGTCCGGTAGAACATACTTTGCTCTGCATGAATCATCAGACCCTTCCTGGAAGGGCATCCGACCAGGCTAATTTTCTTTTTGTGCCCATTGCGTTTTCAGATTTAAAAGTGTCAAACATTCAAAATTAAACATTGTTTTACTGTTTGGCTTCAAAAATAGGTCGCAATTTATGTTTAAAGAAATATTTGGTTGATTGTTATTAGAAAAGGACCAGTGTTGAGGTTAATGCAAGCTGTCACAATCTAGACGTTAAAAAAATGGGTAGTTCGAGAAATTAACATTTCGGTCGTGTAAGTGTTGAGAATCAGCAGAGAATTGGTTTGAATTCAACCAATTTTTGAATTAATTGAATTAAAGTTTAGACAGAGTTTAACAACTATATAGATCTAAATTGGGTTTAAACTGGTCCGGAATTCTTCAATGGGATTCGAACTATAGAACGAATGACACTGTGATAGCCACCCTGCGAGAGCTTGCTGGCAAGCCACCTTTGCGATTTCTGGTGTAAACTCTCTCGCACAGAGCTATGAAGCCACACCTCAATCAGAATCGTTCCCAGGGCTTTTCCCTTTTTTAACGAGGTTGGAGAGGCTTCGCGCGGGAAGGAAAATTAACTGTCTTTCATATTACAAAGTCCCCAAAATACACCTTAAATTGGAAGAGAGAGCCGAGCTAAGCCTAATTTTGGCAGAAGTCACAAAGCATCTTAGAGCGTTCGAGTGACGAAAATCCCGACATGGTATCGTTTTTGGCTTAATTTTGAGGTCTGGAAGCCATATGCAATATTTGTTCTACAATCTCGGGCCGAACAACATGGAACAGAAACCCCACTACCCCCCCCCCCCCAATCAATGATGAAGTCGCGCGAAGGGAAACCCCCTCCCCCCCCCCATCAATGATGAAGTCGCGCGAAGGGAAAAACGCGCCATTTTTCCGTCCTTGATTTGGGGGGAGGAGTGGTCTAAGTGTTCCATTTAAAATCTCCAAGATTGCAATCTCGGTCGGAATAACATGGAACAGACACCCCGCCACCCCCCAAAATCAATGATGAAGTCGCGCGAAGGGAAAAATGCGCCATTTCTCCATCCTTGATTTGGAGGGAGGGTTGGTCTAAGTTTTCCATTTAAAATGACCAAGATAATCATTGTAGGTATGGGGAAGGGATACCATTTCTAGTACCAGGAACCCATAACCCGGAGCGTGCAACTCCTGACAGTGACAATGAATCTCGGGGCGGAGCCTCCTCGTGCGAAACTATATCAATGCCCCCCCCCCCCTTGCCCAGGTTGAGCCCCCCCCCCCCTTGCCCAGGTTGAGGTATTATACACTGTTCATGACTTGCATGCCAGGAAGACTGCACACTTAGTCCTGCGTGCCCCCATCAATCTCATTCAAAGAATCGAATGCCGAGATCACAGCGCTTTCTTTGTTCTACGTAAACCCGAGATCATATGACCTCTGAGATCCATTTGGGCGATCTGTTAGACAAAATATGTCAAGCGGCAAGACATTTTATCGGGAAGATCTTGACTCAATTGCAAAAATAAGTCGAATAGATATGTATACTTCACCACTCCACGGTTATCCACAACATAAAAATTAAAAATTAGACATTTTAGTAATTACTCTCATGCAATGGCTCCAGATTTTGATTACCTGGATGGTGACTTAGTGTGAACACCCAACTGCCACACTGTTTTGAGTTGAAATGCACGTGCTATGCTGCATGTTTGTGTTAACGGACACGTGCCACTCTAAAGCATTTCATATCAGCTCTTGAAAAACTGACGCATATGAAAATAGATCCATTCAGCAAACAAAGCTTTCCTCGCGAATACAAGGAATATTGTTGATTCTTCTCTACGGGTGACAAAAGGTTAGAATTGAATGGATCATGACTATCAGTCGGGTGTAAATGTGTAAGCCTAAAGAGATACGACGTTTTCATCTGTCTTGCTCAGTCTTGCAGCTCTCGCCAGAAAGTGCAAAAAAAAAAATAGGAAAAAATCTGCTGTTGACAACGTAATTAGTTTAGCTCCTCAGTTTTCAGCACAACCAGCGAGGACAAGATAGACATTGCAATTTTTCCAATGATCGTTTCACATATCTTCGACCAAAGCAGGACGTGGTTCTGTTTTCGACCAAAACAGAACCTTCTGGGATTCAAACGCAACTATCTATCGAAACAAATGCGTGATCTGCAGACGTTAGGCAAGAAAACAATACAATGCCCTATCTAAATATAACCCAACTTTGCTCGGCCACTGTTTATAAACCAATAGATAAACCTAATATTTACATCGACAGAACGTATTCACATGATTAACGAGAAAACTAATCCCGAACTTTTATCGGCAGTGGCAATGAGCGGTACACACGGTAGAATAAGAGAGCAGGCATGCCCAATACATGTTTATACAGTTACGCCCCCATTGTACTATCGCCCCACCTAGCTTCAGCTACCTCGCCAAAGACGTTTTATATTTGGAAGCTTTTCTAGATAATCCTTCTCTACAAGAGGACCAGCTCAATGAACTATCAAAGAGTGAAAAGCAATGTAGTTAAATATAATTGAGTCTCTTTACAAAGTCATTTATATTTTTTAATAATACAAGTGTTGTTATTGAACCACTAAAACGTCTGAGCAGTACTCTTTCACCGGACTTTGGTACACGCAAAACCTCTAGCTCTCATCAGTGATTCACATCAGCAGAAGCAATCACAGCTGGGCACACAATGGTACGGATCAGTGTCACTCGACCGATGGAATTCTGATTGAAACTAAAAGCTTTTATTAAATTGCATGTTCATAAATGCTCACTCCGTTTGGTGTTGCCCTTCGCTTCCAAATATTCAACTGCATCCGCATGTAGTGAAACGTTGGCTGCATGTTCTCTGCGAGCACTCTTAAAGAATTAACTGCAGCGTGCGATCATTGAAAGGCGCCTATACACTCAGTCACATGATTTTACAAGCAGGCTAGCTTACGTTATATCTTCTCCTATCTTGTCTTCCCCTCTATTTTCCTCTGCTCATCATGGTTCTGTATTTAAATGTGCCCAGCAATTTTACAGAAGCACAATGGTGACGACACACATATTAGAACATATATGCGAACTCTGGATTCGAGACTCAAAGGTCGTCGCACGGTGCACTGATTTAGCACTGAACCTAGTACGCGTTTCTCGAAACCCCGACAACTATTCGGCCCCGAAAAGTTTGTAAATACAGAACCACTCACAAGTTCCACAAAGCTGATACATCCACATGTCTTTGAACTAAGAAATGTTGAGCTTACAACAGAAACGTTTCATGCTTAGAAACATCTTTATTTGGAAGATACGGTATGAATTAGCGTGCCCGAAATCATCCCAAAAATTTACGGGGCTTGCAATTAACGCACCCCTCAGCCGGAAGGTGCAAGCAACAACAAAAAAAAAATGCAGCGGGTTGCGAGGAACAACTGAGGATTTTCTTTCACGCTGGTGAAATTAAAATCCAGTGATTTAGCTTAAAACGGCTACAATTCCACCGAATCTGCATCCTTGTAAAAGCAGGGAAACAATTAAAATTACAACTGATCATGACTTGACCTAGTATCTCCAAGTCCGGCGCGCAAATCAGCGCAACTGGTCTTCCTCCAGCTCATCCTGGTTGTAAAAGAGGATTTCAGTAATGCTGAGTTTTCCTGGCGAGCCCTAGTTAGCATGATAATTAGACCTGCTTCATGGCCAAGGAAGGTATGCCTTGACCTGAAGCGCTTTTTTGTTGAGTGTGTTGTTTTGCTACTCAGTTTGTGCTTGTGTAGTAAAACAATGCAACATGTGCTATAGCATTCTTAAAGAATTGCTGTTCTTCAGTTGATCATCCGCAGGCGTCTACGGGTCAAATCACAGGCAAGTAATAAAGGTAAATACTCAAGGCAATTTCGAAAATACCAGCGATTTTGGAGAAATCATGCACAGATTATTGTTAATCGATAATACCAGGTCCAAATAATGGAACTGACTTCTTTGCCAAATTAAAGTGAAGTATTATTCAGTAATGACATAGCTTATACATAATTTGTTACAGGACAACTAGGCCTTCTTTGTTGTTTATAACCTTTCGGTTTGCCTAAGACACGTCTAATGGCGACTTTTTGGGACATGACAACAAGCCTTCAATTTAAACAATTTGTTCAAGTGACATCGTAACTGTCTCCGTTCTCAGTGAGGACGCGTTCCCCGCGTTTGAAGAATATTTGCCTCTCCTCTTGGAATAATCATAAACAGGGGCACCCAAAGGATAGTTTATGTGCAATAGATATCTGTTCGGAAGACATTAAACGCCTCAGAAATTAGTGAAATTAATTGCGATGAAAACCTAGAATTTTCTTTGGCGAAATTTCGTAACCGGTGGATAAATTAACTTCATTTGTTTATGGAGGGACAAATATGTCGTTTGGGCTCAGCTTGGACTTTCAGTTAGGAAATTTAGGAGGAATAAGACTCCGCTTCCATAACATTTTCTGCGACTTACATATTCCAGATTTTCAGCTAAAGAAACCACTGATATCAACCTGTGATAGCTTACAAAATTTCCCTTTTAATGGTCCTGAAAAAAACTAAGAACTCTGAGCAACGTTTTATGTATTTTGCTAACGTTTTTGTCTTGGCTGCCTCTGAATACAATTTTCATGTACAGCGTTCAAAGTCTTAACTTTTTTTCCTTCGACGATAGCGTAAACTTCGTCGGCTATAGTTCCTAATCGCAGTGCACGCACGCAACGCATATCCGCTTCCTGTGATCCCGTTTGTTCTTCCAGTTATCTTACAAGGAAGTCATCCTTGGTCAGTAACAAGGCGATCCAAAATGTTTATCCGTCGCGAGAAGTTTTGATTCTGCAATCACACTTGCACGGAGTACTGGCCGGATCTGCGAAGACAACTGGCATGACGACATGAACCTCAGTACAATTAGGCACATAGTGGCTGCAGAAATAAGAGTGAGGTATACTTAACAACTGGCTGCAAACTCTAGGAACAATGAAATAGCGCAAGTATATAAACCTGGGAGAAATCGCACAGGTATAGCAGTCCGCAGCGACGATCGAAGATCAGACTTTGGGTTTACTCGCCACTTTTATCAGTTTTGGCTAGTACATCGGATCGTCAGTTCTCTTTATCTACAGCGTAGAAAAAAGCAAATCATCTGTACTCACGGAATTTACCACTGTTGTTCCATGCAACATCATGCAGTTACACAAAGAAACGTCACTGACTGTTGTTCGAACGACTCTCCTAACGCTAGAAAACTAGTATATCCCTCCTTCCACTTGAATTCCATGCTGCTGTTTTACTAAATGTAATCCTCGGACTGAGGTCATTCAAGGAATTGACCGTGTAATTATCCTGTTCAATCCTGGCCGGTTTAGCTGAAGCAATTGCAGCATATCTAAAATTAGTGAGAGAAGCCACTGATAAATTGTACCGAAAGGATAGTCCGCCTAACGAGAAAGGAATATAATTTAGACCTGAGTTAACGTCCTGTAAAATTTCTCTTAGCGGCTTCGAGAGTTCTTTTTCCTCCAATACTGCAAAAAAGGAAAACCCTTACTGAAATCGAGATTGTTATGCCTTCTTCTGCTGTTCAAAATGGCCGATTATGACACGAAAATAAAGATTGTGTAGGCTAGGGCCATTGTATCAAGTCATCTGTGGCACTCTACGACATGACATAAAGCAACATTTCACTAAACCTTACTTATGAAATTCACTATTGTAATGTCCAACATTCCTAACATGAAAAACTGCTCATCGTCTGCTAGCCGTCTTTGCTAATCATACAAAGTTGTTCACAACAAGCATCATGCAACCATCATCTTTTTACATCGCATTGCCCTCCAACTAATCTCGTGTTTACGAGCTCACTTGCGATCAAATGATAAATTAAAATGGCACTTCTACTGATCTACTATCCTAGGGCTCACTAAAATATTTTTAATGCACAACGGTATTAGTGGTAAGGAAAAATGTGTACTCACTTCGCATGCCTAAGTTGCCCGGAATCAATGCCCATCACTGCATTATTTTTACCGAGACAATTATGCTGGTGTACTGATACATGTTGCAATTGTATGTCCATAATTGTTCCCTGCAAAAAAAAAAAAGCTCGTCATCCGCCATCAAATATATCAGCCTGACCCAAACAATGTTGAATACAAAAACAAAAATCATGTTTCATCCCTTTGCCGCTGATTCAACTCAAAGGTCGTGTCTGCTGACGTGCCATCAAGTCAAGATACGGCCGTAAAATGGCTACAGTTGATCCTACTGTTATAAACTTGGTAAATCTCATCTCATCATTGTTACTAAATGTCAGCACGACGTAGCGGTAAGAAAACATTCCTCTGCTGGTTTACATTCCAGAGATGTAGGTCAATGTGCATCTCTAAATGCTCTGAGAAAATTGTGACATACCGGGAACAAAAGCGATACTTTTCTTAAAGCCACATCAGAAGACCAGCCGGGATGAAAGACTAAGTAAACCAAGCTAGTTTGTTGAAGCAGTATGTACAACCCGGGGTAGTCAATCGATAAAAATTGATATCGGAAAATCAATCGATAAATCGATATCTATCGATTAATTGTTTTTAAACGATATCGATTGTATCGGTCAATCGATAAAAATCGATACTCACACGCCGACGAAGTGTTAATTTTATCGATTTTATCGGATTCATCGATCGCTATAGAATCGATAAAAATCATCTTGTTTCCTTTGTGGGAGCGGATGATTGTAACTCTTTAAACGGTCAGAACGGTAGATTATCAACCAGGGATCTAAAGGGGATGTCAAATACAACACACGCTGAGTATTACTAAAAGTTTGTAGAAAAGATGAAGCAATTTTTACCGATATACGAACAGGGAAGTTGTCAGAAGTGCTTCTGCGATCTATTTAATAACTTATGGTGTTTTCGATTGGAAAAATGGTACGATAATTAAGTTTCGATAAAATCGATACTTATCGATAAAATCGATAACCCTAATTGAAAAATCGATAATTATCGATTACTCACAACGACATCTATTATCGATTTTTATCGATTTTTGAAAAAATTAATCGATTTTTATCGATTATTATCGAATGTTATCGATTAACGATATTATCGATTGACTACCCCGGGTGTACAATCACTGTTTGAATGTCTGTGAGTTCGTGTTAGCATGAGGGATTACTGACAGAGAACACAATTTTATTTGCATTTAAATGGTTCGTGTTTTAAAATGGTTCGCAGCCATGGACCTGAATCAACTGTCTTAGACGTATCACTCTACTCAACATACTAGTACTTCAATCATGTCACCAAGTGTTTTGCGATTGCTGGCCTCTCTTGGCATCATTCTTCTAACTTCGATCTCAGATCAGAAAACTCACTCATTCAGGGTTGACTCGTTTTATAGTATTTGCGACATGTACCACTGTTAACACAATTTCATGAATTTAACACAAAACAATTTCAGTTACCAAGGACTAACTGCCCTGCTAGAGCTATGAGCTACTGATTGAAAACACGCCAACAGAAACAGAATACAGTTGACTTTTGTCGGTGAAAACTTGTGTACGAAATCAACAGACTTTATCCTTACACGACACAAAACGAATTGCTAAATCGAGTAGGAAATACAATGTTTTCTCGAATACATTGCACACACGAGTTCAACATCGTTAGGAAAATGTTGTCCCAAACTATACAACTCAATCTTTCCCGTATGGTGTCTGCAACCGCTCCCATTTTGTACTTCTTTTTTTCGGTTGGATATAAGAAGAAAATACGTAAAATAACTTCTCGTATATCGTGTAGGACGTACGGCCCAAATAATCAAAGTAAATAATTCGTTCAACGAAAAATAAAACAACAAATACGAGTGAGAAATACCGATAACATAAAACTACTCTGAATAATTCATTAGACATTCCGAGGAACAAAGCTGAATTGAAGCTCCAATTTGAAGATCCAAGTTCTTCAAATAAATCTTGGTAAAATCCGAAGGAGTTCCCATTTCGAAATCATTGTGTGACGGTTTGTCCCTGAATTCCAAAAACTTACCTACACAAAACGAAGATATTTCGTTTGCATGTTCCTCTTGCAGTTTATACTTTTGATTTGAATTCATTTATCCATTAATTCTTCGAGAAAATTATGGTTCTTTTTCAGTGGCACATAAAAATTTCTACTGAGGATAAAAATGCTGTGTTACTAATTTTCTAAGATAAAAGAAGACTGCGCTACTAATTTTTGACGTGGGATGTCCTATATTATGTTAATCGTTCTCAGTTTTGTCTCCTTTAGCTGTCAAATTTTAGCTGACCTTTCATTGTTGTCATGCATGCACGTAAATCTTCTAGGCTCGGTAGTAAGTACAAGATTTTAAAAAAGGGTTACAGGAATATCAGGAAAAAGACGGTTTCTCGCCGGAATGATGGGTTGAAATTGTGAAAACTGAGTACGAATAATCTTATTAGATGTTTTGTTGTGTAGTATCGCTGAGTATTTTTACGAGTTGTGCTGTATTTTGACGAGCCCACAGAGATAATAACATGTGATCATAGTCGTCACAAGAAAATATAAACGCCTGTTAACTGCATGTTTATGATAACTGGGCATTCTAGCAGATTAATTAATTTTCATTTGACACAGAGATCGAGCAAATTACCACGACTCAGGGATTCATGCGACAATTTTCGATTTCATCGGTCCAAAACCTTTGCACTCATCAATAAAAAAAGGCACAGTTTACTTTCCACATCATCTTGTTTTTTGCGTCTTTTGGCCGTATGACACAATGATGAATTTTTTTTTCTATCCGCTCAGAAGGCATTTACTGCTTCGGCAATTCGGGTTTGATTGTGTTGAACCACTTAAGAGTTTTCTTTGGCGAAATATCACGTCAAATTTTCTTAACGTGAGAAAATTAATCCCTTTTGTTTTCGGAAGAACAGATGAGTCGTTTGAAGTAAGAAATACATTTTCGGTAAGCCAACAACAGTTTGCAAATTCTGGGAATAAGAGTTCCTTTCCCTAAAGTGTTTCGCGATTTAAATTTTCAGCTACAGAATCGATCCGAACAGATGTCTCTTTAAAAGAAACCAGAAATAACATTTTTCAAGTATTCAGCTTAAATTTTCTCGCACGCAGTGCCCCTGACACTGGGCGAGTTTTAGAATGGTAAACTAGCGTGTTAAGTTTGTATTTGACAATCGGAAATCGAGTTTTTACTTTAACCAAGTGAATAATTGTCATTCTCTGTAGTTCGGGTCTCCAGCGATGCCGGCCACGACGTCACTTCAGTTTCGATAATTTACAACATCATAACTTATCAGATGCCATCAGATTTTGCCAGTCATCCACTGAATGCTCGTTTTTAGCTGATACTTGAAATAGAAAATAACCTATGCTTTTTATTTGTGTCTTTTGCTAAAAAGAAAAGAAACAGTTATAACACAATTTCGAAAACTGACACCGGACCTTAAAATAAGAGAGAGAAACGTCAGGGTGCAGTAGAGAAAGATCCCGAAGCTTTCGATTTGACCAAAGTCTAGAGGTCAAATTAAGCTTGAAAATTTGAGCACAGAAAGGAAAACAGGGAAACATTACTTACGTCACATTCAGAAGAATAGTGGTAGCAACTTTTGCGGAGAAGGCAACTGATGTTGGCTTTCGTATTTCCAAATCCCCAGCAGATAATTCCGTTGATAAATCGAGGCCGACTTTAGAATATTGAACGCAACGCAGTCGATGCTTGTTGTAAACCGATCGATTCTGAATGATACATATCTGTCTAGCATCTGAATTCGTTGACGTTCGACTGATTCGTTCAGTGTTCCGCAAGCCACAAGCCTGCAACCCGTCGCATCAGACAAGCGCGAGCCGAAAACAGGAGTGCAGAATATACGCTACGATGTAGGTAGCGTAGGGTGTGACTCACTCAGCTTTGGATCACGACTGCTCGGTTTTCTCCAAAATATTTGGCAGAAATGAAAATGAATAGCCGTGGTTACACGAAGCAACTTGACCCGTAAATATGAGGCTTCCTTGGGGAAAGTGGCATTTTTCCCGTGTAACCGTTTTTTACCTCGGGAAAATTTACCTTGGTAACTTTTCACAGTGAAGTGACTTAGATCAAAAGAAAATACCCCAATCAAAACGCTATGTGGCTCCCCAGATAAACCCACCAATGAAAAGCCGAGCCGTTTGACATTTCCGGTACAGTGCGTGACCAGCTAGCAGACGCGTATAATTATGTAGAAGATATAATATATAGATTTAGCCAAGCCTAAAAGCGGAGCCGCGAAGGAATAAACTGGTGTTCGTTTCTCAAAAATAGTCCTGAAACTTTTCGGTCTGAAATATATTTCGGGGCTTTTTTTGGCTCGTTCGCTTTCGAAAAGTGTTCCTCAAAAAGCCTGAAAGTGTTCCGAATTGTCCTCCAATATTTTGGGGATCTGTTCTGTAAAACCAAGCTCGAAAGGTCATTCTAGAGGCTGAGCACAGCTTGATTATTTTACTCACGAGCCGTCTAGCTTGGTGTTTGCAATGTTTCCATATCCTGTCATTAACTGTCAAGGCTTGTCAAATCTCCTTGGATTATTGGCTGTTCGCTTGAATGAACTTGAAACGGCGCTCATTTACAAAAACAAAATAAAAATTATTGGACTGTTTAAATGGGTTATCTTCATCGCGTTCGGATGTTAACAAATAACATGAACTGCCACTAAATAAAAATATTAGTCTGGTCAAAAATTTATACCGACATTTCACCGGCATTTTAGTGGGATTACCCGAAAGAAAGGATCTGGGGAGCTTCGAAGCACTTGTAATAAACTTATCGAAGAAATGGCGCGTAGGTTTTAGCAGCCGCGAAAAAATTCAAGCACTTTGAGGAACACACATTACTTACCAGATAAAATAGCTTTAAACTCAAAACTGCTTCGCTTATAGTTACTTAAGTAACCCTTATATTTCGTTCTCTAACTTGAGACCATCGTGATTGAAAACAAACAAACACAAACCGTCCAAACATTCTTAACTCTGTGGCATAAGTTTGCGGCTGCAAATTGTCTGAAATTCGAGTGCTTTTAAAAATGCACAGAACTGTTTTTGGAAACTTTTCGGATATAATAGGTTTAAACCGACAACTGCTTCGCATATAGTTTTTCAAATAACTGTTATATTTCGTTCTGTTACTAGAGACCATCAAGATTCAAAACAGAGAAACGCCAAACACGCTTAATTAAATTATTATTATGCCGGCATATTAAAAGTTTTGCGGATGCGAAGTAAGCCTATATAAAGTTAGGCGCTTTGAGGAACGCACAAAACTGTTTTCGGAAGCTTTTGGGATAAAATAGCTTTAAACCGACAACTGCTTCGCTTAAAAGATTATTACTATTGAAAACTTCTAAGACAAGAAAATCGGCAGTTGCACAAAGAGATAGACTGGACAGTCAAAACTGAAAGCAAAGCTTGTGCAGTTGTCTTGCGGCTGTGCTTAGACCTACTGTTATGAATAAACAAACACAAAATAATGGACAGAGAAATCATTTTTGAAAAAAGTTTATTCGAAAACCCGTAAGTTTATACTTAAACGCAATTCGCGTTACACTTCCAAAATCGTAGGCCGGTCCACGCGAGTGAAATCGGCTGAGTATGGCAAAATATTTAAAATCTGTCACAAATCTGAGCGCGTTTTCTAATAATTTTTTAAAGTCAAAAGTAAATGACACATTTCTAATGGCATCAATCAAATTTCCATTTCAAAACGTAATTTCTTTCATCGTAATACTCGAAATCATGTACCTTAGACCCTTTAAAAACTTTACTTACTCGGTTGTGTTTCAGAACAGGGCAAACTCTCCGCCGTGAAGAAAACAAAGCGATGAAGTCCTTTGAATGCAAGCTTTTAAAGAAACCTCTTTTTCAAAAGCGACGATGGTCATGCGATTTCCCGCCAAGAAAAACGCCAGTTGCCCAAAAGCACCGCGCGATTTCCCGCCTAGAAAAGATGGCATTCTCTAGCCCCGTCGGGTTGTCTTGGGACTCCCCTCCCCCTCCCACAGAGTCTGTGTGGACGGATGTACGGACGTACGGACGGACGGTCACGTGACTATTACGTCACAACCAAAATTTTTCGGATTGATAGGTTACCAAATTTCCTTAGCAATGGAGCTCCGCTGGCGGGCCTTGCCCGCAGGCTCCGCTATGATCTGAAAGAAGGCTTCTTTTCGAGCAATCGCAGTCCTACGCATTATTTCGAAAACGAGCTTCAATTCGTCAAAGTAAATTCGAAAAACAAAGGAAAGTAACATGGCAGTATTTCTGAGAGTTTTTATTTCATTTTCAAAGTTCTAAAAGTGCTAAATTTTAAGGATGTGTCACCTGTTATTTATCTCATAACACAGCCTAGTGCCCAGGGTTCTCTTCCCTCTCACGCGACTTGGTGGGCCAATGGTGGGGAACAATAATTTACTTAAAAGGGCAGGAACTGCAAACCTTTCTACATCATGATAATTTGCAAGTTAGTTGTCTAGGTAGTTAGCTATCTTATTTGTTATATAGAATTAACTTTTTATTGTAATTATTTATTAATGTAATTGGCTCGAAGATATTAGCACTTGAGTGCTACACTGTAAATTCGAGGGTAAATAAAGTTTATTGATTGATTGATTGATTCAATGACGTCACATTTCACGCATAACACAATCCCTAAAAAGGGAAAACCCCTCTGTTGAAATTGAACACTGTGAACGGCTCCTTAAGGCTGTATTTTAAAACTGGCCTAAGAAGTAGTTCGACATTTTTTGAAAACGTCGACAGTTTTTAGTGGGCTGGATAGGACTTAAGATAAATCTGAGCAAATTTGCAAAACATACCCTCAAACTTTTCGGGTTAAAGGCGGACGTATCCGGCCTTTAGACCCCTGCGGCCGGCTAAACTTGAGGGGAGCTTACGTCACCCGAGCACACTGCCCAGGGACTGCCCTTTCTGGCAGTAGGCATTGTAGCGGTAGGACTCAAGAGGCCAAGAGGGGGTAGCGTGGGGAGAAAATGGCCTCTTTTGCTGAGCACACTTGATTTTTAAGACAAGACAAGTGCTTTGATAGTGCTTGAAAAACATCAAGGGTATTTTTGTGTGTGTCTCTGGGTCAAAGGGCAATCTCAGGTGTACTGCCACAATAGACTGCAAGCTGGGAAATCACAAAGAGCTGCAGAGCTAGCCTTATGGGGTCAGAGATCCACAGGGGAGGGGAGGCAAGTGGATCTAGCTAGAGGGCTTTTGCTGGTTAACTGCAGGTATCTCTTGGCAAATTCAGTCAGAAATTGGCGCGTCGCTTCGTGGTTGCGCTCTAAATTTTGCTAACAAGGGCCTAGAACGTGCAATGGCTGTAGGCCTTCTCATATTAATGTTCTATTTGGGATAAACAAAATGCCCCTTGCTATGAAAAAAGTAAATTTTTAAGCTTTTAAGAGATGTATTTTAGACGAATGAAAAAACCCTTCAAGTTGCCTCACAAGACATCTCGACTTTAGTTTTTTCTTATTTTTTTTTTTTCATTTTGCAGATTTGCTCGCCACATAGCGTCGCTTTCTGTTTGCCACTGAAAAGATAAAACTGGCTAAACAGACGCTAAGATTCTGATGTACTCGTTAAATGAATTAATCAAAAGCAGTTGGAAGATGGAAGGACAGCCCACTTACAGTAAGAAAAGCTACCCTTTGGTCTTTACAAGCAAGATGCCTGTGAAGCAGGAAAGAGCACCGGAGCCATTATTCAGCGCCATTGATTACCAGCAGAGAAATGGACCACTGGCAATGCAATCAAGCTCACGTGCAGATCTCTTGACCGATATTCAGATAACTGACCTCCATGGATTACTCCCTCATGGTTTCCATGGAGAGCTTCCTGGTTCCCAGATTGATAACCCGAGGCCTAAGTTGCCAGCAAAGTATCCATTGGATGCAAAGGTGACATTTTTCTCAGTCGAGGTGCATGTACAATGCAATGTACAGCGATTATCTCACTCTGATAATTGTTCGGAGTACATTGCAACGAGTAAATAAAAGCAAAATACTTGAAACGTCCCTTTGTGTTTTCTCAGATTGTTTAAGGGAATTCGGATTCTTTAGCTTATTATTTACGTCCCGGAAATTTTGAGGGAACGGATGCTTATTTCACGAATTTCCTTTCTACGTTTGGCTTCTCGAAAATGCTAGCTGACCTTATTCCACATTCTAAACGACATATTTTTCTCTCCGCAAACAAAAAGAATTAGTTTACCCACCTTTTACTTTGCCAAAAAAGAGCTAGTGTTCTATGTGGTACTGCTACAGGGTCCTAACTTTTGATCCCCAAAACGTGTCAATTTTCGTTTGCAATCTCATACAACCTGACATCCGATCCCTAAATAAGTTGCTGATCCCGCGGGTTTTAAATTGTCACTTCACGCACCTTTCGATCTCAGAGTCGCCTCAGTAACGACCCTGTTATAATCATTTTAGTCTTGAGTTCTAATCGATCGATGACGTCTCCTCGACAGGTTGATATTCCCGAGCTGGGCACTTGGTCACCCTACCAAATCACCTCTAAAAATGACTCCAGAGGTCAGAACGCTGCATCAAGGCAAGTTAATTCCCAAGCCTCGCTGCCATCTTACAAACTGAGTACCCAGGTAAAGATGGTAGCCTCTCAACAGGTCTCCCAACCCTTACTTACTTACAGTAGTAGTTACCGTCCACAGGTATCCCAGCACCACCAACTGCGTTCATTTAATGCACCGGGGAACGTCACTGTGCCACGTTACCATAGCTGCCCCAGTGGTTGTCAGTGTGATTGTCATGCGCTACCTCAAAGGGCTTGTTCACATGACAAGAAATATAAGCGCCCTTGTGTGATAATGGCGCCCGTGAAGAGTGAAAAGCCAGCCTCTTCAACTGTCACCCATCTGCCATTGCAGGTAAGGGCACTTTTATCCCAGGGGTTGGGGGGAGCATTCGACTTATGTTTGGCAAAAAAGCCCTAAAATACCAACCCTGTTTAGGACAAGACCCTCCATTTAGGTCCCTGTATAGGACAAATGACAAAATACATACCCCTTGTTAAACTGAAATACTGTATAAGCCACATTTGACGACGACATCCGTGAAACCGTACCCTGTTTAGTACAAATTTAGACCCTGTTTAGGACAGACTCGCTTAAAATTATATACCCTTTTCAGGGCGAGAGAGATCAAAAATCATACCCTCTGCAGCGGCACTTCCCCGTGTAGGCCATATAAGGGAACACCTCCGGGACTTTTATTCCATACTTCCTCTATTAAGCGGTCTTTTTTAAGTTGACAAAAGGGTAGGGGGTGTGCTTATTAAAGGGAGTGTTTGTTAGAGGAAGGGGCTTGTTTCATCTGTCTAAGTTGAAGTTCTATCTAAACCATTCAGGAAGAACATCACTGATTGAAATTCACGAGTTGTCGACACAACCTTTCCTAGATTATGTGACAGACACACTGATTCAACAAACTGCAAGGTGACTGCTGCCTAAATTTTCAGGAACAACCTAAGCAAAATCTTGAGTAATATTTAACAATTATAAAAAACTGGACTAGGTATATTGGATTTCTAGCATTTTGATTGGCTGAACAGAGCTAGGCTATCAGCTTATATACCTGCTGTGACCAAATATGGTCAATGGACACTCAACAACAAAGTGCAAATAGTAATTTAAGCATTTAGCGTTGTGTTTACAGTTATTACGTCGATCATTAACATTTTACAAACGGTACGTTTTGTCGTGAAGGCGTTCCACTCCGAAATATCACGACAAGACAAAATAAAACACAGTAAAATGGGAGAGAAGCTAAGCATTTAATAAAAACTGTCACACATTCATGGCGAGTCAGTACAAAAATCAAGAAGCAATCTAAACAAGTTTTGAACAAACTACCAAGAAGGAAGGAAGGGCGACATTTTTTCGGCTATACCACGCAAAATTGACACTGGCTTACCTGCACTCATTGTAGCTCTGTGTTCCAAAAGCTCCATAATGTTTAGATACAAATCGGATGCCATGTAAAATGAGTTGAATCGCTTTCCTAGTTGTTTGAGTGTTGTTTTTACCATTCCGTCCGCAGCCTCTAAACTAAGAACAACAGCGTTTTTGTGCTTTGCGTTTAACAAACTTGTCTAAGGTGGTGAATTCTGACGTTCCTCACAACAGCAATCGTTTTTCCAAGCTGCATTGAAATTACCAGTTCAAGTTCAAATTCTGTCTTCAGTTCGATCAAACAAGCACATGTCGACACATGATGGAGCTGTTGTGCGAACAGATTACAAACTTGTTCGGCTCAACTCCCGCAGCTATTATGGTAAAATCGTACAGCTTCAACCTGCTTTGAACGATGATTACAACGATGTTTCAAGAAAAATCAAACACTAACACATTTCAGAACCAATAATTAGAAGATTTTACCCCCAAAACTTGTGCCTCTTCGTTCACATCGGAGCAGTTTCATTGATTCATTCAGCTTTGGGAAGAAACGCTACAACACTTTGCAAAGTTTTGGCGCCTTTTTCGCTCAGTCATGTGACCGATTCTTAGTTCCTTTTTATGTCTTTTCTCATTTTTTTTCTTTCTTTTTTTCTTTCTTGATTTTATAACAGTTAAAGTGTATAGTGGTTGAGTTTTTAATAAAACAATTATTCTACTCAGGCTTGCTGGATATCAAATGATTATAACCAACTCGGCGCTACGCGCCGGCGTTGATTATCTAATTAGGAATTAGATTATGAGCTAGAGATTTCTATCGCGTGATAGTTGATGAGGCCGAAGGCCGAATCAACTATCACGCATAGAAATCGAGAGCGAATAATCTAATTGTTTCAGTATAAATCTCGATTAATATACCACGAAAGTGAAAAGTTTTACTTAATTGTATTGTTATTTTGAAGTATAAGACTGCGCCTGCCACTCACCTTTTCGCTACTCACTATCTATCACGGAATAGATAGCGAGTAGGATAGCCAATCAGATTGCAGCATTTATGATAGAACGCTATTAGATTTATACTAACATTCGATATCCAGCACGCCTCTCGTAGTGGCACACGAGGCAATAGCCGAGTGTGTCACTGATGTTACTACCACATTTTGACGTCTTCTGTGATCTATTAGTGAACAAACACACGGCAACATGGAATCTATTCGTTTTATATAATAAAGAAACAAAATATACAAAAAAGCTTGTTTATTTCAAAATCTTTCAAAATAACTCGAAAGCGGCTCCTTTTCCCACTTTGACAAACACGAAAATAGCGATTTGACGTAATCTAATAGATCATATTCTCTAAATTCTCTAACATTTTCTAAATTTTCACAACTTTCCGCCATTTTAAAAAACAGAGGGAAAAATGTTTTAATGATGACGTAATCTATGCGTCTGTCCTCTAATAGATCATAAGTGAGAACCAATCACAATGCGTGCACAATTGAGCTTACTGTATAAAGGATAGATTGCAGAAAATCAATAACAAAGCTTTGGTCAAATTTGTAGTCAACAGACCTAATGCACAAGTAGTAGGGATGGGAAGGGAGTGATTTGATAATGGAAGGGGGCTTACAAGAAAACTAAGTAAAGGGAGGGTAAAACATGTTAAATAAAGTGAGAAATACAGTGGCTTTTGAAGCCCTACGAATAATATCACAGTAAAAACAAATGACTACTTTATACTGTATACGTAAAATGCGTTGTGAATAACTTTATTAAAAAAACCCTTTTCTCCAGGGCTTGAACAATCGATGAAACCGATGATCGGAAAATCAATCGATCAATCGATGACAATCGATGCCTTGTTAGTTAATTGGCATCGATTGGCATTGGCCAATCGATGACCAATCGATAATCACACAAAAGTGGTCGCAACTCATCGATTGTCATCGATTGGCGTTAAAAAATCTCGGTATCCCAGGTTCCAGCATGTACGTATACGCTCTTGCAGTACGCACGAATGTTTGAGATGATTTGAATTTGTTCACTGGATTGTTTGTATGCAGTTGCATGGTTTCAAAAATCAACAAAAGAAACACACTTCACAGATCAAACGCAATTTTAACAAACCATTGAAGCCGCCCGGTATTGCCAATATCGGGCGGCTTCAATGGTTTGAAGAGAAT
This sequence comes from Siderastrea siderea, assembly GCA_964030785.1. Classification (NCBI taxonomy): domain Eukaryota; kingdom Metazoa; phylum Cnidaria; class Anthozoa; order Scleractinia; family Rhizangiidae; genus Siderastrea; species Siderastrea siderea. Next base: position 11,772,512 of record OZ034971.1, read on the forward strand.
TGCCAACAGAATGGTATGAACTTGAGAAGAACATCCATGCTTATATTTCTATAATGGTAATAATATCACCTCGTGTAATCCATAGAGTTATCAAACCCAACAGAATGCCCCAGGAAGATTGGAGCATCTTCTCGAAAATTTACGGTACTACGCCAATGATTCATTTCAGGCTGGTTATTCATTTGACGGTAATGTTGGAGGAAACTGAAAAAGTCTTCCTGTTTTTTCTTGCCAATTAAACCGGAAACATCGCCGACTTGAGGGCCACTAATATCATGCGAAAATGACTTAACCTGAATTTTGTCTTGCCAAATTTTTACGTATTTTCTGTATATGTGTGTGTATACCCGAAGGCGGGTTTTTGTCTTGTTTTACGAGCTATGATTCATAAAATAAAAAGTATTTTGTTGATAAAATTAATACCGTGCCTTATTATACGATTGATCGATTAGTTCACATCCTATAGACTGCGAGTAGTCTCTAATTTTGGCGGTGGCGATTGTGTGGCGGGCGAAATACACACACGCGCGCACGCGAAATTTCGAGGACACCAACGCGAAGGGAGCGCCGAAAATTTTCTAATTTTCGGCGCTCCCTTCGCGTTGGGTCTCCTCGAAATTTCGCGCGCGCCCGCGTGTATTTCGCCTGCCCCACAAATCGCCATCACCAAAATTAGAGACTATTCGCAGTCCTACCACTAATCTAATCAGCCGATTTCACTAATGGTATGGGTAGCTATGGGTCAAATCCGGCATGACAACGAGTAAAAGCTGTAAGCGATGATCTGGTATGCTTGGGAAATCAGGGATTACGCACAGTGAAACCACCCGTTATTTTCGCTAAAAAAGTTAAAGGTCGTATTTAATTCTGCATTTTGTTTATTTTTATAGAATGAAGGGGAGTCCGACTCAGATGACTCCGAGAAGGAAGAGAATTTCTTTCGCAAGAACATCGATAATACAACAGCGACATTCAAACTGTCACGACTGGACTGGAAAAGAATCCCGATAAACAGCTTTCCCAGAGTAGGCCGACTACTGGGTGGAGATTGGACCAGGGTCTTTAGCAACAAAGTGAAGCAAACCAATCCTTGGTGCAGTCTACGATTTAAAAACAATCATGTGAGATCAACCAATTCTCGCAAGAGGCACTCCGCGCCTTTTTTTAGAGGGGGTGGGGAATGCAAGCGTCCTGAATGTAACGTAAAAGTGAAGTTTATTATCAAGGAGGAGAAAGAGAAATATGTTAACGTTATCTACTCAGGAAATGTCTGCCACAAAATTAAAAATTAATCTGAAAGGATGAATAGACGTCACAACTGCCAAGGAAAAGAACAAACGAGTTTTTTAGAATAATTAGGTCATCTTACAAGCTTTAATCAGGTAGTCTTCTTGTGAGGAAGTAGGTTGATAATTTACGGTCACTTGGGTCCGAGAAAATTGTTACAATATGCAGTCTTGGTAAGAAAATAAAAAAATTCGTTAACAGTCTTACAAAGGGAGTGCAAAAAGTTTGTTCTTTGTAGGTTTACTAAACAATAAACTTGTACAAAGCTGGTAAAGTCTGGCCACATGGAAGTTTTGAAGTTGTTATGAATCTAACAAACGGAGTCCAAAAAAATTGTTGTAGAGCACTGCCAGGTTTACTTAGCACCTTTCTTCGTACGAAGGATGTCTTTAACACCCTACAATTTTTTTTAAAAATAGATTTTCCATGACATCCAACCTTAATTTTATTTGTTTCCTTTATTAAAGGGCTGTGTCTGCTGAGCCACGGGGATTTTGCTCCCGTTTTGTCACTGAAAACTTTGCTAATATATAGATTTAGCCAAGCCTAAAAGCGGAGCCCCTCTTTTATTGCTGGAACTTATTTATTTTTTAAAGTAAGACATTTCGGTATTTTTTATCAAATTATCTTACAAACCGAGTGGAAATTTTTTTTTCATGAAGATTTATTCATAACTTTTGTTGACTCGATCGACGACGGGAAAATCTGACAGGTCGTTCAATTATTTTAAGTACTAAAATACTCTAGTCAATTTTACGTTCTAAATTTCGAAAACGGAAAGTACGTTTTAGTTGTGAGAAGGCGAGTAAACGTACAGCCTAACACAACTACTGCAGTTGCAAGACGTAACACAAATCGCTTTTTATGCGAAGGTATGTTAGACGCATTGCGACCACCTGTTTATGTTTTGGAACAAAATTGTATTCAGTCATGTTCATTTTTATTGACGCTTTGTTATTTTTTAGCCGCTAGATAACACAATTTGTCCCTCAAAATTCAAATAACTTCGTAATTGATTTATTTTCCTTGTGGTGAAGTAGGGTTTTTGTCGTTGTGTATTTACCAGATGGCAAATCAAGTCCATTCCTCCCCTCCTCCATTCCTTCCCCTCTTTCCCTGCATTTCTCGTACTTCTAATTGACCTTGCGTACGTTGCTTACTTATTGCTGTTGTCGTCAATGGGCAAGTCCCGGTTATTGCCTGGTGTTGTATCTATGTATTCTCTGTCTTCACCTAGGTATGTCCAGCGGGGGAAGAGGAGGTTCTAAAGTACCCGTTTGAAATAACCTGCCCCTCTCCTGTTCCCGCGCCTTTTCCTTTATCCGTTAACGAATACAGTTGGTGTCAGCAAGAGAGGATGAAGGGAGAGAGCGAATCCCCCACACACTGGGCCCTCTTCCGATGAAAATTATTTGAAATCTATTTTTGGTTCTGTGTCATACTGCGTGGTTATTTTAAGGACAACACCTCATTGGTTAGTTAGAATGACGTCATGGAATTTTAGATTGTTGAAATGGGAACAGCAGATAAAAATAACCTTCTCACCAAGGGTGCGAACTAATAATAAATTTCAAATAATTATCATGGGCACGGGGACTCACTCTCTTACTACATCCTCTCTTGGTGTCAGAGACTTTTCTAGCGCATGCACAGTCTTCAGGCGACTGTTCCTCGAAAGTGCGCATGAAAACCTCTGATACCAAGGTATTTGAGCTCCAGCTTTCCATGTCAACTTTTGTCACCCTATGATTATGCTAGATAGCGTTGGGGTTTACAATTACCGTAGTTTTCTTTAGTGGCCTTGCCGGGTAAAGCCGAAAGACGCACTTCGATTCCATTTCATACGGACGGAGTTCAACTAGGACTGTTACTACTCTCCCTGGATAGGATGCTCGTCCATCGCTGAATTAGCAAGTAAGGGCATTCTCCCCCCCCCCCCCCCCCCCGATGAGATGCTAGGCCATTGTGGGACTGCCCCACCCTCTGCATTTGTTCGCCTCGTCCACAGGCGTCATTTCTTGTTTATGGCGGTGCGAGTGGAGTTGTTGTGGGACGGATCCACTGCAGCTAGCCTGCGTTGCAGACGAAATTTAACCTTATAAATAGCGAGATATCACGTCTGCGACACAAGCTAAGTGCAGCCGGCGTCGCGTTTTCGCATCCTTCCCTTAACGTTCCGCGCTCCCTGTGTTGCACTGCCGTTGGAAAACGACGGACATTTTCTTTCCCAGAACCAAACACTACCAAATAAACCAGAGTTTTTCATGTCTATTTTCAGACTTGCTTAGATGTGAAGAGACGTAATGCAGAAGAGCCTGCAAGTTTATAAAGAAGAGTACCAAGTGGGCGAAATCCCGGTCCTAGAGGAAACGTATAGTTCAGTAATATCTAATGGCCTTAGCGCTGTTTTCTGTCGATAAACCATCGGTATAATGGAAATTTAATTGTTAATTCAAGTGCATCTTCATAATTGAAGATAAATCACTCCTATCTACAGTTGCTTAATAAATGTCATTTTAATTATCTTGGATATGAAGTAGGTACCTTTTAGAGTGCCATTGTATAATTTCAACAGATGTTTTACACTAAATTTCCACTTGCACGAAAAAATGATAAGAAGAACAAGAAGAAGAAGAGGCGAGCAGCACGAATAAGAAAGGTCACAAAAAACAATTTATAACAGCGACAACAATAACAGCGGTCACGAATAACAACTTTCTTTGAGAAATCCTAAAGGTAGAACTACGTGACTGAAAAACTCGAAATCTTATTTCCCTTACCAATAAGGGGCAAATTTCAGCCCGGTTAGCCGGGCTGAGATTTCAGCTCAGCTTCCTAAACAAATAGTTTTAAAAAGACATTTGCAATTACATGAAGAGAGTTTCAGCCCCCGGGCTGGCAATTTCAGCCCGATCAAACGGGCTGAAAAATCTCATGTAATCGCATTCAAATTTCAGCCCGGGCTGAAATATGAACTTGTGCATACGCGCCGCTTTAGTTGGGCACAAAAAAAGCATGTAAAACGCTTTCCTGCAAATTTTCCCGCCCAATTTTAAACATCACACCCGGGCTGAAATTCGCCATGTAATCGCAACAAAATTTCAGCCCGGTGGGCGGTCCGAAATTTCAGCCCGGGCTGAAATGTAATCGGCCCCTAAGTAATCAACCAATTGATGTACCTAGTGACTGAGGTAATTCAAATTCACAGCATTTTTTATCAGTCATTTAATGTCAAATGAATTCTTTGTCTCTTTTATCACGATTTTAAAACTAACGGTCGTTTCCTCAACTAGGTATTTCAAAGGCTTTAAGACGGAATCCATTAGGAAACTGAGTAACTGTAATTTTCAGTGGACAAAAATACCAGAATAATTTAAAGCATATCGCATTCTTTTTTACATTTTTTGAGAGCTATGGATGTAATTTGTTATCTGTAATAACCCCAAAGACAATTTCTTATGGGAGCCCGAGAAAATAAATTTCAAATTTCACAAAATGAAATCTTACGCATAAAAATTTATCTATTTTACCTGTGTTTACACAATTCCTGTGTTGGGAGTTCTTGTCTAATTACGGGAAGTTTGATTGAGTCTGATAAACTTCTTACCACCGGGTTGTCAAGAGCCATTTTAATTTGTTTGAAGTGCATAAAACAAGAAGCGTTTGATGATTCTCTTAAAAGAAAAAACTAGAGCCATCTTTTTAAAGGTGAAAGATGTAAGAGCCAGCCAGCATTCGCTTTTGTTTCCTCCTGCAGTATTAAAGAAATTAAGTTAACTTTATTTGAAAATGGCTGGAATATCATTACTTTTTACACACATTTTTTGACTCATTCTCCACCGTTGCATAAACCCTACTTTTCATTTAGTGGTCAAACTTCATCAGAGTTTCTTATCTTTAAGTGAAAGCTTTACCTTTTAAACTCTCAGAAGGTTAGAGTATTTGTGTCATAACGTGCAATTAAGCCTCTTTTCTAGAACTTCAAGAGGAATAACAGTACTAGCGTTCTATATATCCATAAAGGCCTAGAAGTTTCTTTACACTTAATTTCATCGCAGCCCACGCTAGAGATAAACTATCTTTCATTATGAAATGACGGATGTGTTTGTATAGATTGAATTGGCTAAGTGTTCCTTGGATAAAGAAATGCTTTCTATATTTTAGTGAATGGCAAACATTGCAGAATTTTTTTTCCTGATTATTAAATTAAGTTAAATTTCCTGAATTTGAAATTGGACTTGAAGGGCTTAGCGTTCGATACCTATTTCCGTACTTTTATCGTTCTCAGCAAGAGCTTGACAAATCAATGTTTGGAGTTCATATATCACGGGGTCGTTGTTTTGTCTGTATGATGTAGTTGTTGTTGATTTTCTCAGACCGTTAATAGTTGAAACAAACATTCATGGCACCACGTGCACTTGAGTCAATCATCACTTTTCATCCCAGGAATTGCCAACAACTTCGGCCCTTGAGATAAACTACTAATAACACTTAAGCGCCTATCTCTTTATATAGCAAAGGTTTCGAAGTCCTATTCCCGCAGAAGATCACGTATAACTTAACCACAGCGGAGAAAACTTAGCCTTGTTTTGTCTGCTACCAACTCACCTCACAATACTGAGTCGGCGAAATGTCTTTATTCAAGGTAACGTATGGTTGAGGAGGTTTTTAGCTGCAGTCTAAAGAAGTTTTTGAAGTGTTAGCGGTACGGTCAACCTCGACTATTCGAACTTCTCTGTAGTCTATATTGCTTCGTGAATATATTATTAACGAGTTTCTCGTAAAAGGTTAACGTTGAGCGAAGAAAGTGCATTCAAATTTTTATTTTAATTTAATAAGCTTGAAAAATTCCAAGGCAAAGCTACTTATTCACCGGCTTATTCACCGGCTTCCATACCGAATAAGTTGAACATGTGCCCGGGGGAGGGGGGTACTCCCGTCAATTTAGGATAGGTGTGTGCCGCAGAGGTTCTTAAACCCTGTCCCTATTTACGGATAGAAAATCGAAAATTGATAACCTTTTTAAGGCCCAAACCTGAACAATGACACCCTATTCACAGGGCTAAAAATTAACTTCAGTGCTTGGTCGCCACTCGGGCCAGTATCCCTGAATTCTTAGTGGCCCAGGCCAAAATAAAGTGGCCCTCAAATTTTCTCTACTAACACAAAAAAATTTTAAACCAGTTTTACTCGAATAAACGCCTCACGGATGTTTCGGCCCGTGTTTTCTAGTAGGGTGTTCGACTGACACGCCAAAAGAAATTTACTTGATCTTAACATTGTCTTGAAAGGTCACATTTGCCAGTGTACTGTCGAGAAATTGGTTAAATTGCTATAATAATAAAAACTTTGTTCGGTCTGTGTTGGGAATCTTTCGTCTCGTTCTTCCTTCCATTCGTCTCGTTCTTCCTTACCCTGACTTGGTCCATATACTCCCAAAGAAAAACTAGACCATTTTTTCCTAATACGGACGAAACGATCTTCTCAACGTCTATAAACTACAGTATCACGATTCTCAGTTTCTTTCGAATGCTTTTGAATTCAGGTGAAAAGGAAGTCTATCATATCGAGCAGTGTTGAGTGATTTTGTCGATATTCATGTTTGAAAACGTACCGCATCTCGTGTCAATAAAATCAAAATGGCGTCTACATATCGGAGCGATCTAAAAACTCGATCACGAACGGTTTGAATTTTGCACTTTAGAACGAAACTTTTACTGCAATTGATGAACTTAGAGTCGAGGAAATAAAGGAAAGAAAAGAAAGGTTCTCCAAGGAAAAACATTTTATTTTGTTATTGTTATTCTTTTCGTACTTCTCAAATCGTAGTCGCCCTTCGGACGATCAAACCTCAACTTTTAGTGGCCCTGGACACTTCTTAGTCGCCACGGGCGACCGTGCGACCGCCAAATTTTAACCCTGCTATTCAAGGGAAAAACGACCTTTAAAAATTCTGTGATCAGATCGTTTTTATTTCCTTTCTGTAACATGAAAAGTTTAACATCAAGCATAGAGTACTAGACGGTGGCCTACTGCAATTTTAGTTAATTCAAAAAAGGTACCCTATCTAAGGATCACCGGGATCATAATTCCAAAAAGGGGCAAAATAGATACCCTATTTAAGGACTGAGAACCTATAAAACCATACCCTATTCCGCGGCACATACCTATATAGCTTACATATGGGAGTACCCCCCCCCCCCCCCGGGAACATGTGGAACGAAGCGCCCGTTGCAGACAAAAACCACAACAAGAACTACAATCATGGAGGTATGCTAACCTCGTCGATCCCACTTAACCTATAATCTTATCTAATAAAGCTGGCTGCCAGTGTACATTATGAATCAAAACATTGTTTATAATACCAATTTGCCTGGTCTTTACCTGTGTTTAAGTACCTTTAACGTTGATTCAGTCTAACTTGCAGTTCGCAGTATTGCAACTGCACGGAACGTGATGGTTAAGATGATGTAGAACATGTGGATAAATCAAGTCAACTGACTCTTGCCTTTGGCCAGAGGTTTTCAGTTTTAAAAATAAAACGTAATATGCAGTATAATTTGGCATCCTTTACCCCATATTGGGGGAAAATGAAATAAATATGATATTTAGACATCAGTTTGTAAATTAGGTTGACCCATATACCTCTTAGTTTGAATCTGTGCAGTCAGTCTAACCTGAAATTAGACAGCTTTATCCCTAAGGGATTTCCAAAGAAAAATCTTGAAAAATTAGTGACATGTCTATTTAACAGCAGTCCCGCCGTAATGGTGTGAAACCAGGAATAAATTGAAGATGGATTGAATTTGGCCTTGCTTCTTGAAACCGCCCTCCTAGACGCTAAAAAGACGCAAAGCGTCACACCTACGCACTCACCGGTTCTTCCGAACTTTTTTGACGGGTTCTGTTAGTAAGATGCCGGTTTTAACCAATGAATTTCTCTCACAGTCACCCTTGCTTTTTGTTCTATACTGGTGTACGGTTACCCATGCGGTATCCCAGGGCACACGTTCGTTTCAAAGCGTTGAGGGTTTTGTCCTTCCACCTGTGGAATCATCAAATGGCACTACAAGGTATAGTTTTTAATCAGTCTTAATTAATCATTCGAAATCTGTCTCCTTTGGATCAAGTTGTTGTCTGACTCCTACCTACAGGACTATAGTTTCTGGCAATCGCCAGCTACTTTCACAGAAGTTTTGTCAGAACCATTTTTATTAAATTTTCCATCTCGGTTATTGTATTTCTAGTTTTCATATTGGTTTAGTGTACATAGGTTCTCAGGGAATATAACCCACCACTTAGTTTTCGCTCGCTTATTGGTCGAAACACATCAAGTTATCAGGGAATAATCCTGTTTCTTGCCTTATATGGAAATTGGATGACATACCAAATGATGGACGCGGCTTTTAAAAGTTATGGCTTCGAAGCAAAATTGACTGTATAACCATTTGTCCCGGTGGCTAAACACTTAAAATCACTCTGAATTAAATCACTGAGAATTAAACGTCGAAAACGCTTCTTTTCGACTTTCGATGAAACATTTCTTTGCCAGTCATTGTGCACGCAAATTTATGTTAGAAATAGAATTAAGAAATATAAAAACTTAAATAATAATTTTGTTTTTCTTCGTACAGTGCTGGGTCCCATGTGGTAAAGCGCTTTTTTGACTACACTCGGGCCTGTCGAGAGATCTACTCTCGGCTGGACCCCCGAAAGTACTTCGGTACCAGAGATATTTTCATTCCACGGTACGTTTACACTGTTGAATGCGCTGGCACTCCAAGTGAACCTTTGGCCTGTGGTCCGTCGGGCAGTAGAATGCGCTGTTTGACACGAATGGGACGCGTGGAGCTCGTGCGCATGCCCCGTAGCCCTACTCAATGCAGGAGACGAAGACGAGTGGTTATTTCTGACATACCCGTTGGATGCTACTGCGTGTAGCCATCACAAAGTGTCCACAGAAACGTCTACACAAGTTTTATTTACGAAAACTTAATATTTAACTGACAGGCAATATCATGTAAACTGGCTGAATTTAATTTTGATTACTTCCACAATAGAGTAACAGATGATGTATGATTATAACTAATTAAAAAAAAATAAAAGCTGTCAAACCTAAGTTCGTTGTTTCCCATGTAGCACTTCGTTACTTAGCCTATCTTGTCCTATCTTCACTGCTGCGTGGATTAAACTGTAACTCGCATTTCGGACGTTATTTCGGACGATTTTCTCGATCGCTAATCTTCTAAAACACTGTAACACCTGCACAAGATGGATTTATTGATCCTGACTTTGTCTACCCATTTTAACAAATACCCATGGTAAGGCTAACAGCTGTAACGGCAGTTTACTAGTAAACTGAACACTCTACTAAATAATTGTTTAGCCATCAGAGGTATCAAAGCAAAAATACTCCAGTCTAAATGTAGCGGTCACGAATATTTATCTTAGATGACAAATAAAGAAGCGATGAAGAAGCGTGGAAGATTTAGACATTTGTAATTTCAGCCATTTATAGATTTGATTTTGAATGCTAACTTAAGTCTCAGTGCGAAAAGACTCCGTTACAAGATTACGTGTTTTAGTGTTTGGTTGCTTCATGTGTTTAGTCGTTTGAGGAATTTAGGACGTTTAATTTTGTCCGAAAATACCGTATATTCGAAGTTAAAGTAGGCCACTGGGGGGTGGCGGATGGGGTTGGGTGGGGGGCTAGCACTGGAAGCTTGGTTAATGGTGCCGTCAGGGTCCGTTCAAACAAAGTAGTTTTGGTTTTCGTACCCATTCATTGGTATGTCAACTCCACTTGTTTGTTGAGGCTCATTCAGAAGCGTATTTGGAGCTAATACTTATTGAACTAGTTAACATTGTAGAATTGCAAAAGTATATGCTGACAGGTCGTGAATTAGCCTTCCCCTTTTCTCTTTTTAGAAAAGAAGTTACGACTAATTGAATTTTTACTGTGAGCATATGTGTCGTCTCCTGGCTTACAATCGTACTTAACGAGCGTTCTGGGATACTAATATATATTGGGAAGACTAACGATGACTGATGTGATCACATTCACAGTTACTGAAATAAAGGTCTGCGGTCAGCTCATTGGACGGTTTTTGCATAGGTCATCTCTCACAAGTTATTTACAACTGCATACGGGAATAACGTCTGTCTCCTGCTCTTTATTGTCGATTATTCGGTTCCTAAATTAGAGAGAGAGAGAGAGAGAGAGAGAGAAGAGAGAGAGAGAGAGAGAGAGAGAGAGAGAGAGAGAGAGAGAGAGAGAGAGAGAGAGAGAGAGAGAGAGAGAGAGAGAGAGCTCATCATGATTTCTTTACGGGGCACTGAATTCTTTTATCCGGAGTTCACTTGTATGACATTTCGTGTGTTTCCCTTCCATTTATTCATTTTACATAATGACTTTTAGCTACAGCTCCCAGGTAAGGTGTCTCTCTATAGTATCAACAACATATATACGTCTGTTAGGATAAAGAACTAGGGGGAAAGTAATAGGCCTGTTCCAAACGTCGCGCTATTTCCTTGCCGAACTAAATTCAAGAATTAAATTCGATTTAGGCACGGCAGTTGCACGACGTTTGAAACCATTCAGTTCGGCAGGTTGAGTTAAGTCGAGTTCGGCACCACTATTAACGGCAGATCCTGTCGTGCCGCACGGCAGTAGCACGACTTGGTTTCAAACGGCGTGCTACTGCCGTGCAGAACTCAATTCATAAATTATTTTAATGTATTTTACGGATGGAAGGTTTGTTTGTCGTTTTCTCTAGTTTTCCTAATTATTTTTAATTTGGCGCGACTGAATTAAATTCGACGTTTGAAACCACTGCCATGCTATTGTCGCCCCACTGCCGGGTCAAACTTATTTTGAGTTCGGCACGGCAGAATCGCGACGTTTGGAACAGGCCTTACTTTGACCTTAGGGCTTATGTTCAAGGCATTTATTGTGAAAATCAACAACACGCCAAGGATTTCTTTTTTGGTCACAGGATTACACCAAACCAAACACTGTTGCTATGGCAACAACCAATCGTTAAGATAGCCAATTTTTGGCTATTTTTCACCATTTGCAGCCAATTCTCGAGTTACCTTCGGTGAAATATCTTTAAGCTTGGCAGTTTTGTGAAAAATGTTTTGAAAACATTTCGATTGAAAAAAAATGAAAGGTTTATCTGGTGGTTTCGAAGATGTCATAAAATTTAATACTTTTAATAATAAAAAAGAAATCCTTAGATAGAATTTTTTGATAAATTTATATTTAAGAGTTAGCATCCGTGTCTTGAAGCAAACAAAATCTCTGGAACTTTCACCAAAGTAAACAAATCATAAGCGCGTGCAAGAGCGCGCACACGTTCAGAACTTATGTTTTTTTTGAAAGAGAGCTGTTCAGAGAAACAGAGGATCACTTTCTCCTAAACGAACGGTGATCCTCATTTTTAATGCATACATTTAAAAAACATGCAATTGAGTACGATATATCACGATTCTGTGAAAAGTTAAATATTCTGCTTTTGAGATATTTTTATTTGAATGCCGAAAAAAAATACACGTCATTACGGTACAGCAAGGTATGTGCGTACGCAGCAAATTTTTCAATTTGTTTCATAATCTTAATTCCTGTTCAACTAAAGTAGTTTACAATGCAACATAAATGTGTAGCTTGTTAAACTACTTTAATATTTTAATGCAAGTAATTACTTTCTAAAGAAATTATAGTTCTCATTGGTGATTGCTAGGGTTTCTTATGACAACCTTACGGATCGTATAGTTACCACTGTTGTCTTGAAGCAAACAAAATCTCTGGAACTTTCACCAAAGTAAACAAATCATTAGCGCGTGCAAGAGCGCGCACACGTTCAGAACTTATGTTTTTTTTGAAAGAGAGCTGTTCAGAGAAACAGAGGATCACTTTCTCCTAAACGAACGGTGATCCTCATTTTTAATGCATACATTTAAAAAACATGTAATTGAGTTCGATATATCACGATTCTGTGAAAAGTTAAATATTCTGCTTTTGAGATATTTTTATTTGAATGCCGAAAAAAAATACACGTCATTACGGTACAGCAAGGTATGTGCGTACGCAGCAAATTTTTCAATTTGTTTCATAATCTTAATTCTGTTCAACTAAAGTAGTTTACAATGCAACATAAATGTGTAGCTTGTTAAACTACTTTAATATTTTAATGCAAGTAATTACTTTCTAAAGAAATTATAGTTCTCATTGGTGATTGCTAGGGTTTCTTATGACAACCTTACGGATCGTATAGTTACCACTGTGGTTATACACGTTATGCAAGAACGAATACAGTGAACCCTATTTTTATTGCATTTTTAAAATGTTCCAGTTGGACTGAGTTTTAAGAAAAAATTAAATATTCCTATAGCCCAGTTGGTAGAGCACTGTACTAGAAATCGCAAGCATGAATTCGAATCTCGTCCAAGCCTGAATTTTTCAGGATTTCTTTTCACAAATGCTTAATTTGCAAGGGTCTCCCATATATTAATCGATGACTGCTTTAATAAAGCACGTGAGAATACAATATCAGTAATTGTTTACTATCATTTGACTATATTCACTTTAGCAAATGATCCATTTCGTTTCAAGTACATTTTAGGAGCATAAAAACATAGAATATTATAGATGCGTATTTCGCATATTTCTCCTTCTTCCCTATAGTTCATTTTTTTAAAATGTGCTGTCTTTCGCGTGACATTTTAGCGTTGCTTTTTGCATGTTCGGGGATTGCGTGTCGTGCAATGTTGCGTGACCTTTCTAGTTACCCACAAATCAAAGCGGGATAGATCATCTTTTGTTCATTCAAACCTCTTTCAAACAATTTGCTCTTGTTCATGTACAACCAAGACTACAACAAACATGGCGTCGAGTAGTGAGACTCCCAGTTTTGAAAAATGCCAGCTGAAAGCAACGACAGTTCGGGAAAGAAACGAGCTAATGTTCAACAACGAGATTCTCAGCGACGTACACTTTCTAGTGGGAAAAGATAGAGTCAGAATTCCGGGCCATAAGTACGTATTGGCCATAAGTAGCCCCGTATTTTTTGCGATGTTTTACGGTCGAATGGCGGAGCCGGAGGGCGACATAGCCGTTACCGACTCAGAAGTTGAAAGCTTCATGGAACTGTTGCGTTTTGTGTACGCCGACGAAGCAATTCTGACGCTGGATAATGCTCTTGGGGTGCTTTATCTGGCGGAAAAATATATGCTACCGGTTCTTGCAGCGAAGTGTATCAATTTTGTCGAGGCCAGTTTAAATCCGGACAATGCTTTAACGGTCTTATGTCATGCAAGGTATTTAGGAAAGGAAGAGCTTCAAAAGAGGTGTTGGGAAATGATAGACACTTACACGACTCAGGTTTTAGAGTCAGAAGCATTTGTAGAACTTGACATTGAGACATTGTCGCTTCTTGTGCAGCGAAACACAATATCTGCCAAGGAGATTCAAATGTTCAAAGCCGTGAATTCGTGGTCCGAAAATGAGTGTTTCCGAAGGGCAATTGAACCAACTGCTGAAAACAAGAGAATAGCAGCTTCTCATGCAATAAAATTTATAAGGTTTCCGTTAATGTCTCCGTTGGAATTTGCTGATGAAGTTGCAAGATCTGGGCTGCTTTCCTACGAAGAAACAACAAATGTATTCTTGTACTTTTTCTCAAGCCATGAAACTAACCTCCAGTTTTCAAAAATTCCGCGCACCCCTAGAGAAATGTTCACAAAGAAAACTCTAAGGTGCTCGAGATTTAAAAGCTGTTGTGGCCACGACTGGTTTTGTGACACAAAGAAATGCGATGCGGTTAAATTCATGGTTGACAAGCCTGTTTATGTGAAAGGGATAGCGGTTTATGGAGCAAGCAAAATTGAAGGTGACTATAAAACAAGCGTAGAACTTTTGAAGCAAACCAAAGTCCTTGCTGAGAGGAAAATGTCCTTTTCATCCGATACAAGCTCTACACTACATGACATTTTATTTGACAGACCTATTTTGATCGAGAAAAGCGTTGTGTACACAATTAATCTTCTGTTACAAGGGCCTTCTTCGCTAAGTGGAAGAGACGGTTTTTCAGTTGTAGAAACGGAAGGGGTAAAATTGACATTTGTTGATCATACGAGCCCTAATGGAACCTCGGTAACTGCTGGTCAAATACCTGAAATTATATTCCATTTATAGGTTTTTTATTTGATTCAATTTGAAACTGACTCATTAAAAGTGATTCAATTTTAAAATCATTATCGTAAGTAAATTTGCATATTAAAGGTTTTCATTGTGGGCGGAATCGTTAAATCCCTTGTGGAAACATTCAATTAAGCTTAATCCTGATAGATGGGCAATTTAAATATTTTGTGTCATTAAACAAAGGAATCGTTGAATTATTTTTTCTTTAATTACCAGTGAGGTTGAGATGCAATGAGAATTAAGTATTGCTTTTTCTATTTTCACTGTAGTTGAGTTTCAACAGCTGTTTCAACACATATTTCGCGTAAGCCATTAAATCGGTTATAGCAGATTTGAGAACCATAACTGTTCAAAGGTATTTTTGCCATAAATTGTAGACAGAGTAAAATTAGTGGACCATGTAAAAATAAGTTAAGAACAGTTGAAAACTTTTAGTGATCTTTAATGCAGTTATACAGGCAAATTTTTGCAGACTATATAAATTATATTGAAGTCATCAATGAATCATTTAATTTTGAACATCTTTGAAAGATAAATCAGTAAATCTGAGGGAATTGATAAATAAGGTGACATTTGTGCATAATAATTATTTATTATTATGGTTTTAAGGAGCACCAAAATTTAAAATAATAAAAATTATTATTGAAAATTTAATGAATAGCACTTATCAATGTAATTTGGAACATTTGTACAATATATTATGTACAGTAATATTCCCAAGCCTCTTTTCCTTGTAAATGAATTTGTAGTATGTAATGTAAATAAAAAAATATTTTGTTGCCAAGTCAGTCACATCTTAAAATCTGTAGGCAACACCACAATTGCCATTACAAAGCTCTGAAAGCATCTAACGTTTTATTTTTTTATTGCCCTAATTTTAACTTAGTTTTGAAACACGTTTTTGGTTTGGTGTAAAAAGGTTTTGTTACTAAAGAGGTTAAGCATCATGCAAACTTTCAGCAAATAGCTGGTTCCCACACTTAGTCAAAGAATTCACCTTCAGGTGTACTCTAGGGCTCCATTTAGCCAGAATCATTATTTTTGTCTGGGCTCCAAGTAGAAAAAGGCTTTGGGCTCCAGGCTCCAAGGCAAAAATTTCATGGCTCCTGCAAGGACCCCCCTTTGAGACCCTGAGGTAGAAATGGCAGATGCTACTGATGATAATATGGTCATGTGGTTATTTCTGCCATAAATGCGGTGCTTATTTTCTAATACCATAGGACTAGTTCCTTGATCGTTGAGGTACCTTCACCCTAATATAAGTGCCCCCTATAGGCCAAATGATCTGTGTTCATCGTTGGAAATCCAGTGCCAGACAGTCCAGACAGTTGGGTGAAGGAAAGACACTAGATAGAAATCCCTCCCCACTTCCTACTTGATATTTTCAACTTTCTCTTCTCCTGACTATCTGTTCCATAGGTGTCTGAGGATTATCTAATTAAGCCCCAAAGCATGTGACATTTCAACCTCGTCCCCAGGGCCTTCTCCTCGTTCAAAATGGCGGTCGGAGAAACCCCTGGCCAAGGCTGCCAAAGTGGCTCCGAAAGTTCGTTAGAATTTTGTCACGCAAACATGATGAAATGTCTTCGTTTTGTTTGAATAACGGTTTCCGATTGCAGAAAACAAACAGGGCCACCAGACGCTGGAAACAACCTCCAAAAAAGCCATTTCATCATGTGTCACGTGACAAAATACTCCACGATTCGTGAAGTATTTCAACAGCCTTGGCCAGGGGTTTCTCCGACCGCCAGTTTGAACGAGGAGAAGGCCCTGGGGACGAGGTTGGTGACATTTTTACACTGTGGACAAACAAACTCTAACCTCAGGTCTAGATTAGGCTTTATCAGATAGTTTAAGGTGATTTAGGTCAACATAAGACTTGCCTAGTTTCAAATTTTAGTTTGCAGTCTGCATAAAGCCCCCGGGGGGGTACTTGGTTCAATTTTTGCTGGGTATGTGCCGCTGGCCCCTCCCAGCCCCTACCCCCCATCATAGTCTGCAAACCCATGTTGGCAAACCTGACCCGCAAACAAATTTCGCGCCATTTTCTTACGCCCGTGAAGGACTGAGTTCCACATTTAAGTTGGAGTGGCACTGGGAACTAAATTGTTCCAATATGGCGGATGAAAGAGAAGGTGCGACTTCTTTGGTTGCGGAAAAGACGACTACCAACGCCAGTTCTGTCCCTGTCTCCGTGGAAGAAACCAGTTTAGAAGCGAAAACAGCAACGGTGGGCGCAGATGTTAAACTTCCACCCGGGGTTGCTCCTATCAAGGCTCAGTGAGTGTTTGTTTGATATAACTCACGTGGAATTAAAAAGCGCTAGCTACTTAAGGTTATGTCCTTACATCTCAAACTTCTCGTTATTTCGATTTAAAAATGGATACTGTGGTACAGGAAATAGCTATGAAATGAAGAAAAGGGCGCTGAGGTGTATAATATTCAGGCAATCATCTGGTAAATTAAGTTCTCGTGCATTGCGGGCTATAAAACTAAAGAATATGCGCGCGGGGCCACCAGTTGAACCATCTACCAATTGCAAGCGAGTTACAATCGTTGTCACTTTGTTGGAACACCATCGGTACAATTGTGTCTCCCTCCCTCTCATACTAGGCAATATTGTAAAAAGGTATTAACAAAAAAGATGAAGACAAGTTCTCACAACGGTTAATGCAACAATGAATAGGGGTAGGAGGGGAGGATGTTCCAGCAACTTATGTCACTGATTGTAGCTCATTTGGCCTGTTTCCTCCTTGGCTGATTAGAAGGATAGGCTACACATGTAATTTGGCTAGTTTTCTCTGAGCCAAACAAGCCGCCACTTAACGCACATATCATTTAACTGTAAGTTGATTCCTCATTAGAATTTCACAGATTTTGCATTCACTGCCATTGAGGCCAAGTGAGCCAACTTAGCTAACAAATGTAAAAAATAACACCTTCGAAAGGTGGCCTGCATATTTTTACAATTGCACAGACATTGTGTAAAGAACACCTCATTTTTTTTCTGTAAAATCTTTGTTAAACAGGTATTTAAAGAGGTCTTCAAAGCATAAAACAAAAGCGACAACATCAACTGAAGAACTGGATGACAATAAGGTCAAAGATTTCAAAGACAAGGAAGTTGTTTCAAGTCGCAAAGGTGATGATAAAGATCAAGATTCGGGGGAACCACCTTCAAAAAAGAAGAAAAAACGTGGAATGAACAAAAACCGACCTAGAGCAGCAAAGCTAGATTTCAACCAGCAGTTATGTGTCAGTATTTCTAGAGGAGAAGAGTGTACATATGGTGATAAATGTAGATATCTTCATGACATTACAGAATATGTGACAAAATATAAACCTCCTGATATTGGAGAGAACTGTGTTAACTTTGAGAAATTTGGAAAATGCATTTATGGTGTGACTTGTCGATATGGAAAGAAGCACATTTCTAAGGATTTTCAAACTATTGTGAGTGGGGAATTGTATGAAGAGACTGCTGCTTTGAGGACAAAAAATGTTTTGAGTAAAGAACTAACAATTTCACTGCGGAAAAAGAAGTATGAGTTTCCCAAAGCAGAGGCATATTTGAAGCACCTTGCAAAAGTAAAAGCTGAAGGAAAACCAAACAGTGAACTTGGAAACTTAGCAAGGCTTCCTGCAAAACCTGAAGGAGCCATCACTGATGAGGATGTTATTAAGCTTAGACCTCAGGAAAAGAAAAAGGTAATATTATTATATTGAACAGTAAGTGATGAGCTGCACCCCAGTTTGTAATCATCATCATCATAAACTTTATTTGATTGTCAATCTACTAGCAAATTACAGGTAATTCACTAATTGGGGACACTGTTTAAAACAAAACAAAAAAGATTTGAGGAAAAGGACGTTTTCCTCAAGGTAATAAGTCAGTTGATACATTCAATAAGCACTGATGGCTGACAAAATCATCGGCTATTTTACTCAGAGAAGTCGGCTACTTTTTCCCCTAAATTGAAGTAATTAAAGAGAGATTCTTTCAAACCCCTTGTTGTTAATACAGTTGGTTACTGTACTCAAACCAGCTACCTACTTCAAATTTTATTGAACCCGTGAATAAGTTTTCTTGAGAATGGTGGATTGCACTCTTGAGTCAGTTCAAGGGGGGAGACTCTTAACTACCATACTATTGCTATGAAAAGTTCCAAACCATCATATCTTGAAAACCCTAGCTTCCCCAGAAAAGTTGCTCCACCACATTTGCTTAATAGGAAGGGTTTCAAGATTTGCAAGTCACAACCACATTTGGTGAGTCACATGACCTGAACAGAAAAAACCAGACAAATGTAAGACACAAGCAGCATAAAGTTTTAGTCATTGAAAACAGTGCTAATATTTAACGATCACCAAGATGCAAAACCTGATGAATCGGTTGTTTGAAATTTGCATTATTATAGAAGTTATGACGTCATTTAAGTACATAAATTTATACATTTTCTGTTGTAGTTTTTCTGTTATTTATGTTAAAAGTAATTCTTACATCAGATTATAAAGAAGGCTAATTCATCTCTGATTTGTTAAAAAATGGGGAACCTTTAGTTACAAATGTAGCTCTTTTCTTTTGAGTTTTAGGGATTTTTCTTTCTTATGCGCCATTGGGAACTCAGTCCAACTGGCACTAGCTATGCATGCACAATGTTGACTTTTAAAATTCAGTTGGTCATCCTCATACATTTTACCAATCTTATTAATAAGTGGCTAAAGACAGTGCTAAACAGCATATGCCAGATCTGTAGTTAAGGGTCTCCCCCGTTAAGTGTTCACTCAACACATGTGACATTCATAATTGAGAAAATATATTAAAGAAGAAGAAAAAATGTACTTAAGTCTTATGCTAAAATACCACTTTGAAGTGAATCTGTTTACCTGCATTTCTTCAATAAATTCAAGACATAATTTATAGAATTTTACAAAGCAACAAAAAAGTTTTGATTTGCAATTAGGTTTTCCATGAGTACTGCCATGTCTGAGCCTCTATGTTTTTTTTTAGGGCGTGACCCATTTTTTAGGGCATGCCTGCTACATATTTTCCACAAGAAATTTTTCAGAGGAGTTACATGTAAGATGATTTCCACTGAATGTTCGAGCAATAAGAGCAAAAATAAAGTTACCAAAAAATACTCATTGCATGCTAACATTTTGACTAAAAAAAAAACGGAATTCTCAATATATACTTATAAATAAAGTTCCAAAGCTGACCCTGTTAGAGAAAATTAAATTTGAAGTTATCCATATTTCAATTGAAAAGATGCTTCATGTCAGTTCAAAACAAAATGGCGCCCATTTTTATCATATTTTTACGAGATTTGACATAAATTTTCTCGAGAATGCGTGAGAATTTAATTACGGGGTCATTTGGAGAAGCAAATTAGCCTGAGATGTTTCAAATAGTATTCAAAATGTTACCATGCTATGAGTTTTTTAGTAAATAATTTTTGCACTTATTGCTCAATTGTTGAGCATAATCCGTCTTAATAATGAAATTCCACATATTAAATTATTTTAAGTACACATTTTTTTCTCTAAGCCAATATTTCAGACATTTCAGTCACAATGGTGTGATCTTTAGTTAGTCATTACTAACACAATTTAGACGTGCAGTCTTAATTTAACTATCTGCTGGACTACTGAATTTATTTCCCCTAACTGTATTTCTTCCAGATTAATTTTGCAGACAAGTTGTACTTAGCTCCACTCACAACTGTAAGTGATTAAAAAGTTTGAATTCAACCTTATTTTTTAGTATGAAGTTTATGAATTAATAAAAGCTGCTATTAGATATTTGAGTTGTTTATTTTAAAAACCAGGTTGGAAATCTACCATTTCGAAGGATCTGTAAACAGTTTGGGGCAGATGTGACGTGCAGTGAAATGGCCATGTGTACCAAGTTGCTACAGGTCTGTCAATTAATATGGAATTTTATAAATGTAGTTATTTATTATGTGTTTATAGCTTGTACATTTGGTGAAACTAGACTGTAAGTGGTAGTGAGAAACACTGTGAAGGAGGACTGTAAAGGCAGTTGTAATGTGTTCAACTCTGCTCTTGAGTTTTTCAACATTGTATTCAGTTTTGGTTTTTATCGTTTGTCCTCATCTCTCATGGGTATCTGCACCTGAATTTGGATGGGGAGTACATGTCCCTCACCAGGATGAAACAGGAATCCTCAAGATTGAGCACTGCAGTGTATGAGTTGTATCAGACCTTGTGTAAACACCAAATGATTAATTTATAAGAATTGCTTTTATTAGTTTTTACATGATATGAAGTAATTTTTTTAGAACTTTAACTTATCGTTGTTGTCCAAGAAGAATATTTGATTGTAACACCTGATTTGTTTTTAATCAGTGCAAGAAAGACCTTATCATCATCATCATCATCATCATCATCATCATCATCATTTCCAAGTTAAACCATTTAATGTTTCTGTGGTGACACCAATTAACACTCAGACCAGTCCAAACTTCACACCCATTCCTCTGTTAGTTGTAAATGTAAATAGGAATCTCAAAACATCGAGACTCACTTTTACCTAATCAGATCAAATTCACCTGTTTTGTAGGGCAGTCAGTCAGAATGGGCTCTTCTAAAACGACACTGTTCTGAGGATATTTTTGGTGCTCAGGTATAAAAAATTACTGATGTTACCTCTTTGAATTGCCCAGTAAATTGGGTGAATACTTTCAGTCATCTCTAGTTGAATGAAGTTGTTCTTTATTATTTTCAACACATGTTTGGTGCAACATACTTTGACTTAATTATGCTGTAAAAGGTGGATTAAACTTTTTAGTCTGTGGACAGAATCCTACATTGTGACCATTCAAATGACAGCTACTGAGCAGTACTTTCCTGTGGTGCTGTTTATTATGCTGTACAAGGTGATTCTAACTTTTGAGTCCATGGATGAAATCCTAAAGTGTGACCATTCAATTGAAAGTTACAGAGCAGTACTTTGCAGTGGTGCTGTTTATTGTGCTGTACAAGGTGATTCTAACTTTTGAGTCTCTGATCTGGATGAAATCCTGAAGTGTGACCACTCAAATGACAACTACTCAGCAGCACATCACAGTGATGTTTATTATACTGACAGTGTACAAGATGGTTCAAACTTGTAAGTCCTTAGATGAAATTCTGAAGTTTGACAATCCAAATGAAAAACAGTACTTTCCTGAGGCACTGGTTTTGTGCTGAGGCTGCCAAGAAACTTTATCTCTTAAGACAACTTAAGCGTGCGGGTATTGCTAACAATGACCTTGTAAGATTCTATTGTAGCGTTTTCAGATCAATTCTTGAATATGCATGCCAGGTCTTTCATTGTAATCTACCATTATATCTCTCTGAAGAGATTGAACGCATTCAGCGCCGTGCATTACGCATGATATTTCCAGATTGTAGTTACAGTGAAGGTTTAGTTAAAGCTGGCCTTCCAACCCTATATGATAGAAGGAGCACATTATGTAAGGAACTCTTCAAAGACATTGACGCGTAGGGCAACCATAAACTCAGACACCTTCTGCCATCACGATCTCAGTAGAATTATAATCTGAGATCGACACGCGCCTTTGCTGCGCCTGTCTGCAAGACAAACAGGTTCAGAGACAGTTTCATAATTAGCCACTGCATGTAATATATTTTAAATTGTCGTCAGATATTTTTATTGTAAATAATTTATTCACGTAATTCAGTCATTTGACTGCAAAGTGTATTTTATTAATAAACGGTCTATCTATCTATTTATCTATCTATCTATCTATACAAGGTGCCAGGTTACATTCTAATTTTTGTTATCTCAGGGACAAATCATAAATAAAATCAATTGTGACTGGCCAGTTAAATCTATTTTTACACACCTAAGTCTCTGTATTTTACAAGTCTCCTTTAATTAAATGTTATGTTTTTATGCCACTCTTGAACTAGCTTTGTGGTTCTTTTCCTGACTCCATGACAAGATGTGCTGAACTCCTACAGCGTGAAGTTCCCATTGACTTTGTAGACATCAACATTGGATGCCCCATTGATTTAGTCTTTAAGCAGGTAAAGTAGACATTGAGTGACACACAAAATCCAGTTTGTTAATAGATTTGCCATGTACTGAGTTTGGGAAATTCTCACTTTTGTGAGAAATTGTGCTTATTACTGCTTTGTATGCTTCAAACAAACTTTAAGCTTGCCTAACTGTATTTTGAGCAATAGATGTTTAGTTTCCTGTCTAGCAATAGATGTTTAGTTCACTGTTTAGTTCTCTGTTTAGTTCTCAAGTATTTCAGCAAAACAAACAAATTGGGGTTGAAGTACCTGTAGTGTAGTGGTTAACACGTTGGACTTCAGATCCATCTGAAGATTGGTGGTTTAAGGCCTTGGCCCACTCACTGCCATCATGTTGTCTCCCTCCACCCAAGTGTGTAAATGGATACCAGTGACATACTAAGATAAAGTTGCACAGAAGCCAAGGAGGCCCACACGGCAGGAGCTTATAATCCCATTTCTGTAGCATGAAGCAACTGAGAGTATTGCTACTCCCCCCTGGATGGGATACTATTCCATCGCAGGGTTACCCCCAGCAGCTATTAAATGTAATACTTTTTTCAGTTACAACAGGTTTGAATGAAAGTCTATTTTCTTTCCAGGGTGCTGGCAGTGCCTTGATGGGACGACTTACAAAGTTTGAACAGATTGTCAGGGGTATGAACTATGTAAGTACTAAGAAATTGAGAGTTTTAATTTTATGATAGCTATGAATCATTTTTTGATTATAATAATTTTTTGTATTAGGAAACAAGCAACTTGCCTTAATGTCTTTTGCTTAGAGTCAGATCACTGCCTGGGATTGTATAGTAGGGTTAATTAAACTGGATTTTGTGACTTGTTTATTAGGTCCTGGATATTCCACTGACGGTTAAGATGAGAACAGGAATCAATGACAAGAAAAGTTCTTGGAATGCACACAAGCTCATCAGCAATCTCAAGATGTGGGATGTATCCCTTGTTACAGTAAGTTGTAGATAGGTCAAATTTGCATATAATTTTAAAGTGCTCTTTTAGGTATTGTGAACAGCACTCAGAAATCTATGCAGAGTTTGAGTTTGAGTTGAGTTCAAGTTAACCCTTTCAGCCCCCTTAATGATCAGCATCAGTTTTCTCCTTGTAATATCAATGCACAGGTGTTGCGAATTAAGGAAATGATCACCAGAGATGAACTCTTTTGATATTTGAACAACTTCTTCCAATTAGCACTACAACGAATGTATGGCAACTAGTAAGGAGAATTGATATGCTGACACTGAGGCTTACAGGGTTAACTTCATTTTGCAAATGAGTTAGTATCAAGAATGATGATAAGCAGTGACCCAAACCCCACCTGAAAGCTAACCTAAAAGTTTCAAAGTTTTCAATTTCATAATTAAAATAAAAGGACTACTACACTATCCCGCAAATAGCGGTGGCTAGTCTGGGCAGGTAGTGTTTTACATTAATATTAAATGAAAGAAGTCAAGTAACAAATATACATATGTAAATAAAGAAATTACAAACAAATAAAGATTTATGTTTAAATGATGATTGTTAAGATGCATGTCAGATTGTTCCTCTGACAGTAAATTTCCAAAACACTTTATGGTAAAATCAGTTGTGTTGTTTTTGTTTCCATGCAGCTCACGATAATATTGCAGGGCATTTGTCTGTTTTCTCATCAAAACTTGAATGTTTAAAAACCTTAGTAATAGTATCATGTTTAATGTTATTACTAATAATGGCTATAATTGCCTAGCAACTCACATTCAAACAAACTAATACACGTTAAGACATAATTTCTTTAATTTATAAACACCAAAGCCAAGTACTCAAATTGCTTTATTGTGTTTAAGTTTCTCCCATTTATTATGACGTAGTTATTTAATATTTAGCTCCCTCCCCCCCCCCCCTGCCTTTTGTTTTACTTTTCCCTTTACTCAAGCCGTGACAAAAGATCTTCAGCAAAAGTTTAACTTAGACCCGCACGGGTTTCAATAAAATTTGAAGTAGGCAGCTGGTTTGAGTAGAGTAACCGACTGTATCAGCAAGGGGTTTGAAACAATTTTTCTTTTAATTAATTACATGTACTTCAATTTAGGGCAAAAAGTATCCAACTTTTCTGAACGAAATAGTCGATGCTTTTCGTCGGTCATCAACGGTGCTTATTGAAAGCACTGGACCCACTTTCCACCAAGCCTCAATTCATTCAATTAATTTATCTTAATTTATCATGTAGCTCCACGGCCGCTCAAGGGAGCAGCGATACTCAAGGCTAGCTGACTGGGAGTATATTAACGAGTGCGCAAAGGCTGCAGCCCCAATGCCATTATTTGGTAAGTAACTTGTAAATTGAAAATTTTTGATATATCATTTTAAATTTTATTCAAAAGTAATTGTGTGCCATCACTTTCTAGTTAACCTGTTCATGGTAGGATTAACTATTTGACCACCTGTATTAATTGTTGTTATTTCTAAGGCAATGGAGACATCCTCTCTTATGAAGATGCCATGTTGCGAAGGGAACAAACAGGAGTGTCTGGTTTGATGGTTGCAAGGTATTCACTGTTAGTTACTAGTTAGAAATAGTTTGTATTTCTATTTGTATCAGAAGAAAGAACAAAAGAGTTCTATAAAAGAGATCTTGCCTTAAAAATTTTGATGATTCTCTGTTTGAACCAGATTTCAATTATCAATCAAATTTGACTCTGACTTTAATTTGTCAAGAATCATTTAGTATTTCATTTGCCCATGTCCAGTGATCCAGTGTTAAAATCTGCCAGTGTCGCAACCAGAGATCTATTTAGGACTGCCACAATATTTTTAAAATACACAAGTAACTGATGGAATGGAAAACCTAGCTTGCATGGAAAACACACTGAGTTAAGGTAATGAGGGCATGGTTACATAAAACAGCCATGTTCTACCATTTCCACATTCTGTGGGATTATATCATGCTCCCTTTCTGCTAACTAGTTAGTTGGTTTTGACTGAGTTAGTGCTCCACAAAAGCCTGCAAGGAAATCAAGATTCACTTGCACCAGAAACAGTAGCACTAAACTTTTTATCAAGTTAGTTACTTTATGCTGCTGCACCCAGGTCTTAGGCAGGAGAAATTTCTAGCTCCTGGAATTTATGGATGGCCTCTTTTTCTCTACTAACAGCCTTTTTTGGTTCATTTTTTCAGAGGAGCTTTGATCAAGCCTTGGATATTTACAGAGATAAAAGAAAACAGGCAAAGTTCTCTCATTTTTTTTGGAAAGGGACTTGTACACAATTACATTTTTCAGTAATCTTGTTGTTTATGTGGTGGTTTCATTTTACCTTGTAAATTTTTTTAACACTCTTAATTAAATAATCATTTTTTGTGTTCCAGGCATTGGGATATCTCAGCCAGTGAACGCCTTGACATGTTGCGAGACTTTGTCAATTTTGGCTTGGAACACTGGGGCTCTGATTCAATGGTATGTTTTATCATAGGGCTTTGTGGAAAAAGGCTAGTGAACTCATTTCTTTGTCTTTTTTAGTTTTTTTTTGTGTGCAACTTTTAGACTGCGGTTAGTCTCTAATTTTGGTGATGGCGATTGTGGGGCGGGTGAAATACACACATGCATGTGCAAAATTTCGAGAGGTCTTTGCAACTTTATTTGCCAACAACAACAAGAAATGCTTCAATTTAAAGTTCTCTATTATGTTGCTAAATCTAATTAGTACTGAGCCAACAAGTAACAAATCAAGGTTAATTATTATATTGAGGTGGTTTACCAATCTGTTTTAAGGATAACAGACTTGTGTGTATCAAACAATGCTGTACATCTTGTTTTCAAGTTAAACCCCATCATTTCTAAGAATTTTAACCCACTGTTACAGCCCTTAATAAAAGTACTCAGCAACTCATGACCAACCAAAGCAATGTTTTGTCACGATTTTTGCCGAGTGCAATTTTGTATATTGACTAATGTGACCTATCACGTACCAGTCTGTGATAAAATTACAACAAATAATTAATAAAAGTGAATGACTTTGTATGAATGCTGAGAATTGAGCAACATAGCCCTACATAATTTCCCGTGGTCAAAGAAAAATCTTTTGACCCCGGCGGGATTTGAATGCATGATCTCTGGATCAGATCACCATCACTGTAGCCAACTGAGCTATGAGGCCAAGCTGGGGGCAGGTTGTGGAAATTAAAATAGTAAAGTCGCAGCAATGGAAATGTATGAATAGTAACTAAAATGTGATGTACCACATAGCAACATAGCACTCTGTAATGAAATTACAACAAATAATTTAAGTGTATACATGTGAGTGCTACGAAGTGAGAAACACAGCTCTATATTACATGTACATAATTTCCCCCAGTCAAAGAAAAATATTAATTTAATATTTTCACTACTTGAGCTGCCAAGCCATAATGTTGCACAAGTATGTGAAATCATTATAATTTTTTTATATCAGCGGGAAAAATGTCATCACTGGATGCATAAAAACAAGTCCATTTTTATGCTAAAATTGTATAAAATTATTGTTTTAAGCAGAACTTGAGACTAAAGAACATTGTTCAAGCTTACCCTTTGTTTACCAAATTCCTTTAATCATTGCTTGGGGCTCAAAACAGAAACACTTTAAAACTAGTCTAAGTACCTAGTCTGAGTTGGCCAGGAGTTTTTATTATTCCTTGATCTTCTAGGGCGTTGAAAACACAAGAAAATTTCTCCTAGAGTGGTTATCTTTTCAATGTCGGTAAGCTGGTTTTAATGTTTCTTGAAGTTCAAACTTCAACAAGTTCAAACAATACCCATGGATAAGAGACAGCTGTCTGTCTATGGCCTTTTTTTTTGTTAAGCTAGTGGTAGTGCTTCAGATTTTCCAATTTTGTTGGTGCAGGTCTCTGGACTAGCATTTTATCTGGTAGCGATCGAGGTAGTCATAGAAATACTCATAGTTGTGAGCTAGTTGTGTGGGTGGCCTGTGTCCTGAATATGCCTGGGTTACCTGTGGAGGTTCAATAGGCCATGCAGTGGACTGTAGTAACACTTCTTTGATTCTTTTCTTTTTGTCGAACTCAGATCTGAAACAAACTTAAATTTTATGTAACACTGCAAACACAAGGGAGGGTGTTTCATCAGGGTATCATGAGAATTGAGGTAATGAGTTTTTGACGAAAAGCGTGTATTTGATATACTGATGAAACACTATTTTGAGCATCATCATCTCGAAAACAAGCCATTGCTGGTCTGAAATAAAGTCACCAAATCTATGCTTAAAATTCAAAATTAAGTATCAAAACCTCCACCATGCTTTTGATTAAATTCTTTGTTCACAGGTGATGAATTATTAAGTTTGTTAAATGTACTGCTTTTCATGTACAGGTACATTCCAGTGGGGCTTCTAGAACGACTTCCGCAGCGAATCAACGAAAGGCCCCCACCATATTTTGGACGGAATGATCTGGAAACTCTGTTGTCAAGTGGTGATTGTGCTGACTGGGTGAAAATTAGGTATCTGTTTAATTTATTGGGATACATGTATGCCAAAATAGCTAAAAATACCTTTAGTTTATGTCTGTAGTTTAAGTCACTTGTACGCCTGTGGGTTGTTAAAATTATGGTAAATTTAATTAATAAAAAATTCATACGCTTGCCCTTATGTGGTTAGCTTTACAACCTTTTAGATGATTGAAATATCCAACAACGATCTGGTCTTCTGAGAATTTGGTTTATTGTGTAGTCCCACTCTCTTCTCTGGTTAGGAGTAAGCAGTAAAATGGAAGGGAATTTAGAGGGTACGTCATTGTGTACTTCCAGAGCATTTTGAAGGATATAACATGCTATTCGACATGTATGCATAGTAAGCCATAAAGAGTCAAAGACTTTGCTTTTGTGTGTTTATTTGTTGTATGTGAAATAAATAAAATTAACCCGAGAAAGGGACAGGGTTTAAAAGTACATGTACACTAGCTGTAGAATTATTCTCAGTTTTGAAGGAGTAGAATTACCAGTATGTAATAATTTCTGGAATTAGTTTTACAGTACTCTGTAGGGTTTACAAAATTAATGTTGTCCATGCACCACAGAATTCTTGTTTTGTAAATATCCTCACATACACTTTACAATACCTGTTTTATCTTGCAGCGAGATGCTATTAGGCCCAGTCCCCACCAGTTTTAACTTTCTTCCCAAGCACAAGGCAAACTCTTACACTGAACCTGAGGGATAACATGTTTTTGACAAACAGAGCGGCATGGCTGATGTTGTGGAATCAAAATGGTCCTGGCATATACATGGAAGGCCATAACATCTTTGCAAATGTTTGTCCGATGTCCCATTGACATTATGATATGTACACTACGGCATTCTTTCAACACTTTCAGTGGCTCCAATATCTATTTTAATTTACTAGCAGTGGTTTTTGGTTTTATGTGCCTATAAGTAGCTGGGAATGGGGACCATCTTTCATCATGCTTTCATTTGATATATCTTGGAAACAGTTAAACGACCATTAAAACTTTCAAACAGGCAATTTTTCTGGTTATTAATTTTTTCAGTAGTCTCAAATGTTATCGGAACTCAGTGTTTTCACCAGACAGGATTTTGTACCTTACTTGAAGGGTATTGTTACCAAGAACACCGCAATGGGATTGGCAATGATGCCAATCAGAGTCTTTACCGATTTGTTCCAGCACAATAAAACCTACTGAGTAATTAAAAGTCATTTGACATTTTGTGTACCTTTTTTTCTTTTTTTTTTATGCAACAGTTTATTTCAATCTACTTCATTACAAAACATACAATTATCCTATTATTAGTTAGTTTAATTATTGTACATATAATTGTATTCTAGTACAATTATACTAAAATACCATTATATGTACAGTACGCCCCAGAATTATTCAAAATGGCCACCGTCCCTGATGGAAGACACCAACAACAAAGGTAAGAATATGTCCATCTTTTGCTCATTTCTACGTATTTGATATGAGCCTGGCCCCTTGTGCAGGCAGTGGAAAGTACAAATATATGTTTCTTGTTGTTTTTTCCCACAGTGTAAATAGCACCAGAATAATTCTGTTAATGATGTGATTGTTTTAGGTTTTAACGCCATAAATGGCTCCAGACCACAAACTTTAAGCCTAAGGGGAATTATATGCAGCCCTAAAAAATTTTGTATTTAACTCTTCCTCCCCCCCCCCCCCCACTCCTTTGCAGGTACAGTGTAAATATAGTCTAAATGTCTCTGGTTATGGAGGTTGGACTGCCAAAAATTAAAATTATCCAATGCACTTTTTTTGAATATTCGCATCAGCTCTTTTAAATTGCTGATGTACATCTTCAACAACAGTGCATTGCATGACTCATTTGAAGAGCCAACATCAGTCTCTGTGCTTCACCATTTCTGGGGAAGGGGGGGCAGTGGAGAGAGTACATTCTATAGTGGGCAATATGGGGAGAATCTGCCTGAAAGGGGTCCTTTTAGGGGTTGCAGTAATAGTGGGCAACATAGGAAGAATCTTCCTGAAAGGGGTCCTTTTTGGGGTTGCAGTAATAGTGGGCAACATAGGAAGAATCTTCCTGAAAGGGGTCCTTTTAGGGGTTGCAGTAATAGTGGGCAACATAGGAAGAATCTTCCTGAAAGGGGTCCTTTTAGGGGTTGCAGTAATAGTGGGCAACATAGGAAGAATCTTCCTGAAAGGGGTCCTTTTTGGGGTTGCAGTAATAGTGGGCAATATGGGGAGAATCTGCCTGAGAGGGGTCCTTTTTGGGGTTGCAGTAATAGTGGGCAATATGGGGAGAATCTTCCTGAAAGGGGTCCTTTTTGGGGTTGCAGTAATAGTGGGCAATATGGGGAGAATCTGCCTGAAAGGGGTCCTTTTTGGGGTTGCAGTAATAGTGGGCAACATAGGAAGAATCTTCCTGAAAGGGGTCCTTTTAGGGGTTGCAGTAATAGTGGGCAACATAGGAAGAATCTTCCTGAAAGGGGTCCTTTTAGGGGTTGCAGTAATAGTGGGCAACATAGGAAGAATCTTCCTGAAAGGGGTCCTTTTTGGGGTTGCAGTAATAGTGGGCAATATGGGGAGAATCTGCCTGAGAGGGGTCCTTAGGGGTTGAAGTAAAATAAAGACTTGCATAAAAGAAACAGCAAATTAAGAACCTCCAGGCTGAAATTTGGCCAATAAAGCACCTATTATATACGAGCCAATTCAGCAAAAGGCAGGTTCTTAGATGAAAGCTAGGTTACTACAGATTAGACAACACTGGGGCAGATCCTTGCTTTTTGTGAGCTGGACCATTACAAACACATAATGTTTAGTTTCAGAAAATATCCACACCTCCCTCACAGAAGGGATTGGATCTTCTAGAGGAAATTTGCCTAATTTTCCAGGGGGTAATTTGAGTCAATCATTCACTAATTAATGAAAGTAACTTTTCAGTAGATACTGTACAACATTTCTAGAAAGAATTTTAAGAATCCCTTAAGAACCTCTCCAGGCTGATTTCTAATAATAATAATAATAATAATAATAATAATAATAATAATAATAATAATAATATGCATTTATAGTGTGCAAATTCAACATAGGTTTTCAAATGCACGTTACAAATATAAATTAAAAAATAAGCTAAAAAAATACCGTAGATTAAAAAATAAAATAAAATATAGATTAAAAAATAAAAATTAAATATATATATATATCTGTACACTAATAAAAAGCTTGTTTAAAAAGATATGTCTTCAGAGCTTGCTTAAAATGATCGATGAAAGTGATCCTTCTTAGTTCTGATGGTAGCTGGTTCCATAATTTAGGCGCAGCTGCCGCAAAAGCCCTGTCAGCGAGGGTAGATAGAGTCTTTACAACAGGTGGTGACAAAAGCAGTTCATCGTTTAATCTCAGGCGATAGTTCGACTTTGACTTTCTAACTATGCATCATTTATATAAGAAATGTATCCGCCTTTACTGTATAGGAAAGAGTGAGAGAAATTTGTTGCTTTATTGTTTTATTGGGTTCCAAAAATACACAGGCTTCAAACTGAGCGAAAGTCTAAGTCTGAATACTTTAATTAAAAAGAGGTTGGAAAATTGGGCAGAAATCACATTATGGAAAAACATTCAAGAGCCTGGAGCCTCTGAATGACTGTATGCTGGCTATGATCTTCTCTGGTTTTGTATGTCATGGCGTATGAAAAAGTACCGGTTCTAGAATAAAAAAGTAGCAAATAAAAGGGTAAGGGTTTGAATCTTGGGGCGTACAAAAATTTAGAATCAGGTAGCCTGCGTGGCAGGCATAGAAAGGGGACGTAAAACGGGCGAAATTATTCGTAAGTGCAAATAATTTCTCCCTTTTTCCCTCCCCTTTCCATGCCTGCCATGCATGCTAAGAATTGAGTAACCCCCGGATAACTATTTGTATGATACTAGACTAGCTTCCATACTAATTATTAGTATGTGGCCACAGAATCTAATTTTAAATTTTTGAAATTTAGTACCACATGGCAAATCTTTGCCGGCAAAGTTGTAACTCATACACTTTGTAGATATAATGTCTATGTCTAGATATGGAATTCAAAACCTGGTTCCTTTTTTTTTTGCTTTGTTTTTAAAAGCTTGATGGATGTATTTGTCGCATATAACATTTACTTGATAGATTTGAAAAGGTCATGTGGGGTAAAATTACAAGAGGCGAGACAATATAAGCTGTAGAGAAAGCTTGCATCATTGACTCTGTACGTACGTAATAAACTGAGTTAAAAATAACTTTATTCTTTCATCTTGTGGCCTGGTTATGCAATAAGTGTCAGAAGTCAGTTGTCAATCATCAAACAACTGATTTAAAGATACAGTAGAGAGGATATGGAACTGATTGATTTGTTAGCTCAACTTGCAAGTATTACAAAAACAAATTTATCAGTATTGCTGTTATCTTTTTTATCGTTTACCCGTACTTTGAAAGGTTTTTAACCATAAAATCCCTTTTAAACATGGTCTTTATCGGATAATCATCTTTTTGCGTTGATTGCAGAGATAATATATCGTCTGGGGTCACTTCGATGACGTATATGGTTGTCAAGGTAACGGGTCTCAATTCCCGCGCGGGAATATTGTTATTGATATGGTTGGTGTTCATTGTGTTGTGGAGGAGTGGTAATGTCGTCTTTTCTTGCTTCTGTTTCGCCGAAATGAAGAGCAATATTTCGACCGGTTAATTAGGAGAGACCTTTATCACGTTACGTCCGAATGGAGGCACAGAACGGGCACAGGTAAGACTTCAATTAAGCGAAAATTCGTTTCCAGAAAAACGTTCTTTCTGCTTTGATCCAGAACTTGCAAATAATAATTGCAAACTTGTTGTTTTTTGACTATTTTTAGCCCCGACAACTTGACCGCTTCCTTGGTTAAAGCGAACGACCAAGCGATTGAATTTATTTCAAGCGTAGGTAAGTTGCTAAACTTAAGTTTCTGTTTATTTAGAAGGTCATCTTTAAGGTGTAACGCTGGATCAAGTGTAAAGAGAACGTCTAAATTGACCAAATACAGCTTGTATAAATGTTTTGACGCACTAACTGCTTGTTATTTAGAGATCTCAGAGTTGTTCAGGATTCTCTTTGTCCACATAAAAGTCGAGAACTAATCTGTCCACTTGACGAATGATATAAAACTAGTTTTATAAACGCTTACAAGTTATTTACCTTCCGTAATTCTGGGGGAAGATCGCGAAGGTACGTTCTCATCGACACTTGTAAATGCCGGCAGAATTTTTTAAGTCGTTCAATTGTCATAGATTGCTTATAAAAATTAGTGCTCGCTGTTTAGATTTCTGTACGTCTAGGATTTTCGTCTGGGATTGTTTTACTCCGGGAATGCAATTGCTGTGTTTAATACCAAATTGCTGAATATTTAATTTGCCGGGAGCTTTTTATTACGAGATTAAATTTCCTTGGCATTATTTGACAGCGGACGTCAACATTTGATTCTCTGATAATAAACGACCTTTTTAAGTCACTCTAAAAGAACTTGCAACAATGTCTTCGGAAGAAAAACGAGAGAGAACGAGCCATTAACATTTTTGTTCTT
Organism: Siderastrea siderea; assembly: GCA_964030785.1. Taxonomy (NCBI): domain Eukaryota; kingdom Metazoa; phylum Cnidaria; class Anthozoa; order Scleractinia; family Rhizangiidae; genus Siderastrea; species Siderastrea siderea. Next base: position 11,806,099 of record OZ034971.1, read on the forward strand.
AAAAGAATGGCTACGTGTGAAAATAAATTTTGGAATCTTGAGAATATTGCAAAGTGAGTACAGTCTGCCGCAAATTAAATTAAGAACAAATGGTAGAAGCTGAACATTGTTGAAATTTTATCTATTCCACATCATTCCACATATCCTTGAGGCAATTTTGTTTCTATAGCCCTTGTTTCAATCCAACCCACATACGCAATTTTCCATAATATTTCATATTGTCTCAGAAATAGAAACAGCAACAGTCTAGTAATCTTTAATAGCTCTAGGATATCCGGTTTAAGCATTCTGAATAGAAATAGTTTTTTTGTGACGAAAATAGGGTATCTGAAAGAAAAAATATGGAAAAAAAAAATGATGGGACAAATCCCCCAGTGGATTTGTACATTGGGAACAATACAAAAATGTTATCTCCTAAACAGAGTTTCATTATTCAGTTAACCAAAAGAAAAAAAATTGCCTGTTTAGAGGTGCAAAGAGTAGCACTGTTTAAATTTTAGAATTTTATGGGGTTTTGGAAACTAAAATAGTGGTTTCCTTTGTATAAATATTCACAAACTGTTAAAAAAACCTCTGAATAACTTTAATTATTCAGGTAATTATTTTGTATACATGTTATTCTTCAGAATCCATGTGTTTTAATTGTCAACAAACTGGGTTCTCATTCACTTTCTGTACAGAAGGCTAGGTTTTTTTAAAAATTATTATTATCATTATTATGAGCGTGTGTAGCACGGCTCACCCTATGTCACTCTGGCTTTATTTTTTAATTTCGTTATTTTTTGTCTCTTTTTTTGACACTTTGCTCCATAACATAATGCAGAAACGATGACGTTTTTCGGAAAAGTGTGCTTACATGCACATTTTTCATGCAAGACGAGCCAGTCACGCATGAAAAAAAAAAGTAGTAGTCACACAAAAGGTGGCTTGTCAAGATTGGCCATTCAAGCTTTTTCTTTCTGGCACGATTTTTAACATAACATAGTTAATTTTTATAATAAGTCACACTTCTTAGATTTCAATCAAATTTTTAAGTTCCAAAATATATATGTGTACCACAGAAGAATCCTCAACCTGATAACTTGAACCGTTGGGTAAAACACATGTGAAATGTTTAGAAATATTGGAAGTGTAAATGAAAGTAAAAATAAAGGCAAATGCTTTTGATTCAAGTTGTCAAGATTCTACTTTATTACATGAACTGTGAAAACCTGTACTTTCTGAATTCTTTAAAGAGCAATCACAGTGTTTTGTAACTATTAATAATATTATGAGAACCTATTTAAAGCCACAGAATAAAGTTTATGCTCATCCCAAGTCTGCATGCGGACCAATTTTTTTTGTTTGAACAATATAGATTGAGGTGACTTGTAATAATCTGCTTAAATAATCTGTTGAAAACATTTCTCAATATTTTTTATGTTCCTGAAAACCCTGAAATGCCTCGTGCAATATCACTATCATCCAAACAAAGTGACCGAATTTAACATCGTGCAGTCTGGTTCTATAAGGTCAATATCATTGTGATGGTTGTTGGAATCACTGATTTAAAAGTTGAATAATTAACCATAGCTTCTGAAAGTTTTTTGTTCATTAATTGTTACCGTGTCCTATGTTACCATATTGTTACTTGGATTGCCATGATCTCCAAGATATCAAAGCCACTTTGATCATTAAGACAACTGTGTGTTACATTTGTTTACATATGCATAGACAGTACAACTACTCAGTGATTGAAACTAGGCTTAATATATACATACAAGCAGGGTTTCCAGCAGTATACTAAGTACCCCATTTCTTGTTAAAACTAAAGTGCCTCCTTATAAGCTTATTCCATTGGGAATTGAGACTCAAAATATTTTACTTGAACTTTTTCCAGAAGGTCATGCAAGGCTTTTGGGGCTGTGTATATGTGCCCTCTCAATAACTGCGAGGATCTTCTTTACACATATTTCTTCATTCCGCAGTTCAAATATATGAGTTGCATATATTCATAATTTCATCTTCATCTTTCCCGGGTATATTACGAACCAATTTAATGACCAGCTCCCAGTTGGCTTGTTAGCTCAATTGGTTAGAGCGCTGCACCAGTATTGCAGAGGTCAGGGTTCGAATCCCGGCAAGCCTGATTTTTTCAGGCTTCTTTTGGCAACTGCATAAGTTGCGTTAATAACTGCGAGGATCTTCTTTACACTTATTTCTTCATTCCGCAGTTCAAATATATGAGTTTCATATATTCATAATTTCAATATGTTTTTGTTGTATTAGGTGGCATAACAAGGCAGCCATTGCCAAGTCCCCTTGTCTTTTCTTGAGGGCATCTTGTGAAGTTTTAAGCAATTTAAAGAGTATTAATATTGTACCTCTCATAGGAGGTCAAGCCAAGCTTAGGGGAGGTGTGTATATCATCCCTCACAAACAGTTTTAAGTGAGAAGCAATATTCCACTGTCAGCGGTACAATTGCTGGGACTTGGCACATTTTCAGAGGGCTGCATACTGGTATCAATTAAACATACCAGTCTTAGTTATAGCTGGAAGATTTAACGGGGCCATTAACAGACACTGTAGAACTAAAGAGACTCGATACAGACACAAATGCTAATGAGGGGATATTCAAGTGAAGTGCAATTGCACAAAATAATAAATTCAAAACAATGAAAAATACCAAGCACATGAAACTTTGTCCAGTCTCTGGGACCAAGGAATGGGAACAAGAAGTGCTAAATTACTTACTTAGGCCTCTTTACGCCATGTGACCCATGAGGCTTCACCCTGGGCTTGTCACCTTGTCGTGGTGGTGAAGCTTGTGCGTCTTGATGATCCCAAGAGCTATGCCGGCTGAGGCTCTGGCCCCTGGTAGGTTCAACCATGCCGGATTGGTCAAAGGGGAGGAGCCTGACAAAGAACAGCCCCTGGCCCTCCAGGTTGGAGGTTGGGCATGAGGCTAATCACCCCACCCCATAAAAACACTCAGTGATTACAGAAACCCCTAAAAACAGACAACTGAAAATGCAGAAAAAATCTTATCAAACTACTTTGCTACGTTCACACCAAGGTCATGTGACCTGCAGTAAGATAGCGCAAAAATGAAGTGAGTGCGCGAAACAGAGGTCCAGGCTATCTAGAGTTACAACTGAGCTGGCTACAGCTACAATATGTGAGAGCGTATCTTATGCTAGCAATTTTGTTGCCATTGATCTCTGCAGTGTTATTGTTTTCGTGATAATAGTGTTGAATCTTGTACAGCACCATTACAAGTCACACTGCTACATGACATTGTACTGACATTTTCATACTAATATGCATTTGTGCAGTACATGATTCCAGCTAGTGTGTGGAAATTTCATGTTTGTGCAAGTTGAGAGTACCTGAGTGTACCCTGAGCCAAAGAACTTGTCGATTTGTGGTTCTTATAAGTCATCTTATCAATTTATATTTTTTCCTTTAAACAGATGATGAAATATGGGACTCGTTGTTGTTTTCTGACACATTGGTCACCACATCTGAAACTGGAAGGGTAGGCATTAATAAATTATCATTGTCGATTACCCTTGAGTTAAAGCTGTACTGGTTAAGCTGCACCCCAAATGTGAAAAATTTGATTTAGGAAAGAAAGTCAGTTAAATTTTTTAAAAAAAGCTTGAAACAGTCATTTGACACATTGTGTGTTTCTAAACAATTTTGTGACATTCAGAGTGTTAAATTGCTTGCTACCTGCTAACTCGTGTCCTATTCTGGGAAAATGAGAGAGGCTAGAGCATCTTATCTTTCATTTGTGGTTGTGATGGACACATACTCAGGCTTTTATTGCCATGATGAACATAAACCTCCTACAATGTACGTAGCACTAAGATACAAATTAAAGTTTATTTAATGCTCAGTGTCCTCGTCTTAGATGTTTGTGTGTGTTGCTGTACTAATGCCTTGTAGGAAAGGTGCATCTGCTCATACACAGGTTTTTACAATACAGCTGTTGTAAACTGTAGGTGATGGCTACACAAATCATGGGGCCTCTCACTTTTGGATATCTACCGGTAGCCAATATGTAAAAAAAAAACGTAAAGCGTGACCATTGTAATATAAATTAGTGTACATGAGCATTACTTTCCAGTGGTGCTGTTACATGCAATGTGCTAAGTTACAGAAAATATCCATACCCCCCTCCCCCCCCCCCCCCGGAAGTATTTTTTTTAAGAACCCCCACCCCTCTGGAAAGTCCAGTTAGCTTCATACTTTCCTTTAAAAATAATGGCTTTTAAGGTCCCCCACCCCCTAGGTTGGGTATTGATATTTCTGCTCAAGTTTAGAAAACAAAATAATAATCACACTTTTGTAATTTCCTTCTAGGAAATAGGTGAGATGACAATAACAGTAGAGAATGCCACATGGAGAGGGGAGCCATGTTACCTTGTACATGCTAACAGTCATGGAACTGTTGATCAATTACCAATGGGAACATCTGTGACAGGTACATGAAGTTCAATGCATGGCTTGCTGTCCCAGTTTGTATGGTTTGCCCAGGGGGGGTGGGGTGGGGGGTACTCAGGGTATACTAGTGACAGGGAGGTGCAAATGAGGCCAAATTTTTATAGCCAAAAATCAGGCTAAAACTGGACCCAAAAAAGGTCCAATGGCCACAGAATGTAACCTAAAAAGAAGTCCTTTTTATCCACATGCAAAAAAGAGAGCCCATAACAGTTCATGCTTCCAGCTTTCTTTGTTTACATGTAGTTTGTAAATGAAGGTGATACAACCGTGGTACACACAGTTAGAATGTTCACCATCACCCTGGCATACTCCTGTCAGGAAGAAACAAAAGAGCAAAGGAGAAGTCTTAAAATCACTAAATCACTATTTAATAGCTTTGTGCAGTTCTGCAATCCACAGAATACCAGTTAACTTAGTTTAATTACTGTGTTTTAAATGTGTCACAGCTTATGTTGGAAGATCTCTTCAGACATATGAACAAACACACTATGAATATGTCAAGGTAAGTGGTCCATTTGCATGTAAAATGTGGCCTTAACAATGAAATTAAAAAATCATTTTGTTATGATTCAGTGTTTTGTGTCTTTAGAACATCCCAAGTGGGCAGAAGGAACTAATACAATGTAGTGTTCTCAAAAGTTCTGCAGGATTTGGAGAAAACTTACATTCCAGGTTGCCTGAAGCAAGCTGGCAGCTCTAGAGTTGTACTTAGGCCCCAATTATATGGTCTGGGGTACCCGAAACAAATCCCCCCCCCCCCCCACTCCCGCCCTCCGAGTTACCCTGGGCGAGCTAATTTTTCACCTGTTTCTTTGAAAAGTTCAACGAACTGTTTACACGAAGATCACCAACTCATCTTGGGGAGGCAAGACAACTCCGGGGATGAGTTGTCTCACCTCAGTAGGTAGGGTAACCCTGGCAGGTGGGACGACTTTTTCTCATATAAACACTTTGTCTCGCCTACCCAAGATGACTTTTTGCATGCCATGTGTCACGTAACGTCTGGTTTTTGGTTCAAAAACGACTAAATAAACAAAATGTATACTGAAGAAGAAAAATTTAGACAGAGGCTACAGTGATCAAATCAACAAAAAATTCTGAACATAAAGGTCGTATTGAGGTCACGAATATCAAAGTGAGATTTTGGAATAATTAAGTACTGTAGGGGCAACTTTATCTCGGTCAGCTGGGCCAACTTCAACTTCTTATCATATAAACGCTAGGTAAAGTTGTCTCGGGTACCCAAGACAACTTTTCTCCATATAAATGGGGCCTTTAAGTGCATGCCTAGGGCACTTTCTTGTCTACCTAAATAAAGTTTTGTTTATACATTCCAACTGGACACCAAACCTACAGTGCTCAATGTCTTGTAAGATGGAGGCATCTGTATTACAGAAGTAAAATATAAAAGTCTTGGTCTCCTTGGGACCAAATGAACTGTTCCTAATAAGGACGTGCCTGTGAAAAGAGGTTGAGCCGTTGATGATTTAAATTGGCCTTCAGCTGCCCAGTGAGCACAAAAAGCTACTTGCACAAACTCAAAATCCTGCTGGCTGGTTGGAACTTTCCTTAAGCTCTGTTTTGAGCAGAGACTCTGGTCTCATGTTATCTTTAATTTTATGGTTTGAATGACTGTCTGGCTGACTGAGTGGTTGATTAGCTTATTGTTCGACTGACTGACTGACTGACTGACTGACTGACTCACTCACTCACTGACTCACTGACTGACTCACTGACTGACTGGTTAATTACATGTAGGTGATTGACTGAGTGACTGACTCACTGATTGATTGATTGATTGATTGATTGATTGATTGATTGATTGATTGATTGATTGATTGATTGATTGATTGTGGTGTTGTTTAGATACCAGATAACCCACTTGACAAGAAGACTTTGATCTCTCTTGATGAGGATGGGACATATTCTGTGAAAAAGACAAGTTCACAGGGAGAGGTATGTTGTAATCACACGTATTTACATGCAAAATACCTGACTTCATGTGTAATTTGAAGGAGTATTAAGCAACAATCTATGACATCAAGTTAAATCTTCTTTCAGGAAATGCAAAGGATTGATATATGTTACAAAAAGGAGCAGTTTCAGGGCTTCATATCTGAAGGTCAGTTGCTGGGATCAGTATTAAGCTTCTGTTCTTGATTTACTGCAGTAGTCTTCTAATTTAAGTGGTCACTATGGGATTTCATTCACAAATGCAGAAGTTAGAACCACTGGTACAGCTTAAGGTGATTCCATTCAATTGCATTGCGCATCCTTTCTGCGCATCATTTTTTGCGTGATTAGCATGTGCACGAGCGCGCGCGTTCGGAACTTGATAGGTTTTCTATGGAAGTTGAGCTGTTCAGAGAAATAATGGTCATTTTCTCCTAAACGAACTCGGTGACCCCACTTTTTTATTCCATTTATTTAAGCAAAATACGACTTTACATGATATATTCAAATTTGAAGAACTTTTCATTATTCAATTTTGAAATATTCCGGTTGATTCACTATTACAGCCAGATTTTAGGCATTTCACTGGAACCGTGCGGACGCTCGATTTACCTATTATTTCAAATCAGTTTCTTTGTTATGGCAATTTTAAGTCCTTTTACTATAACATTGTACTTCTATCATAAGAATAATGCTTATATTTCATTGCTAGTTATAACTTTGTTGAAGTAATGGTTGTCTCTAGTACAAGGATAGGTTTTTTAATATTGCTGTCTAAAGATAGCAAAGTACCTATATACTACAGCCCCGTAGCGTGAAATCAGACACGGTGACCCCCTCTTTTTATTTTATTTTTTAATGTACTAGGTGTAGTTAGTAACTGTGCAAAGTTTCAACAAAATTCTCATTACAACTTCTTTTTCGATGGAATCACCTTAAATAAACAGCACCACAGGAAAGTCAGTACTGCTGAACAGCTTTCATTTGAATGGTGATACTTAGGATTTTGAAGTTAAATAAACAGCACCACAGTGAGGTAGTGGTCAATGGCTTTTATTTGAATGGTCACACTAGGATTTCGTCCGCATTCCCAAAAGCTGCAGCATAATATTAAGCAATGTACCACGTGAAAGCTCAGTAGCTTTCATTTCAATTGTTATCTTTAGGATTGTTTTATGCAGACCCAGTGGTTAGAACCAGCATTTATTTAATTTGCGTAGATGTATGAAACATAGGTCAAGGTAAATTGCATTTGTTTACTTGAAAAATAAATTAAACACTTCGTTTCAGGCTCAAATCTTTTGCTTCAAAGAATCATGGCCAAGAGAGATGTTCCAGCTGACATGACATTTGTTGCTTTTGACTCAACAACCAGTCTTTGTACATCAACATATGTAAGCTAATTATATGGATACATTATAGGTCTAAAGTATGTGCTAAAACCCCTCTATCTGAAACTGTGGACAGAAATGAAAAGTAGTACAAGATAGTGAAAATTGCATCAAATTTTGCAGTGTTTTCACAAAACCTAACTACTTGTAATTACATGTTTGCTGTTGATTTTTGCAGATTCTGCCCTTTGGTCTTTAAATACAACTGATTGGCTATTCATATTGTTTATGACTTCAGAGTTTGTTTTTCTCATTCCACAAGCATGTTGGTTGCCATAGGTTATTCTTGTGCAAGCATCAAAGGATAAGGACTTACCTATCTAATATGAAGAGAACCTTTCTTAGTACTACTGTATAATAATTGTGCAATGTGGTTTCCTGGCTTTTAATTAGTTTTGGCCATTAGATAGACATGAGTGACCAAGAGAAGCAAATGCCATTGATATTGATTTAGCTAGTGAGTCATTCTACCAGTTGCAATTCATATTTTGAGCTTAGGAATCATGTTCCTTGACAGAAAATGCTTGGTAAATCCAGCCAGAAAATTGGCACTCGGCAAATAATGGTTACAGGACTTCAAAGAACAATCCATTCTGTGCTGGAGTCACCCACGACCTGGGAATCTTATTTCCTCTCCACAGGGTGAGTTTGTGTCGCCACACCTACATGTATGAGAAAATATAATTAAAAATAAATAAATAAATCACTTTATTTAGGTGTCAACGGTATTTAGCACAGAATGCTGACTGGGGACACCACCAAGATCGAATATAGTGACACTTTATTTTGAGTGGAAAACCTGTGGCTCAAGGATTCCAGTTCAAATTGGGATTTAGAAATGTTGTCTTTATGAGGGAGGTGAAATGGGAAACCTGGAGAGCACCCTCAGAGGAAGACTGAGAATGAAAGACAAACTTAACTCTCACATAGGCTGCTACAATTTAAACTCTGTACCAATTAAATGAGAGAAGAGAAAGTGACATCTAGACAATCACACTAAACACAAGTAATGAAAATACTTTTTTGAACTGGAAGATTCATGCAGACCATGCCAGCCTTGCTAGGCTCTTGAAAATCTGCACAAGCCAAGGCTTGATTGATTTTGTTTGCTCCTCATTGGTTGAAAAAATAGGCACTGGGGGGGGCAATAACTAGTTTTCATTTCCTTCAAAGGGGTTAATTATTTAATTGAGGTGACTATTTGAAGTATGTTTTAATTTTAGGGTCAAATATTTTGGAAAGTTTCTTCAAAAGAAGGATAGTAATATGACAAACAGCTGTTATTTTAGGAAATTACATTCAGGTGTTAAACTGATTAATTTATAGAGCTCAGTGGATACAGCTTTTGACGGTTAGTCTTTAACTGCTTTAATCGTTGCAAATTGATGAATTTCTTAGGCATCTAGCAAGTCGAACACAGCTTGGATCTCAAGTGACAATGACCTTGCTCAGATTACCAGAGGAGCATCAAAATGAAGGTAGGCAAAGTGAAGCTTGTACCCAGCCCAGGGTGTTCATTCCATTCTGAAATACGCTGAAACTTTGAGGGGGGGAGGGGTGAGGGTAAACAAATTATCCTGCGCGATGTATTAACAGATTGGAATGTGCCAAGCAAAGAAAGCTCTTGTTTATCAAATTGGCTATACTAGCTAAAGGCAGGATTCAGAATTCGGGGCCAAGATGATAGAAATTAACATTGTGGAAATTTACGCACCACTTTGTTAAGGACACGTGTGGGGGCGCGATGGTGTAGTGGCTAGCGCGTTGGACTTCAGATCCTAAGGTCAGTGCTCGATGCCCAGCCCCTGCCATCGTGTTGTTTCCTTAGACAAGAAATTTTTCTCCACTTTGTCTCTCTTCACCCAGGTGTACAATGCTGCTGGGGGGGTAACCCTGCGATGGACTAGCATCCCATCCAGGGAGGAGTAGCAATACTCTCAGTTGCTTCATGCTACAGAAACCGGGCTAAGCTCCCGCCGTGTGGGCCTTCTTGGCTCGTGTGCGACTTGTAAAACTTCTCATTGTTATTTGGTTTCTGTTCTTCTTGCCTTGCATTTTTGCACCGTATTGTTGAGGGTAATGCATTTCCTCGGGTAAAGGCAACTTTTAAGCAACTTTGCAGAAAAAAGAGCAACTTTTGGACATAATTTTCCGAAAAAAATGAGCAATTTGTGACTACGCCAAATCAGAATACACAGCTTCTTGAGCTGGCAATCACAAGCAAAGGGTGTCTGATATAATTTTTGTCAGTGTCTATCAACCCTTTATGTTGTAACAGTGACGAAAATAAAATTTCCCTTCACATTATCACTACTTGTTCAAACAATCAAGTGACGAGAATAAAGAAAGTGATCACCACTTAGCTTAGTTTTACCACATCACCACCACCACATCACTTAGTTTTACTCAGCTCGATTAGCTTTGTAGTTATCCTGAGTAAACATTACCTCTTTTTTGTATTAATATATTATATTGTAAAGTTTAACTTTTTTTCCTTTTTCTATTTGGTAATAAAGCTTGTTGTTGTTGAAAAGTTGTTCACCAAGGATAAGATGTCTTGGTATTTAGACAAATTTTCCTTTAATACCAGTTCCATAAGAAATGTATGGAGAACGGTAAGGAGAATATGCATCTAATATTCTTTACATCCTGGCTTAGAGAGGTAAACCATTTTGTTGGTCTTTTTTCAGATACAGAAGTGTCGGAGGAGACACCAGCAGTCAAGCCTCTCAAGTGGGAGGAAGATATGCAATTGTTCTCACGTTTTTTAGACCGAAAGGTAAAATCAGATTTTGTACTCCGCTTCCTCCTGCAAACTGTGTTAGGCCTCGGAGTTGAGTTTCATTTACGTTAAAGTATACTAGACAGTACATATACAAACGTACATAAACTTTATTTACTTCGGATTTTAGGGTAGACTTTGCATTGGTGACATCACTCATAGACTCGTTTCTGTTCGTTATATTACGCATTCTTTCTGTTTGACATGTAACGTAGAGTAACACATCACGCAGATTCGTTTCCTTTCGCCATATAGCGCACAGACTCGTTTCTGTTCCCGCTAATGTATAGACTCGTTTCTATTCGTCACATTTCTTAGATTCGTCTCTGTTCACCACATTACGCATAGACTCGTTTCTGTTCGTCACTTTGCGTATAGACTCCTTTTTGTTCGTCACATTACGTATTGACTGTTTCTGTTCGTGACGGTACGTATAGACTTTGTCTCTGATCGTCACGTTACGTAAAGGCTTTGTATCTGTTCGTGGTGTTACGTATAGTCTCGTTTCTGTTTGTCGTTTTACGGGTATACTCGTTTCTTTCTCACATTAAGTAAAGTCTTTATTTGTGTTCGTCAGCAAACCAACAGGTTTCGTTTCAATCAGTGTTCTCCTTATTAGGCGTTAACCGGTAAAATTTACCGCTTTTAGTACCGCTTGTTAGCCGGAACCACATACTAACGCCTGGGTTAGAAACATTTAGATTCAACAGTTTGGGATCGAGAAAGATTTATTATCGGATTGAATTATGAAAAGATTTATGTCAGTCGTACTACGTACCACGTAAGTCTTGTCTTGTCTTGTGACTTTTCTCATTGCCCATGCGTTTGTACAATATTAGACGAAGTCTTATCATCCAGACATTTCTAAGTTCGTTAGATAATAGTCTCATCTTCTCTACATTTCTTCGCACGTTTTCTACCTTTGTAAGATGTTAGTCGTATCTTTTTAACGTTTCTCCCTATGCTAATAAATTCCTAAGGTATTAGTCTTTTCGACATCTTCCGTGCGATAGTATGTTCGTCGGTGTCTGTAAGGTCTTATCTTCTCGACTGTCGACATTTCTTCCGTACATTAGAACATTCGAAAAATATTGTTATGTTCTCCGCGTTTGTCCGTGTCCTAGTATATTCATAATTAAGATGTTGTTAATAGTTGTATCTCCTTAACATTTCTCCGTACGTTAGCATTGTCGTAAGATGTTAGTGTCATCAACTTGACGTCCATCTCCGTATGTTGGTTTGTTCAGGTTTGTTCGTAAGGTGCTCTTAGTATTGTCTTCTCCTCGAAGTTCTTCGTTTGTGCCTTTGTAAGGAGTATGTCTCATCTTTTTCGTAGGCGTTTCTCAGTACTTTTTTCAGGTTGCTGTAAGCTTTTTCTTCTCGACGTTTATCTGTACTGACGTCAATACGTTTCTTGGAAAAGGAATCGCAAACGTCAACCGTTTTGAAGGCTTTTCGAGACGTGTGTGAGCCTAGTGTCATGCCCGCAACATCACGGGTCTCATGACGACAATTCCACTCCAGGGTAGAAAACGATTTTCAACAGAGATGCTTTACCGGTCTGAAAAACTGATTTACCTGTTACCCTGAAAACTAGGGAGAGCACTGGTCTCTGTGCGTCAGTTAACCTACAAACGTCGTTTCCGTTCGTTAATTGAACAAAAAACTGAGTTTGCGTTTCTCTAGAGACTTTGTGTCGGCCTGTCTGTTTACGTACACTCTTCGGTTCTTGTCGTCTCTCGACGTAAATTGTTCGTTTCCCTTATTCAATTTACAAATGCAGTTCGTTTCTTTTCGTGTCCTGACTTATAATCTCAATTTGTGTTCGTCAGTTCACCCGTATCCAGTCTTCTTTTCTTTTCGCCAGTTTTCGCTGTTGGCATTCTCAAACTAACTGATATTTCATAAGGAGAAAACAAAGGAAAACACTATCGTGACGGTGGTTTTGGATACCTGGTCTAATTAGCACTAAATTCTGCGCACTTTTGCTTTGAATTTCTCTAAGAATTTTTAATAGGTTGATACGCTATATCAAACACTTGAAAGAGTGTTTCATCAGGTATCCAAACACCTCAATGTCGGTTAAAAAGCTCGGCTGTGCCACATCTTTTCAACCCCCTTCTCGGTGTGTAGATATCCTGATGAAACACTCTATACCGTGTTTGATACATTACTTCGTTTCTGTTCGCAAATTCACGTATTGTCTTCGTTTGCTTTCGCAGGCGGAGTTGGCTGACGATCATGCCACTTACATGAGGAGACATCCTGAACTACGAGCCCTGCTTGCAGACTTCCTTCAGTTCCTTCTGCTTCGAAAACCTGATGACGTCACCGGCTTCGCCTCCGAGTTTTTTGGCGCCTTTTCTACTGCTGCGCCGTCTGCATCCTCGTTTGCACGCTCTTCTCCAAGCCCTGCGCGACCTTCCTCCATGCCATAGGAACGTTTTAGGCAATTTTTTTTCTTAGACGCTCTACAAGCGAATAGCTTTGAAACAATATTGTACAGCAAGCAAAGAATTCAAAGAAAAGAGACTTTATTATCTTATTCAGCCCGACCGAAGAATTGAAGATATTTAAGGCTGGTGTTAATCGATTTTCTTGAAGATATAGAAAGCTTCACCACTGTTGACGCATTCTGAAAACCATTAACGGACGTTTCTTAGCTTTTCGTACGCAATTCGTCTTAATCATCTCAAGCTTTAACCATGCTTGTTCCTTTATGGTTACTACGTCTCTCTGGTTGTTTTTCTGTCCTAGTAAACTATTTTATTGACGTTTTCCGTGATTTGAAGAAAATTTTGTATGTTGAAAAATAATTCAAAATAGTCTGCCCCGAGCGGCACGTCTATATTCACTTCAAAATGCCATTGCACATTGGCCGAATTTTTTGTGTGTTAACATGTAGCTATGTATTGAATATATGTTGAAGTCTATAGTGTAACTAAGCGTGTTCTTTTATTGTATTTATTGTTGTTCGCGTTGACTTTGGCGCCATTTGTAAAGGGAAAATGTTATAAAATGCATACGAACTGTTTTGCTCCCTTGTCGTTGTCATCATCAATGTTTTTAAGTAACGAGAGTGGGATATTTTTTCCTTTTGACGTTTCGGTCAAACCCGAAAAGTAAGCAGTGTCTTGACACCCTGCCATTGTTCCATTAACTTGAAGCTTGTCAGCATTAATAACCTTGTGGTGGACGATTATTGTGAGGAGGAGGAGAAGAAAGAGGACGACGACGCCTTAAAGATTAAGGACCCCATTAAGGGGGGAGTCAGGGGGGGGGGTGTGTGTGTGTTATTTTTTTCTTTCTTTTTTAGGCAGAAAAAGACATCCAAATGGACTCCTTTCACGTGAGAGCGTTTCGGGTTAACAGAAGACTATTTTTGTCCAATTTGTTGATCATTGACTTTTAATTTCCAATCACTTCGAAGTTCAAGGGGTAGCTAGTCGGGCGGGACGAAGTAAACCGGGCAATCATTGGCGCGGTCCCGTCCCCACTAACAACCTCTGGTTCTCCTAGGGTGCATTCACCTTCAAAACGCAATTTTTCTATATCACAATAATACATTAATTACTCCCTCAGCCTTCTTTAAAGTCGTTCTAAAAGCTACAGAAAGGAAATTCTGGCAACTTCGTTCCCAGGGTCTTTGGGTGAGGCAGTCCAAGATGGCGGAGACTCGGCCCCGACTGTCCGCCACCCAACCCTCAAATTCTGAATGACTGTGGTGTAAACTGCGCGTGCGTCGCACGTTTGACCGCTGTGAAGCCCTGAAGAAGCTGGGACATATTTAACCTGAGCTTTTCCTTATACCCTTAGTTATTTCTCAAAGTGATTGATAAAACCTTTCAGTGAAAACGCCCCCTCCCATTTTCAGCCGATATGACGTTACAAACACTATTCATGAGAAAAGATAATGGTGTTTCAAAGAAAGGAATTGTATCGTATGAGGAAGAGTGTGACTTGATTTAAGAAAAATAAGGGAGGGTTCATAATTTATGTAGAGGGGGGGCTATGGTGATTTTAGGTTTTTTTCCCTTGCATTTTTTGGAAGCCCCCCCCCCCCTATTATTTGGTATGTTTTGTCCCTGGTCCCCCCTCATTGCATAACCCTCAACCGTGGGCAAAATACCATGACTCCCCCCTCCTCCACCACCACCACCCAAGAAACCGCGATGACTAAAACAAGACATTTTTAGTCTCACAATTAACCACATTATGACAATTGTTTAATAAGCAAAACTACTAATCAGTTTATTGAGAATGAAAAACAAATTTATCAAACTAATCAGCATAAATAAAATGTTACAGCTTACATTTACTGCAGTCTTCTAAACCAGCTTCTGAAACCAGCTAAAATTGGCCATTTGGTTTGTTGAGGCATCATTCCAGAAATATTTCACGTGAAAAATACACCCAGAATGTGTTGATACACACAAAGTGTGCTAACATCATACTTTAGCTTTAGGTTGTACAAATTAGGTTTAAAATATTATCATGCAATGGGGTCAATTGTGGCCATTTTTAATGTGGTCTATACATTTTATGCCCCCCCCCCCCCCTCTTATACTATCTTTCACACCAGGAGAAATTTGCGATAGCCCCCCTAAAACCTAACCGGAAAAAATCATGCCCCCACTAAAAATCGCCATAGCCCCCCCCCCCCCCTACATAAGTTATGAACCCTCCCTAAGAAGTGGGAATCTTGATAACCCGAATCACAAAACCATAACAGGTGTTTAAGAGTACCTTTTAATTTGCACTGAGCAAGAAATGCGGGAAAACGATTGCTTTTTTAGCATAAGACTATCACCAAATGGCCGATTATATGTGTTCTTTTAGAGTAACCGGTTTTCGGAGTTAATTCACATCGAGAATGGTTCGGCTCAGGCTTAACATTAATCCCGTATCCAGACAGAAGTACAGATACTTCCGACCAAATTCAATCTCGTGCCAAGATTACAAGGTAAGCGTCATAAAGCGCTTTTCAATTTTGTGTCATAAAACCAAAACGAAAGCGGTTACTCCAGCCAATCAGAGCAAACACAAATTACCCAATGAATCAATCAGAACGCGAAGGAAATACATTTAAGAAGCACGGGAAAACACGTGCAACAGAGAACACAATTGGTCTTGGTTTTACTTCTGAGTGGTTGAGAAAGTGGCTGGTTGGTTTCTTGACGTACTTCAGCGGGTCTTTGAATATGGCGGTGATCAGTAATAAGTTTGTTGCCACCGTGATCGGACTCAGAATCGCTAAGGTAAAACCAGAGACCAATTCGGTACGCGCAAACAGAATCTGTCCAAATTTATCGGTTTGATTTGTTTGATTAAAAGGGGCTGATCCTTCGCAAGAACTTGAATCCAACTAGAAAATTTGCGTGGTTATACCGAGCTGTTTTTGAAATTCCGCAAAAAGTGGCCCAAGATTATTAAACCAATCACAGATCGAAGTAGAGCAAAACCAAAATAAACGCAAATTGCTTTCGACAGTCAATCGGTCTTGGGCTGTATTAAATAAATAATAATAATATACAAATTTATATAACGCTCGTATCTCAAAGTCGAAGAGCGCTATACTAAAAAGGGGGGCTTTTACATATTAAGGAAATGAGAGCATTTGTTCTTGGAACCAAATTAAAGTGCCCATTGTGAAAGAGGTGGCCCGGCGTGTGGTTTCAAAGTATCGCAAGTTAAAAAAAATTATAAAGGAGAACAAAAGAAAAGGAAAACATTGACCTCCACTGAGTAAATTAAGTTTAAGATTTTAATTTCGATTTCTCATTTACAACCGAACGAGACAACGGAATTTTGATTACATAATTTTATAGAAAACAGAACTATCTAGATGATATGATAAATTTTTACACCCCTGTCTCCAATTCAGGGATCTTTCCCGTGATAAGAAAGTCTAAAGATTTTCTATACGTTGGGAGCCTCCAGGCAAAAATAAATGCGTCAGCGGCAACCTTCATGAATAGCAAAAGGTCGGATATTCTTAACAGAATGTTCAAACTCAATTCTTCTTCTAAGCTTCCAGTTTTTCTGTATAAGAAAACGTAAAATACCCCGATATGTGGGAAAGCCGCAAAAAGCAGTATAGCCGCAAGATAAAATGTCATGATAATGAAATTCCGGTCAAATAATCGGCAGCGATTTTGTTTTTTCACAAGATGTTTCTTTGCACCGCTGCGCTGCTGCGAACCGTCATTTGAGTTGGATGAGGAAGGGAGTCGGTTGATTATGTTTTGATGTTGTAGGCGGCCTCTGAATGCTCTGTACATCATTATCTGAACCAATGCTAGGACTATCGATATAAGCGTTGCGTGCAGAGTTAAGTTGATTTTAAAAAACACAAACTGGTCGACACCTAGTACAGGCAACAAGCTAAATATCGTGAAATAAACCCACGTTATTACAACACAAGATATCACCATTTTCTTCTTCACCCACGTCTTGTATCTGTAAGGACATTCGATTGCGATGACCTGCACAACAGAAAGCATTAGTACCATCATGAATGACGCATTAAGCGATGCTGTTGATATTATAGAACCAACGAGAAACAGGCTTTGCGAAATAGCTTGAAATTCTGCACCGGCGCGAAAATATCGGCAGAAATAGTACATCGCAAAAAACGGCTCAACAAGCAAACCACATAGCAGATCCGCTACGGACAGTCCAAGGACGAAATGGCTGGTTGGTTTCTTGAAGTACTTCAGCGGGTCTTTGAATATGGCGGTGATCAGTAATAAGTTTGTTGCCACTGTAATCGGACTCAGAATCGCTAAGGTAAATCCAGAGGCCAGTTCGGTACGCGCATACATCATCTGTCCAAATGTATCTGTTTGATTTGTTTGATTAAAAGGGGCGAAACTTCCACTCTCATTGCTCATAATTATTACCATTGGTTGATCCTTCGTAGAATGAACTTGAATCCAGCTAGAACATTTGCGTGGTCGTACAGACCTGTTTTTCAAGTTCCGCTTAGCGCTTCGTATCCACGGCTAACAGTTTACCTGCGCAAATTCGCGCATCGCCATTGACACTTATCTTTTTCACAAGCGATCTTTTTGTGGCCTCATCAACGCGCAATTGTTGTGCTTTCCGTCGACGTTTGCTCTCACAGTACTTAATTCCTATTGCAAATGAAGCTTACAATACCACCTTGATCAGCTTACGTTAGATCGGCCCTGGGATCTACTTCAGAAGAACGAAAACTGACAAAAACTTCCGGCAAATATTGAAAAGCGTGCGAAGTTAAATGCAACTTTTTATAGCCTTGGTCTTATGGTCACGTACCTAGAAATGAAAAACCAGTTACTTTCGCATGAGCAAACTTGGCCGCAGATCCAAAACATTTTACATAGAGACAACGAATCTGTGTAAACAACATAGTCCCAATTAACAAAACAAGGGAAGAGAAAATTAAAAAAGAATATTTTATTTCAACTTTGCCGGCAGGTGCAAGAAACCCGTCTGATTATATGCAGTGTTTTGCATTCACCCCATTGACATTATCTTTC
The DNA here is from genome assembly GCA_964030785.1 of Siderastrea siderea. NCBI lineage: Eukaryota > Metazoa > Cnidaria > Anthozoa > Scleractinia > Rhizangiidae > Siderastrea > Siderastrea siderea. The sequence goes on from OZ034971.1 coordinate 11,824,237, forward strand.
CAAATCGGTACTTAAGTTGTATTCGCGGGCCAAATATAGCTACGGAGGATACAAAGCAATTATTTTATGACTCAGAGCTATCGACGATTCTTCTTCAATATCTTTTTCGGTGAGAACTAATGTATTTTCACAACCATGCGTGGCCAGTTCGAACCACATTCAATTTGCTTTGCGCGCTTAGTGCCTTACAAAGTAACTCTTTCCCTTAATGGATTATACTTTATTTCTCATATTTATCATTAGGAAAAAGAAAAACAAACAATCTGAACTTAATAAGATACTTTACCCCTGGAAATTCGATCATTCTACAGGGAATTATTTTTCTCACATTTCATAAAATCAGTTCCTTTTTCAATGAGAATGGTTTGAACCCAAGCGATCACATAACAAAGCAAACCGCAACCGGTTTAACTTAATGGCCAATACTTGCATCGCCCGAGAACTTCATTTTCGCACGTAAGCAAATTACATTTTGAGAGGCGATGGATCCTGAATTCGAGAATCAAAATTGCAACGATGTAAACTTGTCAAAATCTTAAAGGGTTCTTCCAAGTGCGCAAATGTACAAATGACGTGCTCCCTGGCGGAAGAATTTATCCATGATTATTTTAAAGATAAACTTGGATGCAAACTTTATTTTAAATTTTCTTTTTTCCCAGCAGGTGTTTCTTAAGGGGAAATCGAAACAATAACTGCTTATACTAAATGATGAAAAATAGCCGAAACAACTATTCTTTACTCACTGAAGGCCATTTTAAAAACATTGAAAACAACCGGTTTTTTTCTTGAATCTTAGTGAATCTATTATAGGGTTCCTTAATGAACACCGGATCTAATAATAACAGCCGGAAAATTATCGCTTAAAGAATCTTTTGTGTCTTTGTTTCGAAATAGAACCTGAAAACGCAATTGTGAAGCCATTTGCACGTTTCATATTGGTGAATCTGTTTTTAGACCATTAAATCAGATAAAAGAACGCGCGTTTTGTTAGCACTAAGTCTCTTGAACGTGTTTTTTCCCAACCCATCAGTCAGTTATCAAAAATGAATCCGGCAAACAAACTGCGAAATGGCAATGTTTAATCGTGTCAAATTTAGTAATTTTATAAAAAATTGATTTCTTAAACATACTAACACCTCAATCTAAAGATAACTGAACAAATTAACCGATAAAATTTGAGGACTGTTGAGGCGACAGCAATTGCATATTCAATCTTTTACTTCATCATATTTTTACCATCCGTAAATTTTTCAGCTCACTATGACGGGAGAAACTTGGCGCGATTGCCTGCCTCCAAAATCTCTTATCACATATTTTTTTCTTCGTGCTAGTTTAGGATAAACTTGCAAAACTGAACGAGGGCAAAATATTCTAATACTTACCTAACCGATAGAATTTTATTTTTATGGTTCTTTCGCAAAATTTTCAAATAGCTCAGTTGATAGGGTAAACTGGTCATCGTATCTGAGGAGATTCAAAAGCCGACGTTTCGAGCGTCAGCTCTTCACTATAGTGGATCCACTCTGTCGAAGGGCGCTGGAAACTTCGGCTTGATGGCTGCCCTCAGCCTCGTTCCCAGTCGTCCAATGTGACGTCACCCGACGAGCTCGGCAGGAAAATTCGCTTACGGCCTCGCGCTCGGTTCCAAGCCTCCCTCAGTCACCCGAAAGCGCATAAAGACCTGGGGACGAGGCTGGGTTGACCTTATACTGAAGTCTAACCTTGCATACGGTGAAATTTGAATTAACCAATCAGCACTCAGTAGGCGGGAAAAACTGTGGTGTCCTGACGTCACGCAGATTTTGTGCTCTTCGCTTCGGTTTCTGCGTGATCAGCGAAGTTTATACTGTGGAAGTGCGGTTTTATTTTACCGTTTTCTTCAAATTTACCGCTTGCCTTACTTCAGTTTATTAAAAGTCACAACTGTTTGCAATTATATGGACTGGATGAGCAACCAGGATCGATTCAAAACTCTTTTCTGCGGCGAGAGACTTCGCTAATTGGACTTGACTGCAAAGGAGGTGGTAAAAGTTTTCCTCTTGTCCTACTGAATATTATTTTTCACAAGAAACTTCACCTCCCTTTCACTCTCCTTGGCCTCGTTTCTCACATGGATGTCCGCTAACTGAGCAGCTCTGCGTAGCGTCGGGTCGGTCCTTGTAAAGATCTTCGCTCACTTCATACTTGTTTTCATCGTGTACCGTACTTCATGTCTGGTTTTAATTCACCCCAACTTCCAGCTGTAATTGCCTGCTTTCAAAAGTGTCATTGCATCTCAACGACATTGGTCTTATCGGTTAAAGAAAAATGTTCTGTTCATCAGATCAGAGATACATCATAAATGTTTGACAAGTTTGATCCGCGGTCGATCGTTGTATGGTTGCGCTACACAGCTGATGCTTCAAATTGGAAATAGGCAAGACCCACACCCGGAGACGAATGAAAATGCCTTTTTAGAATCTGGAGCTTCCTTATGTCATAGTAACAGCAAAAAGCTCGTAGTCAAAAGCCGCAGAAAATTAACTCTTCTCAAAAGGCAAAACTCACCTGAAATTCAGGCCAAACAAAAACAACATGCGGACCGCTGTGGAAACGACACTTTCGCTTGCTTTATTCACCACGGAAAGTCAAAATAATTATTACCTAGCCCGTCTTTCTAAGTGGATAATGAACTTGACTAACTTGGATTGGAACGGTATAAATTGCAGGAACAATGTTTATTTAGGCAAATATTGATATGTCTATTTTCTCGCTTCAATTTCCACGCTAGGTAAGGTATCTTTTAAAACTTGCAATCAATCGACTTTTACAGACAGAGAGCAAAGAGAGGAAAATGTGTAATTTCTCACGAGATTTCAAGAAGATTTAAATTGTTATAATTAAACGCAACAAATTTGAGAACAACTCTAGGTTTCAGGCAGGAGGAGTTTATTCAAAATGGAGAAATGAAAGTAGCTTTAAAAGAACAAAATGCAGATCACAGCGGTCCTGCATCAGTCCGCAGTACCGAAAGAGATTTGGAAATATAAAACTGCGTTACGTCGGATTCGTTGCAAAAAGGAAAAACCGATAACCTACAGGCGACTCTAAGAGATGAAGTTGTTCTTCAGAAACCGATTAACAAATTTATGATCCGGCTGTTTAGTTTAAGCTTATTTCTTGGGTTGTAGGTGTATTAAGCTATGTAAAGTGTCTTTCGAAACTTGGGCGGCTTACATCAGAAAATGGGAGAGTGTGATAACTTTTTCTTCCTCAACAAGCACTCGTAACGCCATTCAACTTGTAACGATGCTAATGTCACTTCAACTTCTGTTTTCCAGATCGTGCAAAACCGCAAAAATTCTTACTGGAATTGGCTGTTTTGTAGCTGTCGGGATCTCGGCGTTGTTGTTGTTTCTCTGAATTTGATCCCAGTGGGAAGTAGAGCAGCTCGAGTCAACTCTTCTGATATAAGGAATAAATTCTAGTGTAATATTACGGTTTTAGTCATCGTCTTGTCGCTCTTCATACCCCTTAAACAATGAACACTTTTAATACAACACAAGCAACACAAAACAAACGCTAGCGGCTTCGGTCTTCGTACTAGTTTTTACCTTTGTTGCAAGCGCACAAAACCCCGTAATGCAAAAGTGTATTCATTGAGTAGAACAACAGGGAAAAGAAAACTTTTTGCAGCAAAAGTCAACTCAATCTACGCGTCAGTCGCTATAAACTCTTGCTTTTGTTTACAAACCGCAAATTACTGGAGTTTTCATTTGTAGCATTCTGAACCGTAACCGGAAACGAGAACACAGTGCATTTCGCAGAACACCGACAGGACGACCGACAGGACACCACGGTTTTGACTGCCGCTCGTACCGCGGGCGCAGTTGCCGTATGCAAGGAAGATAAGATAAGATAAGATAACTTTATTTATACACGGTTTTTCCATCAGTCAATTAAATTACTGGACTATCTACCTATCTAACTAACTACAAAAATTTAATAACAACAAATTCAAAATAACAAAAGAAAAGTCTGCTTTTCATGGAGGCCGTGTCTAAAATTCACTTACATGTAAGATTTAGATATTACTTTAAACTGTGCCGACTTAATTTAGATTTGAAATCGGCCAGTGAAGATGCTTGTCTTAGGTCTACAGGTAAGTTGTTCCACAACTGAGCTCCGCTGTACGAAAAACTTTTTTTGAGATAATCAGTTCGAGGTTGTGGAAGAACTAATTTGTTTTCGGTATTCCTTAAACGATAAGCACTAACATCGTCACGATATACAAATCTTGATCTCAGATAATCAGGAGTCATACCATGTAATGTTTTATACATTAGGATAGACTTCTGTTCCAATCTTTGATAATAGAGTCTTCGCCACCCCAGTGTCCGGAACAAATCATCTAAATTACTATCATAGCTCGCAGACATTAGGGTACGAGCTGCGCGGTTTTGAAGCCTTTGCAGTTTTTCAGCAAGGCCCTTGTTACAGCTTCCCCACACTACGTTGCAATAATCAAATTGTGGTTGAATAAGGCTATTATAAACTTTGATTAAAATATTAAATGGAGTGAGATGCCGAATTCGTTTAATTGCACCAATGGCACAAGCTATCTTCTTAGAAATGTTTTCAATATGACACTCCCAGTTTATATTTTGATCAATATAAACTCCGAGGGATTTAGCGGAGGCCACTTGTTCTATTGCGTTCTCATTTATAGTAAGAAAGGGACTTTCCGTAAATTGTGATAACTTCTGCCTTGATGCAATAAGCATAAACTCAGTTTTCGTCATATTTAGAGTAAGCTTGTTAGCAGACAGCCATTCTTTCACTCCCCCAGCGACACATCACCACATCACCACAATTTCTAGAGAAATAAACCCTATTATTTTTTTATACCTCTGTCGCTAAGAACGCTGGCTCGAAAAAACGAAAAAGGTTTTCTACTTGAAACATTACGGCTAGTACATTTTCGATTGGAAAGGGGCAAAACCGCAAAATCAATTCATGAGCCGGTCGACCTCACAGCGGTCCGTGAAGCAATTTCGGACCGTTCACTGACAGGCCTTGAAATTAAATTTTTTTTTCCCAGGAGCAATTCTGCTCCTAGGTCCAAAATGTTTGGAGTAAATTTGGTCTAACGAGGAGCACAAAATGTATTTATTGCGAAAATGGGCCAAAAGTTGAAGGAGCAAATTTGCTCCCAAGCTATTTTTTAAGGAGCAAATGTCCTCGAACCAGTCGCAAATTGCACGTTTGCGACCGTAAATTTCGAGCCCTGCTCAGTGAACCAATTAGAATTCTGCTTTTCATCACAGACCACTATAGCCATACGTATACAAGCAGCAGTATCGCAAAAGGTTTAAAATTAAGAGGCGGAAGCAGAGTGATTTTAAACTTCATAAAGCAAGAGCTACGAGTTTGGCTTCAAAAATATTCCTAAGAAAGCGTGTTCCTATGAAGTTTTACAATGATCACGCAAAAATAACAAACAAAAACAAAACAATAGAAAACAAAGCAAGACGAACTTAAAGTTGGTATACTTTGCTCTAGCTGCGAAGGAATGAACGTCTCCCCTTCCTTTCGGGAGTCGCAAGCAAGTTTCGTACCAAGCCTAAACGTTTCATTAATATAAAGTCGTCCAAGAGTAGTTTAATTGTGTGAGCCGTAAGACGAGGAAAAGTAACAACCCACCGATGCATCAAGAGTTCAACTCTTGATGTACAAGGTACATTCTTCTTTTTACTTTACTTTTAGTTAGCTACGTTGCTCGTTGTGGAATATTCCAAAGAGAAAGGCATCCCATGTGGTTTATCATAAACCATAAATAAAAGAAGTTACTGCTTTGATTACTGCATCTTTCAATGATGTAACCTCTGATTCTCAGCTTGCATTTCTTACTACTCTTCATCATCATGGCGGAAGTCTCAAAAACAAGGAAGCTACTTCAAGGAGTTAAAAGGTCACGTTCTTGCGTTCTGATTGGCAGATTTCGATCCACTATGTTTTTCACAGTCTGTTGGTTGCCGAAGTAAACATGATCGAAAGATGTAAAAATCGGCTTGACAAGGTTATTGAAAGGTGCTGTAAATAAACAGTGACACCAGCAACTTGGCAACGATTCAAATCGTTTATTTTTCATTTCGTCAAATACAAACAAACTGAATACACAATTGCAGTAGAACCTCATGAGGGGTATTGTCCCCAGATCCCGAGCCACCTTAAGATGATTCAGCCTCATGGGCGTGCTGTTTCTTCTCCTTCGGGACCACTACCACAGGAATATGAGCATGATGAATGATGTAATCACTGGTGCTTCCTAATATGGTACGACGAACAGTTCCCATTCCCCGGCTGCCAACCACGATCAACACGGCATGCTCCTTATGGGCAGTTTTGCAGACATGCTCTCCTGGGTGACCAGCTTGAACGATAATTTTGGCTGAGACCTGATGTGAATGTGATGAAGAAAACAGTTATGGCTTCAAGCTATTTATTATGTGCCTATAAATTTTGTTAAGCTGCCCCACAAAGGGTGGGGATAGGGGCATGTAATGCATTTGTTTCAACCCCCCCCCCCCCTCTCAATGCTGTACAGGAACAAAATATGGGTCAAATCACATTAAAGCTGTCAATGCTCAATTTCTCCACAACAGCTCATCCCAACCCCCACTTGATACAATTTACAATAGGAACAATTTATTGCTCCAGACAGTAAAAAGTGACCAAAAGTATTATCTTCCCCTCTCCTCCCCTCATGATAAACTGTGCTACCATGGCCTAATTTTAAGCTGACTAATATTATTTTTACTAAACCCTCCATATAGTCTACACTTGGATATATAGGCTACCGATTCTCACTAAATAGTAAAAACAACCATCGCAGCATTTCAATCTACCTTCAAAGCCTCACACTTGGCTTTGTACTTGTCTTCCAAGTCTTTGATGTACTTCTCATGTCTTTCTACTTCCTTCTTCCACTCTTCTGTTGCCATGGCATCTGTGACATAGCAAAATATAGGTCAGTAATGTGTATGTGTTAATTTTAACAGTTACAATCACAGAGCTGCCGATAAATTTCCCACTATGGCATGTACGTGTTGTTACATGCCATTATTATTACTGTAGGAGATCCACACAGCTATTGTTACTTCACTGCAAGTTGTTCTACACTGTGTATTTTTTTGCTAACTCAAGCCAGGAAGAAGACAGGCTAACAAGAGGTAAATCTTTCCTTTTGATTTCATGATGGGTTATTAACATACTATTACTAAGGAAAGCTCACAAAGAACAAATTACGAAACACAAGGTAGCATACATATACACTCCAGCACCACATAACGATTATACTAAGGAAGAAATCATAATTTAAATTGCATATTCTCACTCGGAAGACAATACATTTAGTGTGCTCTATTGGTGTTGAATGTGTGGTTCCAGAAAATATCCATACCTCCCCCCAGGGATGGTTTTTTACTTTGAACCTTCCCCCCCCAACCCCTCTGGAAATTCCAGTTTAGCTTCATACTTTCCTTTAAAAATTTTGGCCTTTGAGACCCCCCCACCCCCCACCCTCCACCCCCTTGGAATTTCCATTGGCCATCCATGGGGTGGGTAGTGATATTTTCTGGAACCACACAATATCTACATGTAATTAAGCTTAACCTAGAGGGGTTTATAATTTTGAATTCCATTCAAACAATTCTTGGTTAAATTACATTAATAGAAATTATGTCACTAGATGGTACATAGACCGACAATGTGATCATTCAGGCACTTGCAGATTCTTTCAATTTATGAATTCGTATAGTAAAATAGAATGGATTGTTTGCTCCATTGACCCAATGCATCCCTCATAATTTCAAATCACTGCAAACACTACTGCACAAACAAGAAGAAAAAAGATTCCAGATGTCCAGTGAAAACCATACCTTCAGTGAATGCTGTGTTGGCTGAGAGAAAACAGGATGACTAAGGCCAGTTGCTTACAAAAAGGGGTACAGAGAAAGGAAGAGTAATATTTTGACATTATGTACTTACGAGGCAAAGCAGGGGGGTGCAGTTCATGAGAGTGAAGAACAATCAGCTTGTCTCCATCATGGAATATGTGATCTTTATACCCTGGAAAACATTAAACATGAAGTAATGATATTGCAGGTTATTTGTTGTATTGAAGGCATATCTTTGGAGCTCCACCCCTGATCCTTTATATTTTAATATTTTGTAACCCCAGCCTGCAAGAAACTGTATGCAGCCAGTAAAGATTGATAAATCACTTCAGATCTATTTTAGCCATCCCTTTGTGGATGCAAGTCCTGAATAGGTCTGAAATAGTGAAGGACCATGTCTAAAAGGGTCACCCAAATACAACATTGTTTCCCACCCCGTCTGTTCAATTTAGGAAAAAAAGTGAGAAAACTGCAGTAATTCATTTTCGTAGATACCTTTTCCCAGGTGCTTCTTAGTTTTAATTCCTTTGTAAATATCATTGAGTTTTGTATTTTGTTCCTTGTCAAAACAAAAGACTACAAGCTATATACCGTACATATATTTTTTAAGCTGCATTTTTTTGCAGTCAGGTGTACATATAGATTATATATTATTTTATATTATTATTGTTAGTTATTTGTTGTTTTTTTACGAAAAGGGAAAGGGTACCCCTAGATCTCTCACTTAAAATTTTCTTGCTGTTTTTCATGCCACAAACAATACTCTTAACATTGCATTACTTGCATACATTTACTTTACATTCACTTTACATACATGGAAAGTGACTGTGTCACACATAAATCATATTTCTTGGTGAAGATATATTGTAGGATCATCATTTTGGATCATCTACTTCCCCTTTTTCTCCCCAAACAACCAATCCACCTCTTAATAGAGAGAGACGGGGGAAGGGTGGGGAGGCAATAGTAAATGAAACATTCTATAAAAATGTGGAAAATCGCACATTTTGACTCAGTGTTCTTACTGGGATTTTGTCTGGGGAGTCCAAGGGCCCGCTTTGCCGAAAAGTGCGCCCTACAGGAACTTCTTTCTTCGAGTCCCGGTACTTTAGAACAAAAGAAAGAGGCTGACTTTTGCTCTACTGTGGCGATTCATGAACACACACGCTAAGAACAACACGAGCCCACATTCCAAATGGTCAGTTGGATGATTCCAAGATGGTGATCAAGATTGTACTGAAGGAGCTACACTGTATATATGACACACCTCACATGTGGAAATTATATATCAAGAAAGGTTAAAGGATTAAAATGATACTTTGATGTACTGTTTTCATTGAGCTGACCTTATTTTCAAGTAAAAAGCTAGAGCATTCAACTGTCTGCTGAAAAATTATTGTTCAACTAACTTCTAAAGTCTCTATAGCCCATAGCATCCTTGGCACCATCAAGGGCGCATTTACTTGGCTTTTGATGCACCATTTTACTTTTTTGTGTAGCAATCCTGCAAGGCCACAGCCTGGTTAGAACACTACTGGACTGAACTAAGTCAAGAAGTACAGAGCTTCAAAGCTATCCACTTCAAAATTAAAATTTGAAGAGAACACCCTGGCAATAAATGCATTCAATGACTGACATCCCATTGTGGATCAGAATTCCATCGATCAGGGTTCCAAAGGGGTTTAAGGCTCCAGGGCTCAGGGCTAAAAAATGTAGGGTACCAGGGTGCCAAGACAGAAAAATCAGGGCTCTCTAGGGTTCCGTGGCTGTACTCTACGGCTCCATTTAACAAGAATCATTAGTTTTGTCCGGGCTCCAAGTAGAAAAAGGCTTTGAGCTCCAGGCTCCATGAAAAAGTTCAGCGCTCCAAGGCTTCAAAGACCCTGCTTTGATGCCCTGACTGATAATAATTTTGATGTCCTGCCCATATATCGGCCAACATCGGAGGCCCTGTTAGGGGGGTCTGAATAATCCATAATCCTGGGTAAATTTTGGAAATAATCCGCATCCCAATTTTGTGAATGAATGTGTCCCTAAATTACATTTTATTTTGTATCCCTAAATAAAATTCTAACAAAAAATAATCCACAATCTTAAAATTTAGTGCCCAATAAACCGTATCCCTTCTCTAAAACCCTCTAATAATCCATAATTCTAAAACCCTAACAGAGCCGCACATTGGCAGACGTAGATAACGCTCGTGCAAGACCACAGGCTTACCATCCTCTGTTCGTGTGGTGGGCTGTGCATTTATAATGGCTGTGCCGGTTTATCAAATTAGCAAAACTAAAGCCAAAATTTAGGAGTTTTGAAACCAAGGAAAATGAAATAAAAACTCATAAAATTGCTGCCATGGTGTTTTGATTTGTTTCTGTGTTTATTTTGGCGATTTAAGGCTCAAAATAACGGTTGGACTCGCTCAAAAGTACAGAAAGAGAAGAAGGCATGCAACTAGGCGACCCGCAAATTACACTACCCAGTCAAACATTTCGCCAAAAAAGTCGTATTTGCCTGATTCGCTCACACAAAAAAATCTTAGCCCTCGAAAGAATAGTCTAATTCTAGCAAAGTTTTGGTCAAATTTGAGTTAGATTCGATCGCGGATAGACCTTTAGAATCGAGCCCAGACTTTTGACTACGACCATCAATTTGCTTTCTCCCTATGATCTGCAAGAAATCCGAACTCAAAGGAATTCGAAGAATGCTTTTTTCCGTTAAAATTTGAATTCATGTGCAACAAACTGCCGCCCCTGGCCTCCCTACACGAAAATTTTGGTACGTGACAAAATCTTCTCTGTGGTCACCCGAGTGGTGAGTTTGACCAACAAAGGAACCCAGTTGAAAGACACGACTTCCCCTGCGCATAGAAGTCGCTGGGCGCAGAAATTCAAAACAAAACAAAATGAAAGACGCGGACTCAGGCCAGCCAAGAAGAAAAAGACCAAGAAGAAAAACACCGAGAAGAAAAAGACCGAAAAGGGAAATGAAAAATGGTGGCGGTACGTTGAATTGTTGTTTTTTTTTTCTTGTGTGTGTGTGCCATTTACCATTGCCAGACAACTGCAGCTAGTAAGATCATGCGAAATCGTTTCGTTTTAACTGGCTTGCATTTTTCTGTTTTCATGACAGGTACTTAACACAGAATTATGAGTTAAAATCTGGAGCAAAAATTTCCTTGGATGAGATTTTGGAAAAAGTGAGCATTTTCGTTTCACTTTGAAAGGAAAGGAAGTTTGCACCATAGTAATTAAGAGAAGTGTTTGGTAACGGTGTTATCGTTTGCCACCCGAGAATTGGTGGAAAGCAAGCGACAACTTTTTTCAACCTTGGGACCAAGGACTAATACTGCGAGTAATCAGTGGCATGTAATGAATTGTTGAGAAGTTTAATCCGTTCAATATAGTAGAAGCTCGAAAATGTATTTTCATCTCACAGAATTCTTTAACCTGACATGTAAGTGCTTGAATTTTTCTGGTAACACCGCCATTTTTCATTTCCCTTTTCGGTCTTTTTCTTCTTGGCCTTAGGCTGGTCTGAGTCTGCGTCTTCCATTTTGTTTTGTTTTGAAGTTTTGCGCCCAGCGACCCTCAGTCTACACTAGGCTTGGATAAATTCTGCTCGTAAAATGGCTTATTCTGCCTGCCGGCAGTGCTCGTAAAAATCGCTTATTCTGCTCGAAATTCTGCTCGGACACCCTTATTCTGCTTGAATTCTGCTCGGTACCCAAAAAAATTTCAGCCATTTGGGCCGGATTTATTTTCGCAAATATAGAACGGAGCCTGGGCGTAACCCCTAAAAACTAATTAGATATTCATTATGTGTAGCAAAATTGTAACACATCTTACTTTATGTCATTACTATTAGACGAAACACTGAATTTTTCCATTTGTTTTTTATTTAGTTTTAAATTTTTCTTACATCTGTTATGCATATCATTAGTGCTGCTGATTTTCCCTTATTCTGCTCAAATTCTGTTCGAAAATGCCTTATTATGCCGGTAGAATGCTCGCCTCAAAAATCTCTTATTATGCTCGAAATTCTGCCGGCAGAATTTATCCACGCCTAGTCTACGTGCAGGGGAAATTTCGTTCAACTGGGTTCCTTTGTTGGTCAAACTCACCACTTGGGTGACCACAGAGAAGATTTTGTCATGGACCAAATGTTTCGCGTAGGGAGGCCAGGGGCGGCAGTTTGTTGCACATGAATTCAAATTTTAACGGAAAAAAGCATTCTTCGAATTCCTTTGAGTTCAGATTCCTTGCAGATCATAGTGAGAAAGCAAATTGACAGTCGTATTCAAAAGTCCAGGCTCAATTCTAAAGGTCTATCTGCAATCGAATCTAACTCAAATTTGACCAAAACTTTGTTCAAAGACTATTCTTTCGAGGGCTAGATTTTTTTGTGTGAGCGAATTGGGCAAATACGACTTTTTTGGCGAAATGTTCGACTGGGTAGTGTAATTTGCGGGTCACCTAGTTGCATGCCTTGTTCTCTTTCTCTACTTTTGAGCGAGTCCGACCGTTATTTTGAAAACATCGCTTTCGCGAGCCTTATTAAATTGCCAAAATAAACACAGAAACACAAATCAAAACACCATGGCAGCAATTTTATGAGTTTTTATTTAATTTTCCTCAGTTTTAAAACTCCTAAATTTCGGCTTTAGTTTTGCTAATTTGACAAACCGATGCAGTCATTATAATATAAATGCACAGCACACCACACAAACAGAGGATGGTAAGCCTGTGGCAAGACACATGATCAGCGATTCATTCTTCTATTTTAACCCATATTATTGCAGAAGGAAAGACAAAAATCAAAATTGAATTAATTACTGCAATAACAGTGACAGCCGCCGTTGTTCTATTTGTGAATATACCTTTGTTTGGCGCGGGAAAAATCAATCGAGGCGTGAAAATTGACGCGGCTTCTAATTAATTAAGCTTAAGCATTGATTATCTCTCACCGACACCGTCGACCTACATTTAAATTCAAGAAATTATTATCTTTTTTGGAGTGTTTGTTTTAAGAGTAACTCCGTTACCTACTAGTTTTCGCTTCCCCTACTAAAAAGGCTCATTGATAAGCTTGATTAAGCTTAAGATTTAAGGTGCCTTTGCGACAACGTCGAGCATGCGTCAAATACACAGAGAAGAATTCAGTTTGTCACCAAATCTCTCCGTCCAAGTCTTAAAATTGCCCCCATCGTCAACTGGAATACTCAAGTAGGACTTCGCTCATCACATATACGAAAAAATCGGCGAAAGAAACTTTAATTTTTGTTCAAGAATACAGAAATCTTTCATGCATGCAACCTCGTACAACTGATATCATATGCAGACGAAACTGTCTTGCGATTCACGGTAGTTAAGCTTATCTGTGAAAGCAAATGTTACGATTGTATACTCCAGTTAAACAAGGAATTTTGTTCTACTTACAATCAAATGCTCTCTCACTGTGATCGCTTCCATCGACGGCTATAACGACAACTCTTTTCTCGTTTGAGCACGCCATATTTTCAGCTTTCACTCGTTCATTGAAAACGAATACTGTGGGATGTTTTCCACGATCAATGGGCGAATCAATGGGCGGACCAGTGACGCGTGACAGATGCGTGACAGCTTTCACGTATCTTTCAAGGGTGGTATGTGTAGACTTCGTGGTATGAAAAATACATTAATCCTCAAATAATAATTCCTCATTAAAAAAAAAGGAATAGAAATTATATTCATTGAGCGCTGTTTCAAATTTTCGGGCGTTAAAAATTTTGGACGGCAACAAATTTTGGACGGTTTTACTTTGCGACAAATTTTTGTTCGAAATTTTAACTCGTCCTCCGATATTTTTGGGGAATAATGTATGTATAATATAAAATTGTTTGTTTAAGGGCTTATGCGCTGAGCTTATTATATCCACAAGGAAGTTTTTATCAATTATAAGCTTCAACATGTCCAAGGGGTCCACCAAGAGGGCGAGTTATTGCGTTGAGTTAAGGACGGTGCCAAGGGGAAAAAGCAGATCTTAGCAAGGGTTATTGGAATCTAAAACGACAAATGTGAGTAATCACGCATTTCCCAGAGATAATTAACCAACGATAATTCTAAAAAAGCTTTAAAATACAAAGAAAGTATGGCAATTTCTTTTCAAATTTAAGCTCAATTATCTCTGAAAAATGCTTGGTTACCCAAAGTTGGATTCTGGTAGCCTTTGTTAAGATCTTCTTTTTCCACATAGTCATAAACCGCACAAAAATACCTTTGTATTAGCAGGCTCAGCTCCTGGTTCGGAGCAGACCCGAGATTGAATTTCAAGATTTTCCCGCCAAAAAATTTGAAAATTCAATATTCTGCCTTCATAATCTTTAAATTTCTTGAATTTTCCGGCAAAATGCCGAATTTTCAATATTCTGCCGGCATAATCTTGAAAATTCATGATTCTGCCGGCATAATCTTTAATTTCAACATTTTGCTATTAAAATATGGAATTTTCAATATTTTGCCGCCATGTATTCAAGTTTTCTGCTGGCATAATCTTGAAATTCAACATTTTGCCTGCAAAATATGTAATTTTCAATATTTTGCCAGTATAATCTCGAAAACTCAAGATTCTGCCGGCATAATTTTGAATTTCAAGATTCTGCCGGCAACTGACGTTGCAAAATCTTGAATTTTCAATATTTTTCAACTCACCGGAGTTACTCGCCATTGCTAACTCACTGCTCAGTAAAACCCCCAAGTCCAAGAAGTACAGCAAAGGCAAGCAAAGACACTCAAATTACCATATATTTTATCAAGGCATACTATACCTGAAGAAGCGTCAATTTATTCAATTAACACTTGGGGAAAATATGAGGCCAGTTTTGCACGAAACGTGGACTGATACTAGCAAAGCCTGGCAAAGCTTCCTGTTTTATCCAATTTTTAAATTATTTTGATTCTCAAAACCTTCATGATTCCAGTTCTAGAGGTATGTTTCAATTATGAGCGAAACCATCGCACGTTAGTACTAATGTACTTGGGTGTTCAATTCTAATAGTAGAGGCAAGTCTTGATAGGCTCCTCCTAGAGAGGGTTCGAGGTGCATCCGTCTTGTCAAATCACTAAATGATATTGGCAAGTGTTTTTCTTTGGTAACTCAGTGAAATGATACCAGGAACATTGAGCCACACCAGGAGCCCAGGTGCCCCTGGCCACACCCTCAAGCTACCGAATTTTGGCACCTTTGAGGGGCTCCGTTAGACGAGCACCCCTCACTTCTCTAATACGGATCAGAGCAGTAGAACAATAAACGGGAAAACTGCAGACATTTCACTCGCCAAAGATGATTTTATTTATAACGGTTAGACAAAAAACAAAGCAACAACAGCATATCTTCAAGCAAATTTCACTGGCACTCTTCATAATGCGTCTTCTCTTTTTTAGGGGAGAGGGGTGAGGAAGCCTTTGTCTACTCCGCCTTCGGCACCACTACCACTGGCATGTGGGCATGGTGAATGACGTAATCACTCACACTTCCTAATATGGTGCGACGCACTTTTCCCACACCTCGGCTCCCTATTACAAGGAATGTAACCCCCTCCTTTTGCGCCACTTTACAGATCGTCTCTCCGGCGGGTCCAGTCTCCACAACAATCTTCGCAGATACCTAAAAGGAGAGAAGTAGAAAATAATTTCAGGTGTTTTTTTTTCATTCCTCGGTGTGTGGATTGACTGAAAAGAAGATTATATTTGATTTTGAAGAAATGAACTTACATTTGAAGCCTTGCATTTTTCTGTATATTTTCGCTCTAGTTCTTTAATGGCGTTTTCATGTTTGGCAAGTTCACTAGTCCACTCATCCGTCAGAATTATGTCTAAGAGGATAAGATCGAAGATACACATGAGATACAGTTCGTCTTACTTCAGGAAACGTCAATGCCCTCCCCCCCACCTTAACCTACCCCCCCCCCCCCCATTACTGGCTTTTGCAATAAAAAAATAAATAAATAAATAAATAAACAAATAAACAAATAAACAAATAAATGAATAAATAAATAAATAAATGTGAGGTGAGGTGACCCGAATCACCATACACCTTTCATCCCATTGCACCGCCTTCCCGCATCTCCTTCTCCCACACACCTCCCTCCCCATACAATTCCTGGACAGGAGACTTGTCCTGGAGTAGTATGGAGAGGTTTCTATCCTTGACCTCCCGTCCCACCCTGCAGAGGATCAAGACATAGGGTAGAGGAAGAACTGCTCTAGATCTCCCCCCCCCCCCCCCGCCCCCTGTACTCTACTTCCGCCGTCAGGCTTCCCTTAACCTTCCCGCTTTCTCGTCTCACCACACTACACTTTAAAAGTGTAGACTTAAGGTTTTTAAAGCTTCTGGTACTTACGAGGCATAACCGGGGGGTGTATTTCACGTGAATGGATCACAACCACTTGATCTCCTTCTTGGTAGACATTTTTCACAAACCCTGCATAACAACCGAAACAACATCAGCAAGTGATATGTGGCAGTGATATAACGTTCATGCCAATCCAAAAGAGTGGAAGAGGAGTACAATACTAGCCCTGAGCTGTTTATAATGATTTCGTTTCAGTATAAATAGTTTGATTTGCAGACGATTCGGGTGTCGTGGGAGAGCTCGGACTGTTTGACACAGGCTAGAAAAAGGCTAGATCTAAATTAAGACACAGGAGACTTATTGATCAAGAGCTCCTCTAGTATTTGGCTGTGGAGAGGCAGTAGACGACGAGCAATCCCTTTTTCCTCTCAGGAATGGTCGAGGGTGAAAATTGCCAAACGCCTGCCGCGGCGAAACATGACTTGCATGTCGTGAAGTGCGCGTCACGTTTCCATCCGACAGCCCACTTTCGCGCGCGATCGCACGTTCTTCTCGTTGATCTGTGAGTGGAAAGAGGGGCTACTCGTACTCTAGAGGTGCGGTGTTTTAGTGGCTAGTGTGAAGGACTCTTGATAGCCTGGGAACAGGCTAGGGGAGGGGGGGGGGAAGAAAACTTCCGCGCTCGGCACGTTGTTGCACCCTACTCTTTATTCGGACACATTGTCACAATTCACCTCTCTTCGGCTCTCCCTTGCCCTCAATGTAGAGTGATCCAATTTTTGGTTGTTGCAAGTCATTGTTATCAACATTGGGGAGGCGGACAGGGAAAGTGTTCCAACAAATGTGTCCGAAATTGTAGACTTTCTATCGGAAGATGGGAGGGTCGGTGTTCGATGCTCGGGTTCTAAAACGTCTTGTATTGTTTCCTTTAGCTTACACAAGGAACTTCTATTCCACCGATGCGTCCTCTCGCTCCAATTATGGGTACCGGCAAAGGTAGCCCTGCGATGGTCTAGACTAGTTATTTTATGCTACCGTTTCACATTCGACTACGTAAGGAGCCGCTGACAAATTCCATTCTCAAGTCCCCCACTTAACGTTCACTGGACGTTTAGGGGAGGGGGAGGGGGAGGGGGGGGGGTGAGGAGAGTCCGGACTTGCTTGTTAGCGCGGAGCATTTGGGGCTAAACGAAATGATCAACTTTAAAAAGATATTTCACTTCATGTTGAGAACAGCACAACGGAGGAAATATAGTACAGCAGAAAAAGAATTGGGAATAGCCCTTTATAGATTGTGCCAGTAAATTAAGTCAAAGTTGCTCCCAGAAATGGTCAAAAGTTGCTCAAAAGTTTCAAATAATCGACAAAGTTGCCCTCAGAATTTAAAAAGTTGCTTGTAAAAGTGAACTATTTTATTCTGAATAACATCTTAAAACAACATGCAGAAATTGTTTGATGTGTCATAACGTAAGTTTTTCTTTCCAGTGCTGCCATTAGTGAAATAACAATATGGCGAATCCAGTTCTTTAAATAACCGCTAGAAATTTGGTGCGTTGTTCGTGGGCGATATTAAATTAATAACTGCTGACCTGTTTGTGGGCGCACATCAATTCTTACTGAGTTTACACGTCTATAGCATTTCTAGTATCAACCAAAACAACTGCAAAATTTTAGTTCATTTACGTTTTTATACCTCAGATGACTCATTTGTTGCCCAAAAGTTGCTTTGGGAGGCAAAAGTTGCTCTAAGTTGCTGGTAGCACAAAAAGTTGCTCAAAACTCTAAAAGTTGCCAAAAAGTTGCCAAGCACAATCTATTTAGGTCTAATTGGGAATCCGTTGAGATTTTCGAGAATTTTTTTCATGTCGGATAAGTAATAACAATACAAGTTTGTGAATAGAACTTCGAACTGACTCAAACATATGCCGGCATTCATCCTCCTTGCCATTTGGAATTTACGTCAGTTACATCAACAGCTTCATCCCCTTGTACACACAGTGACAAGATATTTCCAACAACGAACGAAAGGCGGTTCTTGATGGTATTGAACACAGTAACTTGAACAGAACTTTGTATTAAATTGTTAACAATCCAGGGTTAACAATCAAATTGTTTTGACCATCTTCTTGTCTTTATAACCGCAGAGGTGGCATTTCTCTGGTTCTTCCTCACTTGGAAAGTCGTGAGCATTTGGTACACAGCTGTAATGATACCATGCCTCACAAGCATTGCAGAAGAGGACACAATTTCCTTTGCTCTTTGCCTTGACTTCTGCCGTATTATGGCCGATTTAGACATAGGATCGTTTTTAATACACAGCTAAATATAGTGGCCTACACGCCTACCAGATTCCTTATCTGTCCTACCGAACAGGATGACTGAGTTGTTTTGATGCGTCAACTGAAGGGAGCATATAAAGAAAGGTCTGGTTTTGCTAAAAATGGCAATTCTACTGTACGGAACTATCAATAATTATCTTTGTCTTGGATTGGCTAAGATCAAAATGGGTTCAATTTGAACGTTTTCAAGCTTTTAGCTTGTGGTGGCCCAATTGTGTCTCCTATAAAATCCGTGAAAATCTTTTTAGGATTCGTTCTTTCTTTAAAAATCCACCTGATATTGCCCCTTGTAAGTATAGAAGCAATTCACGTTTGAAGAAGGTAATTAGATATAAATTTAGCACACTTTTGTCGAAAGAAAGTAAAGTCCATGATATTGTCCGTAAAGATGCCTGTTTTTCGCTCCCATATCATGTCCGATTAGACACAGTTGATTGAGAATTCGTGAAGTAGTGTTAGGGGAATTCCGCCGGACTGCGAGCAAAAAAAGGCTAAAAAGATATTCCAGGGGAACAGAGGAATTGTCGGTCTTCTAAATACTTTGAGATGACGTTGATCGTTTCACACATCGGTCTCGCCAACAGCATTTACTCGACTACCATAAAGATGGGGGGGGGGGGGGGGGCTTACTGTAAGTGTCCGTAGGGAAAGTTAGAACAGTGAAAATTCTAAGGGCGGAGGGGGAAGTCTGATCTTTACGTCCAGGGACGTAAAGCGGGGAACTTTTGAATACGTCGACGGCCACTGGCCAAGTGTTGACCGACTGACGTAGATGATTAAGTAAAATTTGCAAGTTGGAGAACCGAGCATTTGGTATAAATCCTGTATTGTCCTAACCGATTACAATTAATAATTATACAGCTGCTATTCGTACGAGACCCGCACGCCTACTTGCATGTATTTGCCCTAGCGTTTTCAATAACATGTTCTCCTATTCTTGAATGCAATTCCGTATCACGTAAATGATTATTGGTTTGAATGACCTCTGGGCTTACATGTTATATTGGAAAAGAATGTCAGCTCTCTGAGTGAAGTTATCAACGTAGATCTAATTGCCAAGGCTCAGGCGAAACTAATTGCATTGCCTGTTCCATACAATTGGCAATAAAAAAGTCTACTAAAACTGAAAGTTAGCAAAGTGACAGACAGTCGACTGTTCGAATCGGATCCATTCGAAAAACTGGTATCGACCCTAACTGTAGAAATCGTGCGTACATTGTAGATTTCAAGCAACAAAGGCGAACCAAAGCGTATTAGTTTATACTCACAATCAAATGCTTGTTCGCTGTAGGCGCTCTGGTCCACAGCAACTGCTACAGTCCTTTGAGACATGTCTTCCAGCACGTCAAAGATGTTGAACGACGACCAGTTGTTTTATTTTACTGACAGTGATATTTATCGTCTCGTCGATTCAATGCCAAGTCCGGATGGAATGTCGCTACATCAGTCACGCAATCTTCCAAAGGCTACATAGCTCGATAAAGACGGCTTTTCTTTTGATCTCTTCATTACAAAATGGCATGTGCCTGCTTTAAGCTGTAAATGTAACGAATTGTAAACGTCTGAATATTTCCCTTATTGCTTATAACCACGAAGTTGGATAATTTATCATTCGTGAAAATTAAACGTCACTTCGCTGTTTAGTCACGCAATCCTCTGAGGCCTACTCAATAAAGTTTTATACGGGGAGGCTCCGCCCGGAGGTTCAAACCCTTACCCTTTAATATACCCATTTTTACAAAAATGCTACCCCTCTCATATACCTAGAGCAAACTGAATTGCATCCCTTTCTTATACTTTCCTATTTATAATCGCCATGTTTTCCCCGGGTTTTCAGTCGTTCTGATTCAGTTGCGTAGTCATTTCTGCCAAAATGTGGCACCCTTTGATATACTTCGCTTTAGCCACCATTTCTTCCACTTTGCAGCTGATTTTGTAACCCTTTCGTATACTAAAATGGCAATTTTCCCTAAACCTTAATATACTGCGAGCTTAAAAAGGCACCCCTTTCGGGCGGAGCCTCCCCGTATAGCGAGTACCCCCGGGGGTTTACACTGTAACTTTTAAAAACTGTTTAATGCTACAAAGCAACTGTCAAGTGCTTATTATTATTATTATTATTATTATTATTATTATTATTATTATTAAAAAGATAAAAAAGAACGGTACTGGGCACATGGGGTAATCGGAAGTTAGCTCCCTGGCATAGTTCAGTGTCTCTTTTTATTTCGTTCATTTCCTTGTTTCCGATTGGAAATTTTCTGTCTCCTCGTGAAATCTTCAAAACTCTTCGAAAATCCTTTAATTCGAAAGTCCTTAAATGGGCAGGACTTCGACTTGTTTGCATTTCTTGGAAGAGGGATGTGTGAGGTGGTTTCGAGGTATTCAGGTTTCAAAATATACGGAAATCCGTCAGTGCATGAATGGTCGCTAGAAAACGGAATAAGGGCGGGTTATAGCATGTGTGTCAGTGTCATGAGTAGAGCGATGGGAAGGGACCGAGAATGACACGTCCTTGTGCGAGCAATCACCAGCCGGTTTTCGATAAGCAAGAATAATTTATTTATTTGTTTATTTATTTATTTATTTATTTTTTCACACAGACGTACAACATCTTCACGACAGTAGTACACAACACGAAAAATGTCGTAGGATTTTGAAACATGCTAACGCCACGCCTACAACACGAATCGTGTCGCTCAAAATGTTAAAATGACGAGTTGTTTACGATCTTTCCTTGACGTTTGACGCGAGCAGCGCGCGCTACAAAAGTCCCATACGGCAGTCGTAAGCAAAAATATCGGCCCTAAAGGCCCAGTAATACGGGCAAAATTTTCTTTCAACTTGTCGCGCAACAATGTTGCGTTGCAAGTTGAGATTGTTTGTTGCGCGTATTACCACCTTCTCGCGCAACAAATTTCCATGTTGCAAAAAGTAGACGTCGCTTCTACTTTTTGCAGCATGAAAATTTGTTGCGCGCAGAGGTGGTAATACGCGCAACAGGCAATCACAACTTGCAACGCAACATCGTTGCGCGACAAGTTGAACGAAAATGTTGCTCGTATTACTGGGGCTTAACAATACATAGTGCCTGTTTTGGCAATTTTCATTCAAAATTTAGCATTGTAAAATAAAAACAATAGAGTCCTTCTATCTCAGGCCCTATGTGAGACAGGCTGCCTCGGAAATTTGATGTTGAAACGTCGTTGTGAACATCTACTGATTTCCTCGGGCAACCTATCGCACGATAGTGCCTTCGACAGAAGAACACTATTTTTTAGTTAGGGCATCTTAAAAAGAGGGCTTCGTCAATCCGGCCTCTTGTTTTCACCAACTCAATCGCAAGTAAAAAAGAGCGGTACAGATAAGATTCACAAGTTTCCCTGTGGGAACGACTAACACCAGTATGTGGACAGGGGAAATAACTATATCCTTGCTGCTTCACTGATAAATGTTCTTGTGTTTGTGTTTGCGTCGTATTAAAACTCCAGCTTCAAGGACGCTAAAGACATCCAGAAAACTCTTCATTGCTCCTTATAATTATCCTCCACAGGGGATGTCTGAGGAACGTTTGTTCCTACTCCCTCGGTACCAGGACCACTGGTATGTGAGCATGGTGAATGACGTAATCACTGACACTTCCTAATATGGTACGTCGAACAGTTCCCGCACCCCGGCTACCCATGACAATGAAAGTAGCTCCCTCCTGTTCGGCAACTTTACAGATCTCTTGTCCGGGGGGTCCGGCCTCCACGACAAACTTTGCATCTAGCTAGGAGTGGAAAATAGCATAGTGAATTGATGATAAGTTACTACTAAGGCTATAGGTACTTCAGAAACTCGTCAGGATACCTAAGGCTTTTTATGAGAAGGACTAAAATGGCTTTCCAATCCCTTTCCGCCATTTATCATTGTCCCGTTGCGTTGTCCTGCCTTATTCCTCACTCGATCACGCTCTGCCATAGTGCGAAGTGTCCGAAAAAACATACCTTCAAGGCTTTACATTTCTTCTTATATTTCTTCTCCAGATCTTTAATGATTTTATCATGTTTTTCAACTTCTCGTTTCCATTCCTCTGTGTCGGTCATGTCTGGAAGAAACAACACTTTCCCCGTTACACAGCAAAATATCCTCCACTTCTCAACACTACAACATTTTAAGGTAAAACGTGTCATACTTACGAGGCATGGCGGGGGATTGTAGTTCGTGTGAATGTACAAGAACCAGTTGATCTCCTTCATGGTATACATGTTCCTTAAACCCTTTCGAGAAACATAGAATTTACGTTATTGGTCTTTACATTTCTCGTTGGACTTGAATTATTATTAAACGGGCTAAGTGGAAGGCAGACGTGACTGACTGACAGTACTGACTGGGTCTAATTGACTGACTGATTTACTAACTGCTTGAAAGACTTGACTGGCTGGCTGACTGACTGACTGATTGACTGACTGACTAAATGACTGGCTGAGTGACTGACTGACTGGCTGGCTGACTGACTGTCTGACTGGCTGACTGACTGACTCACTGATTGGCTGACTGATTGACTGAATGACTGGCTGACCATCTGACTAAATGACTGGCTGACTGACCGACTGGCTGACTGACTGGCTGATTGACTGACTGGCTGGCTGACTTACTGACTGATTGACTGACTGACTGACTGAGTGACTGGCTGGCTGACTGACTGGCTGACTGGTTGACTGATTGACTGACTGACTGACTAACTGGATAGCTGGCTGGCTGACTGACTGACTGACTGTCTGACTGGCTGAGTAATTGACTGACTGACTGACTGACTGACTGGCTGACTGACTGACTGACTGTCTGACTGGCTGAGTAATTGACTGACTGACTGACTGACTGACTGTCTGACTGACTGACTGGCTGGCTGGCTGACTGACTGACTGACTGATTGACTAACTAACTGGATAGCTGGCTGGCTGGCTGACTAACTGATTGACTGACTGGCTGAGTAATTGACTGACTGGCTGAGTGACTGGCTGACTGGCTGAGTGACTGACTGACTGACTGACTGACTGGCTTGCTGGCTGGCTGGCTGACTGACTGACTGTCTTGACCGTCTGACTGACTGAGTGTCTGACTGACTGACTGACTGACTGACTGACTGACTAACTAGAGAGCTGCCTGGCTGACTGACTGACTGACGGACTGACTGACTGACTGACTGACTGACTGACTGACTGGCTGACTGGCTGACTGACTGGCTGACTGACTGACTGACTGACTGACTGACTGACTGACTGACTGACTAACTGGATAGCTGCCTGGCTGACTGACTGACTGACTGACTGACTGACTGGATAGCTGCCTGGCTGGCTGACTGACTGACTGACTGACTGACTGACTGGCTGGCTGAATGAGTAACTGGCTGGCTGACTGACTGACTGTCTGACTGGTTGACTGATTTAGCTGACTGATTGGCTGAGTGACTGACTGACTGACTGACTGACTGACTGGCTGACTGACTGACTGGCTGACTAGCTGACTGGCTGACTGACTGACTGACTGGGTGGCTGGCTGGCTGGTTGACTGACTGACTGACCGGCAGGCTGGCCAAATGACTACCGGGACGAACTGAGCGCCGGACATAATGATAGACTCGCGGAATAATTATTATTCTTTCCTCCATTTTTGTAGCATAATTAGAGATACCTCCAAAGTCGTGAGTTTCTTAAACGCATTCAAGTTAAAAACGTGCGAGACCGAGGCAGTTAATCCTGTCTTATGTCAGATGTGCTTGCGTTTGCGATGAACGTGCAAGTCGTCACGCATACAGATTTCTTTTGGGCCATGTGTGCAATTTCGTCCTGTACTTATAGTGCCGAGGTACAGATAAAAAACATTTTTGAGATTTCAAGGACGTGCGCAACTGTTCTGGCTTCAAAAGGTGAGACGACCTTTCATGAGTTTCAAAATGGAAATGTCACAGTAACAAAATTCAAATGGAAAAAATCGAGAAAACAAATCGAAAAACAGCACCGGAGGAAAGTGTCTATCTTTCATTTTGGTGGTTACAATTGAGGTTTCATTCACAAACTACAAATTGGAACCGCCTTGCACAGCATGATAAATAGCACTACATACCATAAAATCCCGGTTATAAGTCCCCCCGGTTGTAAGCCCTCCCGGTTATAGGCTCATCTCCCTGTTAACAAAAATATATTCCTATTAAAAGCCCCCCCTCCATTTATCCTTGTTTCTTTGACATAAGTACTTTAACAAAATAAAATACAACTTCAAATTGAAAATTAGGAAAGTATAATGCAAATAGAGTGCGGAACAATACGTTTAATCACACTGATGTTCCAAATAGTATTGAACTCAATTTGTTCCAAATAAATGTATTGAACTAAATTCCCGATTTATTGTGACGCTTCAAAGCCTAAAGACGTAAGTAAATGGAAAACGTATCTGGATAGCTCTATATGTTAGTCTTGATTTATTTGTTATCCGCTCATTCGGAAACAAATTTTTTATACCGCTTTTAAGTCCCCCGGATATAAACTTCCCCCATTTATAAGCCCATCCAAATCCCCTTACGAACTTGTAGAAGCCCAGGGCTTATAACCGGGATTTTACGGTAGACAGGGAAATACTGCTCAGTAGCATTTGAATGGATACACTGCACGATTTCATCCACATACTCAAAACGTAGAACCATCTTGCAACGCATAATAAACAGCACCATAGGCAAGTACTTTTCAATGTCTTTCATTTGAATTGTCACAATATAAGAATTTTTATTATAAGACGATAAAGGTTAAATCCCAACAAAAGGTGTTGTTTAATTTAGTCGAATGAATAAAGCCGACGAGTAGCCAACCTTAAAGGACTCTTAAACTTGGCCTACCGGTGACCTGAATCTAATTTGTGCGTTGCATATATTATAAAGCGAAGAGGATAAATACGGGAGGAAAGTTTAAGTTGAGGTTGAATGATATAATGAAGACTGGAAAGGCTGATTAGTTTTGATTCAGAATGGTCACACTTAATGATTATATCCACAAACTCAAAATTTAGAACTGACATAAGCCAGAAACTCATAAGGAGTTTCTGCATAAGCTTAAATACATGAACTTATACATGGACTTATGGGCCAGAGTGCAAAATTTAGGCTTACGTAGCGCTATAAAATATTGTTTAGCTAAAATGTCTGCTCTTTACAATTTTAATTGCAAACTTAAGTTTGCAATTCTTTCATTCAGATGGCCAAAACGAAGAACAGGCGTGCATGCGATAATACGAATGTAAACGTGCGAGACACAGTGACTTATTTCACATATGATCTCAAGCAGTAGAAAAAACGTTTATACTCACAATCAAAAGCCTTTTCGCTGTGATCGCTCGAGTCCACAGCAATTGCCACAATTCTTTGTGATGGACCAGCTGACATTATGAATTTTGCCAGAAATTGGTCACAGAGACTTTAAGGTGCGATAGAACAGACCGGGTTTAAAAAGTCATTTGGCGGTGACGCAGACATCAGAATCCACTTCAGAGCTTATCAGGTCGTGTCAAATGACTGACACGCTTGAATATCTTCTGTCTGTCTACACGCAACAACCTCCCTCCCAAAAGCGCAGAATTACAAATTCGCCTTTCAGAAGAGAAGGAAAAACAATGAAGATAGCAAATGACCAAACAGACAAAGAAACACAAAAAGTGGGTCCAAAAAAGTATCAAACGACCAGTTTTTTAAGTGTTTTAATTAAGTACCATCAACATCTGTTCAACTCTTTCACACCCAAACGCGCGAAGAACTAGAACAAGTACAAAATTTCTGTTTACAAACTACCGACAAACAATGAAACTGAAATGAAAGGAAACAAATTCATTTATTTGTTCTTATCACGCAATTTTAATGTTTTTTTTAACAGTGTTGCATCATTGAAAGCTATGTCAGCCATAACACTGCAGGAAAGTACTGCTCAACAGCTTTCATTTGAACGGTCGCAGCAAACGATTACATCCACAGTCTCAAAAGAAGGAACTACCTCGTACAGCATAATAAATAGCACCAGCGGAAAGTGATGCTCAGTGGCTTTCATTTGAATGGTCACACTTTAGGATTTCATCCACAGACTCAAGTGTGGTAACCACCTTATACGGCGTGATTAACAGCACTACTTTGTGTACAGGAAAGTACTGCTCAGTAGCTTTCATTTGATTTTCGTTCTTTATAGGTTTTTATCCACAGACTTAAATATTAGACTAAACTGTCAAAACAAGATGTTTGAAAATGATCTCAATACCAACAAAAATAATTATTTCCTTTCAGTAGGTCAGCTTATCCTCTTTTGCAATGTTTTTAAATGTTCTAAGTACCAAGAAAATGTGTCAGCTTACAGTTTCGTATTTTTTAAATGTTATGATTAGCGCTTAAAACTTCATGCAGAAGATTTAGCAGAAGACCCGTTTTTCTTTGTCCTTTTCAAAAGTCTCTGTTTGCATTTACCCGAAAAGAAGCAAACATCTTTCTCACTGATCATCCACCAATCTCATTCCCAGATTCCGCGTTTCCATTCGAAACGGCCGTGTCGCAGGCTAGGAGCAGGGAACGCGGACTCTGGGAACGACATTGCCCCAGATACTCTCTCATCGATACTAGGATCACGCACAAAATATCGCAAGTAGTATCAGATATTCGGGCTCCTGATACCGTTCGATACTGTCACTTGGAATTCTTTGCTCCCATGAAGCGTATGCTTAAAACACTCGACTAAGTTCTTGCACCAAATCGATTTTTACCAGTGCCCTACACTATCGATATCGAAAAATGCCAAATATCGGTACAAAGTATCGCACTTGTCTCGACCCGAGGAATCAGGTCACCCATCGCCTCAGCCCATTTCCCTTTCGTAGACGGTCGTTGCCATGTTTGACGGTCGATGCCATCATTGGTAACCAAGCCTTTAGTCATGGGAGATGTAATATATGCTCTGGATTAACCTACAGTAAGGTAACAAATACATATTTAAATAGTCTTAGAAAGAACAAAGTTTAAGCCCAAGTTGAATTTACGTTAAAAGTTTCCGAAAGGGCTAGGGCCACCCATCCTAGATGTATCAGTTATAAAAGACATTTATTTGTAATATATATCTTAATTTTTTCGGAATTGTGGCGGATTGGCGTGGTAGTGTAGTAGTAAGGGAGAGAGATTTGCAAACGAAAGGACCGGGTTCGATTCTGGGTTGTGAATGTCTCTCTTTTTGGTAGAAAAACTTTCAATAACAATTCAAAAATTTTCTTAGTGTCTTAAAAATTGCAACGACCGTTTACGAAACGAAAATTTGCATCGTCTCATCCTAACAATCTGTCCACAACACGAAGGAAAATACGGAACGCGACGGTGGATAGGAAGGTACAGGGCGGATAAATGTACATCTTCAAGAACCTAGAAATAGGCTCATGACATTTTGTTACCCTGGAAGAGCTGGGGAAGGGGGGGGGGGGGAGGGGAGGGGGCGGAGGGAGGAGGGGGAAAGACAGAAACCCTGTCTCGCCCCCTCCTTCTTGACCTTTCAATCCCGCTTCCCGACCCGTTTTTGTTGGCCCCCGCCTCTTTGCATTTTTTGATCGCAAAATATGAAGCAATCTTGTGTATTTTTTCCTTTTTCTCCCCGTTCCGTCCCCGTTTTCCCGCTTCCCGTTCCCCTCCCTTCTGAGGTGGCTCCAACCCAGGAGCTTCGCGCTATTGTGATGTATGAGGATGCAGAATAAATAAATAAAGAGTTAAACGAATAAATAAGGCATAAATGTCTGAACAAATAGATAAACAAATATGTAAATGATACCTAAATGAGTAAATCGTAAGTGAATGAATCAGTAGTACAGAATGGCACCTTTTAATATAAAAAAAAAAAACGTTTGCTTGTTTTATTTCATTTAATTAACCATTTACAATTCAGTAGTGCTAATAAAACAACTTAGAATACTTACAATTCTGTCTTCACTCTACATATCTCCAATTTGCCAAAACGCCAAGTAATTATTCCAAAGGGATATAAAATGCGGTAATAAACTCTGGAACTTTATTTGTTGGAAAAGATGTCTCGACAAGAAAGTTAATTGTTGCTTTTCCTTTTATATATTAGATTTTAAAAAAATCGCGGGTGTACATAGTGTACTCTGATCGGTTACGTCGTATTTTTTACAAACTACATACAATAATTTAAATCTGTAGTCCATGATTTCTCAAAGATCAACAATTTACGATAACTAAATTAAGGCAACATTCTTTTGTTCTGTTTGCAAAGGCCATATTTGATTTGTTTTAACTTAGTAAATTTTATATTCTTTACAAACGTAACAAGTTGTGATTTTCTTAATCCGGTTGCTTCAAACATTTGATTATTTTAGATAAAATTCGAAAAAGTGTCCACTGTGGTAGTATTCTACAGTCAGCTGTACCTGTTAAGTCCGTGAATGAAATCCTAAAGTGCTATTGAGCAGTACTTCCCTGTGGAACCGTTCATTATGCTGTACAAAGTGCTTCTAACTTTTGAGTCTGTGGAAGAAATCCTTAAGTGTGACCATTCAAATGAAAGCTACTGAGCAGTACTTTCCTGTGGTGCTGTTTATTATGCTGTACAAGGTGGTTCTAACTTTTGAGTCCGTGGGTGAAATCCTAAAGTGTGACCATTCAAATGAAAGCTACTGAGCAGTACTTTCCTGTGGTGCTGTTTATTATGCTGTACAAGGTGGTTCTAACTTTTGATTCTGTGGATGAAATCCTAACGTGTGACCATTCAAATGAAAGCTACTGAGCAGTCCTTTCTTGTGGTGCTGTTTATTATGCTGTATAAAGTGATTCTAACTTTTGATTCTGTGGATGAAATCTTAAAGTGTGACCATTCAAAGGAAAGCTACTGAGCAGTACTTTCCTGTGGTGCTGTTTATTATGCTGTATAAAGTGATTCTAACTTTTGATTTTGTGGATGAAATCCTGAGAGTGAGCAAAACTTTTTTGCAGCCCGTTTTGACAAGGCTGTTCATTCTTTTGAGTCTTTAGATAAATTCCTCATAGAGTGTGACCACCCAAATGAAAGCTATTGTGAAGTAACTAACTGTGGTGCCACTTGTTTTCACTTACTGCTGCTACATGAAATTTTGGTCTTCATTTTCACTATGGATTTTGAGCACTTCTGGTTTATGATACTAAATTTGCTGCTGCTGATGTTGTTACTGCCGTCAATGCAGTTCATCGTCGACGACAGCGCACTGAAAACATCTGCTGTCTTGTAACGATCAACTTTATATTCTGTGTTCAAAAAATATCAAGTGAGGTTTTTCACGCGTATGGTTTGTAAAGCTGAGGCGAACACTTCACGTGAATAATTCTTTATCGCTGGCCAACAGCTAATCACTAACATTATTCAGCAAGTCTCCCAGGCAATTGGTTGCTTACATTCTGTGATCCTGTAAAAGAAGGAAAAAGTGTCGTTTACTAAAGCCCTCTTGCAGTTAGCAAATTTGCGGTTTTATAGGCGGATCCTTGTTTCTGTCGGCAGTCTTTGATCTAAGCATTATCGTAAAGTATCGAAAACTTTATAGTTAGCTTGGCAAATGAAAACACAAAAAATTGAAAGATACTGGCACAGTTAGTAAAACTAGCAAATATGAGAGGAGAATATTGAAAATTGAAGGAGATATTTGAAAAAGGACTGGCTGAGTGGCAAGAGTCGCCACTCAGTCATACAAACGTCTGTAAATGTTGTAAATTTTGAAAGCATCATTTGAAACCGGTTCCATCATTTTTCTTTCAAACTTCGCATGTTCACTAAATGTTATATGCTCTTTCTAGTTCTAATCTTCGTTTGTTTATCGGATGACTTTCAATTTTCAAGATGTAAACAGTGACATCAGCAAGGATCCCCCTAATATTGAGCCAACAAAAAAAGGACAATGATTTCAACGTCATTTCTCCTTAGCCTCACCGTGATTGACGGATAAAGATTCTTCTGTAACTCTACACCAAACTGCTTCTCCCATGGCTCTTTAATAACTTTTACAAGGGAGGAGAGGGTGGGGACTGTCTCTGTCTTTAGTATCCATTGACTCTCGGCACATTCAGCTGGCGCATCCTGAAAACAGACCGAGAATGACGTCAGGGATGAAATTCTCAAGAAATTCTCAAGACGACTTTCCTTAGATGATCGAAGCATATTTTAAAAAGCCAAAATGGAAAAGAAGCTTAAATGTAGCCAGTCTGAAGCGCGGAAACACGCAGCTGGTGCCAAGCGCGGGAAAAATGTAACGTCCGCCAGGCGCGGGGAAATATGGAACCTGTCCCAAGTAAGTGAAAAACATGCAACCGGTGCCAAGCGCGGGAAAACATGCAACCGATGACAAGCACGGGAGGGAGGAAAAGAAAAAAGGCGTGATGAAACCGTTTGACAGTCAATCATAAAAAACCCCTACAATATGTCCGACGAGCGGTGACGTCTCACCTCGTCTGTTATGCTGATACCCATAAAACACGGATCATCTTCGTAGAAGTCCTACAACAAAAATAACATAATTCTAAGTTAACGCAGTAAAATGTTACGCAAACAAAGGGGATAAAAATTAGAGGAAATCTCTGTATACATACCAAGCTAGTGACGTCCGTGATTTTGTGTTTTGCTAGGCACAGGAACGCAGGTCCCTTGGGAGCCAGGGGCATCGGTGTGTATCGAGGGACGGGCCACTGGGGATTCTGTTTGACCACGGCAATGTGAGACCGCGATACAACCACACTGGCCGCTTCCAAACTCGAATCTGAAGAAAAACATGAAACATACGAAAAACATGGTTAAGTGTTTACAATGTCTGCAAATTCAGGGCTTGGAGCTTTTTTAAGAGCACGGGGCTTGAAAGCATGCTGCTCAGGCTTTACGCGGGACTCGTGGTCTCACCTCTCCGCTGACTATTAACCAGGTAAGAACTTAGGTACGAACATACTAGTTTGTGCTCAAAACATTGTCTCGGTTCAGATGATCGCGTCATTAGGCAGTGATGTTAAACCGCCACTCTTGTCTACTACATCTTCTCACAAAAATCTGTGAGGTGCAAAGGACTCCACATCGCACTTTCAAAGGAACAGAGGCTGACCTTTCCATATTTCACGATTAGGGTGGGTGGGTGAACTAACTGTAAAATTGGTATTCACATCACGTGGGACGCAAATCCTGTTTGCTTCTCGCGTCAATGCGAATCACGACCAGTGTCAAAGTCAATAACAAAACTGAACTAAACCTTCATATTCATTCGCCTGACAATTTTTTCAAGTTTGTGTTTTGCTAATTGCTGTACACTACAACAATCCGTAACAGCCCGCAGTGTATAATGTTAAACCGCTGGCAAAATGATCAAAGGATGGGAAAAACGCCTTGGGATTTCAATATAAAACAGACTGGAGGTCACTTACGAGGTTTTGATGTATCTGTGCAGCGATGGACCATGATAAACAGGACGATACTAGTATCCATATCTGGTATGCTTTCCCCTGCAAAGGCTGCTTCTTTTGCCAAGTCGTTCTGTATTAAGGAAACAAAATAGCCGTTTGGACTTGTACTTGTAGAGTTAGAGAGTGGTTTCCAGTTGAAAGTCGTAAAACTGAAACGAAAGTTATCATTTTGGCAAATCTCAACAGATGCAAACAACAAAGTGAACCAATGGCAGAACTCAAAGCCAGAAAGTGTAACAGGCAGCAATCGCAGGAAAACGGGTGCGAAAAAAATGGCGCAAATTAGTAAATTGGTGCGACGGGAGTTAACAAAATCGAACCAAACCTGAATTAGTTTTTACCATCAGTGTATTCAGGCTTGGCGAGACACGATTGTTTTTATGTGAAATTTACTAACTTACTTTGCTTTGTTTACGTTATTAATTCCAGGGTCAACTATTGTTAAGGCAGACACGTGGAGCTGATCCACGCTACACTTCAGTCCTTTACATCATCCGTCGCTATGACGGAATTTCGAGTATTCCTATGCGCTTTTCAAGAGTGGAAATCAGTTGCTCCAATTCTCATTAGAATCGACGACAACACAAACTTTAGTTTTCGTTAGACTGTCATCTTTTGCTTCCTATCACCTCTCGTGCGCTATCAACGAGTTCGAAATTTCGTCAGTTCTCGGCTGCTCTAGTTCTCGCTTGACACGGGATTAAGACGGACTCCTTGCTAACCCGGCACGCACGGAGTTGTTCTCTGCTGTTCTGTCTAAAACAGAAACCTCTCTAAGGTGGAAACGTGGAGTTAGCTCTCAGCATGTCCGTTTTCCGTTTCTGAGGTATATTTGTTGCACCGACCATGTAAGTTATCCATTTACCTCTGTGTTAAATCTGTAGTATTGGTCTCTGTCTTCAAACTGTTGTTCTTTAGACACGTTCTCCAGAGCTCCTGCATCCAATAGACGTTGTCCAATCTCTACAGCCTACGAAAACATGAAACAAATCTATCAAAAATCGACAGATAGATCAATAAGCCAGCCAGCCAGTCACTTAGTCAAAACTTCAGTCAGTCAGTCAGTCAGTCAGTCAGTCAGTGAGTCCGAAACTCGGTTAGTCAGTCAGTCAGTTAGCCAGCTAGTCAGTCAGTCAGTCGGTCGGTCGGTCGGTCGGTCACTGGCGAGTCACTCCGTTGGTCAGTCGATCGGTCAGTCGATCGGTCCGTCGGTCAGTCAGTCAGTCAGTCAGTCAGTCAGTTGGTCAGTCAGTCCGTTGGTCAGTCCATTGGCCAGTCAATCAGTCAGTCAGTCAGTCAGTCAGTCAGTAAGTCCGTAACTCGGTCCGTCAGTCAGTCAGTCAGTCGATAACTCGGTTAGTCAGTCAACAGTTGGCTGTCGGTCAGTCAGTCAGATCATCGGTCAGTTTGTCCACTACTGGTCACCAGTAAACAACAACAGAAAAGAAAGCGAACGAACGAATGAACGATGACCAGTAATTGACAAAATCAAACTCTACCTCATCTCTATTTTCGACCTCTCCCACTTGAATCAGCCAATCAACAAACTCTCTGCCCACAAAGCAGCTTGAATAGCTTCTTAACAGACTCTGCAAACAGAAAAGAACAGCAGGAAATGAGAATGCTCACTTGGATCTAAACGAGCTCAGGGAGTTCCCGGTTTCTGAAATCTTTACCTCATTTAACAAGCAAACAAACTAGCACATGACTGGAAGAACAAACGAACGAACAAACAAACAAACAATCTTTAAACAAATAGTGACTCAAACAAACTTAAAAAACAATCTTTGAGTATGCTTAGTGTTGGTCATCACCAACCTTGCGGTCCTTAATTAGAGGAGGATCAGTGAAATTCATGACCTGCTGATGGAGCCGCTCACCCTGAAAGAAAAAAATAAATGAACAAATCAATCAATCAATCGATCAATCAATCAATAAATAAATAAATCAAGCAAGCAGTCACTCACTCAATCAATCAATCAATCAATCAATCAATCAATCAATCCATCAATCAATCAATCAATCAATCAATCAATCAAGCAAGCAAGCAAGCAAGCAAGCAATCACTCAATCAAGCAATCAATCAATCGAACACTCAATCAAACAATCAATCAAACAATCACTCAATCAATCAATACTGAAATAAATAAACAAACAAACAAATAAACATCAGTCAGGAAACCGGATACATCACAGTTAAGGGGACCAGCAAATGGATGATTTAGTGTTTTGAATAAACTGTAAATACGGAGGATCTCTCGCCTTAATTTTGTTAAGGACGTAGAGAACTAATAGGGAGTTTAAGCAACCACGACGACAACGACAACGTGAAAAAACAATAGGCTTTAATGATCAAAACAATGGCTCTGCACGTGCGTTCTACATTTTAGTACGTTTCTTTGCCTTCCTCTGCAAAACAACAACGTGAAATGGCTAGTTTTAAGGTTTAGATAGAACGGGAACACACGACGGTGAATTTTTATTTCTCTAAGGGCCTCTTCATATGAGCCCGGTTGACCGGGCTGGCCCGGTTTCCGAGATCTCGCCTCACTCCTATTTCCTTTGTAAAAATTGCGATGTGTTCATATGAGAAGGCGGGCCAGCCCGGTTACCGAGATCTCGGTTTCTACAACCGAGATCTCGGCAACCGGGATTAAAATTTTCCCATATGAACACTCCAGCCCGGTTACCGGGATGAAAATGTTTTTGACAAATTAGCTTCGCTTTCGAAACTGGGCGGCCAAAATAGCATAATTTTGCCGTGTGTGCATTTCCACTTCAAAAGTATTCGAATTAGCTTTATTAGTAAAGTTACAAGAGTCGGCAAAGCTATGATAGTCGCGAACAATACTTGTTAATGTTGCGCCATTTTGGTTTTGTTTCTTGAATTTCATCCCGGTAACCGGGCTGAAATTTCCCATATGAACAGACGACAAAATTCATCCCGGTAACCGAGCCAGCCCGGTTACCGGGATCATATGAAGAGGCCCTAACTGAACTTGAGCGCCGTCCCTACGAAATCAGCTCCCAGATAGTTCGGCCACATTAGACAACTCACACGAGTTGGAATAATTGCGAAGTAGAATAAAAGAAGCGAAATAAACAAATTTAATGACGTTCTCCTTTGCGTTGCCGTCGTCGTTGCTTAAAGTCCCTAATCTTTATGCAGACACAGCCGCCCAAGGGTGAATATCAATAATTGATGCAAGAATAACTAAAACTGGCTTCTTACCATGCTACCTGGATCTTCCACTTGACTGCCTAAGACCTGAGACCTGGGCAAAACACAAGCTTTTTGTTACTGCTTTGATCCACGGACTGACCTGCAGCCAGTATAAAGCGTGCGAAAACTCACGCCGAACACCGAAAAATTGAAGACGCACACCCTTGTGCTGACTTTTAAAACTAAACAACAACACTCACGAGCGTGGAACAAACAAACAAAAAACACTGAGCTACTAACACTCCCGCTCAGCTACAGTGACAAATGGTGCTAAGCGCGAGAGAACTTTAAATCAATGTGACTCACATACGATTACAGGGATTTTCGAAACCTCTGTCTTAGGTGGAGATTTTTGAAAACAGTGATTTATTGTTTGTTTGTGGAGGGCAAAAGTGGAGATAATGTGATACAGTTTGACCCACCGTCCACACGCAAACGATCGAAAACCACGAAAGCGATTATGTCACAACATTGGACAAATCACTACAAAGTAGCCTTTTTTATCGCTTTAGTGGTTTGCGTGTGAACGGTAAAAACGGATGAAAACGTCTACGTAAGATGGAAAACGAAAAAACTGGAAAAGCTGGAAAACGTTTCAAAACTAAAAAAGACAGGCAAGTCCCCCCCCTCCCCCCCCCAAAAAAAATGACGCGCTCTGCAAATATAACTCGCCTGATGTGCTCCAACGTTTGAGGATGAGGAGGACAGATGACAGCAGGTTTGCTGCCGGCCTTAAGTTTTGCTTGTTGCACAGCATCTGCAGAGCAAAAACATGTACGGAGAGTGAGAAAGCCATAACTGGAGGTGCTTCAATAAATTTATGATTGACCTAATTACAAAACCTTACTATCGAAATTTACAGCTGTACTGCCCAATCATAAAAACACAAATAACGCAGAGCATAACTAAGTGACTGGTGCCAAGGGCGGGAAAACATAAAACTGGTGCCAAGCGCGGCAAAACTTAAAACCGGTGCCAAGCGCGGGAAATCATGCACTCGGTACCAGGGCGGGAAAAGGTTGGGCGATGAAACGAGCAGTCCGCTCTTCAAGCGATGTGTGATGCGGAGAAAGACTGGCACGAGCGCTCTTTCCGCGCTTCCGGTGCGTTTGGTAGCCGGCAAAATTTACCTTTCAACAAACCGGAAATCTCATTTTCTTTCTTTATTTTTCAGCCAGCCGTGCACTATGATGAAAACGTTTTTTCACAGTCCTGGCTCACAGCTAAAAATGTTTATGTCTGCGTGCATATTAGTCATTATTTTTTTCTCAGCGCGTGAGCGGGCAAGATGAACCAAATCCTGCAATCTGATTGGTTCCGGGAGCGGGCGGAATTTTCCGATCTTGACCGCGGTCAACGGAACGTCAATAACAAAATATTTGTAATGGGTTTTTAAAACCTTTAAAATCTTTAAAACGTTCTCCGAAACTTAGAATTCTGAAATTTTTTGTACATTGTCGTTAAAAACTTTCTTTCCAAAATTTCTTGTTAAAATACCGAAGGTTGTACAATGTAAATCGCCTCTTCCCTTTCGACAAACATTTGAGTAAATCGAGCAGGAGTTAGCTACATGTATCGAAATTTGGGAAAATAAAGGGGTTTCTTTTAGTTATATTGCTTCCTGTGATTTCTGAGTTTTAACAGCGTAAAAAAGCGTATTTTGCTGCTCTGGTGTCACAAACGGCTTCGTTTCATGGTTCATTTTACGCGCGCTTGCAAAACGTTGCTTTCCGAAAACAACAAGACACGTTTAACTTTTGAAAAACAACAAGAAAAAAATAAAAATATTATTTGCCGGCCTTGGTCGGTCCGTATTGAGAAAAACTGTGCCCTCGGTCTTGAGCACGGCCCTCGGCCTGCGGCCTCGGGCCGTACTCAAGACCTCTGGCACAGTTTTTCTCAATACGGACCTCCCGGCCGGCAAATAATATATATATCTTCTTCACAGTAAGTTGGCGAAAAATGAGTTCAATTTGAGGGTGCCGAATGCTTGCTCTTGCTGCAAAACATGACATGGTTGTCTTTTATCGTCTCTTTTACAAAAGCTCCAAATTACTCCACCCTAAATCTTGCATATTTTAAAGGTCGACAAATTTTACATAACATAATAAAAAATTAGCTGGAGATATTTGGAGATAGTGGCGTTTTGCAACTTTAAACTTTGCCTCCTTGCAACGCGCCATGGCGATGATTCGTCGCAACGTCGTCAACTGTATGTAAACAAATTAAAAGTGAAATTAAGTTTAAAGATTTCTCCTCCCTTTATCTCACAGAAACATAGCAAAGAAACCGTTTAAATTGAGGAGCAATTCTATTTGTAGTTCCTAAAGAAACAGACAAGCATAGGAGAGGTTTAGGGGAAAAAGAAGAAAAAGCGCGGTGTTGATGTTGATGTTGATTTAATTAATTAACCAGGGTGTCCTGATTAACCTTGCACGAGCTGCACGCATTATAAATACGCGTCATGCCACGCGTCATCCAAACGCCATTTTCCATCTTTTTACTTTACTCTGCTTGTTTTGAGACAGTCTTTCGGCAGTTTTTTAGCATCGATCAAGGCGGATAAGACAAAGAAAAGATAAATCAAAGTCGGCGTTTTTCGGGAACTTCATAGATTACCAAGATTATGGAGGAAACCCAAGGAAGCAACCTAGATCTAGCACCGAATTTGATCCCAGTCCACTGCATCACACCTTTTTGCTCGGACCCGCTCGTTTCATCGCCCAACATTTTCCCGCCCTGCTCGGTACCAAGCGCGGAAAAACATGCAACCGGTGCCAAGTGCGGGAAACTATGTAACCGGTGCCAAGCGCGCGAAACTATGAAACCGGTGCCAAGCGCGGGAAACATGTATTGTACCTCACACCGAGCACGGGAAATGCGCGTACAAGTCAAAGCCAAGTTTGGTGTGCTCTTGAATCCCGATTGGCTGAAAAATTCAAAAGGAAAAGAAGGAAGAATACTTACCTATAAATAAGTTGAGGAATTTTTCACAACGGTCTCTGTCGCGAACAAGAAACTCATAACATCCTCCGGGACTTGAGAATTCAAGACGAAAACTCTACCAAAAAGAATGAATAACCATAAACAAGACAACGTTCAAACGCCTAGCAGAGGAAGACACTAAAATCATCTGCACATACCAGCAAACCTGCAATTTGATTGTATGTCAAATTTTACCGAAAAAACGAACAATAAAACCACCTTATAGCTAATTTAACTTTTAGGACCTCCACAGACTAGACATTAGGTTGTCGACAACTATTTGTTATCGACAACTAATTCTGTCCGGTGCAAGCATTCCACACATCAGAGTGTTAGTTGTCGATAACTAAGTCAGGCCAGCGAGAGCTTGGGATCCAACGTTCACTACACACGCTCATAACGCAGTACGTTTCCAAAATGGCGTGCGCAGTTACGATAGTTGTCGACTACTAAACCAATCATTCCCACACACGGGAAAAACGATCAAAAACGTAGTTGTCGACAGATAAGCAGTTTCTCTTTTCGAAAAGGGAAACTGTCTAGTTGTCGACAACAAAAAATGTAGCGTTTAGTTGTCGACAACTCATCTCATGCACAACGTTTTTTAGTTGTCTATAACATTTACTTGTCCATAACAAATAGTTCTCAACAACTAGATGTCTAGTCTGTGGAAGCCCTTAGTTAAATTGAGCGCATGTTTGCACCAAAGCATTAACACGGAATCCATTAGGAAATTGAGTAATTTAAATTTTCAGTGGACAAAAACCTTGTACCAGAATAATTTAAAGCATATCGCACTCTTTTTTACATTTTTTGAGAGCTATGGATGTCATTTGTTATCTGTAATAACCCCAAAGACAATTTCTTATGGGAGCCTGAGAAAATAAATTTCAAATTTCACAAAATGAAATCTTACGCATAAAAATTTACCTATTTTACCCGTGTTTACAGAATTCCTGTGAAATTTGAATTTGAATTTCGCGGGCTCCCATAAGAAATTGTCTTTGGTGTTATTACAGATAACTAATTACGTCTATAGCTCTTAAAAAGTGTAAAAAAGAACGCGATAAACTTTAAATTAAAATTCTGGTACAAGGTTTTTGTCCACTGATTACTCAATTTCCTAATGGATTCCGTCTTAATTTATAAACAGGCACAGGTTACCCACACAACCGGTGCTTGGGTTTATCACCACTTACCCCTGGACGGGAAGCTTGTCTATCACAAGGTTATCCCCCCACCCTCCCCCCCCAGTAGTTTTTAGGTTTTCCTAACAGTTCACTGGCATTTACATATATGGGTGGAGAGAGACAATGTGGAGTGAAGTTTCTTGTCTAAAGAAAC
Source organism: Siderastrea siderea (assembly GCA_964030785.1). Taxonomy (NCBI): domain Eukaryota; kingdom Metazoa; phylum Cnidaria; class Anthozoa; order Scleractinia; family Rhizangiidae; genus Siderastrea; species Siderastrea siderea. Next base: position 11,863,865 of record OZ034971.1, read on the forward strand.
AACACAACTTCATGCAGAGACCACCCACGAAACAATGACCCTCCACTCTTCCGATTTCCAAAGTCCAACGAGCCTACCGCCAGCGTATCGCTCATCCACAATCCTAAAATTCTGGCAAAAGTTTAATACAGAAAATTTCCAGAAAATGACTTCCTCTATTACGGAAACCAACCAGTGATCCCAAAGGCGTATGCTATAAAAGGGAATGGCCGTAGTTATGACAACACATACACAAAATGGTCTAAATAAAAAAAAGGAAGTGAAATCCTCACCTGTCCACCAAGACCAGAGTCAATAAACTGTAAATCATCCAAAGCATGAGACACAAGCGGGGTCAGACACTCATCTGGGGTACCACTGCAAACACAAACACAGACATATTTGAGCTCCAGCGCGTTATTTTCTTGGCCTAACATCGATTAAGTTAGAATTCTGAAACTAAAGACCCAATTTTTGGGAAAGGCCATTTCCGAATTTCCTTTAGCCTTTTTTTCAAAGCGAGGCTGGGTGCTCATCCTTTCATATAAACATTTATTTTCATTTGCATGTAAATGAAAAGTCATTTTCATATGAAAGGATGAGCACCAGGCCTCGGTTTGAAAACGAGGGCAAAGTGGCCCATTGACATAGTCTACGAGCTGAGCTCCCCAAACACATTTCCACGCGGCAAGGGCTACCATCGCGCACATTCGCAAATACCTCTCGCTTGACTATCACTGAGTAGAAGGAAGGACTACAAGTACTCTAGAATTAACAGGCCCAAGAGGCTGCAACTTTCAGATGGCAACTAAAAGGTGAGATTATCTAAAGACAAGAAACATCAAACAAGGTAAAAACGACCGCGAAATCCTTAAACGTCGATTTAATCCTCTAAAGGTTACCTTGCCGATTATCATCGGTATGCAGAAAGGAATTTAAGTCAAATACTTAACAAGAAAGTTTCGTACTACCGTGGTCAAAACTAAAACCACGTATGGATAAGAAAACACATTGTTTTTGTTGGTTCGGAGTTTTTGTTACTGTATTTTCGTTTGGACCATTGCTTTCGGTGGGAACGTTAATTTCGGGGTGGGGGGGAGGGGGGAGGATGTTATAGTTGGAAGTTGGTCACTTTCAGTAATTATTACCGTCGTTTACATCTAAATCCGCGGCTGAACGTTCCAACATCGTTCTACGTTCTTGGATGAACGTTGGTGTGATGATAAGTGACGTTTAGTCGCGCGTACAAGATTGTTGTACAACAAATGCTGTACGACATTGTTGGAACGTTTAGCCGCGGTTCAATTGTGGCCCCGCCACGAAATTACATGACCTAATTTGGTATCAAACATGGTATGCTTTATCACCAAACACTTCAAATGGCGAACTTTCGAACCCGCATCTATCGACCAAAAACGAGCCTCTTTTGAGGAAGGGAAAAGAATTAAATTAACAGTTTACCTCAAACGTTGTATCAAACAACCAACATCGTGTAACAGCCCACCAATCTGGCGTTTGCTACCCAATTAGATCATGTGTTTTTCGTCACGTGGTCACTATTAGTGGGAAACGACAGTAGAAACGTCCTTTAAGTTACTTTTTACGCTATTATGTGACTGTACCTTCCTTTGAGAGAAAATCTGCAGAGATAGAACATGACATTGGAGATAATCATGAGAGACGGAGTTTCCTCTGTGCTGCCATAAACAACGACTGGAGCCTATAAAAAAATAATAAATAAATAAAAAGCAACAACAATTTAGGGAGAAATTGGGTGAGTAATTTTAATTTACAAGCATGAATACTGAATTGTACAACATGAAGTTCAGTTACCAATAAGCCACAACGAAATGAACATAAAGTTTATGTGAACAGTTTTTGGACTCAAAATGTGAGCGATATTTTCAATCAGTTCCAAAATAGTGGAAAGGCCAGAGCTTGAAATAATTTCCCGGCTGGCGCCGGTCAAGTTGTCCGGTCAAACTTATTTTTGCTCGGACACAACCCATTTTTGGCCGGACAAATATCCATTACGTCATATCTCTATAAAATCCCCCCTCCCCCCGCATAATGTTTACATATCAAGCAAGTACATTTTCTACGCCTTTATTGTACATGCAGCCTCGAACTCAATGCTGGAACGCACGGTACAGCCGCAAAGTTCGGCAGAATCAATATTACATTTGTGCATACAACTATCGCTTCAGTTCTTTGTCTTCTATACGGTTAAATTTTAATACCTACTTAAGTCGTGAAGTTGATGGAATATGTGAACTTTCTGTTTAAATGGTTTGTTTCCCTTGAAAATCACCTCTCAGGGATGTTTCGTCAATCTCGGAATTTAGACCTAGAGTGATTCACACAAAATGTCGACAAGTCGACAAATAAATGTAAACTTGCTTTCTTTTTATTGGACCGGACCTTTGTACCGACACTGAGAGGCACTGTTAATTCACACCGCTACACACGCTTTCTCCGGAACACCCGCTAATTTGCGGTGACAGCTTGATGAATGACAAAGCGAAAATTTGCAACCACCGGAAATTTTACAACCACTATTATGAATCATTTGTTAAAAGTTTTTGGTCTGGTAGTATCTCGTTCTGTCTTTCTCCTTTTCATTCACGAACGCCAATAATGTTGAAGCTTTAAAAATTTAAAATTTTCTTTACAAGGGTAAACGACCGGACAAATTGTCCGGCCATCCAAGGATTTGACCGGACAAAACCTATTTTTGACCGGACATTGTCCGTTGACCGGCCGTTATTTCAAGCCCTGAAAGGCAGCAAAAAGAACACATAAATTAAAAAGTACTTATGAGTAATTGACGGAAGAGCAAAGTTGGTGACTAAATACAGACAAGTGGCTGTATTGTCAGGCTATGCATTCTGCCTAAAAACATTTAAGTTTTGACATGTTGTCCATTTCCCAAGTAGAGGACCATTGGGTAAGAAAATGTCATCAACGACAATTTGTCGAGGGGACCCGAAAAGGGCCGAATTCAATCGCTAAACGCCAATAAGAAAATTCCAAGAAGACACCAAACAAAAGTGGCATTGCGTTTAAAAATTCAAAACACAACAATAGCCAAAGTTGATATGAAGCAATACTAGTGATTACTCCAAAAGATTGTCCTGTCCTAATTTAGAAAAAACAGTCCCTCACCTTCAGCAAACAGCGGAACTCCTCATGGTTGCCCCACCGAAACAGCGACACCTCAAAATACAGCTTGAGCTTGTGATCACAACTTGAAAATTCATCCGCTGACAAGCGAAAGCTCAAAGCTACATTTTGTTGCATCAAAGTTGGAGTTGATGCCCGTGAACTTGAGCTGGAGGAGCTTCGTGAGTCCACGGAGCTTGTGCTCGGGCTGTTTCCGGAAAGCCGACCACTCAACCTGTTCATCAGGTTGCTGAAAAACATCTTTGGAGTTGGAGATCTGGACAAACCAGTCGTCACCACTGGTTGTTGTGAAGCATTCTCAGAGGATTTGGGCGTGTCAGTATTTGCATTGTGAGATATTTTCCTTTGTGTTGAAGAATAGCTCTGGTCAGAACGTTTTACTGCCGAGCCCACTTGTGGAGAGTCTTTTGATGCATTACTTCCGGAAACAGGAAGTGATTGACTCAAAAGCTCAGATGCCTTGTTATGATCATGCAACTTCCGGTCGGTATCACGCAACTTTCGCCCAGCGTCACGCAACTTTGGATCAGTATGACGCAACTCCCGAACAGTGTCACGCAGTTTTAGGTCAGGCGGAGTTGATGCAAAGCCATTAAAAACATCTTCCGCCGATTTTCTTCTGTTTGGAGACAAACCTGTTGAATTATTCACCTGTTTATCTGATTGTGCTTCTGGTGATTTGCCAAGTGTCGACTCTTTTAGCGAATTGCTAAGTGCACTTGTTCTTACTTGAGTTGCCTGAATGGTCCTTTTTGTTAACGTATACTTTTCATTTTTGCTGGCTACTTTATAGTTTCCAGAATTCTTGATCATGAATTTCTTCTGGTTGTTTTCAGTCTGAGAGACTGTTTTCTGGTCATTTTCTCTAGAAACATTGTCTGATGCATTTGAACACAAGTCCGGAACATTAGAAGGCTGATCCAGGGCTTCTTTTGTTTTAGGAATCACATCTGGACTCTCCTCTGTTCCAGGTACATTTCTCGCTTGCCTACACAATGTAAATTATTTGAACGTCAATAACACAAATCTTTTGTACTTTGATGAAGTGTTAAAAACTAGGAAACATTTTGTGCAACTCTTCTGTCTAGTGTAACACGACATACACATAGCCAACAAAAGAAAACCCTTGTCTATTTTCTGTTGTCGGAATTGTCAGGCCCGGCCAGGGGTTTTGGGTATTCGGGCATCCGGAGTCCTTTTTACTCAGGTATACGGTATTTTGTTGTCACAATACGGGTATAAATTAGTTCGTTTTTCCTGAATTTTAGGTATTTGGTATATAGACATGAATTTGTATAATTATATATATGTATGTTTTCAGTTTCTACTGCTAGTTCTCATGAGTTCCGAAACAAAACAGTCAGGAATAGTTTTCATAGCTGTTTGATCACTTCACCAGCCCTCACCAGAGGTCAATGAGAGGTCAAGGGGCTCTATATCTCCCCCAGGGCTCTTGCGCGCCCATTTCGCATCATGTGACGAGCGAATCACACGAATAATCATGAACATGGCTGCCGGCGGTCACGCTGGTGAGCGCCTTGTCCCAGTTTCATGTTTTATTTATCATTGCCAACAGGCGAAACCATGCGAGAAGTGGTCGACGTACATCAAAATCGAGTTACAAAATAGATGACATGACAATCAAATGGTTGTTCAGAACACCCAGCCAAGACACAACAGATTTCATTAACTTAATACACAATGTTTTCCTTGTCTCAATGGACGTCACATGTCTTTACACCAATATTCCACAAGAAAAAAAAAACTGAAAACACTGCAACCTCGTTCCCAGGGTTTCTCTTCTTCACGTCCCCTGGAGCTTCAGGGGACGGGAACAAGAGAGACCCTGGGAACGAGGTTGAAAACACTGCCTGTCACAAAATGGTTTCTACAGCAACATCAAATTTTATGAACAATGAGAAAACAAATTGTAACCACAAAATTTTTCGGAACAGTCACAAAGTTTGGTGGCTTTTGTTTGTATATGGCAAGCGTTCAAAGTCAGCGCCCCACAGCCCCATATAGGGATAACAAATGTTTCTGAAATTTAATTTGCCAGGTGCTTGGCTTCAAGATATCCAGTTTGTTTGTGAAACCCTGGTGATCCACAGAAGTTCTTCTTCAGGCTTAAGCTTTTCTAGCGATCTTATAATCCACATTCAATAAGGAAATAGGAAATGAAATGAATATTTTCCAAGTAAATAATTTGGGGTTTTTACTATTTTCTCATAACCGAAGTGGTGGATCTTAAAAACTTTTTTCATCATCTTAAAACAACTTTTTTCAGCATTTTTAATAAGGAGCTTTAAATTCAAAAATGGCTGTGGTCTTAAATTAGCCTAATCATTTGATGACAACCAAGTGTCGGCAGTGTCGGAAACGAGACAAAGTTCCAACCAAATCAACTTTTAATTCTCCACAAATCTTCGCTTCACATGTGAGCTAACCGGACCCAGCCCAAACACTGAAAAAAACCCTTTTAGAAGAAAACTCATATTGACATGAAATGATTGACCTTAGGTAATTGCTCCGACAGAAAACCAATCAAACTCTGATCACTGATCACTTTGAATTCATGACTGTCCTTATCTTAGAGCAACACGCGCTAATATACTTGTCCTTTACATTATTATTAACTTGAACCTAATACAAACCGCTGAAAATATACCTTGAATAATAAACGAGTAAATGTAAACAAACAATTCCAACTAAGTCCGGGGCTTCTCCCCCCCCCCCCCCCCCCCGCGCGCCGCTTAGAAAGAAGGAGCCAAATCATTTGCATGCATCTGTTGCTCTTCAACGCAAGTTTATACGAGCAAACTGCAGAATAATAGTTTTCGCCTGGTCTCGTGAAATCGAGGCATTTACTGTAAACCTTCAGGGTATTTCTTTTCCTTTCATTTGTCCTTTGAAACAAACTGTTATTACTAGAACACGATTTACACTTCATTCAAAGATCAAAAGTCAGTATTTCCTAATTAAAGTTACTGTTTCGCTACTGTGCAGTTGTCAAATTTTATCAGTAACAATTTTATTACCTTGATCCGCAACTGACGCAAATGATGTTCGAACACATGCCTTTAAACTTTGGAAAGTGTACAAAATTTCTCACAAGCCTGTTTTAGGAGATACCTACAAGACATTATTTTATTCAAACATATCTTCCAATACCCTTTTACCTGTTTTGAAACAAACTTGGCACTTAACAGACCTGAATTAAAAAGAGAATTGCAAAGTTCGTAGGCGGTTAAGACTCAGTGCAGAATGAAAATTTTAGGTACACCAAATGACGGTTCAGTGTAGTTGTGATAGAATGAAGCACGCCCAGTTTCTGACGTCTGGATCAACACTTTTTATTCATTTGTATTATCATTAGCAACATTTCTTGTTGAAACTGGCTAAAAGTTTCTATTTTATTTTTCTTTATTTTCCCACATTACACTACTTCCTTAAACCTTAAGTTTGCGGCCATCTTAAACTTGTATTTTCAACGTAAAGCAAAGTTACAACGACACAATGGTCTATTTCACTCGTTTTCATGAACATTGGCTGGTTCCTGTGGAACTCTTGCAGCATCAACGTCGTTGCTTCCTGTCGAGCCCTTGCAGCAAAAGATTTGTTTGAATCGCTTTCGATAACTGGAACTTTGGAAAGCATACAACAATGGATTAAAAAACGAATTGGCATTAAGAAGAAATCGAACCGTTCTATGAGCAAAGTACAACACTTCAAGGTTGTCAGCTACGCTAGTTTTGTCTATAGCAGTCAAGTAGATAAAGAATAACGAAAACGGCAGAGTACATACAATAAACAGCATTGTAAGCGATACTAAGAGCTTAAAAACCTGTTTCTTTGAGCGCTGATCGCTCAGGGCTTTACTGCTTGGACCACTCGTTGGTGTAGGACAAATTGTGTTTGTGCTGAACAGTTCACGAAATGTTTTAAAGTAACAAAAGCAAACTAGCATGCAAGGAATTATTCCAAAGAAGACGCATTTATAAATTATAAAGCCCTTATGACGGAAATATTCATCAAGACTCCATGGGCGTTTACATGGGTAAATTGATCGACGGTCAGGCTCTATCGTATTTGTCATAAAGTCAGGAATGCAGGATAATACAGCGAATACCCACAAAAATGCAACCACATGAGGAACTCTTCGTTTCGCTAATATTATTTCAGTGTTGAAGGGCTTCACCAGAGCGAGATATCGCTCTACGGCAAGAGTGCAGACTGTTAAGGCACCAACGTTTATTGTAATTGGGACCAGTGCATTTCCCGCAAAGAATTTGCAAAGAAAATCTCCCAGCGTTTTGTCAAGACGCATTTTGTTCAGGGAGAAGTCATACATTCCCGGGCAAAGCAACAGAGTCGTTAGATCTGCAACAGCCAAATTCATCAAGAGATAGTTGGTCGTCGTGTGCCTGGAAGGTGTTTTTCGCACGATGGCGACTATCATGCAGTTGGCTGGAACACCGATGATGACGATAAATGAATACACCACGGCGAATGCTATATCTTGACCAGAAATATGACTGTTGTTGTAACCTGACGAGTTGTTTGATGCCATGGTAAAACATATTAAACTGCGGAACTGAGAATCACAACTATTTATGTTTTTTACTTCGGGTGGAGTTGACGTGCGTGGGTTTGCTTAGCATTATTGTGACTAACAACGTCGAGCTAAATACATGTAATTTATGCTTTTAGTCACAAGCAGTTACTATTAAAACGTTCACAATGATGGAAAGTTCATCTTCGGTAGCAATTAGTCCAAAAAAAATACAGATATTAGGAGAACGAAATCCACTAAGTTTCCATCTGTTCAGTATGTTGTTTTCCTTCAATATCAACTCTGCATTTATTTCTCCCGCCTTTCCGTTCATTTCGTATATTGTCAGGCAAGTTCTACAGAAGTTCTGTCAAAGACTTTTTCTGCTTTGGGTAAAATTAAAAGGTTGGTTTTAGACTTTATAAAGTCTTTGGAAAGTTACAACTTGCGCAGTTAACTGACAGTTGTAATGAGTTGAAGGGTCTTCCTGTTTACCTTGGTACGCTGTTTCGAGAAGATCACTTTACACTGGTCATACTAGCCATACATAATATGGGATTCTTCCAAAATTAAAAAAAAAAATTCTTAACGTTTTATGGCATGTTGTTGTTTATCGTATATTATAACAATGTTGTTCTGATATTATTTCAGAGATACTCAAGAAAGATATAGATGTAACATTTTCAAACACTATCATTTGGTCCTACACTTTTCTAAGGTTCTCGTTATACCGAGAAATTCCTGTTATTTGGGTTTGTACTAAGTGCTTTACTACATGAAAAATGTACATGAAGAAGACAAAAACTACAGTAGAATATATTTGCGCTTATTGAGTCGACCATTTTATACTTTTGTATAATTATGTTTCTTCGTGTCTGTGGACAGATGGTTCAATTTATTCCAAATGGCAACTTTCATCACGCATTTCTTAAGTCATTCGCATTCGGATCTAAGTAGCTTTGTAAGAAAATAAAACTAACAATGGTCATCTACGTTCATGAAGAGTGGAAACGAGTTCTACTTTTTGTACCCTTTCAACCGCCAACGAACTCTATTTCTTTTTCTTCACTGTTATACAAAGCACGCCCATCTTTCTGACGTCTGGATCAACACTTTTTATTCATTTGTATTATCATTGGCAACATTTCTTGTTGAAACTGTCCAAAAGTTTCTTTATTTTATTTTTTCTTTCATTTCCCTTATTAAACTACTTCCTTAAACCTTGCGTTTGCGGCCATTTTAAACTTATATTTTCAACGTAAAGCTAAGTTACAACGACACAATTACACGGGCCCGCTGTATTTGGCCTCAGCTGTTGCGGTGTCCTTGCCTACCCCCTTCTTTAGTTTAGTTACGTTGAATGTTTTGTTTTCTTTGGCGAAGCTAATAAAATAAAATAAAAATAAAATAAAATATTTCACTCGTTTTCATGAACGTTGGCTAGTTCCTGTCCAACTCTTGCACAATGAACGTCGTCGAACGTCTTTATAAAGTATTTGGAAAGTTACAACTTGCGCAGTTAACTGACCAATGAAATGGGTTGAAAAGTCTTCCTGTTTAACTTGGTACGCTGTTTCGAGAAGATCACTTTACACCGGTCATACTAGCAATACATAATATGGGATTCTTCCAAAATTTAAAAAAAAAAAATCTTAACGTTTTATGGCATGTTGTTGTTTATCGTTTATTATAACAATGTTGTTCTGATATTATTTCAGAGATACTCAAGAAAGATATAAATGTAAAATTTTCAAACACTATTATTTGGTCCTACACTTTTCTAAGGTTCTCGTTTCACGAGAAATTCCTGTTATTTGGGTTTGTACTAAGTGCTCTACTACATGAAAAATGTACATGAAGACAAAAACTACAGTAGAATATATTTGTCGCTTAGTGAGTCGACCATTTTATACTATTGTCTAATTATGTTTCTTCGTGTCTGTAGACAGATGGTTCAGTTTATTCCAAATGGCAACTTTCATCACGCATTTCTTAAGTCATTCGCATTCGGATCTAAGTAGCTTTATAAGAAAATAAAAATAACAATGGTCATCTACGTTCATGAAGAGTGGAAACGAGTTCTACTTTTTGTACCCTTTCAACCGCCAACGAACTCTATTTCTTTTTCTTCACTGTTATACAAAGCACGCCCATCTTTCTGACGTCTGGATCAACGCTTTTTATTCATTTGTATTATCATTAGCAACATTTCTTGTTGAAACTGTCTAAAAGTTTCTTTATTTTATTTTTTCTTTCATTTCCCTTATTAAACTACTTCCTTAAACCTTGAGTTTGCGGCCATTTTAAACTTATATTTTCAACGTAAAGCTAAGTTACAACGACACAATGGTCTATTTCACTCGTTTTCATGAACTTTGGCTAGTTCCTGTCGAACTCTTGCACAATGAACGTCGTTGGTTCCTGTCGAACTCTTGCAGCAAAAGATTCCTTTTAATCGCTTTCAATAATTGGAACTTTGGAAAGCATACATCAATGGATTAAAAAACGAATTGGCATAGAGAAGAAATCGAACCGTTCTATGAGCAACGTACAACACTTCAAGGTTGTCAGCTACGCTAGTTTCGTCTATAGCAGTTAAGTAGATAAAGAATAACGAAAACGGCAGAGTACATACAATAAACAGCAGTGTAAGCGATACTAAGAGCTTAAAAACCTGTTTCTTTGAGCGCTGATCGCTCAGGGCTTCACTCCTTGGACCACTCGTTGGTGTAGGACAACTTGTGTTAGTGCTGAACAGTTCACGAAAGGTTTTAAAGTAACAAAAAGAAACCAGCATGCAAGGAATTATTCCAAAGAAGACGCATTTATAAATTATAAAGCCCTTATGATAGAAATATTCTTCAAGACTCCATGGGCGTTTACATGGGTAAATTGATCGAACGTCAGGTTCTATCGTATTTGTCATAAAGTCAGGAATGCAGGATAATACAGCAAATACCCACAAAAATGCAACTACATGAGTAATTCTTCGTTTCGCTAATGTTATTTCAGTGTTGAAGGGCTTCACCAGAGCGAGATATCGCTCTACGGCAAGAGTGCAGACTGTTAAGGCACCAACGTTTATTGTAAATGGGACCAGTGCATTTCCCACAAAGAATTTGCAAAGAAAATCTCCTAGCGTTTTGTCAAGACGCATTTTGTTCAGGGAGAAGTCATACATTCCCGGGCAAAGCAACAGAGTCGTTAGATCTGCAACAGCCAAATTCATCAAGAGATAGTTGGTCGTCGTGTGCCTGGAAGGCGTTTTTCGCACAATGGTGATTATCATGCAGTTGGCTGGAACACCGATGATGACGATAAATGAATACATCACGGCGAATGCTATATCTTGACCAGAAAGATGACTGTTGTTGTAACCTGACGAGTTGTTTGATGCCATGGTAAAACATACTAGACTTCGGAACTGACAATCACAACTGTTTATGTTGTTTACTTTGGGTGGAGTTGACGTGTGTGGGTTTGCTTACCAGTATTGTGACTAACAACGTCGAGCTAAATACATGTAATTTATGCTTTTAGTCACAAGCAGTTACTATTAAAACGTTCACAATGATGGAAAGTTGATCTTCGGTAGCAATTAGTCCAAAAAAAAAACAGATATTAGGAGAACGAAATCCACTAAGTTTCCATCTGTTCAGTATGTTGTTTTCCTTCAATATCAACTCTGCATTTATTTCTCCCGCCTTTCCGTTCATTTTGTATATTGTCAGGCAAGTTTTACAGAAGTTCTGTCAAAGACTTTTTCTGCTTTGGGTAAAATTAAAAGGTTGGTTTTAGACTTTATAAAGTCTTTGGAAAGTTACAACTTGCGCAGTTAACTGACAGTTGTAATGGGTTGAAAAGTCTTCCTGTTTACCTTGGTACGCTGTTTCGAGAAAATCACTTTACACTGGTCATACTAGCCATACATAATATGGGATTCTTCCAAAATTTAAAAAAAAAATCTTAACGTTTTATGGCATGTTGTTGTTTATCGTATATTATAACAATGTTGTTCTGATATTATTTCAGTGATACTCAAGAAAGATATAAATGTAAACTTTTCAAACACTATTATTTGGTCCTACACTTTTCTAAGGTTCTCGTTTCACGAGAAATTCCTGTTATTTGGGTTTGTACTAAGTACTCTACTACATGAAAAATGTACATGAAGACAAAAGCTACAGTAGAATATATTTGTCGCTTAGTGAGTCGACCATTTTATACTATTGTCTAATTATGTTTCTTCGTGTCTGTAGACAGATGGTTCAATTTATTCCAAATGGCAACTTTCATCACGCATTTCTTAAGTCATTCGCATTCGGATCTAAGTAGCTTTATAAGAAAATAAAAATAACAATGGTCATCTACGTTCATGAAGAGTGGAAACGAGTTCTACTTTTTGTACCCTTTCAACCGCCAACGAACTCTATTTCTTTTTCTTCACTGTTATACAAAGCACGCCCATCTTTCTGACGTCTGGATCAACACTTTTTATTCATTTGTATTATCATTAGCAACATTTCTTGTTGAAACTGTCTAAAAGTTTCTTTATTTTATATTTTCTTTCATTTCCCTTATTAAACTACTTCCTTAAACCTTACGTTTGCGGCCATTTTAAACTTATATTTTCAACGTAAAGCTAAGTTACAACGACACAATGGTCTATTTCACTCGTTTTCATGAACTTTGGCTAGTTCCTGTCGAACTCTTGCACAATGAACGTCGTTGGTTCCTGTCGAACTCTTGCAGCAAAAGATGCCTTTTAATCGCTTTCAATAATTGGAACTTTGGAAAGCATACATCAATGGATTAAAAAACGAATTGGCATAGAGAAGAAATCGAACCGTTCTATGAGCAACGTACAACACTTCAAGGTTGTCAGCTACGCTAGTTTTGTCTATAGCAGTTAAGTAGATAAAGAATAACGAAAACGGCAGAGTACATACAATAAACAGCAGTGTAAGCGATACTAAGAGCTTAAAAACCTGTTTCTTTGAGCGCTGATCGCTCAGGGCTTCACTCCTTGGACCACTCGTTGGTGTACGACAACTTGTGTTAGTGCTGAACAGTTCACGAAAAGTTTTAAAGTAACAAAAAGAAACCAGCATGCAAGGAATTATTCCAAAGAAGACGCATTTATAAATTATAAAGCCCTTATGATAGAAATATTCTTCAAGACTCCATGGGCGTTTACATGGGTAAATTGATCGAACGTCAGGTTCTATCGTATTTGTCATAAAGTCAGGAATGCAGGATAATACAGCAAATACCCACAAAAATGCAACTACATGAGTAATTCTTCGTTTCGCTAATGTTATTTCAGTGTTGAAGGGCTTCACCAGAGCGAGATATCGCTCTACGGCAAGAGTGCAGACTGTTAAGGCACCAACGTTTATTGTAAATGGGACCAGTGCATTTCCCACAAAGAATTTGCAAAGAAAATCTCCCAGCGTTTTGTCAAGACGCATTTTGTTCAGGGAGAAGTCATACATTCCCGGGCAAAGCAACAGAGTCGTTAGATCTGCAACAGCCAAATTCATCAAGAGATAGTTGGTCGTCGTGTGCCTGGAAGGTGTTTTTCCCACAATGGTGATTATCATGCAGTAGGCTGGAACACCGATGATGACGATAAATGAATACATCACGGCGAATGCTATATCTTGACCAGAAAGATGACTGTTGTTGTAACCTGACGAGTTATTTGATGCCATGGTAAAACACACTAGACTTCGGAACTGACAATCACAACTGTTTATGTTGTTTACTTTGGGTGGAGTTGACGTGTGTGGGTTTGCTTATCATTATTGTGACTAACAACGTCGAGCTAAATACATGTAATTTATGCTTTTAGTCACAAGCAGTTACTATTAAAACGTTCACAATGATGGAAAGTTGATCTTCGGTAGCAATTAGTCCAAAAAAAAATACAGATATTAGGAGAACGAAATCCACTAAGTTTCCATCTGTTCAGTATGTTGTTTTCCTTCAATATCAACTCTGCATTTATTTCTCCCGCCTTTCCGTTCATTTTGTATATTGTCAGGCAAGTTTTACAGAAGTTCTGTCAAAGACTTTTTCTGCTTTGGGTAAAATTAAAAGGTTGGTTTTAGACTTTATAAAGTCTTTGGAAAGTTACAACTTGCGCAGTTAACTGACAGTTGTAATGGGTTGAAAAGTCTTCCTGTTTACCTTGGTACGCTGTTTCGAGAAAATCACTTTACACTGGTCATACTAGCCATACATAATATGGGATTCTTCCAAAATTAAAAAAAAAAATATTAACGTTTTATGGCATGTTGTTGTTTATCGCATATTATAACAATGTTGTTCTGATATTATTTCAGTGATACTCAAGAAAGATATAAATGTAAAATTTTCAAACACTATTATTTGGTCCTACACTTTTCTAAGGTTCTCGTTTCACGAGAAATTCCTGTTATTTGGGTTTGTACTAAGTGCTTTACTACATGAAAAATGTACATGAAGACAAAAACTACAGTAGAATATATTTGTCGCTTAGTGGGTCGACCATTTTATACTATTGTCTAATTATGTTTCTTCGTGTCTGTAGACAGATGGTTCAATTTATTCCAAATGGCAACTTTCATCACGCATTTCTTAAGTCATTCGCATTCGGATCTAAGTAGCTTTATAAGAAAATAAAAATAACAATGGTCATCTACGTTCATGAAGAGTGGAAACGAGTTCTACTTTTTGTACCCTTTCAACCGCCAACGAACTCTGTTTCTTTTTCTTCACTGTTATACAAAGCACGCCCATCTTTCTGACGTCTGGATCAACGCTTTTTATTCATTTGTATTATCATTAGCAACATTTCTTGCTGAAACTGTCTAAAAGTTTCTTTATTTTATTTTTTCTTTCATTTCCCTTATTAAACCACTTCCTTAAACCTTGAGTTTGCGGCCATTTTAAACTTATATTTTCAACGTAAAGCTAAGTTACAACGACACAATGGTCTATTTCACTCGTTTTCATGAACGTTGGCTAGTTCCTGTCGAACTCTTGCACAATGAACGTCGTTGGTTCTTGTCGAACTCTTGCAGCAAAAGATTCCTTTTAATCGCTTTCGATAATTGGAACTTTGGAAAGCATACAACAGTGGATTAAAAAACGAATTGGCATAGAGAAGAAATCGAACCGTTCTATGAGCAACGTACAACACTTCAAGGTTGTCAGCTACGCTAGTTTCGTCTATAGCAGTTAAGTAGATAAAGAATAACGAAAACGGCAGAGTACATACAATAAACAGCAGTGTAAGCGATACTAAGAGCTTAAAAACCTGTTTCTTTGAGCGCTGATCGCTCAGGGCTTCACTCCTTGGACCACTCGTTGGTGTAGGACAAATTGTGTTAGTGCTGAACAGTTCACGAAAGGTTTTAAAGTAACAAAAGGAAACCAACATGCAAGGAATTATTGCAAAGAACACGCATTTATAAATTATAAAGCCCTTATGATAGAAATATTCTTCAAGACTCCATGGGCGTTTACATGGGTAAATTGATCGACGTTCAGGTTCTATCGTATTTGTCATAAAGTCAGGAATGGAGGATAATACAGCGAATACCCACAGAAATGCAACCACATGAGGAACTCTTCGTTTCGCTAATATTATTTCAGTGTTGAAGGGCTTCACCAGAGCGAGATATCGCTCTACGGCAAGAGTGCAGACTGTTAAGGCACCAACGTTTATTGTAAATGGGACCAGTGCATTTCCCACAAAGAATTTGCAAAGAAAATCTCCCAGCGTTTTGTCAAGACGCATTTTGTTCAGGGAGAAGTCATACATTCCCGGGCAAAGCAACAGAGTCGTTAGATCTGCAACAGCCAAATTCATCAAGAGATAGTTGGTCGTCGTGTGCCTGGAAGATGTTTTTCGTACAATGGTGATTATCATGCAGTTGGCTGGAACACCGATGATGACGATAAATGAATACATTACGGCGAATGCTATATCTTGACCAGAAAGATGACTATTGTTGTAAACTGACGAATTGTTTGATGCCATGGTAAAACATATTAAACTGCGGAACTGAGAATCACAACTATTTATGTTTTTTACTTCGGGTGGAGTTGACGTGTGTGGGTTTGCTTAGCATTATTGTGACAACGTCGAGCTAAATAATTCATGCTTTTAGTTGCAAACAGTTAGTATTAAAACGTTCAGAATGATGGAAAGTTGATCTTCGGTGGCAGTTAGTCCACTAAGTTTTCACCTGTTCAGTATCTTGCTTTCCTTCAATATCAACTCTGTACTTATTTATCCCACCTTTTCGTTCATTTTGTGTATTGTCATGCAAGTTTTACAGAAGTTCTCTCAAAGATTTTTTCTGCTTTGGATAAAATTAAAAGGTTGGTTTTAAACTTTTTAAAGTCATTGGAAAGTTGCAGCTTGCACAATTAACTGACAGTTTTAATGGCTCGAAACGTCTTCCTGTTTAACTTAATACGCTGTTCCGAGGTAATCACTTTACATCGGCCATACTAGCCATATATAATATGAGATTCTTCCAAAAGAAAAAACATCTTTTCTTAACGCTTTATGGCATGTTGTTGTTTATCGATTAACAATGTTGTTCTGATATTATTTCAGTGATACTGAAGTTCAAAGATATGAACGTAACATTTTCACAGTATTATTTGGTCCTACACTTTTCCATGGTTCTCGTTATGTAACAGAAATTTCTGTTATGTGGGTGGGTACTAACTGCTTTACTACATGAAAACTGTACGTGAAAAAGGCAAAAACTACAGTAGAATATATCTGTCGCTTAGTGAGAAGACTGTTTCATACTGTCTAATTATGTTTCTTCGTCTCTGTAGACAGATGGTTCAATTTATTCCAAATGGCAACTGTTCATCACGCATTTCTTAAGTCATTCGCATTAGTATCTAAGTAGCTTTAAAAGAAAATAAAAATAACAATGGTCATTTACGTTCATGAAGAGTGGAAACGAGTTCTACTTTTTGTATCCTTTCAACTTCCAGTGAAGTCTATTTCTATTTCTTCACTGTTATACAGTGGGCGTCAGGAGTCATGGTGGGCGTTTTGCAACGATTGACAATCGCAAAAACTAGGAAAACAGCGAGTGTCATTTCTACAATCATTACTGATGAAATTTGTAACCTCCCTAACACCGTTCGGTCAAAAACGACACAAATATATCTTAATCTACTAACGTGATATTTAGGCTTCGTGAGATTTTGAAGCACATTTAGTAAACAGGACGCTTTAGTCATCAATGCGACATGTCTGATTTTAAAATTTGCACGAAAACCCGGAACTTCTTAATAATACTTCTTATCATACCTGGTGAGAACACTTCTCTTCACTACTTACCGATAAGACAAGCAATGGTACAACTAAAAGCAGAGTAAAAATCAAAACAAAACAAAAAAACAAAAACAAAACAAAAACATACCCTTTGTCGTCTGTGAGCAAAACATTGCTTTGAGAATAATCCGTATTGCCTGTCTGCACTGGTTCTTGTGTTGCAAGGTCATCAGCCGCTTCAAAATATGACGACGAAGAGGAAGATGATGACATTTTAACAAGAGCTGTGACAGACATATCACCATTTAGTGTCTTGATAGAGCTTGAATTCAGCTTAGCGGCCCCCACATGCTCCCTCATGTAGTCTTCTATGCTGCGAAGAGGTAGAACTGGTTTTTCCTGTCCTGGTGACGACACTAGCACTGTCATGGAGCTGCCACAGTCGGGACAGAGAAGATCATCTGAGTTTGCCGGCCTTGTAAACTCAGCGGAGCACTTCAAGCACTGAAGTAATGCAAACAAAGCAAAGAGAGTTATCATCTGGTTGACTGCCTTCAGTCAGAAAATGTTGTTCTAACTTTTGAATCTGTGGATGAAATCCGAAAGTGTGACCATTCAAATGAAAGCTACTGCGCAGTACTTTCCTGTGGTGCTGTTGATTGTGCTGAACAAGAAGGTTCCAACTTTTGAGTCCATAAAAAATTCTTACGTTTAATCAAATAAATGAAAGCTACTGGTGCAATAATTTCTCTCACGCTGTTCGTTTTTCGATTTTTCAATTTGAATTTCATTCCTGAAAATTGTCATGATTCCATTTTGCAACCTCTCATTTTATTGTACAAGGTGGTTGTAAGTTTTGAGTATGTGGATAAAATCCTAAAGAGTGACCACTTAAAGGAACTATGTCACGGTATTTTCATTCACTTTTCTCATCTGACAAAACTATTTTCTCATTTAAGGAAACCTCACAATAATAGTTTCCTTAGGTAGAGAATGGATTACGAATGACAAACTTGAAAAAACTTGCCCATGTTTTCAAGATGTGTTATCCGTGACGTAGCTCCTTTAAAGGAAACGTATTGAGTAGTTATGTACTGTCCTGATGAATTGTTACAGTGTACATTGTATGCTGTACAAGGTAGTTTTCACTTGAATCTGTGGTTGATTTACAAAACTGTGACCATTTATAAATAAAACCTGTTTAGCAGTGCTTTCCTTTGGTACTGTTACATTACATTACATTGAATGCTTCTGAGGGGTACTTTATTGCAGCTCTCTTTATCACGCTGTGCTTTCGTAGTGCTTTCGTAGTGCTTTCGAAGTGCAAAAATAAAGTTACCAAAAATACTCACAGCATGGTAACCCTTTGAATACAGTTCAGAAGAAGTTATCAATACTTAAGCTCCCAAGGTGACCCCGCGAGAGAAAATTGACTTTGAAGTTATCCATATTTTATTTAAAATAGACGCTTCATGTCAGTTCAAAACAACATGGCACCCGTTTTTAGCATATTTTTACGAGGTTTGACATACTTGAATACTTGAGAATTTTACCGCCCGGTTACTTGAAGAAGTGAATCAAAGTGAGATTTTTCAAATAGTATTCAAAATGTTACCGTGCTATGAGCAGTATTTTATTAATTAATTTTTGCAGTTATTGCTCGAACGTTGAGCGGAATCCGCCTTGCAGTACTCTCCCGTGATGATGTCTGTTTTTTCCCATTTTATTTCTACCAAGACGAAAAGTGGAAATACGATAAAAAAATTTGTACACACGATTTTGTATCTTGACCTCAGATAAACACTAATCCCCACCTGGAGACGATCCGCAGCAGGTTGTTTGATTTGTTTATTTTCAGTTACATATGGCTTCAGAGTCTCTGCAAATTGCTGCAGTAATAAAAACAAAATCAGCCAATACTGTGCTTTTCTGGTTGACCCTTTAAGCCCTCACAGTGACGGTAATGAAATTTCTCTTTACATCATTACTACTTGTTTAAACATTCAAGTAATGAGAATAAAGAAGTTGATCACCAAGGGTAAGACGTCTTGATATCTAGACAAATTCTCCTCGATAGTTCCATAAGAAATGTACGGAGAACAGTAAGGAGAATATGCAATTTCATATCAGGGCTTAAAGGGTCATTGATATAGACAGCAATACAAACACATGCATGTGTTTACTTTGGTCAGTAATAATTCATCACCATCTGTACTTATATGCGCTAAGAGACCTCCAGTAAGGGTTCACAATTAATCAAATACAGGTGAATTTTAAAAGAAAGGAAGACAAACCTTGGCTTTTGGATTCCAGATCGAACTGGCATTTAGAAACATCAAGGCTCTTGTGGAGCGAGGAAAAACAGAACATGCAGACACTAATGATGCATCAATAAGCGCTAACCCGATGGCGCCTCAGGTTTATATCTTGAACCCGTGCCGCAGTAGACTGCGAGTAGTCTCTAATTTTGGCGATAGCGATCGTGGGGTGGGCGAAATACGCACACGCGCACGCGAAATTTCGAGGGCGACGCGGAGCTCCCCTCATTTTTGGCGCCCCACTCGCGTCGCGTCTCCTCGAATTTCGCGCGCGCCCCACGATCGCTATCGCCACAATTAGAGACTACTCGCAGTCTAGAGCGGCAAAAGTGCGAAGCAAGCACTGTTACTGCGGTGTCAATCCTGCCTCCGTAAAGGCCATTAAAATCCTGTCAAACAAACTCTCACCATAGCATCCTCGTGGCTTTCCATGACATAATCGCGGCTTTGTCGCTCTGGATTGTAGTAATCAAACTTGAGATGAATGACTGTATGATCATCTCCAGTCTTGTCCACAAACACTTCCTGTAAACAGCTTGTTTCCAACTGGGAAATCACCTGAAAACAGCAACACAAAATAACCAGAAATAAATTTGCTACGCCCGCAGCTAGTAAAGAATTCTTTGAAAGACTTAAAAAGACTAAGAAATCCTAAACTTTAAGCCCAGGTCAAACGAAAACGACATTTGCCGATTGTTGACCAGAAGTTCAAACTGTTGTCCTCTTTTTATCTCAGAATTCAAAGCACTCTGGGCGATTCTGGCACGCTTTCCACTAAGAGTTTGAAACTGCTCAAGATATCTAAAGGTATGTACGTATAAACTCCGGCTCTCATTTGACCTCGAAAACACATGCACTCTTACACATTCTCAAAGAAACTGAACTCTTGTCGGGTCTGTCTATTTCATGAGTTCGAGTTCGAGTTTCGAGTCCGAGTTTCGAGTTAAAATATCGAGTTACTACACTTGGTCAGCGATGATGCAACATAACAACACGTGCTTTGGTCTCCAATCTAAAATGGCGGAAAGCCGCGGAAAAAATTATCTTCACTTGGATGGTCTTGCTTCTAACAAGGCCAATATTTGTGAGCGGTCCTTTTATTTAGGTCAGCGAGATCGGCGAAAAAGAACATGGAAATCTTCCATTTGTTCCTCGGTGAGTTGTTCCTGAATAATAAACAAATTTCCTTTAATGCTTTCAGCGGCTACTGCGCAGGGTTTCACTGCTTTATTTCTGTCTTTTGTTACCAAGGACTTACGCGGATGTAGTGAAAGTCAAGCCGCAGATAGTGGTTTTAAGCGATTCAGATGAAGACAATCATGAAGGCGGTGATGCGCCATGTCGCCCAGTACAGCACGACATGTTCAGAGTACACAGTACAGCAAATGATGCCACAGTTGGGAGCGTGAAGCAACTAAGTATTGCCCCCCCCCCCCCCCCCTCCCGGTCTCGAAGGCCCCGAAAGCTTTCGGCCTTGAAAAGCCATTCATAAAAATATGAACCACTCATTGTAAAAACTGTTATTCCAGCTTGTATTTAAGATAAGGAATACTTAACTTATGACAAAGTTTCATGCTTAGAAACTTCTTTGTTTACACAGATACAGTGTGAATTATCGTGCTCGAAATCGACCTGAAAAGTTTCGGAACTTTTGAGAAACACATGCCTGGTCGGAGAGAGACAATGTAGAGTAAAGTTTCTTATCTCCAGAAACAGCACAATGACAGGGACCAGGTTTCGAACCACCAACCTTCAGATCTGAATTCCAACGTGCTAACTACTACCACTACACCACTAGCCCCTCCCCCCCCCCCCCCAACACTTGAACAAGTACTTAGGGCAAACGGTCAGGGAAACCTTATAGAAGGTTGGGGGTAACCCTGTGATCAACTAGCGTTCCATCCACGGGAGAGTAGCCACTTCATACTGTGCTATCAAAGATGAGTGAAACCTTGACAAGTACGTTTACTCACCTTTCCAGTGAAGTTCTTCTCCACAACAAAGTCATCCTTGACTGTCACAAACAACGGCACTGCTGTTCCGTCATCATCCTCGGGTGTGGCCAACAGAGTTACCAGAAAATGCTGAGCCTCAGAAAAATCTGTTCGGAAAAACACGTTAAGTATTCAACAGACATTTATTAGTTGAGTGGGAGCACTGTGGTTCAGCTTTCGTTGGTTCAAGTCCTGCAGTGCATTTCTCGAAAAGCCGTTTGGTAAAAATATGGACCTCTCATTCTACAAATGTTTAATGGACATCAGAAATGTTTAACTTACAGCACAGTGTGAGTTCAGAATAGTGCCCAAAATCGGCCCAAAAAGTTTCGGGGCTTTCAAAAAAAGCACACCTGTGTTTTCATCCTTATGCTGTGTTTTAGCAAAGAAACAATGCTTGACATTCGTCTGCTTTAAGCAGACGAATATTATTGCCGGGCTGCCTGTTGCGAGACTGGTTGAATCAATACTCTCCGTTTTTTCTTTTGTTTGCATATTAACTTGCCCAAGCCATCTGGTTTTCGCTCAGCCAACATAGCACTCGACGCAGTTCTGGTTTCACAGGACATCCAGTGTTAGCACTCTCCGTAAACTTCCAGTTTTCCCCTATGTAATTAATGTTATGCCAGATCTGTATGTTTCAAAGGCATGCTACTTCAGTTGTGGGATCTTTTTTGTGGCCTAAATTGAATACGTGCGTGATGGCCCAATTGAAACGCTTTCTTGTACACATTACCGCTGAGCCGTCAAATAAACCTCATAAAATGCTGGGGCTAAATTACACTCCAAAGGGCAACCATCCCATGCAGTTGGGTGTTCTGAGTAATGCTTACTGCACATGTATGCTAACAGTCCAGAGTTGAGTTCTGGTCTGATTGAGAAAGAAAATTACAACTGACATTTGCTTTTTACTGTCAGCTTACCCTCATCTGAAATTATGCTGATACTACTTGTACGACTGGTAATTTCCGTCTTATCTTCTGTGAAACTTGGTACAGACTCTGTGCGAACAACACTTGGTGCTGTGAAGTAACACATGCATGTATTAGATATATTAAACCTCTAATTAAACAATAGAGTTCTTCTGTCAAAGGCACTATCGTGTGACAGGTTGCCCGAGGAGATTTGATGTTCACAGCAAATATCAGCTCGTGAACGTCGTTCGAGGGCTTATATGAAGTATGAACATCGAATTTCCGAGGGAACCTACCACACATAGGGCCTGAGACAGAAGGATTCTACTGTTTTATTGTACAACGCTAAATTTTGAGCGAAAATTGACAAGACGGGCACTAAGCGCTGATAGGTGCCCGCTGAGAAGACACTATCGCGTCACGTGATCGATTTCGACCAATGGGAGCATGCCAAAGTTTAGTGATGTACTATAATCCTCAACAGTTTATACTCCCCCAAACCCAAAGAATTAACTGACCTTGATCCAATCCAGATTCAGCAGAAACAGACGGATTAACATCAACTTCATCTGGTACCACTTGAGAAATGGACGGTAACCAACCTAGCAAGAAAATTACATGTAAAGCAGTAAATCAAAGGAAACCATCTCCTTTATGACTGAGTCTCAACAGTTGGTTTTCTCAGTCCATCAAAAAGTCATCATTTGGCCAACCCATTAGCTTTAAAATCTTCCTTACGGAAAACCTGAGTACATGTAAATTGGTGTTCCTTGGAACATATGCTGGGAAAGTCAACATACCGATTACCGAAAACATGTCAAATATCTAAGAAAATTGAACACTAGTGAATGACAGAGTTCAGTAAATAGTATCTTCATTATTTTATGCGCGAAAAGAGAGGACGGGAAGTGGGAGATCCCTAGGTTGTAGGAAGCAGTAGCAATAGAAAAAAATCTCAACAATCTCGTGTCACGTTTTGCAATTGAAAACGCGCAAAGAGACGGGAGTCAATGAAAAAGGGGTGGCAAGTGGGAAAAAGGTGTGGGAAGTAGGAAAAAAGGGGTATGGGGAGCGGGTCCGGGAAAAAGCGGTATGAGAGGCGGAAATGCGGACTTTCCTCGCCATAAATTAGTGCTTGACACACGGTAAATTCGAAATTGCATCTTTATATAGTTTTCTTGAGTGGCAGACATCGACAAAACAGGTAAGGTAACGCAATTCGAACACCTTTTCGTTCTCAACCTTTTCAAAAACATTATTGCGTGATTAGCGCGCACACAAAAACACCACTACAAAAACAAACTGTTGAAACAAATGAAAAAAAAATGCTTTAATCCTCGTCTTACCTTGTTAGCTTTTCGACAGTTGAATATCGCTTTCCTTTACCTTTTAAACTACAATGTTGTTTACAGTTCTGGGCGCTCTTTGAAGAGAAAATTTGACTTTTGTGTTTTTTAAAAACGAGAGGAGCCTAACAAAAACGGCGCGAAATTTTCAACCAATCACTGGCTCGCTTTAAAGACGTCAATACTTAGTTATAGTGACGTCTCAAAAGCAATCGAAAGAAACTGAGAATCGTGATACTCACTTAAATATACTCTCTGATGACTGTAGTATGTACCTTTTTCCACGCATAAACAATACCGACACTTAGTCTACTAGCTGCACTGATTCATACACGGTACCTTCTCCACCCAACTGCCTTAGCTTCTTAAGTTGTTCCACATCATCAGCGTGTTCCAGTAACTGTTCTGTTGGTGCTGAGTAAATACAAACCATGTTAGAATGATAATCAGTTCTGCATTTCACTTAGTAAGTCAGCAACTCAAAATATGCGACAGTGTGTCAATAATTATTGATCCTTGGTCTTTAGGTTACCTGATGACTGTGTGCTTGACGATTTAAAATGCACTGTACACCGTACTTGTATTGTTTTAATTCTGATACACTCACTTGTAATGCGCTTGTCTCCAACCTCAGCGTGTCAATTTCACTCGCACTCTCAGAATATTTGCGTGTACTTTTTTTACACGCATGTTCTGTGCGTGTAAAATTGCGTGCAATGTGGCTTCCTTACACGCATGAAATGCACATGTAATGCTGCAATACCCGTGGTCGGTACTGTACAATAACAGGGGTCCAGGGGCCCGTTTCTCGAAAGGCCCGATAACTTTTCGGGCCCGAAAACTATTTTAGGTGCACAATATTCTCAAATAGTTATACAGTTGTTATTGATTTTGAAAGCTAAATTTTAATCTTATAGTCAAAATACTCAGCGCGTTCCCCTCATTATTTAGGAATGTTTTTCATTACTCGCGAACGGATTGCATTATTGGAATCAAAATTCCATTTTCAAATTGAAGATTGAAATCTTCCAACGGTAGACTCATTCGAAATAACGAATGTTGATTGGGTTGTTACTTCCATAAACCAGAAGTTCACACGCGAAATACAAAGCCGTTGGCGGCTGTTGGTTTCAATCGGTTCGACATGACAGGGAATTATTCTCAATTTTCAGGAACATTTCTTGTACATTTACAGCAGACTTGTTTTTAAGAAATTATTCTTCACGGTTTTATAGCAACAGGCTGCTTCTTCACTTTTAAAAGTATTTGCGATTAATATTTTGTTGAGCGAACACAAATGAAGTCAAATAGGTCAAGCCGCCAACAGTCTGCTACTTGCACGCGAACATTCGCCTCGTGTCAACAACAAACCAATCAGCATTCCTTATTTGGAACAAGGCTTCCGTTGTAACGTTACAATATTCAATTTGAAAGTGGAATTTTGATTCCAATAACGCAATCCGTTCCCGATCAATGAAAGTCATTCCCCAATAATAAACAGAACGCGCTGAGTATTTTGACTATAATAATCTCGTGAAGCATATGGCTAACTTTGCCCCAATAATTACCATCAGCTGACAAATAAATGATCTCGAAAAAAATACTTAACGGGCCCAAAAAGTTATTGGGACTTTCGAATCGCACCCCTCGAGAAACGGGCCCCCCAGGGGTCCGTTTCTCGAAAGTCCCGGGTAACTTTTCGGGCCCGTAGCCGATATTTTAAAATCAAAATTTATAGAATGGTGATTTAGCTTTTAGCCCGCAAACCAGCTCGACTTGTTTCGCCAAGATACACTTTAGGGCTTAGCTTTAAAAACCTACAAAATTTTGAATCTTTACGGTAAACCTCGTGGTCATAAAATGGTTTTCCGGGCCCGAAAAGTTACCGGGATTTTCGAGAAACGGGGTCCCAGGCCTCGAAATCCATCCATGCAGGGGGATAAACAGAAGGATAAAATCAGGTGAATTATTTGACTAGAATTACAGCCACCCCGTTTTCACATTTAAGATGATAAGAAAAGCAGATGTTAGCAAGTACAGATGAAAACGCTGCCTTACTTGCACATGACGTAGTTGTCAGCTGGTCTTCTGAGGGAGTCGCTTCACTCTCTTCATCAAAATCAATCTCTCTTGCCACCAGTTGTTTGCCCTTCTTACCTTTTCGCTACAAAAACAGTTTTACAGTGTCATTACTTTAGCTTGTACATAGTAAGACTGCTTTTATAGCAGAGCTCCAAATTTCAAGTGAATGGGTTGGCACAAGTGACGTACAAGTGAAAGTTAAGGCTGGTTTCCATGTGATCGCTACCATCATTGCGATCGCAAAGAAAAACATTCAGCGATTGTTGCGATCACGTGGAAACCACTTTTTAGCGATCATAGCGATCATAGCAATCACAGCAATTTCATGGAAACCAGCCTATATGGAAACTGCTTAGCGATCAAAGTCGCAATGACCGTTCAACATTTTTGGTAGCGATCGTAGTGATCATATGGAAACCAGCCTTTACAATAAAAATATTTAAAAATAAAATACTCCAAAGTTATCAGATTTCACGTGGGACAATAGAATTTTCCTTTTAGGTTGAATGATCCAGTTGTACTTTATATTCCTTGTATGATTGTGGTGCAAATAATGTGATTTTGATGTACGACACTGAAACTCGAGAATAAGAAAAGGGATTTCCTAGCAAGAACCAAAAGTTTTAGGAAAAAATATATCCTAAGTGTCTTTTCAGATGTAACATTTGCATCAGCCAAAGGCTGGAAGTGTTCTGACTAGGACATTCTTTCTTGGGCACAAAAAGGCAACGTTTTTTCAGGGAAAAGACCAAAGTTACTTAGGACGTTCTTGTCGCAGCCCTTCAATTGAAGTTTATGTGAACACAGAATAAAAGAATATACTAAGGAACTTGGACAAATTTCATATACTGATGACAGACACAATTTGTTTATTGACTGATTGTGACCTTATGTTTTCTTGGCTTCCTGGGTGTTACATCTGATTCTTCTTGAGACTCTGAAGACTCCATTAAATCTTCTGCTACTTGTCTGACTGCTCTGACGCGGGGGTGAGGTACAGATGTTTCAGGAATGTATGCTAACATGGACACTGGATGCACATTTCTTCCAAGAAGCTACAGGAGAAAACAGCAGCATCAGCACTGTAACTGTCAAACCTCCCTGAGTGTTAAAGTCTATTAAGCAGCAAGTTAACTAAGATACCCAAACTTTCCCTGTGGGTCAAAGCACAAATCATGGTTTTTCTTTCTAGCTGTAACTTACAATTTGCTCTTCTGCATCCAGAGGTTTACCATCAATTTGTATCTGTCAAAAAAGAGACCACAGAATACAGTCAGACCTCGATTTCCCACAGTTTTTGATTACCTGGACTTTTCTCAGTGGTCCTGCACTCTTCCTTAACATTTATAGGTCACAGTTCAAACAACTTTGAGTGGAAACATATTAATTCTGAAACATATTTTTAAAATTTCATCAAGTTTAACAAACTAAGAAAATAATACAGTGACTGTATTACTTTCTTTCCGTTGATGGAGGCTCACATATAGATACTGGGACTTCCATTAGCACAGAATTTGGCTATTTCTAAATTTTCTTTTTTTTCTTACACTGTTAATGTTACTAACTTGTAGTAAATGTTACTAACTTGTTTCAGATTTTCAAATTAATTATTGGTAATGAGAATCCATATGAAACATGCTGGGTTCCATTTGATAAAATATCACTTAATGGTTAGTCATGGAAGACTTTTACTAACAATGGGGGGGGGGCACTCCCTCATTTGGCCTAAATGGGTATGTGCTGCCCAGCAGGGTATGGTTTTCAGGGTCTTGGGTCTTAAACAGGGTATACAATTTCACTATTTAGCATCTTGAACAGAACGTCTTTCTGGACCAGAAGCCTTGAACAGGGCATAAACGTTTGCGGTGCATGCTCTACATGTGGCACCAACAATTTTTTTAAAATCTAATTCTTTGATGTCATTTATAAAAAATACTTTCTGAAATAATTTTTTCTGTTTATGAAAAAAGGTCTCTTGTCCTAAACAGGGTAGCGAAATGAATGGATTTGGTCTTAAACAGGGTCAGGGTTTGAAGGCCTTGGAGGTACACCCCCACCCAAACTCCCCTTAAGTGCCCCCACCCCCCCCCCCCTTACCAGTCAACTATAAATAACTATATTCTTAACCATGGAATTCCATTGACTTACAGGTTCCACACGTGGCACAGGATACAAACAAGCAATTGTGGCACGACGGTAGTAAGGACAAAAAACAACAGGATTCCCTTCAAGGTTTAACTGTTAGGGAAACAAAATCATTTTTTTTTCAAGGCATTGTTATGGAGAAACATAAAATTTCCTGGTGCAAAAATGGTAATTTCTACAGCCAAAACCTGCCTTACAACTGTTAATGCAACCACCATTTCTTGGCATGACGGTTAGCCTATGCAATGTGCACCTCCTACTTGTTGTGATGGAGGTGTGGGGGGGGTGCTAGGTGATGCAGCTCTCTGGGGGGTGGTCTGATGGCAAGCTATACCAATGTTTAATGAAGATGGTAAGTTAAGCATTTCCTGTATTCACAACTTCTTACGAAGGGAGGGGTCCAAACTCTTTAACTTTCTCTCCCCAATTATCACCTGGATGTTGCAAAGGTAGAGCAAAAAATTATGTCTGTATGGGTTAGGACAAATATTGGATTAGGTTTAGCCACAGTGTAACATTGAATTGGCATCTTAGCAAAATGTGTGGCCCAAGAAAATATCCATACCCCTTCCATCCCCACCCCTCTGGAAATTCCACTTTTAATTAGCTTCACATTTTCATGTTAAGACTGACCTTTGAGAGTCCCTCCCCCTTGAAATTACCTATGACCTTACGTGGGGGAGGTCTGGGCATTTTCTGCAACCACACAATATGTGATCTCTTGGTAAAAACGCACACCAGTGGATATCCGTTGCCTGCCATTCATCAGCCATTCAAGAACAGGAGAAGACCGTTTGAATGGCTGCTACCATCTGTTGCAAAAATCTTCAGCCGTTCAAATGGCTCAATACAAATATTCAGCCATTAAAGTTCCTACATTGTGCTTTTTTTTAGTTATTTCACCCATGCTTGGATGTGTTTCATTCTGGGACTTTCCATTCAACAATAATTTACAAAATGTCACTTACCGATATCAGGTCATGTAAATAAGCCAGAGGGGTTAATTCTGATAAACAAGCTATACAGTTGAAGGACAGATCAAGGATACGTAATCTGTTGAAAACCTGAATACCTAAATGTGACAATCAAAATACTATGATTAGAAGAGAACATTGATGATGGTTAACAAATTTCTGGACAAACAGCAGACCTGTGAAGAGGGTAACTGCCAGTCAGATTTTGTTACAGTTAACCATATCCATACAAACACTGTCATAGCTAACACAGAATGTAGACTTGAGTGCTGGTATAACAATGTAAGCTTGTTGCCATTAAAACCAGCAAATTAACTGCACCTTTTACCAGAAAATGTTCAAAAACTTAATTTCAATCGGCAGTGTGGTCTATTTGCTCAAACATGCTGTTTTCACATGTGTTCCTTTATCGTAATTGTTTAGAAAAATCTTGAAGAGATAGAACTACTCGACGAGGCAACTGTACTTTTGCGCATATTTATTTGTAGCAAACAAACTCACAAGAAATAAACATGTCCTATTCTACGAGTTTTCACACGTGTTAAATAATGAATCATTCCACATGCATTCACAAGGAAAATGATTACGTTCTAGAATGTTCCATATTCACACTATAACAATGCGAGTTCATTAACAATCGAGAAAGAAAAGACAGTCTCATATTACAACACATACAGAGAGGGTGTATTAATTTTCTTCCAACAAAAACTTTCAATCTCACAATTTCTAGGCACAAATTCTTTGTTTTTTGTCTTTGTTTGAATGTGCTTTCTTTTGTTGTTGTTGAAAGCCTGGTTACTAAACTTCAAAGGTTCGTAGCCATAACATGCTTGTTGACATTTTAAATTTCACTGAAAGTTGACATCTCTGTGATCAGCAAAGGAACGCCAGTAATATAAGTACTCTACAGCTAGCGAGATATCATGCATGTTTAATATTCTAAACTTACACACAGAACATACAATTTTACAATGAGCTGAATCGACCACTTTAGAAGAGCAGGAGACTGAAAACAGGTTGTTGAAATCAATTGATTGATGGAAACTACATGATTGTTTGCTATCTTGTGAAGTACCTCTAAAAAGCTACTCCTGTCAAGCTTGGAACTAACCCAGTGAACGGCTCTTATCACAATTAGCAGAATTTATAAGTATGCTTAGGGGGGCCAAGTTTTTTTAATGAGGCATTAGAATGCATAAAAAATTATTTAGAAAACTCACAGTTCAATGACTTTTCATCCAAAACCCCTCAAATTTGCCACATCTGCCAAATCTCATATGCTCTTCGATGGAATGCTTCTTTAATTTGTGACTTACTGATTTTATTTGCAATGTTATTTTTTAATTGGTCCCTGCCTGTA
This sequence comes from Siderastrea siderea, assembly GCA_964030785.1. Lineage (NCBI taxonomy): Eukaryota > Metazoa > Cnidaria > Anthozoa > Scleractinia > Rhizangiidae > Siderastrea > Siderastrea siderea. Next base: position 11,894,007 of record OZ034971.1, read on the forward strand.
CATGTACTTGTTTTTAACCTTTTAAGCCCCAAAAGTGATCAGTATCAAATTTCTCCTTGTAATAATAATGCTTAATTAATCAGACAGGTAATGAGAATTGAAGACATGATCAACAAAGATGAATTCTTTCCAAGTTCTAACAACTTCCCCCCACTACTGATATAATAATTCTATTGGGATAAGAAAGGAGAATTTGTAGTTTGATATTGGGAATGAGAGGCACATGACCAACACAATGAGAGTTCAAGCGCAGGCAAGCAAAATCATAAATACAATGTTATCCACAAACCTTTCAAATCTTGCAGGTTGTTGTTTCTGAGGATGAGTGTGGTCAGCTGGAATCTGATCACTCCTGCTTGTGCCAACACTGCAGGGATGCAGTCCATGTGGTTAAACCCCAGGTTAAGATGCTGGACTCCGGACAAATACTGTAACATAGCACATCAGAAAGAAGCTTAAGGCCATTGTGTACGCCCTGGGGCAATATTGTGTAGCAAGTTGAGTTGAGTAATTAGTTCAGGATCAGAGATACATGTACGTACAGCTCACCATCACGTTGTTTCTTGCAAGATCTCATTATCACATCATAGGATAACTGTAGAAGTTACTCTTAAACAATGGGTATCAAGTATCTCATGAATCATTGGAATGACAAATTTAGAACAAATAACACACTCAGAGGAGTGGGATATGGCATTTTCCATACTTCCTGCTGCCTGTAACCATTACACCTGCAATAATTTAATATTACCCTTCTAGTGCTAATAAATTTAAAAATGAAATCCTATGGGATAGTCCTTTTAAATAGAAAAACTAGAAAATTGGTCTCTTATTCATCAAAGCATGAAAAAAGATTCACCAAAATCTGTCATCTCCTAAACGAGAGCAATTGAGTTTCTAGCAAGATCAGAGTTTCATCTGAAATGCAGCTCATCAGATCAGTTGATTTCCTTATGAATAATGGACTCCTGGCTGCAATACCTGATACTTGGAAATGATTTCAAATCTTGAACAAAAACCTAATTGATGTTGTTGGTAGTAATGACCTTATGTTATATACCCTGGCTAACATCACACCCAACCCCTCTGTATAGTCAATGTACATGTACCTATTAAGTAAACCCTTTCAGCCCTAACAGTGACAAATATGAAATTTCTCTTTACATTATCATTACTTGTTCAAACATTTCAGTGATGAGAATAAAGGAAGTGATCACCAAGGATAAGCTGTCTTAGACAAATTCTCCTTACTAGTTCCATAAGAAATGTATGGAGAACAGTAAGGAGAATATGCATTTTTATAACAGGGCTTAAAGGGTTCATAATGACAATAATGCCCACCTGTAAAGAAGGTGAGTCATCACCCTCAGCACTGTGAATGTTGTTATGACTCAAGTTTAACACTCTCAATTTTGGCAACAGTTTCTAAACAAGAAATAAACATTTTACTGTTGATAGAAAACAGCAAGTTAAGTACATTCATTTCATTACATTTATTTCTTATAAGCAGTTTCTTTCAGTTGATGATAAACATTTTGTAACACAAATCAGCGATAAAAATGAAGCTCTCTGAGGTTATTTTCAAGTTAATTAAAGTGAATAAAAATTAGCACATATATACCTACCATTTCAAAGATGGGAATGTTAAAAAGTGATTATGAAAGTGATAAAAAATGCTAAAGGTTAAGACAATAAAAAGTGACAAATTAAAATTCAAGTTAAGGACCTACAAAATATATCAAAATACAGTTAAAAGAAAAAGGGAAAAAAAGGAATTCAAAATATTACTTAACAATGACATAACAAACCAGAGAATCATCCAGTTGCTCAATTCCATTGTAACTAAAATCTACATTTTCCAGGTGCGGCCAAGCAAATGGAGCATTCAACTGATCTCCACCACAGTAAACAAAGACTTCCTGCAAATATAGTGAAGGTAATTTTGTTTTTTGGTATAATTTTATGCCTAAATGTTAGTATTTAACCAAAGGATAAGGATGAAGTTTGCATAGCATGAAGCAACTGAGAGTATTGCTACTCCCCCCTGGACGGGATACTAGTCCATCACAGGGATACCACCGGCAGTATGTCGCGTCGCCGGTACCCATTTGTACACCTGGGTGGAGATCGAGAGACAATGTGGGGCAAAGTATCTTGTCTAAGGAAACAATAGGATGGCAGGGACTGGGCGTTGAACCGCAGACCTTCAGATCTGAAGTTCAACGCGCTAACTACTACACCATCCTGCCCCCAGCATTTACACTGTAACCAAGTGACTGACAATTGAAGGGCCCGGTGGAAAAAGGGCGTAAGTAATGATTTGAGGTTGAAATCGAAATTGCTCCTATTTAGCTGAACATTGGCACACAGGCTGGTTTTCCTGTAAGGAACATTGTTGTGCAGTTATTTCTTGACCTGAGAGCTTCAATTTGAAGAATTAGCGTATTACTTTTGCTTAAAACTGACACAAAGAAAACAACAGGACTGCAGATTCTAGGTTGAATTCCTTTGTTTTACTTCAGGCAGAGAACAAAAGAAATCTTTCACGCATCACTTGAGCGAGTTCAGTTCAACAAAACTTTTCACGCAAAAGTAATACACTAATTCTTCAAAATAAATTTTAGATCTCAGGTCAAGAAATAAGTGCGCAACAGCGTTCCTCACATGAAAACCAGCCTGTGTGCCAATGTTCAGCTAAATAGGAGCAATTTCGACTTTAACCTCAAATCATCACTTACGCCCTTTTTCCACCGGGCCCTTCAATTACGAAGTCAAACTGAAAACTGATTGGTACTCTTGATCTATTGATCCATCACCTGGGAAAACGGGGAGGCAACATGGAGAAAAGGGGACAAAAAAAGGGGAAAATTTGTTGTCAGAGTTAGAGAGAGAACATTAGTTTTATACTCTGAGGTCTTGTTTATTATGGCTTATTTAATGATTGGCAGATGGTGACAGCCAGAGACATAACAGCTGAAGTAGCTAAAGACATTACATGTACAACAAAATATGATTGAGAAGTACTTACATTGAGGGAGATCAGGGATCTTTTGCATATCAGAGTCTTAAGCTGAGGTCGTAAACCTTGAAAGCCTCGAATTAAACCAACTGGAACTTTCTTAATCTGTTTCAGTTCAGCAAATCAAAATAATAGTTATACTCTGTTGGATACAGTGGGCATGACTCATGTACATACAAGTACAAGACATAAACCACGCGGAACAGTATTCCACAGCGGCAAGAAAAACATGAAATAAACACTCCAATAGAGGGATCATACAGCCATAGTTAAGTAATCTTGTAGTTGACCTTGTGGCTTCAAAACAACAGTGATTACAGGTGTATCTCAAATTTCTGTAACATTAAGCACCAGGAGAAGTCGACTGGCTCACACCCCCCACCAACTCCTCTTTCTGCTTGTCCAGGACAATCTCTCTGTCCTGCTGTTCCTGCTGGCAAGTACAACTTTTCCTATCCACAAACTTGTTGGACAAGGTATCTGCCAAGTGAAAAGCTTTAGAACTAACTAAAGACTACATTTGACAGCTGAGCAAGGAAGATAGCACTGCAAGTAGGTAAACAACGACAGTGTGCAGGGAAGGGGAGGGGGGGAGAGAACATGTTGAATTTGGTATACTAATTTTTTTATTGAAATGTTACCCCTTAGTAGAATTATAACAAATGAATCCCCTTCTCATCTCAAATTTACAGTACTGTAAGCCAATACTGGCAGATAACTCTCCATGTCAAAAACTTGTACACCCATGGTTTTCCATGGACTTTCAGCATGGGCTACCATAAACTGCACTTTTACCTCCAATACTTGAAGGGCTCTGAAACAAGAGATGTTGATGAGTCCATCAAAATGGGAGTAGGCTCCTTGCACCAGCTGGTGAAAAAACAATGACAATGATTTGCAGTTAGAATCTTAATTTCTACTAAATTTACAGATCAAGAGGGTAACTATCAATATTAACTTGCAATCTAGATATCATAATATTTATTAAAATACATATTATTCCTCAATCTAAGCCATTCTCAATCACATTACCAAAATATAAATCCTGTTGTAAACCTCAGAATGAAAATCATTTCTCTTGGTTGATGTTCTTACTTATTTGTTTTAAATTGGCTATTCTGAACTTCTGTCATTTTCAAACAATTTTTGGTTTGGTTTCCCTTATACCTACATTCAAGATAGAGATAGAGCAGGTCCACTGTATCAGTTATGGTACATGTATGTTGAACTTGAAACATTCAAACTATTATTAATATTAATTTGGGAGTTAAAACTACGCAGGTCACTGCATCTTCACCTGGCCATGTCATTTTAAAAAAACTCGTTTTAATTTACATTAGGCAAACTTCTGCACTAGCGTCTGTCGACCAGAAACAAGTCTGTTTTAAATAGTGACAAGACCTCCAGTGGGTTGCATATTATTAATTAATTTATTATTTATTTAGGACTAACTAAGCAATGGTTAAGCACAATTATTAATAAACTACCAAAAGTCACACACAAGCAACTGACTCTTTCGTGATCTGTTGCCAAGATGCAACTAAAGGCAAGAAATTATTTCAAACCTCTGACATGCATGTTACAAAGGGAGACAGCTGAGCTTGAACATGTACACAAAGTGTCTTACAAATGCAGTAAATGCATAAATGTTTGTAAGTCGGTAAAGTAAGATTGCTCGGGTGAGTGTAGTCCTGAGAAGGACTGTTTGTCATGACATTTCTTCTCAAGACTACACTCAATGGGATGATCATACTTCACCGACTTATGATATGACTTCTGGGTTTAAACTACTTACAGTATTACATAAATATTTGTCTCTTCGACCAATTAAATAGTCTGTTACAAGAAATCATCTAATTAATGGATGTGTTGACCAATGACAGGAGGTTTGAATGCAACAAGTTTGAATTGTGTGCCACAGACTGTTGATTCTACATGTAACTTACAGGTTCAACTCGGTTTGCATTACCATGTTTCTAAGTTTTTTTCACCAAAAGAATTCTGACTTACCCTCAGAGAAGGTGTTTGTCTGAGGAAGTCAAGAAGAAAGGTTATAGCTTCTTTGTCTCTGTAAGATACTCCTCTTTGCTGCTTATTTTGTCCTTCACTTGCCCCTTGTTGTCCTGCACAAGAAAATTAAAAGGAGATTCGGATCATTCCACATTTCTTGGAAACCCCCCACCTACCTCTCCCCTAACTCAACATTTTGTTACTTTTCATTACTTAGAACAAAATGTTGGGTTAGGGGAGGGGTAGGTGGGGTTTCCCAGAAACGTGGAATGATCTGATTATTCCAAGAATACCTCATAATCTGTAAGTGCAATCTAAGACAGGCACTATCTGGACCAGCACCAACTGTCTGTCTTAGAGATGTGTTTGTTGTGAAGAAAGATGAATTACAGTGAAATGACTGAATCAGTTAGTACAACAGGAACCAACTTAAAGTGTCCATTTTTAAGAGGTACTGTAACCAACTTACAGACTGGGCTGAGGTGTCCACTAAGAGAGAATTGATTGTTTACCCATTTGCAGACATCAATGTACTGTTTTGTCCTGTTTTGCATTTACCTTTTTTAGACCATAATAATCATAATTATTCGGGAAAAAAGACTATCCTAACCCTAATTCAGAGCAAAACAGCTCAGTTCAATCCATATTCTACATGTCACACCATGGGCACTGTAGTTCAAGCATCCTCTCGAAATGTTATTAATTACTGTTCTAGGTAGCATAAAAGGACTGAGACACGGCAGGCAAAGGAGAGTAGGGGTTGGGGGACTCAGTGAAATCCAGAATGAAGTACATCACCAAGAATTGAATGTAGGTGGCAAAATCATCAGCGCTGAGCTATCTTACAGCTTTTATGGTGAGAACCTCCAACCCCTGGGGACTTCAACTCACATTTCTAAGTACATACAACATTGAGTTTACCTGAACTGATGATTTCAAAACAGTGGTTTAGGAAAACAAGTGATGTGGCTGTCAAGCAAAGTTGGCTTTCCTGTCGTAAAATTGGATCTCCTACAAACACAAAAATTATCAGTAATAACAAGACAAAATATTTTAAAACTACTGTAAAGGCTCATTTCCTGTAATTATGACACAAATATGATTACGGGAGTGTCCAGGTCACCAGCACAAACTCGTTCTTTATTGATCAGATTTTTTTGCAGGACTGCATCACTCCTGATACTTGTCCCCCAGAGGATTAAATAATTTGTCAAGTTTAGGACAGGACCAGGGACCCGGGGGGGTACTTGGAAAAATTTTGATGGGAGTGTGCCGCTGGGACTCTGAAACCCTTAACCTATACCAGACCACGTTCATGTCGTTTTTGCAATCCTATTCTAGACTAGATGCCAAAAATCCCTACCCTATCCCAGACTAGCTATTTTCGAGCTATCCATCAGAAATATAACCACACAGTGCTTTTAATGGAAAACCATCTCTCGATCAACAATATTGTCACGATTTCATTTATATTTTATATTTCCGAGTTTTTCAAACCCATTAATTAATTCGATTAAATTTTCACACCACCCATTAGTTTCCCGGTAATTGATACCCTATCCTAGACCAAGACTCCCTGATTTCTATACCCTATCCCAGACCAAACTGCTTGAAAACCATACCCTTCACAGCGGCACATACCTATATAGGTTATATATGGGAATACCCCCCGGGACCAGGGAATGTGGTGGGTGCTTGTAGCTGACTCTGTGACCAGCCATTTAATGATGATGATGATGATGATGATGATGACAATGACAACAATGACGATGATGATCATAATTGTGATACTGGTGGTAGTGGTGGCATTGTGTGGTTCCAGAAAATATCCATACCTCCCCAACGGATGATTTTTTGCTTTGAACCCTCCCACCCCTCCAGAGATTCCAAATTAGCTTCATACTTTCCTTCAAAAATTTTGAGAGAATTTCCAATGGCCAACCATGGGGTGGGTATGGATAATTGCCGGAACCATACATTGACGATGATGGCATTGATAATGATGATGATGATGATGATGACATAACCCAATATCTGCATGCACTTTTCTTTCAATATTTGTTTGGTGGAGATGTCAACTTAATATCTCCACTTTCTTTAATGCTGACAAAGATTGCGAAGAAAAGATACACGCAACCTACCATTATGATGAGTTTGAATCTCCCTGGGGAGTCAAAGTGTTATCAATCAAGATTTCGTTAACTTAACACATGGACCCCTAAAGCGCCCGTAACCGCCCTTGTTTAACAACGCCCCTTGTACCACTTGTGACGTCATCAGTTTTAACAGTCCTAGACAACTTTGACAACTAAATTGTGCAGGGAGATGAGATCTTTCAATCCATACCCAGATGAGCATGATTTAGCAAAACAGACCAGAGAAAGACCCAAAAAACCGTGTAACTTTGACCATAAAATTCCAATGAAAATCTTGTCCCACTACCCACTTGCACTTCCTTCAAAAAAAATTCACCATCCTCGAACTTTTTGCAAAGCCTTTTCCCACCCACAGCTCGAGACTGACTTTCCAGCTTAGTAGCCAAGTGGCTAGTGAGAGGTTTGACTTCACTAGCCAAAATAAATTTTCTCTAGCCAGACTTTTTTTGCATAATCTCATACTGTGTTCAATATGTCTAATTTTTAGCCGAGTTAAGTACTGTAAACATGCCTCCATGTAATCTCAAGAGTGAAGCACTTGTTGACTATTCTTTCCAACCGTTAAAGATCCTCACACGCAGAATACAAATTTAAGTACTATGTGCCTTCAGGGCAAATTCCCAGGCGCGATGTAGTTCACGCCTCTCTTTTCTGTTTCGGTCAGATTATGACGAATAACTCAAACAGTTAACCTTATATGAGCATGTAATTGTACGGAGAAACATTGGGAAGACAAAGGCACGGAGAAATGTTGAGAAGTCATATCAAACACGTTGGTTGGAAATGCACTACAGTAGGGAGAAATGCTGCCAACGTACCAAGATGCAGAGACTAACGAAATATGCAACTACTAACTTCGGAAAAACGTCATCAGGCAAAACTAATTCCATACACTAAGAACGTGTGGGACATACGGAAGAACACCGAACGGACAGACTGAACTAATACAGTGGGACAATAAATTATGAAGAAATGTAAATGAGACAACTAAAATCACACAAATGTATGGATAAACATATTAACGTACAGAGAAACGCTAAGCAGTGTTGACTTATCGTACGGATGTACTAACACACTGAAAACCTCAGGAAGTGCAAAACATTGTCGTGCGAACGTGCTAACGTACAAAGAAACGTTGAGAAGGCTAGACTAATAAATCGACGAACCTACCTACGTACAAAGAAACGTTGTGAAGACGTTACATGGAGAGAAATGCTGGGAAGAGAAACTATTGTACGAACGTAGCAATTAATGTAAAAAAGGTTGATAACAGAAGATTAAAGAATTGTGTGAACATACTAACGTGTAGACAAGTATCATATAAACGCACTACTGAACCTTTCAAGGAAACATGGTGAAACGTTCTGAAGACGGCTAATTTCGTTCGAACGTAGAAATGACAGAGAAAACGTTGCCATGTGAGACGAGAATTAGTAGGGAAAAACGGTGAGAGGACAAAACAAGTATCATACGAACATTATCAGGGGCACCCAACGAAAAAATTTGAGCAAAAGTACTTGAAAATATCATTTTCTGCTTTGTCGGTTAGTTTGTTTCAGCGCTTTTTAAAGGAATATTTGTGTAAGCTAATACAGATTGATCTGTTCGGCGTTTCTAGCTGAAAATTTAGTCCGCCGAAAATTTCAGGTAACAGAAACCTATCCACTGAATTTCCTAGCTGCTGATTGCTATCCGAGAATGTTAGCTGACCTTATTTTGCACTCTAAGGGTAATATTTGTCCCTCCGAACACAATAGGAACTAGCAAGTCTTTTTGTTGCGAAGTCTGAGGTGATGTTTCACCAAAGAAATCTCTAGCAAGTAAATCCAAAAATCTCAGGCGATTTTAGACCTTCCGAACAGATATCCCCCGAAACGAACCATTGCGTGGCCCTGCATTATGATATCCTTCTACAGAATAAGTTTTAAAATTTTGCTCACTCAATTTGCTTTTGGGATCCAATCATCAGAAGCAATATTTAGTTTGGTTTCCATCCGGCGCTTTAGTGCTTTGAACTTTTCATTAGCCAAAATGGCTAGTAAAAGCGCACGACTTACTAGCCAAAACGGAATTTCTACTAGTCTGCGGACTAGTTGGCTACCGTTAGTCTCTAGCCCTGCCACTGAAAGCAAGCCTAGTAAATGCCCAACAAAAGAAAAAGAAAACGGGGAAAGAAAAGCAAAAGAAGCAGAGAGAAAAAAACGCAAAAGGTTAAAGACAAGGGGGCAGCGAAACTTTCTCGAAAAACAAACGCGCATGCCCGAACTTTGAAAGCTGTAATTTCCCTTCAGGAACGAAAGCTAGTCTAGTGCTCGACTTGTAAACAAGGTTTTGCACAGTTTTGACTCTTTTTGGATAGACAGCAACCTAAAAATGGCTTGACTTGCTTCAAAAGGCATTTTTTGGCAAAATTTCCAGGAGTCAATGGGTTAAGCAAAGTACCCAGGCAATTCTTTAGTGAAATCCACTTTGAGCATAAAACAACCAAATCTTCCCATAAAATGGCAAATCCGGTGAAAAGGACGGAAAAAGACGATTGTCAGTGTTTTTGATTAACACATTGACCCCTAAAGCGCCCGTAACCACCCTTGTTTAACAACGCCCCTTGTACCACTTGTGACATCATCAGTTTTAACAGTCCTAGACAACTTTGACAACTAACTTGTGCAGGGAGATGAGATCTTTCAATCCATACCCAGATGAGCGCGATTTAGCGAAACAGACCAGAGAAAGACGCAAAAAACCATGTAACTTTGACCAGAAAATTCCAATGAAAATCTTGTCCCACTACCCACTTGTACTTCCTTCACAAAAAATTCACGATCCTCGAACTTTTTGCAAAACCTTTTCCCACCGAAAGCAAGCCTAGTAAATGCCCAACAAAAGAAAAAGAAAACGGGGAAAGAAAAGCAAAAGAAGCGGACAGGAGAGAACGTAAAAGGTAAAAGACCAGGGGGCAGCGAAACTTTCTCGAAAAAAAACGCACATGCCCGAACTTTGAAAGCTGTAATTTGCCTTCAGGAACGAAAGCTAGTCTAGTGCTCGACTTGTAAACAAGGTTTTGCACAGTTTCGATTCTTTTTTGGCTAGACAGCGACCTAAAAATGGCTTGACTCGCTTCAAAAGGCATGTTTTGGCAAAATTTCCAGGAGTCAATGGGTTAGGTTACATAAAATTTTTCACTCTTTTCTTGCTAGTGGACATGTCCAAAATAATAGAACATTTACTATCACTCTATAATCATGCAAACAATTGTATTCTTTCTGTCGCCATAAAAGCAATAAGAACTTGTGAAAAGCAAAAAGTTTTAAAAAGTTGATCTTGTCAAACAGTAATCACATGACAGCCGGCATGTCACGGGTTTTACTACGTTTTATCACCTCGTGTCATCATAGCGATCAGGCCAAAAAATACTCTCAAATTTTATCACGAGGAGACGCAAGGCTTCATATGGTAGCAGTAGCAGGGCCTCCTACTACCTCACAAGAAAACAACGTGAAAGTTTTGAAAAATTCAAACCTTTCTGAAATATTATTCCCAACAAAATTGAAAAGGTTTGCGTCACGGAAATTATGAGGCTATAAACTCGTCCGTTAACCTACCGTGTGATTGCAGCAGGGTTGAAAGCTTAACAAGCAGCTCGTGTCCTCCATGGTACTGCATCTCAGATAAATCATCAGAGTTTCATTTTAAGCATCAAATCTTGCGCGATAACCACGGTCAAAACGGTAAAAACAAACTATTTTCTTTCCAGTTGCCGCCATCTTCCCTCCCACGGATTGAAAACGAGGCCCTTGGTCAAGAGGACAGTCTAAGCGGGCATACATGACGCGCGGATATCGGGAAAATTTCAGAAGGTCACAGAAATCGCAAGAACTGCTTTGTGGTCTTCAAAATGTCGAAGGCTGTAAAGAAACTCGTCGAAGAAACTAAAGAACAAGGCTATACAGAGATAGATCTCTGTGACAGGGGCTTGTCGACTATAGCGGACATCCCTGGATTAAGTAAGTGTGGGGACGATTCTTGAAAACAGAAAAATGTCATGTTTTTGTTGTCGTCTTTTTCGACAGCTTTCCCCGCGCCGGCCAGACTTGTCAGAAGCATATATGTGTACAATTTGGCTTTTTCGTTGACTTTCTACTGTTATTTTTTTCAGCCCAGCTGAGAAATTTGGTGCGACTTACTCTGAGTCATAACAGACTAACAGGTAAGTTGCTTTGAACCTTTTATCGAAATCGTTTTTCCATCTTTTAGTTTGATGTTCTTATGGATGGGTGTGGATAAGGTGGAAATTCTCCGCATACCTCAAAATGGCCTACCAGTGTAACGTCCTGTTTTCATAAAAACAGCCTTTTAGAAAAGACAAAGTGCCTTTGAGACTCGAACTTACTAGAATTGTTTGTGTTTTTTTTTACATGACTAAGAGTTGTATGTACAAAATTACTAACTGCAAATGATGCAAAAAGCTCAGTAAAGCTCAAACCCTTAAAGTGCACCTAACCCCAAAATATTTTTTACACTAATATAAAACTTTGCACCTATTTTGAAAACATCCCGCTATTATTTGCAGTTTTTGACTTTTTTACGGGCTTCAAAACTTACGAAAAACTTAGCACCATTTGTCGCACGACCGAGTCAGAAGGGACATGGGTCTATTCTTGATTTGACGTCACGAACTGCTTTGCATGCATGTTTACAAAGACTCAAGGAGATGCAAATCAGTTTGTGATGTCAAATGAAGAATAGACCATGCCCCTCACTAGCTCGGTTGTGTAACATTTGATGGCTAGATTTCGTAACTTTTGCAGCCTATAAAAAGTCAAGACTGAGGGGGGATTTCACAAAAAATGGCGCAATGCTTTTCGAACATGTGTAAACAGTTATTTTAGCGAAAAAAATATTTTGGGTTTAGGTGCACTTTAAAATCTAATTTTCCACAAACCAATTACCATCTGTGAAGCCATTGAATTCTATGCATATGAGGTGGGAAGCAAATTATACCCCCTATCCTGTCCTCCTCTGGTTTTTCAGTCTCACTCTCCCTGATAGTATTGTTGGGTGCAATGGAACCCTGATATAATGAACCTCTATATTGAAGAACCTTGTATAACAAACCGTATTCTTCAACCCAGTAATAGTAAAATTATTATGTTTACAATGAACACATTTTATGAGTCCCTTAGCACTCTGTTATGTCGGGTTCCACTATAATAATTCTTTGTCGTGCTACTCTGGTGGGGGGGGGGGGGGGGGGCTGTCCTCCCACATGGAAGTGACAGTCAGGAATTTTGAAAGAGATCCCAAATTCATTGTGATCCCTAAGACAGTACCAATTCTTTCTGGCAAGTTGTACCCTGTCATTTTGATTTTTAATTTTCTGACCCAATGTGTAATTCCAGAAAAAATCCATACCCACCCCATGGAAGGTCATTGGAAATTCCTAGGGGGAATGGGGTGTTAAAAGCCAAAATTATATAAGCAATGTATGAAGCCAAACTGGAATTTCTTGGGGGAGGGGGGTGCAAAACATAAAACCTTCTGTGGGAGAAGTAAAGATATTTTCTGGAACTACACAATACCAGAAAGGTACCAGGATGGGTGGTCATGTAACAAGGTACCAAAAATAAAAACCTGTCAAAAAGGGCAATAAATTGTAGAACACAGAAGCATTTATCCTCCCCACCCCACCCCACCCCCACCCCTTCTATCTAAGCAGGTCATAAGTTGACAGTACATTACAGGGTAATTGTTCTTTGACTCGAAATTGGCTTAGGTGGGCCTGGTGACCCCCTTCAGAGATTTTGAAGGGGCAATTTCCATGAAAAAGGAGGCCCAAGGTATTAAGTGGTGTTGTTCAAATGAATATTTTGAGACGTGGAACTTTATAGGTTGCTCCAGTAGTAAATGACATTTGTGGTTGAACTACCACAAATTTGTAATACATACATACAGACAGACAGACAGACAGACAGACAGACAGACAGACAGACAGACATACACAGGATCCGACAAATAGCCAGCCCGGACACCCAGGACAAGCTGAAAAAATTACCGGGCAAGTGTTTTATTTTTCGAAGAAGCCCGCTGGGCCATAGCTTTTGACTGACGAGTTAGTGTGTGCAAATAAATGATACCTATTGGATTTTTACCTTTGCTAGTGATATCTGAAACATTTTAAAATACAATTAAGATCATCTTGTGGACATGTGGTGAGTTTTGTCCCTCCGCGTTTCTCTGTTTCAATTGCCACTTTACACTACTTCGCAACTTTCATGCCCAGTTCTCCCACGAAGACCATGAAGGCCAGGCTGCTATTCTGATGACAACGTGCTCCTCCGTCTTGTGAGCAAAGAGATGGAGAAATTTCTAACAAAATGTTCTGAGTGTTCTCACAAGAGTGCTGAAACACGTTCAAAGTACAAACCAAAGTTTCACGATAAAAAATTAATATGATGCCGAGGAGTTTTCCAAACAAGCTCATTCAAGGAATTTCCCTGGTTGGCACTGGATTCAGAGTAGGGTGTTTGAGGTGTCAAATCTGTTTGGAATCTGTTTTAAGTGGCAGAGCATTGATATGTGACGCACAGAGTCCATCAATATTATGTAGTGACAGGTTCAAGAAGGATCTCCTTTTACACCCGTGCTAAGAGTACAAATCATGTTGCCTATGTGATGAGAAATGGTCATGTGAATGCGCCACAGGATACGCCAGGAAAAGCTACAGCTTGTTTGCAAAAAGAGCAAAACTAAAGGTTGAAAAGTCTTATCGGAATATCAGTTACAATAAATCCAAGTTTGCTGAATTTGGTTTATTTAAATAACACTACTCTTGTTTACTTCCTAAAATAAAATTCTGTGAATTCCAATCGGTATACTTTTTCAGACATGACATTGGACAACCAACTCACCCTGCCGGGCAAGTGCTTTTTGCATGCGCCACTTACCCAGGGACAAGTTTCATCAAAAATATTTGTCTGACTGACTGACTGACTGACTGACTGACTGACTGACTGACTGACTGACTGGGCTTTTCAGTTACAACAAACAACAGCAAAACAATTGGTGAATGATCATTATTTTAAGAAGCTACTCACAGTTCAAATCTCTTTACAATAGGAATGTGGGCTTTCTTGGAAGACTTTTGTGTGGCACCTTTGTTGCATTTGTGGAAATTTTATGCACCAATATATTCTTAACTGTGGTAACCCTTCAAATGCCACACTCTAAAATAAACCCTGCATTATGATGTTGTAATAAAAATCAATTTTTAATCAGTAAAAATTTCATTTTGTTCTCCTCCCAGCTCTCCCAGAATCTATAGGTGGACTTGAAAGCTTGGAATACCTGAATGTTTTCAACAATCATATTGAGGTATCAACTGAAAATTCTGCTTTTTTGCTGCCATTTTCTGGTACAAATAATTTCTAATCATATTGTCTCTCTTACCTCTTGTAATAGGAGCTTCCAATGGCTTTAGGCAACTTGAAAAAACTGAGACATTTTAATGCAGCGTAAGTCTTTAGTGTGACAAAACTATCAATAGCAGATGACAACCAGTTATTTTATGGTCAGCAACTAAAGTGAAGATGGCCAGCTACTCAGAGTTATGAAAATGACTGAAAGACCCTGAGGGGTTCTCAGGTGTATTGGTGATGGGGAGATGTTTCTGCCTTTTGGGGGGTTTGGGTTAGAAATTTTCTCAAAATTAAAGAATTGCATCTCAGTTTATGCATCAGGATACTCGTAGCTCTTACAGTGGTTGTGTAATGAAGCACCAAAAATAAAAACTCTTTAAAAGTGCAGTTGCGTAGAACAAGGCCTTTAATCCCCCCATGTACATGTAAGCAGGCCATAAGCTGCATTATAATGTTGGCTTATTCTATGGTACAGTAAATGGTTGTGCTGATGTTTTCCTTTGATCTTCTCCTCTGTCATCTGTTACTATTTTAACTTACCAAGTAGGAGCAATGTAAGGACTTTTACTCCCTCTGGGGGCTGGGGGGAGGGAAGTGATGGAATTGCTTGCTATACCTCTCAAGGGAGTATTTTGTCACATGACACATGATGAAATGGCTTTTTCAGAGGTCGGTTTTAGCGTCTAGCGGCCCTGTTTGTTTTTCTGTAATCTGAAACCGTTGTTCAAATGAAATGAAGACATTTCAAAGTGTTAATGTGACAAAATTCTAATGAATTTTTGGAGCCATTTTGGCAGCCTTGGTAGGGGTTTCTCCGACCACCATTTTGAACAAGGAGAAGGCCCTGGGTCGAGGCTGAACTTGGAGTTTTTTTAATTCACACTTCTTGGTGTGTTCATACTAGTCTTGTAGCTTCCACAGTCACCAGTGCTGTAGCCATCATGAAGTCTTCTAAAGTTTGAGTAAAGTAGAAGTAAATGTCACTTGACTGTTCAAGTGGAATGTCATTAATTCAATCGAATACTCTCTTTGCATTCCTCAGGGTGAATCGACTAATCTCCCTTCCCAGAGGTCTAGGAACAGCTTCTGGGTTAGAAATCTTGGATTTGACTTATAACAATCTCCAAAAGGAATCACTACCAGGAAACTTCTCCGTTATGAGTAAGTGGAAATGTGTTATTCCAGAAAATATCTATACCCCCCCCCAGAGGCTATTTTTGGTTTGAACCCCCACCCCTCTGGAAATTCCAGTCTAGGTTTATACATTCCTTTGTAAATTCTGGCTTTTAAGACCCCCCCTCGCCCTTGGAATTTCCAATACCCTCCGTGGTGGGGGTATGGATATTTTCTGGAACCACACAATATTACTGTTGTTGATGCCTTATGTGCTCCGGAGTGGCATTAAAGGTTTTAGCCTTTCTACAAGCCATCAGGAAGGCATTTATTTCAGATTTCTGTAGCACTTGTAGACTGGGAGTATTGCTGGTGTTGCTGTGGCTGGCACTGGTGTCCTGTGCAAAGTGAACTGTTCTCCCATTGTACCCATTTGCACACCTGAGTGAAGAGAGACAAACTGTATCTTTCCCAAAGGTTTTTTTCTAGGTACACACCACAAGGAGTGATGCTAGATTTCTTACCAACAGCCTCCATGTGTAGATTTTGAATACAAATTTCTTGAGCAGTAATATTATTTTTGTGCTTAACATGTACCTAGATGGTGATGTTTTTGTTGTTTTTGTGTTATTTTAGAGCAATTACGAGCCCTCTACCTTGGAGACAATGACTTTGAGACTTTGCCTGAAGAAATAGGAGAGCTTAGAAACCTTCAAGTGGTAACTAATGAATAAAAATATTACCTTGTGAATGGTTTGAGTTATCTGTTTAGTTTGGTTGTTGGTGTGGGAGAATCCCTGGGAGAGATGACTGAAGCTAGAATGGCATCTTGGCATCCACAGGGCACCCACTTTTGGAAGAAATTCATGGAATTTTCTCCTCAACCTTTTAATATCCTGTTCTCACTTTAAAAACATATTTTAAATTGAGCAAATTTTCAGGTCATTGCTAATTTCACTAAATTGTTGCCAAAAATAGCAACCTTGAAGTAACTAGAGTTCACCATTGACAACACATGGCTTTTCAAGTGACTCATAGAAAGTTTAGTTTGAAAGAACATCATTCCATAAAAGCCCTGAATTTTATTTTTCAATTTATTAATAAGGAACTCTCAAGGTGCATACAAACTCATCTTCTTCATGCCGAGTGGCACATAAGGCCTCTACTAGGTTTGTCCAGTTGTCATCCCTGTCCTGGGCTCTTTCCTACTAGCACTGCAGTACCTCGAGCCTCCAGGACGACAATGGCTTGTTTTTCCTAGTGACGGGTTTCAGTAACAAGGATTGTTTTACAATGCAGTGTTGTTGGCCCTACACTTAACTAGTCTGGCCCCTCTCCTGTAGACCGCTTCAGTATGGTTGAACCTACCAGGAGCATAAGCTCCAGCTGACATGGCTCTAGGGGTCCTAAGGGCACACAAGCCTCCTTGCCACAACAAGGCACAGGACCAGAGGAAGGCGTACAAATCATGTTAGGTGATAGAACCACCAGTTGATAATTCAGTTGAAATATATTATTTTTCTTTTATTGCAGCTGGTGTTAAGAGACAATGACCTAATTGAATTACCAAAAGCTCTTGGAAACCTAACACGGCTGAAGGAACTTCATCTGCAGAACAACAGATTAACAGCTCTTCCTCCTGAGCTAGGTATGGGGTTGCAAGCCTCTTTGCAACATATTTTGATCAGTCAAGTGTTTTGACATAATTTAGCCATGCAAAGTTGTTGTTTCTTAATGGCAATGAATTCATAGGGATTCCATGTACTGTCACAACTATTTGACATTGTCAGATCAAAGCAACAAGACTGAAAGGTGATTTGGTTTAATTTTATGAATAAATTTATCAAAATCAATGTAGTGCCTTGAGGAAACACAGAAGCAAACAGAATCCAATGCATCCTATTTCACTGCAACTCTGAGAGGGATTTGCAACAGTTACCTGGTCACATATAATAAAATTATACCACTTTTAGGTCTTGTCTTGTATATGCTTTAAATTCTCTAATCCAACTTTATTAACCAAGTGAAAGTAAAGCCCTATAATGTTGACATGTGCTTAACGATATTCAGCCAAGGGGTCAGAACAGCTGTTAACATGTGAAGGCAACTACATGTATGAGAGGTGATGAATGGCAAATTCAAGACTCTGCGAAATGGTCTGTCATGTTGCCAGCTGAGCTTATCCATGGCAGTATGGTGCATATTTTTGTAAGGAACTTCCACCAGCAATTAACATATTAAATTCTGTTGTACTGAAGGTGAGCTTGACATGGCCAATCCACGACATGTATTCAAAGCAGAAGGAAACGCCTGGTTGCAGCAGCTAGAGGATCAAATGGTTCTGGGTAAATCGCATGTTTTTGAGTACATCAAGACTGATGGCTACAAAAGGTCAGTTAAGTTGACTAATTAAAAATGTTGTAAACAGTTGAATCTACATTAGAATCTCAATATCTTGAACTCTTTTTAACTCAAAGGCTTAAATGCAAATAACTAGATAGTTTTTTCAGATACCTTAAAAGCTCTGTTAAGCCCCCTCCCCCCCCCCCCCCCCAGAGTTATTTACAAAATGTAAATACATCCGTAATTTCTGTCTTCCCTAACAGGGAATTAGAAGTTGTTTTGGTGCATTTGTATTACTTTCTCTCCATCTTTTGCCTGCAACTCACCATGTTAATAACTTTCCCATGGTTAAATTTTTTTTCAGCTTGTATGAGCGTCATATCACGTCGGGTGCTACTCCTCCACCCAAAAAAGATAAAGAAAAGAACATGAAAAGGAGCAGAAAAAGAAGTGACATGAAAGCACGTTAATGTAGCAAATAGTTAATTTCTGATTGTCCAGTGGAGAAGATGTCTTGAAAAATACTCTTTTCTTTACATATTTCACTGAGGCTTCGACAATCTATGCAGAAGCCATCTTGGAACTTGAAATATTGAATGACTTCCACTCTGCCTCAGGTTGTCAAAACCTCAGTCAATGTTACTCTTACTACTCCCGGCTAGACCATTATACTAGACAGACTGCTGGTCAAGACTTGGGTAGAATCATGATAGTAAAAAAATGAAGTGGAAATGGCTTGCAGTGCTTTCCCAACTTACGCCAGCTGTGAAGTGTTTCAGGCAAAAATTTAAGTGTTTGATTTTGTAATTACATTGGTAGATCCCGGCTATCTCAAATCCCAGTTATCTCGCCGGTCCCCTTCTATCAGGAACAGAAATTCCATTCCCTTGGTTAATGTTGCTTAGTTATTTACTGTTGGTTTTCTCAAACTCCCATTATCCTGAACAATACATTAATAGCTTCCCGTGAGTCTGTTTATTGAGAGTGAGAGTCTAGAAAGAAGGAGAAGTGAAGGAACCGTAAGCCAAATGTGTTTGTTCCCTAAATAAAACACTTCAGGTGTGTGATGGTAGTTTTTTAGAATCACTGATCAATGTGAAGAGCTAATGAAAAAGTTGTTCTCAGTTTGTCTTCATGTAAAATTTTTTCGTAGTAGGAATTGTTATTTGTATCTTTGTAAGTTACAGTGTTATACAAAAATAAAGGCAGGTAGCTTTTTCATCAGATTTAATATTCAAATTTAGGATATCAAACTTTGATAACTTTAAAAATTGATAATGTAGCTTATCATGCTCTAAAGATGTCTCTAAAGGAATACAACATTGTAATGTCAGTGAAAAGTTCAATACATTTTATAATATCATAACAGTATTTCTCTATTTTACACAGTAAATAGTCTGTACATAAAAATGGTTATGATGACAAACATAGCAAATTAACAATGTAATATACAACATGCAGCTTTCAGCAAAATCTCCATCGTATAAACTACAGTCTAATGGTATGTCAACAAACCAATAAAATATGGATATTTTCTTACAACACCAACATTGTTTGACTGGCTTTTGAAGCATTTTACAGTTGATAGTTCTTGGTAATATCAAAGTTACCCAATGAAAGACAACCCTGTCCCTTTACAAGTTGCATTCTCCAAAGCTAAATTCTCCTAATGTTTACAACATTCTTCTTGATTCTAAATCATAGACTGTTTACAGTCCCCTGTTTTACCGGGTGATCTTCAAGATCTTATGCTTCAGTCAAACAGCCACCATCTTGCTTTGTTATGTTGAGCACAACCTGGTAGAATACAATCACATGGAAAAGGGACTGCAAACACTCTACTAAATCACAATGTTTTTCCTCAACTGATCAAGTTTTTTATCACTCTTTAAAAGAGCCAAAAAACTGCAGTAGTGAATGAGAAAAGCAAACAAGTTATTTTACAAGAATGTCAAGGAAGTTAGGAAATGCTAAGAGCTTAAAGGTTAATACAACACAACAATGTAAAATTCTTGGAGGCTTTCACACTGTTGTTTTCAGTTCATAAGGGGTCTGTGTATGTATGCTGACTTGACTTGGAGGTTGGTTGTCAATGCTGTCCAGTTCAAATCGTGGCAATGCAGCTTTGTTCTTGAGTTCTCTTCCAGTAACAACAAGTCCATCTGCAGTTGTGACTGGAAAGTTGTTTGTGAGATGGTAGATTCCTGCTGCCAATAGTGCACCAATGACTGGGCCAATCCAGTAGACCTAGAGGAGTGAACCAGATTAAAAATCCCGTCCGTTAACCCTTTCCTTTCTACAGTCAGTCCAGTCCAGTCATGAACATTTTGGGGTTTTTATGCTGTACAAGGAAGATTTTGACTTGAGTATGAGCTAGTCTGGATGAAATCCTAAAGTGTGACCATTCTAGCCTGCACCGCAGACAGAATACAGCCACCGGTAATACTAAATAGGGTTAGATTACGTCTACGACGCAGGCTAAACCAAGTGAAAGCTATTTAGCAGTACTTTTCTGTGGTATTATGTATTATGCTGTGCAAGGTGTTTCTAACTTATGAGTCTTTCACTTACTTTCCCATGGTGAGAATTTGATCAATTTGAAAACTTCTGTGGATAGCATCAAGTTCCTTTATTCCCCACCACCTCAAAGAGCTAACAACTTTTAGAAAATCACTTACTGTAATCCCCACTCACCAACCCAGAAGCAAAAATGTCACCTATGTCCCTTTCCACTTAGTTAACAAGACATATACACCTAAACTACAATGTTCATTCACCAGGAGGCTCTTGGACACTCACCCAGTGATCTTTCCATTGTTTCGTGATTACTGCGGGACCAAAGGAACGAGCTGGGTTGATTCCACATCCACTCACAGGGTACTTGTTAACATACAAGGCAAAACACAAAGCATGGTTACTATTTACTTTGATCCTTTAAGCTCCATTAGTTATCAGCATCAAATTTCTTCTCATCATATCAGTGCATTGTAACACATACAGGTTATAAAACTTAAGCAAATGATCACTGAAAGATGAATTCTCTTGATGATTTTAAAAACAAGTTCTCCCAATTAGCACTCAGTGAAATGTACAAATGTATGTAGTAAGGAGAATTTGCATTATGATGCTGAAGCTTTAAGGTTTCAGTAACTGCCAGTAGTTAACTAGTTGAAGTACAAAAAGAAAACCAATCTTATGTACTAGAAATTCAACATGGTCTCTTTTACCAACAACTGCCAAGAGAAGATAGCATTATCAGCCAAAAACTATTTTTTTAGCCATTAGCCAAAAACTAATCTTAAAATCCTATGACTTGTGCCAAACCCTATTTCCTGACCCCTCAGTTCTCCTGAGTCCAACTCCTTGGTTTTCCTGGGTACTTCCAACTCCTTGGTCCTCTTAGATTCCAAATCCTCAGTTCTCCTGAATCCCAGTCCATCAGTTCTTCTGTTTTCCAACACTTTTTCTCCTGGGTCCCATCCCTTCTGTCCTACAGGCCCCTATCCCCCCCCTGCACCCTACCCCTCTTGGTCAGATGATCAGGGTCGGCCCTAAGCATTTTCTATAAATTTCAGAGCAGTTTGCTGCACTGTTAATCAAATGCCAGATTACATTATTAACTATTACCCCAAACAAGTGGCATGCAGTAACAGCCAGTCCTATGACCATGGAGGCTGAATGATCAACTACTCTGTGTCCTCCATCTGTGCAGGTCAGTACAATTAATGTCACAATGAATGTCATCAACAGCTCCACTCCAAACCCAACCAAAGATTCAACTGGCTTCATCTGCGTCACTCCAAGCAGACCATGGCTCTCATATGGAACAATGATATAAAGGAGTCCTGCAGCAATCACAGCTGAAAGAAAGACCAGTGTCAGTGTTCCTGTCATATTGCTTAAGGGGCATACTCTGTGGCAGGACCAAAACTATGGAACAAATTACCATTGTGCATTAGGCAATCATCATCAGTAACTGTATTTAAAACTAAGCTCAAGACTCATCTTTTTAAGGATGCATTTGATTTGTAATTTTTGTCATTAGCCTGAACAGTATTAGTACTCAATTTATTGTTTATAAATGATGTAGTTTTTAACCTAATTAAGAGTAAGAGTTCAAGCCAGAGTTATAGTATTGTTAAGTATAATAGACAATTAGTGGAGTGTGTAACTCTATAAATGCATTTTAATTTTAATTTAATTTTTGTTTAATTTTATTTTGTATTACATCATTAGTCCAAACAGGCTACGACAAATTCTTAACAGAGATCTGTAGATGTATGTTGTAGAGAAAGATGATATTTGTTCGGTCCAACCATATAGTGAACTGTCTCATGTAAGGTACTGTGAAGAAAAAATTTGGTCACTGGCCGTGCAACAGGAGCAGAACTCATGAACAGTTTCATAAACAAGTTGGATGCTCCAGCCACTGAGATACAAGGAGACTCGTGGCAAGCTAGTAGGGTATTTACCAGGTTGTGGCAAATGTTTGAAATGGGTCCTCCATTCTGCTAAGGACCGAAATGTGAAATATTTGTGGTTGTAAGAAAAAAAACGTTGGTTAGAATTTCAGCAACTAAGCTTTTAAAAAATTGTTCACGTAATTAGTTTGCCAAGTTTGAAAGAAGGATGCAAATTTACTGTAAACAGAATTAACAATTAGTCGTTGTTTACATAAATTGCAGATATATTGTTATACTGGCAGTGTCATTAGTGATGCTTTGATAATAATGAAAGTTGCAACTGAAAGCAATTTGTAAATTGTTCAGTGTAAACCACAGTCAGCAGACAGGATAATGCAGACTTGTTAAGCTAACCTAAGGACTAATTTATGCAAAATTATGCTTCATCTAGGTAAACTAAGCTTAAATGCCAAATTTTGGCTTTCTTAGGCCTAATCGGGGTTAAAGAGAAAACTTAAAAAACAGCGGCCCGATTTTTTCTAGTTGCAATCCGTTTCCATCCTAACAATCCGTGTCCAGAGGTAAGCTTACTTATTTACTTATTTACTTAGCTTTCCGTGTCTTTTGGTTTCTTAAACTAATATGGCTAAAAATTGATGACATAGTCCCTTTATAATTAATCTGAGTTTTAGGTGGTTCAGTAGTCTTTCTCCACAACAAGAGGTCTGAGTGCGTTTTTATTCACTAACCAATGTGATTTCTTTACAACCTTTTGGCAGAAGTAAACATTTTCAGTTGCAAAAAACATCAACAAGAACATCCCTTACCTCCAAGAACCTGCGCTGAAACGTAACTGAAGGCTCTCGTCACTGACAAAGTCTTGTTCAGTACTAAGGCAGTGGTTATCGCAGGGTTAAGGAATCCACCGCCAAAACAAGCTGAAATATTCAGCAAGAAAGCATACGAAAAGCCAAAAGACAAAGAAATGCTCACGACGTTTGGGCCCGTTTCTTCTTGCGGCCAGGAAATGGTTGAGCCACACCCGATTAAGACAAAAAACATTGCGCAGACAGATTCTACAACGGATGGAATGAAAACAGCCAAAATTTTG
Organism: Siderastrea siderea; assembly: GCA_964030785.1. Taxonomy (NCBI): domain Eukaryota; kingdom Metazoa; phylum Cnidaria; class Anthozoa; order Scleractinia; family Rhizangiidae; genus Siderastrea; species Siderastrea siderea. The sequence goes on from OZ034971.1 coordinate 11,917,577, forward strand.
TGCCATTGCACCATGACTTTCCTGGATCTGTTGATTCAGTTTTCCTCACCTCTCGTGTCAGTCTGCCGTGGTGGTCGACTGGCCGACTGAGTGTCCGTCGTTTCTGTAAGCTCTTTGTTCTTCTATTTTGATTGGCTAGGGCTCACGTTACCGTTGAAACGAAGATATCCGACCATTCGCCGAAGCTGTACGAACTGACCGATCTCCGAAAAGGATTTTCTGGAACCTAAAGAATCTTCTCCATCTTCGAAAACGATTAGCTGAACATCAGAACACCCCTGCTGAGCAGTAGGCTTGGATAAATTCTGCCGGCAGAATTTCGAGCAGAATAAGCAATTTTTGAGGCGAGCATTCTACCGCCAGAATAAGGCATTTTCGAGCAGAATAACGGAAAATCAGTGACACTAATGATATGGATGAACAGTTGTAAAAAAATTGAAAACTAAATACAAAACAAATAGAAAATACCTTGTGATTAATGTGATTTGTAGCTAAAACGCACTCACATGATTCACTGTTTCGTCTAATATTAGTGAGATAAAGTAAGATAAACTACAATTTTGCTACACATTTTAAAATGGCTATCTACGTTACGCCCAGGCTCCCTTCCGATATTTGCGAAGATACATAAGGCCCGAAGAGCCGAAAATTTTTCGGGTACCGAGCACAATTCGAGCAGAATAAGGCTATCCGAGCAGAATTTCGAGCAGAATAAGCGATTTTTATGAGCACTGCCAGCAGGCAGAATAAGCTATGTTATGAGCAGAATTTATCCAAGCCTAATGAGCAGGGACAAAATGCAGAAATCCTTGTTGATAATTTCGCAGTTGCATAATTGATTCTTTATCTATATGTTGGTTCCTTTTTACTCATTTTTACTCTTAAAACTGGTTTGCAGACGTTTTGTTTCTTTGCAGGGAGCACTTGGTTCAGGTTTGAAATATTTCAGATATTTCGATAAATTATAGTACTGTATTAGGGAAGGTACGTTTTTTCTTGGGGGGGGAGGGCTGGAGAATTTTGGGATTTTTTTTCCCAAAAAAGTGTTGGCCCTCCATCGCGTTTTAATGAAAACACTCTTGACCCCCCACCTTTAGGTGACTGACAAAAGTGCGACCCTCCCCTCACTACTACATTGTATGTTCCATGCTGTAGAAACCTCAGAACGTTTCACTTGTGAACGCAAAGTGTTTGAATATGAATATATCTCGATATTGAATGTGTGCACGCTGAAACAAAGAAAATGCGAACAATCAGTGTGGGATATTTACGTTTTATAGCTGAAGTTTGAATATGGAAGTATTTGAGTATTATAAAAGTTTTGAACATAAAATATCTAAGGGAAAATACACGCGCTTCTTTCTACGACTAGCCGGCATTGCTGTTGGTTATTTAAACAGAAAGGTTTATTTGTTTAGCATGCGAAATCTGCCTCTCAAAAACAAATATTTCTTACATTTCCGACAGGGTAGAGCGCATTGTTGAATCTACTAGTAACTCTTCAGAACTAAACGACTCAGGAGATCAGGCAGCAGATAGCCAACAGCAAGAAGCTGACACGGAGTCAAGTACTTCTCGATAAGGACGCAAAAGGACACGAGTCCTCCGAGAAAAACTATGTGCCATGGCATAATATACATGTACAAATGCAACCTAGCACCTATAATAAAACAACAAATTAAATCAAAGTCGGTGAAAAGAAAAGCTTAATCTGTAAGAAAAATGGAAAGCATCATCACAAAAATTCTCATTAAAAAATTCCGGAAAAGATGTGTGACCCTCCCTTGAATAGCTCACATGAGGTATGGCCCTCCCCTTTTGGTGCTCACTTTCATCGATGACCCTCCCCTCTGAGGCCCCAGCCCTCCCCCCCCAAGAAAAAACGTACCTTCCCTTATTTTAGGAAAATGAAAACACGTTTAGGTTAAAAAGCCACAGTATGGTGGAATATGAGATACAAACATTTCAATAATGCTTTTCGATCGCGTGTGTGAGTGCGAAAAATGTGAAGGATGTTTCCATTCAAAGTCATGTTCAAATTTAGAATTTAGGTTGTCTTGGCTGCCCGCTTGGCCTGATATCATTTAAACGGAGACTTTTACAGTAACGACAAAAACCTCCTGTGCAATATCAGAAATAAAATATTGGTTTGAACTAGTTTTGAATGACATATGTCAAGGTTATAGTTCAACAAATTCGATGAAATGAACACGAAAGGTTCTTTCTGGCGATTTATTTTGCTTTGTGTGACAATAAAGTCCTTTATGCATAAGATGTTTGAAATTATTCCACGCCAGCGTGCTTATGTATAATCGCCTTGTCGCCTGGAGCGGAAAGGTTGGGCTTTCTATATGTGACTTGCCGAAAGGTTGATACGCGGCTGATATTTTGATTTGATTTCTCCCGCCCACTTTTCGCCGGGTCAGTGGTCACGATATGTTAGCGTCTGTGATTGGTGCTTCTCTCTAAGTTGGCCAATCACAGTGGTCAATAGATTGAAAACCGAAAAAAGTTTTAGTGAAAGTGCCTTCGGCTTTAGCCGGGTGCACTGTTTTCTTAGAGTAGCAAGAATGGCAGAGCAAGAGAGCTTAGAGTATGGAAAAGGTGATTTTGTCCTTATGGACGAAATCACCAAGGAGGAATTCATGAAAAACCTAAAGCTTCGCTTTCAGAAGGAACGAATTTACACGTACATTGGCGAAGTGCTCGTGTCGGTGAATCCGTACAAGACTTTGAACATTTTCGGGAACGACAAAATTCAGGAGTACAAAATGAGAGAAATGTATGAAAGACCACCACATATTTTTGCCTTGGCGGATGCTGCTTACAGGACGATGAAACGGCGATCGGAGGACACCTGTATAGTTATTTCTGGTAACGTAATTTTTATTTTTTATTCCTCGTTCATTCTAATGTTATTCATCGGAGTTTAATTAAGCTTAAGTCCTAAAAACTTTAAGCTTAAGTGGACTTCTTTTCTACCGAAAAACAAGTAGGTATTTGCCACCGAACGTTTCGCCAAACAACACTTCTAACATTTGTACAAACAGGTTAACATAGATCAACGGAATTTGGCCTTGTTTGGGGCGTAGATTGTGTCGTAGCTTGAGATATCAGTTTAAATATTTTCGTTTGTATTTGATGACGTCTGAATTCCTTGAGCATAAATTTCAGCTAATTAAACTTAACCACTGCAGTTTGCTATTAAAATGTGAAAGCTATGTTTTGGGGAACTCTGAAAACTGAATTAGTTGCTTGAGTTGAAACTTGATCCTTTTTAGAGAAGGGTTTTGAAAATGAAGGCCTTATTTTCTCCGTTTCAAACGAAAACTCTAGATTTTTTTCAGTTTCAAAAGCGTGTCATCAACGTTGCGTGAAATTGTATGCATTTTTTTGTATTTTTATCCTTTGGTATAAAATCAAGCAAAGGCTTGTTTTTGGTGAGAGAAAAATAATATTAACAAGATCTCTATTTCAATTCTGTGATGTGCATGACTATTCTATTTTAAATGTTTTAGGAAAATAAAAACAAATGAAGTTTTTGAAACTGAAAGTTTGTATGTGACGTTTGTATGAGATTGAGGAGGGCAATTTTAAACATCTGTTGAAGGCAGTTGTTTTGTTACTAAGTGCAATTATGACTGCAATTATGAAAGCAAAACGGAAAACTGGAGTCATTTGGTTGATTAATGTTACTGTTTTCAGTTTCGAAAATCTTGATTCAGTTGTATTTTAGTTTTGTGAACTAACTGAGAAGAGTTTAGTTTTCCAAAACAAGTGAATTAATCAGTAAGTTTAATTTGTCTTTTTTCCCAGTCATCAAAAAATCAAAAATTTTTTGATGAGTACTAGACTATGAAATTTATGTTATGATCATGACATGAGCATGATTGAAGCATGATTATTGTGAGGTTGCCTAGCAACCACAAAATGAAAGCCATAGGTTTGTTCAGATCCTGTAGAGGGAATTCCAATTAAAAAACAGACTTTGTTGTGTCAAATGGCACGGTGGTACAATTTGGCTATTTTTCAGCAGGTGACCTAAAACACATAGCTGCTTGAACCAAAACCTATAAGGACCCATTGTCATGAAGCTGGAATTAAAAGGGAATCTTTTGGTTGCTCAAATAAATTAAAGCTACATGGCAGAATCTCCCTCCCCATGGAATGTTTTTTGGGTTGGGCACCTCAGCCTGCTGGAATTTCCATATTTTCCTTTAAAAGTTTTGCCCTGTGATAACTCCTACCTCTTGGAGTTTCCAGAGACCTGCCATGGGATGGGTATGGATGTTTTTTTGAACTGTGCCTTTTTGGATATCTGTCATGAGGTTACTGAAGGGTGTATTTAGATGCTAGATGGCATAGCATTTCAACTGCCAAGAAAGACCTATTTATTCTACAGCTGATATTCAGCTATCCTGAAAACAAGGTGGACCTTTTGACAATGTTGCTCTGAATGCAAACTCCTCTAATCCAGGTCATTATTAACTGGCCAGCAGATGTCATGACAGCAACTGCAGTTTAAATGGCCGGCAATTCAAAGTGTGAAAATCGCTAAAAGATAATAGCCGTAGGAGGCTATTGTCATGACTGGACTTTCCTTATGTTGCCATCTGCTTCATGCTTTAATGACAGTGCAGTCCTTTGAAACAACTCTGCATTTATTTGTTAGCCGGCCCCTAAGTGATTTTATAGCTTTTACCCTGGTGAGAAGGAGAATGCCTTTTTTTGGGTATCATGCAGAGTACATGTATACCCATTTCAAGGATATAAATCTATAAAAGTCACCCGCTAGGTTTTGCTTGGGTTCTTTAATCGTAGTTCGATTCCAAGGATCATACTGAGTATAATTTGGAGACACATTTCTATTCAGAAGCCATGCTATGATGTGCTATTCAAATCTTTTCTGGGCCGGTGTTCACAGACAGTTTTCAACATTTCCATTTCGCTTGTATTTTATAGTGCAAAAACAGTGCCACTTACATTTAATTTTATTACAAGTGTGGCTTCAGAAAATATCCATACCGCCCTCATGGATGGTTTATTTTTACTTTGAACACCCCACCCCTCTGGGTGGGGTGGCCTTTGAGACCCCCCACCCCCTCAGAATTTCCAATGATCATCAATGGGGTGGGTATAGATATTTTCTGGAACCACACATTAGTTTTTGACAACATTTTGACATTTTTCTGATGGCTTCTGTTTCAACTGGCTGTTAAATCATGCAAGAACTGTGTGTGTTAGTGGGGGTGTGGGGTGGGAGGGGGGGTGAGGTATAGGGGGTTAGAGTTGTCAAATTTTTTTCAGAAAGCAAGTGTGTAACTTGACATCACTACCTCTCGCTGATTTTCGTTTTAATTGACAAGTTTAAACAGATTAAAGGTGTCAGATCTTTATTGACAAGGTAAGCTGTTGTCAAAAATTTTTGAAGAGCTTTGTCATTTGGCAGAGGCAGACAGTACACAGCACTACAGAGCAAACAGTCAACTTTCTTTAAGACAGACACCAATGCAGCTAACACCAACCATCCAAAGGCATATTATGATAACAATAATAATAATGAAATTATGAATATATGAAATTCATATATTTGAACTGCGGAATGAAGAAATAAATGTAAAGAAGATCCTCGCAGTTATTGACGCAACTTATGCAGTTGCGAAAAGAAAGCCTGAAAAAATCAGGCTTGCCGGGATTCGAACCCTGACCTCTGCGATACCGGTGCAGCGCTCTAACCAGTTGAGCTAACAAGCCAACTGGGAGCTGGTCATTAAATTGGTTCGTAATATACCCGGGAAAGATGAAGATGAAATTATGAATATATGAAATTCATATATTTGAACTGTGGAATGAAGAAATAAATGTAAAGAAGATCCTCGCAGTTATTAACGCAACTTATGCAGTTGCGAAAAGAAAGCCTGAAAAAATCAGGCTTGCCGGGATTCGAACCCTGACCTCTGCGATACCGGTGCAGCGCTCTAACCAGTTGAGCTAACAAGCCAACTGGGAGCTGGTCATTAAATTGGTTCGTAATATACCCGGGAAAGATGAAGATGAAATTATGAATATATGAAATTCATATATTTGAACTGCGGAATGAAGAAATAAATGTAAAGAAGATCCTCGCAGTTATTAACGCAACTTATGCAGTTGCGAAAAGAAAGCCTGAAAAAATCAGGCTTGCCGGGATTCGAACCCTGACCTCTGCGATACCGGTGCAGCGCTCTAACCAGTTGAGCTAACTGATTCGGGTTCGAAATAATAATTTCATCTTCATCTTTCCCGGGTATATTACGAACCAATTTAATGACCAGTTCCCAGTTGGCTTGTCAGCTCAACTGGTTAGAGCGCTGCACCGGTATCGCAGAGGTCAGGGTTCGAATCCCGGCAAGCCTGATTTTTTCAGGCTTTCTTTTCGCAACTGCATAAGTTGCGTTAATAACTGCGAGGATCTTCTTTACATTTATTTCTTCATTCTGCAGTTCAAATATATGAATTTCATATATTCATAATTTCATCTTCATCTTTCCCGGGTATATTACGAACCAATTTAATGACCAGTTCCCAGTTGGCTTGTTAGCTCAACTGGTTAGAGCGCTGCACCGGTATCGCAGAGGTCAGGGTTCGAATCCCAGCAAGCCTGATTTTTTCAGGCTTTCTTTTCGCATCTGCATAAGTTGCGTTATTAACTGCGAGGATCTTCTTTACATTTAATAATAATAATAATAACAATAACAATACTCTTTATTTCTATCCTGCCATTTTTACTATTAAACCAATAGCGCTTACAAAACTACTCAGCTATACATGTATAAACCTTGCGTTTACTTATATGATAAGTTACTAACATAAAGACAGATAAATCATATCAGAGAGGTTTCCATCTTAAAGAGTGTTCAGTGTCGGAAGGCACCATTTTAAGGAGTCCATTTTGAGAGGTGTCTGTCTTATAGAGGGGTCCATCAGGAGAGAATGGACCGACTTGTTATTTTCATGCCTGTGTGTTTTTCATTATCCAGGGTGTTTTTTTCAGTTTGTATCAAACTTTTTTGTTTGTTGTACTTGATAGGTGAAAGTGGTGCTGGGAAAACAGAAGCCTCCAAAATAATCATGAAGTATATTGCTGCTGTCACTAATGTGTCTAAACAGTCTGAAGTTGAAAGGTTAGTCTGTCAGGGTCTTCTTAAGGGGGTCTTTGGTGCTCTGGAACCCCAAAAATTTTGCCGTGTAACCTGGAGCCTGAAGGCTTTTGCTGCTTGGAGCCCACACAAAAATAATGATCCAGTGGCTAAATGGAGCCCTAGAGTACAGCCATGGAGCCCTAAAGCCCCAATTTTTCTGTCTTGGAGCCATGGGGTCCTACAAGTTTTTGGGACCCTGATCTGTTTCTTGTTATATATTATGACATGCTTTTTCAATATCTGTTGAAATGCCTGTGGACTCTACCTTATTATTATTGTTTTAATAATAAAAAAATAATGTCATGAACTTTGCAGGGTCAAAGACATTTTGCTGAAATCCAATGCAATTTTGGAGAGTTTTGGCAATGCAAGGACAAACAGGAATGATAACTCCAGTAGATTTGGAAAATACATGGACATTGACTTTGACTTCAAAGGAGATCCTGTCGGTGGACATATATTCAATTACCTTCTGGAAAAGGTTACTAAGCCATTCTTGTGTCCTTAAGTGTTGTTACAGCTGTCTTAATATTTTCAAGCTACTTAATTTTCTGTCATGTACATGTTTCAGAGTAACTAAAATACAGGCAAGTGATTTATGGCAATTATTGATCTTCCTTTTCAGTCGAGAGTTGTTAAACAACAGGAAGGAGAGAGGAATTTTCATTCATTTTACCAGGTTTGTAGTTCTGCAAATGCATTGGATCTAATTGACCAAGGGTCTTTTCTTTCTCCAAAGTGTACAAACGTATCAACGAACAAGGCCCATCCTGCATGAAGGAACTCTTACTACTAAATTCAGACATAAATGAGAGAAATAGTTGATATGGCTCTTTAAACTTGGCTTGCCCTCATTTTAAATGAGAATCCGAAGGAGGGCGATCATTTATTGTGAGAGCAGCAAGACTTTGGAACACTCTTCCTGATTTCTTAAAGAAAAGTAAAGAAGTACATAGTTTTAAAAGGGCCTAATTGATTTTTATGCATCTAGCTTTAGCGGAAATTCATCATTTTACAGTTTTTCAATTTAATGTAATTTTTATTTTTAGAATTTGTAAATTGTATATTTATCGCATATGTTCATTTCTATTAGTTGTAATTTGTAATTTTGTGGGCCGCACCTTTATCAGTTTTTACTGTTTGTCATAGCCCTCTTTTAAATAAAGTTGATTATTGTTATTATAATTATTAAAGCAGTGTTACTGTATGTCAAGACACCCATAGTGTAAGTGAACTAATAGATTGTTTTGTGTACTTTTGTGGTACAACAATAAACAAATAGCCAAATAGTTTAATGGCTGTTTGTTTGCTGTTTGTATTTAAGGTTTGTCCTACTTTTGGATACTTTGGAAATCTAATTCCAGTTTTCAGTTCCCCTTGAAAAGCCCTTGTACAATGACAAACCCTTGCCAGTGGACACCTCCGCAGCTGTTAGACCAGTTTCTCAAGTTGACTTCTTTAAGCTAAGCTTGATGTAAAACACAAGCATTGAGGATGGGAATGAGAAGCAAAGTTGTAGCACAAGTTGCAAGAAGGCTGCTTGACTGGATTCCATCACTGAAACATGGAATTGCCTGCTGAAGTTTAACTTTCGTTTTTGACTTTTTTCTTTAGTGGACACTCTTTCCCAGTCCACACCTTATTTCTATACTCCTACTAACAGTCTTAAAGGGACTAAATTGTCACTGACAGTGAGTTTGCTATGTTTGGTCAAACCACTGCAGAAATTAACTCAATGTAGGCTTTGCTAATAGACCCAATGCCCCTTTAATTCAATACCTCTCCTATGTCAGGTCGCTTGGTTGCCAATTTATACATGTAGGATGTTTGACTAAAGTTAAGAATTTCTGCTTATTTTGTTTGCTTAAGAGCAGTAGTCCACCTTTTTGCCATTTTAATAAGTAAACACATCAGAATTAGCATTCCTTCTCTCAAACTAGCCTGAGAAAACAGCCGAGTCATTTCACGAGGTCGCCACTTGAGCCCTGGCAAAACGACGTCTGAGTAACGAGCACAGAAATTCCATGCTGATGACCAGATCTAGGTAGTGCTTCTGATTGGTTGAAATGCGAGGGGATTTCGTTTCAACCAATCAGAAGCACTAGCTAGATCTGGGTAGTGACCCGTCATCAGTATGGAATTTCTGCGCTCGTTACTCAGACGTCGTTTTGCGAGGGCTCAAGTGGTGACCCCATGAAATGTCAGCTGTTTTCTCAGGCTACTCTTAAACTAACATAACTGCTGAGTGCTGATGCGAAGTTGGAAGCTTGTCCCCATGATAACAGTTGTTTTGTTTTCTACATTATTTAAATATAATGTTGAATTTGTATCCTAGTTACTCAATGGTGCGCCACCTGAGACACTAAAGGAGTTATATTTAGACAAGAAAGTTGAAGATTATCATTTTGTTAATCAAGGAGGGTGCTTTCAGGTGAATATTTATTGATATTAATAACTAGACTGTTACTAAACTGTTACAGGTTTGACCTTACTTCTGAATATAAATAAAATACATTTATATTATAAATAAGATATATTATAATTATCTTATATATTTGTTATCTGACTTTTCTGTGTGGCTTCCAGGACAGCTTAAATGATGTAGAATTTTTAACAACAGAAGAATCTAGAGATCCAGCTGTAAGACTTTGTGCTTACCTATGAGTTTTGGGTTACTTTGTTGCATGGAATTTATGATGATCCAATAGTTTATTTTTTAATCTATCTTTATACTACAGATCAAAGCAATTAAATTTCATACCTCCAATAAACATATTTCATGTTGTTTTCTAAGAAGTTATATGTTAAGTTATCAGGCTAAAGTAATCTAAGGAGAGATAAAAAGCTAAATGATGATAATAACAAAGAAAATATTATTGGGAACATTTTGTTCAGTTCAGCCACCCCCTCGAACTGGGTTACATGCAGTTTGGTTGAAGTTTGGTTCCAAATAAATTACTTAGTTATTAGCGTTGTTTAGCTTTTTATCTCTGAGTCCCTGAGTTCAGGAAATTTTTTTTACTGTACATGACCTAATGTCAGAGCAGGAAAACAACATCTTTATTCTAAATACATGTAATAATTAATAACAACAACAATAATAATAATAATAATAATAATAATTTGAAGGGCTGTCAGAGCATGACTGTCTTATGGAAAATTTTAGGCTGTTTTATTTTTTTTGCTCCAAACTGCCTCAGTTGTTGCATGCAATATATATAGGACCTTCAGTTCCCTCAGGACCCAATTTTTTTTCTGTGATTTGTGCGATGTTTGCATGAGAACTCTTGCAACATGTAATGGATTAGTGGACGCCTGTTATTCCCTTTCCACTTACTCTACTTTGCAAAAATCAGAGAAAAAAAAACTTTGGGCAGTGTTCTTTGAATGAACTGAAGGTCCCATGAAAAAAATATGGCAGTTTGGAGCAGAAAAATAAAATGGCCTGAAATTCTTTACTGTTATGCTCTCAGCCCTTCAATTGCTGCATTAGTCTGTTTTTTTTTTTGTACTCATTTAAATAAATTGTTCACAAGTTTTGGTATGGGGCGTTGATTACTTATATCTGGCATAATTACCAGTAGTGCATCAAATATAATTCATTACTTCCCTCAACAGCTAAAGACAATCAATGACAAAATGGATTACAAAGTGAATTGTGAAGCCATGAGCTCTGTCGGATTCACTGTTGACGAACGGAGCACAATATGGAAACTTATCTCTGCAATCCTCCGTTTGGTATGTGGATTGGATAACATTTACTGAGGAAAAAATTGATTAGTTTTATTCTTAATTGTTTTGGTCAAAGCTGTGAAAAAACTGCACCCCAAGTATGTGTTAAATATGTGGTCTGCGAATTTCTTTTTTTCTCTCTGTCTCTCTCTGAACTGACAACAAACACAGTGCTGACTCTAGTATCTAGGTTCTCCATTTTAGAGGGTTTTTTTATGACTCAATTTGACTTGTCTTATTATTATATGGTTTTGTTTCTTTTATCAGGGGAATTTAGAGTTTGTTGATGACGAACAAGACCAAGCTTCAGTGGTGAACAGTGATGAAGAGCTTAATATTCTTTCATATCTCCTTGGAACCGAACCAAGGCATGTACAAAAGGCGCTGTGTTACCGTGTGGTTGCTGCTGCTGGGTCAGAAGTTGTTGACAAGGGCCACCATGCGAAGGAAGCTTCCCACGGCAGAGATGCCCTGGCTAAGGTGCGGTAGAACCCTGCTTACATGTACCTAAACTTAGTTAACTTGAACTCCACTGCCTGGAACAAAATCCACTTTTCCCTGGGTTTAACCCTATATCTTTACAGTCGTTTTCTATCAACTTACTCAAATTCAAACTACCCACTGATTGAAACTAATCCAATTTAATTTTTCCTTGGCTCAAATCTGACTAAAATTTACACTGTTAAGGATGGTGCCTCCTAATACAGAGGTATTTTTGCAGAGGTTATGACTGTGGGTGGAAAAGTAGATCTTAGCAAGGGTAATTGGAATCTAAATAGAAAATTTGGGTAACCACACATTTTTCAGAGATAATTAAGCAACCATAATTCTAAAAAAGTTTTAAAATACAAAGAATGTATGGCAATTTCTTTCCAAATTTAAGCTCAATTATTATCTCTGAAAAATGCTTGTTTACCCCCAATTTTCTTTATGGATTCTGATAGCCCTTGCTAAGTTCTGCTTTTTCTACATAGTCATCAACCACGTAAAAAGACCTTTGTATTTTTAAGTAGGCAAATTCCTTAAGAAACTTGAATATCTCGGACCAGACCTGAGATGTGCTGCAGTAGCAAAAGGAAGCACCGTCCTTAACTGGAACTGGGGTAAAGAAAATGTCACTCACGTGTCACAAAACTGTGTGCTCTAAATTTGGTATTAACATCTAAAGGGCTTTGATCTTTCTTAGTAATCTATACCTATACTTGCTCTTTATTTATCGGTAAACAACTGTCGTGTTCATTTCAGGCCATGTATGATCGCCTGTTTACCTGGATTGTTGGGCGGATCAACGATACAATTGAGCTGCGTGATATTGTGTCTCATGGAAAGTGTACAGTGATAGGTGTCTTGGACATTTATGGCTTTGAGATTTTTGATAGCAACAGTTTTGAACAGCTGTGCATCAATTACTGTAATGAGAAACTTCAGCAGCTTTTTATTGAGCTGGTACTGAAACAGGAGCAAGAGGAATATCATCGAGAAGGAATTCAATGGGAAGAGGTATGTTGTTGTAATAATATTTGGGATAAAACTTCACTGAGGCTGTGTTTTAATTGCAAAACGAACAAAACACTGTAGTAATTAAAAAGTAACATTTCTTAATTATGACTTGAATCGGCAAATGAGGGCCACAGGTTTGTCATTCATTCATTCATCCATCCATCCTTTCTTTCTTTCTTCCTTCCTTCCTTTCTTTCTTTCTTTCTTTCTTTCTTTTTCTTTCTTTCTTTCTTTCCTTCCTTCTTTCTTTCTTTCTCTCTTTCCTTCTTTCTTTCTTTCTTTCTTTCTTTCATTCAAAGAAGCAACAGTTTCATTTTAGCGGCTCAACTCTACTTTGGTTTTAGCAGCTCCAGGCTGCTTTAACTGCTTTACCAGGGAGCTACCAAGAAAATATGAAAAAAAAAACTTAAGTAGGGCTTGAAGTGTCAAAAACTCTGCTTATTTGTAAGGAGAAAAATTGTACAGATGTAAAAAATTGTGAAAAATTGGTTTGTTTTAGATTGATTACTTCAACAACAAGATCATCTGTGACCTGATTGAGTTGAACCACAAAGGAATCTTGTCAATCATGGATGAGGGATGCAGGAATATTGGGAAAGTGTCTGATGAGGTATGTTTTCAGTAGTTTAGCCAATGCAATGTTTACGTTTTAAAGTCCTTTTCATTCAATTAGAGTTAGTCTTTGGCCAGAATGACATCTGAGTGACCACACGATACCGTATGATACTCACACTGTTGTAGATAAATAAGGCTTGAAAAATATTCTTAAGCTTTTTACCCATTAACAGCCATGCCAGCCAAAACCGGCCGTTAGGGACCACGGTCTTTCTGCAGTTTTTAATGTCATCACTTTGAGAGATAGCAAATGTTCCTGATGACCAACTGATGCACCAGGCAAAATTCCGTGGTCTTGTTTTGAAACAATGACTAGCGCCAAAAGGCATCTCAGAAATGGAGTGCAATTATTCCATACTCCATACACATTTCATCCTCTTGTGCACACCTCTTGTTTTACAGATGTTGCTGCAGACAATGGATCAGAAGCTGGGTAAACATGATCACTACAGAAGCAGACTGGTGAGCCTAGATATATTGTATTTAATAGTGTAACAAACGCTGGATCCAGGGGCCAGGTTTTGAGGAGTTGCCAGGAGTTGCCCTGTGATGGTTTTTTTTAGGCAATGCATTTTTCAGTCTGCCTCTAGTGCCTTCTATCTACACAGGTGTGTATTAACTGAATGTTCAGAAGTAAAGCAAAAGTTATTTACTTTTTTTTACTATTTTCTCCCTTAGACTGATCCTACGGACAAGACAATGGAATTTCACAGGGACTTCTGCGTCAAGCATTATGCCGGAGACGTGATGTAAGTACTCATGGAGGAAAAGTTAACTTCGCTTGCTTTATACTTATTTTGGTGTTCCACAGCAGTTGACAAATTCATAAGTGACTTTCTTTAACCCTTTTAGCCCCAATATCAATATGCATATTCTCCTTAGTGTTCTCCATATATTTCTTATGGTACTAGTTGGGAGAATTTGCTTACACATCAAGACACCTCAGCTTTACAGCTTAGCAATCATTTCGTTGATTCTCATGGCCTGTATGTTTGATCAAGTTATGATACTGTAAGGAGAAATTAGATGCTTGTCACTATTGGGGCTTAAAAGGCTGGTTCACACTTGTGACATAAGCATAAACATAAACATAAGCATAAGAATGTTCATACTTATGACATAAGCATAAGAAACGCGACAAACGCAGGCGCATTGGGCTTCAGATTTATAATCCTGGGGGAATGATACGAGTTGTAGTTTCAAAAGGGCGGACGAAGAAGAAAACGAAGAAGCGCTCCTTTTGATGTTACTGCTCCGTAGACGTCGACGGCGGAAAGAAAGACAACCTGAAAAAAGATGGCGGTCCTGTTGGGTAAGAGAAATCTTCACGAAGAGAAAACAACACGGCGATTGCCACAATCTTGTGCTTGAAATGCGACTGGTAGACCGAGAATTTTATTTCGGGTAGTACGAACGGCCTCACCCAGTTTCTCATAATAATATAGCGTGTTTGAAGAAGAAGACGCTATTTTGAAACTGCTAATCAGAGCAGGATTGGGAACTATTTTCGCTCGAATTTCTGCTGACATCAAATACTGCTGTTTCGTTATGCTTCTGCTTATGCTTATGTTACCCCGGTTCACACTTACGCTTTCTTATGCTTATGCTTATGTTTATGCTTATGTCACAAGTGTGAACCGGCCTAAAGGGTTAAGATTTCTATTTATAGTGTAGTCTGTTAGACTACTCGTATCTTTTACTTACAGTTATTCTGTCACTGGTTTCCTGGACAAAAACAAGGATAATTTGTACCAAGATTTCAAGAGGCTCCTTTACAACAGGTATCTTCAACACACATTCAGCTAAAAAGTTATTATATCTCTTCGAGTTATGAATTTATTGTCCAAGTTGATTGGATCAAAAAACTGTATGACAAAAGCCAAAGTTCAAAGACTAATTCCTCTCACTAGCCATCGGACAGTTCTAATCAATAGCAGTTTTATGAATTCAGCAAGACATGAAGACAGTATGTCACATCACTTTCCTGTTTGAAAGTAAACGTATGTTCACTAAAATTATTTAGTGGTATATTTAGGCAATTTCCCAAGTTGAACGATTATCTCAATTCCTATCACCTATATCTACTTAGCAATCTGTTGATATTGTAAGTAGAAATACGATGTTACACTCTCGAAATTGGTGGTACGTCGAGGCAATATCCCTAGTTGATGGTAGTCTTTATTCCTACCACCTATGATTATCTAGGAATGTAAGGCCTTAGGATAACTGAGTATATCGTATTTCGCTTCTCGCAGCTCGCATAAGATTCTTAAAGAAATGTGGCCAGAAGGGAAAGAAGACATCACAAAGGTAATTCAAAGGTGGCATGCTTACGAACGGCTATCTAGTGAAGCCAGTTTTCCTGCCAATTTTGTCTTCAAACATCTAGTACGGAGAAAGGAAGCGTAATACATTTTCTTCTGACGCTTTTCTCTAATAAAAGCGAGTTTACCGTCACCGTTCCCAAACACTTGCACACAGGCCTAAAAACTGGGAACCTAAACAAAACGGCTTATTTTCTGTCCACGAGCCAATAGGAAGCCAAGTACTTTGATGTTTTGTATTGATGGCAGAATTACTTGGAACTCCATAGCATATCATTTGATTTGACTTTTATTTGCAAAATAACACAGTTGTTTACTGAGAAACTTAAGATCTTGCCACAATCAAACCGAAAACGAATTTATTTGTCGGGAATGTTTCAGTTGATTATATTCAGTAGACCCCCCCCCCCCCCCCCCCAGCTATCTCGAAAACACGTTTCCTCTCCCTTAGGTAGAGGATCTCTATGGGGTTTTAGCGTCAAACGGAATAAAATGTAGCCTTCAAACGTCGAAAAAACAGTAATTTTTACCGTCAACGGAAACCGTTTTCAGTTTTTCTTAGCCGTCAAACGGTTTCAAGTCAACGATTTCAGGTCGTTTACTAGCTCTTCTGGCTCTCAAAGAACATTGTTTAGTAGGTAAATAGGTGAGCACATTTTTATTTCTGAATCTGAGTGGCATAACTTTGAGGATTTTTATTAATATTGTAAGCAAACTTTGACTTGCCATATAAGGGATAATAACCCGCGAAAACAAAACTTCCCCCTAGAACACAATAGTAGACATTAAAATTAATGTAAAATCGTCCAAGGGAGTATTGTTTGATAACCGTCAAAATATCTAAAATATAATCGTCAACCGTCAAAATCACAATATTTTCAGCCGTCAACCATTAAAGCTACTCTCCCCGGCTACTGAGATCCTCTAGGTACTCTTCCCTAATACTTTACTACTCTCTCCCGGACTCTAGCTGTTTCGATTTTATTATTATTATTATTATTATTATTAATTTTTTTTTTTTTTGGATTTCCTTGCGTGTTCGAGATGAAGGCAGTCTGCTGTAGTTACACATGGTTTGGTAACGTAAATACTGAAAATACGGGCCATTTTCAGGACACAGACAGGATAACTTACATGTACCACAAACATGGACCTAAAGCTGATTCATGGTTCAAACGAAGACTTACAGGGGATGTTAGTACAGCAAGAAATTATGCACACGTTTTATTGAACACTTGTGCACAGCAGCTACACTATATATATAGATATAAGATCGTCTAATTTTGCGATCCAGGCTGAAACGAAAATGGTTCTTCTTATTTCTTTTTTTTTTTTTTTTTAGGGGGGGGGGGGAGGGCAATGAACGCTTTACATGTAAATGTAATGACTTATTATCCCGAATTCACTTTATTGTTCTTCCGCAGTTGAGAATGACAAAAAGATAATAGCCTGACCCCTGCAAACTTCAGTTTAAAGCTGTTTTATACATATCTGCGATATTTACACAAAGAAAATGTAATTCGATACAAGTTCATGCTGTTACTACGTGTTTTTAGCTTGATGCAAAAACGGGTTCAGAACTGAATAAAAATGTTGTATCTCTTAGTCTCAGCTTGGGTACGTTCTTAGCATGTTCGTAACATCTGGGTCAATTCCAGCCTCAACGTTCTTATAAAAAAAAGGTTCTTGCGATAGTTTGTGTTTGCTAAGCGTGACCTGTAACACTTGGGCTAAATTCATTGGTTTAAGTTCTTTCGCGGTTTCTTTTAGGTTACTCAGAGGCCTGCTACAGCTGGTGCACTCTTCAAGAGCTCGATGATTGCCCTGGTGGAAAAGCTAGCCGCCAAGGTACAATTACAATACGTAGAGGCGTTAGTGGTTTATCGTTTACCAAGTTTATCACTTTGCTTTGTGTAGCCTGAGAAAACAGCCGACGTTTCGCGAGGTCGCCACTTGAGCCCTCGCTAAACGACGTCTTGAGTAAGGAGTGCAGAAATTCCATACTGATTATGTGCTCTACCCAGATCTTGGTAGTGCTTGTGATTGGTTGTGCCGCGAGGGAATTCGACCAATCAGAAGCACTACCAAGATGTGGGTAGTGCACGTCATCAGTATGGAATTTCTGCGCTCGTCACTCAGACGTCGTTTTGCGAGGGCTCAAGTGGCGACCTCGCGGAACGTCAGCTGTTTTCTCAGGCTATGCTTCGTGAAGTATACTTTGTTGTACTCTTCGTAACATTCCACATATCTTTCAAATTACGGGTCTAAAACTCATTAGTGGTATTGATATTTTTTGTTATTTCTTCTGCAGAAACCGTTCTATGTCCGGTGTATTAAGCCCAACGACATCAAGTCTGCTGCTGTTTTTGACGAGAAACGAGTCGGCCATCAGGTCGGTGAACGAAATTCGAAAAGAATTTTTTTTTTATTTTGAATATTAAAACATGCGAGAAATAACTTCTAAATAATTTATCTCAACACGCACAACTTTGCTTCGTATTCGCGTTTGCGGAGCTTTGTGATTGGCTCACAAGTGCATCTTGCTCTAACCAATCAGAGTAGAGATGCTGGTTTTTTCCACCAAGTAGAAGAAAAAGCAACACCAATCGTGACTTGGCCCACTGGCCCACGCCTGTTTTTCCGCTCTTGGCATCGGTTGCTTTATCTTCGAGTTCTTATTGGTTCAAAACTGCAACGTGCAGTTTAGCTTCTGCTCTAACGAGTGAGTTATTTTCATTTTCAAGGTGGATTATCTCGGGCTGATGGAGAATTTACGTGTTCGCCGAGCTGGATTCGCTTTTAGGATGCATTACAAACGTTTTCTTCAGAGGTGAGATGATTCATGAATTAGTAAGTGTAGTCTAAGAAAATCCTTATAACTAATAAGGTGTCATGAAAATTTTTCTACAGTAAATCCGTTTTTTTTTTCTTTCCTTTTTTTTTGTTCTTGAATGCAAGTTCAGTTTCAGCTTTGCCGTATACGAATGCAGTCAAAGCAGCCCTGCGTCAAACGGTCATTCTATAAAAACCAGACAGTTTAAAACGTCCAGAAAATTCTTTCCTTATTAAATTGCTGTAAACTTAACCTTGCGAACATGGTCTCTTTTTATGAAATCCCAACCAGTTTTCAGTTGATTACCTTTACCCGCTTTGACCTTCACCAAAATCAACGCTTACTTGACATAAAAGGCCAATACGATGATAGCCACGTTGGTAATCAAATTTTTGAATTTCTTTTCGCAAATTCCAAACTGAAAGAGAAACGTAAAACGTTTTGTTGTCAATTTTTCTTGTTCGGACCTTCCTCCACATCAAATTCTCTTTCGTTGATTTTTCTTTAATGAAGGGCAGTCGAGCCTTTATTTAACGGTAGCGCCAATTCCCAAAGTTTTGACTGAACAATCTCATCGTTATAGGAAACGTAAAAATATGGAGTGTATTATGTCAAAAGAAGCTTTCTTAGGGTATTGCAGCTCAACAGCGTTTCTTATCGCCTACTATGCTTTCACTCTACAGGTACAAAATGATTGCGAAGAAAACTTGGCCTAAGTACGATGGCATTGACAAAGAAGGAGTTACTGTTATTGTCGATGAAACCGGCTTCTCCTCAGATGTCAAGTATGGCCGCACAAAACTGTTCATCAGAACTCCAAAGACGGTGTTTGAGTTGGAAAAAAAACGAGCGCAAGTTGTGCCAACAATAGTTATGTTCCTTCAAAGGGTGAGATGACATTGAAAGAATATAAAACTACAAAAAAATGACAGTGATTCCTCAAAAACATTCAAGTTGGCAAAGCATCAATGTAGAACAGCACCACAGGAAAGCACTGCTCAGTGGCTTGCATTTGAATGGTCACACTTTGGGATTTCATCCACCTTGTACAGCGTAGTAAACATCACCACAGGAAAGTACTGCTCAGTAGCTTTCATTTGAATGGTCACACTTTGGGATTTCATCCACCTTGTACAGCGTAGTAAACATCACCACAGGAAAGTACTGCTCAGTAGCTTTCATTTGAATGGTCACACTTTAGGATTTCATCCACGGACTTAAGAGTTGGAACCTCGTTGCGTAGCGTAGGAGACAGAACCACAGAGATGTACTGCTCTGTAAATTTAATATGAATCGTGGCACTTTGAGATTTGCCTGTAGAGCAAACAGAAAAATAACATTTTTTACAGATAGCGTTAAACGCCCAAGCATCATAAAGATCAGCTTTAAGAAACTCAACAAATCGTAATGGTGCTGTATACATCTTGTATATCTCAAGTGCTTTACAGACATTTATCTCTGACAATTAATTTTATCATAAGTCGGTGAAGTATGATCGTCCGGGTGAGTGTAGTCCTGAGAAGGACAGTCCTTCTCAGGACTACACTCACCCGGACGATCATACTTCGCCGATTTACGAGAAAACTGTGACTCTTGGGTTCAAACAAGAGAGGTCAAACTATTTACAAATTTATCTTATGACAGCGACATCATCCGGACGTCAGCTCTGTTCCCACGTAAGGAATTTATCAGTGTGTAAATATGTGTTTTTTCCCACCTGACAGCACTGGCGAGGTGGCCTTGCCCGAATGCGTGCCAAGAAGCTCCGCGCTATGTACCTGATCATGGACAGCTTCAGGAAATACTCGCGAAGGAAGTTTGTGTTCCAAATGCGTGATGCCTACAGGTGAGAACAGAAGGTTTCCTTTCTCACCCCGCCGTAGTGTAACGTGACTATAAAACCGCAGCTTCTGCTTCACGACGTCACTAGCTCTTGTGACGCGGGTTACACGCCAGTGTTACGAGCGAGGTTTTGCTTTACAAGCGACGAGATTTTTTTCGTACTTATAACCACCCTCCACTAGATAACTGAACAAACTCGAGCAACATTCAGTTAGTTCGATTTTTTGGAGAAAGTACCGGCTTGATTTTCATCGCACACTGATCAATTCGAAACTTCAACATCCCCCCGGACATACCCCGGGCATTTGACTGTGCATCGTGCCTGGGGAGGGGGGAATGTGAACGTTGCGTTGGAAGGGTGGGGAATTTGAACTGGCTTTATCTCTTGTTCTGACCCAATGCGCCCGCGAGTTTTTTTCGGTTTTTGCAGGGTTTGATGAATTGCAATATAGAATTTCGCCTTTGTTAGCGGATAACTCTTTCAAAAGCGTCTTTCTAAGAAGTTTGAAGGGGTCATTACGGCAATCTTTCTCTGAAAGGCGTGTTTTAAGTGTTTTGATTGAAGGCGAAATTTGTCTTTGAGGAGAGGTAGTTCAGTACTAACTGGTGGGGCATTTGAACGGCTTTTTTGCCCCGAGGGGAGGGAATTTGAATAAGCCAATCTACAAAAGTTCAAATACCCGGGGTGGGGGGGGGGGGGGGGCGGATGTTGCACTTTCGAATTGATCGGCGCATTAACGTTTTGTTGTCACTGGGGTCGTATTTCCAATACAGACATGTGTTTGTATGGCCTAGTCTCCAACGCAGCCCTGGTTACAAATGTAAATAACACGATACTAATTTTTAAATTTCCTTTTTTCATTGCAGGGGCTGCAAAGATCTCAGCGACTATGGCAAATCCATTACCCAAGCCACCCCTCTCATTGCAAGCAAGGAATTCGCTTCTTATGCCAAGACAATGTTTGACAGGTAGGGACAGTCATAACTGACATAGTATTTCATAGCACCATATGTGTCAAAGGCTGGGTTCGTACGAGTCTTGAAAACCCTTGATTTTCACTAGTGCTGTTTCACGGCCTTGTAAGATAAATTTTGGTGCATGATAGTTCTTGAATTTCTACTTTGTTTTCAAAGCTTTTAAATTCAATTATAATTCAATTGCAGCCTAGTGCCATTTACGGTATGCTAATTTCAACTTATAGGAAAGTTTACGTATCAGAAAGTAGGTTTTGTATGAAAATGTGGTGAGGTATTGAACTTTCGTATAGGAACTCACATGAAAGAGGTCCTAGACGGAAGATTCAAAGTGTTGTCTTGGAAAGTACTTGAAAAGTAAAGTCCTTGAATTTTTTGCCTTAAAGTATGCACGAACCCTGAAACGATTGTTCAGTAAATTGGAACACGCGCGGCAAGCACGAAAATCACTGACGCATGCAGAGTTTCTGCAGAGATCGCTATTTTCGCGCGCGTTCGCTTGTTTTTAGGACTTGTTGTAGTTTATTGAATATATTATCATGTAATCAAAGAACTCCAAGAAAACGAACTGGGTCTTAAATTGGCAGTAGTCCTGTTCTTGTGATAGAACATGTATTTCTATCTTAATGTTGTATTCTTGTGGTGAAATAAATAAAAGAAAATAGATGCAGTTTCAAGTTGCAAAATTACTACTGCCAATTGGAACTTCTTTTTGGAATAACGAAATTCCCAAGTATGTTCTGCATGTCTGGAGGCTCGAACACGGTTTACCCTTGTGATTGTCCGTGTCTCATTCTTTTCTCCGTTACAGTCGCTAGAGAGACCATACAGTTTTTATTTTGCTTCCTATGCGAACATCCGTACCCAAGACAGGTCTTATTCCGAGGACAAGTCCCTTCATCTGAACCACTTTCGTTAAAAAAGCTATTCCTGTTTACCAGAAGTTCGTCTCTGAGACTTTTCCTTATAGGATTCAAGCTGGGGACACGTTGTCCCCCCAGATTTTCGCGTGTACTGTTCGTGGGACAAATCCCTTCAATCAAATACAAACCAAAACAATCACAAACCAAATTCAACTGTCCCTGCTGTCTTTGCAGACTGTAGACTATTTTGAGATTTAAATTTTATTTTGCTGATTGCACTTGCACCGCACCAACGCATTCCAGGTATTTTTGCAAACTATAATGGAAGTATATCCATCTAAGCATCTAAGTAACGGACTTGCCCCTTGAAGTAGTCCCCGAGACAAGTCCCTTGTAAACCGACTAAAGTGCATTGCGTGACTTGCAGGTGGTGGGCCTTCAAAGTGTTGTCACGCATTCCACCTGAAGATCACGATGAGGTTATGCTGAAAGCGGCAGCTTTCGACTGTCTGGGTGGAAAGCGAAAGAACTGGGCACTACAGACCCGTTGGCATGGCAACTACCTTGTTAAGGTATGAAAACAGCGTTAGAATTATTATTTAAAATTACAAACACTGAATTTTTTTTCGAAGAGATAAACGCTTAGCCTTAGGTGTTATACACACAGGTTATCAGATTTTGGCTCGATTAGAGGAGAGTTTCTGGCGAAAAAACTTTCTGGACAAGGTTGGAGTAATGAGTAGCAAGCCAGATTTTTTGCGTGGCGAGTTTGCTTGAGGCGCTTTTTATCTCGCAACGTTTTTGGTAACTTGCCTCTCCAGAACGCTTTGCGAAACAAAGTCCCTTGCATGAAAAAGGTAGCGTGTAACGTGAGGTGCAAAGGACAGAATCCTTGTGAGATAAGTTTGCTTCAAGAAAGTAGAAATGGTTGCTTCTCTGTTAGAAACCTTAAAAGGCAAGCTGCACTGAGGGGCGTCCAACAAGGATCTAACAGCTCTTGACTCTATCCAGTGGTGTTTTTTTTTCATTGATCATGCATGGTTGAACGAATGAACGAAGTAAGAATAATGTGCACAAATAAAAAGCCCTTTTTTATAACAGCGTTGTATTTTTCAGTCCGAAGAGAACTCTCAAGTGGATCTGTTTAACAGAAATGTTGTCAACCGCTTCTCGACTAAAGGAGAGATGGTGCTCTTCTCTTCCTACGCCAAGAAGGTAAAATTATAAACTTGCGATATGTTATGTTTCAAGTTTTTCAAGTCCGTTTTATCAATTTGCCGTCCAAGAATCATGACAAAAATAGACAAAAAATTAAATTGTTCGAAGGTTGAAAATTGCCAAATATGTGGTATATAGAAACGTTGAAAGAACGAGGCTAGTTACGATTAGTGAAGACAAACCTTGTTTACCTGTGGTATTCTCGTTATTGTATGTCTTAGACTACGAGCAGTCTCTCTTTCCGCTCAGGGATACAGACTGTAGTCGAGGAAAACGAACAAGCGAGCGAGCGCGAAATCGACTGCCGCGTTGAAACGTGGCGCGCGTGTCAAGCCACTAGTGTAGCCGACTCAGTACACAAGCGGCTCGGCACGCGCGTCACGTTTCAACGACGTGGGTGATTTTCGCGCCCGCTTGCTTGTTCGTTTCCCTCGACTATCTCTGAGCGGAAAGAGAGACTGCTCGTAGTCTACGTATGTCTCATCTGTTCTTACAAAATTTATTTTGTGTGTAGGTTAACATGAAGGCGAAAGTGGCTGATCGTATTTTGGTGGTAACCACCTCAGCGATCATCAAACTGGACAACAAGTTCAAAGTGATGAAGACGATCCCGCTTGAAAAGGTCAGTGTAACTGAACAGCAGTCTCTTTTAATCTTAAGGATAACTCGTGTGTTCCATACGTGGGGATTTTTCATGCATGATACCGTGTTCTTGCTGGACGTTTTCAAGTTCAAGTGACCTTATGCTATTAAAGGGGCTTTGCTCGTATTTTTATTTTTTTAAAAAAGCAAAAAAGAATATTGAATCAAGGAGACCCAAAAATAATGATTTTTTTGTTTTTGGTTTGATTGTTTTTTTTTACCATTTCTCTACTGGTTGTCTGAAACTATAATCCGGAGGTCCCGGTTTCAACTCTTCCTCTCTGACCACTTGTATTTGTTTCACGGTAGTCCCATGTTCAATTTCAGTTGGCTTGTGAGTAGCCAACTGGTAAGCCTCCCACCAGCTGGGGTTTTTAAAACGTTTATGTCCCATTTGTCATGTTTATACTTTCAGAGGTTTATAGTGTCTCCAATTAGCACTGCCGTGCTAAAATACTCCGACACTTAAATAAAGTTATTATTATTATTATTATTATTATTATTATTATTATTATTATTATTATTATTATTATTATTATTATTATTATTATTATTATTATTATTGATAACAGGTGTCTTTAACTACGGATGACCGAATTGCAACTAAAAGAAAGAATTAAACCAATTTATTTTACGTTCTTCAGTGGTATCTTGAAAAACTCGTGAAAAGTTGAGTGTTGTGTGTTCTCCCTTTGAGAAAGTCATTTGGTATCTTTCTCTTTTAGGTGCACTTATTGTAGGTGCATTGCGTGTACGATAAAATAACATTGCTTTTCTGTAGTTAAGTTTTTCGTCTTCTACAGAATTACATTTGTTTTGTTTTCTGTTTGCGTGGCTTTTTGTTTGTTTGTTTGTTTGTTTGTTTGTTTGTTTTTTCGTCGTTCTTGGTCGTAGCAAGATTTACTTTATTGCTTTCCCATGGTGTTTTTGCTAGGTGACAGGTCTGAGTCTAACTCCAGCTGATGATCAGCTTCTTGTTGTACATGTTCAACACAATGACCTGGTCATATGTCTGGTCAGCCAGTCTAAAGCCAACAGAGTCAGCGAGCTCATGGCTAACCTATACCTGCAAATCTACCAGTGAGTATATTGACCAATTTATGAAGGGTGCATTGGATTGGCGATGTGGGGACGTGATGGTGTAGTGGTTAACGCGTTGAACTTCAGATCTGGCCCCAGTTGTTCAAAAGTTGGATAGCACTATCCACCGGATAAATCTCTATGCAGTGGATAACGCAATTGGTTTCCCCGGCTAACACTTATCCACTGGATAGTGATTTATCCGGTGGATAGCGCTATCCAACTTTTGAACAACTGGGACCTGAAGGTCGGAGCTTCAAGACCTGGGCCCGGTTGCGTAAAGAAACTTAAGATTAAGTGGGAATTTCTTCAAATGTTCCCAGTTTTCCGGAGGATTTCTTTGCACCGTGATTGTGTTTCCTTTACTCTATAATCTGCCTTCGGCCGATTTATCCATAATAGCGTGCAAGAAAATCCTCCGGAGTACAGGGAATGACTGCAGAACTTCCCACTTAATCTTAAGTTACTTTATGCAACCGGGCCCTGGGACCCGTTTCTCGAAAGTCCGGGTAAATTTTCGGGCCCGGAGCTATATTTCGAAATCAAAATCTATCAAGCGATGTCGTAGTTTTTAGCCCGCATACTAGCCCAACTTGTTTTATGCAAACATCGCGCACATAAAATAACTTTCCGGGCCCGAAAAGTTACCGGGACTTTCGAGAAACGGGCCCCTGGTCTCCACATTATGTCGTATTGTTTCCTTGTAGACGAAGACTTTTCCAAAATATTTTTACCCTTCAGTTTTGAATTAGAGTTTTCTTTACCTTGAGCTTAAAATTAGCTTTTAAAAACATTTTACACGAGCAAGCTGAAAACCACGGTTAACTTTTAAGAGTAGATTAGTGTTAACCGGCTTTCGAACAACCGGGCCAACATCTCATTATGATTTATCTTGGTGTTCACAGAAAATACAACAGGATGGTGGATGTTCGTGTTGACTCGCACGTGAAGTGCGAACTGGGTAAAAAGCCATTCAACTTGACGGTCAAAAACTGCTCACAGGACTCCGCCCCGACCTTCAAGAAAGTCGGAAATGCTGATATGACACTGTTGTGGCCTACAGAAAAGGCTTGAGTGGAAACCACAGAAATTGGATAAACCCCTGGCTTGCTAAGAATACCAGAATTTCTTAAATTGGGAAGATTTCAAAAACGAAGATCACCACATAAAATTACTTTTCGGTAGCTTTCATTTGAATTGTTAAACTTAACGATTTAAAAGATTCAAAAGTTAGAACCGCCTTGTATGTATAGCATAGTTAACGGTACCACAGGAAAGTACTGCTCAGTAGCTTTGATTTGAACATTCACACTTAAGAACTTCGTCCAGGTAGGGCCACGGTTGAAAAACCTCAGTTTTAAGCATAGATACACTACTGTTAACTGTTAACTTTATATTGAGGCTCAGTATAAGAGAGATGTGAGATGTGTCAAACTTATGATAGTTTACCCAAGGACATTTAAATAAGCCCGACTCCTCTACTTACACATAGATTTATAATCGAAGACATATGGTATTTTCAAACACCTTTATAAAAGGTTGTAGTTTATTACTCATTGCTCAATCACAATGGTATTGCCGAAACGTTCTTAAAACATTTTCAAAGTCCCACAACTTTATTCATGTTGAATGAAACTCTCGTCGGAATTTTGTTGGTTATAAATGTAATACAACAAATTTAAAGATGTCCTGCACAAATTGCACACGACACCATCAAATAAAACTTATACCGTGTTAAGTCAGTCCTTACTGAATTGAATAGAACAGCAAATTACTCCTCCTTATGGAAAGATTAATAAGTTGTAAACGGGCTAATACCAAGCAGAAAAGATAGGGAATATCTTTCGCTTGTTCCTCTCTTCGTTTGAGTAAAAAGTTTCTAAAACTAAATTTGAATACACACGGGTTTACTTGGTCATAATTTGCCTGGCAAGATATCGTCTGGTTTGGGATCGATGAAACCAGTCTGTATTTGTCCTCAATAATTCGTTTTAAGAGGATTGAGAATAAGTTCCAGCTTGAAGGTCTTAAGACGTAGTGCTTTGTATTACGTTTATAGCAATTGCATTTTAAATATGTAGTTTTGTACTTTGTATACCGTATATAAAAAAATTTAACTAATGATAATTCTATACAAGTTGCTGAAAGCACTATGTATTCTGTTATTTAATAGGAAAAAATTGTTTTTGTAGAAGAACTTTACAAGAGTTGCCGTTTGACACGGTGCAGGTTTTCGATTCAGTCACAAGTAGCCTGCATAACAGGAGTTGTTGAGCCGAGTGAGTCATTGTTTCTGACCCACAGGAAGAGCGACCGCTAAGCGCGAGACACGAGCGCGGAGTGCGAGACGAGGAGTGGAGTCTCGCTCTTCGCTCGGCTCAGTAACGCCTGCTATGCAGGCTAGTCACAAGATACAGTGGACTTCACGCCATCCTGAAAACTGTTACAGTGTTTAAAGAAAAATGTACGAGAAAGAGGGATTTCGAGAAAACCAGTTGTAAATTGTTGTATAAAGGAAAGAAGACGGTTTACGGTTCGAGATAGAGAGAGAGAGGTTTTAGATAACCGGTGTTCTAGATTTCGAGAACCAAGTGTAGATTAGTACGAACTAGTTTGGTAACTAATACTTTCGTGCATCTAGATTATTTGAAAGAATAATTATATTGTAGCTGGACCTATTTAAAACTGACCCATGTGGAATTTTTTATAAAGAGATGAATTCTTTAGTATGGTGTGTATTCTTGTGTTGTTCGTTCTTTTCGATTAATACAACTTCTTGAAAAAAAAAAGGACTTCAGATTTTTACCCATAATAGTTAAACTAGGTAGCTCGCTCACATCAAGTGATTTTCCAAGCATTGCTATAAAACAAAAGAAAACAGCTCCGCCAATCACAGCAAAGACAAACAACGTAATGAACCAATCAGAACTCGAAGAAAAACACATGTAACCGGTGCCAAGCTCACGGGAAACCAAGCAACCATGAGTGTCAAACGCGGGAATATTACTGGTGCCAAGTGCGGGAAAATATGCACAGGTGCCAAACGTGCGAAAACTCGTCTAAACGAAGTGACGATTGGTCAGTTTAGTTTTACACCTGGCGGAAAAAAAAGCGAAAATTTCTGTTTTGTTGCATCACCTTGCACAAGTTTGTTTCCACTAAACGTAAAAGTAAATCAAATACAATTACTGTCAACACCAACTTACTGGTCCCGCTCTTAAGTAAAGTCCGCTGACCGGTCAACTCGAAGCATAATGAAGCCAGTGTCAAGCGCGGGAAAAACTGTGATCATGTGGTCCTGATGGGCAATGGATTTGCTCCTTACCGATCGGCTAAGAGGGTAGCATCTTGTTTCTGATTGGCTAACAACAAGAGGTGTACTAACTGAGGCATGACACTGGGGTAATACACTTATCAAATATGACTTAGAGTACATTTACGTTCGAGAGCAATTATGCTAGACTGCGAGTTAGGTGAGCCTTCTCGCAGGACAGCACAATTTGCTCTTAAAAGTTGTGAAAGAAAAGTACTCTTAAGTCGCGTTTCATATACTTATTACCGCATTGACATCATCTGTTTCCAGCAGTGCCCATCCTCCTCCCCCCCCCCCCCCCCCCGAGCATTAGGATTTTTTGAAAACAAACTGGCAAATGCCCCACGGCAGGGACAAACGAGCTGTTCAAATGCCCCGCAGTACAGGTAAAAACATACGTTGAATTCTTAGTTTTCGGGCTTACCTTCATTCTAATCAAAAAGTCTCAAATAAGTCTTATTTCTCTGTATTGCTTAACTGATCATTCGTTCTGTGGATCTAAAGTCTCATTTTGTCCTCCTTAGACAAAGTTAATCACAGATTTATCACCCTTGTCCGATGAACTTATCAGTGACAGTGTTGTGGCGTAAAAATCACGAGACCGTCAATTGTCCCGGGGTAGACTAATGCCCGGCCCCCGGGACGGACAATGAGGGAAAATGCCCCACTAATGCCCGGGCGGGGGGATGGGCACTGCTGGAATTGACTGTTGCATAACTTTTCATGAACCAGACCTCAACTCGGTTAAAAAATACCGGTCAGTAGTTATCAACCGTTTTCTGCTTCACACTTTGGACAATAAAACAAATTAGAGGTAGAGATCGACAATGTTAGCTTCAGACACTTGTCCACTGCCGGCTTTATTTTTCTCATATTACAACAAATTCGGTTCGTCAACACTGAGGGTTCTTGAAGAATTTTAATGAAAATTTTTATAGCTATTCACATCTTCTGCGATAAAACCTGACGTGTTCCTAACAATTATTAGTCTGATGGCTAGTGCGGCACGTAAGTTACGTTTTTCTGCTCGCTGAAAACTGTGGTGGAATTCTCCAGAAATTCTAATAGTCACGGAAACAAACTGCTTTTTTCCACTCTTGGATTAATAGTTGCCATGGTAACATCGCCTCGAGCACATGTGTTGACCAATCAGATGAACGCAACAGTGCTTGTAGCAAAAGTGCTTGTAGCAAAAGGCCAAGGTAAATTAATTAGTCGTTTTTTACGTTGTTTTCGTATAATAATTCCTTCCCAGAAAATTTCAAACGCTCAAGAATTGAAGTAAATATTCTTTATACTGGGTCAGTGATTTCACCGCATGGTTCTTACCAGAAAAACGAAAAATAACAGCATGGATCTTGAAAATGATGCCTGTCAGCTCTTTAATATTTGAAGAGCTTTGGCTTACATATGGAAACAAACTGCAAAGTGTGTGCGAAGCGTCGGTGGAAAGAGAGATTAATTTACTTATTTTTATTCATTTTCTCTAATTTGAAATCTGTAGAAATTAAGGTTTTTCTCTTGATCAGCCAAATAGACAAGTATGGAACTACTAAATCGATATTTCAAGTTTTACTAGAAAGCGATTAAGATAGTAAAAAATTGTTTTTTTGCTGATTTAAAGTTGTCAAGCAAGACCAAGGTCTCGCATATATGACGTACATATTAGCGTTTGCGCTTTCCTGTGGTCATTGTGGTGGCGTTCAGGCGATTGTTTGTTTTAAACACAATTTGCAGTTGAAATAATTACCTTCAGCATTTAGGCGAATCTGGAACAAGAACCGGGCGATTTTCTATGCATGTTTTGGCGACGTTTCCACCACATTCAAGCACCGCTTGTAATGAATAAAGCAAGTTGGTCTCATTAGAAAGACGTGTTGTACTCCGGCAGCGAGACACGTATTTATGTCAGACAACTGAGACTTCTTGATTTTAACTTCCTCAATTGCTTCCACTGATAATTGTCCTTTCAAGTTTCTTGACGTTTCGATCAGTTGCTTTTAATTCCTTTTCACGTAATTTCCTCCAATACCCCAAAAGATACCATTCAAATCAAAAGATCGAAAAAGGGACTGATTTTTTTCACGTAAAACTGACATTTTCGATAACGCTCTTCGAATTGTTAGTTCTTTTGGCAATTGTTGTGCGTGCCTTTAATTTTCTCCCAGCTCGCTGGGAGATTTTTCAACGCATTAAAAAAACTAACTTTTCATGAACCGGACCTCAACTCGGTTAAAACTCTTTGACATATCAGTCAGTAGTTATCAACCGTTTTCTGCTTCACCCGATTTAGACAATAAAACAAATTCATGATAGGCAGAGAACAGCTCCAGAACACTTGTACACTGCGGCTTTATTTCTCTTTTATTACAACAAATTCGGTTCGTTAACAAGGGTTCTTGAAGAATTTCAAATGAAAATTGTTATAGCTATTAACATCCTCTGCGATAAAACCTGATGTGGTCCTAACAATTATTAGTCTTATTTTTAAAGACTAGTGCGGCATGTAAACTACGTTTTTCTGCTCGCTGAGAACTGTGGTGGAATTCTCCAGAAATTCTAATAGTCACGGAAACAAATACTTTTCTTTAAATCCACTCTTGGATTAATAGTTGCCATGGTAACATCGCCTCGAGCACATGTGTTGACCAATCAGATGAACGCAACATACAGTGCTTGTAGCAAAAGGCCAAGGTAAATTAATTAGTCGTTTTTTACGTTGTTTTCGTATAATAATTCCTTCCCAGAAAATTCCAAACGCTCAAGAATTGAAGTAAATATTATTTATACTGCGTCAGTGATTTCACCGCATGGTTCTTACCAGAAAAACGAAAAATAACAGCATGGATCTTGAAAATGATGCCTGTCAGCTCTTTAAAATTTGAAGTGCTTTGGCTTACATATGGAAACAAACTGCAAAGTGTGTGCGAAGCGTCGGTGGAAAGAGAGATTAATTTACTTATTTTTATTCATTTTCTCTAATTTGAAATCTGTAGAAATTAAGGTTTTTCTCTTGACCAGCCAAATAGACTGTATGAAACTGCTGAAGCGATATTTCAATTTTTACTAGAAAGCGAGAAAAATAGTAAAAGATTGTTTCTTGCTGATTTAAAGTTGTCAAGCAAAACCAAGGTCTCGCATATATGACGTACATAATAGCGTTTACGCCTTCCTGTGGCCGGTCATTGTGGTGGCGTTCAGGCGATTGTTTGTTTTAAACACAATTTGCGGTTGAAATAATTGCCTTCAGCATTTAGGCTAATCTGGAACAAGAACCGGGCGATTTTCTATGCATGTTTTGGCGACGTTTCCACCACATTCAAGCACCGCTTTTAATGAATAACGCAAGTTGGTCTCATTAGAACTCAAACCTACCCACATTTTGCCGGTATTTTCGTCATGGTGGGAAAGACGTGATGTACTCCAGCAGCGAGACACGTATTTTTGTCAGACAACTGAGACTTCTTGATTTTAACTTCCTCAATTGCTTCCACTGATAATTGTCCTTTCAAGTTTCTTGACGTTTCGAACAGCAGCTTTTAATACTTTTTCACGTAATTTCCTCAAATACCCCAAAATATACCATTCAAATCAAAAGATCGAAAAAGGGACTGATTTTATTCACATAAAACTGGCATTTTCGATAACGCTCTTCAAAGTGTGAGTTCCGGCTTTTGGCAATTGTTATGTGTACTTTTAAAACCTTCTTCAAGAAGACGCGAAAACTTTCTATTTCGAAACGTTGCAATTTTTAGTGAAATATTTGCTTCTATTTGCACATTGAAAATCCACGGATATGGCTACCATTTAAGTAACGTTTGCGAAGTTTGTGTCATCTTCTTGATTATTTTAATGGAAGGCTTATGACATTTTTCTCTCCTTGACACAATTATTACAGTCACACGTCATTTATACGTAAGTGAGACGTCGGGGTGTTTTTTGCTAATCTAGTAAGCTGCGAAATTACAGTCATTTTTTTACAGTTTACAGTTGTTTACAGTTCTTCCAGCTCTGCAATTTTTGTTCGGAACACTTTGATGATAGGGTGTTATCAAATTTAGATTAATATCAGACGGTTTTTACGAAGTTTCCTCAAAAATTTACAATTTATGCTATGTCAAGGAAAGATTTAATTACGAAAAGATGATCCCGATTCTGAGTTAGAAACCATTTATTTACATATGCCGATAAACGAGCTGCTTCCATCCAACTTGTACAATATTAATCCTTTCTCGTGTTTATAGAATCAAACCTCGAGTCCAAAGAAATTGACCAAAGATTGACCGTTCAAGTGAGTTTCTATCTTTTAGCTCTGTGGATAGAGTTCCATTTCAAATGAAAGCTATTGAGTTCCATTTTCCTGAGGTGCTATTTGTTATGCCGCACAAGGTGGCTCTAACTTTTGAATCTGTGGACGTATTCCTTGAGTGTGGTCATTCAAAGAAAAGCTATTGAGCAGTACTTTCCTGTGGTGCTGTTTATTATGCTGTACAAAGTGGCTCTAACTTTTTCATCTGCGGATGAAATCCTTAAGTGTGAATACTCAAATAAAAGCTGCTGAGCAGTACTTTCATGTGCTGCTGTTTATCATACTATACAAGGTGGTGCCATCTTTTGAGTCGGGATGGAATTTTAAAGTTTGAATATTCAAATGAGATATTTTGAGTAGTGCTTTTATCTTGTGATGTTTGCCTATCGTTTCTTTTAACGTGGATAGTTTCTGAAATTCATATTAAAAAATTGCACTTAAGAATCTATAGAAATAAGTATCTTTGAGTGCTTTACAGTTTTAATTGTCAGTAAATTTAAAAGATAGCTAAAGATGAAAACCAACGTAGGCAGGTCTAGTAATAGATCGAGGTAAAAAGCTCCTTTGAGGCCTGATGAAATTCTAGATTACAAAATGATACAGGTAAAACGCAAATCTCTAAACTTCCCTACAGGGGGTTAACGCAAATTAATATTTGTCCAAGCAAAAGTCACTCATAGACCTAAAACATATTTGCACTTAATCTGGTTTATCTTTTGGAAAAGTGGTAATTTATCATTTGAAATTCATTTAACTTTCAGAAAAAATTTTAATAAATCACACAAGTGTGTATTTATTTCATTTGCGATACCGAATCTAAAAACAACGATCTCTTCTCGTGAAGCCGCCTATACTTGGTGCGGCTTTCAGACGATATACTTTTTTTCTTCCATAATTTACAATGTACTGATTTATCTTTACACCCACCAAATGACTTTGCAATAAAAGAGTGCTACTTTTATTTTTCTGACGTTAATGTTTCTTTTATTCAAAACAATACTGAAGTAGGAGACTTTTTCGATCTTTTTTTTTTCGAAAATTCTCTTCTATTTCTGTAATCTCCGGATGTTGTTTGCATCGTATAATCCCATATGGTTTTGTCCTTTCCTTGCTATCTAAGATCACATGCAAATGCAACATGCTGAGAGATTTCACACAAAGTATCCTGGTTTATCAACAAATGTTATTGGTGTCTCTAAGGAGGTCAACTTCGTTTTATCACTTATTGAAAGTAAAAATCAAAATATATTGCTTGCTTTCTTAGTAAAAGAGGCTCGATAAGAGAATTATCGACTTCCTCACTTTAAAAGATATGACACAATATCATTATTTATACTCAAGAAATTAAACATGAATGCTGTTGGTTTTGTTTTCTTGCTCGTATCAAACTAATTCTCTGGAAAATGAAATCGAATATTAAACTTGGTAGTACAGCAATTTATAATGTAACATTACACGAAAATGACTCAAGTTTTCAGTGAGCCATGCATGGTGAAATTCCAAAATGTTACCTATCAAATGGAAGTCATTACGTTTCTGTGGTGCTGTTTATTATTCTGTGCAAAGTAGTTCTGAGTTTTGAGCTTGTGGATGGGGTCCTACAGCTTGATTAGGCGGCATTCAAATGTAAGCTACTGAGCAGTACTTTTCTTTGGTGCTTGTTCATTGTGTTGCCCTCGGCAATTCTAACTTCCGGCAGGTCGACGAACGAAATTCTTAAGTGTTATCATTTAAATGAAAGTCCTGGAATGGTCCGTTTTTGCCTTGAATCTTTCAGTTCTGAGCGACAATCTAGTTTTAAAAATAGCCGCTTGTCATCATGCAGGGATGATTTCTTTTTCATGTTTACTTTTGTGGTCTAATGATTCCATTTTGCTCTGCCAATCGTTTGCCGGTTACTGAGCATTTGCTAAATACATGACAGTTTTTAAAGATTGTTTTGGTTAAAAATGTACTGTCTCTGATTAGCCGAAATGTAATTACTAAGGGATGAACTAATCGAGCTAGGAGATTCATGCTTCATAGTCTACATTAACAGCAGGTCACATTTCTAGCTTGGAGTAATGTTCCCTTTAGAGACATCATATGATATCTCATAGACTGTAACATTTTTTATTGCAACACATGAAATTGAAAACTCGCCTGTTTGCTCATGTCTAAAAATAGCAAATAACATCAAATGGTAAAATCAAATTGCATTCTAAAAAAAAGAAAACAATTGAAGAAAGGTAAGTGCATAAAGATTTGAAGCAAGGGACTTTGTTGCAAGAATCGCATCACAAAAGAATTTAAAAACAGTAAAATTTAGATTTGCGTGGGGTACTTTTTCGCCTAGGTTTATATTGTTTGCGGATGTTGTAGTATAATCGCAATAAATTTAAAATCCGGAATGCTTTTATAATTGTTGTGATCAGAAATGATAATTTATGCTGGAAGTGTAATGTCATTTTACAAACAAACACTATCACTGACATAAGCCTGACATGGAACGTGAAAGAATTTTCCATCATTTCGCGTTTATGGCCCTCAATTTTTAATCAGTATGTCCAAAACAAAACTAATGAAATTTGGTCGAAGACCAAAAATCTGTTTTCGCTCGCTTCTTTTTCTGGTAACATAAGGGCACAATTATTTATTTTCCCATATTACTGAAATGTAATGTTTTACTAAATTGCCAGGACTCTTTAAGAAAACAGCCTTTAAAATTTTAATTCGTAGCTCATGTAAAATTAAATGCAAACAGAAAAGAAACAAGCGGACTCGAGATTTCGTCAGAGTCAACAGAATGTAGAGTTATGTTCTTTTAATTGTTTTGGCTTTTGTGAAAAATAAAGAACACTGCATTTATAATCTGTTTGAAAACTAAAAGAAACGAAATAAATTGATTACTGTTTTGCTTGCTATAGTTTAGCTCATAACCTTGGGAAAATAATCATACAATGCAATTCATTGAGCATTGGCGTTTTAAACCTGAATTCGAACACCACGAAAACCACAATGTCTTTAATTCAGTTGAAAATCTACGCCATAATGAAATTAGTATTCAGCTTTGTGAGTAATTCCTGAAAGCGTTAAAATGATGAATTTTTTAATAATAGAAACTGAAGTAAGGATGTTGGAATTAAATATAGAATATGCACCCCTGATTTCATGCCAGAAAGCAGAAAGCGAAGACTTTAAGCTGAGAATAATAGCGAAATGGGCGCTTGGTTTTTAGCTTAAGCCGCATGAGACAAGAGAACAATATTTCAACAAAGACACCTATTCTTTACGGATTAATCTGCAAATGAATTTTCTATTTTGCATACCGCATGTCGCGGATTTTCGATTAAAAATTTTACGGCGGGTGGTTTTGTTGAACGGCTTCCAGTAAAATGAGTAGCAAACACGACAGTGAAACAAGAATGACTATTTCCCACGTTAAGTGTAACTTAGAATAAATTTTGCGATAAAAAAGGCAAAGATTAAATGTGTCTTTTTGTGCAGAAAGACACGATCAATACTGACCCTTCGCTTTGAAGTTTGTTTATCTTATTTTTCCAAGACCGAAATTTAAGCGGCTATGTCTTCAATTTCGAGCAAACACACAAATCTTTTCAGATTTTCATATGGAAAGAAAAAGATTACTAGCGCCATTATACACAGCCTAGAGGGGTGAATCCCCAACCAACTTTATTTTTGCGCACTCTATATCATATAGAAAATAATACGTTTTGCTGATGGTCGACAATAGCGATAAAACGAAGAGTTATTGATAGACACGAGTCGGTATTTCCAAGCGGGTGACAAAAAAATCATGTCAGGAACGATCGTTGAAGGTATAAACCCCAAGAAACAGATGTTCTGTTATAAATAAACATTTTAATAATCATTTTCTTTTATATTGCATAAAATCTGTATTTTACATGTAGATTGACATGCTATTTTGTGTTTGTCTGTCTCAAGAAACTCCGCTTTCTACTCAAAACTACCTGCTTGGAAAACCTGCCTTAGCGCGTGGATACAATGCGTTTTATGCCCAAGAATTGATTCATAACCAAAAGTAACCACACACGTTTCATCCGTCAGCTCTTTATGCTTTGCACGATCATCAGCTACTAGCACATTTATCCGGGAAATTTAACAGGCAAAACACGAAATCATTGAAGATTGGCGATGCAGTTCTGTTAGCGCGCTATTGTTTATTTTCGTATTGTATTTTTTCAATGCCAGGTTCTGCTGAATAAGTTATGACTCCATAAAATCAGCTGCAATGTTTCAAAACAGAAGGAAGTTGAGCGTTGATGAAAGCGACGCGCATCGTTAATAATCAAGCAGTCTCTTTATGCGGCCAAGAATATATTCTATACATTTTTTCTTCCTTGTCTGTTTTAGTCACGGAAATTATTTACCACATTTAGGAGAACATTATTTCTAGAAATAAGATAAGGGTTTTACGATTTATTTTGCTATTTTCATCCGTCTCGCCTGTCAACTACAGTTCCATAATTTTTCAGCTCGACCAATAGTTGACCAAAAAATTTTGGCTCTCTGTTCATTTGCAACATTTTCTCGCTCAAGTTATTTGTTATAAACATACAACGATCCCAAAATGCTCGTCTGTCTCCATCTACAAGGAAGGGTTTCAGAGGGTAACTTATTTCCGGACCGTTGTAGGTGTAAGCCATATAAAGGCATGTTAAGATTTCTGCACGGAGTTGCGCTGGGTTGGGGATTTTGTCCGACAAAGTTTCTTTCAGCAGCATGAACAAAAACACGAGATTGGGTGGTGTCAGAAACGCTTGGTCCTGCCATCCTTGCAAAAGCAACGCCCTGTCAACTCCTCGCAGCCATAAAATCACCTCGGAAGCGCGAAATCGCGTTAAATTCTTGCAGTGGCAACGAACGAAATTTCCAACGCATCGCAGAGCATCGCTGCTAATCATGAACGAGGAAATATCCACTTTGGGTTTGGGCGCTGAGACAGCGTTAGCTTCATTGCTGACAACTTTCTTGGAGTCTGTCGAATTGATTGGCAGTTTAACTTCTTGGTTTTGCGCGACAACGGCGGCCCGTGTTAGCTCTGTTTTGTGCGTATTTTCATTTTCTTTTGGCTTGGATTTCGCAGGAGCTGGCTCGATTTTGGATTTTATCTTCTTCTTCCCGACATTCGCGCACTTGTGTAGGTAAGCGGCGACGGCATCGCAAGTTGTTTGTGGCGCCTTGTTCTCTTTCCCGACGCGCAAGTCGCTGTTGCTGTTTACATGATAACAACACTTGCAGTGGAAACTCTTAGCGCTCTCTCGAGCCTTGATATTCCAAATGGAATATTCGTGGAGGAGATCTTTCCGACTAATAGAAAGCGTGGCTCCCATTTTTCCTTGAAAAGAACGGGCGAAGCCGTAAGTGCCCACGGACGCGCAGATACTCGGTATCTCCTCAGCCCTCGCTAGATTGTCGTGCGCTCAACAAGCTATAACTGAGGACAGGTGGCAACGCATCGGCTATTTCACTGAAATTGAATCGATTGTGTGACTGAACCGTTTGTTTTATGTTACGCGGGGTTATTACCACATGACCAAGCAGTCGCTATGGCAACGAGACTTATTTAGCCATGATTCATTCTCCCAGGGATATATCATACGCGGGTCAGCCAATCACAAACGACTTTGCCAGACTTCATATGTATGGGCCGATAGACCTTCCGCCCTAAAGGCAAGCCATAAAGATGAAACTAGAGTCGAAACAAATCAAGTCACTGTCATTTAAAAAACATGTAAACAGTCGGTCATAGATCAAAATAGAATGCGAAGACATTTGACGCGAAAACGACCTTAGAAATGTTATCACGCATTCCGCAAGAGAAAAATTTGTACAGTGTACAAGCCTTTCAAGGAACCTTTGAAAACATTATTTATCTATGCAAAAATACTCACACGTATGCAGACGCGTCAGCGGTGGCTTTTTAGACTCATTCTGTCTGATCCTTTATGCTTTTGTCCTGTTTCTTTAAATGTTGATCGAGAATCGAAACGGTTTAGCGGGCAAAGATGCGAGAATTTTTCCATGTTTTTGTAAACGGAAAAAAAGCTAAAATTTTTTGAAAAGGTTAAAAGAATTTTAAAATGTACAAAGTTGATTCGATTAAAATTGATCATGAGCTCCAAGGAAATGGCATAAAATTTAATATTTTGTGAGCGAAGGTATTAAATTTCACGATCCAAGGCGGACAGAAGGCGTTTCACGAGTTTTCACTTTCGATAAAATTGAAATCGAATCGACAGAGAAACTACTCGAAAATAAATAAATTCTCGAAGGCCGTGATGGATTGCATTAGTGTCAAATGCTAATTGAGCACTTTGCTCATCCTATAGGAGCGTTGAATGCAAAAGACTGATAAATTATTAGAATTATACTGCCTGCTTGAGTGACGTTCTTTATATCCCTGCAGGTGGATCGGCTGGTTGCCGAAAAGCAGCGACTTATATTATTTTTTAGTTCTGTTTCATTATCCATGCGTCAAAATGCGCAAGAGCTTTCAGTCTTCTATAGATAGTATATGCTTTAATAGTTTTGTTTTTCCGGCTTTTGAACGGGTACGAAAAAGAACCTTTGATTAGTCTTTGATACCTTTCAAGTCACTACCTGATTAATACATTTATTTCTTTTGAAATCGGAAAGTTCAAGAAAAATTTAGCGACTTATAGGCGAGAAGCCAAAGATAGTTACCCCAGAACAGAAGGACCTAGACCGACAGAGCTTGGCAGATGTTCCAAGAAACAAGTGGAAAAGTCGGCGAATGTCACATTTCAATCTGTTGATCAGGCACATCCACATGCATTTTTCGTTTACCGGTTTAGTTACATTTTCAATAAATCCTATCTAATATAAACCACTTAGGAGCATTCTGTAATACGAGTCGTACTTCTGAGTTTTTAAACATATCATCTACTGTACATCGGAAAGGCAATCGACCGTCTTGTTTGGATCAAGCAGCGACGTAATCTGATGAAACTCCCACCATACATAGCGGGAAGAATTCTAACACAGGCTTACCATCCTCTGTTTGCGATGTTTTCAAAATACCGGTTTGAAACATTGCTTTCGCGAGCCTTAAATCGCCAAAATAAACACAGAAACACAGCTCAAAACACCATGGCAGCAATTTTATTAGTTTTTATTTCTTTTTCCTTAGCTTCAAAAGGCCTAAATTTCGGCTTTAGTTTTCCTAATTTGGTAAACCGATATAGCCATTATCAACTATAAATACACAGCCCACCACACAAACAGAGGATGGTAAGCCTGTGGTTCTCCTGCCCGCTTGTTTGTTTGTTTTTGTTCCACAAATTTCAAGTGAACTACTCCAGAACTCTCATCTTATAGTAACCATAAACCCAACCTGACTCTCAAACGGTCGGGTCGCTCGCAGCCGTACACTCTCTCCCTGGCGCGACTTTGGCCGTCTGAGAATCAGGCTACCAGAGACCTTCCTCCAGAAACGGAAGCTCAAAAACCTGGAGATCTACACGAAAACCCATAAATGAAAATTAGGCCAGGTTCTCTTTGCCGCTATTCAGTCTTAGAAGTAAAGGTGATTCCTTTCAATTGTGTTGCGAATCCTCTCTGCGCATCATTTTTTTGTGTGACTAGCGCGCGCACGAGCGCGCACTCCTTTGGAACTTGATAGGTTTTCTATGAAAGCTGAGCAGTTTAGAGGAATAACAGGTCGTTTTCTCCTAAACGAGCTCGTTGACCCCCATTTTTTAATGCATAAATTAAAATGGCACACGGTCGAGTACAATATATCGCGATTTGAAGAAAAGTTAAAAATTCTGCTTTGAGATATTTTTA
The DNA here is from genome assembly GCA_964030785.1 of Siderastrea siderea. Lineage (NCBI taxonomy): Eukaryota > Metazoa > Cnidaria > Anthozoa > Scleractinia > Rhizangiidae > Siderastrea > Siderastrea siderea. The sequence goes on from OZ034971.1 coordinate 11,957,834, forward strand.
TTTAAATGTCGAAAAGAACACGTCCTTAGGTATAGCAGGGTACGTACAGACGCGGCAAATTCTTTAATTTTTTTCATATCCTTAATTCCTGTTCAACTAAAATAGTATACAATGCAAGGTAAATGTCTATTTAGCTGAGCTGCTCCAATATTTCAAAACAAGCAATGACTTTTTAAAGCAATTATAGTACTCATTTCTGATTACTAGGGTTTCTCAGGAAAACCTTGCGGGTCGCATAGTTGCTATCAATGGCTATCCATGTTGTGCCAAAACAAGCTCGGTGACCCCCTATTTTTTATTGTATTTTTCAGATGTTCTAAACATAATTATCAGTTGGACCAAGTCTTAGAAAATTTTAAATATTCCTTCGATGGAATCACCACTCCGAGTGAAAAGGACTATTGTTTTTATATGAAATCGTAGATAAGACTTTATGCACTGTTAATTTTCCTTTTCCGTTATATGTTACTTGTAGTTCTATGTAATTGTCTACGCCAGTTAGTTGTACGTGGCAGTCACCAACTCGAAAACCTAAGCTCCTTTGGTCACTGCGCACATTTCACCTTTCATGATTTATGTAATTTGTTGTTTCATTTTTTTCTTACTTTTGTAACGTATTATAACTTCTGTAGCAACCTTTTGGAATAGTGCAAAAAATAAGAAAATCTGAAATCTGGACTAGTACAGATTGCCTGCCATGTGCATCAACTGTTACAAGAGCCTCGTCTTATCACAAAAAAAGAATCTGAATTTAACAGCTTTTTTGGACACATTGAAGTCAATCAAGTCTTCTTTCACATCACTTTATAAGTTTGAAGATTACGTAAAACCTGTGCACTGAGCTGCTTGGTAATCCTCTGTTCACGACCGAGGAAGCGTGGGTACTATAGTGAATTCCAAGATGGCGCCAAACAAGCAGTGAGAACCTTTCGAGTGAAGCTGTCCTTTTTCGTTACTTTTATTGGTCAAATCATCGGGTTCATCCGGTTTACTTGGAAGATGTATCATCCCTCAAGAGGTGGAGTGCGTGGAGGGCAAGATCAGTTTGACTGGGAAGACGTGAAAGTTGATAAACACCGGGAGTCTTATTTGGGTGAGTAAATTGTCAAGTAGCAAAGACGTTTTACCTTCATCTTTTGCGCAGTTATCTTTTTAGCTTGGATAAATTGGAGCCCTATTCCATTAAGATTTAATATAAACATGGAAGATGTACAGGACAAGACAAAAAAGCACATGACATGTGCACACATATGTATAAAGTTAGACAATTAAACCACAGACCACTTACATGACAGTCACTACATCTTGTTTATCTGTTCAAAAAAATTTGTTCTCATGGCTAGGTGTTGTCAAGTTTTTTTGTGATAGAGAAATTTTCGTAATATTCAACAGGACACTCAGTCATGGCTCCAGTGGGAAGATGGCAGAAAGGAAAAGATCTTCATTGGTATGGCATTTAGAACTATCACTATTAAAAATTGCTCTTGTTGATAAGCTCAAACTAGGCTTTTTCCAAGATTTCATCTTCCTGTCGTGGCACGTTATAGTGGAACCCTGATAAAACAAACCCCTTTATTATGAAGTCCCTGCTATAATGAACTATATTTCTCAGCTGCCAGGGCCAAAGTGACAATAAAATGTGAAGAACTGAACAGAACTCCAATATTAGACTGCTAACGTGCTAGCAACCCCTGTTTGGATAGTCGAGAGGGCACTTGAAATAGGCGAGAGCATGAGTTATCAACAGCACTGCGAGATTAGAGCAAGGAGAGACTGGGGGAGAGGCAGGAGGAAAAGGGTCCCTTTCTTTTCCTTTCCCGCCAGCCCCCCTCCACCTGTTCGCTCCAGGTTTTGGCTTTTTCACAGGGCTATTTCACACGCCCTCTCAACTATCCAGAAAGGGACTGCTAGCAGTCTACCCCGATTTACATTTTAATAAACCCCGGTATAATGAAATTCACGAGATAACGAACAGAATCCAGAATCCCAAATGTAAAATTTGCCTTGATATGATGAATAAATGTCATCACGCGACTGAAGTTGAATGCGAAACTGATCAATGGAGATGTGTGGAGACCCTAAATCTAGAATTTTACTTAATATTTCAAATCTGGTTAGTTAATTACACAATTAAACCGAAAGCTAAGTGGTGCAACATAACTGCCTCACTTTAAGCAAACTAGTCATTAACCAAACCCAACATAACGAAGATTGCGGTTGTTTTCCCACAAATTTGTTATAAAGGGGTTTTTTTAAACGTGAACCGCCATTACAGTGAACACCTTTCTGCAGTCCCTTGGCACCTCGTTTCATCAGGGTTCTGAGATATTCAGTATCCTCACTAGTGTTGGGAATTGGCTATGATTTCATAATCGAACATCGGAATAATCGGATTGCCACAGCCGATTGCCCCAGAAAAATCCTCTGTAGATTTCCCAGTCTGTTGTAATTGACGTAGGCAACATGTAAACGAGACAACACTGAGAGAGGACCCTGGGAACGAGCTTGTGACGAGAATCAGTTGTTTTGCTGCAAGACTTTCTCAAAGTCCTTTTTTGGTGATTGATGTCTGTTGTTAAATGTGGTTTGTTGAAATTTGTAAGACTATCTAGTAGTGATCTAATTTAGGTTGAATGAAAATACCGTATTTACTCAAAAGAGCGCCGCGGCGCGTATTAATTTTTTCAACTTGTCGGTGCAGCACTTATTTGAGGGCGGTGGTTATTAGGGCGGCACGTATTTAAAACTGCCTACAATTATTTGTTATTTCTGTTTTGCTCATAACAATAGCATAGTGAGTATGAAATAAAAAGTTAGCTTTAACCCTTTGACCCCTGAATTTTCTGAGAAGAAGCTTCACAGAATAGGCAGTGACCACAAAAATGTTCTTACAGTCTGTTACTTTAATGTAGATATAGCTATTCATACATTTTTCAAAAGTATAATTTATAGTGGATTTCACTCAGTTCTTACCAATTGATTTCTCAAACTATTCTATGTCGTTGTAGCCTTTAATTTCTATTTTCCATTGCCACACGATTTTCTAAAGCTGACAGTCTTTGGTTTTCACCAGAAATGTCAGCAAAATCCAGGTGCTGGGCATCTTTGGCTTTGGATCAGGTGTAACATTTAAATTTCGATCTCATCTTTCCCAGCATTGAAGTAATCAGTAAATATCCTCAGGAGTTTTGAAGCAAATATGGCAATATTCATCAATATCTGTACATAAGTTCGCCATGTTTAAATCCCTTTGTAAACAAATCTGTAACTCAGCAAGGAAAACTCGGAAAAACTCCGAAGAAATATCGCAAATCCGCTTCAAATCGCCCCCATTTTGAAGCAAGTTGTTTATGGTCTTAATTGAGGGGGACTGGGAACTAAAAAGAGCCCTGATGTGCCTTTTTGGGGCCAAAGGTGAAAGGGTTAAAGGTCTATATCCCTTCCCACATCCAAATAAATAACAATAACAGCAATAACAATATTAGCCGTATTAGGATTTCAGCATAAGCCATATCAAAACTCAATAAGCAGGTGCCACATTATTGCTGGAAGGATGCGGTGCTTATTCGGGGCGTCGCACATTAACATTTTTGGTTCTCAATGCGGCGCTCGTTCGGTGGCGGCGCTTATTCGAGGGCAGTGCTCTTTCAAGTAAATACGGTACAGAACTGAGCAGGCTGCCCTAGCTTATTTATCCATTCAATGCATGGTTACTAATTATTGAAATCAGTTGTTTTTCACTTTTCCAGGTATACAAAAAGTGGAAAAACAGATGCAGCAATGTCCAAGCAGCAGGTAAAATGCAAGAAAACTCCCCCATTCCTCTGAACAATTGAAAGTAATTGTGTAATATATTACATGTATGTGGCCTGAGCAATTAAGTTACTTTTAATGATTTTTTTATTTTTATTATATTTTTTTCTGTTGGTAGGAAAAAGATGCTGTAAAGAAAATGGAAGCTGAAGCCCTGGCAATAGCACTGTAAGATAAAGTTCTCAACCAGTGAATTTTTTTAATTCATGGAAGATCCCAACAGTTAAGACTATACCCAACTAAAGCAGCTGCAAAAAGAATGTCTGAAAAAATTCAGGCTTGCACAAGATTCAAGCCCATGTCCCTGCATTTACCAGTATAGCAGTAGTACCAACTGAGCTATTAGGTCAACTAGGAGCTGGTCATCGTGTTAGTTCACTTTGAATGGTAAATACTGGCAGATGGAAAAGTCCACAGTCCTCTGCAGGTTTTCTTTTCACAACTGCTTAAGTAGTGCACATAACTGCAGGGATATTTCGTGTATTAATTCTTCCATCTGCAATTTACACAGTCATATGATATATTTCACTTTCGTCACAAAACTTCTACTGCAACTATCTGTTCGTGCAAAACTCGACCAACGAGTGTGTTTTACCATGCTGTCAGTTCTTGTAATAAAGGTCTCAAAAAACAAGAACATATCAACTGTTAGTCCAGTGGGTTTTGAAAAGGGCCATGTTTGTTGGTTGCCTCCACTGGTCTGTTTTTTTAAGGATGTGTCACTTGCCTTCCTAAATACATTTCTGATGGACAGCAATGTAAAACACTGTCACTATTTAGAAAGTTAATGTTATTAATTTAATGAGTTTGGAATTTCAGAGTTTGTCATTGAAAGGTGCAGTCTGATGGCAGGAACATTGTAGAATGTTTTTTATTCAAGCCATTCACTTTGAAATTAATTTTATTTTGCAGTGGAAAAGGGAATTTAAAGAAACAAGCAACTGGAGTCACAAAACAGGTAGGTAGTTCTTCCCTAATGTTATTATGTAGGGATATGACATTTTCATGACCCAGGAGCTCAACAGTTGAGGGTCAGGGTGAGATGGGAAAACTGTTGCTGTTTTCTCATCTGCAACCCTCACTGCCCACCTTGTTGTCAACACATCCAACAATCACCTTTTTTGTCCAAAACCATTCTTTCTTTTTACACTTTCTCATTAAGGTGATTCCATTCAATTACACGGGACATCTTTTCTATGCATCATTTTTTTGTGTGATTAGCGTGTGCATGTTTGGAACTTGGTAGGTTTTCTATGAAAACTGAGTTGTTCAGAGAAGTAAATGGTCGTTTTCTCCTAAATGAGGGTGGTGACCCCATTTTTATTGCTTAACTCAATCAGGACAGTGTTCCCAACACAAAAATCTATGATCAGATTTTGCACAGTTTAAAGAAATCCTATGAAAAAAGTTATTTAGGGTAGAGGACCGCACATCAAGCTACGTTCGTCACCATCTACTTTTTGAGTTTCTAGTAAATTTGAAGCTTTTCGGCCATGTTTTGTACAACACAGATGACTATACATATGTACAAAGTCAACCTAAACATGAAATATCAATCTGCAGTGGAAATATTGAGCATATTGGCTTCACGCGGTTATTGCCTGTAAATGCCTTTTAACACTGTATTACTCACTCACTCACTCATCCTCTTTATGCCAAGTGGCACATAAGGCCTCTACTAGGTTTCTCCGCTCATCTCCGTCCTGGGCTCTTTTCACTGCTGCTGACCACACCATTCCAGCTTCTTTCAATTCCCCCAACATCCATGTGCTACGTGGATGCCCTCTCTTTCGTCTACCCTCTGGTGTCCATGTTAAGGCTATTCTGGCATGAGCTGATGGTTCCATCCTCAGGGTATGACCAACCCACTGCCATCACTTTCTCTTGAGAATATAATTCATTGGTTCCTGCTTAGTAGCTTCCAAGAGGTCACTATAATTGGAAATTCCATTCGGCCAGAAAACCCTCATGATTCTTCGCAAGCAGGTGGTATGGAAGGTGCTTAGTCTACTGAGATCTTTTGCAGTCATTCTCCAGCATTTGGCTCCACTAATAGCATGGGTAGGACGTTGCTTTTGTATATCCTGAGCTTGGTTGCGTGGCTGTAGGCATTGGATTTCCACACAGACTTCAACCGCGTGAAGGCAGATCTTGCTTTTCCAAGGTATGCTGTAACGTCCTCTTCCGTCCCACCTCTGATGTTTACCACGCTACCAAGGTAGGTGAACTGATCTGTATAGTCCAATGGTTGGTTGTTGATAAAGACTGGCTCCTTGGTTGCTTCATTGGACATAACTTTAGTCTTGCCTATGTTGATCTTCAGGCCAACGGCTTCTGCTAATTTGTTGATCCTTGCACTCTTCTGTTGTAAATGGGACCATGTATGCGATATTAGAACAATATCATCAGCAAAGTCTGGGTCTTCCAACTTCGTAAGCATGTCCACCTAATGCCAGTTCTCTCCAGGCTGCTCTGTGCCATTCTTCATAATCCAATCAATAATCAGTATGAATAGAAAGGAGGACATAACGCAACCCTGGCGAACACCCGAGTTAACCGCAAAGCTTGAGCTGGAATTTTGCATGCAACAGGTAAAATTGTTGTAAAAAAGGGTGATGATGTCGAGGATCCTCCGAGGTATTCTGTACTGCTGGAGTATTTTCCACAAGCTGGTTCTGTGGATGCTGTCAAAGGCCTTCTCAAAATCCAAAACATTTACATAGTTATCCATCCGCCACTCATTGCACTGCTCCAGAATATTCCGAAGCATAAATATGTGCTCAGTGGTTCCTCTCCCTGGTCTAAACCCTGCTTGTTCCTTTCGGAGTATTTCATCCACTGCTCCCATTATGCGCATCATGACCACCTTGCAGAATACCTTGCTAGGTGTCAAGAGTAATGTAACCCCCTCCAATTGTTGCAATCTGCCAGATTCCCTTTTTTAGGTATTTGGACAATGTTGCCCTGTGTCCATTCCCGTGGAAGCTCCTCCTTTTCCCATATGTCAATGAACAAAGGTTGGAGAACGTCACTGGCAAGCTCAGGGTTACCGCCACTGCACCACTTCTGATTCACTAATACATGGTCAATCTGGTTTTCAACCTTTCCGTTTGGTGACACCCATGTGAGCTTGTGAATATACTTGTGAGGAAATAACTAAAGGTTCCTCCTATGATTAGTCTTACTAGTTATTTGGCAAGCAGAAGTCGCTGGGCTGCTTCCCATTGTCATTTAAGTCACCACACCTGTGCTTACCCATGACTCGTTCTCGATTGGTGTTGTTACCCCCACCTTAGCGTTCACGTCTCCCATAACACACGAGACATCGTGGGCTGGTACCTTATTCACCTCTTCTTGTAACCTTCCTTCAGCAGTATACTACTAAAACAAGCATGGTGTGCCCCCCATTTTATTAACCGGCTGTCGGCTGTTGGCTGTCGCCGGTTTATAAATTGGGTTTTTTTTGGTCACTTCCTTAGTCTTATCCAGTTTTGTCTCGGCCGACACAGTCTCCATAAACTTCCGGTTTTCTCCTGACGATTACCTTAAACTTCTGGTTCTGTTATGATGTCATGCAGATGTCACGTTGTGATTTCGTCATGCAAGGTAAACAAGACTGAAGTGTCATCGCACCAACAAGGTTACTTCTTCAGTGTTAATGTTCCATACTTATTACACACAGACAAACTGCTGTTAGCCTTGTGGTAGCGGTTTAAGTAGCGGTTCGTGTCTTACATACAACGCATGTGCAACAAAGGTATTGCTACTTACATGACACAGATAAATTGCTGTTAACAAAGTGGCAGCAGTTTAGGTAGCGTATCTCACATGCAACACATGCACAACTAAGTTCGATTTCTCTCTTGCTAATACATTCAACTTTGCCTAAAGTAAAATTAATAAATATTTCACTGCATGATAAAGACAGACTTGTCACATCGTGACCCTCACACGTTGAATAACTTTATGAAAGCAGAATCGTTACATCACAGAGAAGAGGAAGCACCACTCTGAATTTTTGCATTTCTAGCACATATTAATTTTAGTTTGTTTCATTTTACCGTTTTCGTTTCCAAACCTTTTGTTTGTTTTTTGAAAAGATCCTTTTGATTTTCAATTTAACTAAATCGTTATGAATTCTGAATCAACTTGTTTACTTTTGTAAAGGGATTTCCGGGTTAGCTCTTCACGTCAGGAGATATAATTGAACACGTTTGACTGTGAAGTGGCAATTTCATTTTCCCCAGACTCTGATGATCTGCTCGTGTTTATCAGCCATTATAATTTTACTATTTCTATTCAAGGTCTAGGCACAACAGTAAATATTTTCTCGTCTCTGTGTAATGCATTTTCAGTTGTGGGCGAATTTATACCGATGTTCAACTTTGAGTTAAATTTGCTTTTTTTCAGCAGAATAAATAAAAAACGATAAAACATTACGTCATCCAGTAACGCTATAGTCAAAATATTGTCTCACACAGTCACACTTTTTGTTATGATAGTTCGTATGAATACGGGATCGTGCTAACATTTGTTAACCTGGGGGTGGGGTGGGTGAGAATGGCCGGTTAAAATGCCCATTGGGCTTTCTTATTGCAGTTTTAGAACCTACATGACTTGTTGAATATTTGAGCCAAGTTTCATTACAAATCTATGGAAGATTCTTTTTCTGGGGAATCACCTTAAAGTGGCATTCAAATGCTTTAAATGGCAAAACGTGGTTACCGCAGGTCAGGAAAACTCGTCAGGGATAACAAAAATTCTCCATGGTCAGGGAGAATTGATATCTTGTTATCTGGTCTGGGAAATTTAGCTTTGATCAGGAAAAAGTCAGGGAATTTTGAAAACTGATCTCTGTGGCAACCATACAAAAGTGAACAACAAAATTTCGCGAAGAGAAAGTCTACGCAAATGTATGTAACTTTTTAAACTGCATCTGGCAAGTTTCAAAGTAAATTCATGTTCTTATTTATGCCACTTTTCTAAGCCTGAGAAAACAGCCGATGTTTCACGAGGTCGCCACTTGAGCCCTCGCAAAATGACATCTGAGTAACGAGCGCAGAAATTCCATACTGATGACATTTCACTACCCAGATCTTGGTAGTGCTTCTGATTGTCTGAAAGAAAATTCCCTTATAGCACAATTAATCAGAAGCACTAGCAAGATCTGGGTAGTGCACATCATCAGTATGGAATTTCTGCGCTCGTTACTCAGACGTCATTTTGCAAGGGCTCAAGTGGCGACCTCGCAAAACGTCGGCTGTTTTCTCAGGCTACACCTTTCTTGGTTGTTTTGTTTTTGCGCCTTCTTCCCTGTTGTTGAAGACTATCACAGTCTGACAGTACCCTGCCTTGACAATGATCATCTCAACAGATAATTTTCCACTGTGATGTGTCATATTTGGACATTTCATACATGTTACAGCTGATTTTTTACTAGCTGAACTAGGTTTTTGCCTTGAAGTGGAAGTTTTGTCCAAAAATATGGCAAAAACTCCTCAACAAGTACTGAAGTTGTGAATGTAAACAACTACTTCTCTTGTGTTTGTTGGATACGAGTTGATTATAACCATCTTGGTGCCCTTCGCCTCGTTGGTTATTTATTGCTTTATATTCAACACTCGTGAAACAATTGCTAAATATAAAATGTGGGTTTCCAGAAAGCAAATTTTATTGTTATATTTTGTCATTTGAATGTAGGAATTAGCTGAAGTTTGTCGCAAAGGCCAATTAGAGCGCGACTCTATGGACATTGAAAGAGTGGAAGGCATGGGTTTCTCAAGGTAAATAATTGTAGTTGTAATTTTGTTCACTATAAATAAATTTGATCCACTTATTTAAAAACCACTGACGTTTACCTTATATTCTGATGTGAGCAATTGCCTCAATGTTTTCATATTTTCTTGTGAGTTTAAATTTATTGTTCATAAGGGTAACTACCATTGTGTACCTTACTATGTGATGAGGGCAATTGCCTCAATTTTACCATATTTTGTTGTGAATTTAAATTTCTTGTTTAGGGTTGCACGAAAATCACCAAACCATTTAGGGGTGAAAAACAAGAAAAATATTTTAAAATTTGCCTGGATCTTTCTTTCTTCAAGAAAAATATTGTGAAACATCCTCATTTAATTTCATTTTGCCATTACTTTAACTTTAAACCATGACATTAATGTCTTCAACAGCTCCCGAGCCAGACTCATGGATGCGTCGTCAGCACCTGTCAGGGAGACACTTGGAGCCACTGGGACACAGGAGGTAAAAAGAGTGTTTATTAACCCTTTAATCCCCAATATCAGCATGCATTTTCTCCTAACTGTTCTTCATATATTTCTTATGGGACTAGTTGGGAGAATTTGCATAAAAATCAAGACATTTTACCTTTGGGGATCATTTCCTGTATTCTCATGACCTGTATGTTTGATCAAGTAGTGATATTGTAGGGAGAAATTAGATTTGTGTCACTATTGGGGCTCAAAGAGTTGAATGTTTTGTCACCAATATTTATAATGATAATCAACTATCATGATTAAATAGCAGTGGGCTTAGACTTTGAGCAACTCGTGCTCAAACGAAACCACAATCTCGGACAAAACTGTTAACTAAAATTCTCACATCAACAACTCTTCCCCTTGTAAATGTTGTTTTGCCACCAAAAAGAATCCTGATAAATTTTCAGAAAACAGCAGAAACCTCTCCATCAGGGGAGTGTAAGAGTCCAAAAGAAGCTTTTTCAATCCTTCATCTGGCCATAAATACAATTTTGAATCCTTGTCTCTATCTTGCTTTGGTACAAGGTGCTCTTTTAGTTCCCTCATTTCAACATACTCCATCCGAGCCAAGGTGACTGACAAAATTTTGAAGCTTGAGCATTCAGCCACAACATCATTAAATTCTTGAGTAACAGCAAAAAGAAAATCAATGACAAAGTTGTGGTCATAGTTCCAGTCAGGAGACAAAATGCACAATGTCAAAAGATTATTGGGCAGGGGAGGGGATAGTTTTGACCTGCTGCAAGGTTGGGGCTTATTAGAAAACAATTATAATATCATAATGGAGCCCCGTCTTGCTAAAAAGATTGGACCTTCCACTGGAGGTGCATTAACTCTTTAAGCCCGGATAGTGATCAGCATCAAATTTCTCCTCATCATATCAGTGCATTATAACACATACAAGTCATGAGAATTAAGGAATTGATCACTGAAGACAATTGTCTTATTGTTTAAACAAGTTCTTCCAACTAGTGCCCAACAAAATATAATTATGGAGTCTAGTAAGGAGAATTTGCATAATGATGCAAAGGTTAGGGTTAACCTTCTATTCCACTTGTTTTATGTTTGTATCACTATGACAGTCATTGTGCTTGGAATGCACAAGGAAATTTAACTGTCTCCTCTAATGTTGGTGATTAAAAAATGTCCTGACCAAGCACTTTTTGGAAAACTTGTCAGATAATTTTGTGAATTATTCTACTACAAAATATTTAACAATTGTTAGGATATTTTTAAATTCTGTATTTATCTTCTCACCATAGGAAAGAGTTCCAGATCCCAACAGTAAAAGCCAGGTGAAGTCTGATATCAGTAGTTCCACAGGAGTAGGACAATCCAGGGATAAAACAAAGGAAAAGAAAGATAAAAAGGAAAAGAAATCAAAAAAGGAAAAGAAGCACAAGAAAAAAAGACACAGTGATGACGACTCCAAAGGAGAAAAAAGAAAAAGAAGACATGATCATGATGAAATCGACAAAAGTTCTAAACGTGAGAAGAAAAGAACACGCGATCAACTTGGACGAGAAAAAAATGATTATGAAAAGGATTCTAAACGTAAGAGGCATGACTCCACGTCGGAAAGCGAGTCATCAGATGAAAAACAGAAACATTCAAGGCATCGTGATTCATCTGTTGAAGACATTTCAAGGACATCTAGCGAGAAACGTAGAGGCAGAACGGATGAAAGACCTAAACAAAGAAGACACAGACATGACACAGAATAGATACTTTACTTTGTTTTGTGTGTCCATTTTCACTTCATATTTAATCAACAGTGAAATCAACTCTTCTGCATTTTCATATTTTTAGTTAAGGGAAAGAACTTGTTTCCATTTTTATAAATATATGGACACAGGTATAAACAGCACAGCCACCGTTTTTGCTTCACTCTGTTTTTTTTTTATAAATGATGAATAATAATAACTTTATTTTTGTGTCAAGAAATAGGTAGCCGTAGTTATTAAACCTTTAAGCCCCGATATAAAAAAGCATTTTCTCCTTACTGTTTTCCATACACTTCTTGCGGAACTAGAAAGAAGGATTTATCTAAATATCAAGACATCTTATCCTTGGTGATCGATCTCTTTATTCCCATCATTTGAATGTTTGAACAAGTAGTGATAACGTAAAGAGAAATTGCATTTTTGTCACTGTTAGGGCTCAAAGGGTTAAAGGAAAATGGTTATGAAGCCCAACAAATTTCTTTGTTTTATGTTTTTGTTACCTTTTTTGCCTTGCTTGGCACAAACCTTAGCAAATAACCAATAGAAATGTTTATGTGTGTATGTAAAACAAAAGATTGTGCATAACAGAAATTGACTTCTCTTTTCTTTTGTCTTTGAAATTTGACATCTTTCTACCAACAAGGGATACCCACTGCAATTAACTAACGGTTTATTAAACATGTTTGTGCTTGCAGTGTAACATTACTGTACTACGTACCAACGTGAAAAATACTAATTAGTACATTTTAAAACATCCTTGGGAAGCGTGCACTTGGGTTCCTCTGATGCCCATGAAAAAGCAAGCTTAGTCGGTTCTACAGAGCATTTGTTATTATTACAATTCCCACCCTCAAAATGCGTTTCCAATGCCTGAAGAAGAAAATTGCTGTCTTCAGAAAAGAACGGTCGATCAATATGCCAACATCCCCTTACGGCCACATTTCATGAAATAGTAAAAATAAAGTGAACAACCGCCTGACGGTCTCCCCGTTAATTCGACTACTTCGTTATTACAGTGTACGACCATGCTTTTGTTCCCCAACCTTATCCAATACTCACCGACCAGTGACAACCTTTTTGAACCCTAAACCGTATTTTCTTTACTGGCTCCGCTTAAACAGCCACTCAAAATGTCTGGTAACATAAATCACTAATTAAAAGAAAAAAGAATTGGTAAAGAAAAAGTCAAAACTAGTCATTCTTTTTAATTGTATTTGGACAGAAGCCCATGATTTGGAAAGCAGTTTCAAGTTAGAATACGTCATCTGTTTTTAAGTATCATTTTGGAAAGCCAAAAGACACATTTACATCGATGAACGCCTAAAAATAAGAGGTTGTTTTGCTAAAAATGACTATTCTCCCCTGCACGGTAGCTATTAGCCCTTTAAGCCCTGATATGAAAATTCATATTCTCCTTACTGTTCTCCATGCATTCCCCGGGAACTAGTAAGGAGGATTTGTTTCCTTTATTTTCATCACTTGAATGTTTGAACAAGCAGTGATATTGTAAAGAGAAATTTCATTTTCGTCACTGTTATACGAATGACCAGGGTATGGAAATGTGTTCCAACTTGAAAAAGTTGGGTGGACGTTTTCAAGTTCTTTCAATGTGCCTTTCAAATAAAATCATTAAAAACTGATTATTGTTTGTTCTTAAACAAAACAAAACAAAAACAAAAACAAAATTTTCCGGATATCGTCCCATTGGAGGATACAAGTGTGTTTGAGCAAGGTCCTTGTGAAGGAAAATATGACCAATATGACCATGTTTGTTCTTAAACAAAACAAAACAAAAACAAAAACACAAAATTTTCCGGATATCGTCCCATTGGAGGATACAAGTGTGTTTGAGCAAGGTCCTTGTGAAGGAAAATATGACCAAAATCTCCATGACAAAGGCAGGGACTGTTTCAAAAGAGGAAATGAATATATCTTAGCTTTTTGCAGCTCTAGCCCCTGATGAAGGTGAGTTTTGTCTCACCGAAATATCGGGCAATAAAATTACGTTTTTTAGCTGTCCGATCAGCCTTCCAATTGGTTTTACATTTTAGAAACCAGTTTGAAATAGTAAGATTCCAAGAGCCAGCTAGTGGGATGTTTGCTTGTGTAAAAACACTAGTAATAAGACTTCTTAAAAAAAGTGTTTAAGAAATGGCAGCCTGCCACGCACGCACTTTCCATTCACAATTGTTCGCCCACTCTGGCAATTCATTCAAACATATATTTCTCAATTGTCCACATAGACAGCAGAAGTTGTTTCGGACAATAGATATTCCGGTCTATTCATACTGTAAAGAGTTCTCTATTCATATTTTACGACACACTACCCACAAATTCAATTTACAATTTCGTTTCCACTCCGTTAATGCACCTAAACAATTGCCTAAAGTTTTTAATTACTGAAAATCGTTTTTCTGAACGAGAATGTATTGATAAAGCCACTTCTGTATAGCCGGGGACACTTGAAAACACGTTCACTGGCGATTTTTCGCTAGTAGTATCATGAAGGCTGTTTCACTAAGTCGATTGAACAGCGTTGATGGGCGAACATTACAATCACCACTGAAAAGAACAGTTTTACCCTGGAAGAAGACAATCAAAGAAAATTTTATCAACCTAGCGATCTCTTTTTAAACTTAGGCCAAGAAACTGTGTAACAAGTCTAGAAAGAAGACCGATATAGGAAAAAAGAAAAGCTGTCCCAATTCGCCATGAACAACTCGACGAATTTCCAAGCTAATTTGTCTTTAACAAGCAGCCGTCCATCCACACGAGTTCCACGAAATCTCGCTGTTTTTATCAGCACATTCGTGGCAATCTGCGTTTTGGCAGGAACGTTTGGGAACGCTCGCGTATGTGTACTGCTTCACAAACGACAAGACCTTCGTAAAGTGCCTCACTATTTTTTAGCCAATCTTTCTATGACCGGAGTTTTATCGTCGCTAGTACACGCGCCTTTGATAATAGTAATGACAGTTGCGAATTACTGTCAAATTCGTGACGAGTCAGTCGTTGAAATACTCTGTCGAGCTACCTTCCCTTCCGGGTTTGCCTTCATTGTATTGAACGCTCCGACCTTATGGCTAATGGCGCTCGATCGCCAGGACTGTGTTTGTCGCCCTTTTAGGCGACGTTTAACAACAAGCAACGTGAAGAAAATCATTCCGGTGATGTGGATGTTATCCCTGTTAACTTATGTCTTCATTGTCATGGCCATGAGAAATGAATCATTTGCGTGCATCCAGATTTACCCGTACAGCAACGACCCTCCCAAATTCAGCCGACCTATGGTTGGTCTCATAGCTATCCTTGGTCAGTTGGATAATGTCACCGTTTTGATCATAATAGTAACTTTCTTTCGCATTATGAAAAGAATGCGCTCTTCCACCGTTAATTCCTCACTTAATTCAACGTTTCAGCGCCAGGAGAAAACCCTCACTATGCTAACATACAAAATCTGCGGCGTATTTTTGTTGTGTAGAGTTCCAAACAACGCCCATTTCTTCTTGAGGAAGATCGGGCGTTTTCAAGCAACACCTGCTGCGATCCTCGTCACCATAACACTGATACATTTAATGTACGTGGCAAATCCATTTATTTATCACAAAATGCTGAAAGTCAGATTTACCAACCGAGAACGAGCGACCGTTCGACAAGCGGTTGAACCACGGGAGCTCGCTAACAGTGTGCTAAAGAAAATAGTGGTTGACCGAAAAAGGATTTCAACTTCGAATTATTAAATAAGAGAAGACACTGACATCAAAATCGAATTGAAAACTAAACTTTAGATTTGATTTGCTCTTGCATATACATTGACATACTTTTAACAGTTGATCGAGCTAATTAAGTTAAGCTTTTAATACGTAAACTGCTGCGAAAATAAAAGCAAACCAACATACATGGAAATAGAAGCAAATTTAGCCGTTTCGACGTGAGAGTTCTTTTCCTTTTTACTGAAAAGGGGATGGTACCGTAATAACTCGATTTAGCGCCCTCCTTCCAAAAAAGCGCCCCTTTCTAACAAGCCCTTCCCTTGAATGGGTGTTCGGCAGTAAGCGTCCCCTTTCCAGTGAGCGTCTTCTCATCTCAGCAGGGGCTGCTACACTGAAAAGTTTAGTTGAGGGGAAGAACGTGTGGTATAAACAGCACAGCCACCATTTTTTAATATTGATTTTGATAAATAGTTAATAATAATAACTTTATTTGTGTCAAGAAATAGGTAGCCGCAGTTAATAAAGGGAAATGGTTATAAAGGCCGACAAATTTCTTTGTTTTATGTCTTTTGTTTCTGTATTTCGCCTTGACCGTACGCAAACCACAGCAAATAACCACTAGAAATGTTTGTGTGTGTGTGCATGCAAAACAAAGATTGTGCATGGTTGAGGTGCTTTCAACATAAATTGAGACGTCTTTGCTTTTGTCTTTGAAAGTTGCAAGGCTTCATAACCAGACTCTCGACTAACTATGGTGTAGCCGAAGGGATATCTTTCTACCAACAGGAGACACCTACTACAATTAACTAACGGTTTATTAAACCTGTTTGTGCTTACAACTTACATTACAGTACTACATACCAACGTGAAAAATACTAATTAGTACATTTTAAAACATCCTTGGGAAGCGTGCACTTGGGTTCCTGATGCCCATTAGAAAGGAAGTTTAGTCGGTTCTACCGAGCATTTGCTGTTGTTACAATTCCCACCCTGAACAATTCCCAATGCCTGAAGAAGAAAATGTCCCCAGAAAGAACAATCGATCTATATATGCCTACACGCTCTGACGGCCATATTTGATGAAATGGTAAAGGTTAAAGTGAACACCCACCTTACGACCCCCACGTTAATTCGACTTCTTCGTTATTACAGTGTACGACAATGTTTTTGTTCCCCAACCTTATCCATTTTCACCGACCAGCGACAAGCTTTTTGAACCCTAAACCATGATTTTCTTTACTAACGGACTCCGATTAAGTGGCCACCCAAAAGGCCACCTAAACATGGCTATTTTACTAGTGCACGCACGGAAACTATTAACAACAACGAAAATGAAATTTCTCTTTACATTATCATTACTTGTTCAAACATTTAAGTGATGAGAATAAGGGAGGTGATCACCAAGAAACAGACGTCTTGATATTTAGACAAATTCTCCTTAGGGAAATTCTCCTTACTAGTTCCATAAGAAATGTATGGAGAACAATAAGGAGAATACGCATTTTTCTTTCAGGGCTTAAAGAGTTGACAAATGTGTTTGGCTACGTATGGCCAGGATGGAAATGTGTTGGACCGACGTTTTCAAGTTCTTCCATTGTTTCTTAAATAAAATCTTTAAAAATTGATTATGGTTTTATCGTCCTGGTGGAAGTTACAAGCGTGTATGAGCAAGGTCTGACTTAATAAATGAAATTTAAGAAAATATGACCAGAATCTCCACGACAAAGGTAGGAACTGTTTAAAAAGAGACAATAAATATATTTTAGAAACCAGTTCTAAATAGTAAGATTTCAAGAGCCAGCAAACGGGATGTTTGCATGTGTAAAACACCAGTAATCAGACTTTTAGAAAAGTATTTAGGAGATGGCAGCTTACCATGCCTTTCCATTCACAATTGATCGCCCACTCTGTCAATTCATTGAAACATACATATTTCTGAGGAATTGTCCACATAGAAAGCAGAAGTTGTTTCGGACAATAGATATTCCGGTCTATTCATACTGTAAGGAGTTTTCTATTATATTTTACTACACACTTCCACAAATTCAATTTCCAATTTCGTTTCCACTCCGTTAATGCATCTAAAGTTTTTAATTATTGAAAATCGTTTTCCTGAACAAGAGTGTATTGATAAAGCCACTTCTGTGTAGGGTCACTTGGAAACACGTTAACTAGCGATTTTTCGCTAGTTGTAAAGGAAATCGATTGAACAGCGTTGATGGGCTAACACTACAATCACCACTGAAAGGAACAGTTTTACCCAGGAAGAAGACAACTCAACGAAAATTTTATCAACCTAGCGATCTCTTTTAAACTTAGGCCAGGAAACTGTGTAACAAGTCAAGAAAGAAGTCCAACACAGCAAAAAAGAAAAGCTGTCCCAATTCACCATGAACAACTCGACGAATTTCCAAGCTAATTTGTCTTTAACAAGCAGCACTCCATCCGCCGCACGAGTTCCACGAAATCTCGCTATTTTTATCGTCACATTCGTGGCAATCTGCGTTTCGGCAGGAACGTTTGGGAACGCTCGCGTATGTGTACTGCTTCGCAAACGACAAGACCTTCGTAAAGTGCCTCACTATTTTTTAGCCAATCTTTCTATGACCGGAGTTTTATCGTCGCTAGTACACGCGCCTTTGATAATAGTAATGACAGTTGCGAATTACTTTCAAATTCGTGGCGAGTCAGTCGTTGAAATACTCTGTCGAGCTACCTTCCCTTCCGGGTTTGCCTTCATTGTATTGAACGCTCCGACCTTATGGCTAATGGCGCTCGATCGCCAGGACTGTGTTTGTCGCCCTTTTAGGCGACGTTTAACAACAAGCAACGTGAAGAAAATCATTCCGGTGATGTGGATGTTATCCCTGTTAACTTATGTCTTCATTGTCATGGCCATGAGAAATGAATCATTTGCGTGCATCCAGCTTTACCCGTACAGCAACGAGCCTCCCAAATTCAGCCGACCTATGGTTGGTCTCATAGCTATCGTTGGTCAGTTGGATAATGTCACCGTTTTGATCATAATAGTAACTTTCTTTCCCATTATGAAAAGAATGCGCTCTCCCACCGTTAATTCCTCACTTAATTCAACGTTTCAGCGTCAGGAGAAAACCCTCACTATGCTAACATACAAAATCTGCGGCGTATTTTTGTTGTGCAGAGTTCCAAACAACGCCCATTTCTCAGTTCTTGAGGAAGATCGGGGGTTTTCAATCAACACCTGCTGCGATCCTCGTCACCATAACACTGACACATTTAATGTACGTGGCAAATCCATTTATTTATCACAAAATGGGATTTACCAACCGAGAACGAGCGACCGTTCGACAAGCGGTTGAACCACGGGAGCTCGCTAACAGTGCTAAAGAAAATAGTGGTTGACCGAAAAAGGATTTCAACTTCGAATTATTAAATAAGAGAAGACACTGACATCAAAATCGAACTAAAAACTAAACTTTAGTTTTGATTTGCTCTTGCATATACATTGACATACTTTTAACAGTTGATCGAGCTAATTAAGTTAAGCTTTTAATACGTAAACTGCTGCGAAAATAAAAGCAAACCAACATACATGGAAATAGAAGCAAATTTAGCCGTTTCGAGAGTGTCTTTTCCTTTTTTACTGATAAGGGGATGGTACCGTAATAACTCGATTTAGCGCCCTCCTTCCAAAAAGCGCCCCTTTCTAACAAGCGCTCCCCTTGAATGGGTGTTCGGCAGTAAGCGTCCCCTTTCCAGTGAGCGTCTTCTCATCTCAGCAGGGGCTGCTACACTGAAAAGTTTAGTTGAGGGGAAGAACGTGTTGCCATTTTTATAAATATGTGGTATAAACAGCACAGCCACCATTTTTTAATATTGATTTTGATAAATAATTAATAATAATAACTTTATTTGTGTCAAGAAATAGGTAGCCGCAGTTAATAAAGGGAAATGGTTATAAAGGCCGACAAATTTCTTTGTTTTATGTGTTTTGTTACTGTATTTCGCCTTGACCGTACGCAAACCACAGCAAATAACCACTAGAAATGTTTGTGTGTGTGTGCATGCAAAACAAAGATTGTGCATGGTTGAGGTGCTTTCAATATAAATTGAGACGTCTTTGCTTTTGTCTTTGAAAGTTGCAAGGCTTCATAACCAGACTCTCGACTAACTATGGTGTAGCCGAAGGGATATCTTTCTACCAACAGGAGACACCTACTACAATTAACTAACGGTTTATTAAACCTGTTTGTGCTTACAACTTACATTACGGTACTACATACCAACGTGAAAAATACTAATTAGTACATTTTAAAACATCCTTGGGAAGCGTGCACTTGGGTTCCTGATGCCCATTAGAAAGGAAGTTTAGTCGGTTCTACCGAGCATTTGCTGTTGTTACAATTCCCACCCTGAACAATTCCCAATGCCTGAAGAAGAAAATGTCCCCAGAAAGAACAATCGATCTATATATGCCTACACGCTCTGACGGCCATATTTGATGAAATGGTAAAGGTTAAAGTGAACACCCACCTTACGACCCCCATGTTAATTCGACTTCTTCGTTATTACAGTGTACGACAATGTTTTTGTTCCCCAACCTTATCCATTTTCACCGACCAGCGACAAGCTTTTTGAACCCTAAACCATGATTTTCTTTACTAACGGACTCCGATTAAGTGGCCACCCAAAAGGCCACCTAAACATGGCTATTTTACTAGTGCACGCACGGAAACTATTGACAACAACGAAAATGAAATTTCTCTTTACATTATCATTACTTGTTCAAACATTTAAGTGATGAGAATAAAGGAGGTGATCACCAAGAAACAGACGTCTTGATATTTAGACAAATTCTCCTTAGGGAAATTCTCCTTACTAGTTCCATAAGAAATGTATGGAGAACAATAAGGAGAATATGCATTTTTATTTCAGGGCTTAAAGAGTTGACAAATGTGTTTGGCTACGTATGGCCAGGATGGAAATGTATTGGACCGACGTTTTCAAGTTCTTCCATTGTGTCTTAAATAAAATCTTTAAAAATTGATTATGGTTTTATCGTCCTGGTGGAAGTTACAAGCGTGTATGAGCAAGGTCTGACTTAATAAATGAAATTTAAGAAAATATGACCAGAATCTCCACGACAAAGGTAGGAACTGTTTCAAAAGAGAAAATAAATATATTTTAGAAACCAGTTCTAAATAGTAAGATTTCAAGAGCCAGCAAACGGGATGTTTGCATGTGTAAAACACCAGTAATCAGACTTTTAGAAAAGTATTTAGGAGATGGCAGCTTACCATGCCTTTCCATTCACAATTGATCGCCCACTCTGTCAATTCATTGAAACATACATATTTCTGAGGAATTGTCCACATAGAAAGCAGAAGTTGTTTCGGACAATAGATATTCCGGTCTATTCATACTGTAAGGAGTTTTCTATTATATTTTACTACACACTTCCACAAATTCAATTTCCAATTTCGTTTCCACTCCGTTAATGCATCTAAAGTTTTTAATTATTGAAAATCGTTTTCCTGAGCAAGAGTGTATTGCTAAAGCCACTTCTGTGTAGGGTCACTTGGAAACACGTTAACTAGCGATTTTTCGCTAGTTGTAAAGGAAATCGATTGAACAGCGTTGATGGGCTAACACTACAATCACCACTGAAAGGAACAGTTTTACCCAGGAAGAAGACAACTCAACGAAAATTTATCAACCTAGCGATCTCTTTTTAAACTTAGGCCAGGAAACTGTGTAACAAGTTAAGAAAGAAGACCGACACAGCAAAAAAGAAAAGCTGTCCCAATTCACCATGAACAACTCGACGAATTTCCAAGCTAATTTGTCTTTAACAAGCAGCCGTCCATCCACACGAGTTCCACGAAATCTCGCTGTTTTTATCAGCACATTCGTGGCAATCTGCGTTTTGGCAGGAACGTTTGGGAACGCTCGCGTATGTGTACTGCTTCGCAAACGACAAGACCTTCGTAAAGTGCCTCACTATTTTTTAGCCAATCTTTCTATGACCGGAGTTTTATCGTCGCTAGTACACGCGCCTTTGATAATAGTAATGACAGTTGCGAATTACTTTCAAATTCGTGGCGAGTCAGTCGTTGAAATACTCTGTCGAGCTACCTTCCCTTCCGGGTTTGCCTTCATTGTATTGAACGCTCCGACCTTATGGCTAATGGCGCTCGATCGCCAGGACTGTGTTTGTCGCCCTTTTAGGCGACGTTTAACAACAAGCAACGTGAAGAAAATCATTCCGGTGATGTGGATGTTATCCCTGTTAACTTATGTCTTCATTGTCATGGCCATGAGAAATGAATCATTTGCGTGCATCCAGATTTACCCGTACAGCAACGACCCTCCCAAATTCAGCCGACCTATGGTTGGTCTCATAGCTATCGTTGGTCAGTTGGATAATGTCACCGTTTTGATCATAATAGTAACTTTCTTTCGCATTATGAAAAGAATGCGCTCTTCCACCGTTAATTCCTCACTTAATTCAACGTTTCAGCGCCAGGAGAAAACCCTCACTATGCTAACATACAAAATCTGCGGCGTATTTTTGTTGTGCAGAGTTCCAAACAACGCCCGATTCTTCTTGAGTAAGATCGGGGGTTTTCAAGCAACACCTGCTGCGATCCTCGTCACCATAACACTGATACATTTAATGTACGCGGCAAATCCATTTATTTATCACAAAATGCTGAAAGTCAGATTTACCAACCGAGAACGAGCGACCGTTCGACAAGCGGTTGAACCACGGGAGCTCGCTAACAGTGCTAAAGAAAATAGTGGTTGACCGAAAAAGGATTATCAACTTCGAATTATTAAATAAGAGAAGACACTGACATCAAAATCGAATTGAAAACTAAACTTTAGATTTGATTTGCTCTTGCATATACATTGACATACTTTTAACAGTTGATCGAGCTAATTAAGTTAAGCTTTTAATACGTAAACTGCTGCGCAAATCAAAGCAAACCAACATACATGGAAATAGAAGCAAATTTAGCCGTTTCGAGAGTGTCTTTTCTTTTTTTACTGATAAGGGGATGGTACCGTAATAACTCGATTTAGCGCCCTCCTTCCAAAAAAGCGCCCCTTTCTAACAAGCGCTCCCCTTGAATGGGTGTTCGGCAGTAAGCGTCCCCTTTCCAGTCACTGAAAAGCGCGTCAACTGCGAAACTGTCCCTTTTCCGAAAAGGGACGACACGTTATAAGATAGTGACATTGAAGCTATATGGATTACTTTGTGTCACCAATTAGCATGCATGCTAAAGTTTCTAGACACATTAATAATAAAAGTTATTATTTTGTGGATGAAAATGACTACTCGGAACTTCAATTGTCAGAGTTGTTACTCTCAGTTAGTTTCTGTTATTGTTCATTAAGCGCCTTCCCCGGGCGAATTTTCTTTTTACGCCCATTTCAAGATGGCGGCCCATTAACGCTTTCAGCAGAAAAAAAGAAAACGACTGTTTAAACAATTCCAAAATTGGTTAGATTCAAACCAATTCCCTGCTGCTTCTCTAAATTTTCTCTTCCGAAATGTCAGTTTCTCGAACTGGCCCATTTTTAACGTGTATCGTGACACTTTTCATTATCCGAACGCTATTCGTTTTCTAAAAATAATCAACCAAATATTTGTCTTAATATAAATTCCGTCCTATTCCTCAAGCCAAACCAACCTCGTTCCCAGCAAAAAGGGAAAAAGTCCTGGGAACGAGGTTGAAGCCAAACAGTAAAAGAGTGCTCAATTTAAAGTGTTTGACACTTTATGAACCTGAAAACATAACACGTTGTTCAAGATAATGAAAAACGCAAATGTCCGCCATCTTGAAGTGGGCGTAAAAAGAAAATTAGCCCTCCCCGGTGTCACAGTTGATTTGAACCTTCCAGAATTGGACCCTCCGGCCCAAAGCCGCTAGCGGATATTGATCGGGCGTGTCCAAAACTTCTAGCGGATTTGGACTCTCTTTCGTTGATTTGCACTTGTCTGTAAACTTACGCCACCAAGTAACTTCGGAAGAGAAATTGGCTATTTGCATGTAAACACCGAAATACTTGCAGGGTGGCCAACAGACTATTTCGTTTAAAATACGACAAACAGCAGAAACTATTCATTTCCATTAAAAAGCTTCCGCACTTGAAAGCAAAAATAAAATGAATGTTCTTCTTTCTAAAAGCGTATCGGGAGACCGGTGGTCTTATTCTAAAAAAATTGGCGTTACAGAAGGAAGCTACTGCCTTACTGAAGGGGGGTCCAAATCCGCTGTGACACCGGGCGGCAAGTCGAATCATTACGGTGTTATACTTCGGAGCTACTCAAATTTAACTCGAGGCCTCAGTGTTTTCGGTTTTCAGCGGCTAATAACAAACAAAAGGCAGACAATAGGTGGAACCAGTAAATCTCGTGAACAAATTATATGGATCCACACATAACGATCACCCCATTAATATAGCCGTCCCGTTATCACAGCCACTTTTTCTTGGCGCGGAGGATAGCTTATGCTTTCAATCTTAATGATAATAATTTATAGAGTGTTATAGCGTGTGCCCAGTGCTTGTCCAGAGTGCTTTACAATACTATAATTATTAACATTAGAAAAAAAAATACTGTAAGTACATACATCAGAACTTACTATCAGGTTTTGAATCTAAAAATTTATATCTGAATATATACATCAGACGTTACTATGATGAATTGAATTTAAAAATGTATATCAAACAATTTACCAAACTAGCAAAACTAAAGGCGAAATTTAGAGCTTATAATACTGACAAAAACGAAAACGAAAACTATCTAAACTACTGCCATGTTGTTTTCCTTTGTTTTTTCGTGCTTACTTTGGCGATTTGAGGCATGCGAAGGCAGTTTTCAAAATAACTGTCCCAATTACTCAAGCAGAGATAGTAAACAAGACAAATACGATTTTTGGCGAAATGTTTGAACGAGCTGGGTTATAGGTGAGTCTCCAAGTTGTATGCCTTGTTCTCTTTCTCTTATACGTATGTGTAGATTAAAAAATGTGTAAGAAATATAGAGCTGTAACAAAACATTAACTAGATGTAATGGTGATATATTCTGCTGCTGTAAATTTTGTAGCGTGAAGGGTAAATTTTGCAGCATGAAGGGTGACTTTCTATCAAAAAGGTAATGTCTTTTCGTGACGTTTCGAAAAGTTTTGACGGCAATGGACGGTAAAATCTACGTACGTAAGCACTCGTATTTTCTAACTTTTAACAGCCTTCCCCTTTCAGTAAGTTTTAAAAATTATTTTGTATCCATAATATTATCAGATCTTATTTAAAAATCACGCTCATCCCATGTCCGCATACACACAGACTGATTTTTTAGGCCGGGCATTATGTCAACCCTTTCACTCCCAGAGTCAGTTATGGAGACATCACGTTGATTCTAACTATGGAGTCTGTGGATGAAATCCTAGGGTGTGACCATTTAAATGAAACCTTGTTAGCAGTACTTTCACATGGTACTATTTATATTTAGTTCTTTTACAAAATGAAATTCGAGATTTGTCTTGAATTTTTATTTAAGGCATTCTTGGGAGTGAAAGGATTAAAACTGCCACTAAGTGCAACCAAAAAAGATTTCCCAGCACTCTATCTATTCAATGTTTTGATCTCCACACAACTGGAAAAGCATCACTTGTGTGGAAAGGGTATCCGGGCATTAAGCCCCCAGTATAGCTAGGTGAGGTCTCCCAGGGTCTGGTAGCAAATGTGGCATCTTCTCCCAACCAGCGTGTGGCGACCACTTGCCGCCCAGCTGTATCGGTGCTCTGCTTGGCACCATGTAGGGTGCGCATGTGGAAGGCTATGCAATCTCCAGGCTAACAGAAGAGAACGAGACAAGATCAGAGTTAGGATTATGTCATTTTTCTGTATGTTTGGTATAATGTGATGTATCAAAATGAGAAAATTGTACAAGGAAAATCTCTGGTGATGTAACATCCTGTCAGGGATTTACAGTGAATGCGTAATAGGGTTAGATTCTAGAGAAAATGTGGCAGGGGCAGATCCAAGATTTTAGGAAAGGGGGGGTTGTTAGTCGGCATTAGTCCCTATGGGAGGTCAGCGAGATATGCACATAATAAGATTTTGAACATATTATTATGGATTGTGGAATAGGCATCTACAGTGCATTTCCAGCATTTCCAACTTCCCAAAAGGGGGTTGCAACCCCCTCAACCCTCCCCTCTGGATCCGCCCCTGTGTGGTGCTGTGTCCTTAGGGAAGTGAAACACAAAAATTTGGATTTAAGTAGATGAAGTATGAAGGCTACCACAAAGCAATATTGAAAGCTGATGTTTCGAGCATTAGGTAAGCCCTTCCTCAGAGCAAATCAAGAATAATATTATGGTTGGAGGTTGATCCTAAGATCCTGTTAAGATCCTATTGAGATCATACCATATTTCCTTCTAGTTAGGGGATGTGAAGGGGGTGCTTATTTGCTATTTTGGACAAGGGGTTAGGCGTTATTCGGGGAGGGTGCTTTTTGAGCATGGACACTTATTCGAGGAAATAATTTCAAAACTGTACAGAGAAGATATGTCCAGGATTGAACTCTGCTACGGAAATCTTTTTTTTTTTTAATTATTAATTTTATACACGGTAGATTCCTCAGCATACAAGCAAAAATTATCTAGTACAAATATAAGGATTAAACACAATACAATACTTATAAAAGTAATTACAAAGTATAAAGGCCTTATCCAAAACTAACTACATATTCAAATAGAAATAAATGAAAACAAAAAGTACTGCTTTTCAGGAATGCCATTCGTAAATTCACTCAAAACTGAAGTTACTTAGCTTCGTCTTAAATTCACCTATTGTTTTAGATACTCTAATATCAGTTGGAAGGCTATTCCACAGCGCAGCACCACTGTAAAAGAAACTTTTTTGAACATAATCGGTGCGAGGTTGAGGAAGAGCCAGCCTCAATCCTGGACATGAGTGGCGACTTCACAGGTAATAATGTTGTAAAAATCAAGGCTCAGGAATACTTAGCAAGTCACAATTTGGCATGAAGAAAACAGCCTTTATAGTTTTATATTTTACAGTGACAATATGGCAAATCATGGTTAACAAAAGAAGCCTATAAGCCTTAAGATCCACAGAATCACTATGTGCGTAAAAAAAAAAAAAACTAAATCAAAATACCTCGAGATCCCAAGAAAGCAGCTCATACTTCTCTGGTTCTGCATCAATATCTGGGGTGTTCTCAAAAGTCTTCTCAGTGCATGTGTGGAAGTCTACGTAGTTATAATGTTTTAATGAGGCAAAGTTCGTAGGAATAAACCACTTTCCCCATTTATGAGATCCACCAACAAATTCCAAACAGGATTCTTTAGACACAAGAGTGACAGGCAACCAAAAAGAACAGTTCTATGAAGATAAATGACAAAAATGTGAAAAAGTACATAAACTAGAAACATACAATAATAATAATTATTGTTTTCTTTCTTACTGATGACATTACACTCAAACTAAGAAAACCACGAACACTGAAAATATTGCTGGAATGTGTATTTTGACCAATCACATGCCAGACCTTGTAACCACAGGAAATGAATGGGATCTCAATCATGGATTCACGAAATTGAAAGTGCTATTCCTTTCTATCTGACAGCCACATGCACTATGCAAGCAAAAATAGGTTTGAGCACTTTTGGAGAATAAAATTTTTCAACAAGCCGACGCAATGATTGGCGTTTCTGATATTTCAAATAAAAGCAATTCAAACGGCAATTATTTCACCTTGATGTAAAAACTACAATGTTCCCCCTCCAAATTCACCCACTGATAGCACAGCTGACTTGATTTATTTACTATGGGCCGAATCATCCATGCCTTTGAGCCGGGCTTGCATCATACAATGTCTAGTTGCAAATTTTGAAAATGACACATTTTCAAATAATTTAGCAACGGTACACCAGGCTGTTGAAGAATAACAAACACTGGTTTTGACAATCCACGGCCGTTGCCACTATGCAGCCGCAACAAGCCAAAGACCACTCACACATTTTTTGCTCCCGTAGTGCATGTGGCTCTCAGATAGAAAGAAATAACAATTTAAATTCTTGTAAGTTAAGATGAAGGTCTTTTGGAACAAATGGAGAACCAACTTGATTCCGTGACCGAGAAACCCATTCATTTTTTGTGGTTACAAGGTCTTGCATGTGATTGGTCAAAACACAATGAACATTCTACAAATATTTTCAGTGTTCACAGTTTTCATAGTTTGAGTGTAAATCCCAGTGGGTATTGAATTACAATGTTACTACAAACACTGAATAAACCACAGCCATTGTTGCAATTGATGGCCGCATAAAACTGAGTTTTGAAACTCACAGTGCATTTGTTATTCAAAAGAAGAGTACTGCAATATAATGTAAAACTTATGTCATTCCCCTGGGGCGGGAGGGGGACTCCTAAAGTGTGAACTACACAGGGAGGCTTCCCCGAAAGGGGTGCCCTTTTTGCACTGGCTTTAGGGTAGGTAAATTTACTGTTTAAGTATATTAAGTATGTTGTTGACATACATGGCAGGAGTCACAAAAAAATGGGACAACCTGGAGCCTTTGAATGAATTTGTATGATGACTGTGGGTGTATTTGGCTTATTTTTGAGGAATAAATTAAAGACAAGCCCATCCTCTAAGAAGAATCACTACAGTCCATCCAATTCTCACAAATCCTTATTCACTTCTGAAAGGAAACTGTATGACCTATTACATGACGTCTAGGCCTGTTTGAGCCCTCATGGGATTGAAGTTCAGCGATATCATGACAGTGAAGACTAAAAAAGGTGCAATTTTTGTTCTAGGTATATGGAAGGGGTACCATTTCCATAACAATTAGTATAATGTTAAAGGATAAGGGGTTGAAGCTCAGGGCAAAACCTCCTCAAGTATTATTCCTTTGTTTTGTTGTTACCTTCCATCCATCCACGGGATAATACGACTGGTCATGATGCCATGGAGTTGCACGATTTGTTCCAGGATCTTTAGTGAACACATGTTCATGATAAAATACAGCAAACTGAAAGTCCAAGCAGGAAATCAATGCAAATCACATGTAGGTCTACATGCTATTGTTGGCAGATGTAAGTTATGTGGGAACCACTGGCAACATCATACAATGCAAAATGGACAAAAGTCAAATTACCCCTCATCTGCCAGGCTTCCCTCTTCAGGTGCAATATTCCTGTAATTTTTATTACAAAAAAAGCTGTTATTGTTTCTTTTTCAAACATCCCATTATCCCGATAACCCTAAAGGTTTCCATTTCTTGTCTCAGCCTGGGAAAACATTTACGTCTGAGAAAGAGTAGGGTGTCAGTAGGGATTCTTGATTCAAAATGGAGTACCCCAGAAATTTTTATCTGAAAAAATTTCTGTTATATGTTTCTCTCTTAAACATCCTATTAGCCTGACAACCATAAGGGGTTAGTCTATTTCTGGTCTCAGCTGGGAAAAATGCTTAGGTCTGACACAGAAAGAACAGGGTACTGGCAGGGGTTCTTAGTATGGAGTACCCCCACCCTCCAGGGGATCCAGGTAAGAGAAACTTATACAAGCGTGGTACTTGGTGAGCAATAATTTTTTGCCAAGAAATATGAAATGACTAGGTATTTTTCCTTGTCAAATATGACCTGCCCAGTAGCCTTGAGCCCTGATTTTCCATAATTTTATAATCACCCATGACACGATAAATTGAGTGTTTAATTTGTTGAAAAATGTGGGTTGTAAGCAACAAACAAACTTTCACAAATGATAATGAATTGAACTCTTCTTGAAGGTTTAGCTAAAGTCACACAAGGAGAGCAGACCATTCACACAACCGGAGTTTATCTCTGGATTTTGTCACAGAACGATCGGTAAGGTATTGTCAAGTTTTTGTAATAGGATATACACTTGGGTGAAGAAAGACAGTGATGCAGTGACCAGCCCTGAACCAGGAAAATGAGCTGGGCCCCCCCTCCCCTTTTACCTGTCATCCTAAAAGAAGGGGGGGGTACTCTGTAAATTTGTGGGTGGGGATGTACCGCTGGGACTCTAAGACCCTTACCTTATACCAGACCATGTTCAGCTGCATTGTGCGGTGACGCTCTGGTTAATTATGGGCTACTGTCTCTAGGGATTGGTTGCAAATCAGCAATAAATGCACAAGTTAAGGTTTCTATTGTTCAGGAGCTCCGCTTTTAGACCTGCAATAATTATTAGCCTAGGCATATAAATGTCAATGTAGATAAACGTAGTAGTCACCTCAGACTCCATCAGTTTTCCCGCTATTTCAGCAGCTGGAGATGCCAGTACAAATTCTTCAAACTCTGGGATCTTACGCCAGTTGAAGTAATCATTAAAGTAGAATGTCTGCGAATCCTCGCTTTTGAGCCATTCGCTAAATTCACTTGGAAATGCATGATTTGTTGCGATGCCTCTTTTCAGCTTTTCGACCCATTCTCCAAAAACACCCCTCAAACAAACGACTCCTCGTTCCTGAAATGTCCTTATTTCTTGTGCTGTGACGAACTTCCTCGAAAATCCACCCGAACAATTGAGAAATACGGATTTGGAAAAAGCGGAAAGACGAAACACGCACCACGTCATATTCAATGGGGCACAAGCTGGAGCAGAATGGAGCCGGAATCTACAAACATTTTTATACAAAAATGCAAACTCCGTCCGCCATATTGTTTGTTCTCCTGCCCAGATTCCTATTCCCCGAAATGATTTCGATCCCACTAGTCTCCCACGCAGCCCCTGTTAGCGTTGCGTGACGAACACCCTAACCCTTCACTTGTAACGCTTTGTTGCGCAATATTTTCTCAGATAATCTTTTCAGTTCCGTCACAGTTACGTCATTTGTGCATGCGTTGCCATACAATTTCCACTCTACTGAACCTTTTTCGCCTAAAGTGATTTGATTTTAAGTCATTTTGGATAGTTTTCGGACAATTAAGAAGTTGAACGTGGTGTTTCAGCCTACGTACAAAAATCTGGGGCCCGTTGCTGCCGAGCGGAGAGCAATAAATTGACACCCCCATCCTAGACAATGACGTGGCACATGTGACGCGCCCAATAGAAACGAGTTTCCTTCCTCGACTATAACGACGTGGTCGAATTTTGCCGGGCAAATTTGTCGTCAGTTTGCCCTCAAAAACTATACTTATATCTTTGTACAACCAGTGAATTTCTTAGGGTAAATACTGTCATTGTCAAGAAATTTTCTCAGGTGATTTTGAGCGCCGTAGGTGACTTCTTGGTCTTACTGTTGGCTAATATTTTCTCCTCTTTTTTGCTTTGGTTTCCAGTCAGCGATAAACTCTCAACATGGGAAGTGTGTTTGCTAAATTGTTCAGTGGCCTCTTTGGCAAGAAGGAGATGAGAATTCTTATGGTTGGTCTTGATGCTGCCGGGAAAACAACGATCCTTTACAAGCTGAAGCTTGGTGAAATTGTTACAACGATTCCCACAATTGGTAAGCTTGTGAGCGACTCTTCGGGACGCCATTATTACACGATCGACAGTTGGTTCTTTCGCGTGTATTTTGTCCGCTGCCCGATATCAGTTCTTTGATATGATTTTAAACTTTTGTTTGTAGGTTTTAATGTAGAAACAGTGGAGTACAAGAACATAAGTTTTACTGTTTGGGATGTCGGCGGTCAAGACAAAATCAGACCACTTTGGCGACATTACTTCCAAAACACACAAGGTAAGTTTGCCGGTTGGTGAATTCGAAATGTTGTGCAATATTGATCTATGGTGAAATTCAGAAAAAGCATCTTTCGTTTTCCTCAACCTTTCCTTTGCTTTCTCACATCTTATGCGATGCTTGTTGCAGTTAGATTTATTTTTCATTTGTTTAGGTCTAATCTTCGTGGTGGATAGTAACGACCGTGAGCGAACTGGCGAAGCTAGGGATGAACTGAACAGGATGTTGGGTGAAGATGAACTTAGGGATGCCATTCTTCTCGTTTTTGCGAACAAACAGGTATGAAATTATCGAGAATAACTAAAATACTACCTTGGTAGTGCAACTGTAGCGTATCTTAATTGCTGTGTTCGTAAGCGTGCGTGTGGAGACAAAATGTGCCAAGATTTGTCAGAAATGTAGTTAAAATGACGAAATAATTTCCACCAGCCAGGTCCTTGTATGACTTTCATGTTGTTTCCACGTTGTTCATCGAGTTTTAAAGCTTAGGTCTCTATTTTGTAATTTGCATCTGATGTGGGCTGTGACAGTTCGCATCACTGTCATTCATTACACTGTTCTTTTGCTTTCAATTTTATTTGTGAAGTGTTTTATTGATGAGACATCGAGCAACTTGAACGACGGTTCAATGAAACCAAAAAGCATTTGGACGCCCTATAAACGACAGATTTACATCCGCTATTCGTTTTGGCTTTGATTTTCACAAAACAAGGGCCCTTTATTAATCTTTTGCCTTGAATTTAGGTTGATCATTTTAAAAGTATGCATAGAATTTCGCTATTGAATATGGAATAGGAACGTTTGATTGGTAATTGGTTTCAGTCTGTGGGATTTGCCATTTTGTACCATAGGGCACCTATGGTTGGCTGTGAGTGAAAACTATTACTTCCTTAGATAATTTTTCTCTCCTTCCCCCCCCCCAAATCCCCCCCTACCATTCCCTTCATGCAACCTTTCAAGGTAAATGCCCCTGAAACATTGCAAAATTTACAGTCAAACCTGTTTTAATTGGTCAGTTCTCAGTAAGTGCTGAAAAGTGCTTCCATTATTTACTGTAAATCTGACATCCATTAAGTGGTCATCTCTATCAAGTGGTCGTGGCCACCTTCTATAAAGTCCCAAGTGTATTTTTGTTCCCCTTACTTTTGTCAACCTGTCACTTTGTTAAAGGAAGTGGCTACACAGTATACATCAAATACAGCAAATATACATTAAACATAGCCATTCTGATAATCTGATCCCATAATAGTCCACTTTCTAATTTACCAACACCATTGGATAAAAAGGCATTAGATGCATTTATGCAGGGTTAGACACAATCTGAAGTAAAATATTCACAAATACCAGTGGGAGGATGAACCATTCACAGCTCTGCATATTGTTTTATATTAGGATTCAGCACTTTCCCTCTGGTATTTATGCATGTTTTCCTTCAGATTAAGGATAACCCTGCAGTAATGTGTCGCAAGTATTTTTGTTCAGCGGTGTTGGTGAACAGAAAACTGGATTATTTTGTTTTCAAAAATTACTTAGAGAGATTGGAAATGCTTTTGTGGCCAATTTAGCTAAGGTAGTTCTTCAGCTCTGTGTCAAATTTGTTTTTGGCTGTTCTCTTCTTTTCAAACTTGTTGTTTAAGCAGGGCCAAGTTAGCCATGCCCCAGTTGTGACTTAATACAGGGTTGACTGCACTATGAATTATCAACCCAGATATCGATAATTTAGGAAGTGTTTTGTGGTGAAATTGGAGTAGAGAAGCAATGATTTTCAAAGAATAGTGAATGGGTAGAAACTAAGTTTATTTGAAGTAGGAATTTAAACAAAAGTTACCTGTGCTAATCTTCTGCCACACTGGATATGCAAACACTTTGTAGACTAAACCTTCTAGGTGATCAAGCACTTATGGGATACTTTTCAAAAGTGAATTTGAAAACCTGACAGACATGTGCATAGACTGAAGTAGCCCGTGATAAGTCAAGAGACAATACAATTTTTGCTTACAACCGTTGTAAGTGAATTGTTCATGATCATGTCATGTCTGCAACACAAATTGTGTGGTCTAAATCAGGCATACAACATCTTCACAACAGTTGCACACAACACAAAAAATGTCGACAACACGAAACATGTTTTGAAACCTGACGACAGTCATTGCCACAATCAAAATGTTATAGGCAAGTCGTTTGCAATCTTTCCCTGACACAAGCAGTGTGCGCTACAAAAATCACATACGACAGTTATAAGGAAAAATCGTTCCATCTTAATCGTCCCTTAGGAGTGCACCTTGCAAGTGTGGTAGCATTGTTGCTTGATTCTTATGGTGTGTTTGCTGTCTTTCAGGATTTACCAAATGCAATGAATGCAGCTGAAATTACAGACAAGCTAGGCCTGCACAGCTTAAGAAATCGCCAGTGGTACATACAAGCAACATGCGCAACAAGTGGTGATGGTTTATATGAGGGACTCGATTGGCTTTCTACCCAGCTGAAAAACCAGAAGTAATGTGGTCACACCAACAAACAGTAAACATATGGGAAAGACATTCAAGCAGGGAAAATAAGACGAATATGGAAGCACTGAAGTACCTATGATTGCACATTGCATAATTGTGACCCTGCTTTATTTTCTTAGAGGATGTTATTTTTGTTGTTGCTGTCTTGTGCTGGTAATTTGTTGTTGTTTGTTTCTCAAATTCACAGTACAAGACAACTAAGCCCTTGAAAATCTTTCCTATCACCTTTTGTCTTTTTCATTGTTGTACATTACAAGTTAAGGGTCCGACTAGGTAGACCAAAAGCTTATTATAGTTGAACTTCTATGAAATCGTCAAACATCCGCTATGCAAGTTCTAAGGACTTGACAAGTTGCATGTTAATGTCAGTTTTTTTCACGTAAAGCAAATAATAATAATAAAAAAATGTAGCTTTATGGAGTATTGTGCATGCAATTATGAAAGGTGTATATGTTGCCTTTGATTTTGTTGTCCTGTTTTGCTGGAATTCTTTTGAACAAGTCACAAGTCATTGATTGACAACCAAACAAGATGCCCATCTTTATACAGTAACCTTTTCAAATAATAACTCATTTAAGTTAGTAGTTAAATTAGCATTCTTCTGGCCTGTACATATTGGGTTTTTCCAGTGTCTATGATGTTTCCTTGCAGACTGATAACTAATTAAATTTATCGTGGCAATACGTGAGCCCATCATTAAGATATTCATCAATTAAAAACAACCCAAAAACTGGAAATATTGCCCAAATTGTGGATAATATTACTTGGATGCGACGGTTTAAGCCAGTATCCAGAGCATTATACACATCTGAACCAGCTATTGATATTTGCCAAAACAACAAGAGTCTAAGAAAACCACTGTATATGTAATTACTGAGTTTCACTTTACCCCTTGAAACATTGGTGACTTGTTTTTGTTGGAACTACCATGATTAATTAAAACTTAACTTTGCTCTTTTGTCAGTACGTCCTTATGTAGAGACTAGTGTAATTGAATTCTAATAAATTTGATACCCAATGTTGTTTATTTTCTGGGTAGACTTTTTACCTTGGATCGGCTCTAGTGCCGTGTACTGTATGTTTCCTAATGTGAATTTTTTCGTTAGGTCTCCTGCTACTTCTTGATTGGTCAGGAAGCAATAGTAGACACTAACTCTGTTGTGATTGTGTACATTCCTGCCACAACAAACAGGAACATGACTTCTGTTAATTTCTGATTGGCTTAAAACATGCCAAACAATTTTCATCTTGCCAGAGTCCAAAGAAATTATGGCAAACAATACTTTTCATCATGCTGAGTATAACATCTCTTATCTCATGACTGGACTTAAAATTTATCTTCTTTCTTTATCATGAGATATTGTTGAAAGATAGTTGATTTTTGGTGATTCTACAGAAATAGGTGCTATTAGACAATTTATTTAACCGGTTATGAAAAATCACTCTAATTGGGGGCGGTTGTCTTTTGTCCTTTCTCTTCAGGAAAACTGATTTCAAGTTCTATTTTGCCACTGAACACTTACTATTGACACATTTTTGTCACCCTTTTTATGGCTGCCTGGGCTTCTGTCTCTTTACTAGGCAATCTGAGTGCTAGAACCGGAAGGAGTTGTCAACTTCCATGTTTGCGGTTCTGATTCTGCCTCGGACAGTTCTGGCATTAAGACTGCTCAGTTGAAATAGGAAGCCACTTTTCAAAAAGATGTGAAAGTTGCAGAGCACTGTTACACAGTAAGCATTTGTCTGAGAGCAGTTTTTAACCCTTTCACTCCCAGAGTCAGTTATGGAGAAATTTTAGGTGATTCTAACTTCTGAGTCTGTGGATGAAATCCTATGGTGTGACCACTCAAATGACTCCTCTTCAGCAGTACTTTCACATGGTACTATTTATATTTCAGTATTTTATAAAATGAACTTTGGGATTGTTCTTGAAGTTTGAATTTAGGCACTCTTGGGAGTGAAAGGGAATGTAATGAAAATAATTATTGCAACTCAAAAGTGAACACCTGTAACTAGCATCGAATGCAGAAACTGCATGCAACAAAGAAAATTAGCATTAGTTTAATTTTTAATTGACAAATTAACCATTTGGTAGCGAAGCAAATCAAACGTAAATTATTCTTGACACTCCATTGAAAACTGGTCTTTTTCGGTAACTATTAACAGATTGAAGCTTGTGCTCAGCTTAGGTTATCAACAGGAAGTTGTTAGAACAAAATCAATGGAGCACCTTGCTTTTTCTTTTTTCTTGGAAATATTTATGGGGTTGCTAAATTTAGGCTTTTCCCATTTGCCATCCTTGAGGTTTGCCCATCCCGCACTGGTTACAATCCACACATTGCAGGAAGAGGTTTATTGTGACTTGCCTCAGAACAGGCAGTATCTTCCTCATAAAGATTAAGTTTGTAAATTAATGAAACTTCTGCAACTGATGAAGTCTTTTCAAAATGAGAAGTTGACGAAATCTTTAACATGGAAGCTTGCACACCCTACAATTAAACATCAAGACTTTTTTCCTTTTTTTTTCTTTTAACAAAATTCAAAGAATGGTTTCAAAAACTGATCTGTCAAAAGAAAGACGAGGTAACTGAGCATCTCTGACATGCACCGGGTGTGTAGTGAGAATGCACATAAAACTAGTGTGAACGTGCTTGAGTGGCAGCCTAGTACCCAGGAATTCTCTACTTTCTCACACAACTTGGCACAAAATTTTGTGACATCACCGAATGGCAGGGACCTCATTCGGTGATGTCACGACATTTCGCACCAAGTCAAGTCAAGAGCGGGAGGAGTACTAGGCTACTTGAGTGGGATTTGTGAGTACTCTGAAATAACTACAAATTAAGCTACTGACAGTTCCAGGTATACTTTGGAGTTTTCCCCTCAACTGCAGGCTTTTTATTTTTCCAATAATTTGCATGAAGTAAGTAAGGTCAGTGGGTCATGCTGATGCAATTTTACAAAACAATTGCAGAGCTCAGTGAGAAAAGGGATGAAGATGTCGGCGCCAAACTTAACACTGGTTTTCACACAATACATTGATTTCGTAAATTAAATGCACCATAAATAGTTTCTTGAAGACTTAAAAAAGTTGACACCAGAATGCCCAGGAACTGAACCCAATGACTGTTGCTATGGTGAAAATCTTGGAAACACAAATTGAATGTGAACAAAAATTGGGCTGATGAAAACAACCTTGTAGGCAAGAATTCTCACTCATGTCCAATATGCTGTTTTTGACCAGTGTTATGAGTTCTTTTATTTTCATTGGTGGACATTTCTTGTGCATCCAAGGAGCTGGTACAGTGACATATTGAGTAATAAACAGATGTGTGAGTACCTTTAATGATCTAACAAATCCCTGGGGCATTTATTAATAATATGTCTTGTGGGGTGTTTATTGACACAGGGAATTACAGTAACATTTATCCAGTTCCTGTAAAGAAAGTCTGCAAAACAAAACTTCAAATTACTTCAGTTCAAGTTCCATGCAATTATCACTGTTCAAATCATCATCATTTAATATCATGTTCATTTCCCTCACAGCTAACCTCATCAAAGTGTTTTAAATTACAATCATGCAATCAGTGAGTTTTTTTTTAAAGAATAAGCATTTACAGTATTTGATCATTTTATGGTATTAACTAACACATTTATCGATAAATATATAGGTATATTTTTATCAATTTAAATATATTTTAATACATCAATAAATAAGTTTAACACCACTGAGAAGATATTTAGATTTGCTGTACATGCACAACAAGGCAAACATTTGTCTGCTTTACCCTTCTCTACATGTAAGTGTGACAACTTACATCTGCATGTAAAAGTAGTGTTGTTACACTGACTGCAAAAAAGCAATCTTATCTGAAATATGCAACATAATTATAACTTTTACGCCAGTAATCATAATAATGTTATGCTCGCCAGTTTCTCCTGCCACACTTATGAAAGTGCTTAGTAAAACGTCCCTCAATTAGACTTCTGGTATAGCTACAAACCTGCAGACCCAATAACTGTAACCAAGAGCAATTTCCTCTGCTTCACTCATAACGGAACAGTTATTTCAATCCTCATAAACAGTTTTGAGAATTTGAGTTATCGACACTTCTGAGGAAGCCAAGAAAATTCTTGAATGCACTTGCATAGCGCTAGTACATTCATTTGCAGTACTTCTAGACCTCAAGAGTGCATGGTTATCTTATAGAACATGGAATGCCCACTTCTATTTGACGAAAAGGTAACATTTCACTTTTTTAAAAAGCTATTTACATACTTGTATGAAGACACTGAGAACAAAAGGCCACTGATCCACGATACAACCTAATTACACAGTACTGCTACAAGTCATATTAATAATTATTAATGATAAAATTATTAAATCAATAAAATAATAAATCAAAATAAATATGAATATAAATAAATATGAATAATATTAATATTAATTAATACCTTACATGGAAATTACTAATTTACTAGTATCATCTTGAGGCAGGTTTATGAACAACAACCAAATCTCCTGCGAGTTGTTTTCATACTAGTTGAAGAAGTCCACCTTTCTTTTTGTGGATGGAAAACTTCCACGCTGTTAAGATAATCCATCCCATTACACCCACCAACGACAAACAAAAGCCCATCAACAACTGCTGTTCCCACACCACTACGAGGTTCTTTCATTGGTGCAACTATTGTCCATATGTCAGTTTCAGGATTGTAAATTTCCACGCTTTCTAAGCTCTGCTCATTGCAGCCACCTACAACAAACAACCGACTGTTAAGAACTGCCACACCGACCATAGATCGTGGAGTTTTTATAGGCGAAACTAGCTGCCAGGTTTTCGACTGACTGTTGTAACGTTCTACAGAAGACAGGTCTGACACACCATCATATCCACCTATAAAAACAAAGAAGGATGCATTTATTTACTTACAAAACCTTGACCAAGGTGGACATTATTTTGTCATAACAAAATGCAAAAGGACTTGTCTTGAATTCTGATTAGACAGTCAATCTCCACTCTTGTAGGCAAATTAACAGAAGTGTTCACACTTTTGCATGATGCATAGTAAGTACTAGAAGTGTGAATCAATGGTTGCAAGACCACCTTTTAGCTTCAACACTGAAGTGCAGAAACATACCTACAGCATAAAGCTGACCATTTAGCGATGCTACCCCAAGCATGCTTCGTTCTGTGGTCATTGCAGTGATCATGGTCCATTCTTGAGTGCGCGGATTATACCTCTCAACTGTGTTGAGAGTTGTCTGTCCATCATATCCACCCACGGCATACAAAAAGCCATCTAAAACACCTACACCCAGGCTACTCCTGTGTTCAATCATACTGGTGGTAGCTTTCCACATGTCTAAGCTGGGATCATAACATTCTACCTGCAAAAGACAAATTTGTACTAAATGAAACATGTGAGTTTTACTTTTTTTTCACAAATTTCTTTACAATACACAGTAAAAAATAGTATATATTAAATAGATCCCTAATTTTTTTTTCTCTTCAGGAATGCTTCTTTTTTTACACAATAAAAAACAGATCCCTTAATTTTATTTATCTTCAGGAATGCTCATTTTTTACACAATAAAAAACAATACCGTATATCAAATAGATCCCTTAATTTTTTTTACCCTCAGGAATGCTATATTTTTTCTACAAAAAAGTGCTCCATTGTAGAGGTTACCATGCTAATGACATCAATTCCAGACTTAAACAATGAGCAAACTTAAAACAACCTGTAGGTCATTAAGTGATACTGTTTTGCGCTTCTAAATTTCAGTTGGTGTTTTTTCATGATCCCTAAACTACTACCAGAGCCATATTTTTCAATTTGAGTGTTGTAAAACCAAAACCAAAGAAATCACTCTCAGCCTGGCCAATCACAACAGACAGAAACAACACAATGAGCCAATTAAAACTCAAAGCAAATAAATGTAACTCGCGTCAAGCAGAGAAAAATGCATGACAGCAAATCAGAATAACACTGGGTTTGGTTCTACTTCTAGCTGGTAAGATTTCAGTGGCGTGAGTTTTTTTCAAGAAATCCGTGAGAATGTCAGCAAATGCATAATTCTTTCAACACTCAATTAAAACTAAGTTAATGATTCATTCAGCTTCAATCTTGGGCATAGTCTATATAGCATGAAGTGATTACTAAACAAGCGAGAAAAGGCAAATTTTTCATCCAACAGTATCAAATACAGTATATACACTAATACACTACCATGGTAGTACAAAACAAATTTCTAATAAAATAAAATAAAATATAAAATGTAGCATCCCAACCCAGTGCATTTAATGCTACGCTTTAACCTACATCCAAATTCGTGGCAGGTAAAAACAGTACGGAAAAGAATTGAATTAAAAAGTAAATCAAAATATTTCTGAAGTTTAATTACCTCTCAAAAAGCTCCAATTAAGATGAACAAATTACCTGATTCAAAGCAGCAATTTCATCTGATCCTCCCACAACATACAAAATGCCTTCTAAAATGGCTGCACCCAGACCTCGACGTGGTGTCAACATAGGTGATATTTCACACCACGTGTCTGAGGAAGGGTTGTATTTTTCCACAGTATTGACTGTATTTCGACCTAGGATAAGATGGACAAACATGTGCATGTAACTGGGGATTGTACTCCTTGGTTGAGTTTAAATTTCACATTAATTACTGTCATTTAACTAATTTTGTTTAGGGGTGACTCCACATCAGCTGTTAAATTGCATATTTACAGATTTAAATGGAAATGCAGCACAAATTCAGACACTGAATTCAGGGTTCGACATCTCCACTCACCCGGTCGCCTGAGGCGCGTACAAATCAAGCGGGGCTAGTAAATATTGTGTGTTCGGTAGTCCGTGGGCAAATAGAATCTTGCGGTTTTTTTTTTAATATACCATAAAAACTCACTGGAACACACTGGAACCACATTGTGAAGTTGTTGTTATTCTTGCTAAAAACTGTTCTAAAACAAAACAACCTCAGAACCATGGTGTATACAGTATTTCACTCATGGCTCAGTCTTTCGTGATCTTTTGCACATCCATTGCGACTGTTTCACTGCACATACTTAAATTGGTAACCACGAAACCTCCAGCTTTTATCACCAGGTTACTAAGTTAGGCAAGATAGTTTATGTTTGTCTCTTTCAAGTAAATTGGGATTTAAGTGGGCACAAAAAGCCTCTAATAGTATCCTTAAAGTTACAAGGTCTGTTAAAATTCAAACATTTCGAAAGCTAAGCCACGAATTTCAGACCTGTTTTACCTAACTCTCGTAAACGTTACGTAACATTTCTCACTCGATCGCTGTAATCAGAATTTTTTTCCTTCAACTTGTTTACAACAATGGGCTTAAAGATTGCAGCAAATACACCACTGTCACTTAGCTATTAAAGCTTAAATTAAGGTCATTCACAGTCTTTAGCTCTACTGCCAGGGTCTAGGAGATATGGGTGAAGAAAGACATTGGTAAGGAACCTGGGAGACTGAATTGTGCCGTGGGCTAGTAGATTTTTGAAGCTCACTTGCCCAGTGGCTAGTGACTCAACTTAACAGATGTCGAACCCTGGAATTTCTGCAGTGCTAAATCGAATGCAAACAATGGAGTATGCATGGTAAATTACAATGTACATGTATCAATGTATATATGAAAGTAATTTACAGCAAGAACACCTAGACTTAACTAAAGTGCAGAAGTGTGCCAAATTGAACTTGGCAATACATTGTAAGTGAACCAAGACCCAAATAAACACCAGTTTCAAATAAATAGCAGGTCTCCCAGGTTGAGTTTTTAACAAAGGTCCCACAGATTTGTCCGTCTACCCTGGGCGGTGGGGTGGGCACTCATGTGTATGAATGACAGCGAGGTGCAAAGGCCATTTTGGGGGTTAGAAATGAGCCATTTTTTACCTTTTTTGGGTTAGAAATTCTCTGGTGGACTTATTTTGGGCAGAAAGCTTTTGCCAGGACTTTTTTAGGGACGATAAACAGTGTAGTTACCTCAGAGATCTCAATTTTATGTCAAAGAATGGTATTACATTCATTTACAAACGTAATAATAATTATTAAACTACATGCAAAGGGACATTTCTAGGTAATGTCCTGGGTCTTTTCAGTTTAAGCCTATTGGATTGTTTTTGGGTATAAGAATTTGGCGTCATTTGCATCTCCTAAGCACTATTATTACTCAGTAATATACATGTACCTCAGCTCCCCCTAGGCTATCCACATCCCCTCTTTATATAGACTGTGAAGTGAGTGAAACTGATACATTGTTCTGGTGTACCCCACGGGGGTATTCCTTTATATGGCTTATATGGGGATGTGCTGCTGGACAGGGTATGGTTTTTGGCCTCTTTGTCCTCAACAGGGAACATAATTTTTACGTGTCTGTCCTATACAGGGTATGTATTTTGTCATTTGTCGCAAACATGAACCTCAAATAAAAATGAAGGGTGTTGCCCTAGACAGGGTAGGTATTTAAGGATATTTTAGGGTTTTACTAAACAAGGTCAGGGTTTCAACCCACAGCGGCAATGGGGTGGGGGGGGGGGGGGTGTACCATGGTAGTTCATGAACCTAAGTCAGTAAACCTATTGATCAATGAAAAACAGTCACAAAAGGTCAGAATCAAATGAATGCTAGACCTAAAATAAATTGCTGGTACCTTGGTACACCAAGGGTGTTTACTTAAAACATAACCTGATAGATCCAGCATTTATTTCAACCTGGTGTTTATTCAGGGTGCAGTATTTATCTGAGAAAATAGGGTATTTTTTAGTTTGTTGTCTCATAGACAATAGCCCTCAGCAAATGACGAGAAATCTCATGGTACTGCAAACACTTCTTACCAGGACTAGTTTCTCCACCAACCACATAGATCCATTCTGCTTGACCGTAAAGCTTGCGTGGCCTCAATCGACTGCGCTGATTCATTTCACTGCGCAACTGAGGGTTCAGGTGGTACATTCTTGCCTCCTCGAAAAGATGGCTGGTGCATTGGTTACTTGTAATAAGGCCATCATCTAAGACTTTTGTCACCAAGAATTCCCAGGCCATCAGAGGGAATCTGATTACCTCAGCTAACTTGGGAACTGTCTCAAGTCTTTCATGCTTGTTGTATTTAACCCATCTTAGGGCAGCTTCATAAACTTCTTCTTCATGGCGCACATACAGTGCATCTTCACTCAGAAATTCCAGAACTTCTTCTAAGGAACATTGAAAGAAATCCT
This sequence comes from Siderastrea siderea, assembly GCA_964030785.1. Lineage (NCBI taxonomy): Eukaryota > Metazoa > Cnidaria > Anthozoa > Scleractinia > Rhizangiidae > Siderastrea > Siderastrea siderea. The sequence goes on from OZ034971.1 coordinate 12,000,844, forward strand.
CTAGCTGTGTAGTTTGGTTAAAATTTCGCATTGCATACTGGTAGGCCGTTTTTCCAAGGGCAAAGCAGCCATGGTTCTCAGCAAACCGTCTTATACCAAGACAATTTGAAGGGTGAAGTTCGCTCTCCAAAAAGCGACAACATTTTTCAACTAAACGCTCAACTTGCAGCAAACTTGCGACAGTTAGAACTGATTGCACATTGTCAACTGTGATTGTCGCCTTCGCAACGTAAGCAAACTCGACAACCATGTAAACAGCCAAAGGATCCAAGCTGTTCAGGTGGATGACTTCCTGTTTGCTCTCCACGAGGTCGCCTGTAAACATGGCGTTGAAATACGGACTAACAGCCGCTAATACGACGCGATGAGCTTTGATCTCTGCGTCAGCGACCTTCAACACTACATCGCAGAGTTCTTCGCGCTTTCGTAGATTTTCCAGAGCTGTAAGAAGTGATTGAGCGTGCTGAAGTCGAAGCATAAGACTTGCAGTCTCGCTGCAGTCCGAAAGAGTACTTCCACAATCTTTGGCGGCCAAAAAAGATCGCTTGATTTTCTGTTTCAAGTCCATGGTTTCCTTAAAACGGCGGACCAAAAAATGTTTCCAAGAATTAATATTTTAGACTCGGAAAATTATATGCTTAAACTGCCCTTAAACTGCGTAAAAGAAGAAGCAGAAAAAGTGGCAAGAGGAAAACAGGAACGACTGACTACCCATGAATCTTTGCAGCATTTTAAAACTAGTTTCAGTCCTTCACTGTCATTACCTGGGATGAAAATCGGGAGGAATCGCGCGAGTGGGTTAAAATTTCCAAAAGAGTCCGGCGAATTTCGGGCGAATGTAAAAGTATTTTACGGTTGACTGCTCCTGAAAGGGAAAACAAACAGACTGTATATAAATTTTGGATGTAGAGGTCCACATGACGCGTAAATAAACCGCACTGGTTCGGTACGGCAAAGGGCTGATTTATTTAATGGCCAATATTTCGGCTAACAAAATTAGCCTTCCTCAGGGCTAGAGCTATACTGAAGGGAAAAAAAAACACTGTATTTACGGCCGGAGAAGCTGGGCTGGAGCCTGATTGAAATGAACGAAAGTTGGAAAAAAATATTTCCTGATTTTTCGTTATCAGTTTTGGAGGGTTCATATAATCTCACGAGGACTCGAGTGTACTTAGAGTCTTTTTTTAGGCTGCTTACGCGTTACGCTATGACGTCTACAAATTGTTACACTCTCACGTGGCTTGGATGACCCCTTCGGTGGGGAAGGGAGTACTTCTCAATTTTTTTTTTCTGCCCAGGTTAAAACTCTTCTCAATTTTAAAACCAAAATATGTGATTTTCCCTATCCGTTTTCAGACCTGACCCATAAGTTGATACCCATTGATTTTCAGACCTAAAATCTAAATCTATAATCATGTTCATACCAGAAAAGCTCAAAACACTTAGCCACTGGAGCCGCACCTCTATGAATGGATCCGGAGACATAATCGGAGGAGGAGACCGTACGTACCTATATCACCAAGTTTAGGAATGGGCTGTGAACAACAGCGTCGTGCGCGCATTCGGTGACAGAAGCATCTTGGATAGAGTATTTTATTTACAAAATAGAGTACCATTGTACGTACCATATCTAAATATTCCGTTTGGCCTGGGACCGTATTTACCCGTGTATTAGTCGATCCCGTGTATAAGTCGACCCCCTATTTTTGATGGCAAAAACTAAGTTTTCTTTATTTCTGGGTAAGAGTTTTCTTGGAAAACTAATCTTGTATTTCTTAGAATTTTCTTTCAAGTACTATGGATATAAGAAAAATCACAGCAAGTTTCAACATGAAGTTTTTATTAACACGCGCACGCGAGCATTCTAGCGGGTTTTAGCAACACGTATATATGCGGGCATTTTATCCATAATTTTTGGAATAGGCTTATAAATTCAAACGTACTAATTTCAAACTAACCTTTCCAAATGTGGAGGGGTGGAAAGGGGCTTTGGAAGACAAGCAAAACACCAAAGAAGCTCAAGAACGTTTGAAAAACGACTCGATAAACAACATAACTTACGCTGCTTAGTAACCTGGCATGATGCCAGGTTAGTAAGCAGCGAAACTTATGGCGTTTGCCCTCGAAGGAAGAAAGTTGTTTTTTTTCAAGCAGATTCATGGCTTTATTAACAGGAACTGTCAGTTCTTTATTTCGAAATGGTGCCAGCGAGTGTCTACAACATTAAGGTTTATATTAAGCAGATAAATCTTAATGCATGTCAACTTGGACTTTCCTGTAGTTAAATAAGTCCTTACCAGTCCAATATTCGTAGTTTAAAGTTTCTTAAGAATTTTACACTTCTTATTCTGTTTTTATTCTTGACTGAGAAGCTACTCTGCTTTACATTATCGCCGCTACCATCATCATCATCGTCATCTTCACCATCATCATCATCATCATCATCATCATCATCATCATCATCGTTGTCGTCGTCATCATCATCATCTGTAAATTCGTCATCACTTTCCTCGCCACCATCAATACGCCAATTTTCAACGTTTCTATATCAATATATCTCATCAATATCGCAACCCAGCGTTATCTGTGTCGATCAAAATTTACAACTAAACACATTGAGACCGGAACGTCTTAAAGTGCATACGATTATCGTTGCCATTTGGTTCCAGCCGTTCCCTTATTTACTTTACAAGGTGGAAGAACATTCTTCGGTTTCCCGGATGAAGGTATCGGTTTCGCTGTTAACTTCCGAACCCTCACTGATGCTACACTCCAAAGCATTTTCTGCTCTTGGATTGGTCGATAAAATAGCTGTGTTGTTACGTTCGTTTACGTTTACGTTAACGTTTAAGTTCGTTTCTTCCAGAGGAAATACGGGAGCTGAATGACTTCTAGATCGCCCGCCTAATTCATTTGGGGGCGGTGTTACTAAAATGTCTATCTCCGAGTTTCTCTCGGAAACAGGTTTCTTTGGACTCACGGCTGGCAAACTTGAAGTGGACGATCTTCGTCTCTTTCCTTTCAATTTTAATCTTGTAACATGCCTTGGGAAAAGGTAAGATCGCTTTCTTTTTGTAGGGTCGAGGAGATCTATTCTGTTGTCAGCGTAAGGCTCTGAGTCCCTGCGATCAGGTAGCACGGTGAGTGTTGAAGAACATCTTGAACGATCCGTTTCGGCGCGAAGTTTTCTTGGAGGAGGCTTACACAACTCGACAATTTTGTTGCACGTTGCAAAGCAGCCTTTCCATATCCGACGGCAATCTCTGTTCATTAGAAGCAGAAAGAAGAACGCAAGGCACAGGAATCCAGGCGCCACGAGGTTTATTAGGGGCAACACTGTGTTGTACCTTGGTGACTTGCAGTTCGTGGAGGTCTAGAAGGAAAGAACAAAAAAGAGGTCTAGAAGTGCATCAAAGAAAGGGAAAGGACTTGTCTAAATTACAAGCATGAACTTGGCTAACATATTGAATGAAGTTGAATGGTGCAGAACGAAGTTTTGGACAAGGGAGCGGGAGCCCGGGAGAAAATGGGGAGGGGGAGGTGTACGGGAAGCGGGAGAAGAGGCGGCGGGAAGCGGGATTCTCAAGGTGACGAGAAGAGGGAGAATAGGGAAAACTATGCAATATTTCGCAATCGAAAAAAGCAAAGGGGCGGGAGCCAACAAAAAAAAGGGGCGGGAACCGGGATTAAAACGTACGGGAGGCGGAAAGTTCAAACTCTCCTGTGCCCCCTTTCGTTAGGCATTTTTGCCGGCGTCAAGGAAAAGATATATTTTACTCTGCATGAGCAGAGACGCCTCACCTGCAGACAATGAAAGTAAACTTCAGTTTCGTGGATAAAATTTCTGACGCGGTAAATGATGACAGTGTTGATTGATAGAACTACGCCCACTAGCAAGAGCATCACGACCGCCATGCTCAGGAACTGTCGCTCAATTCGCCGCATGGAAACTCGTTCTTCTCTCGCGCGGATCACGCGTTTAGTTGAGTCCAAACGAGCCTAGGAAAAATAGGTTAACAGTAAGCTCGTAATTTGCAAGCTCCTCTCTTAGCGGGGATCGCCGGGAGAAGATGCTATTTATTCAGTTGTAGCTACTGGGGCATTAGCTGATATTTGAGTTGGCCATCATAGTCTTTTGACAGCTGTTTTTTTTTTCTTTCTTTATAAGAAAGCGCAGTGTGTGCGAGAGGGCATACAGCACGTTTTTCTTTCCCCTCACTCTTACTCCATTGCGTTCTCGCTCGCCAAATTCTCGTCGTTTTTCATTCGTTCGCACGTTTGACGATTTTATAAGAAAAACAGAAGGTATCTGAAAGGGCTATGGCCATGGGTGCTTGTCAGGTCCTATTGCTTTGTTTTATTTTTTTGCTTCGGTCATATCTTGATGTTAACTGTTTTCCACACACAGTCAGAACTGCTACGCTTTAGACTTCTCTCTTATTATGACCAGGAGAAGGAAAGGAATATCAACTGTTGCTATTACGGCTGTTATGGACACCAACTCGTGATCCGAAAGTTTTTAATGTGAAAATAAAAATAAAATAAATAAATAAATAAATAAATTAATTAATTAATAAATACTCAAGTCAAATTACAGCGAGACTAGCAAAAGTGTGACCACTTTGAAAATAAGAAAAAGAATACAGTCAATACATACATATGGTATTGAAGCAGATTAGTGTGGGATAGGGTATAGAAATCAGAGAGCTTTGGTGTAGAATAGGGTATCATTTTTCGAGAATTGGAAACTGACCATTTAGTCTTCAGAGAAGCGTTTCTTTGGCCTCAAATAGGAATTAATTCTAGTCGAGTCTAAGATAGGAACTGGATTTGTGGCGTCTAGTCTAGTCCAAATTCAGCTGAACATGGTCTGGTATAGGTTAGGGCTTTTAAAGTACCCCACCCATAAATTACAGAGTTGCTCCTCCCGCTCCCAATTAACACCTGGTTTACTTGCATGTGCCCTTGAACTGGTTTTATCCGTTTTAATTTGATAGTCGATCGCTCAAATTAAACTTTTGTTTGAAATTTCTATCTGTTCATCATTAACTCGCTCAGTACCTTTCTCAGATGCCATACAATGGACCACAGCAAACACAGTGACACAGCTAGCGTGACCTGCATGGGTAGCGTGACAGCAAAGTAAGTCACTTTAGAGCTCTCAGTTCCCGCCGCCATGAGATCCACAAACAGAAACCGGTATCCAGGAGAAGCGAAGAATAGACAGCCGGCCACAATGACCGCAGGCCCAAGCCAACATAATACAGACTGCATTAAGTGAAATTTTATTGGATGTTTGAACACTCCTCGTCTGTCGTGAACGATGACTGCGTAAGTGTTTGCAATGAAACACATGGCCCAGAAAGAATGCGCCAATCCAAAGTAATGCGACGTGGCTCCTGGAAAATAAGTCATAAACACAAAAGAAGTCAGCTAATTTCCATTCATGTCAGAGTGTGGTGCAGAAACCGTATTTGATAAAAATCACACAAATTAGACCTCCGTAATAACTGGGAAAGTGAGCGACATTTATCTTCTGCAGGCTAACGATCTCCTGGCCGGGGACTAGATTAGATTTAGTCCCAGGTGGGGTACTCCGAATTTCAAGTGACGGGGATGATCGAAGGATTTTTTTGGGTTTGAAAGTTTTGATTCCGGGATTTTTTTGGGCAGGAAAATTTTGCAAGTATTTTTTTGGGTCGCTTGATATAAGTAGGGATTTTTTTGGGTATTCAAAACAATCTGAAGATTCGTGGTAGTACCCGCGTATCCCGGCCGCGTAGTTCTGTCAATAAAGTACAACCAAACTTGTTCTTGCCCAGGTGGTCTTGTTTAGAGTTGTCATTCATAATGTCAACCTCAAAAAGGGAAAAAGTCCTGTGAATGAGGTTGTCATAATATTATTGTTGAAACAGAAGATGTTCTTGGGTGTCCCTAGTGTTGTTAGAATGACTACCAGATGAGGAAAAGATAAAATTAGCTGGTATCATGAATATAAACAAACACAAACATTCAATTTCTAGTGGGTTTTTTCGTGTTATATCATTTCAGCCTTTCTGGAATTTTTTAAGGCTGGGTGATTCGGCATTGGATTTTTTGTAGGTTAATTTTTGTTCCAGGGTTTTTTGGGGTTTTGTTGGAAGCCCTAGGGATTTTTCTGGGTCTTGATTTTTGCCCCCATTCGATCATCTCCGTCATTTGACACTTGGAGTAACCCCCCCTGGGGATTTAGTATAGGCCTGGTACGTCAGTGCTGAATGACGCAGTGCACATGCTCTTTATGTCACTCTAGAAACTCCTTACCAGGGTCTTCGCACTTGAGTTTAAGGCATATTTTCCTTGTTCCCATCCAAACAAAAACTGTCCTGAACTAAATTTAGAAAGAAAATAAATCCAGCCGTCTAAAAGCGCATAGAGAAAAAAAATTCTTGAATCTTTTATATATTAACACCGCTGACCACTTTTAGCGTTTTTCAGCACTGTCTCCTAATATGCCTCATCGCATGAAGACTTGACCAAAACTCTCAACTGTGATTGGTTATTAGCTGTTTCTAGCTAAGCCCAGCTACTTCGTTTCTGTTGTTTGTGTATTGTTCTCTCAACACTTGCTGCAAATCCTTAGCGAGAGGTGCTACATCGCCTTCCAACAAATATCGCAACAATTTGCCTCCACCACACAAACGAACACAAGAACAACACTTGAACGCATGGGCGCGTCGGTCAGCCAGGCCCATGTTACACTTTATTTACTCACATAAATACTCCAGTATTACAATAATTCTAAGCGCGCCACAGCCGGACACGTAAACCCCCCAAAACCAACTATAAAGCGGCTATAACATGAATATCGAATGACACAATGCTATTTAAGCATTACACACGAGTAAAGCTGATAACAAAAATCACGCTAAGAGAACAACTGAAACTAAATTTCACAAAACCAAGTTGACGCGGCGAGGCTGACGGTAGAATGACATGAATAACTCAACGGTTGCTATTTCAAACCCGCGAACCGCGATCCTTAGCGCGCAACACTCAAACCCACTTCTCTGTTCGGTAAAATATTAATTTATGTCAATTCGGATTATCACAAATTATGCATGGTTCAATTTTGCCTGTTACCATCCCCCCCCGGGCAACCCCCGGGACAAGTCCAGCCCTTCGGGCCCGGGGGTGGGGAATTGTTTGAAACGGTTTTGTCCCGGGGGTAGGGGGGCGGGGCAAATCGAAAATAACTTCTCGTTTTTCTTGTGAAGCACGTCACTTGCTTATCACTTCTCAGTTGACACACTGTCGCCGGACTGCGTAGAGAAGACTGCCTATTTCCAGGGAAAATTTCTAGAATTTGTAGCAGACTGGTTGGAGAAGAATATTCTCTCGAAATTTAAATCTGTATTCAAAGGCATGTTTATTATAAATTGTTAAACGAAGGTGCGTTTGATGCGTCCTCGAATGGATGGCGTTCATCACAAACATAGAAATATTTCTTCACCGTATTTGTATGAAACAGATGCACGGCTTTATATTAAACAGAAATCTCAGTCCAGTGTTCTTGTGAAACAAGCTAAGAAAAACACCTTTAAAATGCTGTCGTCAATTTGCTCACCGGACCTCTATTGTGCATGTGCTATATTTAGAATAAAACACGCGGTGAAGAACATTTCTTTACTCACCAGCCGAATGCCAGTGCAGTTAGACTTTTTTCTCTAGCTGTTTTCTTTTTCAATGTAGTGTCAATGGTTTTTAATACTATGTAATATCCTTCGTTCAGTAAACTCTAGAAAAGCGCTTAAGTTCGTGTCAAAACGTCTGGTTGTGCTATTGTACGGAAATCAATTTTGAACACAAAACAACGTATTTGTGGTCGATGAGGAGTCCCGGGGGTGGGGAATTGTCTCTTTCTGCGTGCCCGGGGGTGGGGAATAGACCACCAAGTAAGAAAAAAACTGCAAATCCCCGGGGGTGTGCCCGGGGGGGGATGGTAACAGGTAGAATTGAACCCTGCATTACATTTATTTATTGAATGTGCGGGTAGCTTATCGCTTAACAGAAGCGCGTGTAGACGCTTCTTGCCATTTAAATTGACAAAAGTCGTTTGTTTTCAATATTCTGTGATAAGAAGTTAGGAATTTCCAGGTTTGAGATAATTTAAACGTAATGAAGTTATCATTAGCTGTTCAAATTACCTTGAAGTTTAACAGCCAGAGAAGAGTGGCCAGTAGGTTGCCAATAGAGTTGCTCGCGGCAGAAGGTCTTTCCAAGCCCAATGCGTATAGGAATCATCTTGCAGCAAGCTAAACGAAAAACAAATAAGCTAAACATTACTATGACATGAAGAGCCAACATGATTCTACGTGTTATAGATAAACAGTTTACTACTAACACTACGGCGGCTTCAGCAGGACATTATTTGGTTATGGATAGCCAGATACATTGATCATTCATCAGCGCCACACCATCAGGTCTCCAAGCACCAGAGTCTCTTTTAAGCATATTCATGTGAGTAAATAGAGCTCTTCCTCTGCCACGGTGCCCGTGTGTAGGATTCCATAACATGAGCTAATTGGCTAATGGTTTTTGGGCGCCCTCTGCAGTGGTCCGCCAGGCCAAGTCTTCTGCTTGCAACATTGTCCCCGACTTTCGTCAGATTGTCGTAGGGCTCGAGATTCGAGTTGTGCTTCAACTCGTGACACTTAATAAAGCATCCTCCTATACCAACTCTATGTCATCCATCTCCACTAAGTACCGTTTTAATAACGCGTGAAATAAGAACAAACAAGCCGCGATATATACGTATAGTTATTAATTTGCAGAGTGAAAACCCCCGTATGGTAGTTACTCGTACAGCCCCCCCCCCCTCCGAAAAACATGCTTTACTATCGTGAGCGCGCTCATCCTGTAACACCTTTTGTCATAGTTTTCATTGTCACTCACGCACTCACGCAAAAGGTTATGGATATATTGTATACCTTAAGTGGAGCTAAAGGCTATGAAGACACCCCTCCCTCCCTCCTCCATGTCCTATCTCCACAAACTATGTGACTAGTACTTACCGAGTAGAATACAGCAGACCATGATATGAAAACGAAGAACGTGAGGAAACTTGCGTCTGAAAAGGAAAGTAAATAGAATGAAGGAAATTTCATAATAGCATCCAGGAGTCTTTGTTTCCTATCACAATTTATTTTAAAAAGTATTTGTACTAACTGAGCTTAAGTGACATCCTTCTTTGTCAGTCACAGCAAATTCAAACAATGTAATGGACCAATTAGATCTCGAAGCAAACAAATTGCAACCGACACGAAGCGCGGGAAAACATAAATTCGAGGCAAACTCACAGGAAAAACATGCAACCGATGTTAAGCATACGAAAAAGTTACCGGCGGAGGTAAGCGCGGGAAAACATGCAACCGGTTCAAAGCAGTAAAGCAATTTACGGTTGGTTCTGCTTTGCTCTGGATTGGTTGGAGGACGATGAAAGTAACTGCAGTACCAAAACGTCCAAGGTAGCTAAGCACCCCCCCGGGGGGGGGCTCTCCCTTACATGGCCTACACAGGGATATGCCGCTAGACAGGGTATGGCTTTTGGCCTCTCTGTACTGAACAGGGTATATAATTTTATGCAAGTCTATCCTAGACAGGGTGTGGTTACACGATTGTCGTCTTTAATTATGGTCTATACAATAAGTATTCAGCGATCCCAGATCAGAGACGTTTTACAGTCTTAGTTATGTAAAACAAGAGAGTGTGTATTCCAATCATTTGTCCTACTCGGGGACCTAAAATGAAGAGTGTTATCCTAAACATCCTTGGTACTTTAGTCTTTTTTTGTCCTAAACAGACCCTCCAGGCACCCCTACACCCAAACATGGGTCAAGTGCCCCCCCTCCCCCACCCCCGGGCTAAGCACTGAGCAAACCTAAACCGGAGATTACTTTGAGCAGTTTGTTGAAATCCGTTAGATGCGTGTAGTATTGTAAGACTTGAGCCAATGTACTTACAGGTTCCTAATGCTGGCCCAAGTGATGAAAGTGATAACTGTCGCGATGAGAACTAACCAAAATCCCACCACTACAACACCATAGTACACCTTCTGGGTTAAAGGAGACTGTGTGGTCCAGGCACAAGGTGGTCGACATTGGCCGCTTTCTTGATCGAGGACTAGGGGCGAGTTACATTCGACCGGTAGACCTGTTGGTACATAAAGAAATTTAGAAAAACACCTAGTAGCATTCAGCGACCATGAGACTAGCAAAATACGGCTTAGTAAAAAAAAGAAGCTCAACCAAAGATAATTTGTTTTCACCTCGACTAGATGTCTGGTTTAAATTGATTATCCCTTCACTTTTTGCCAGAGTGGTTCTGTAAAAGCAATAAATCGTAGTGTAAGTGTAAACACAAATAACTTTTCGCCTATGCATGTACACTGCATGCAAAACAAATTTGTTTTGCAACCTCCAAAGCAACGCTATAGTTAGACTGGATCGTGCAACGTTGTCGAAAAGGTTTGAAACATGTTCCCTCTCCCTTTAACACTTCCCTCATTTTTAACATGCAAAAACTAAACGCAAAGTTTTCTGCAAATTACCGGGTTTTTTTTTTGCAAATTTACATAACTTTTCCTTTATGCTGTAATATTTCCTTCTACTTTTATTTCTATAACAGGATAATCTCAAATCTACATCCTTCTTTTACAGCCTTTATTGATCTGGACTTCATCCGACCAGCTTCTTACGTAACTGATTAATGTGAGGTTCCGCGTGTGTGATAACGAACAACAATCTATGGCCCCTGCAGACGCATGCGTTGTAGAGCCAGAAGGCACGGTACTTCGTCATCATTCAGTTAACGGCTAAACAAGTCAAAGTACACCGAAGAAAACCTCTGTGTTTTTATGCCAGCTCAGGGCAAGAGAATCACTCTTTTTACATGAAAATGACGACGAAGGATGATGAAGGATAAAGCGATTTATAAAACAAAGTTTTCCAACCGAGTTTAAATACAAGTTTATTCGATATTGTACTTCAAGTGTATGAAGACGATCTTCCTTTCAATTCTAGGAAACGTGACATACATAACAATATCGATCTTCTTTTTAAGAAATAGCTGGAAACCTGTCGTATAGCTGGAAAACTACCATCTTCACTTTTCTTTTCAGCTGCGACAAAATCGAATTATTCGTGGTTTTCCTTTTCTCAGCCTAGCCATTCCGTTTTGGCAAGGAAAGATTGACGTTAGGAAGCTACTTTCATTCCGGTTGCATAAGATGTGTGCTCTTTCGTTTCGTATAAATCGAAACAGCTCTGCCTATAAAAGGTAACAGAATTACTTCCTTCGCCGTCGTTTGCCGATTGTGGGCCGGTCCGTCAGACACTCGAAGATGGAAGACGAAACTGTCTTTCAATGGGTTTTCATTTCCTGTGGGAAATTAACTGAAGAGCATCCCCTGTCATAAAAATATACGGACACTAAACACGGTTGTGTGTCCCAATTATGGAGGTGTCTGTAATACAGGCCCCATGCGGTTCAAAAGTTGGATAGCGCAATCCACCGGATAAATCACTATCCAGTGGATAAGTGTTAGGGAAACCAATTGCGTTATCCACTGGATAGTGATTTGTCCGGTGGATAGCGCTATCCAACTTTTGAACAACTGGGACCAGAGGTAGAGTTCGTATGAATTTTGGTCTCTTTCGGAGCAAGCGAACTGTTCCTCGTAGAGAGGTGTCTATTTTTATAAATGCGTTCAGAATCCGGGGAGGTGGTAATCTGTAAAGTTTTGGTGGGGGTCTGCCACTGAAACTCTGAGACCCTTACCCTTTACCAGACCATGTTCAGCTGAATGTTGCAACCCTATTCTAGACTAAACCCCCAAAAACCTTCCGAGTGTCAATCTCTTGTTTCCCGTTTAAATGATATTCTATTCTAGACGGCAAAACTCTCTGATTTCTATACTCTCTCTCACACAGAACTGGTTGCCAAACCATACCCTTTACAGCAGCACTCACCCATATAACTTATATATGGGAGTACGCCCCCTCCCCCCCCCCCCCCCCACACACACACTCCGGGCGGGGGTTCGGAAGGAAAGGCTCGACTTTATCCGTATACCGCGGAAAATTATCATAGGAAATCGCTTCTACGTCATTGTGCGCAACCAAAACTAACATCAGTGTTTCACCTTTCGATTGACCTTACTTGGGAGTAGAAATGCATATGCATAGAATGACCTCTTCAAATAGAACTTAGAAAAAAATATCCGGATATTTTGGAGAAATCAAGAGCAACATTTCAGGACTCATGAAGACTCTTCCACTGGATTAGTTAAAAGAAGATTAAATTTTCCTTTAATGTAAATCGCAACGCCCTCTTTTCCCCTGAATCAAAATGTTTTGTGTACAAAATGTTGAAATTTTCCAAGTCGGCGAATTGCTGTTGTATAGATACCAAAAACAAAATGAGCCTTTCTGATTAACATATTTATCGTTCTAATAAAGGCTATATATGTAAAGCCGTATTTTTAAACAGTACCTAAAAAAATTGATTTTTTTTATAACAGATAAATCAAGAGTTGAATTTTTGTAAAAAAAAAAAAAAAAAAAAAAAAGTTAATGACATTGTTTCACATTTTTAAACGTTTTTGTTGAAATTTGGTTGCTGGTTCAATAAACCTCCAATAGTGAAAAATGCATTTAATAAATAAACGCCGGGCCCCGAAAAAACGCCGGGTTCGAATAAACGCCGGGTGTAAAAGGCCGAGTTTTAAATAAACGCCCCCGGCGTTTAATCGAGAAAATACGGTATTTCAGAAAAAAAAAGCACGTGACACGCGCCCTGATTTTCGAATTCGCTGACTTTCTCTCCATTTTCTTTTACCGAATTTCATTCCAGGGCCATGATTCCCATAGCAAGATGCATGACAAATAAACCTTTTCACCTTTTCAAGTTCAGAGCTTGCTGGTAATCATTTAGTATAAGCAGTGTATATTGAGATAGTTAGAACATTTTAGAGATATTTTTCGAGCCATTTAGTACTGTTTTAAAGAGTTTCCAGATAATTATAACTAATTGCGGCTCATTCAAGCCTTTTCTATCGTATTCGTTTGAGAAATGTTGGCATTAGATGAACAAGAGATTACAATTATTCCCTCCCAGTCCCATCAGACCGTGACTCCGTCTTTTTCGTCACCCACTGACAAATCTCTATCAGTCAGTTAGTTTAAAAACCGAGCTGAGAAACTTTTTGAACACAAACTCTGGTTTGACCTTTTCTGAGACAAAGTATATCAAGTTTCAGTTATAAGATGCGATGTGAATTTCATTTTGGTCAGACGTGACGAGAAGAATTCATTTGCTACAGCTTCAAAAACAAACAAAAAAAACAAAAAGCACCACATCAAAGAAATGAACGACAAACACATGCATACACAGCGGAATCCTCACACTAAAGATTCGTCCACAAGCTAACACAGCAGTCGTGTGACCTTAAGCTGAGGTTTTCAAGTCTTACGCCACGTCAAAGACGAAATTGAACCAACAGGCAACTAAGTTTCAGTTTTTAACAAGCTTCAGTGCTTTTATCGCAAAAGAGTCACTGAGGCAGCCAGAACTAATAACGTATAACATGCTGTACAAAGCCATACAAGGATTCCAGGAAGACCGCTGTATCGTTGAAGTGACGAACACCGGCAACCATGAAAATTACTGAATGAAGGACAAATAGCGTCTACCTACCCATTCAAGTTGGAATGTGGCGGGTGATCCGGCTGAAAGACGTAGAATATTGTTGGTAATGTAACAATTGTCACTAGTACCAAGTGAACAGCATAATAAGGAAGATTTCGCCGAGGAATCTTCAGCGATTTAGAACGCGCTTGCTTGTTTGACGAAACGGTTTCCATGTTAATTGATGGAATAATATTTCGGTATGGCCTTTGCTACTCGCCAAAATATGTTTATCGATCACGAACGAACAAACATAAAATACGGAGAGATAACAAACAAAGGTCAAGTATAATTACAGTCAATTCTAGCAGTGACGACTACAAAGTTCTGAGGGCTGATGTAATTTTATCCCTCTTTAGGTGCCCTGTTTACACAAAGGTGTCCTATTCAGACAAAGGATTGTGTTTTTGACAGTTCAGACGGAAGTGTCAAAAATATTCTATTAATAAAACAGAAATAATACTTATGATAAATAGGAAATGTCAACCAGGTTATCTCATCGCTTTGATCGAGGGTTTTCAAGGTCGCAAAACGCAAGCAGAGAACAAAGAATCACCAAAACTAGGCAAAAGGGAAGAAGATAGTCTGTTTACACAGGCTAGGAAAAACATGACTCGTAATTATTCTGCTCAGTGATACGCAATTTCCGGTAAACCATCACTGCATCATTTTTTATAGTTGAAAGAGCGCGTCACACACGCACGTTTCTCACCTAGGGAGCCTTTCAACATTTGTAGGAAAGAAAATCAGTAGACCCACACAGAGATTTAGGTATTTTAATTACAATAGAGTAACTATTCTATTTAGAAGAAATCTTTTGTCTTGATAAAATCGAGGTATTGGTTCTGCTCAAACATAACGCCCTACCCTTAAAAGCAGTTTCACTTGACCAAATAGTGACGTCAGATGAATCTTTATCTACAAGCCACCCGCAGATCACGTACATATTGACCGTAAAAAAATCCTCAGGTATAACTGCGAGGAAGAGCTTTGCGCGCATTGAAAAAAATAGGCAGAGAGCTATGCGTCTTTTGTAACGATAGCCACAAAGGCGACCACATTATAGCCTGCGTAGCAAGCGTTTCCGTAGGTTTTTCCGCCCGTGCGAGACATTTTTCGCTTTTTGGCGGCTCCTCCATTAGTGTTGCGCCCGCCCCAATTTTCTCTCCGCCGAAAAGCGAAAAATGCCTCGCACGGGCGGAAAAACCTACGGAAACACTTGCTACGCAGGCTACCCACATCACAGTGGTAGTGGCCTGTGAACAGGCTCCGGTAGGAGATAGGCGACAAGCAGAGCGAGGGGAGACTGGGGAGAGACTCTCTCTCTCTCCTCTTCCCCACCCCTTTCTATCTCTTCGCTCGTTCTCGCCCTTTTTTTGCTTCGCCCCTTCACCGCGTAGAGAGCCTCAATACCTTTTTCGTATGTAAGGTTTATTAAGTACCTATTTACAAATAATATAAAGTTCACAAACTATTTTAAAAGTTAGTGTTTACTTGTACAGCCAATTTTCTCAAAACTCCAACTTTTTAAAAGTAACAATATTAACTAACATTAACCAACTGAAGTGATATTTACAATAATCATACAAAACGTTTCGGGTGGCGAAATTACAACTGCTTGACTACCTTCTAAGTGACCTGGTGTAGGCTCTCGGGTTGGAAAGGGTAACCGGTTGGTGGATACGTGGAGTTTTCGCCTGAACGGACCGAACGGGAACCTTTTTTGCGCTTTCAGTATACGAAAGGGTAGGGAAATTTGTTATGTTAGCGTTTTAAAGGGTCGCCAAAATACACCTTATACTGAAAGAGGTAGCAGCTAAATTTAAGTTCTAAGAAGGAATTACGACGTCAATGTACAAGAAAGCTTGGAGCCTTCGAGCGAGTAAATCCCACGAGAATCTCCTGTTTTTGGCTTGTCTTTGAGGTACAAAATAGGAGCAGTTTTTCCAGATGTATGGAAACGCTCCCATTTCGGACAAATAATTAGCACATAAATGGGTAAGGGTTTGAACCTCGTCAACCTCAGGGGAAGGCTCTCAGTTCAAATATGTTGAGTACTTCATTGAAAGTGAAAACGATGACGCGAGAAGGATATTTTCATTCGAGTGATTATTGATATACGGCAGTGAAGCTTACAACTGAAACTAAACGAGTACTCAAAGCTTCATTTCTTCACTCAGTGTTTTCTTTTCTTTCTTTTTTGCAAATCACTTGTCTACACTCTTGGGTATCTTCAGAAAATTTCTGCAGAGAATTATATACTTCAAAAACGCTTTCTTCCAATCAATGTTTTCACTACTCTCTCGCGGAAGGCACCTCGCAAACAAAAAATGAACACGGTTTTCTTTTTTTTATATGTACGCGGATGATGCATTTTTAACCAATCAGAGCGTTCGAAGCTTCCAGTCCATATTTTAATACATTCTGACATTTGATTTGCATCGCACGCTCATAAATTATTTGTTTTCGTGGATTTTTTAGGAGTTTCGAAAAGGTTAATGAAAATTATTATTAATTATTAGCCTTAAATACATTTCTTCAACGATCAATGTGATCTGCCTCAATGTACCATGTCAAGTTCACAATCTAGCGTTCTGTCGTCAAATAAAAAAAAAACCGTGGAACTCCACTTTATCGACATTGATCGCAGAGGAAGAAGCGCAATGTGGCTCCTGAGGGTACTTAAGTTAAAATCCTGCAGTGTTTAGATGGGAAGGTATATCGAAAAGTTTCTAGGCACAATTTAGCAGAAGGGTGATAGCCTATTCAAAATTTCTTCTTTTCTAGTAGCCTCATGTACGCACTGCGTACCAGTATGGGCTCCTGCTGACATGCAATCCCCCCCCCCCCCCATTTTACTTCTTTCTTGGCGATCTTCTTAGCGATCTTTAAGGAAAAAGAGGACCGCTAAAACAAGTCAGTTCTCTTCTTTTGACTTCATTTGACTTCGAGCAATTGCTGAGTTCAGTATAGATGAATTCGTTTTTAAGTATTGAAGAAATAAATTACGTCTTTTTTTACGTCAAGTCCTCTTAAGCAAAACTCTCTCTTCTCAGCCAGCGATCGTCGGTTTCACGTTCCAGTGGTGCTTTCCATTTTCTATAACTTGGAAGAATATTCCTCAATATCCAGGATGAAGGTCTCTTTTTCCAGACAGGTCTCGCTGTTTGCATCTGACTCTAAACTGCTACTGCTTTCCATAACATTCGGATCTCGTGAGGGTGAATTCAGCGATGGCAGGTCCAAGTTAACTTGTTCAGTATCTTGTTTAGGGAGAAACACAGGAACCGAATTACATCTAGATCGCCCGTCTACATCATTTGGGGGCGGGGTGACACGAATCTGTACCTCTACATTTGAAATGGTCATCCTTTGGTTTGACACTGGTAAAGGTAACGTGGAAGATCGTGGTTTCTCCACTTTTAATCTTGTGACGTGTTCTGGGAAAAGGTATGGATGACTCATTTTCAAAATAGGATCAACTGTGTTGAAATTGAAGAGTTCTGAACCCATGCGATCAGACATAACAGTAAGTGTCGATGAACATCTTGAGCGATTTGTGTCCTCACAAATTTTCCTAGGAGGCGGTTTACAGCACTGGAAAATCTTTTTGAACTTTTCGAAGAAGCCTATCCATATGTTACGGCAATCTTTGTTCATAAACAACAAGAAGAAGAACGCGATGCACACGAAGCCAGGCGTTACGATGCTAATCAGAGGTAACACAGTGTTGTAGCTGGGCGACTTGCAGTCCTTTGACGACTAAAATTTGAAAAGAAAATTGCATTAAGGGATCAAGAAAAGACATTAAATGAAAGAACTGAATATATGATGTGACATATTGGAGCAGTTTTCATTGTGTTGAAAGTAATTCGTTTTTGCCTTAGTTTAGCTTTACTACGCTCTACGATGGGTTAAAAAACTCGCGCTTGGGGTAAAACCAAAACCAATTATGACTTACACGCGTTTTCCCGCTCTCGGAGCCCCTTACAAGAATGTGTTTCGAGTTCTGATTGGCTCATTGTGTAGTTTAAGTCTGTTGTGATTGGTCAAAGGAATAAATTGCTTTGGTTTTGCATTAGGTTCACGACACTTAACTGAAAACCGCTCCACGGTCTATATGGATCAATGACTTAAAATAAAAGTAAATGATCTTCGAGGTGATTTTAGCAATTTCAGCAGTAGAGTGGAAGCCTGAAAGAAGTGTCATTTCTTTAGTTGCTACGATTACTGCGAGGATCGTTCCCACATTAATAAAAGTGCGGTTTTTTTATTAAGTCATTCAAATATTTTATCGAAACCTTTGCTCATGCCGACTAACGATGTTCTAACTTTTGATTCTGTGGATAAAACACTTAAGTCAGTAACCACTCAAATGAAATTTTGACCCAACTTTTGATCCGGAGCTAGATTTCTTACCTGAAGACAATTAAAGTAGACTTCAGCCTCGTGCACAAAATCCCCGATTTGGTATATTGTTACTGTGTTGATTAGCAGAACTAAACCCACAACAAAGAGAATCACGACCGCCATGCTCATGAACTGTCGCTCAACTCGCTGCAAGGAGACTCGCTCCTCTCTCGCGCGGATCACGCGACTAGTTGAGTCCAGGCGTGCCTGTTGAAAAATACAAACACGATTAACCCGTTCACTCGCGCGTAAAGCCGGCAAACCTTGACTGAGGCTGAACTGTGAGGATCCAGATTTCTTTCTTTGCTCCGGCTTGGTGGTGGGCGGCGGGGGGGGGGGGGGGGGGGGATGCGGAGGAGAGAATTGGAATTTTTTGTTAATGAAAATAAAGTTGTTGTTGTTGGCCATATAATTGACAGCCCCTGAACAATTTCCTGTGGGGTTTTTGTACTGTGCAAGGTGTTTCTTTAAACATTTGTTTAATCTGTAGACGAAATCCTTACTTGTGACCTACTTTAATTAATTTAACTTACAACCCAACTATAATTTATCAAGTAGTAGTTTTCCGTGGTGCTGTTCATTGTGCTGTATAACTGCAGTGTTTCTAAACTTTGAGTTCGCAGATAAAATCCTGAAATGTGACCATTCAAATGACAACAAGAACAACAAGAACAGTTTATTTTCGCAAAAAACAAAACTTTCCTTTCCTTTCGGTACTGTTTATTATACTGGAGAATTCGAAGGTGGTTCTAACTTTTGAGACTCTCTCTAAATAAAACACCGTGTTCAGTAATGGCTTTTCTTGGCTGCCTCTTCGTATTGCTAAGAACTGTAGCTATGGAATAATTCAGTACGTTGATTTTAGAACAATTCAGAAAGAGAAAATACCTTTCTAAGATGCCACACTATGGCCCACAGCAAACACAGGGACGCTCCTAGCGTGATCTGCATTGGTAGCGTGACAGCAAAGTAAGCCATTTGAATGCTCCCAACACCCACGGCCATGAGATCTATAAAGAAAAACTTGTATCCAGGAGTAGCGAAGAAAAGACAGCTGCCAACAATGATGGCGGGCACCAGCCAGCATAATACAGACTGCATGAGGTGAATTTTGATGGGGTGTTTGAAGACTGCTCTGTTGCTATGGATAATTACTGCGTAACTGTTCGCCACAAAACACATGGCCCAGAAAGCATGTGCCAGACTAAAGTAATGAGCCGTGGCGCCTGAAAAAGTAGAGAAAGATTGTTAAGAAACAAGCACAGTTTAGTACTTCCCAGCGCTATTTTCAAAATAGTCCAGTACTAAAGACGCATTTTGCAGGGTTAGGCCCGGTTCAAACGTCGAACTTTACATGTGCCGAACCTAATATCGGTGTTAAGAACATGTGAAGTTTGACGTACGAATTAATTAAGATCGACAGATTTTTATTCGGGTCGACCTTGCCGATCTTTCGACTGAGCTTATCGAATAGAACAGCAAAAGATCGACTTCGCTTTCACATGTGCCGAACCTAATGCATAAATGATCATAAATTACATTAATGTATTTCTGAATATAACAGCGTTAGTGATTGGTCTAAAACCGATAAGCATGACTAGTCATGACCAGGCATGCATTGAACGTTCTTGCATCTAATTAAACGCTCTGTAGACAAGAATCGAATCAATACTTCATAACGGATTGCATGAACATCGAATTGGTTTCGCTTGTTATTTTTTATGGATAGCTAATCTGAAAATAACAGAATATCACAAAAAACGAGGCAAACTGCATTCTGATCCAAATTTGACGAATGGTACAAACTAATATCTAATTAATACTATTATTACAATAAAAGATCGTTTTTTTTCCCTGTGAATTGTTTTCCTTTGCTTTTTAAGACCCGATATAGCGCAATTGATGATTGTTTACCGCTGTTTTGCAGAATTAAGTTCGACCAGTTAAGGTCGACGTCTGAATCAACTGTCGAAGTTAATTATTTAGGTCGACCCAAATAGCAATTAGGTTCGGCACATGTAAAGTTCGACGTTTGAACCGGGCCTTAGTGTCAATCTGAAGTATGAAGTACGATTAAGGGAACCCAGAGGTATTTGCCATTGAGTCAAAAAACAAACAAACAAACAACCAAAAACGGAAATGTCGGTTGGAAATAAAGCGGTTCAGACATTTGCTTGTTGTTCCTTTCGAAAATTGTGTATTAAATCAAGTGGTACTCGGCTCTCTTTTACTGTTTGGAACGAACAACGAAAGATTCAGTACCATTTGCCATCTCTCGCGTTTTTAGTCTCTTATCAAGTACAGTCGGGAGAGATTGTAAATGATAAGCACCATCTCTTCCGGTTGGTATGCTGAGTTTACAAATACCTTGAAATTATTTAACTGCACTTCTCTGCAAACGTCAAGCACTCCAGATCACGTTTCGCGGGAGATAAATAACCGTTTGCGAATGTAAATTCCAGCTCATTGCTTTAAAGAAAGTTTTTAAATGGGTAATACTTGTGGAAAAACGCGACCCGTGTCTGCAGATCATGTTTCACGACGGAAAAAAACCATTTCATTTTCTAATCAAAAAGACTATGGCAAATCCCCACTCGCAAAGTCATTAACAAAAATTCCCTTTCTCCCCCTCTTGTGTGACTGCTGTACAGAAATTTGCGAATGCTCGCGTTCAAGTCCCCATTTTCATCGGAATGGACCCACAAAGAAAAACAAATCGGACCTTTTGACGTTTATACCTTGAATAACGATGGTCGTGGATGTTAGTCCACTTGGCTGCAAAAACATATGACCCAGACAGAACGCCTCTTCAGGTAGCTTGTGTACAGGCAACATCTTGGAGTTGGCTAAATGGATGAAATAGAGGAAAGATAGTTTATACTGTTCTGTGCAGCTTCATTACGTACAAAAACTGTATATTGTTCTAAATTGTTGACTGCGTGTCTGTGTCACTGAAACTTGTGTTAGCGACCTTGCATCAAGCAAACATCCTTTGTAGCAGACAGTTACACCCGTTCGTAAAGTTTAGGCTTCATAAGCCAGATTCCTGACAAGCCTACAAGGTCCCAGACGTCGATTGCGAGGTCCACGTTAAAGGTGGAAGGAAGAAATCGAGAAGTGGACCTGATTGTCCAATGGAGCGCCTTTTAATTGAGTGTCGAAGGCCTAGCTAAGTTGCCGGTTTGCTTTGGTTTTGCTTTATTTCGCTTTGTTATTGGTTAAAACTTCGCTCCACATTCTCGACCAATCAGAAGTAAAACCAAAACCAATCCCGACTTTCTTGCACGTGTTTTCCCGCGTCTGCTGTGATTGGTCAAAGGAATTACTTTGGTTATGGTTTTACGGCACGCAAATGAAAGGCGCTCTAAAACAACAACCGTTGACAATGAAGTTGAAACGACGTGAAAACAGCAACAACAACCAAATGTGTAGTACTTACCAACTATAACGCAGCAAACTATGATATAAAAACGTAGAACGTGGGGAAACTTGCGGCTAGGGAACAAAAAGGTAGGCAAAGTTAACGAATGAGCAACCACTGCAAAAAACAAAACAAAACAAAACAACAACAACAACAACAACAACAACAACAAACAAAAAACATGCAGCCCATGCTTATTATTATTAGATTTGCATTTTCCTGATCGGGTGAATGAACAGCATGCTTTCCCTGTCTGCTTATAGCACAAGACAAATTTCATTTTTATTTCATGGAAGAACAAAATCGAAAAAGGACGTTATACTCTGAAAAATTAATCAAAATGTACTTACAGGCTTTTGATGCAGGCCCAAGTGATGAAAGTGATAACTGTGGCGATGAGAGCTGCCCACAGTCCCACTATTATAATAATATAGTACACCTTCTGGGTTAATGGTGACTGTGTGGTCCAGGCACATGGCGGTCGACATTGGCCGCTTTCATGATCGAGGACTAGGGGCGAGTTACATTCAAAAGGTACACCTGTTGGCAAATGTCGAAGTTGATGTTCATGTAAATCACGGGCTTTTTAACAACTCAAGGATAATGACTTGAAGTAACACCAATGTGTTAGTTTACCTTCTGGGTATGTCAGGTTTTTCACCGCCCTCCTCTGCTTGGACGAATTGAGAGTCACTTCATCGTCTGTCAAATTAGAAATAGTCCTGCAGAAGAAATGGCTCGGATTGCTCAACTGCACAATTGCTAAAAAGCTGCTGTTACAAGATCAGAAAGAGGGCGTGAGTAACAGCTGAGACTCTTACGAGGCATATTTTTTTGCGTAAATTATATTAGCCCGTGAAAGACGTGAAAGAATCTGGATTTTTCGCCTGTTTTGATTTGACAGCGTGACGCAACAGGCCAAAAATGCTTTAGGAGGTTTCGTGTCTACTGTGTCAATATTATTGACTATTTTTCGTGTTGTCCTATACGACAACTATTGCGCACATCCTGATCGTGGCTGTAAACACTAGGTTCGGTTAAATAAAAGAAGTTGATGTTTTTGGCAAGGCTTATTTCCTTTTGGTTCCTCTAATTCCGTGTTTAGTTTTATCGCTAAACACGGAACACTAAGCTTTAGGAAAAGAAAAACAGAGACTTGTATCGGTGGAATTGCAGTCACCTAAGCATTGTTTGTGTTTCGGTATAAGCTGATATATTACATAGACCCATAATCTCTCAGTTACGCTCTGCGCTAACACATACCAAAACGTTTTGAGTTTCACGAGCTAGGCAAGTTAGAATAGAGGGTAATGAATGAATTTAAACTAACGAAACTGATGTCATATTGATCTTAGCACATATCAGTGTAATCGGTCTGAAAGGTGAGCTTATTTTAATATTATAAATATCTGGGGATACCAAGTGTTTTGAATGAGAGAAGAATTAAAACGCTATTTTTCTTTACGTCGAACTCAGTCAAAGGCCATTATGTTAAGTTTAGACGAAGAATGCCGACTAAATATGTTTATGTGCCGCGGAGGTTTGAAGTAGCTTGCAGATCCTTGCAGATGAAATATGGAGAAAAATGACCAAAGTTTTACCATCAAACTTAGAGTCAAAATAGGTAGTTTTACGTATCTACAATGACTTACTTTGATGTTTGACGGTAAAAATTTTACCGTTAATCATAACAGAAAAAGAGATCACTCTATGTGGGACTCGTGTTTCGTGATCTCGACTTCCCATGTAGCTCAATCGGTCTAAAAGGTTTTGTAATGTGGTGTAAACTTTGAAGTTTAGGGATAAAATTCCACAGTGTACGCGGCGTGACCCCCTGAAAGCGATTTTGCGACAATTCTTTTCTATGGTTCTTAATGGCGTTTTTCAGTTTTCCTAAGTTTTCCTTTGACACTCTCTTAGCAGAGTCAAATAGTGGATACTCGAAAGTCAAAACCATGAAAAACAAACCTGATCTCTTTCGAAAAAGTCTAATACTAAAACGAGACCAGACACGATTAGCTTCGCCATCGGAAGTTGTTGTCACTCACTTCACGCCATGCATTGTAAAATATTTTTTGGGAAAAAGTCACGCAGACTTTATATATGGCTTAAAATGAAGGAAAACCAACAAGTTTCATAGAATCGCAATAAAATCGTGCACAAATTTTCCGCTCAATGCCATCACAACTGATGACCTTAAGTAAAGTTCAAAACACTTTAGATGGCTGACTTTGATAGCCTCTTATAGAACTGGATGAGGGTTGTCTGTGCCCTTCGTTCAAGGCCTGTGCTGGCGCAATAATCTAATGAAAGAAGCGTTTTGTTTTCTGAATCCTTTTGTCTTGATACCAACAATGAAACCGATGAAAATTAAACAAAAGCTGACGTTTTCACAAACATGGTCAGTTTTTCATGTAGATTGAGGTCGATTGACGGCTTGCGATCGGCTTTCGATTAACCGTTTTAATGTTGGTGACAGGCATGTCTTTCGAAAGAAAATTGTCATTTTTACTGCACTATGTTTGTAGATCAACGGAAAAAGCGCAAAAATTCGTCGAACGAAAGCAGAAATAAGTTTGCGTTTCCTTAAGCTAGGTCCTTATACATCCACGAACGTAAGATCTACCATTCATCAATCTCACTATGTTGAGTCTTGGTTTTGTGCAAACCTTCGACGCCGTCCACACATATGAGACCTATTGAGCATGCTGTATATTCGGTGCACGGTTCCTTTTGAAAAAAACAATGCTTTGCAAACTGATCGGAGCTAATCCGAACCGGCCTTGAAAATGTTGAAGTGCGGATTGAAGTGTTTTCCTGCGCCCGCTGCGCGCGCTTCTCGATGCAGGCGCAGTCAGGTTTAGGGATAAAACACACCAAAGAATCTAACAACCTATAATCTTCTACTATTAAGTGGCTAGGCATTACTGTTAAAACATTGCCAATTTTATAACAGCAGTATTTGCAGCAAAGAGTTCGAGTGTAAAGAATTTTCCGTGCGTATGGATCGCATAAACTATTAAGGATCATGGAAGTTTACATACTCATTTAAGTTGTTGTGCGAAGGGTGATCCGGCTGCAAGATGTAGAATATTGTTGGTAATGTAACGATTGTCACTAGTACCAAGTGAACAGCATAGTAAGGAAGATTTTGCCGAGAAATGTTCAGCGATTTACAGCCCGCTTGCTTGTTTGATGACGAGGCAGACTCCATGTTTACGAGCAGCTGAAGTTTCGGTGATCGTTTAGTCTTGAAAAATGACAAGCGCGTAAGAAAAGAACTTGAATACATAATGAAAATCAAATGAAAAGTAGTCTCCCTTGTAAATAATATTGTAATTGTATCCCGTTTTGTCGTGACATGTTGACACAAGGCGTTAAAAGGGCATGACATAAAAAGCTTCTGTTGGCAGCGCAAGTGGTAAAAAGGTACTTCCGATTCACGCAAAACGTCAAAGTGTCACTCAGTCACCTGAAAGATTCTTATTTTTGCGTTCTTGACCGCCAATTGAGAAGAGAAAGAGACGAATTAATGAAACTGTGTTGAAATTCATTGTACTGTACTTCCGGTAAACCATTGCAGTGCAAAAATTAGTCTATATTTTGGACCACAATGTTTATATACGCACCGGAACTTTCCCGACTCTCCCCCCCCCCCCCATCCCTCTTAGGTCCGTTTAATACCACCAAGTAGTTCGAACTTCATAAATGAGAGGAAAACGTCAATTGCACTCAAGATTTTGACCTTTTTATCCCAGACAGTGATGAAAACTTTATTATAGTAATCTTCCTGGTGAGTAAACAACACATTTGTCCCGAAAATTTGCATGTTGGTATTTTTGTCTTTCACAGCCCCCTCGCTTGTATAAACAGTTTGTTTGATCGAAGATGTGACGTCAGAATTATCTGTAATCCGGAACTCATTGTATTTTGTTTGATCACGTACTTTAGGTTCAAAATTCGCTTTTAGACGGGGTTTAGAAAAAGGTCGACAATATTTGGATGAAATTCCTTCCAATTTGTCAAATGCATTTTAAACAGGAGTCCAAAAGCCTTCTCATAACTCAATTTATCACTTTTCTAACCAAAAATATTGAAAAAATCCGGTAAGGATAGCTATAAGTTACATTGTTTCCACAATGTTTTAAAATGGCTCAATATCCTGTAAAGAAGGCACATTTCCGTTGTTGGATTTTAATTGGAGTCGTCACTTGAGAAAAATTATTGGAATCTCTTTCAAAAGCGGAAAAATTTTTTCTTAGATGCGTACAATTGACTCAAATAATGCAATTATTCAAAATAGTCGTCCAAATGACAAAAAGAAAGAACGCCATCAGGTTTTTAATGACAATTTTTTTAATTACCTTAATTCCGTAAACCTTTTTATACCGTATGGGAGGAGTAGAAGGACGGGGAACAGGGGAAAATGTGGCTTTGATAGGTTTCGTGGGACGGCGGATTCTAGCTTGAGAAATCGGATTTTAGCGCGAGCTCAAGCGCGGTGTGGAGCGAGCGTCAAAATTAAGATTGGAGATTGGGGAGAGTTAGAGCTCGCCGTGCTCGCGCACGTGGTCATAGGGGAAGGGTCTCCTTTCAATAGAAGTGAGACCTGAAGATTCTATGCTCGTCTCCTGCTACGGAAGGTGGTGGTATAGGAAATACAACAGGTTACCTGTTAAGGGTGTTAGGGTTATACAAGAGTCACAGAGGCCGGATGGCCCAGAGCGTGCAAGTGCCATATGTTCGTGTCCGCGACGTTTTTCACAGACCGATTTATCTTAAGCTGGAATTTCTTGCGAATTAAGACTTCTAAAGGGGCCTTGCTAACCAATTGCGAGCTTTCATAACTTAATTAATTATATGCCTTGTGTTATAAATCTTGAATTTTATAAAAAGATGATGGATAGCCGCCGTTATTTAGCGCGGACAGAAACTTCGTCCGGGTGAGTTTAGTCCTGAGAAGGACTCTTTGCGGTGACATTAACTGACGTTTCGACATCCTGAACTGAAGTCATCATCAGAGTCAAGTGAATTGTGAATCGTCAGTAGATGTTATAAGTCTGTGGTCGACGAACTCGCGATATTATTGGTCGTCTGTCAGCCAACCGTGATGCAAGAGAAAATGCGTGATGTTATTGGCTGCGAAGACTGCAAAACGTGATTGCTCCGTTTCGATCCGTCTTTTGTTAGTCAAATGTCCGTTGGTTTATTGTTCGTAAAATTAGTCGGTTTTTCTATTGTTTGTCTGTCTTAGTCGTTTGTAAGGTGGAGGTAGTTGTTGGCAACGGTTCAGTGGTAAACCAGCTTTCCAGAGTGATTCGTTGATAGTAGTCCGTACTGTAGGTAACGCATTTAGCGGAGTCCCAGTCGATTCTGTGGTTTATTATAAATGGTGCTCAGCAATGTGATTGTTGATATCACTGAACAACATCGCGAGTTCGTTGACCATTGACGATAACGACCAGAGACTTTTAACGTCTGACGATTCACAATTCACTTGACTCTGGTGATGACTTCCGTCAGTCAATGTCACCACAAACAGTCCTTCTCAGGACTACACTCACCCAGACGATCATACTTTACCCACTTATGATATGACTCCTGGGTTCAAACCATTTGCAGAGTCAAAAACTTGTCTAAAAATAACATGGTCTGTTAAAACGCCGTGACAAAGGCTTAGTATGGGAGTTGCACGCTCCGGCTTATGGGCACCTGACAGAAGACGCTGTAAGTCAGGGTTGCAGGAGGAGCTCCTGACCCGGCTATTTGGACACGGTGGCTCGACGTCCCTGTTATGTACACAAGTTCGGACTCAGTTACTTCCTCACGTTTAAAACGTTAAGCACAACTGCCGTCATTTGTTAGAACTCGAATTTGTGATGATACTGGATTAATTTATCATCAGCCCAAGGTGGGAATATCAAGAATTAACTCGGCGAAAGATAAAGCACCTGTTTTCTATCTGTCAACCCCTTCCAGCTCTGGGACAAACCGGCCCCATTCTATCGGAAGTCACGGACAAAAGAACAATGCCACAAAGTGTTAGCCATGTAGCTTATTTGTCATTTCTTCTCCCTTTTTTCCACCCACCGCCCCTTTTCCTCCAAAACCCGTTCGTCTTATTTTCGCTATTCTTTTCTACTTTTCGCCGTCTCTACTGATCTGAGAGCCTGGAACAAGTGCGCTCTTTTAACACCCTTGCGTTTTTTGCGCTCGTTTCCGCATTCGCCTTTGCAACTACACGTTTCTCGGTGCCTGGAACAGGCTAGTTTCACGGCCCTTTAAAAAGGGGTATCGATATTTGCGTAAGCTAACACAGGTTGTTTTGTTCAGTTTCTGCACTACAAAATTTACCTCATTATTAGAAATAAACGCAAATTTAAAAAATTCACATTAATCTAAGTCGCCTTTCATTTATAGGAGTGCTTCTTCTCCTCGTTAATTTCTACTGAAACCCAAATTCTAGATCCTATCCTTAGCTGTAGTATCTAGCTAGGAGAACAGCAATCTGATGAGTCAATTTGATGATGATGCCTTATCCCAGTGCTGCAGAAATTTCAAATTTGCAGCTGTCGTAATAATCGAGTAATAATATTGCATAGATTTACGTAATTGTGTAGTTAAACAGTTTCGGAAGACAACCACCTCAACTAAGAGCACTCCAGTTGAAAGAGGTTTTTTCCCATCTGTTTTGTGCAGCTGTGAGGGTAGCATCTCATAAACCACAAGTAGAGATCCAGTTATAGCGCGCTTACACACATCCAAGGGCCGGTACCGGTAGTAGCAGATAGGTGGAAGTGTTATGCAATTAATTTTCTCAAGTGTTTAAAATTTGTTATATAACTTTTTCAACTTTTAATTCTTTAAAGTCAAATGGTATGTGCGGGGCAGAATGCGAACGGAAATATTTTTTTGTGCGAAATGACCAGCCACATTGATTTGTGTCATATATAATTTAAATTGAAAAAACAAACAAACAAAAACAACAACAACAATTTTAAAAGATGTCTATATCCCGAACAAATGCCTTCAAGTTCCTGTCCCCCAAATCACAGGCCTATTGATCCTTGACCCCGTGCACGCCCTCTCTTCGACCGCTGCATTGGTACGGCGCCCAGCCTATTTAAACGACAGTTATTTTTCTTTGACGCTACGGACTTTAAAAATGGTTACAGCGATGCTTTAATCTAGCGATTTGAAAAATTGTGTATCTACCGAGGGACTTAATTCCTCCACTTTCCAAGTATTAACGAACACTGAAGCATTCAACGTGAAAGATGTAAAATTCTGACAAAAAAAGAGCCCGCAGAGACACAGCAATATCTCAAAGTCGCTAGGTGTTAAAGTTCCGAATGAAACTGAAAATCGGTATATTATCGACATTAGTCGTGAAGACACATGAGTGCTTTTTTACTGCAAAATAATGGACCGGACTTTAGTAACACCCATGATGGTCTAGTGCCCGTCAAGGCGAAACTCTCTAAAAAACTGTTACGTAATCATCAGATGTTCGTCACACAAATTCCAATCTTTGTTACAATATAACAGTTTAAAGTAACCTTCTGGAGGTCATTTAATATAGCTGTTTTCGGCGAGAGGGAAACACGAGAAGAAAGAGCTGCAAAAAGGTAGGATTGTGTCTAATGCAAAAAGATACGATCATAAGTTTGCTTCTTCGGCAATCACGACCATTTAGTATCCTGTGCTGTTTTGTGCGCGCTTACACGACGTACAAAACGTACTGCAAAAGTGGAAAACTACTGTTAGCAGTTTGTCGGCGTGTTTGTGGGTGGGTTCGTGGGAAGGTTTGTAAATTTATGAAAACCGTACATTCTTGCAAAGGGGCTTTCTTTTGTCTCTTTTTGCCTCTTGACAATTAGTTTTAAGTTTCAGTTCAGTCGCAAGGTTTAAAACTGAAAATTGATTTGCTAGTTGTCTAGCGATTCTTCGTTTGATTGTAAATAGAAAGTTGTTTACAGTTGACTCCCAGTAACTCGAACCCTCAGTAACTCGAACCTCTCGCTAACTCGAAGTGAATGATTTTCCACTTCAGGTAACTTTCTTTATAATTTTGCCCTCGATAAGTCGAATTTTCGATATATCCAGCTTTTTTTTATTTCCCTTGACGGTTCGAGTTATCGGGAGTCAATTGTAGTTCAACAACAACAACAACAACGACAACAAAAACTCTTATAATTATACCATACTCGGATAACAACAACACATTGGACTGACCTGCAATCTGTTAAGCTAACCTAGGCAACTCAGAAAATTAGTATTTACGACCTAGTTTGTAAAGATTTTAAGTTCCGAGAAAGCGAAAGAAAGGGGAATAAAAGTAAAATTACGGTGTTACAAGAAACTCATATTTACAACGAGAAATTACTTACAATTCACTGTTTATAATTTACTTTGGAAGGATTTTACAGTTGACTCCCGATAACTGGAACCCTCAAGGGTAATAAAGAAAGGTTTGAGAGTTCGAGTTATCAAGGGTAAAATTATAAAGAAAGGTACCTGAAGAGGAAAATCATTCACTTCGAGTTAGCGGGAGGTTCGAGTTACTGAGGGTTCGAGTTACTGATGTCAGCTGTACTTTTGAGATGATATTTTACGTCTGAGTTCACGTGCACGTCAGCGGGAAACGTGCACTTTTAACTGATGCACGTTTATGTACACGTGTACTCTTGCTGTGCCCAAGCGATCATAAGACCAAAGCCCCTTCTACACGTCATATGTTTTCGCAGGTTTTGAAAGACCCTTAACAAAGATATCTGCCGAAAAAAATTTTGTTTTATATCCGTTCAAGCCTTATTTCCCCTGTTCTCTAATTCTAAAAAATGTGCCAAAAAGAATATTTTATCAGCTGCCATTTTGCAAAGGGTATCAAAACTATCAAAAAGGTATATTTTGCAATTTTTCGTCCACACGTTATATGCGTTTTTATTCGTCTTCACTGTCGGCCATAGCCTAACATGATTAAAAACTACCGTAAACGCTACTTAATGAAGTGACTTGTGCTGACACCCGTTTTTGATCATTTTTGACGTCTTTACCTGTGCACAAAAGGTCAAAAAGTATATTAAAAAATCGGTTTTATTTTGCTTACCACTTTGGCTAGCTATTTCGAAAATCTCCGTTTTTGGAGCGTTTTCCATCGCTTTCGATCGTTAGTCTGTGAATAGAATATCTAACGGATAAAATTCACCGTTTTTAGATTAAAACAACCGAAAAAAGATTCGTGCAGACGGGGAATATCGGTGTCAGCTATTTGCGCCGCAGTGCAAAAAAATACGCCTAGAAACGGCGAGACAATGCAAAATAGGAAGATTCTGGAAATAGATTCCAGGGGACTGAGGGATATTGCAAATTTCTCACCAACAGCCAAGTAGACAAACCCAGGTGCATTGTCTCATGGTTTGAGTTGGCCTAATGTGGTACATTAATTCACATCAAAAATACACGTGAGAAACTCGTGCAGGAAATCCAGTGGTAAAATTATGACGTCACAAAACCATTTGAATATAATTTAATGTCTCAATACTTTGTACCTATGGCAAATATATTCAGGAAGTGCAACAAAATACAATGCATTGAACACCTCCATAAAGGAGAAAAACGCGAGCTTATTTATCCCTAGCTATAACAAGTTATCCGCCAATTCAAAAATGTACTGTATAAGATAAAATTATCTAATAAAAATGAATTCAGGTACTAGTCTGTCTAATGTTTACTTCACGATTTAAGCGTGCTCTTAAAAACAGTAGGCGACCCAGCACGCAAGATTTACTCGGGTAAATTATTCCACTTAGTGATAGTACGTATCAGTAAAAAATTAATATTTTTAACTATTGGTATACAAGTCAAATAAAGCCCAACTTTTCTGCTCTATAGAGAAAGAAACCATACGGCTTGTCAGAGGTTAGAACACTTCTATGCGAAGACTTTGTGTGGAAAATATTTTGAACATTAAAACTGAAATCGATTATCTCCGCAGCCTGAAATCTGTGTTGATATAGTATTTTGAAAATGTTCGATAAACACTACAGTAACCAGAATTTGATTATATTAATCAGTTTTCAGGGCTTAAACTTGAAATTTGAAGAAAGATGGCGCTCGTTGTGTTTTTGCGTCGCCCAAAATTTAGTTGCATTACGCGACAACCACGCTAAAGCACTTCGGTTTGGTAGCGGATTAATTTGGTGTACACTATACATTTTAACATTTCCTAAAACTCAATAATCTTGCCCTCTTTCTACTTTTTCATAGCATTCGAAAAATCGTGAAAAATTCTGGAATATTCAGTTTATGGAATCTTGTAGTAGATTGCGTGTGTCCTCAAACACCCAGTGAAGGGAAAATGGTGTAAGTAAACTAAAAAAGCTCGTGAATTTGCGGTTGTGTCGTGGAGGGAAAACATAGTATTTCACCACCTTGTCAGTTTGCCTCAGTTCTCAAAAAGCGTTGAGAGTATTAGGTATGTTCTACAGGCAAATCTTTAATTTTTATTCCCGGCAGTTATTCACCTGTCCTTTGATTAGGATCATGAAGAACGCCTAAGGGTGATTGTGGTAAAGGTCCAAGAGTTCTACAGATTCACAAGTTAGGATCACCTTGTAAACACTACCACGGAAGAGAACTTCTCAATAGCTTTCATTGGAATAGTCACACTTTAGGATTCCATCCAGAGACTCAAAAGTTAGAACCACCTTGTACAGCCTAATGCACCACTGGAAAGTACTGCTCAATAGCTTTCATTTGAATGGTTACACTTTAGGATTCCATTCAGAGACTCAAAAGTTAGAGCTATGCACCTTGTGCGACATATACATTCAGTAGGCTTCAACAAACCAAGAATTAACTGGAGCAAATGACTTAAAAGACAGAAGTATGTTTTCCAATATTGTTTAAGGACCCCAAGAGGATGTTGGTGTTAGCCAATTTTATTTTCCACTTTTATGAGCGCTGTTTTATCTTCTGGAAAATCCTAGCTGAATGTCTTTAGGCAAACAAACCTACATTCTTATTATTTCTCCCATAACAAAAGCATTTTCAAAAAATGCTGCAAAATTTCGCTGAGGTGATTAAGGCCTTCAGAACAGATATCTCGAAACGGTTCTAGGTGCCCCTGGAAAGCGTAATTTTTATTGAAAGGTCATATCAGAGTGGGCGATTTGATCCAACCAATGGATTTTTTTCGTTTATACAGTATTTCTGCTCTCAATACCCCGTAAACATTGTTTCAGTATTGTTGACGTGGGTTTCGCTTGTTGTTTACTTTTACAACTTCGAGCCAATCAGCGAAAAAACGCATTTGTTGACTGGCATGAGTAGATTCTAGTTTCAGGTATGTTAATTGAATAAGCAATGTCATAAACTAAGCATATGGCCGGCAAAAACATCCTACACTTTCCACTCCTTGGCAAAACCGCAAACAATGTAATACAACTACTGAATACTTACATTGCCGGAAAATAATTAGAGCCATTTATCCGCGTAGACAAAAGCAACTTATCGGCAGTCATCGCATTAAGTTTTGAAAAACCATTTATAAAGAATGCTTCATTTTCTCGATAGCCACGCGCAAACGACCATAAATTTTTTCTTTCCAAGAGGTAGGTAAAATGTCATTTTTAACCGAAATAAGAGGTTGCATTTCTTAATCCTACTCCTTTGTAAAAACGAAAAATTGAATCATGCCGAATGCGATTCTAACTTTGAGTCTATGGATGGACAGTGTTTGTTTTGATGTTTTTGTTTTATATTTTTTACTGTGATGTTAAAATTTTACCGTGATGTTCAATTCTACTTTGATCAAAAAATAAGAAAAATTTTGACCCCAACAAGGCTGTCCTAACGTACAAGTCTCTCCGCAATGGCTTATAATATAGTTGTGTCATGAACTGCCTTATTTATTGAGTTGCAAACCAAGAGCCGGAGAAAAAAAATTAAAACGCAAATACGTTTTGATAGATCAAGGTTGTGTTATAACATCTACCTGATTGAATGGTCATTCGATGGTATATCTTTACGGAACCCTGTTAAACTTGGAGTTTGGATTAATAGTTTCCATTTAGCGAAATAACACCTTGAAAGAGGAAAAAGGTCGACACCTCCTGTTTTCAGAGGGATAAGAAGGTGTCCTTGGGTGCGAATTCGAAAGCAGTCGAGGTAGAACTTTTGTCAACTGAAGGTAACAGCAGATTGTAAATGCGAGGAATACGATTACGCTTCTTAAAATTGTTTCACCGCCTCGCCTTTTTTGCTTGAAATTCTTGGTAAAACTTAAAAACCTTTGCCCAGTTTCAATGTAGTGTTAATCTCCACTCAAAGGTGTGTAGTGTAAATTAAAATATTGGGCGTTTTTTGGCATATTTGTTTTATTAACATGACGTATGAGTAAAAGTAATAGTGATTAATATCTCTTAACTAACTACTGTTATATAATAAAAAGCAGCTAGAAATTTTCGGCAATTGGCAAGTGTTAATGCTTGTTTATAAGTATGCTTTTGCTTTTGTTTTAAACTTTCTATCGGTAATGAAGATTAAGTGCGAACTATTATTTTCAATTCTATAGTTTTGTGCAATGCTCTATAAACAGAAGTGTCTCTTGACGTAAATGTGATCAGTTGTTTTGAAAATGGTCATGTAATAAGCTACGAAAAATCACCTGTTAATCAGGAAGTATTTTATGTTTAGACTTAAAGGAACTATAGTAGAACCTCTACAGCTAGGACTGGTAAGGGAAATACAAAACTATTTTTTAATGATCAAGTCTTGTTTTAACAGATGACGATATTTCTTCTTGCTTGCGTGGTTTTACTACTGTGCCCAGACTGTCTCAGCGCCTCTCCCACCGCCAAGTTAAAAGAAATCGACGATGTGTTGATTTATGAAGCTGACATGAAGGACGTAGGTAAGTCATTTTATTCATGTATCTATTTGTCATATTTCGTATGTGGCTCAGTGTGAATCATAACCATTTGCCTTCGAGTTAAAACTGTCTTTTTCTATTTTCGAAAGTATTTTGGAAAACAAACAAGACTTTACTATTTGAATAGTCAATTCTGATGAGTATAAAATAAGTGAAATAATTAGAGAACGTTTTGGCAATAGAGAATTGATAGCAGTTATTATTGGACCTGCACACGCATAAGGTGTGCTGAAAACCAATCTGGTCGGATTTCAGCTATCAAGAAGAGCTCACAACGTATATAAAAACCTTTTTATCCATGTTATTTCTTGTCGCAGAAACAATGTTTACAAACTCCTATGTACGAAAGAAAAGAAAAGAAAAGAAAAGAAAAAGATCAAAAGAATACTAATTCAGTAGGCAAAGCTAAAAGACTTTAGATTTGAAGTTAAAACGTTTTCACTTTTAATTCACTAAATAGTCCAGTTTCGAGTCGATCACAAAGGCCGCTGAATAAAAATACTAAACACGCATTTTTGCAGGGTTAGTCTCAATCTGAAGTAAAATATACACAAATGCATGCGGAAAAGTGCTGAATTCTAAAATAAAACAATAGGAAGAGTTGTGAATAGTTCATCGTCTTGCTGGTATTTGCGAATATTTTGCGTCAGATTGAGACTAACCGCGCAAAAATGCTCCTTTTGTCTTTTTATCCAGCGGTGGTAGTGAACTGGAAACTGGTCGACTCAAGCCTAAAGTAAATACACGGTGGCATATTCGAGCCACGTTAGAATCGTTTAAAAATGTTAATTTGCTTAATTCTTCGAAATTGCTGGCATTAAACATATTAATTTTTTTCTTTGCTTTAAGATCTTCACCAAGTAACAAAACGCCACTCCATTGAAGAACGAACAAAACGTCTCTCCCCAGGCCACGCGAGACTGTGCCCGGCCAAAGAGGTTCGTCTGAGGGCCAAAGACTTCTTCAAAGGCCGTTTTTCGGAAAATGCACGCATCGTTCCCCCGACATTTCGGTCAGTACACTGCCTCAACAGTACTATGCCATCCCATGCTTCAAGCGGACGGCACTGTCTGAGCATTATGGACTGCGAGGAGACTAAGACGACCAAGTACTTTATTGTATATGATCCTGCGAAGGGAAGGGACAACGGTTGCATCCGTGGTCACATCGCCAAGATTCACAACGTGCCCGTGGAATGTAGCTGTTTATGGCCCCGGTACCTTGGTAAAGATCCAAGTGCATTTCTTCACAGACAACATTGAACTCATTGTTGGACATAAGCTTAGCCGGATGTGTCAATTATTTTGGTTCAAAATAAAATTCTTTTGTTTACAGTTTTATCGCTTCAATTCTGTTTTGTTGCTTTGTTTTTAAATAGATAAGTTAGTTAAAAGTGGGTAAGTGACACATATATATAGATATTTGCATCTACAGAAGTCAGTGGCGGAACGAAATAATTCGTGTAAGCCGGTAAGGGCCGGAACCAAAAACATGGGTGGGTGACTAGACTGCAAAACAGTCGTATTTTTTAGCGTTGGTCCGTGGAAACACGCGGTCTTCGAGCGAAAGGTCTGGAGCGAAAGTGAGACTGGCCTCACACGCCTGCAGGCGTGTGAGGCTTGCGTGCGCTCCGCGCCTCGCGTGTTAGCACTTTTCTTCTCTTGAGCGCTTCTCTTGAGAGTCTTAAGACAAACAAACGACTGTATTACAGTCTAGTGGGTGGGGGGAAATTTTTTTATTATCAGTAAAAAGGTCAACATTCCGAGCGTTATCTACTTTGAGACAACAAGAGCAGGGAAGCCGGGGGCCCTCCCCCATCTCCGCCTGTGGAAACGGTCCAGTCTTCAATGTTAAAACTGCTTTATACTACTAAGTGCATCAAAATATGTTTTTATATCTTTGGCTACGAATGGAAAATGGATTGTATTTAGAAAACTTTTGGCCATCTTTAGCTCGAGCTTGGCTAAAAAGTAATAAGGATGAAATTGAATACAATTCTGGCACTACGACGTAAAGGCCGATTTGT
This sequence comes from Siderastrea siderea, assembly GCA_964030785.1. Lineage (NCBI taxonomy): Eukaryota > Metazoa > Cnidaria > Anthozoa > Scleractinia > Rhizangiidae > Siderastrea > Siderastrea siderea. The sequence goes on from OZ034971.1 coordinate 12,037,360, forward strand.
TGGCCAATATTTCAACTCTGAGGTACAACAGAAGATTTGTTGATGTTGAAATATCAGCCAATAAATCTGCAAGTGCCTCGTAGTACCAGCCTTGCAATCAGTTTTGTTTAACTCACACTTCAAGTAACGTCTGGTACGGGCATCGCCACAACAAAAGGTCTGGCACAAAAAGAACCAGTACAGTTTGCTCATGCGTTGTGTGGTCCTTGTATTAAAAACTCTTTACCTTCGAGAAATCACTTGACACGCATCTTTTTGGTGTACGAGGAACATTTCGGGTGCAAACAAAAGCTTTCACCGAGAAAGTGCATCTTTGAGGGTCAGACGGTTATTTTACAAAGCGATCGTCATACCTTCAACAATAAAATGAAACTTGCTCCTTTAATTGACCCTCAGTGGGGGTGCGCGCGTGCTTGGTCTACAAGGCTTTAATATGTGTTCTTCATTGTCTTGAACAACGGGTTCTATTACGTTTTTAAGTTCACAAAGTGACAAACATTTAGAATTAAGCACTGTTTTACTGTTTGGCTTCAGCAATAGGTCGCAATTTATGTTTCTCTGAAACGAATGTTTGGTTGATTATTATTTGAAAACGACCAGTGTTCGCATATATGTAAGATGCCACGATATACACGTTAAAAGAGGCCAGTTCGGAAAACTAACATTTCGGTAGTATAAATTTAGAGAAGCAGCAGAGAATTGGTTTGAATCCATGCAACCAATTTTTTTAAATTGTTTTTTTTTTGGCTAAAAAAGGTTTATTAGCCGTCATCTTGAAGTGGGTGTAAGAAAAAAAACAGAGAGAAGAGAAAAACATGCGCCCTACGGCTTAGCCATTTTGGTTCTCAACGAGGTTGCACTCAATGACGTCACGCATGTATCGCCAGGTTACTAAGTATATTCCAAGATAGCGGCGTTCGTGCACGAGGTTTGGGCTACCTTGGACAAGGCCAAAGATTTCACTAGGTTAGAAAGCTCTTTGGAAGCTGAAATATTATTATTATTATTATTATTATTATTATAAATTATGCCCTTATGGGGAGGGCCACGCTCGTTTTAGTCGTGTTACAATTGTAATAACTATGACCCGGTGCGGACACAAATTGTCGCTCCAACGTAGTCTGGTTCGCGCGAGAAAGGAGGAATCGCTGTGCCGGATTCCATGACCTCATGGAGAGAATTAAGTTATCGAAAGAAATTAAAACGGTCTTGGCCGTTAGAAAATGAAAACGAGTCAAGAAAAAAAGAAAGTGAACCGTGTTTCTCCTTCCTCCTATGTTTCTATTCATGCGTGGTAAATTGAACATATTTGCGTTCATGCACAAAACGTTTGTAATACAGATCAGTCTACTGCGTAAATTTTAAATACGTACTCTAGGTGAATTGAATGTCTTCAATTTTTTGGAATCGTCGATAGGTTTTATATATCAGATATGTTTTTTCGAACCGAAGTCGGCAAAATCCTCACACGCAAAATCCTCACGCGCGTGAAAATGTTTTATTTTAAAATTGTTATAGTATATACTATATCTATTTCTATATTTGCATGAAGCCGGCCAGGTAACCTACTTATTAAAAAAACAAGAAAATATACACCCTGAAAATGGATATAAATTCAGAAATGGGAATGATTTATTTTTGCTATCCGCTTGTAACACGCAGCGATTTTCTCACGCGAACCAGACTGCGTCGGAGCGACAATCTAGTGTCCGCACGGGGTCATAGTTACTACAATTGTAACACGACCAAAACGAGCGTGGCCCTCCCCATAAGGGCATAATTTGACTGGTGTCCAGTGCCGACCGCGGTCAAATGGGACTATCGGGATCCTCACGGATCCATGGCGGCCTATTTTGAGATGCTATTATGATTTTGTGCAGTGGATAATTCTTTTGGGACACGAGGTATGTGCAATTGGTTTTGAGAAAATCACTTGTATGTCTTCCTTTTGTCAAGTCGCTAAGTCAGAATGGGAGCTTGAACTATATTTGTGGGTAAAATCAAGCGAATTCCGAAACGTGTCGAGCGGTGATAGTGGCTTAATCAGGCCAAATGACTCCTTCCTTGTCAATGTATTATACACATACTAACACAGTTAAGTAAATGGACCTAAAATTGCTCAAAATGCGTTGTAAGGATAACAAACAACACCATGTAATGTTTCATGAACTTTATTCAATTAGTTCGTTGTTATGTACTGTATTGCTCAAAATGTTCGCCTCGAAATCCCATACAAAGTCTTATATTTTGAAACGCCATTTTTAATAATATTCAAATATTACGCTTAATTTGAATCGCTATTGGCCAACACCCCGTCTAAAACCCTGCCATTCACAGTTCGGACAAACCCATGATGACAGAGCGAACAACGCAATGGGCATGCTCATATGCCATCGTAAGAACTCATTAGCCTTTTAGAGATCGAACACAAGTTTGTACAAACTAATTTTAGAAAGAAAATTAACCTAGCCGTCTAAAAAAACTAAATAAAAATTTTTTACCATCAATGCCGAGCTTAACAATTAGGCCAGCGCTATGCCAGTTGGCATGCTATGGCATGCTTCTGCAATAAGCAAACAATTATGTTCTTTGTGTTTACTCCGGCTGATCCCTTCTCGATCTGGATTAACCAGTCGGTGCAACGTTAAGAAAAAATACAAGTTCTTTCGATAATGTATTAAGGACGGTACATCCCCAACAAGTTTCGGGGACCTGTCCCAGCGACAAGCCCGCTTGCAATATTTGCACAAGGGGATCTGGTTGCAGGGACATGTGTGTGGTCATTGAAACAATGACCACACTAAAAGCTACTTGAATCAATGGCTACAGTGAAAACCAGTGAAGCAATGGCTGGACAAAACTTTTATTGTAACAATGGCTACGGCCCTGGACAATAATTTTTGGGACTTCTGAATCGTGTACAAAAATACAGCAACGTAACATGCACAGTGTCTTATAGTAGCACTGGGATAGGTTTGTTTGTCCAATCTGATACCACGCTCTTTCAGAGACTCTGAAAAAAACCCTTGCTATTGTTAAATTTATTTCTCAACTTTCAGCACACTAGCATTAAACGTTGGCTGTAAACTAATTATATCATAGTCCATTAAAAACATTTTTATTCTGATCTTGGAAATGATATATTTGAGCTTTAGGAGTAACACCGACTTTCCTTCCCAGATTCACATTGAGACTGCTGTTTGATATCCTTTCATTTAGGATCGGAATGTGGACACTGGAGCGTAGGTTAAGTCCGCATCTAGGGAAAAAAAGAAGGAAAATACAACAAAAAAGCTCAGCACGTGCTTAGCATATGAAGGTTGTAAAGAACTTTAAGGAGATAAACGGGGGTGACACCGGTTTGCGAATGAATCTACGAGGGAAAATTTTGGTGAAAATTGATGCAAAAAAAATGAGGCAAAAAAAGTTAAGATTTGTAAAACACGATGTTGTGTCCAAGTTTTCTCCTTCAATATTCTGTTAAAACGTATGTGTGAAAAAAAATGCTTCTGTAGTGACCGTCTACAGTACACCTGCTTGCTGTGTCAGTTCAGGAAATTCCACATCTGCGCTGAATTCTTGGACACAAAATCGGTGGTCTTAAGCTTTAGAAGGCTTACCGAAATGTATGTATGTTTTTTTTTAACATTTGGCTATTGTGAGTTCTGACCAAATTTTTGGCAGCGGTATGCGAATATGTGGAACAAAGACAAGTGAGGAAACTCAAAAAAATATCTTCTCTCAATTTGCTCACAATAAAACCCGGGGGATCCCATGCAAAAGGATCCGGGCTGCTCAATCTGGTCACGGCTCAAGATTTATTTGCTCCGAATACCTATCACTCTTAAAGCCTGCTGCGTTTAGACAAGCAACACAGTTTGCCACCTTTTTTGAGATTTTGCGCGTGGACCTCAAGGATACCTTGACTGTTACTAATGTTGGCGTTGCTACGTACTTTACTGTAATACAGCCCTAACAGAGACGACGAGAATGCCCCCTTTCACGTGGGAATCCCCTCGGGCAACAAATAATACGGCAGTGCAGTTCCCTATATTTTTCGTTTCATTTTGTTAACGGCTGGGCGTACAAGCAAACTCATACCTCCACCGTGGTACAAATGAGAAGGGGGATGGACCCCCTTCGGGTTTTTGTTGTGGTACGATAGTTCGATATGATTTTACTTTTGTTGAATAGCCTGTGATATGCTTTCCAATATCTGGTAAATATTGTGGGTTGTAGTGCTGCTGGGAGCGTCTACCGTCATTCAAAATGGCTGCCCAATTAAGATGACCATCAACTTGGATTTTACTTAAAATCACAAATCATCAAAACACGGCGTAAATTGAAAATTGTTTATGTTAGAGATGTAGAATATGATTTAGTTAAACATTTTCCTGGTTCTGTCTGCATTTCGTACTTTTTTCACCGAAAAGAAGTAAAGATAAAAAATATGCATCCTATTTAAAAATGACGTACTTATGACGTGCTTATACCACATACTTATGACGTACTTATGACGTACTATCTTGTAAAACATATATATACAAGGAAGAAGAAATTCTGGGTTGTTCCTGGAGGACAGCAGAAGACAGATGGGTATCGAGGGCAACAAATGAGGTGGTCGCTTACCTACCTTACTGAGCGCGAAACCATTGATAAACGATACAAGTTATCACTCTAAACAGTAGGAACCCAGACAACCTAGATATCTGATATATCAGCGCCTAAAAATTACGAAATTGTTTCCGACATAGCCCGATAATACAGCGAAGTTCCTCTCTTAGGAATACCAAAGGTCTCTCGAACATCAGGAGGAGCATGGGCTCCTGACATCAGCGAATCTACCCGAGAGTTCACGAAAATAACCACAGAAATGAGCTGAACTCCACTACAATATCTTGTAGTTGCTATAACAACCACGAGGTAATGATCGTGTAAATTATTGAGGAAAAATGCTGATTTTAAAAAATATCCTCTGCCCCCTCTCCCCCCCCGCAGCCTTAACCTGGTAAAGCATCTGATAGTATTGCTACTCCCCCGTGGATGGGATGCTAGTCCATCGCAGGATTACCTTCTGCAGTATGTTGCCAGTACTGACGGTGTTTTCACCTCCGTTTCTTAAGATTACTCAACATCGCAGGAAAACACAAAAAAATTGACTCGTACAAACTCATGGTTACTAGATTTGAAATTTTGTAGTTTTGATTAAGTCAAAGTCATGTTTATTTTCTTAGTTTCAGGAACTGCCTTCTTGAAATTATTTACGAAACCAAATATAGTACTTTGGGAAAAGGTTCTTTGTTGGCAACTAAATGCGAGGCGCAGCTGGCGGAATATTTTTGTAGCTTAACTGGTTGCAATAACGTATCGTGTTCTTGTCCGGCTGACACCCCATTGATACCATTGTTCTTAGGACTTGGTTCCCATTGTAAGATTAGGAAAGTTGTCCTCTTTTCAATGATGAAACACACTTATTGAAAACCACCTCGGGTTTGTAACATCGTTCAACCATTCTTCTTATTCAGCTGACTTTCCAAAGGAAACTTCAAAACAGTAGGAGATTTAATTAATATTTTATTATGAGCGGAACATATCATAAGCTGATCGAACGGGTTAGTTAATTCTGTTTATTGGCATTGCAAAAACTATTTTGAGCTTTGTTGAACTGACTAAAAACAAGACTTTTTTCATTTCCGTCTTACTCATTCAAAGACATTTACCCATTTTGCCATCATAAACTAATGCATTTCCTCCTAAAATGTAAATAATAATAGCAAGAAGAACGTTTAAACAAAAATTGCGTCTACTCACTATCCAATTAAAAACTGACAAGAAGTCACAATTTTATTCCTGCCCTGTTTTATTTCTGTGTTTTTAGGTATAAGTAACTTATTTACTGACCTACCAGACTGCAGAGGAATATTGTAGCGACATATGCAATCTTTAACATCTGGTTTCTTTCCAAAAGAACCCCAGTCGAGCTGATTTAATTAAACCACAACTTTGAAGTTTTAATTTAAACCTGAACACAACATCATGTAATTAACGTACTGCGGGAGCCCGAGCACCTTTAGAACTCTTTCCTGATTCAGTTTTGGTATCGCATATTCAGACAATGAACGACGCAAACTACAAGCAGAAACCGAGAAATGGGAACTGAGTAGCTGGAACATGTTTTAGTTTGTAACCCTTGCATGAAGTTACACAAACGGGAAAAAGTTGGCTTATTCTAAAGACGTCCACCTCACCTGTATGCTTCAAACTACATTGCCGAGTTCAGTGTGTTACAGTGTGTTCAGTTACCAGTGGAAATCTGAGTAAGCTTGGACTCGTACCTTGCTGAACGCTACTTCAGTCTGCATCTGATCATGCCAAAATTCAATATTTCATTCATCACTGGTCAACTCATTCTTTGTTATTTTATATTTATTTTTCTTCTGCAAGTTGCAAGCGCGAGCTATCTCAAAGCTATCAAACCCGCCGATATTGTACTAGGTGGTCTTTTCCCCATTCACAAGTCCGCGAAACATGGTTCGTGCAATTTGTTATTCAAGGAAGGAGTTGTTTTGTGCGAAGCGATGATTTACGCAGTAAACTTTGTCAACAAAAACAAAATACTGCCTCATGAAATAACACTGGGTTACGATATCCGCGATACTTGCGACAGTGTGATTACAGCTTTGGAGACGTCTTTGGATTTTGTAAATGAGAGGAAAAGCAGAGAACGTGATTCGAATTTCTCAAGCTCTGTTAGGAAGTCTTCAAGATCAACTGAAAAACCGATTGCAGTTATAGGGGCCGGCAACAGTGTTACTTCTTCAGCAGTGAATAATATTCTCAGCATTTTTAGTGTACCGCAAATTGGCTATGCATCTACTTCACGAATTCTGAGCAACAAAAATCGTTATCCGACCTTTTTGAGGACAGTTCCCCCAGACTCGCATCAAGGCCGAGCTATTGCGAAGATCATTTCCCATTTTCGTTGGAATTATGTAGCTTTGTTGGCTTCAGATGATATATATGGCCGACCTTTGGCGGAAACTTTTAAAATCGAAGCTGAAAAATCTGGAGTTTGTTTAGCGTTAGACATTCTGATTCCTGATAACCCTTCGCTAAATACAATACGAAAAACAGTCAGTAAACTCCGCAAGGACAAAAATATTGAAATTATTTTACTCTTCACTTCTGAAAAGGAAGCTGTTGCGATACTTAATGAAGCTGCAAAGCAGAATGTCACTCAAAGGCTATGGATAGGAAGCGACTCATGGGCCGACTCGCCGAAGATTGCCGAAGATAATGCGAGGATTGTCGACGGTATGTTCCGGATCATTAATCAACCTACTGTCGTGCCTGATTTTATGGAACACTTTTACGCGTTAAGTCTGTTTAATAATAGTCACAATCCTTGGTTTAGTGAGTTTTGGAAGGAAATATTTTATTGTACATTACCTGAAAACAATTTCACATCTTCCAAAAGCGAGATCCCCCTAAACATGTCAAACTGTTCTGGGAAAGAACAACTTTCTGATAAGCTTCTCCAAGTGGATGCAGTGTTTTCTCGGGTTTCGTACGTTCTAGATGCAGTGTTCTCCGTTGTTTATTCCATTGGAAAAATCTGTCAAAGAGAACTTACTACAACAGCCAGCCAAAAACTGTCACGCAAGGAATCTTGCATTAACCGAGCCACACCTTCCTCTGTTTTATCACACCTTTTTAACGTCACGTTTAATAGCGTGACTAACCGCACCATATCACTTGACAGTAATGGAGACGGAATTGGACGCTACGATATAATTAACCTCCAAAAGCACAGAAAAGGTAGAAATAGTACATCCTTCTTGAAGATCGGTGAATATGATGGCAAAACAGGATTGTTAAAACTACATGGTCACGCAATCCACTGGCCTGGAGGGGTCACGTCATCGCCATTTGGTCGCTGCAGTTTTGAATGCCCTCCAGGTACCTATAGAGTGGTCATGAAGCCCATTTGCTGCTGGCTGTGCAAACTGTGTCCTAGTGGAAGCATTAGCAATGTTTCAGGAGTTTCCAGCTGTATTCAATGTCCATTGGAAAAAATTGCGAATGTTAATAAAACCCAGTGTATTGTTATTCCATTAACCTTTCTTCGCTGGGAGAGCTGGTGGGCCTGGGTTGTAATCGCAACCGTCATCCTTTGCGAGACGACCTGTATCGTCACGGTTATCATATTTCTACACTACAAGGAAACTCCCATTGTCAAAGCAGCAAACAGGGAAATTAGTTTTCTGTTATTATTCGGTTTGCTGGCGGGATTCTTAATTCCTTTGGCGTACGTTGGAAAGCCAACAGACAGAGGTTGTAAGATGCAGGTCATTTTGTTCGGTGCAAGTTTTTCGTTTTCCCTGTCATTAATCTTGGCCCGAATCAATCGAACAATCGTCATTTTCAGATACAGCAAAGTTACTCCAAAGAGCAAATCCAAATTTTTGCAGAGATACTTAACTCTGTTTCTACACAACAGGACTCAAATAATGCTTGCGTTGTTTTTCACGGTTATCGAACTTTTGCTTTGCGCCGCCTGGCTTTTATCAAGCCCACCGCGGGTCACTGTTCGGCGGCTTACCATGACAGAAAGCTTAATGATGTGCGAGGGAACGACAAGTATTGGTCACATTACATCAAACGCTTTTATAATTTTTCTCAGCTTGCTTTGTACATTTTTGGCTTTCAAGTCCAGAAAGTTGCCGCAAAATTACAACGAAGCAAAGTTCATAAGTTTTGCCATGTTTGTATTCAACTTTGTGTGGTTGACTTTTGTTGGTGTATTTTACGGAACGCCGGATGGTCCACACACTGTTATTATCAACTGCTTTGCTATTCTAGCACCCAACTTTGCTATCCTGGTTCTCATATTTGGGCCAAAGGTCTACATTATCCTTTTACGACCGAGTTTAAATCAAGTGGTCGTATTTCGGGCGTTGACAGCTCAGTACACCTTCAGATCAAGTCGTAGAAGTTCCGCAATTACTTCCGACATGATGGGCAGTTCGTGCTTATTGAAAGAAAACAAGTGCGTGCAGACTTCCGGTACAATGACAGAAGAAGACCCGGAAGTAAAAGAAAGAAAATTATTCAACGGCCTGGTAGCTGTAAATGACATTCAAACGAACAAAACAACTAATACTGGTAGAGACCTAAGCCTAAAGGATATAAAAAAGAATGACAAATGCGCACTTTGCAAACGAAAAAGCATCGGTAGTCGTAACACGAAGGCTGTGTCAGACACTGCTTTGAACATGCTCTTCGAATACCCGCGGGATTTGTGTGAAATCCCGATAAAGTTGATTTATGGAGAAAAGCGCGCACGAAGGGGATCGGCCACCGAAGAGGGAAGTCGATCGCTGACTGGCAGTGAAGGAGTGGAACAGCGCGCCGACTCAATTTTTAAAACAGCGGGCTTGAATAGCCGAGAAAAATGTTCTGCCGTCGGAGAATCCGACAACAATTCACTCAGCGCTTACTCTTCAAGGAAGAAAAGCGTGTTTTATCCACATGGCGCTCACACCATCAACTCTGAATCTAAAGGAATAATATTGGAAAGTTGTGTTTAACTTTTTCACTCCCAGAATGGTCTTAAGTGGCAATGTCTGTAAGAGCGGTCCACTGCATTTAGGGTCAGAAAAAAGTTTTCCCTCAAACTTTGCCCTGTAAACCATCTTGGGTCACAAGTTATTGAAACGGGTTTCGTTTTGGGAAATACGTTAAAACGTTTGTTTTAGAGCCCACAACAGTGCGAGCGGCAAAAGGCGTAAATTAACGCCAGGCCAGACACGAAAATTGCATAAGTTGGCGACCTCACTGCTTAAAACTCAAAACAGGCAGGAAAAAAGGTTTATTATTTTCAAGTTAGGAGGTCCTTCAAGGGTGTAAAGCGCATGTTAAATTTCATTTGTGTTAAACTGGAAGCTCGTGGTAATTAACATATTAACTCCCGTCTGAGCGCTTTCTGAAAACTCGCAAAAGTATCCTGTCTTGCCCGGCATTTATTTCACGAGTCCAGAGCGAGTCGCTCTAAATTCCTATTAAAACCTGTTAATGAGATGTCAGAGAGCACAGAAATATAAAAATACCTTGCGCTTTAAATCTTTCTTTATCACAGTGACTTCGAACTTTTGGTAGTTTTTGCGAATATGACCGCATACATTATGCAAATTAGGTTGTTGAGCAAATTCAGATTGTGTGAAATAAATAGGTTCTAGATTTTAAGATTTCTCCATTTCAAGTCATAAATACAGAAAAGCACGCACGAATAGAAGTTTCGAACTGTTCAAATTGATAAAATAAGCGAATTACCGAGTCCTGATCTTTGGATGCTTCCGGAGAATTGCGTTACTCGCATTATGCAAATTAGGTTGTCTGCGAAACTTGGTCCGTTCCTGTAACCGTCGCAAAAAACCTTTCTAACTTTTTGGATCCCACTGTTGTTTTACTTAAATATTAAAGAAATATAAAGACTACATGCACTGTAGGTAGAAATTCAGCTGGTTACAGTATTGACTTGTATTCATGTGTCCTTTGTATACTGACTCTGTTTGCAATGAAATGGACAATTTGTAACAATGGGCTTCCACGTGGGGGCAAGGGTCCCCGGGCTGATATGGGACTTTGCTAATTGTCCGTTTCAAAGTTCTTGTATTTCCAAACCGGTGGGGGATTTTTTCCTAGCAAAGTCTCCAGTATTTTAGGGGGAAGCCAAACACCCAACAAGACTTGAAGACGCCCTTCATTTTAGCCTTTGAACAGTCAGTTAGGGGCCTTCCAGTGGACCTTAAGCGGGGGTGGGGGAGGGGGGTGGGGAGATTCGAGATTTGGACGTTAACGCGGGACATTTCGAGCAAATACGAAATTATTAGTTTTTCATCCTAGAAGTTCCACACAAGTCAACGTTCTCGTGTTCGCTTTATTCACAAAGAAGCATGTCAAATAAACGGCAAATAAATCTCCTCACTAGGGTCGTTTAACGTAAAAAGCCACAGAAACACAATGCACTATCGAAGAACAGTCAGATGATGAACAGATCTACTTTTAAAACGGACATCTTTGAAACAAAATAGCGACTATATTCTCTTCTCCCTCGCAAAAGAATATGCCGAAACTCGAAACTTATCGATCACACGAATTTCAGACGAGAATTGAGAAGAAGGCGTTTAAAACGTGGCGGCCTGTTGATGTTCTACCCTCACCGGCCTACGATCCTTTTTTTTCCCGTAGAAAGCCGTGCAAAGTCACAAAGTGGACATAACTTTTAGATGTCTTAGCAAAACAGCTTCGAGGAACTGTCGGTCTTTTTAAATACTCTAAAGCACATCTACAAATAACGTTTCAGTTGTTTTACACATCAGTAGTCTCGCAAACTGCGTTCATCAGACTATTAAACGTCGTTCCAGGTGACGTCGGGAAGGTGAAAATTCTAAGTGGACGTTAAGGAGGAGTGGGGGTGCGGGGAGGGGGGGGTCCGACCTTAACGTCCAGTGGACGTTAAGCGGGGAACTTGTGAATACTTGTCGACGGCCCCTTAGTTAGCCAACGCTCGAGACCATAAACTTTCTGTTGAAAAACAATTTTTTTTGGTCAAATCCTGTCCCATTACAACTGCATAGGCAAATGATAATCATGATAATAAAGAACATACTATGATCATGGCTCATTTACTGCATGCCTTTAAACACTACGCACTTAATTTCACGCGCTTCATTTAAGTTCTTTGAACAGTTCTTTTTTCTCTCCTGAGTTCTCCGCAAGTTGTTCTACTGTCCTGTTCATAGGATTATTTAACGGAAGGTCTATTTCTTGCACACCCAAAAATAAAGAATAATCGACGGATTTTAACACACACATTCTCGTTCTTCCCCGCATTCTTTTCTTCAATCGAGCGAAAACACAACTTGCTTCCAAGCGCCTCTCGCCTTGCTAGAAGCAAAGTCCCCACATTTTCCCCTCGAGTTGGGGCGTCATTTGAATTTGTTGCAAAGTTCCCACAAAGTCCCTGATTCCCCCACATATGGCCCAGGTCCCCCCCCCCCCCCCCATTCCCCCCTACCTTAGGAGAAGCTGATGACAAGTGCATCGTTCTCTTCTGTTGGATAAAATTGAATCTTTAGTTTTTTTGTAGTCTGGTTTGGATTTTTTTATACCTACGTTTTGCTCTTTTGATCTTCCTTTGTCAAGGGGCTTTTCAAGCACTTTATTTTGTTTATACAAACGCTTGAGCAAACTTACCGCGAATTATCTAAAATGCCAATGTTTGAATGCTTTGGGGTAAAATGTGACGAAAAGTATGTAAATTGCATTTTTTGTCAAACGTTGAACGAGATTATTATTATATGAGAAAACTGTAACTTTTTGGATCTCTCTTTCGTCGATGTATGATTTGAAACGGCTAAAGCCGCGTCTTGATCGGTTCCTTTTTCATTGATAGTTAGATGGCCTTTCTTTATAAAAACAGCGTTCTGGTTCCCTTTTTTCTTTTTAATCAAAAGAATTCAATATCATTGTATACTTTGATATAAACAAGCTTCAACAACGAAAACAAACAAGCCTAATTCAGCATCATTCTGCATCACGCGTTTTGATTTCTTGACCAAATATAAATAAGATCACTACTTTTCTCATTAACGACCTAGCTCTTAATGAACTGGAGGCTTCTTGGAACCGTGCTAACTTCGAGTGGAGGCACATCCCAGAGGACGGTGCAATCGCTCAACTTTTCGAGCTACTTAATCGCACTCGGGTGAAGGTGTTTATTAAATTCTCGACTTAAACAAAGAACTACTTTCCTTTGAACAGCTTACTTGAACCATGCTCATTTCTTTTGAATTCTTTGGATTATAAGGCATCATCGCTTAATGAAGCGATCATGTTTTGGGTGCGGGAAAAGCCTAGATGTGACCTTTGTACTCCCAGGGCTTTTCCCGCCCTTAGACATCACCTTGCGAAGAATGGTACTAGCTTATGTACAAACCCTTTTTCTTGTGTTGAGTACTGTTGACGTACCCAGATGAAAAATTGTCTGACAAGCATTTATTAATAACGTTGGAGGTTACTATTTAACTGGAAAACCATAATTTCGAGTAATTTTTGGCCATTTCAGGCCTGAGCCTGAAAATACCATAAAAGCTAAGGCTTCGTGGTTGTTCCTGCGATTCTGATATTGTATTTATTCTCTTATTATTCGCATTGTACAATAAATGCAATAAAACAGATTGAAAGAACAAAACGAATCAGAGCACTGTTTTTATATTTGAAAAAGGCTATCTGACTATCCCTGAAAGAAGAACCCACCAAGACGTAGCTTCAGCCGTTTCAAATCAAACAAGAAGTTACAAGTTTCTTTAAATAATCTGATTTTACGTTTGGCAGAAAATATAGTTTGCATAATTTTCGTCACATTTTGCCCCAAAGCATCCAAATATTGGCACTGCATTTTTACTTCGTTTGCTCAACGCAAACAACCTAGTTTATCTCAAGCGTTTGTATAAACAAGGCAAAGCGCTTGACAAAATCCCCGGGACAAAAGCACCAAAAGTTCGTAGGCGCTGTGGAAAAGGAAGATCAAAAGAGCAAAATGTAGGCATAAAAAATCAATACCAGACAACAAAAAAGTAGAGATTTATTTTTACCCACCAGAACAGAATAATTGTTACATTTGTCTATTTCATTCCAAACAGAGTTATACAAGTCAGTACTGTAACTAGCTGAATTCATCATCAAGGTTTTCTACCTAAATTTCATGAAGTATTAACATTGCTTTACTGTGCAATTAAAAAAACAGAGGGATCCAAAAAATTAGAAAGGTTTCTTTGCGACGGTTACAAGAACGGACCAAGTTAAGCAGACAGCCTAATTTGCATAATGCAAGTCACGCAATTCTTCGGAAGCATCCAAAGATCAGGACTCGGTAATCAGAGGGGAGAGGAACGGTTTAGGGAGGAGGGAGAAACGGCCTGAAAAAATTAGGGAGACGGGAGAAACGACTTTGAAAAATAAGGAGAAGGGAGAGCCAGCATGGAAAGGGAGAAGGGAGAATATCATCTTTTTAAAGTTAGTTATTATTTTTTTAGACATTTCCCTTTGTTTGTAGTGTTTAAGTCGCAGCAAAAACAAACACAGTTTGTGCCCAGAAAGGTGATTTGGGGTTGAGTGGTCGGATCTGGTCGAGAAAAGCCGGACAGTTATGTACCAGTCAAATTGAAGCTTCAACATCCCCCCCGGGGGCAACCCCGCGGGAATTTGAACTTTCGAAGATTGGCTTGTTCAAATTCCCTCCCCTAGGGGCAAAAAAGCCGTTCAAATGCCCACTAATTAGTTCTGATATACCTCTCCTCAAAGACAAATTTCGTCTTCAATCAAACACTGTTCACACTTTTCAGAGAGAGATATGCCGTGACGACACCTTCAAAAGGGTCTTCGAAAGAGTTATTCACTATCTTGTAAGTTCGTCAAACCTTGCAAAAACCGAAAAAAACTCACGGGAGTATTACACCAGAACAAGTGATAAATCCGGTTCAAATTCCCCACCCTTCCAAGGGAACGTTCAAATTCCCCCCTTCCTGTGCACAACGCACAGTCAAATGCCCGGGGTATGCCCGGGGGGGGATGTTGAAGCTTCAATTTGACCAGTACATTATGTCGAGAGAGGTCAGCTCGGTACCCTATTTCGAGCCTGTAAGGTCTCGTGATGGCAGTACCGTATTTTCGTATTTTTTCCCGGCGTTTATTTGGGGCCCGGCGTTAAACTGAGGTATTTTTCATCATTCGTTATAGCCTTTATTTACACCGAATACAGTGAAACCTCGATTTAACGAAGTGCCGAGGGACTGGGGAAATTGTTTCGTTATATTGAGGGTTTGTTATATCGAGGTTCTTTTCCATACATTACACTATTAGTGGGCTGAAAAATATCGTTCGTTATACCGAGGACTTCGTTGTATAGAGGTTCGTTAAATCGAGGTTCCACTGTATAGCACAACATAAGTAAAACGGGAATGACATCTCACTGATTTTTTTCTGTAGTCGATAAAATTCAAAACAAGGCGGGGGAATCGAGTGCTCAACAGCGTGTAGAGTACATTACGTCAACTTCCCTTAGTTGGAATGAGTGCAATGAATTGAGCTGTAGTACTGTAGTGGTTCTTAAACCCTTTTAAAATTGCTATAACTAATTAACTTTCGACGAGAGTCAGTGAAATAAAGGTTCAATTTGAAATAAACGCCCGACCTCAAATACACGCCGGTGCCTCGAATAAACGCCAGGGGCGTTTATTTTAAATTTGACCGTGTTGACCCGGCGTTTATTTGAACCCAGCGTTTATTCGACGCCCGGCGTTTAATCAAGAAAATACGGTATTTTTTCCCGCGCTTTGGTAACCAACCCACTACACGCGCAACATTTAAAACCCAAGGAAAAAAAGAAAAACTTCTTCTACAGAAGCAACTGAACTAAAAGCAACAGTGTTTAAAATTTAGGAACCCTTAAAATAAAGGTGCTTATTTTGACATCTTTCTGCAGCCAGCTGAGCACATGCTACACTACCTTGGCGTAGCGATTGACAAAAGCGTCAAAATTGAAAAATTTCAGTTGACCTGCCAAACTGCATGTCTAAAAACAAAATTACGTCCCTGCAAGCAAACAAATATTTCCGGTTCAATCACAAACAAAACATTATTAAATTGCAAACGTAAAGTACTAGAGAAAAGAAATCAAAATTCCCAAAAAGATTTCGAATGGTTACATTCCTGAGATTCATCTCAGTGTGAAAGCTTGACATTCGCAAGTCATTAGACATGTGCCGTTTTAATAACCCTCTCGTGACATTGCCAAGCTTCACGACTACAGGAAGAAGTGGTTTGAGGCAGTTAAAGTTGCCAAGGTGCTCAGCAAAACTACAAAGCACATTTTTTTTCTACGTTACTCATTGCTTTGTGTGAAGTGGAGCCACCTAAAAGTGTGGATTTCGACTTTTCTTGCTTTCTTAGTGGTGAGCATGTTTCTACAAAGGAAAGTTCTTTTCTGTAAGGTACCGTTGGTCCGTCTTCCACAGAAACACCAAAGAAAACGAAACCCTTATAGCTGCAAGGTGGAAGATATTTCAGATGCCAAATCAGCTATAAGTGCAGAAATGTTTACTCCAGGCAGAGACAACAACCTGCATTTCAGCTAAATATACAAACACGCCTGCAGTAAGCCTGAACACATCAGGTTATGGCCACTGGCGTTGAACTTCACTGTCCCATAGAGGCTGTGGTCGGGTGGAGGCATTGTACTGAGTAAAGACGAGTTTGAGGAGCTGCAAACTTTCCGACAGTACATTAGTGGACTTGTTCCTCAGGAAATTGAAGTTCAAGAAGCTTTGAATAATGGAGATAGTGTCAGTGACGACGAATTGGCAGAAAAGACAATTGGCCGCAGAAATATATTCGAACTTATGCGTTCCAGCACGCAGGTCAGAGCACCTCCCAGGTACCATGACTTTTTATAAAGAAAGCATTGCTGTTTTATGCTAAGACTGTAAGTGAACTATACTAAATAAGAAATATGTCTCTACGTTAACTGTAATCAGAGCTTTTGAGGGCTCGAAAGCTTTCCATTAACGGTAACCTTGCTGTAGTTGTAGGGAATTTAAACGCTTTAAACGCTTTGATCAGGGAGGAAACGAAAAATTAGGGAGGAGGGAGAAATAGCCGAAAAAATTAGGGAGGTGGGAGAAAAATGAGGGAAAAAATAGGGAGATAAGTTATTTAACTGCTTGTTCCTCTCCCCTCTAATCGGTTTATTTTATCAATTTGAACAGTTCGAAACTTGTATTTGTGTACGCTTTCCTGTATTTATGAAATGGAGAAATCTTAAAGTCTAGAACCTATTTATTTTAACACAATCTGAATTTGCTCAACAACCTAATTTGCATAATGCATCATATTCGTCAAAAATCACCACAAGTTCGAAGTCACTGTGGTAAAGGATTCAATAGGAATTTAGAGCGACTCGGTCTGGACTTGTGAAATAAATGCCGGAGAAGACAGGGTACTTTTGGGAGTTTTCAGAGAGCGCTCAGACGTGAGTTAATATGTTAATTATCACGAACTTCCAGTTTAAAACAAATGAAATTTAACATGCGCTTTACACCCTTGAAGGACCTCTTAACTTAAAAATAATAACACTTTTTTCCTGCCTGTTTTGGTTTTTAAGTAGTGAGGTCGCCAACTTACGCAATTTTCGTGTCTGGCCTGGCGTTAATTTACGCCCTTTGCCGCTCGCACTGTTGTGGGCTCTAAAAAAAACGTTTTAACGTATTTCCCAAAACGAAACCCGTTTCAATAACTTGTGACCCAAGATGGTTTACAGGGCAAAGTTTGAGGGATAACTTTTTTCTGACCCGAAATGCAGTGGACCGCTCTTACAGACATTGCCACTTAAACTCTTGCCTTTTACATCAGGGAAAAAATTAGTTTTCGGCTCACTTAAAAAAAACATGAATAATATTAAAAACAGCTCCGATAAAACGTACAAATTCTCACAAAAATCAGCGAAAAAATTTTGTATGTCCCATCCCTTTTATGATTTAAACCTTAGACATAAACACTTCTTAAAAACTTAAAATAATTTCGCATAACCTAGACACTAGTCGAGTTAGGCCGCTTTTATATTGATGAAAAACAAAAAAGGCTCTAATTGAACTCTAAACGGATGTCATTTTTCTCAAAGATAAAACAAACTATCACGTGGGAGATACAAAATGCCCAATTACTCTTTTCGGTGTTGTTATGAAATATCCCTCATATGAATATCGCGGTCATTACACAAGCTGGCAAACTCAAGAGGCTCTTTACAGCTAATTTGAGTGCTTTTCTAGTCGTCAGCGTTGTCAACGTAATTGGCGCCAAACCGACAAATTTCCCGCCTAAATCACACGCTTATGTCAATTGAGGCAGCATGCAGGCGACAGCGGCTTCCTTTGTAAAAGATAAGAAAATAAACGACATTTATAAATAGGAGATTTTTTTATCCTTTTACCGTGCATTTACGAAATGGTTAAAGGAAAAACTTGTTTAGAATCCTGTATATTGTTTTTAAAATCACATCGTGGCTTGTAACGTGAATATTTTCTACGCGAATTCGTAAGTTTCTTAATCAAACAAGTCATATCGAACCCCCCTTAATTGCTGTTGGTGAATTTTAATGTTTTAATATACATGAAAACCTGTCGATATTTCTCTCAAAATTACGACCGTCAGTTATTGAAGTCTCACAGCTAAACAAGAAGAACAAATTAAATTGTCCGCTAGAGGGAATACTATTAGAAAACCACCTCCAGGAAACTCTATTAGAGCCTCGTAGGCAATTCTGTATCTGAGGAAAATGTTAATAATATATACCCTTTTCTCTGAAAGAAATATTAATAACCCATCGATTAAAAGTCTCTTTGCAAAAGGCGCCGGGCGGACTGACTAAGACAAAGCGCGTGTCAGTGATGAGCAAAACTTTGTCGGAGTTTAGGTCACTCGGATATGACTCATCGTGTTTACAACACCAGTTTGCATATTGCGCTCAGGCCCATGAGGAGATTACATACGACTGCGCTACTGACAAAACGGGAATCACAGGTTTCGTTGAACGTGAGGTCTTCTTGTGGGTTTTAATTTTAAAGAAGATTTTTCCCTAGAGTCTTTTTCAAGGTTGTTTTATTTTGTCCCGGACACTTACAGACATTATTCACGGACGACAACTAAACATTCACGGCCAATCATTGCGAAGTTACCAGCCGACATTGTCATTGAAAGAAGGATCATGTTCAGTAACTGTTAGATCAGGAGTTTTTTCGCATACCATGAAAGAAGGAACAATTGTCTGCGGTTGAATTAGTGTCGAAGTTGAAGAATGCGGTCGCAGGACATGAAGATGAGAAGCATACTTGTTGTTTCCTTTATCATACTCCCCACTGTGTCAGGTTAGTGAACAATTAGCGGCAAATTTAACCAACTCAAAAGAAAACTGAGCGCCTAAACGGAGAACTTAATACTTAGTAAATGAAATATTTAAATTCGTTTAGAAATATACCAGCTGCAGAATGTCAAACCTCAGTGCAATATCGCTTTGTTTTTATCATCAATGCACCACCTTTTTTTTGATTCTCCAGTTTCTGGCGCACGGCAGAGTAGATTTTAATTTCAGACTAATCTCTACCATGCCTGTTGTTTATAGACAAAGCAGCAAAGTTTAATGATAGAAAAATAATCAAAACAAAATCGTGTTTCAGTAGTCAAGTTATTTCCAAGTTCCCTTACTCTGAATACTACTACCACACTGAGACAATAAAGCAGCAAAGTTTAATGATAGAAAAATAATCAAAGCCAAATCATAATTTGGTAGTCAAATTATTCCCAATGTCTCACTCACTGAAGTTCTACTACCACAAAGCTCGGTGTTTGTACATGTTTTATTGATGTTGTTTAACAAGTGGCTTGACAGCTTTGTGAAGAATTCCACCGGTTTAAACAGGTCAAATTTTTAAATGGTTTGTTAAGCGTCTGTGCGCTCTAAAGATAAAACTTTTCCGCTTGATAGCTTACTTTTAAATACCGAAATTCTGACAAATAAAAGAAGGCGAGTAACATTTATACCATAATAGGCTTTTAGAAAAGAAGACACGTCCAAAATTGACCGAACGACTGAAAAACTAACTTAAAAGGGACAGGAGAGTTGAATTTCTCAATGATAATAAATTTCACTTTCAGTCTGATGGCCGTAAAACTAAAGCTTTGATTTGCTGCTTCGTACGTTACCTCTTGGTTGCACAGACTTTTCCCCGCCAAAAACACAATCTATAATGCATTAGGAAATATTTTGAAAGTCTTGTGTATTTTGTGGATGAACTAAGCCTTAAAAGTTGCTAAGACGTAGAATAACAATATTTAAATTTATTTAACCCTTAATTGCGTACCTAAGCTAAAGTTTGTATTCAGTGATTAGCAAAAAAATATTCAAGTAAGAGCCGAAAGATCCTTCTCGAAAAACGGCTGCTCAATCTGTTTGCTATGATGTAGACACATTGACGGGAAAGGGAATTCTTCACAACAGATTATTATATTGGGTTCCCGCTAAGAGGCCCTTCGTGTAATGAATGTTTTGGATGGAGTACTAGTTAAATCGTATTACAGCTAATTTCGACTTTTTTTTTGCTACTAACAACTCGTCCCTTTACACACTGTTCGGTAAAATAATTCACAGCGTTTTTATTCTTAACTGCACGTGTGTTTATCTATTAACATACAAACAGAAAACGAAAAAGGTAGTTTTTAAGATAATTTTTTTTGCCTGCGGCGATATTAGTCTCGCCTGAGAGTCTTTATTTGGGTTTTACCAGTGTCATAGAATCTATTTTTTTTTAGTTTTTGCCTCTCCCTTGGAAAATATGCACATTTATACGTCAGAAGTTTAGTTCTAAGAAACTGGTGATATATCAAGGGAAATTTGGCTCATGGTTACCGGTTTTCACCAAGCTCACGGCTGGCTACATAACTGAATTAATTTTACTGAATTAATTCGATAAATTAAATTTAGCGATCGGTATCTAAATATTCATTTAATATTGAGACGGCGATCCCTTATCTCAGGGTAATTTAACGAACAAACCCCGTAGGCGTTTATTATTTTTAGTTTTTTCGTTTTTATGCATCAGTTTTTTAGATTCAGGAAGATTAATGAAGACAGGTGGTTTAAAAACTTCATCTATCAAGTGTCAACAAACTTTACTGCTATTACAGTAAATGTGAATAAACAAACATTCATTGCAATATCAGTAAGAGAGGGTTTGAACAGTTTCGCGCGTTGACCGTGAAAGAGGCCTTTACCCAACCTCGTCCCCAGGGCCTTCTCCTCGTTCAAAATGGCGGTCGGAGAAACCCCTGGCCAAGGCTGCTGATACTACACGAATCGTGGAGTATTTTGTCAGGTGACGCATGATGAAATGGCTTTTTCAGAGGTTGTTTCCAGCGTCTGGGAGCCCTGTTTGTTCTTTGCAATCGGAAACCGTTATTCAAACAAAACGAAGATATTTCATCGTGTTTGCGTGACGAAATTCTAACGAACTTTTGGAGTCACTTTCGCAGCCTTGGCCAGGGGTTTCTCCAACCGCTATTTTGAACGAGGAGAAGGCCCCGGGGACGAGGTTGGCCTTTACAAATACGGGTTGTTTATTACAGTGCGAAATCATTAAGAGTGATCATTTACGTTTACCCTGTTTTTTTTCTTGTTACATTATTAGCAAGCATTTTATGCTTCTGTAATACACCATCGTGTCCACAAGCCGTCTGTAAATCAACTAGTCAGCGGTGTTTCACCAGACTAACAAGACAAACAAGTGCTGACGGAAACGTTTCGACGAGCATTATGTACGGCTGTATCGAGGCTTTGAATTCAAGTGGCGTCTGTTTAGAGTCTTCGCTTATGATGTGCTGTGATGATCAACTGTGTAATATGCCAAATATGTTGAGAAGTAAGTATCTGCTTATACATTTGAATATCAAATTTCATTATGCAAATCTTTCTTATATGTATTACATACCGCATTAGAATATACCAAACCAATGCATAGTGTCGTGAGCTCTGATTGGCTACTAAAACTCAGGATAGTATCTGGTATTCGCCTCCCGGCATTTTTCTGGATTTCCGGGGGGGGGGATTTTCCCTCATTTTCTCAGAAAAAAAGGAACTATTTGATGCTGGCCACCCACTGATTTGGCCTATACTTAAACAATTGTTCCCCTCAGTGTCGGTGAAGGGTGGTAGATATTTACTCGGCAAATATCCACCACTATTCACCTTCTCTTTGGCGAATAATTGTCGTTACATACATCGCATTTTGTACCACTTTTACTTTGCTTGTAACATATATTACTTGACTACACTTCTTACATTTCTTACAATTCTACTTACTCACATAGTTATAAACAATATTACTTGGTAGCATACATTTCAGTGCAGTTAATGCAGTAAGTACTTATAAACAACAATCGAGGGAAAAGGTAAGCGAACAGATCAGGCTATACAAGAAATAAGGTTTGTGAACATGAGAGGCTGCCTTTTTTCTTGAAAGTACGAAAATAGTATAAGATGAAGATATGACCATCGCTGTTGAAATAGTTTGTTTCTCAGTGTTTTAAGTTTTTCCCTTACCAAAAGTTCAGAATCTTTCGATTCTTCGTTTGAAAGACACTTACAAAGAGGCATTTTGCAAAGAGTAAAGCGTGCTTACATGTACTTTCGAAACTTTTGAAAAAGCAAACGCTACCAGATCAAAGTGTGCTCAGTGGTTTTTATTTTAATGGTCGCACTGTTTAGCATTTCAGCTGCGAACTCTGAATATAGTTATTTGTACAGTATAATACAAAGTAACACCAGAAAGTACCGTTTGGTAGCTTTCATTTGAGTGGTCGTATTTAATGATTTTGCACGCAACCCCAGAAGTTAAAACCCGTACGAGAACGTTTTGAACATTATCACAAGAAAGCACTGTTCCGTAGCTTTCATTTGAGAGGTTAAATTTGAGATTTGATCCACAAACTCACGTTCAACATCACAACGAACAAGTACCACAGGAAGGTATTGCTCAGTCTGTAACTCAGTTGTAGAAAAATTTGGAAGGGAATAATCAAAATCATATATTTTCTAAACAATTTCAGAAGTCACCAAAGACCATCAGACAAGATCTAAAGTATACACCACGCATGCGCCAAGAGTAAAGAAAGACGTCACTTGCAAGTGTGCGTCCTCGTCGCCCGCGATGAGAGTTGCCAGCGTAGTCGTACCTTGCGTGTTGATTTTGACAGTCATCTTGTCATCGTTAGCAATGTGCCGTAAAATGTCACGATACCAGAAAGATAAAAAGACTCAGATGAATTTCAATGTGAAAACCAGCCCGTCACATGTTATTCAAATGGAAAGTTCCGTTGACTATGACACTCCACAATCCGTCAGCACCGAGACCACAATTACGAGCTCTTGTGGTTACTGTGAGTTAGTTACCAATCCCCACAGCGTGTAAAGAGAAACAGAAGGACTGGGGATAAGATGCAAAACCTTATTCTAGAGTTGCTTTCTAAAGAAAATTTAGGTCTGGAACACTGGATCCATTAAAAAAGCCGTAAGGACCGCATTTTTTCAAAGGTAAATAACTAGACAATTTTCAGATAGAGCAATATTATTGATTTAGCTTATAGATGAAACGTTTCTTTGGGTGCTTATGAGCTTCCATGACAATAGCAACGAATCGTCAATTGAACTCCGGATTTCGTTCCGTTCTCATATCAAGAGTTTGCGATCCTTTTGGCCTGCACCAAGATCTTTGCACACGACCAAATAGATCGCGGACTTTAGGGTTGGGGCAATGATATTTTCCTAATGCTAACTGAAGGACGCTGAATTCTCTGCTCGGAGATTTAATTTTTTTCTTTGAATTCGTTGCATTAAGAAGCTCCATTCCTTCTGCTTCTCATTTAGGAAACTGAAACGTGAAGGGGATTTTGTGAGTATAGAAGTCGGTGAAACGCTCGGAATATTTAATGTGTTAACAAATCTAACAAATTATGACGCATGCATTTGCCTCGTTAAACTAGATAAACATACTACCTAGCAAAGACTAAGGCAAAAAGCAGAGCTAGCAAAGCGAATAGAGGAAAATGTTCCACCAGAACCCCTTATTATAGGTAACAGTGGTACATTAGATATGATTGAGGATCGTAAAACTAAAGCCATACGTAAAAATGTGTCCAAACTGCAAGAAATTTATTTCCGTTAGAATGTGTGGAGAGAGGAGATTAAGTTAAAATTAAGTTACTTTATGAAAGAAATATATTAACTTGAAATTGACGATCAGACACCGTCCACAAGTCAGTGAGAAAACAAAAACTTTCAATTTAAATAAACAGCTATAGAATATTTATACAGATTATATATTTATATTGGGTCAAATTAATGAAATATTGAAGAACTGCTATGAAATAAAAACTAGAAATAAAATTTCGCTTGTATAACAAACAGGGTGAGGATGTTTTTCTGACTCGTGCTGGGACTGAAAAGGAACCGTGTTTTGAAACATGACTATTTTTGTGAAAAATAGTCCATTTTACAGTTGTGTGCTTAGTGACCTGACCTTTGAGTGGAAGCGAGGCTGGAGATGACCTTGTTTTGATACAAACCCTCCTGCTTTTCATAAGTAAATATAAACTAGTTAGCATGAGAACAACATGATTTACATGTGAAAAGCAGGAGGGTTTTTATCAAAACAAGATCAAAACAAGCCTCACTTCCACTCAAAGGCCAGGTCAATAAGCATACAACTGCAAAATGGACTATTAGCTACTACAGGTTAGTATTTTTTCAAAACACATGGTTCGTTTATAGATTTATTCTCTTTTAGTTTTAATTATCTGTAAACCCAGAAAGAACTATAATTCCTGCCAGGGGATGTTTCTGGCTACATCATTACAAGGGTTAATAAGGTAGCTTTGATAAGAAAGTCTGCCTGTCCTTTTCATGAGTTGGAGTTCGAGTTTCGTACTCAAGGAGCTCGAACTCGAAATTTTATCCCAGACTCGCAAATCTAACTAAAACTCATAAAAAAGTAAAATTATTTTGTTTTCACCTCTTATTTTTGGGCAAAATGGTATGGTAGGGTATTTGGGGCAAAATACCATGACCACCCCTCCTCCTCCACCGTCACTCAAAAAGCCCTGATGACCGAAACAAGACATTATTAGTCTCAAAATTAACCACATTATGACATTTGTTTAATAAGCAAAACTACTAATTAGTTTATTGAGAATGAAAAACTTTGATCTATCAAACTGACAAGCATAAATAAAAGGATACAGGTTACATTCACTGCAGTCTTCTAAACCAACTAAAAATGGCCATTTGCGGAGAAGAGGGGAAGCACCAGCGTGAGTTTATTATTCATCGACATCGACTGGTATTTATTAACTCCAGCTATGCAAGAACTTCATTTACAGATCCTTCTGCTAAATATGAGTAAACTGATGGTGGCGGTTTTATGGAATTTTTTTTGATGGCCCCCTCTTATACCTTCTTTCACATCGGGAGAAATTTTCGATAACCCCCCCCCCCAAAACCGGGCAGGAAAAAATCATGCCCCCCCTAAAAATCGCCATAGCCCCCCCCTCTACATAAATTATGAACCCTCCCTTACTCCAGTGCGTAGAGCCGTTGAATTCTCCCTCTTAAAATGACACTTTTAGTGGAACCGTGTCGAATGTTGCAAGGGCGCGTGTTTTAGAAACCATTTTGGAATGAGAATACTTGGAACGGCTTTTTGCCTAGCTTTTTATAACCTGTTCCTGTTCCAGAATCGTTAGAGTGGTAGTTCATGCCATTCCATGTATTCCACTAGTTGAGGCAGTATGAACAGAATGAGCGGAATAAAAATATAGCTATCCATTACCTGGCAAAAACAAAACGGCTGACCAAAACAACAGCGCATTCGCGACAAATTTCAATTCTCCCACCGAGTTTGAGGATAAAAAGCCGAAGTCAGTTTTCAGTCCATTTTTTGAAACGATCGTTTTTTTCTTGTTTCATATTCCACACATTCTGATCATTTCCGTTCTGCCCACCCTCATTCCAGAAGAGACAAGAAAACGCTCCCCTTAGTGTAAGAGATGAACACTGATTATAGTTCACCCATAATTGTGACACCCAGTAATTGGAAGAATAATGTAAGACTGACTGAAATGCTAAAGTTGAAATTAAAAATACATATATACTGCCGTCTCCTCGTCAAGTTCAGAGTTGAGCCAGGTGATATATATATTTTTCTCAAAATTCGTTTCGTTTGGGATGAAATAAGTCAGTGAAACAAGTGAGATTATTCACAGTGCAGCATGTTGCTTTTAATTTTTTTTCCATTCACGCGCCATAAGTCTGACGTTGCTATCAGGCTATTGCATACTGATAGCACCTTATTCTTTACATTCTTGATATAGAAAGAAATTCTTTTACTGAAACGCTTTTTAAAAGGGCAAATGTTAAAAATCCCACATTTTAGTTTGCGACATGTGGCGCCATTATAAAAGGATTCCAGCCATCTCTTCCTGTTCTAGACCCTCTCATTTAATCGACGTCTGACGTCTTAAAAATCCAACTGCAAGGTTAAAGGCAACGTCGCATCACACTTGTGCTTTTTCTTTTCTTGCGGGTTGAAACTTATTTTCTTTATTTTCTGTCGAGAGAATTAGAATTGCGAAAATTTAAAATCCAAAGAAAGGAAATGAAAAGGTGTTTTATGTTGCTTACCGTAACTCAAATGAATGGTGTTTGCGCGTTTTACTATCGATAGTAAAACTCTTCTTTTTACAACAGAAATTATAAGTTTTGTATTTTTCCAGTTTTCCTCCCTGACTCGTCAAATATCGGCAAACTGTGACTCCGGCACAGCAATTTTACCAGGCTATTTTAGACGATTTTCTCAAAGTAAATTCCGCGAAACCAAATGGCATTAAGATAGACCGACTCAAGTTTTGATGCTGGACGTTGAAACGACAAATTATCAAAAATAGAATTAAAACATTACGAAACCCAGAAAAAAGGAATAATATTGCAGCACTGTCGTAAAAATAAATTAAGATATCGTTGTTTAGTTTCGGCTCTGCTTAGCTGTTGGCGCCCTCTGTCGAGACCATTCAATTTTCTCACAAAGGATTTGTCGTAACCGTCAGTGCAGTACAATTGTGATGAATGAGGAACATTATTCAAAGTTTGTTTGGCAGCGGGTGGAGATATAAATAAAAAATATGCCTACCCTAAAAGCTATCCACTCTTCCCAAGGTCAAGCCCTCTGTTGTTAATTCATCTCGCCGTCGAAAATCTTTGTTCTTGGTCTACGATGTTTAAAACAAATTCATTTAACAATTCTACTGAAACTGATAAAAGATTCGAGCAAAGTTGGTCTTGTTTGGTTTATCTGCCGGCAAACGAAACTTGTTTGAAACACCTGCACGGCAATCCCTCCACCCCCTACGGGTAGCATATATACAAAATGATTTCTGTCCTATTTCCGGAAAAGTGGGGAAACATAGCTTAAAGCTATGCCCTATTACTGATCAGTAGGCAAAGCATATTCTATATCAGACCGAAGTGGCTAAAAATAACGCACACTTTTGGGCCGCATGCAGTTATCTATTCATCTTATTTAGCTTTTATAAAAGGGCAACCCGGTTAGGTTTGAATAGGGTTGTGAAAAATTATACATTATTCAGTGAATAAGATTTCAAATATTCCGGGGGGTGAACTCCCTCTCCGCCCACGGGACGTGCGCGAATGAATAATAAATTCAGTGGTTAAATTGTCGGCAACCCAAAAAAGGGACGAAAAAAAAGAAGTGTTGCTGGTTTACGGCGCTTGGTTG
Source organism: Siderastrea siderea (assembly GCA_964030785.1). Lineage (NCBI taxonomy): Eukaryota > Metazoa > Cnidaria > Anthozoa > Scleractinia > Rhizangiidae > Siderastrea > Siderastrea siderea. The sequence goes on from OZ034971.1 coordinate 12,064,815, forward strand.
ATTCGGTAAGAATTTAGGCCTAAGAGACTGAAATCTAATCATTTTGTATCTTTTCTAATCATTTTGTAACTGGTAATCCTCGTGCACGTAGCATATTGTCATAATGTTTTTCATAGGAGTGACAGGTTTCGAGAACTAAAATTAGAAAGCGATTTCTATTCACTCAACAAAATTGAGATAATCTTTTGAAAGCACTTTATCCAGTTTATCTTTAGGCTCTACAGAAAGTATTTTTTTGTTCCCTAAAGTAAATATTGATGCATTTTTTCGTATTGACTTGGTGTCAAAGCTGAAATTTTAAATGGAATCTCTTTAATCAAAGAATCGAAACACGGTGTCTTTCCGTCACGTTGTGTCCGGATTACGACCCTTTATTACACAAAGGTATGACGCATTTTTATTCTTATCTCACCACTGCAGTCTTGAAGTCATTATCATACAATTTTCTGAATCAGAATTAAAAAACTGAAAAGAAGAAAAACAGTCAGAAATCTGATAGATGTTTGGGTGCAAACTGTCCTTTGGTGCTCTGACGAATACCATGAAAACAAAAAAAGAATACTTTTTCGTTTGTAAATATGTTTTCAAGAGGGATATCTCTATCGTGATCTACTAAGATTTTGTTTTTGAAAGCTCGAGGTCCATTAAAAATAATAACTTTTTAAAATGAAAACAAACCCCATATTCTTGACCTTAAGTCCAGAATATGACAACTGTGAGTTGAAAATCTTTGCTATTTAATGTGTAATCAACAGCCTTATCCTTTGAATATATACAATCTTAGGTGTCTTAAGGAAATCTGAGCAAAACAGTTAGGTTTCATTCTTAGAAGTGGTTTCTGCGGTAACTTTCAAAATCGCGCCCCATGACGTCATAAAACGTCACAATTGACAAAATATAAATCTTCTGTACGAGATTCATTCTATAACCTTGAAACCTAAGAACCGTAATACTCGTCCAAAAGCGCAGATTACCACATTGAGGGAAACACCAAAATCTGGTATCGTTGCGAAAGAGCGAAAAGGTTGGTATAACTAATGTACTTTTTTACGTTAACTAGCTGAAGCACGGGTGTGAAGTAAACTTATAAAATTGATGATGCGTTCCCCGATGTTATCGAAGCAGTTATTCATTGTGGAATTAAGTACAAACCATATTTCTAAAGTTAATCGGATAATCCAAATGCTAATCCTCATTGCACTAACGCCAGATATTCGTAAAATAATAAATACTTCGCGCATACGTAAAGGATATTGCGTTGTAAATGTAACATCAAAAGCGATATTTGTGAAAGGTGTTTTTGAAAGTGTAACAATCATCGAAAAGTCAGGAAACGACCTTGAATTTACACTTTGAGGTACGTGACTATTATTAAAAATCCTTCTGGAACATTAAAAAACTTAGTAAGGCAAGCATCTTGTATCAGACATGGATATTTACATTCCCGTTGCAAATTTTGATTTGCATAAGTAGACAAAACCATGTCTTTTAAACATAGACTGTGTGAGTATATAATATTATATCCATTGAGCCGATATATTTCAGGATTCATGCAGGTGTATACTGAAGGGCCAGTTCAGACAATGTTATAAAATTCAATATCTTTCGTGACACGTTCACTTTTTTCACGAAAACACAGTAAGCACGATATTATTATAGATAGAACAGTTCTAATGAGAAAAAAACTTGGAAGTTCTCTGTTCAACATACATTTTAAATTATACTTTGCAGTTTTTATTACAAGAAAATAAGAAATTTATATTTGTTTTCTTTTGCCAAATGTGGGGCTGCCACCTGCCGTTTTTAGGTTTCTGGGCTAAAACGAACCCATGCAAATCTACCTCTAATGTTAATTTAGGGTAACCCACACTCAATTCAAACGATTGACAGCACACCATGTCATCATAAATGTTTTATACCATCCACAATAAATCAATTATAACAACAAAGCAAAACTTTTAAAGGTCGTTTTTGTATTCTCTAACCTTGGAATTTTTGCTTTGTTTATGTTACCAGATTTTAAAGCTTTTGAGAATACAGCTGGACAGGAACTGCAAGATTTCAAAGGTCCATCCACCCTATCTGTGCCCATTTGAAGCCAAACGCGGAAGCAATTTACGAAAACAAAGCCGTGAGAGGGAGTTCAGCATTGACATTTTACCAAGTGTTCGCGACTCACTCCGCGTTAAAAAACGTCGAACACTGGAGCCTGAGGCGACTGTTAGGTTTCTGTCATTAGTTTTGGCGTGTGGATTTTTTTCTGTGGTGATGGTTATCGCGGGCGCAGTTCATATACTGTGCTATGAAGGCAGAAAGCCAAAAGTAAGAGCTGTTTTACATGGACAAAAGAAACCTGCAGACATCGAGTACAATTCAGTGTGATAGAGATGAAACTCTCGCCGCATCTGAATATCAATTGATTACGTTCTTCAAAGAGCGAAAATGAATCATGGTATCTACGACATCTATGCGTCATAACTTAGACAAAAACTGCCTATGACGAGGAGTCAAAACTCGAGACGTAACATAGTTTCGCGACAAACATAAAAGTCATTTCAATGAGTATAGAAGAAAATTTATGATATGCCTGTTTATCTGGTGGTTTGTGTCTGCAGCCTGTTTCAGGCTTCAGGATTGCTGAAACGGCGAAATAAAGAAAACGGAAACGAAAATAAGACACGTGCAAGCTGGAAAGGGATAGATCTCGAGCGTCTTATTTCCGCTTACAACTTTCGCCGTCGCAATTTTGCCTTTCGTAAACGGTCGTTGCCATTTTTAAGACACTTAGAAAATTTTTGAACTATTATTGAAAGCTTTTCCACTGAAACGAAAGATATTCACAGCCCAGATTCGAACCTGGTCCTTTCGTATGCTAATCTCTCTCCCTTACCACTACACTACCACTACACTACACACTACACTTCCGAAAAATTAAAGTATATATTATAATTAACTATCTTTCATAACTGGTTCATCTATAATAGGTAACCCAAGCCCTTTCCAGAACTTTTAATGTAAATTCAACTTGGGCTTAAACTTTGTTCTTTCTAAGACTATTCAAAAATGTATTTGTTGCCTTATTGTACATTAATCCAGAGCATATATCACTCCTACCATGACTAAAGGCTTGGTTACCAATGATGGCATCGACCATCAAAAGTGGCAACGACCGTTTACGAAAGGGAAATAGGCTTCGCCGTCCCTCTGCCTCGTACCCAGGCTCTTCTGAGATCTTTAGCATGAAAGCCAATAACTACGGGAAGGCTTTTCAGAGAGAGCAAGTAGCAAGATACCGAGGGAAACTTTAACCTTCCCATGATCCCTTGTGGTTATCAAGGATCCCGTGTAGAAAAAAAGAGTGCATGGATACGAGGTAGGCGGTCACTACTATCTGAGACCCTGGAAGAGGCTAAAGTTGCTGAGGTCTTGAAGAGCCGCAAAATGGCAATCCTGAATTCATCTTGCTTATCTTTTTATAACTGAACTACTCTATGATATAAAAGAGCGTTCTCACTGCCAACTTAAGCGGTCCAAATTTTGCTATGCAGGACACTAGGATGGACCACTTATTTCACTGACTTGTGTTAACTAGTTTGTGGTACGTATAGGAAATTTTTCCCATGAGTTGAGCTCGTAAATTTTGAAGGAATTTATGGGTGTGGCAAAGAAATACTGTCTTCTTTACTTTTTTGATTTGTAGTATTCGCTTTTGGCGATATAGTACTGCTGCTGGCATGCCGGCATTATGATGGTATTAATCTAACTTGTTAGATGGGGAATATTGGGATCTAACTTGTTAGATCAATCAAAAATATTGTTTTCCTGCTCTGGAAACATGATTTTAAAAAATAATAAAATATTTCGTGACTCAGAGCGCAATAAAAATTTTAAAAAACTGTTAAAGTGGAATATTTCGCCCGGACCAACCGAACTTCATCAGTCACGGTAGAAATGTGAATATTAAGAAGGGGTATATCACTTCATAAGGGTCTCAAGGGGCCTAAGATAGTGTTATAGGTGTTGGCTAATTCGAAGCCATTGTTTCTATTCAAAGAGGGCTTTCGTAACCGGATCTCAATTGCTTCCCTTATGCGGCGTCTGAACGTGCTGCTTTCCGTGGCGAGACCTTTTTTTTTGCTGGAATCCACCAAATGTCCCGTGAGCTGGCAATGTTCGTGAACGGCTGATGAATCCCTTGAAAGATGTTCCTTAATTCTGGTTTCAAGCACGCGAGAAGTTTCGCCAATGTATTGTTTGTTGCATTGATCACAGTGAATGTGATAAACTGTGCCACACTTCTTTAGGTTTTCAGTTTTGTCTTTAACCTGTACCAATTGCGATCTGAGAGAATTGACAGGCTTGTGGACGATTGTGACCTCGTGTGATTTAAATGCTCTTTGTAGGCGTTCCGAAATGCCTTTGATGTATGGTACTGAGGCGTATACTTTCTTCTCGTTGCGGGATTCTTCGGACTCTCTCGTGTCGGATTCAGTGTTCGGTATTGTTAGCATCCAATCTGGATAGTTGTTAGTTTTCAAAGCTTGCTTAACATGCTGAATTTCATGTACTCTGTCATCTTCTTCAGAAACCAAGGTCTTAGCTCGAAGTAGCAGAGTGTTAACCACAGCTCTTTTATGTTGTAGGTGGTGGTTAGGGTGGAAATTCAGGTACTGATCCGTATGGGTCGGTTTCCTGTACACTGTGACTTTTGTTGAGCCATCTTCGTTCACGTGTAAGCAGGTGTCAAGGAATGGGATTGTGCCATTCTTTTCTTCCTCTGAAGTGAACTGGATGTTTTGATCAATGGAATTAAGGTGCTCAGAAAAAGAGCGCACTGCGTATTCATGAATTTTAGTCATCGTGTCATCAACATATCGATACCACATAGCTGGAGGGGTGGGGGTGGTGTCTAATACTCTGCTCTCAAAATATTCCATGTAGAGATTGGCCACAATGGGTGAAATTGGAGACCCCATGGCGGCTCCTTGTTTCAATCAAGTTTGTGAACCTCAGTCGCCTCTGTTTTTGCCTACTAAAAAGAAACATAAAAACATGCTTACTAGGATTTGCTAGCTTTTGAAAGCGTGGCTGATATTTCCGACACTTGGAAGATGTACTAGATGGAAGCCCGCAGACAATGCCAAGAAGCTCGATGTCAGCGATGCAAAAGAAACGTGTGAGTCGAGTTTAAGTATAACACTTGTAATTTAGCATGGAGAAATAAGTCTCTTGTTCAGTTCGAACCATTCTGCACCACTTTTCACTTTTTTTTACCTAAAAGCATTTCTCTTTAGTCTGCTTAATGCGTGTTTGCAAAGGATGAACATATTTATTTGTCACATTTAAAAGGAATGGCATAATTGTTGATAATATCGAACATGAAGAGAATGATTTTGAGTTAAAGAATGGCTTCTCCTTCGATTGGTTTATTGCTAATCCACTGTAAGATTGCATTTTTATTAAAAGACAGTAAAATAATGTAGAACGAATTGGCTCGACATCTCCATTGTCGTTGTTGGTTTTATCGATTTAAACAAATGTATTGGATCTAACACCCGAGGACAATGCTGTTAGTTAATTAGCCTCCCCAAGGAACACTACGTACGCGTAAGCCGTTTATTTGCATTTTTATTTTGAACTTAAATTAGATTCTCAAGTTTTCTTGGTCGTTATTTTTCACCGTTGATTCAACGAGCGCACATTGTGCAATTTACCTGTTGTGCAGAGTTTCTCTATTACGGTTTACAGCGCCATAACAATGTAAGTGCTAGTCCGTTCATTTGCTTGATTTCCCGTTTTATTTTCGTCGCTTTTCATGCAGTATTGTACATTTCGTAAGTTTTTTTTTATCCGTTTGTTATTTCAGTTTAAACCACATCTAACTTCAGTTCATCTCGACCTTCACCGTGTGACATCAAAGACCAATTGTTATTAAGGTCTTGCGTTTATTGTTTGCTGTTCAGACTGTAATGGAAGTCGCCTACAGCAATTACAAAATGTTCACAGAGAATTTCTACATTCATTAGTACCTTCAACTTAGTCATTTAAGTGTGCTCTAAATAGAGAATACCAAATGAGGCTTTCAAACAAATGAAAACAATCCTTCATTAGTATGCTCTATGAGGTAGAGCATATTAATGACTATATAAAACCACGAATGAATGTGGAAATTTTTTGTGAATATACCACTTCTACCCCACAATTTCCTTGTGCTTCAAAGTCCCCGCCACTTTTCATAATTTAAGACAGTTTGTGGAAAAGAGAGCATCGAAATGCTGGACAGTGATTCGCTGAGTGTGTGTGACCATTTTCTAGGTTCAATCACTCAGCAAAGCCCTTTACAAAATGAGCATAGTTTCGTATTCCACTTGCACCTTTTGTCGCAAGTCAGAAGAATCCCTCGAGCATCTATTTATTCACTGTGAAATGTCTAGAAGCTTTTGACTTTCAGTAACAAAATGGTTAAAAGACTTCTCTAAGGATCTTGATGTCTTAATGCCACTAACATAATTTTTGGTTTCTTTAGAGAGGATTATCTTCTGTTAAATCATATTATAATTATTGGTAAGCAAGTAATCTTTCAATGCAAAAATCGCAATATAAAACCTTCACTCTCTCTACTGAAAGTTAAATTAAAATATGTTCATCAGTTGGAATGCTCCATAGCTAAATAAAAAGATTCTTTAGAAACTCACCAGAAAAAATTGAAGGAACTGCTTCCTATCCTTAATTGAAAATATCATTTGTAATACAGTTAGTTTTTCTTAACACATATTATTGTAACACATAGCAAGCAATTATGTAGCTTCTCCTTCGTCTTCCCCTTTTTGTCCTTTAATTTTCTTTCTATTTTTGGGTTTACCTCGGTGTAAGAATCTGACAAGATTTTCTTTGTTTGTTAGCTTTTGTTTTGCTGTACGGTATTGTTTAAAATGTCTTGTTTCCTTTGTTTTACGTCATCCGTGAGTTTCACAGGTTCTTACACCGAGGTAAAGCCAATTTTTTGTACTGTCGGTGCATGTACTTTCTGCGTCTGTGTCAATAAACGTCATAAAAAAAAACTTTTCTAAGTTCAATGTAAACAACTGACAAACAAAATTCCCATTTCTACGACCATCACTAAGGAAATTGCTTTAAGAAAAAAGAAGGTCAATTAATATCACAAACTTTGGCACAAGCCAAACAGATTCAACGGCACTCAACGCTGTTACAACCTTGTTGTATGACCTTCAACGCGAAGTGGCCGAACGAGTACAACATCTCCATTAGCTTCAATTAACGTCTTCACCATTGCTGAAATCAACTTGCTGAACGCGTTTGGCCACCCTATCGGCTGTTGTTGACTAATGTTGATTACATTGGTGTTTCTTGCACGTGCATGTGTTCAACACTACGTGCCAGGAATGTTCAACATTACATGCCAGTCAAACGAATTCAAAACAAAGTTGAATGGTGTTGAATCGGACGTTTGATGGCAATCGTCATCGTTCAACCATAACGAGACAGACGTAAAACGGTACATGAAATGAACGTTTTCTTTTAGCATTTACACTGTAAATTGCCTGACCATTATACATCATTTAGCATCATTCACATAATGGCCACACGCTTCCAATACGTTATATTTCGATTGGCAGAGGCCTTAAACATCATCAGCTCAATAGTATTGAATACCATTTTGTAGTACGTATACGTTGTCATGTGACTGAAGATGGCCAAACGAGTTCAACATCTCTATTCAACACCATTTAATGCAGTTGAATTAAAGTTGTTGAACGCGTTTGGCCACTCTGTTGAATGATGTGTTGTTGAATTGTGTATATTCACACGCGCATGTTCGAATGTGACTGGCGTCTCAATTCAACGTCCACTACAAACCGCAGGCTCGATTTTAGTGCATGCATTAGGGGACCATATTCACCCCGGAAATCTACATGAGTTACATTAAAAAAACACTTAAACGCTAATTTTGTGACTAGTTTTTACACATTCCCTTTTGCACTTCAACTGTGAACAATAATCCTTATCCTTACCTAGGTAAATAAGAGGTTTTCCAGGGGAAAGTTTCGTTTTCCCGTGTAACCGATCTTACCCCGGGAAAATTTACGCAGGTAAATTTTCATGCTAAGGTGAGTGAGAACAAAAGAAAATGCCCCAAGCAAAACCCTAGGTGGATTGAAGGGTCGTTTAGTTTCCCCAACTAAACCTACCAATAAGAAGCCGAGTTTTGGACGCTGCACGTCAATGCGTGATCAGCTAATTTTTAGTTGACGTTTTAATTTACATGTGGCGTCGTTGTGTAAAAGACTATTGTAGATGGCTTCTTCTCAAAAGATGCCTCGACTCCTTTTAACGAAACCTAAGGTTCACAACACGCTTTATTTCATGTCTATCGAATACTTTTACCTCTCAGAAAATGTAGCACACTAAGGATATTGTAGTGTATCCGTTGGAAATGGTTTCTTCGCCTTCTTGTTTAGTTCATAAAGAAAAAACCTTACGTATGAAAGAGCTAAGCGTCGACCTGTCGACGTAACAATATGACGGAGCAATAAACGGTAACCTCTCAGTTGTCCCTGTTTTCTCCCGCGAAAGTTACCCAGGCAGCTGCCCAGGGAGAAAAACTCGCTGGATAGGTGAAAACTTTGTTACCTATTCAAATATAAACCCTAGCTATCTCACCGAGGGAAAATTACACTGGACAAATCATGTATTTACCTAGGGTGGTGTAACCACCGCTACTGCTGTTGTTTTAAGTGCACAAGAAACAGAAGAAAAACAGACCTGTGTAGTCACAGTATTGTGCAAAAGTGCTGCACACGAAATTCGTCGATATGCATCAGCGCTTTGTTCTGACCCGCGAAATATCGCCGACATTTCGCATCGCCTGACACGATATTTGGGTGAAATATTCGCGACATTTCGCTGAGTAAAGCGAAACCGTTAACGAAAGTACGCGATGGCGAAATTTTGCTATTGCGAGGTGAACCTTGGCGAAATTTCGCCACCGCGAGGTGATTCCCCATTCGAGGAAAAATTTAACTTGATCTCTTGTGGTAGATACCTAGAAATGTTGATTTTGCTGGCCATCTTTGCACGAGATGTTTTCGAAATCGTCGTATTGTAACATATTTGGACATTATTAGATATATATTCGTCACTTTAAATCTCCATCCAATATTCTCGATCGAGTCCCAACTAGTGAGAAATTTTAGCCACCTAGGCTAAGAATGTGTTTGAATAACGGGAAGAACAACAAGACATCGCGTCTTTGATACACATTCGACGCACTTCGAACTTCTAAAACGATATAAACACTGTTTAAATTGCGGTATTCCGGTATTTAGTTCGCTCCTCGAGCCTCGTCAGCCGTCCGCTAAATATAATTGTCAAATTGGTCATGAACGAACTACTAAAATGTAAAAGTGTTCTTTTTTAATTAACGCCATTGTCCTTTCGTCAGTACTGACTCTTCCATCCTCAGTAACGGAACTTTCATCCACGTAGGTTTGTCCGTTCTTGTACCTCATTCCAGGTTGTGTTGCCTGTACAGCCAAGTTGATATCATCATAAATGCTAGGCCTAACAGTGTTTATATCGTTTTAGAGTTTTTAAGTGCGTCGAATGTGTATCAAAGACATGATGTCTTGTTGTTCTTCCCAGTCCCAGCTAGCAGTTAAATTTATTCATCTTTGGCAACCAGCAACGTTGAAAAGGTATTTGTTTGGATTTACTCCCGGGGGCTGTCTTCGGACGGCTGTGCAAGTAAAGGTTAAAGATCTCTGGAAAGAAAATGCAGGAAAATTCTAGTGCCGGGGTCGTCGGTAAGTGTCTGAAAAATGTCCTGGTCATTGTGGGTAAAGAAGGTATGTTCGCGGTACGTGCTTTTTGCTTTGAAAGTTCTGATGAACTATTTTCAGCTGTGTCCTGTGAACGTGCTATAGACAGACAACACTTGCTTATTGAACACTCAGCAATTCGTCGGAAAGGATACTTTTAGTCCGCGATGCAGTGAAGCAAGTGGCTGTGTCTTTTCTTGTGATTTTGAGAGTTTTAAATTCAAGATTAATTTGGCAATATTAGCGACATGATCTCGTCAAACACCGGATAGCCCGCCAAAATACTCCGACAAGGTCCTACGTTTGTTTACGAGGAGCTGTGGACGTGACAAATGCTGATAAACCAAAAAAACCGAAAACATCGCCATAAGCCCTTCCACTTATTCCCCTCTTCTTTCTTTGCAGTTCATTTATCAGTCTCCGCACGAACAAAAACTAGGCTAAGCGCCGTTGGGTTTCACTCATGAAGCCCCTGCATGTTAGTATCAGCAAAATTAGTGATGACTGTGAAATACTCGAATCAGATTAAATTTTGTTAAGCATTTAAGAATAAAAATGAGCGAAAGAACACAACGTTTCGATGTCCCCATGACATCATTTTCAAGTGACATCATTTATATTTTATTTTCTCACTTGAAAATGATGACTGTGTAATAAGTTCTGAAAAACATTCTATAACTGCTCGTTGAAGAGTTCTGTTTCCACCATGCTCTAACGAAATCCATCCAGGATCTATCCTTAGCTGAAGAATAATTTCAACAAGGTCAGAAATTAGGAATCTGCTGTCCTTAGAAGGCTTTCAGGCGCCGCGCCCAACCCTCTGAGGTGACGAATCCCCGTCCTCACCTGTAGAATAATCTTAAGAAGGTCACTTAGCCACGTTAGCATTAAAAGTTTTTTCCCCCTAAACTAATTCTAGGGATTTTTTATCCTTTAAAGAAAGCGTCCATGCGCCGTGCCCAAGCTTCTATGGCTTGGAAATCCATCCTTAGCTGTATAATAATCTTAGGAAGGTCACTTCGCATTAAACCTTTTTTTTTTCTGAAACCGCAAACCATCCTCCATTGATGTAAAAAAAAATTCAAAAAAAGGATTATTTGTTCATGTTAGAGCCTTTTGACAAAATGAAAAGAATACTTGGCGGCTTTTCAAGTTAGCGGTGTCATCCCGGGATGACGGTTGGGGGAGGGTGGTACGTTGGGTACCCCCAAAGTTTTAAACGGGGAGGCTCCGTCCTGAGGCTCAAATCCTTAGCCTTTAATATACTATTTATTACCAATATGGCACCCCTTTCACATACCTAGAACAAAATTGCATGCCTTTCTTACTGACCTCAAGGACAAGCCAAAACAGCTGAATATCCTATGGTTGCCGTGTTTCCCCTGGGTTGTCAGTCATTGTACCCTGGGTCAGTGACCTAACGTGCCAAGCTTTCCTGTGTTTCTTGTTGTTATTTTTGCCAACATTTGGCAACCTTTTCTATACTTTGTTTTAGCTGCCATCTCTTTGAAAGGAGAATCTAAATTAAAGCTCCAAGGTTAAAACAGATAATGCTTTAAAGCACCCGTCAACAATAGGCTATTTTGGTAACGTCGACAATCATTAAGACCCATTAGCAATATAAAGGCTCTTCCTCTTCCAACCTTTCGTGACCCTTTCGTTATTTTTAAATAAAAACCATGGGTTTGAGTGGTTTTAGAATCTCTCTTGCAAGACTAATGTTTTAGAATAACGACTACGTCTGGCCATTTTCTACTCAATCAGGACACGATGTAATAAAACAAAAGAGGCCTGGCTATACGGTGTATGTATGTCACGTTATGTCCCCTGAAATTCAAAACTTGTTTTGTTACAATTTTGGGTGGGTTGCAGGCCGTTCGTCGTTGTCATTTCATTTCGTTTATGTCTCTGTTTTACTGAAGTTATGTCGGTTTTACACTAACAAGGACTCCTTATGGCATACAACAGAGTCGATTTTAGCCTGCAATGCAGGCGCATTTTTTGGGAGAGCGAACGCTATAGCCATCATCTTGGATTTCAAAGAGTCGATTTTAGAGAGTATAAAGAGCAGCCGAGGGGGTGGGCCGCGCGTCTCCAGAAATCTCCTGCATTACAGGTTTAGTAGATTTCTTTGGCCATTGCCTTTTCCCACTGACGATTATTTGTGCTCACTTTAGTGACCAAGCTCAAATTCATACGCAAATTGACGCAAGTTTTTCACGTACGACCTCATGCAGTTTGGTATGATTTGGGCAAAAAAACAAAAACAAAAACAAAATAAAAACAAATAAACTTGGTTTTGATGTTCTGCGTGATTATTTATCTATGTCTCTCCTCTAATAAACAATGCATTAGTTTTTCATAGAATAAAAATGAGCTATAAATATTGGAGAACAAACGTTTCGATGTGCTCGTGACAATATCAAGTTCATGTGAAAAAGGTCTTATTTTTTTAATTAACGTTGCAAGTTAATAAAAAAATTTCACTGTCTTGTGAGAGAGACTATAGTGAACGGTTCTTTCCATGGCGTTGTTCCTTTCTCTTTTGCAAGTACTTTTTAATTATAGTGAGTTTCTCTGACAACCACCTTAACGAGCAACCATCTTACAGTCCTACTTAGGCCACAATCTTAATGAAAACTCGTCACTAAGATTCCGTCCAATTAAAAGGTCTAGTATATTCAGGATCTCTCCTAAATCTCTCATGTGCGACCATTCCCTTAGCTTAATCTCGTAAGTACAGAAGTCGCGTCGCTTGCCAGAGTTCCTAAAAATAAAATTCGATTTTTTTTAGTTTTAATTTGGGGCTCTCTTATATAACAGCGAAGGTGTTTGAAAACCAAAAACTTTCGGATTATTAAATGTTTGGCCTGAGGCCAAAAACAGAGCAATCAAAGTTGATTTATATGAAATACATTACGTCAATGCTACATCCACCCACGGGCAGAAAAAATAAGACGAAAATAATACCGCTTCGTTCAAACTTCCATTCCCGGACGTGTTTGTCTATAAAAACGGTCGAACATCAATTTGAAGTTGTAACACAGAGTTTGGCGGGCTTGCCTTATACTTGGAGATCTTTTTTCGAGACATTGAGACAGTGCAAGAGCGACAAGGTATAGCAGTTAAGTCAATTCATCTTTGTTTACTTGGTTTTATATAGCTCTTTGTTGCAGTGCTCGGCACCCTTTTACAGGCTAAAAACGTTAGATTTTCCTTGTATAGCTCAAAAGTTAGAAAAAAAGTTACAACCAAATTGAACAGTATGATAAAAACACCACAAGAAAGCAGTCCGTAGCATTCATATGAATGATCTCACAATCAGTTTACAGACGCTGTGGCATAAACCATAGGAAAGTAAGCGCTCAGCAGCGCTCATTTCAAGTCGACACTTAAGGATTTTACTGGGTGTCATAGATTCGCATCGCCATTTCTTTTTTTGGCAGATTTTTTCGAATTATTCAGCGATCTCTTCGATTGCCGCATTATATTAAATGATTACTCGGATTTTACAGCACAGTGCAAAGCAATCAAACCAGTACTTGGCCACTGTTCAACTCAGCTACCGTTATGTGCACGTTTTCTTTGATTTGTAGGGTACTTGTACAAAGTTACCTCCGTTGATATTTTCTCGGGGTATGGCATATAAGATAGAGCTAAAAAGCGTAAAATCGTACACCTACTGCATGCCTTCAAACAAAGACCGAATAAAAAAAAAAAGTAAACTTGTCCAATTTAAGATTACGACCGCTGGTGAATTATTTTAGCATTTACTCGGGCTTAGTATTTTGCGCCTTTTATTCAAAGTTTCTAAAAGTAGTATTTTATTGAATAAGAAGAAAAAATTCATTCGCTTTTTTTTTTGGTAGCCTTATTCTCAGACGGTTTGGGTCGCTCGCGTTTTGCCTGTTTAGAAGCACCTCTTTTTCTTTCTACGATATGTAGATACAAGCTCTCGTTAGCGACCACCTGGAGAATTCTGAAAAGTGGTCGCAGCTACAGCTGGTTGCCACAAGAATGGGCCCTCGTAAACGACCAAGTGATGAAACATTAGAAAGTGGTCGCTTACGGGAGCTTTTGGCAGAAAGCTTTAGTGCCATATGTTGATGGTTACAAGTAGCATTATAGTAATAATATTTAAAGTTTCCTGAAAGTTTTTTAATTGCCTATCACAGAAGACCTTCTCGTATGTACAAGTCAAAGAAGATTATCGCTTATATTGTGTTTTACTCTAAAATTGATAAAAGGTCTTGGTAGCAAGAAACAAGTTAATATTTTGAAGAACAACACAACACTTTTTGGTTTCAAAAACATGTTTCGGTATCCCTAATGCCATCCTCAGTTGAAGACCGGATAGGGCCTCTCACGTGTACAAACACTTGCAACAATCTGAAAATTGCTGCGATTTGTGTTCGACCAATTGCTTCAGCATTTTGGACTGCGCCACTACAAGTTTTCAACTAAAGATCAAAGAATCCTTACATATCCACTGGGAAAAGCCCACTTTAAATCAACAGGTTAAACATGTTAATTTGAAGTTGTTTGTTTAGATTTCACATAATCACGCTTTTTTCCTGTCACTCTTGCCTATACATTTTCATTTACAATTCTAATCACTATATTGCATATAAATAGCTTTGTTGTAACTTTTTCCTTCAACTGAGGATGGCATCAGGGATGCCGAAACATGTTTTTGAAACTAAAAACTGTTGTGTTGTTCTTCAAAATATTAAAATTGATAAAGGAGTGAAAGCGTTTATTAAAGTGTTGAATGAGTGATCGCTTACGAGAACTTAAATACATAGGAAAAGACCTGCGGTATTATGCAAAAGTGGTCGCGGTCGCTGACGGGAGCGGTCGCTCACGAGAGCTTTTTAAAAGTGACTAGAGCTAACTCGTAACAAGAGCTGGTCGCTTACGAGAGTGGTCGCAATTATATCTTCGACTGTACGTTCCTGGTTTTTAACGATGCTGTTATTATCGGCATAGCGAAATTAAATGGGATTTTGGCATAAATGAAGGAAGCTCGTTAAATTTAACAGCGATGGTAGCCAGCTAAAGGACATGAAATCCCTTCTCCATTTAAAACAAAAAAATTCACGCCTAGCGCTATTTAAATCCCCACAAATATTTGAAGAACGCTTTGTTAAACGTCGCTTTGGTCCTAAAATCGAGCGTCCGGCTTGTTATGTTTAATGCAGTTGAATTAAACTTGTTGAACGCGTTTGGCCACCTTGTCGTACTTCCATGTCAGCTCAGCATTGTTGCACGTGCCTGCCAAAGAATTCAACATTGTTCGCAACTGATAGCAAAAGAAAAGTAGAGTGGTGTTGGACCAAAGCCCGGGGGGGGGGGGGGGAATCCCATATGAAAGTGACGGGGATGCTCGTCGGAAAATTAGAATTAACACCCTAAAGGAGACCAATCTGGGCGTGGCTCCGGCTTTATTCAACCCCTAAGGGAGACCATGCAAAAACAGACAACTAAATAAGAGCTAAACAGATGTTAATTGCGCTAAAGATGTTGCAATCGAATGCTGTCTTCTATGAGTAAATTTTAACAACGGCGATTTGTGTGCTGCTCTAGACCAATAACACAGTATAATATAGATATTTCTTCACACACAACCTTAAGCGATACCTGTGTGGGTAAAAATATTGGCTTTCCGTCTTACAACCCTAAGCGAGACGACGAGCATCCCCGTCACTTTCATATGGGAGTCCCCCCCCCCTTTGGGACCAAAGGTTGCTGGCAATAGTCCATTTTACAGTTGTGGGCTTAGGGACCTGACCTTTGAGTGGAAGAGAGGCTGGAATTGGCCTTGTTTTGATTCAAACTCTCCTGCTTTTTATATGTAAGTACAAACTAGTTAGCATAAAAACAACATGATTTACAAGTGAAAAGCAGGAGGGTTTGTATCAAAACAAGGTCAACTCCAGCCTCACTTCCACTCAAAGGCCAGGTCACTAAGCACACAACTGTAAAATGGACTACTGTATTTAAGTAAGACAACATCATTCAATATTATTGGATAGAACTGTGTGCGATGTCGAACGATGTGGCGAAACGAATCAACACCATTCTATAGGGTGATAAAAAATGTTGGCTTTAACAGCGTTGAATGAAGTGTTGAACACGTTTGGGCGAGGTTTTACATCTCATTTTGGTGAGATGATATGTTTAAATGAAAATTAGCTCGCGCGAAGCTCGTATCGATTGTGTGACCGTTTCCGCAGGAGATGCCATCTCTTCAAGATAACTCCTTGATCAATGTACAAAAGAGTAGTTACCGTTCACGTGTTGCATTTTGTTTCTCGTATCTCTATCAAACTGGACTGTAGGCGATGTTCGCAGTCTTAATCCTTTTATACAAAACAGCTTTGACTCTCGGTTTCTTCTCTTCGTAACATATCACGTAAAACGCACCCACAAGCAACATGATTAAAGAAAAGCATCCACACGCCAAACCTAGTGAAAGAATCTTAACGTTCGCGTCAGGCTCCAGTGTTCCACGTTTGGCGGCGAGCTGAATCGAGAGGACTCGGAGTAGCAATGTGAACTCCAAATTCCTCCCTGAACTAAAGTAGATTTCAGTCTGAAAAAGCAAAACAAAGCAAAATATGAAAAGAATTATCTTGTTAAGGGAACATATCTACCTACGGAGTATACATTTAAATTATAACATTGCGCCCAACTTTAAATCTTAAAACGAGCTAAACGGGGCGAAGGCAAGGCAAAATTTGTTGATCAACCATATTGTTCACTGGTTTGCGTAGAACAAGATAAAGGTTTCCTTGAATATAGATCAGACATTATTTCCGCTTTTGCCTAAAGCATACTTTTGAACATGCGACAGATCACGTGATCAGAATTCTTTAAATTAAGAAAAATTGCGGTTTGTCAGAGAAAACTAAGTTGTATTGATTAATACATCAGAGTTTCCGATGAATAATTATTCAAACATATCTAATCTGCTAGGTTTGGAATGAGTGTCTTAGATTTTTTTAAGTAGACTTAGGAAGTTCATTTCGGTTTAGAGGTGCTGGAAAATAATTAATCTGTATCTGAAAAGCGTTTATGATCAATGTTATCTCCTAAACCCTTGAGCAACTGGTCAAGTATTTGTTATGTTACCATCAGAAAAACAGTCACGTGACATGACACGTGGCTTACGATACCGACTAAAGTCCTATGTCCTTAATTTCGTTTCATTTGGATTCCCAAGCTCCAGGCCAAAAATGTCACGAATAAGCTAGTTTTTCTGGTGAATTCATTTCCCACCTTTTATATTATTCTAGACTAATTGATTTCCAGCTCATGATCTAAAATGAGAATTAAATTATCAACTTCACATAGCTCAGTCCAGCATTTAACTGGAATAATTAAACACAATTTCTATGTTCAAGAACATGTTAAACTCAGAGCACCAGAAATTTACATCACGAAAAAGATATTTCTTGTGTGATAACAAGACCCTTTAATTACAGTAATGACGGAAATGACAGTTCTCCTTGAAACGCCAATGCAATAAAATTATTAAAAAGGTATACAAGAGGATTCTCCAACATTTTTGAATCCTCGCAAATTTGTATATAATTTCGAGCTTTAGAACAAACAACCTAATAATATTTAGTATTATTGCTGAGCCGTTTTATTTAAGGGAAGTACTACAACTTCACTGAACCATAATGCCCCTAAACAAAAGGGTTTAAATGAGAATTAATAAAACTGCAATAGTCCTTCATCAACGGAAAACATCTTGGCACGTTTGGTGCTCACACAGCCACTGAGTATTATGGCCGTAATCGGGTGGAACATAAGGTAACTTAAGGTAGTTGTTTTTTCCATAATCAGCTGCGTGAATTAATAAAGACAATAACGAGTCTGTACTCCACTGGTAAACCGCTGCTGTCATCTTCGGGGAATCCGTTTCCAGACATCTTTTAGTTTCCACAATTCGATAAGATACTCAAAACAATCACTTAAAATTAAAACGATTCAAAAACAGAACGATGTTTGCGGTTTATATCAGCTTCATTTCCTCTACTTAATGAGCCACACTGAATACGTTCCCTGAAGCAGGCGCCTCCTTCTTGTACTCTAGATCTGTATTTTTATTTAGCTCACTTAATCCCCCCTGAATGTACTCAAAGCAGCGTTTAAGAATACCTTGGTCAAACATTTGTTTTGGCTAATAGCCTTCAAGGACATATATGTTTCGATAAAGATAAATACAGGGACTTTTGGTCCAGTTAAATTTCTGTTTACTAGATCCTTTTTAAGGCATGATCCCCTCACCTCGAAAAGTGAAAGCATTCGCTCAATATTTTAACATAAAAGAGACTTTAATCTTAAGTAGGTTTTAATTTTGTGTACCTCCTAGGCCTTGAAAAACAGTAGGCGGTAGTGGTTGTGTTACGTAACTATAGATATAAGCTTGACGAAACTCCCTTTTTTCCATGAAGATAGACCAACCTTAATCACCATTGGTGTTATTAAAATATCTGACAAATTGGTATAAAACTGAACTTCTGGCAATTATGTTTAATGTTTTCGAGAAAAACAGCTTAAGTTTCTAGTTCTTATAAATTGCCCGATTATGCTACGTAACGAGTATATACCTAGGACTGACCTTATTTGTTGCTTACGCAGTTATCTGGCATCAAATATATTTTTCACTATTTCACTGAACCACCTAGAAAGAACTAGCTTTCCACTCGAATTGATATTGCGAGTCTTTTGAGAGAAATACAGAACAGCAATAAACTGTTTACTTAAGCGCCAGTAATTGCGTAAGTATACTTTCCGGAACAGTTAGCAGACCAATCGTGGAAGACCTTACGACAGCTGCTACATCACCCTTCCGGAAGGCTTGCAAAGGGATGTCTGAACTGCACAAAAGAACCGTTTTCTGCAGCTGCAGTTGAGTGTCGAAAGCAATTCCCGTCTGTTTTGTCTTTGCTTTACTTCGCTCTGTGATTGGTTAAAAAAATCGCGCCTCTTTCTTGACCGATCAGAGGTAAAACCAAAATCAATCGTGAAAAACAGAATAGACCGAAATTCGTCAATGAGAATTGATTAACATGACCGCTTGACTGACCTGTTGTACCAAACTTCATGTTTTAAGACTTCGCTACGTTGATTGAGGGTAGGTTAAACAAACAGTTCTGTCAGGTAAGTTTAAGTCTTTCGCTTTAATTTGTTTCTTCTTTTGTTTTCGTTCCACAAGTGTTTACAATTCTTTAAATATTAAATGTAAATTGCCATTGCTGTATAGCTTTTGATAGCACATTTTTACATTGTTTTTTTTTAATAGCAATGCATTTTATTATTTACATTGATATCTACAGTAACAAACGAATTCAACATTAACACTAACCTTTACATTACATTACCTTACAAACGCGAGGCATTATTCGTGCCTCTTTGTTAAAGGATACATACTATGTACAATTAAGTTAATGAATAAATGTATAACTGATAGAATAGATAATTAAATAGATAATTAAATAAATAAATAAATAAATAATAAACAATTAGCTAATTCAGACAGCTTACAGTGTATAATGTGGACAATTTATAGTATACAGTTCATTTGTTCTTTCCTTTTTTTAGAACAATCATTACCAAATACTCTAAATACTTTTTAACATGCAATTTTAAAGGACATCATGAGTAGAACATAAACAATAGGAAAACTAATACAGAGAGTATTTGAAACTACAACATAATACTCACAAATCATAGAGTGCGAGTGTAACGCCCATTTCTTATTTTAAAAAAATTCTTATTTTAAAAAAATTCTTATTTTAAAAAATGGTACAGATATATTTCTCACATATTCATATTTTAGTTTCACTTTCAATTTAAAACCGTTTATATTCGGTAAAGCATGAGACCTTCTGCGATCCCATACATATATAAATTTTAGCAATTAATAGCAAGTAGTTAAGTAAGGGGCAAATGGAGGTCATAATACCTATCAGCACATCTTGCGGTGTGATGCAAATGAACTTATTTGTTAATGAATGGAAATACGATTCAAAGTGTTTACGTCTCGCTATTTGTAGCATGTTGCATTGGTTCGCTGCTACTGGTGCACTTCGATCCTCATTATTATTCCTACTATTAGATGTTGTTCCCTCACAGGTCCGCTTTGTGGTTGATCGGCTGTTGTGCTTTTTGATCGTAGGTAGCCAAGCTTCAGGAATTTCGATTCCACGATCTCTATTGATGCTATTAGGATGAAATCTTATATGGATAGCCTCTTTGACCCTCCGTGTGTACCAGTGAGGGTCACAGTCAATAAACTTAACTTCTTTCCACATAGGAAGATGTTCCGTTTCGTTAGCGTGCTCCGAAACTGCGGAAGTTTGCGTACGAGCAAGCCGTATATCTCTGTCGTGTTCTTTTATCCTTTCTTGCATCGCTCTCCCTGTTTCCCCAATGTATACTTTGCCGCACTCACATGGAATCTTATAGACGACACCGTCTTGTTTAGTTGGTTCAAGTTGTTTAGTTGGTTCAAGAGTTGTGTCTGATTTGAAGACGGTGTGCACACCTTGTTGTCGTAGGCAGCGGCGAAGAACCTCTTATACACCTTTTATGTAGGGTAGAACCGCGGTAGATTTAAATTCCTGCGTAGGTTCTTTGTTGGCTGTTGGTCTTGTTGTCTTTGTGAGCTTTCGTACAAATAAAGAAGGATATCCGTTTGAAACAAGTACCCCGATGATAAATGTTTCTTTTCCTCAGAGATAACTGATGGTTTTGTTGTGAGGTGTTTGGCTCGGTCGTATACACCGTCACTTATCAATACCACGTTTCACTGACTGAGGATGGTGTGAGTCATAGGCTAGGTATTGCAGTCGAAACGTCGCGATCAAAAACTCAAAGCGATTCCATCGTGAGACAAACGAATAAACGTTTATCTTTCCTATCTTATACTACGATGAACAATAAACAGATCTTTAATAGTGGCCCATAAGGGACACAACTTTGAGTAAAGAAAATTGACAAATATTTAAAATATCAGCAGTTACAAGTTAAGTATTCACTACAAACAAAAGAAAGCCGCACACTGCAACTAAAATAAATCCGCACATTGCAAATAAAATGACTCGGCACACTGCAAACAAAATAAATTCGCTCACTTCAAACAAAACAAATCCGCTCACTTCAAACAAAATAAATTCGCTCACTCAAAACAAAATAAATTCGCACACTACAAACAAAATAAAT
Organism: Siderastrea siderea; assembly: GCA_964030785.1. Lineage (NCBI taxonomy): Eukaryota > Metazoa > Cnidaria > Anthozoa > Scleractinia > Rhizangiidae > Siderastrea > Siderastrea siderea. The sequence continues at coordinate 12,085,892 of OZ034971.1, forward strand.
CCCCACACAACAAGCAAAATAAATCCGCACGCTTCAAACAGAATATACCCGCACGCTGCAAACAAAATAAATTCGCACGCTGCAAACAAAATAAATCCGCACGCTGCAAACAAAATAAATTCGCACGCTACAAATAAAAATAAAAACTATGCGCGCGCGCATATGCTCGAGTAGGCCTGAAACCTAACTTCCGGTTCTAATCTCGTGCCCTTTTTAAAAGATATTTTAAAAAGTTCAAACTGGTAGGACCACAGCATATATTTTTGACTTTGTATACCCAAATTTTGCTTTCGTCTCCTTTGTCTTTCTTTTACTGCCGTAAGTGTCAGCCTTACCGTATGTAAATATATTTTATTTCAAGTGTCTAGATACCCTGCATGTTTCCAGACTAAATACCCGGCAGTCCGAAATTTTCGAAGGTTTTCGACCGGAAAAAGGCTTATTCTAACGTCCTAAAAGTATTCAACGTTTGTTTAGAATTGCCAAGCGATGAGAAAGGTATTTTGGTTTTGTAGTTGACGAGTTTTTCGAGCTTGTGCACACTTACTAGAAAACTGCCGGATGTTTAATACACTTTAAATTATTTGTTGTTAGACCCGCCAGTCAGAAACGCACAGAATTTGGAGGGAATTTCTCATTCAAACGTCCTGGGAGTATCCGAAGTTTGTTTAAATTTACAAAGCGATTTAATAAAAAGACCAATTTCGTTTTGTAGTTCGTTCGTTTCCGAGCTTAAAATAGCTTGCCTGCTTGATCCTGGTCTGACCCGATCCGTCACGCCACTATTGTGACATGTCATGGATGCTGTAGAGTTTTCATCCTGCCAGAAACGGGGCTAAGGAAACAAAACAAAAGAAAAGGAAAGAAAACAAAACAAAACAACACACACACACACACACACACACACACACACACACACACACACGATCGTTTCGATTCACTTACCAACGCCATACAAAGTTGCCTCTACATAGGGACCGATTACATGAGGCGGGCTGACCCGAAAATCAAATTCGCGATTACATGGTTTTTCCATGTAATCGCGATTGCTGGGCCAGCTCGGCTAGCCGGGCGAACATTTTCTCCTTACAAGATTTCGCTTCAGACCAAAATAGCTCACCAGTAGATCGATATTTCTCTTTTTGATTAACACATATTAAAGGTTATCAGACCACAAAGACCACAAAGCTACATACAACTGAAAATAATACGTCAAAATAATGGATTAGCGAAAGTAAAACACTCCATGCGATTCATTCTCTTTGATGTAGAAATCTTTTCATAGGACAGCCTTAGCCGCAGGCGAGCTGCTACGCCCCATGTAATTCCGGGCTAAGCAGTCATCTCGAGCCAGCCCGGCTCACGATCACTGTAATCAGTCCCTATCTCAAGCCTCGGATAATTCTCCAAGACCGGTGTGCCAGGTGTTAAGCTTTTTCATGAAAACTGCGCCCGGATGCCGGCATGTAGACACGGTTATTAAGGTTTAAGGCTAAATGCCCAGCACCAAATTAACTCTAAACAAACTTCTAACAAATTCGAATATTCTCAGAACTTTTGAATGAGAAATTCTCTTCCAAATTCTGTGAGTTTCTGATTGGCGGTACCCTGGGTACCAGAGGTTTTTTCCTCGCTAACGTCGAGAGAAATCGGGAGGCCGAGCCGCGTCAGCCGAAGGCCGACGCGGGTCACAGTAGAGAACATGAGCTGCAACCGGAAACCGCGCAAGAAAAGCCTCTGGCACCCAGGGTAGATTGGCGGGAGTAGCCACAAATAATGTCGCAAACATCGCGATGTTTTAGTATGCACAAGCTCTAAGAACTCGTCAACTACAAAACCAAAATACGTTTCTGAATCGCTGGCAATTCTAAACAAATATCAAATGCTTTTAGAAAACGCGGGGTCGGAGTGCGGGGTGCGGGGTGCGGGGTGCGGGGTGCGGGGTGCGGACTGCGGACTGCGGGGTCAACAAACACCGAAAAAAAAAACACAATAATAATAAAACAGCCAAAATAAAAAGGAAAAACAAAAGAAAATAGCTAAATACATACAAAAATACAATTTAAAAAGACGAGAATATAAAAACAGAGCGAGAATTGAATATTTGACTGTCACGCGACTCCTGATAAATAAATAAATAAATAAATAAATAAATAAGGACCCACCCCATCCCTCCTATCAAATACATAATGGTCCTTCCCTTACTGGCACTGGCATGTCCTAGGCAATGAAATAGTGCATGATTTTATTTTCGTGCGTGAAAACCGCAAATTCTGATTCGCTCGGATCGCTCGACATACGGGTTTTGGTCACAGAAGCGGTGAAGATGCATCAGAAATGAAATGAAATTAAAAACGAGAGTGAAAAAAGAGTGTCCCACAGAGACCTCACGATTCTTACAAATGACAAAAATTTCTTCTTATTTATTCATTTATTTATTTATTTATTCACTTATTTATTGCGTGACAGTCAATAATTCAATTCTCGCTCTATTTTTATATTCGCTTGTATTTTTTATTGTATTTTTGTATGTATTTAGCTATTTTCTTTTGTTTTTTCTTTTTATTTTGGCTGTTTTATTATTATTGTTATTTTTCTATTTTTTCGGTTTTTGTTGACCCGCACCCCGCACCTCGCACCCCGCACCCCGACCCCGCGTTTTCGGAACACCCTTAGAATAAGCCTAATTTCCCGGTCGTAATCCTTCGAAAATTTCGGACTGCCGCGTACTTAGTCTGGAAACATGCCGGATATCTAGACACTTCAAATAAAATATATTTACATACGATAAGACTGGTACAAATTCTGTGCGTTTCTGACTGGCGAGTCTAGCAACAAATAATTTAAAGTGTATCAAACATCCGGCAGTTTTCTAGTAATTAAGTAAGTGTGCACAAGCTCGAAAAACTCGTCAATTACAAAACCAAAATACCTTTCTCATCGCTTGGCAATTCTAAACAAACATTGAATACTTTTCAGAGGACGTTAGAATAGGCCTTTTTCCGGTCGAAAACCTTCGAAAATTTCGGACTACCGGGTATTTAGTCTGGAAACATGCCGGGTATCTGGACACTTGAAATAAAATATATTTACATACGGTAAGACTGACACTTACGGCAGTAAAAGAAAGACAAAGGAGACGAAAGCAAAATTTGGGTATACAAAGTCAAAAATATATGCTGTGGTCCCACCAGTTTGAACTTTTTAAAATATCTTTTAAAAAGGGCACGAGATTAGAACCGGAAGTTAGGTTTCAGGCCTACTCGAGCATATGCGCGCGCGCATAGTTTTTATTTTTATTTGTAGCGTGCGAATTTATTTTGTTTGCAGCGTGCGGATTTATTTTGTTTGCAGCGTGCGAATTTATTTTGTTTGCAGCGTGCGGGTATATTCTGTTTGAAGCGTGCGGATTTATTTTGCTTGTTGCGTGCGGATTTATTTTGTTTGTAGTGTGCGAATTTATTTTGTTTTGAGTGAGCGAATTTATTTTGTTTGAAGTGAGCGGATTTGTTTTGTTTGAAGTGAGCGAATTTATTTTGTTTGCAGTGTGCCGAGTCAGTTTATTTGCAATGTGCTGATTGATTTTAGTTGCAGTGTGCGGCTTTCTTTTGTTCGTAGTGAATACTTTTGTAACTGCTAATATTTTAAATATTTGTCAATTTTCTTTACTCAAAGTGGTGTCCCTTATGGGCCACCGCTTTAAGGATTCCCAAAGTCTTTCCAAAAGCGCTTTGAGTGCGTACACTCAATTTTTTATAAGAACGTCGAGGCTGAGATTTGCCGAAATTTTAAGAGCCAGTGTCTGTAAATATCGAAAACCCGGCGCCAGTTGTGAAATTTTCGATTTTTTCATATTTTGCCTAAATAAACCCTTTAGTGAGTTATTTTCGAAAATACAATTAAAAGTTCCTAAAGCGCTTTAGTTTTTTCAAAATCGAGGAAAGTCTGAAAATCGCCATTTTGGCTTCCCGCCGCCATCAAAAAAAGGGTAAAATGGTGCATTTTCTATTCGCTCGTACAGCTAAACGCGGTAATGTTTACCGATGTACTTTAAACAAATCATGACACCATTCCTGCTCTTTCCAAAACTGTAGTTTATTTTTGAAAAGCTTTTAAATTTTATATCTTTGTAGCTGTTTAATCTACCCCGCTCTAAGCGCTTCAGCGGATAAGCAAATTTTAGCTAATTTGTAAACCATAGAAAGCCCACTGGTACATTGAATTTCAAGCCGAAACTACGATGGTCGTTAAGCTTATACTTCATATTATGCTGTGTGAAAATTCCTTCCGCGGCCCGACAAAAGTGTCCCGTTGAGAGACGGAAACGATGAGTCAATTTTGGCAACGCGACCAAGTTGTACTGCAAACAAACGTCACTATAAATAAACCCAACATCAATCAAAAATCAGCTCAGAAAACCTTCTACAGTTCAATATCAGACATCATACACATTGTAACTTAGAATACTTTTTATTTTGATGAAAAAACATCCTATCTTTGGGTATTCGTCGTAAAATAGATGCTAAAAGAAGAAGCTTTGATTCTAGCTTTCGTTATCCGACACCGAATAAATTACATCTCAACCACAGGTCGCAAAGTCAATGCAATCATCTGTTCGTCACACAAGGGTCGTATTTGAGTATTTCCCTCCTTGTACTGCAAAATAACATGTTTTATAGCAAGGAAATTAACTTATTATCTTGAAAAGTTAACATTCGTGGTACTTTAAGCGTTCTTAAAAACAAACATCTGTTTCCACTCGCTTACATTTGCGTGACAAGAATTCGCTTGCTGCTAAAGCGGCAAACTGTATCGAAAAGATAAAATGCAGTTTTCAATAGATTAAAACTGCTCATCGTAGGGAATATATTGCAGAATTTGCCTTGAATAGTTACTGGCAGCGAGGAGGACTTAAAGTCCTAAAAATAAAACAGTGACAGACTAGTGAAAGCCAGTCATTTGAAATTAATTTCCAGCCAGTCTGTCCAACTGAAATACCCTTATTCTGAGAAAACACAACAAAGTCTAACATGGTTAAACTTACCAAGGTGGTTGAAGGATGATCAACTTGACTGTTAGTATTCCGGTAAAATAATAGGAATGTGTTTCTTGCCTAGCTAGTACTAAAACTTTTAAGACGGCCATGTCAAAGAGCTTGTCGTGACAAAATTTGTTTTAGCGTGATTGGGGATTGGGGCGAACGCCGGGGAGTGGGTGGGGGTAAGGGGAAGGTAGGGCTTTCGGAGAGAAAAATATGCAGGTGTTACACTAAAGGCTACATTACTGAAATGATACGAATAAAGAAAGTTACAATGCACATTGATATTTTTGTCTGTATTCCCGGAGGTAAATCCTTGCCGTGAAATGTTAATGACAGTCTCGTCAGGATTTTCTACAATGTGGTTTTCGATGATTAGAAATGAATGAAACCACAGCAACTCTACGAAGGGTTGTACCTTGGCCCAACAGGTGTCAGATAACAGGAAATCTATTGCTGTGTTTTTTTGTTCCATAAAGGAAGAGACAACTGAACAGGGAGAGATCTTCAACGACAGCAAGTGGCCTCGGCATTTGTTGAAACTCTCATCTGGTGGACTTGAGAAACTTGATTCATGCCTCGTGAACCGGTCGTAAACATCCAACAACTCCAGTGGAACATCAACATCCTCATCTTCAAAACAGGCTCGCACCGGGCCATCCAGCAACTCACTAGGAAATGTAAAAGGCTCGTCATCTTCCTCACAATCATTAAAGCGATCTGTGACTGATAGCAGGTTATCGTGGTTGAAGCTCTTTTTGCGGCAGCATGACAGATCTTCAACAGGGGAACATAAGTGGTGGGTGGAGCACATTTCGACCGCTTTTTGCTGTGGCTTCAACAACTGCCGTGGATTAAAATTCAAAATCTGGATATGTTCTGGGGACTTGACTCTCGAAACTGCGACGTAAATCAATCCAGGTACATATTCTCGCGAACAATGTACAACTGCCGACGCAAGTGTCAAACCTTGCGATTTGTGACAAGTGACTGCATAGGCCAAAACAATAGGAAATTGGTTTACGCTTCCGATTTTTTGCCCATTCTTATTTCTCTTGATCCACGTTTCCCTTCTAATCTCAACGATCCCGACCCCTTCAAAGGCGACCAAAAGGGCATCACCTCTTTTCCCGGTAAAGATACCAAGGGAACCATTCTTTAAATCGTCGGTCTTGTTCCACACAAGCATTACTTTACAACCATGCTTTAGTTGTAGGACTGGTGCTCCAGGCCAGCACATGCTCCTAGAACTGTTGTTTTCGAACGATGCCTCAAAGGTTAACAACTCGCCAGGTAATGCATCGAGCTCCCGTCTGTTTGACAACTGCACAGGTACTTTTCGAAAAAAAATGTGGGTGGCAACTTCTTGTAAGGCCTGTGGTAAATCTCTATCTAAGGACGTGAGATATTGTTCCGATGAAATCGAGCATTGACCCTTTCTTATGTCCGCAAGAGCTGACAAAAATTGTTTGTCATCGTGCGATTGACGCATCAGCTTGGTTAAGCCGAAACGATGAGGAATACTGAAATCGAATAAGGGAGAATAGAACATGAAGTCTCCATCGTCGAATAGGTTTGGAACGGGTTGCAATTGCAAGAATTCACCAACGAGAATTACTTGCTTGCCGGCAAAAGGCAGGCTCTTGCTGAACTCATCAGTTGCTAGCTCATGATGAAGAAAGTTCACAAGTTCAAACATTCTTTTGCTCGACATACTGGCTTCATCCCAAATAATCACATCAAGAGCCTTTACCCTGTCTCTAATCAATGAATTTGCTAGCGATCTGTCTAGGAGCTGTCGCCAGGGTAACTCTGCAGTTGAAAGACCGTAAAACGAGTGGACAGTCGATGCTGTGCCACGATCGAAAACGTGGCACGCAATTCCACTAGAACATATCACACCTACTACTTTTCCACGTCTTTTAAAACTGCGAATGATCTCTTTCACGACTTCACTTTTTCCTACTCCGCCTTGTCCAGTAATGAACAAGTTGTGGCCTGCGACGGCAAAATCCAAAATTTCCTTTTGGTCACTATTGAGTTGTATCCTGAAGCAAAAAAAAATAAAGCTCGCAGGAGCAAGAATAAAACTATTAAAGAAAGTGAATACTTACATGACTGAGCGGCACAATCACATCATAGATCGAGCGGACGAAATGAGAAAGAAACTTGACTTAGTCTTGACACAAAAATCAGTGCGCTCGTAAAGATTGCAATTGCAAGGTTTTTCTCTGAGTACGCGATCGTTCGTAGGCGCCAAATTTCACATCTTTGCAAACATTTCCGGCGCGAATTTGATTGGGCGATTGAGACAATGATCTCTTGTCGAATCGACCTGAGGGGAGCCGGGGTAGCAAACAAAAATTTTGAGAGGACAATTGACGGTGTGGTACCCCGGTGAGGCATAGTTTGTAGACGAGGCAGGGTTACCAAGCAGGTTTTCAACGGTCGTGTGTCGTGGTGGATTTGTACGGGGCTCTTCGCCATCTTTTTGCTTGGATTTGTGAAAACAAACTGCCGCTTGGCGTCGGTTGCAGGGCCTGGATTGCGTTGCTAATGAACTGAAATGAAACAAGAACATATTGGCTTGCATTCGGCGTTGGACTTGTGGCCGCTGGAACGTTTTAAGCTAAGGATTTTTCGCTTCTCGCATCGGGTATCCCGAACTGGAATGTACCGCCTTGTCCTTTCTCTTAGAGTGGAAAACCGAGGGAGCTAAAACTCGCAAAAATCGTCACAAATCGGGAAAGTAAGGGCACAGACAGCAAGTAAGACACCATGGAAGCAAGATAAGGTATTTTTATTCAGAATTTTGTAGTATTTGTGTTTTCTAAAGCATATCGTAAATATCCCCATACAAACTCTTATAATTTCGCTTTGACCGCTATTTCGCAATAATTATCATATGACACACAACTTGAGCTTGGGCCGCCTGTGGTGGTCGTTGCTACAATGCAGCCGCAACAAGCCAAAGACCACTCACACATTTTTCGCTCCCGTAGCGCATGTGGCTCTCAGATAAAAAGAAATAACAATTTAAATTCTTGTAAGTTAAGATGAAGGTCTTTCAAAACAAATGGAGAACCAACTCGATTCCGTGACTGAGAAACGGCACTTGTTTTCTGCGGTTACAAGGTCTCGCATGTGATTGGTCAAAACACAATAAACATTCCAGAAATATTTTCAGTGTTCACGGTTTTCTTCGTTTGAGTGTAACTCAAATTCGCCTTTCAGTTTTTGAGAGTTATTGCCGTTATCCTATCAGAGTGTCAGCACAGTTGGTGATTTGTTGTTGCGGAGCTACAGTAGTTTGCTGTATGTTTTGGAGCTTACAAAGTTTGAAATATTAAAGGGTTTGCGTGACTAACCTACGATAATTTGAGTTTTTGTTGTAAACCAGAGAGACAAAGAAATCATGCCCTTAATGTATGTTTACCGGTGGGCGGACAGAAACAGTTTCTCATACATTTTCTTACATGAAAAGCATACCGCCGGAAAAGTGGTTTAAATAGTCTGTTGGGTACATTGCTCAAACCATTTATGTGACGCTCTGTTTGTTCCTACGTTCTTATTTATCAGCCTACAAAATTATAGATTGCCTCGGGTATCGTGAGTGCTTTTAAAACCCTTCCCTGACGCTGCATGGGTTTGTAGATGCAGCGGCGACTGCCGGCGGGCGCCATCAAAAAGGAAAACTATAACATATTAAACGTTTTTTTTCTACAATCAAAATGAACGGTTAATTGTTTCATGGCACTACGGCAAGGTGTATGATCGAAGCCATTAATTTTTGAATATGAGATTATTATCCAGGTGTCCGAGAGAAACCTGTGCGCGCGTGAAATCGACATCGAAGATTAAGCTCAACAAAAGTGATGACAACGCGCACGGTTAATATTTAGAATTGTCTAAATTGAACTGCTATACATACGCTGCGTCGCCACAATGTTAATACACCCCAACTTTTTATTTTATAACAAAAGCTGTTTTGGCTCGAACACGAAGACGTTTTGATAATTGAAAACTACGTCTACCAGAATATTGCGTTAACAAGACCAGCTATATCAATTTTTATGTTCCGAGGGTGGTCCGTGTAGCGGCAACACCGCGGCAAAATGCACTGCGCACGCGCTGTACTATTACTTCTTGTCAATGCTCCCCTATTGAAAACTACTGGCAAGAATAACAAACTCGGGTTCCGGCCCCGAATTTTGAAAAACTTAAGCTCCAGACATCAAACTTAAGGTTAAAAAATCCAGAGCAGCTTCAATATAGTTTTATCTGTTTCTACACCTTTGCACCTCGTAGTTTCGGGCTTGCACCCACAGTGAAAAACATCATGAAAGTCGATAGTTTACGTTCGCATGTCGCCATTGTAGTGGCATTAGGGAGTTTAAGCAACCACCACGGCGACGGCAACGAGAACGTCGAAAAACAATAGGCTTTTATGAGCAAAAGAATGACTCTGCACGTGCGTTACACATTCTGGTACATTTCTTTTCCGTCCTCTGCAAAACAACAACGTGAAATGACCAGTTGTAAGTTTTTTTTTTTGGAGAACGAGAACACACGAGGGTGAATTTTTCTTGTCTTACTGGACTTGAGCGCCATCCCTGCGAATTCAGTTCCCGGACAGTTCGAAAGCACACCGAATGAAAATGAAAAACATAAGCTCGAAACCGGAAATGGCCGAAGTGAGCGCATGCGCAGACGTTTTGCCGCGGTGTTTGTAGCGGCGGCTCCGCTGTAATTTTGTAAAGGTACTTCCTCCCAGTTAGCGGCGGGAGTCTGTTGTGTAAAAATTAATTTATAATTTTACTTTTCAGGTTCACCTTGTGTTACTTACGTGGCTGTCTCCCTAAGATCCTCATAACCCAAATTGGTCACAAAATAGATTTCCTTCAAATCTTGTATGTGAATTGCACATTGTCTGGGTACCTTAAAAACACTTTTCGTTTGGGCTCTAAATGCTTTCTTCGACATTTTACAAGGGGGGTCCCTGGTGGACAAAAATGCACATTTTATTGGTACAAAAATGCCAATTTTCAATAACTTTGGTAACTCCTCACAACACTTAAAATTTGATGCAGGACAAAATTCTACTGTTGGTTGATAAGTACAACTCTTCCTTATCCTACAGTGTTACTGACATTTCCATGTAGTTGTTTTGAGTAGTTAAAACAGTTCCTTTTAACAACCCAATTTAACAGCTTTTAAAAAAGTAGGAAAAATGGGTAAACAAAAATACATGTTAACAAAAAGTGAGACCTCGTCTAGCAAATTCCTTGCAGTCATGGAAAGTTAAAGACTTGGTCTTAATTATAATAAAATAAAATCGTGCGGCCAGACGGTTTAAAGAACGTGGCGCCGCTTTGAAACACCAGTATTTCTTAATTATGCAAATTACGAACCACAACCTATGCGTGGAATTTAAGAGCAACTGTGATGCGAGCAATGCTCCCTTACATCAGGAAAACACGAAAATAGTTTCAAACTACAGCAGGACACAAATGTAAACTGGTAACATTTCGCATATAGCTTTAATTAAAATGTACAGCATTCAAATAGCTCATTAACTATGTTCAATTCACAAGATAAACAAGTTATGAAGTACATGCCGCTCGATGATTGCTAATTGCGCTTTACAAAACAACTTCGTTCTAGAACTATTAATCTGAGAAAAAATCAATAAAAGCAAGTCATATTGCCTGTATCACACAGCCTGTGTTTGCAAACTTATTTAGCGAACACTTAGTGCCTTGCAAAACAATGAAATCAACGAAGGGCATCTTGTTCTGTTTACATTTGCACCCGTTAACTCAATTTTCTGTCATCTTCGATGGATGTTACTAAAACGGGGAATGGGGAATGGGGAATGGGGAATGGGGAATGGGGAATGGGGAATGGGGAATGGGGAATGGGGAATGGGGAATGGGGAATGGGGAATGGGGAATGGGGAATGGGGAATGAGAAATAGTGGTCAGCGGTAATACCTAAAAATTTAAGTTGGAGTCTGCGCAGTACGGCAAAGAAACGAGGATTGCACGTGGAGAGCGAAAGATGGAAGGTAAGAATATTTATCTGTCAGTTTTTCCCGAGTTTTTGGGATTGTTGAGTTTCTGTTTATTAAAATTAACCAAAAATATTGATTTGCAGGTGATGAGAGTAACGATGATATTTAGGATCACGAGGTTATCGTTATCGACAGGTTGGAATAAAGATTCGTATCACTTTGAGTACAGTCGCTTCGAGTGTTACAGTGAAACCCATTAAACCATGAACGCCTAAAATTATTTCTGGAATGTTTATTGTTCTGCGACAAATCAGATTCGAGACGTAACCGCAACAAACCGCAAGAGTAATTAGCTGAAAGGTTTCGATCACGGAATGAGTCGGTGGCTTTTGCGTCCACGATAAATTCTCAGTTTCACCGCCGATTAACAAACACTCTGAAATTGTTATTTTTTTTCTATTTCAGAGTTTATGCATAAGCAAAGAATAACTATAAACGATATTTTACTGAAAAGAGATAAATAATCGAACAGACACGGCTAGGAGCGCAGAATAATTGTATTCAGTTTTTGATTTTTTAAAAAACGGCCTCTCCAGTGTTGTCAGTTCTAATCATTTGTAGGTTTCAACCTTTTCCCTGTTTGACCAAAACAGTTAACTGAATAACTTCGCAAAAGTTTCCCTTTACCCTACTGTGGTGAGGAGAACAGTGTATCAAGCTCATTCACGGCAAAACTCTTCTGTCCAAGATGTCACGCAGTTTCACCGCCGATTATTGCAGTAGAGCAAATAATTACTGTAGTTTCTGTTAGACCCGAGTTTTCACGGCAAACACAAACACGCCTGCCGTTGCAGATACAAACATGCGTGCAACTTGCGTACCGTTGCAATAATTTCGAAAAATTACACTCGCTTTTGATGGCTATTTAGGTCTCAGTTCGGTAGTTGTGTTACTTTGGACCGACGGAATCGAAAACATCAAATGAGGGCCAAAAACAAGCACGTTTTGAGGCAAAACCAAAGAAGTGATAAATGGGATGTTAATGCAAACACCGAAGGAAACGTATCTTTTTTAAAATATACTAATCGCACAAATCGTTTCTACTAGAACTGGACATTTGTTCACTTGTGCCATCTATCCTTCGCTCATACAGAAGCTATCTGAAATTGAAAAGAATAACAACTGCAGTATTTCCAAAGGGTATAAAAAAATTGAGAATCGTGGAAGAAAAATCCAGCTCGTTGTTTCATGTCCATAACGTAACATGTTCGGCTAACGGCTTGCGTGACATCTTGGACGGAAGAGTTTTGCCGTGAATGAGCTTGATACACTGTTCTCCTCGCCATAGTAGGGTAAAGAAAAACTTTTGCAAAGTTATTCAGTTAACTGTTTTGGTCAAACCGGGAAAAGGCTGAAACCTACAAATGATTATGACTGACACCACCGGAGAGGCGTTTTTTAAAAAAATCAAAAACTGAATACAATTATTCTGCTCTCGATTCTGCTCCCAGACGCGCTCCTAGCCGTGTCTGTTCGATTATTTATCTCTTTTCAGTAAAATATCGTTTATAGTTATTCTTTGTTTATGCATAAACTTTGAAATAGAAAACAAAATAACAATTTCAGAGTGTTTGTTAATCGGCGGTGAAACTGAGAATTTATCGTGGACGCAAAAGCCACCGACTCGTTTCGTGATCGAAACCTTTCAGCTAATTACTCTTGCGGTTTGTTGCGGTTACGTCTCGAATCTGATTGGTCGTAGAACAATTAACATTCCAGAAATAATTTAGGCGTTCATGGTTTAATGGGTTTCACTGTAACACTCGAAGCGACTGTACTCAAAGTGATACGAATCTTTTTATTCCAACCTGTCGATAACGATAACCTCGTGATCCTAAATATCATCGTTTCTCTCATTACCTGCAAATCAATATTTTTGGTTAATTTTAATAAACAGAAACTCAATAATCCCAAAAACTCGGGAAAAACTGACAGATAAATATTCTTACCTTCCATCTTTCGCTCTCCACGTGCAATCCTCGTTTCTTTGCCGTACTGCGCAGACTCCAACTTAATTTTTTAGGTATTACCGCTGACCACTATTTCTCATTCCCCATTCCCCATTCCCCATTCCCCATTCCCCATTTCCCATTCCCCATTCCCCATTCCCCATTCCCCATTCCCCATTCCCCATTCCCCATTCCCCGTTTTAGTAACATCCATCTTCGATCAAATATATAGATCCGTGCGTTTCAGAGATCATCTTAGAATCATCAAACAGTCGGTTTTTGAGAAAATTCTTCGTTCAACAACCTTCATTTACAACAAGCTTGCCATGCATTTAGTTCTCTCGTTCGACTCTCGTGTTATATTATTCCGGCAGTAGCCGCTGACCAGTTACTAATGTCAACAACAGCACCGGGTACTGCTCCACTTTGCACTCGCGTTTTGGCTCTTAGCTATCTAAAATTTGAATTCATGATCCTTCACGGAATTAATAGTGAATTTATTTGAAAAAAAGGGTTGGAGCTCATGTGGAGAAGAAACAAATTTTTGTCCTTAATTTAATCTGCAGGCACACAACCACAATGAAGACCACGGTTTGGCTAAGTAAAATAACTTGTACAGCTGGGCACGTCTTCATAGATTTGAAAATAACCTTCCTGTTTTCGACTTCTGGGGCTTTGAAAGGTTCCTTCAGTTTTGAGAAAGTAATCGGCTGCAGTTAAGAGACAACCTTAACCCTATCTAGACCGGGCCTTCTTTGGTCTTCTCCGATATCAATAAAGCAATGTAAATGAAACTTAGAGGGTCAAAAGTATGTGCAAGAATTTTGTCCAAGAATGTCTCCTTTGAGATCGGCAAGGGATACTGATGACGTCACACGACGTCAGATTTATGTCATAATTTCCAGTTGGATCCACCGTATTGGATTTCCTGATTTCCCTAAGACTTCGGAAAGCCACCCAATTGACCAAAAAGTGAACAAAAATAATAAAAGAGCTCTAAAATTATCTAATAGCATGACACCTTCAGTAAGAAAGTCATTTTTGTTTTCAGTTAAAACAGTAATGTACCAAACAATTTCAGGTGAACACGCCTGTCAAAGTTTGATTGCCTTAGCAACGTGAATCTCACTGTACATTGACCTACCACACTAATTTGTTCCCAAATAATTTTTTCAATTAAATTTTTGCGGTGCTTATTCACACATTAAAAAATAATAAAAAAGTTTCAAGTCCCCAAAGGTAGAGTCCGTGCACTCCCCCCCCTCCTCCATTATAGGGTTAATTTAAAATAAAGTAGGGTTTCAAGGAAATCAAAAATTCCTTCGGCAATGACAGTAGTAAATGACTGGAAACAGTATTTAAGAGGAAACGAGTTTCTGTTCTAGGTAAAGGGCGTCTACTGCACAGTTAGATTAAGAGTAGTCTAGTACAGAAAGAACTTATAGTAGAGTAATTTTTGCGCGAGCTCGAGTATCTCATCCGCTATTCAATCCCTAGCAAAAATCTGAGGACACTTGTAACTACCACTGATTAAGCCTGGTTCTCATACTACCCAGCTGGCTAGCCTGTGATCAATTCCGGAAGGGCATGTACTTAAACCCGGAACGCCAGAACGCGGGAACGCCGGAATACTTAAACCTGGAACGCCGGAATACTAAAACCCGGAACGCTAGAATACTTCAACTCTAAATGACGATTTAATATACAAAAGATCGCTGAAAAGACGAACAATTAAGGTTAAGCCACATTACATTATTAACGTTACCTTCTGACTCCCGCCAAAACCTGCCTGCAGGCTAGTTAAGATTCAGTGTCTTACTTCTTTTTTCTCTGGACTTTGGCTGGGACTAAAGGAAGGGAGTTACAGTTTATCACTTTGTAAATGTTACTTTAAACGCTTTAAGGACGTTCGCGCTAATTGTTTCTGCGCATCCCTACTGCGCACGCAATTCACTGCCACGTCATGCATTGAGCGCGCGCGCTGTTGAAGAAATGTGGAGTTATATAGGGCCAGTGGGCACTTTAGTATCTATGCACGGGTTTAACTCTCTTAAATGTTCGGTGACCCCATATTTTATTTTGATAGATCACTTTCCCTGTCAATTATCTACGTTTTGAGAAAAATTAAAGAAAATCTGTATTGTGGAAGTTTGATTTTTTTCAACTTTTCTGCCCTTGCATCATCGAATTATGCTATTATTGTAGCTGCACGGTGTTCGCAAAAGTCCATCTTAGAGGACGAGTTTAACTAAAAGGATGACACCAGCTCACATTGTTTACTTGACAGACCCACTTAAATAAAATTTGACTAAGAAAGTGGGTCTACAGCGAATCATTTTAAATATTTTTCAACTAACAAGCACTGAGGCCATGTCGAGTTGCGAGGGCCGATTTGTCAAAACTGGGGTAGTTTTCCACGCGCTTTATTTTGAAAACGAAGTCGGTGACCCCCCCATTTTTTTGCATTTCTGACATAAGTAACTCATTATCTGACTGTAGGCAAAGTATGAAAAAAATCTGTATTGTAGAAGTTTTTCGCGCGAACGTCCTTAAGTCAAAGAGAAAATTTCAGGTACATACACTTCCCTTGCTGTAGAGTCCTCCATGTCGATGCCAGCGCGAAACAGCCCAGCAATCAAATAAATTATAATAATTATGGTTGGCGGGAAAACCTAAGGCAGGGGATTGGGGAGGGGATAGTGAGGAGAATGGTTTTGGCGGGAGTTAGAAGGTAACGTTAACCCTAATTGTTTGCCTTTTCAGCGATCTTGTGTATATTAAATCGTTATTTAGAGTTGAGGTATTCCGGCATTTCGGGTTTAAGTATTCCGGTGTTCAGGGTTTAAGAATTCCGGCGTTCCGGGTTTAAGTATTCCGGAGTTCGGGGCTTTAGCATTATAGACTGCGGGTAGTCTCTAATTTTGGCGATCGCTTGTGGGGCGGGCGAAATGTGTATTTCGCCTGCCCCACAATCGCCATCGCCAAAATTAGAGACCACTCGCAGTCTATAGCATTACGGCATTCCGGCGTTCCGGCGTTTAAGAACATGCCCTCCGGGAGTGACATTCACTATGGCGGTATACTGCTAATCTAGAGAAAGTGCAGTAAAACCAAGTCGGGGCGAAATTTCAAAAGCAAGACGTTTTTTGGGGTATCGTAGGTTCACATTTGGGAGAGCAGTACCCCACGATCAGGTGGTTCTGGGGGCTACATACTGCAAACTGGATCATAACCATTAAGTCGTCATGGACCAAGCTCCCACAACTGTTTTACCAAACAGAATGTATTCAACGGAGGATATTTCTATCAAGTAGGAATATTTTTGCTATACTGACGTTTCGCCAGGGTCAGATTCCAGAATTTACAGTGAAACCCATTAAACCATGAACGCCTAAAATTATTTCTGGAATGTTTATTGTTCTGCGACCAATCAGGTTCGAGACGTAACCGCAACAAACCGCAAGAGTAATTAGCTGAGAGGTTTCGATCACGAAACGAGTCGGTGGCTTTTGCGTCCACGATAAATTCTCAGTTTCACCGCCGATTATTGCACTAGAGCAATAATTACTGTAGTTTGTTACGGACCGGAGTTTTCACAGCAAACACAAACACGCCTGCCGTTGCAGATACAAACATGCGTGCAACTTGCGTACCGTTGCAAAAATTTTGAAAAATTACACTCGCTTTTGATTGGCTATTTAGGTCTCAGTTCGGTAGTTTTGTTACTTTGGACCGAGGGAATCGAAAACATCAAATGACTGCCAAAAACATGAAGCACGTTTTGAGGCAAAACCAAAGAAGTGATAAATGGGATGTTTATGCAAACACCGAAGGAAACGTATATTTTTTAAAATATACTAAACGCGCGAATCGCTTCTACTAGAACTGGACATTTGTTCACTTGTGCCGTCTATCCTTCGTTCATACAGAAGCCATCTGAAATAGAAAAGAATAACAACTTCAGTATTTCCAAAGGGTATAAAAAAATTGAGAATCGTGGAACAAAAATCCAGCTCGTTATTTCATGTCCATAACGTAAAATGTTCGGCTAACGGCTTGCGTGACATCTTGGACGGAAGAGTTTTGCGTGCCGTGAATGAGCTTGATGCACTGTTCTCCGCACCAAAGTAGGGTAAAGCGAAACTTTTGCAAAGTTTATTCAGTAAACTGTTTTGGTCAAACAGGGAAAAGGCTGAAACCTACAAATGATTACAACTGACAACACCGGAGAGGCCGTTTTTTAAAAAAATCAAAAACTGAATACAACTATTCTGCTCCCACGCGCTGTCTAGAGTCTGTCTAGCCGTGTCTGTTCGATTATTTATCTCTTTTCAGTAAAATATCGTTTATAGTTATTCTTTGCTTATGCATAAACTCTGAAATAGTAAAAAAAAATGACAATTTCAGAGTGTTTGTTAATCGGCGGTGAAACTGAGAATTTATCGTGGACGCAGTTTTCCTGATGTAAGGGAGCATTGTTCGCATCACAGTTGCTCTTAAATTCCACGCATAGGTTGTGGTTCGTAATTTGCATAATTAAGAAATACTGGTGTTTCAAAGCGGCGCCACGTTCTTTAAACCGTCTGGCCGCACGATTTTATTTTATTATAATTAAGACCAAGTCTTTATCTTTCCTTGACTGCAAGGAATTTGCTAGACGAGGTCTCACTTTTTGTTATCATGTATTTTTGTTTACCCATTTTTCCTACTTTTTTAAAAGCTGTTAAACTGGGTTGTTAAAAGGAACTGTTTTAACTACTCAAAACAACTACTTAACAATTATCCTGCGAAATCGCGCGGAATATCACCTGATACTTAGCCGACGAGGCCGTAGGCCGAGTTGGCTAAATCAGGGGATATTCCACAAGATTGAGCAGGATAATTGTTTTATTATTCAACAAATTCCCATCGCCTACCATTTTCAGAACGAGAAAAACTACGGCTCTATGATAAAAACGCTAAAAGCTAGCAACACATGCACAAGCTTAATAAAAATCAAAACAGAACTTCAAGAAATCGAAGTTTACTACCGTTCACTTAAAAAGACTTATTTACAAACTCATGTTTGGAAATGACAAGACAAAGGAAAAAAATATTGCTACCTTACCGAGAATAAGCCCTCTTTCTGTGAATTAAAATCTTTTCAACTTTAGTCTTTACAACTTTCCGTGAGCAAGAGTGCTGCTTGGTTCCCAATAGCATTTTCTTGGTCGAGTTCTCACTATGAAAATTCCAAGTCAACCTCTGGATATCTTTGTGAGCTGAAGCAAATACTTGTTGACTTTTTGAGAGCATTTAATCGTGGAAAGTTTCTTCCAGAGAGTTAAAATTTACGGAGAACACTGCTAAAACTGCCTCGCTTTTCAAAATGGCCGCCAAACAAGCAATGAAAGAAATCTGCAGTGCACTTCCAAATATGGTCATTTACGTATATCGCAGGATATCTGTCATGTAGGATGACAGATATTGAGGGCTTCCTTACCATATATGGGCATAGTGACAATTTGTTGAATAATAAATGGCAATGTCAGTAACACTGTAGGATAAGGAAGAGCTGTACTTATCAACCAACAGTAGAATTTTGTCCTGCATCAAATTTCAAGTGTTGTGAGGAGTTACCAAAGTTATTGAAAATTGGCATTTTTGTACCAATAAAATGTGCATTTTTGTCCACCAGGGGATCCCCCTTGTAAACTGTCGAAGAAAGCATTTAGAGCCCAAACGAAAAGTGTTTTTAAAGTACCCAGACAAAGTACAATTCACATACAAGATTTGAAGGAAATCTATTTTGTGACCAATTTCGGTTATGAGTATCTTAGGGAGACAGCCACTTAATAATTGTCATCATATTGACCGCCTAAACTTATTTTTCGATAACCAACTCTCATCGATAGATCGTTTAGAATCGCAAAAATTAAATACAGCCAAAAAGGTTTATCTCTGCAAACCTGAATACAAATCGGCATTTTCGAAAATATGGCTTAAAGGCAGCAAAAATGTTGGGTTTCGTCCCAAAATTTGCACGATGTTTTGTTTAGTTGTGGCTTTTGACGTCCTTGCTGGGTTTCCAGTAATCAATAATTTACATGTTATTTGCAGGCTCGACTCAGGAACTATATGGAAATTCCTTTCAGTGTACACAGTGCTAGCATGAATAAGACCACAAGATAACTGCCGGATTTATCTTCTTTTCACTCTGAACTCAATCACATCTGCATAAAACTGAAAGAGATTGATCTACTAATACCGTGTCTAAACTGCGAGGAATACCTCTTCACCTAATACACTTAACCGGAGAGTTTGCTAACAAAGTCTGCGCCGTAGAGGGTCAGAGAGGTAACAGAATTAGCTTCAGTTTGAAGATTTTGGGATCTCATTGAAGAGAAGCTTAACCTTCTAGTTTGAGTCTGAATTAATCGGATCGGAGGTTGAACACAGTGGGTTTTTTTTTCAAGAAAACTTGCAGAAATGCCAATTGAATTCGATACAGACAATTGCACGATGGACACGATGGCACGGCATTGCCGAAACATCATGAACTTTTCTTCAGCAAATGATTCACTCGCCTTCGTTGGAGAGGCCGCAGAAATGCCTCTCGCGGAGATCTTAAAGCTAACTTTGGAGGTACTAATCGCTTTGTTTGGAGTTATTGGCAACGTTTTAGTCGTCACTGTTATCAATAAACTGGGGAAAAAAAAGCAACCAGGGGATTTTTATGTACAAAATTTGGCAATTGCAGACCTCGGAATACTGACATTCACATTTTCTCTCGGCGTGATCAAGGAAAAAGCGCGGTTTGGCTGGCCTTTTGGGGGGTTCGTTTGCCGCTACCTGTATCCTGTTCCTGAAATATTCTACGGCGCGTCAGTGTGGTTCATAGCAGTCATCGCTTTTGAGCGATATCGTAAAGTAATCACAGTGAAGCCTGGCCAAAACAAAATCAAAACTTCTTTACGAGGTGCCAGAGCTGTTGCGGTTTTTGTATGGGCAATGTCATTTATAATCCTTTGTCTTCCACTTTACTTTGTTGTAGACTATCAAGAGCTCTCGGACGGAGGTAAAATGTGCGGCCCGGATTGGCCCTCGTGGACGGCAGCATTGTACATCGGCGGAGTGTTGACTTTATTCACATATATCTTGCCTCTGACTGTCATATCTTTCACTTATCTCATAATATCACGTAAAATAACTCGGAGCAGTCTATTCCTCAAAGCTGTGAGACGAGAAGAACATGGCGAGACTGGAGGCGAACGTGCTATTCTAACCAACGTTAAAAGTGCTCGCCTTAAACGCAACAAACGAGCCAAGAAAATTCTAACTCCACTTGTTGTGGTGTTTGCAGTTACAATGCTGCCATTAAGTATTCTTCGCCTGACACTCGTATTTTGGCCGTCAATCGCCGACAAAGAGTATTATGGAAACCTTCTGTTTGTAGCGACAGTTTTTGCAACAGTTAACTCGTCCGCGAATCCCATAATATATTCAATAGTAAGCAGGGACTTTCGTAAGGGTATAAATAATTTATCTTGTCGGCGCAACTTGTGTTTTGTGCCGGTCATCTGACTTTTCTCCTAATCTAGATCTAGATTGGGATCCAGATCCCGCTGTCGATCCTGCTCGCGTTCTCGTAAGGATGCTGGCTGTATGTTTAGTGGGTAGGAATAATCATGAATCCTGTAATTTATTTTGTAGTTAGCAGGCAATTTTGCGGTTACATCAACAATCTATACCACAGTCATCGGAGATGGGCTTATTATAACCTCTGTGCGATTCACACAGGTCACGATCCAGATCAATATGCATATATTGCACTCGAGTCTCCCCTCGGAATCCGTCAAATATGGTATACAAGGTCAACTGTCCTTCACGGTAGTGACATATCTGTGAACGAATTAATCCAGTTTTATAAATAAATAATCATTTTCTATGGGGATCCAAACTACCTGAATACTTTGGCTACTTTTTTTAGTGAGGACTTGTCATATCTAGTTTATTCAAATTATTTGAATAAAGTGCTACTGGAACAAAAATAAAAAAAAAACAACTCAATCCTTGATTATTTACACTCTGAATGAACACGTGCTATAGGGAAGAAGCTTAAGCTCGCTGGGAAGGTATGATATGAAACCAGACGCATTTGCTAATCTGAGCCATCAAACCCTGAACATGGATCGTCCGCTTTGCATTAGGGCATTTCTGCATTGCTTTTAGCCTTTTTTCAAAGTGAGGCCTGATGCACAGCCTTTCGTATGCCACTTTTAAATTTTTTTAGCTTTCGTACTTGCAGGATTTGAGTTGGGGAGTTGAGCACATTCCTAAGCACATTCCTGTGGTTATTTCCGTGAGCCCTCGTGTAGATTCGTTGATGTTCGAGAGATTTTAGGTATACTCAAGACAGCAGGAGTCAAGAGAGGAACTTCGCTGTATCATCAGGCTTAATGTTGCAGTTATTTTGTCTTGCTGTGTTATTTTTAGGATCTGACGGCTATTAGATAACTAGGGTTTCCGCGGGTTCCTGCTGGTTGGAGTAAAAACTTTTGCCGTCTGCCAGTCGTTTATTGGGGATTTCACGCTCATGTTGCGGCAGACATTTAGAGAAATAGTGTCATATTAGAAATATATTCACTGCGCCGTGCTGTTAGAATAAGTTGTTTTGTTGTTACGTTGTAAGGAGAGCTGTTTCGTAATCGAGTTGATTCACAGACTGCCCTATGTGATATTATTAGTATATGACGTAATCCAAGTTCTGGAATTGTACAAGTCAAGTTTTAGGCGTTTGCACGAGCAACTTGCTATCACGTTGTGTGTGCGAACCAGAAGGATAAAAAGTAATAACTAGTTTTACCATTATCTTACCCTGATGAAGGAGCTTGGCTCCGAAAACGTTTCGTCAATTACCTGTACTAATTCTAGCTTAAGAAAACCAATACACTGATCAATAATGATGATGATGATGATTATGATGATGATGATCATCATCATAATAATTAAAAACAATATTATAATTATTATGAGAACCTTCCCAGAATGCTTTGCACCAGAAAAATTTCAATGCTAATTAACTTAGTTAATTTGTGGTCGAACAGAATGCTGTACCATGTATTATTCGTGATAGTTATCCCTCTGTTAACGTTAGGCTGATGACGTCATCATTCACGTGACTATGGCAAAAAATATGTTTCAGCTCACTGCAAGAAGAGGCCTCCATCAATTCAAAAGCAGATAACGTGCCCTGATAGTCATTGGAATGGGCAATATGGAAATTGCCAGTTGACATCTGGCATTTGAAAGTTAAGGTGGCTCTGTACAGGAGCATTTCCCAGGGGACTGGTAAGGAGTCAGTAGCTATGGTAGTTTAAGGCGGAGAGAAACAAAGCTTGGCTGGTTAATAGAACTTCGCATGAAAGAAACGACCATGATATGCTCACTGTTGTGACTTCATTGGTCACGTGACCAGAGCGCACAGAAAATTCAAATCACTTTAAAACTGCTTTAAGCTCAATAAATTCGTAATTTCTCACAGTAATATTGCAGAAAAAATTGCAAGTTATTCAAAAACGTCCATTATTATTTTTCCTTTTGAAAAAAGCACGATGAAAAATGAACTTTAAACTTTTGATAATCCCCTGTTTTGTGAGGTTTTAATATAAATGTAAAAACGAATCAGCGTATTTGGTTTCAAACTATGCTCTTTCTAACTACGTTAACAGTTTTTTTTAAAAAATTCGTTTTCATATAGCTTAGGGATGTGAATTTGCAGGCACGCGGAGTACTGGGCACCAATGTCACGGATTGCTCAGGAAGACTGGTGCACTTTTTAGGCGCGGCCGCATAGCTAGCGACAAAAGCTGAACAATGGGGTGAAAAGCAACCTCGTCCCCAGGGTCTTCTCGCTTTTCAAAATGGCGGCGGCTCGGGAGAAGACCCTGGCACACAGCAGAACACGTGTCTCCAACGAGGATGGAGATGTATTCAAAATGGCGGCTACGGCGAAAAGGGTGAGAAGAACTGGGTACGAGATGTGGCTAAGGTGAAGATAAACAAAATGGCGGAAAAAGCTGAAGTTCAGTTCAAGAAAAAATAGGAAAAACAGACACGTTTTGCATGTAAGAGTCTTAGGAATACGGCAAAGTGTTAGAGGTCTTGTTTTTGCTGTTCATTGTTTCTTTTTTGTTATTTTAAAGTTAAGAATAATGGGTTTGAGCGTACTCGACTGCCGAACTCCGTACCGCTATTTGATTCAATGTTGTTCAAATCAGTTCAAATGAACATATTATATTTTTGATTCATGAGGCTTTAGGCAATAAATTGTCTTATCGTTACATTATTGCAAATCCGTCCTTCTTAAATATTGTTATAAATCCGTCCTTCTTAAAATTATATGCTTCATGATCAGCTTTAGACTTTTAAAATATATCAGGCTCAGATTAAGCTTAAAATATAAAACTTATGGAGTGAGCTTAGGCCTTAAATAAAACTAGTGCTACAAAATATTTATTCTACATGGCTTACATCTCTGTGAGTTCAGTGGAAATGACTCATTTATGGAAATGACTCATTAATTTTTGATCTGGCATATTCCAGGTGCTGCTTTGGAGGCAGTGATAATCATTTTGACTTTGTTGAATTTATTTGTGCCCATTCTTTGGGCTACAGTTTTGCTTGTACAGTTGTAGATCTCCAGGGCTTTGTCACTTTCAATATTGTTTTCTACACTTTAGCTTCAGTGAGTCACATTAAACACTAGAACTGAGGAGATTGTGAGACTGTAAATAATGGAAAAATAAAGCATTTTAACAGTTCTGGGGATAATATTCCCAGGTTTGAAAAAATTTTCTGCTTAACAACTTCAATCAATTGAGTAACCTGCAGCTGGGTGAAGTTTGAAAGTGTTTCAAAAATAGAAATGGGAAAGAGAGTATTGAACTCACCTGAGGGAGTAATACACAAGTGAGGGAATAGTACACAACTGAAGGAGTAATAAACAACTGACGGAATTATCATCCAACTGACTGAGTGTAACACAACTGACCGAGTCTGAGACAACTGACTGGGTAATACACAACTGATCGAGTAATGCGCAACTGACAGAGAAGTACACAACTGACCGAGTAATGCACAACTGATGGGGAAGTACACAACTGACCGAGTAATACATAACTGACAGCGTTATCATGCAACCCACTGAATGACACACAAGTGGCAGAAAAATGCAGAACTGACCAAGTGATGCACAACTTGCAACATGCAACTGACAGAAAGGTTACACAAGTGACCAAGTAACACACGACTGATGGGGTAATACACAACTGATAGAATTATCGTACAACTGACCGCGTGATACACACAGGACCTTTGCATCAAATTCCCTACTCCTCGGGCAAGGAAAATTGATGTAGCCAAATGTCTGAGGTATGCCCGGAGGGGAGTGGGGGATGTTGAAGATTCGAATTGACCAGCACAATTAACCTTAAGTTACAAATCCCACTTTTTAGGATGACTCGTTATTTCTTTGAACCTCTGTTGTAACTTTTAGTGGATTTTTGTGGTGTTTTAATTGGATCTGCAAACCCTTTTTATTTGGCTTAGATTGACATGCAAATAGTTTTAAAGTAGAGACATGAGATGGGAAATCATTTTAAGAGACCATCAAAAACTGATATCCACATAAGAGCACCCCAGGTTGATAGCAGTCAATTATGATATCCCTTTCCTTGTTCTTAACTTTAAGCCTCGATATCAACAAACATGTTCTCCTCACTATTCTCCGTAAATGTCTTATGTTACTACTTGAGAGAATTCACATAAACATCCAGACATTTTATTTTTGGTGATCATTTCCTTTATTCTCAGGGCCTGTATGTTTGAACAAGTAGTGATATTGTAGGGAGAAATTAGATGTTTGTTTGTCACTTCTGGGGCTTAAAGGCCTGACTACAAATTCCAATTTCAAAACTTCATGAAATCTTTTTCTCTCCTTTTTTTTTCCTGAAATCCTCTCTTTCCCATTGGTTTAAATTTTTCAAACACTTTCAAACTACACCCAGATAACTCAATTGATTGAAGTTGTTAAGCAGAAAATTTTTCAAACCTGGGAATATTATCCCTACTGAGAACTGGTCTAACATGCAAAGAGGACTTTATCTATCCGCTGTTAAAATGCTTTATTTCTCCATTATTTACAGTCTCACAATCTCCTCAGTTCTAGTATTTAATGAGACCTACTGAAACTAAAGTGTAGAAAACAATATTGAAAGCGACAAAGCCTGGAGAACTCCAACTGTACAAGCAAAACTGTAGCACAAGGAATGGGCACAAATAAATTCAAGAAAGCCAAAATGATTATCACTGCCTCCAAAACAGCACCTGGAATATGCCAGATCAAAACTTAGTTTAACCAGTCCATACAACACTGCTCTTTTCCCATTCCCTTGCACTTCGTTAAATCGAGGTTGCACTGTAAATAAGCTTAAATAAATAAGTAAGTAAATAAATAAATAAATGAGTCATTTTCTATTAAAGGCCTAAGCTCACTCCATAATATTTATATTTCAAGCTTAATCTGAGCCTTCGGGGGTTGAAGCGGAATATTTTCACTTTAAATATTCATTATTCCCCGCCCATTTTTCACAAGTATTCATTATTCCTTGCCTATTTTGAGATCAATATTCATTATTCCTTTAAATAGGTTGATGTTCCCAGGTATACAATTTTCAGACCCACAAAACGAGAGCGGTCAAATATTCTATTCCAATTCACAAGTTGTGCACAGGACACTGGACATTGTTCTGCTGCTATCCTTCTGGAAGGTGTTAGTTCATCACTTATTACATGCTTTTTTAATGGTGCCCTCTAGTTACACCTTCAATGGCCTTGATTAAAGTGTAAGACGCATGTGGCTTCTTTATTTGCTGACTAGCAAAATAGTACCCCCCAAAAAATAAGCCAAGCAACATGTTTCAGTGAAAAGCTTTATTAAACAAACAATGACGACAATGCGGTCCAACCAATGAGTCTATATAATCTGGAAAACAATGAAGTGTTGCACGATGTTTATAACAAGTTCTTTTGTAGGCCATTGTACAAACTTGTTCGAAAACGCGTTTATCTCCTTAACATCATCACTCGTGCAATCAAGTCGAAATTAGTGCACCTAACAGAAATACATAATATCACACCCGCTTTAAGCGAAACATAGTCTTTTGAAGCATGTACAAAGACAACAACTGTACGTAACCATAACGACTTGTCTATCAAGAGTTACTTCTAAACCAATAAGTGAACAACGGATAAAAGATAAATGTAGTATTTGCCTTCAGGAATAACAGGAACGGTACAAGAGCCCACAAGTACGTCAACCGCTACATAATTTAAAAGTAGCATTCTGTTACCAATCTGAGTATCATTCCTATATCATGACACATTTTACATTGAGCACCGCTTTATGCGTTATCTATTTTCAGCTGTAGCTGTTAGATCAGCTTTGTGATTTTTCAAAAAAGTTCGACATCACCGTAATCTAATACGGGTTGCTGTTCTCCCTGTTCGTGTACGACAAGAAACCCTGGATGGTCCTCCCGGCTGTTCGTCGTCTGAGGCATCTGAAGCCTCATCCTCGGAGTCAATGTCACTGTCTACGCCTCCTTTGAGTATCCGCTCAATTCTTAAAACTTCTTGCTGCGAAATTGTGTACAGTTTTTCATTTGGCAGACCCTCATTGACTACAACTTCGACGCGGTCAATAACTGAATACGGCGAATTTCGACAATCTGAATATGAGTCTTTAAAGGTGTATTTGTCTCCCGTTTCACAGTTGTCGAGCCATGTTATGCTCATACAGTCGTCAACGAAATCTATCCCGTCATTGCTCCCTTTCTTGATCAGCAAATCTTTCATAAGAACGGCAAGGAAAAATCCCCATTCCTCTTTTTTTCTACCGTGTTTCACTGCAATGGTCTCATTTTGTTTGAACAAGATGTCGCACTGAATAACTCGATTATCCTGGGAATAGCTTGACGAATTAGCATGACCTGCGGCCAAGTCTTCTGTGAGGACATCACAACTCGAATCTTGGCGCTGCTGTAAAGAGAATGAAATAGGATAAGGTAGCTGGCCGGTTTCTTCTTT